>BSBM01000240.1:437500-2837500 GCA_027924585.1 Larix kaempferi | reverse complement strand
TGTCTGGGAGATCCTATAGGTCGGAGTTGTGTACCCGTAATAGCCTGGGATGCTCTTTCGAGACATTGCTCTGGGAGGACATGTAATTTGTTCCCTGGGAGATTTCAGGTCGGAGTTGTGTACCCGTAACATCCTGAGATTCTCTTGCGAGGTTTTGTCCTATGGCATGTAATTTGGGCCCTGGGAGATTTCAGGTCAGAGTTGTGTACCCATAACATCCTGAGATGCTCTTTTGAGGTTTTGCCATGACCACATGTAATTTGTGCCTTGGGAGATTTCAGGTTGGATTTATGTAACCGTAACATCCTGAGATGCTCTTGCTAGGTTTTGTGGTGGACCACATGTAATTTGTGCCCTGGGAGATTTCAGGTCGGAGTTGTGTACCCGTAACATCCTGAGATGCTCTTTCGAGGTTTTGTGGTGGGGTCACATGTAATAGCGCCCTGGGAGATCCTACAGGTCGGAGTTGTGTACCCATAACATCCTGGGATGCTCTTTCGAGGTTTTGTGACGCACGTAATAAGTCCTGAGGATTCCACAGTATGGCCAGTGATGATGAAGACCTGCAGGTGGTGGGCTTACATCCAGTATGAAAAAGGACTGGCTCTGTAGAACTTCCTATGACGAGTAGATTCAGAGATTGATTGAGATAGCAGCAACAGTGACGATGATGATGACTCAATGACGATTATCCAGTGACGATGATCCAGAGAAGATGACTTGTGCTAGAAGAACTGTGCTGAGAAATACCTTCCTAGTTAAGAGGGAGTGTTGATGTATATGTAACTTCGGAATGTATTTCACATATATGTATATTGTATTCCTATAGAGATGGTATTATTCCTCTATAAGGAAGTGTCGTCATTTATATTGTAAGTGTTGTAACTTATACTTGATGGGTTATTAGACCACCTTGTTTGGGGTCGGCCATGTATAAGTCATGTGGGTCAAAGGGTTATTAGGCCACCCTATTGGGGGTCGGCCATGTGGGTCAAAGGGTTATTAGACCACCCTATTGGGGGTCGGCCCAGTCAACATTATGTTATGTGGTTAAGTTCGAGCCTACATGAGTTAGGTAAAAAGGCAAGTCAAGTCAAGTATAAATAGAGTGTGGGAGGCACTCTATTTACACACTCACTTCTCACACATGCACTCAAGGAGGAGTGGCGCACTTATGGAGGAGGAGGATCTACTGCTAGGTTATGGATATCTCTCTTGGTTGGTTGTATCATTGCTCTATCTATCTTTGAGGAAGTTATTGGGGTTTTTCACCTTTATGGTTTTCCCCAAGTAAATCTTTGTGTCTCTTGTGTGCGTGCATTATTGTCTCCATGATTGATATGCTGTAGATATGCTATACATGTTGTTCTCTCAGTTAAGATCCTAGATCATATTGAAGTAAATTCTGAAAATTTAACACCTAGTTGGAAGATATGAGTAAAGGGTCTATGAAAAAGGTTTATTTGGATAATTTAGAGGATAAGTTGAATAAAATGGAGGAAAATATGAAAAGTTCGGTGAGAACAGTTGATTTACTCAATCTAGAAGAGAATTTGATGGGGAATATGATAAATATTGTTAATCTCATACAAAATTCAAGGGATACTCTTCCTACAGGTGATGATCTGTTCCATGATACCCACAAGGATAAAGATAATTTTCATGTTGAGAAGCCTTCCATGATTAAGAATTGTTATCACTAAAAGATGCACCTTGACTACAGAAGGAGCATGGCTAGTGAAATCTTAATGATGTGGAAAAAGTGGATAGGTATGAGATTTTATAAACAAGTAAACATTACAAAGATCAGGCTATAACATGAGACATGATTGCAGCAGATGTACAAATGTGATATACTCTAATAGAAAGAATTACAAGGTATGAATTTATAAAAAGAAGTGAGCCAAACTATGTTCATATCTCTTAAGAACATACATGTGAATCATAAGAATTCTAGTACAGAAGATAAAGACTATACACAGAACAAAATCATGGACAACATGCAATATTTATCAATTCAATTATTAAAACAAAACTTGGCTCATTCAATTACAATCATCCCAAAGTACTCTTTCATATTAAGGGAATATAAATTCATATATGCCTGCAATTCATAACAACAATCTGATCTCCATAATCCTATCTAACCTTACCTCAACCCTTCGCTGGAACTTCCTTTTTGCATTACAAGTGATAAAACATATACAAGCTATATCTAACAACTAATCCCGATATTTTTTGAACAAATTTCTATTAATAAGCAAAAACTGAATGAGATCCTCGAATACATGGAATATTAGATCATCTCTCCATGAGATCTATCATTAATCTTTGACTCACACATTCTGCTTGACATGTACTTATTTTGGAGGTTTGGAACCTACTTTTAGAAAATACTATGCCACTTGTTTTTTTGTTGAATGCTTCAAAACATCCTGAAGAAAATGATGAAATACTTGGAATTTTGGATATACTGTTAAAATCTTCAAATTCAAATTTAATCGAGAAGTTTTACCAAATACAAAGGTGAAGGTAAAACTTAAATCGAAAATTAAGACCATAAATCTCAATCTTTAATATCTAAACAAATTGTTTTTGGTCTTCTTCAAAATGGCTTGTTCAAATGGCAAAACCTATAGATACTCCTGCAACATTCCTTTGATAATGTCATACACTTGATTTTGTTCCTCATGTGTTTGTATGATGTCTTTGATGCTGCATTTATGTCCTAAATCAAGAGTTGAATCTCCTTAGATGGTGATTCTTTCTCCATAACTTCCATTTCATCTCTCAATGTATTCCCTGCAAGTACTCCCCATTGATCTGATCTTTGAATGCTTTGGGCATTTTGTGGAGTTTAAACTTGACACTGAAATGCAAATATTTGTCTTTGTTTTACTTTTATATTCACCAATGTCAAGATTGATCTTTGACGCATAGTGAAAAATGTTTGACAGACTCCTCGGCTTTGGCTTGGGACATTTGATACATGACCTGTGGTTAAATGATATCTTGGAAGTGAAGTTCGAATTGATTAATGCCCAAATTTATTTTGCAAAATACGACAAAACAATGGTTATTGGATTGAATCCAGATCCACATGTGACTTGGCTTTGACAAAACTTTAAAGTGAGCTTGGAAATTGGATAAAACCCAAATTCTTTTTTTTATTGATTTTCAAAACTCTTTTTTAACTATTCTGGGAGTTTGCAAAATAATTCATTTAAAAGGTTTCTATTAAAAAGGTGTCCAAATAAAATAATATTCATTTGACCTTTTAACATAATTTTAAAACCTTTTAAAATAATGAAGGGTCTATTTGTTAGTTTTTCAGAATATCAATCTGATCTAGGATCTTAAGTGAGAGAATAACATGTACAGGATATCTACAACATATCAATCATGGACACAATAATGCAAGCACACAAGAGACATAGATTTTCACTTGGGAAAACCAAGAAGGTGAAAACCCTGCAACTTCCTCAGATATAGATATAGCAATGATAAAACCCAAGTACAAGAGATAGTCCTACTAGTAGCAGCTTCTCTTCCTCCACTAGTGCGCCACTCTCCAATGAGTGTGTGTGTGAGAAGTTAATGAATAAATAGAGTTCCTCCCGCACTCTATTTATACTTGAATTGACTTGCCTAATAACCTTTACTAGGTCGGACTTAACTTAACCACATAACATAGGGCTGATAGGGCCGACCCCCAATAGGGTGGTCTAATAACCCTTTAACCCACATGACTTATACAGGGATGACCCCAACAAGGTGGTCTAATAACCCATCAAGTGTAAGTTACGACACTTACAATATAAATGACGACACTTCTATATAGATGAATACTAACATCTCTATAGGAATACAAACACTTCCATATAGAGGAATAATAACATCTCTATAGGAATACAATATACATATATGAGAAATACATTCTGAAGTTACAATTACATCAACACTCCCTCTTAACTAGGAAGGTATTTCTCGAGACAGGTCTTATAGCACAAGTCTTCTTCTCTCGATCATCGTCACTGGATCATCATCATCGAATCATCGTCATCGTCATGACTGCTGCTATCTCAATCAATCTCTGATCTACTCGTCATAGGAATTTCTACAGAGCCAGTCCTTTTTCATATTAGATGTAGGCCCACCACCTTTAGGTCTTCATCATCACTGGCCATACTTTGGAATCCTCAGGACTTATTACATGCATCAACAAAACCTTGAAAGAGTATCCCAGGATCTTTTATGTGCCTAAGCATGATCGACAAGATCTACCAGGGTGCTATTACATGTTGACTGTCACAAATCCTTAAAAGAGTGTCTTGAGTACAAAGAACTCTAAAGAGCATCCAAGGTCTTTTACATGACTAGCAAAACCTGTCTGGATCTCCAGGATGTATTACATGTGACCCCCACCAAAAAACCTTAAAAGAGTGTCTTGACTAGCAAGAACTCTAAAGAGCATCTGAGGCCTTTTACGTGACTAGCACAACCTGTCTGGATCTCCAGGGTGTATTATAAGTGGTCATCGAAAAACCTCGAAAGAGCATCCTAGGACTGATTATGAGCACACAGCTCAACCTATTGTATATCCCAGGGCGCTATTATATGCTATAGGAAAAACCTCGAAAGAGTATCTAAAAACCTACCAGGGCGCTATTATATGTCCTCCCAAGCAAAACCTCGAAATATCATTTTCCAGATATCCTAGGGCGCTATTATATGCCATAGGAAAAACCTCAAAATAGTATTTGCAAATCTCCCAGGGCGCTATTGTATGCTTATCTGCACGACCTATCCATGGCCAAAGAGTATCAACTTGATACTCAACATACATCATCCTGATGTATACATGATCAACCCAATCATCATCATTGCATCGTCCTGATGCATGTCATCTAGAGAAACATCCTGAAGCTCATCATATATGATCATCCCGATCATCATCATAGCATCATCCTGATGCATGTCATCTGGAGCAACATCTTGAAGCTCATCATCCATGATCATCCTGATCATACAATGCATCCACCTGATCCATACACAGTATCTACTTGATACATATCATCATACATGATCTACTTGATCATACAATGTATCCACCTGATACATATCATCATACATGATCTACCTGATCATACAATGTATCCACCTGATACATATCATCATACATGATCTACCTGATCATCCATTGTATTCACCTGATACATATACAAATACATGATCAACCTAATCATAACAAGCATCCAATATGATGCATATACATATACATGATCCAACTGATCATAACAAGCATCCAACATGATGCGTATACATATACATGATCCAACTGATCATAAGAAGCATCCAACATGATGCATATACAGAGCATCAAACATGATGCATATATAGAGCAGTAACTGGAGCATTGTCTTGATGCTCATCATCCAGTGCTTACATCCACAGCCATGGGAAGGATCCTCCTCTCACCATGCTTGGAATGGCTCCTGCAAATGTGTCCATCATTTCTTCCTGGAAGTGTCATCAATCTGAAGAACACCAAGCCTCTCTTGGGAGTACTCAAACTTCACTATGGCTAGTGGTTTTGTCAACACATATTCAACCTACTCATCAGTCGCAATATAAAGGAGCTTCACTGCTCCTCTCCGCACCATATCCCTGATATTGTGATATTTGATCCCAATGTGCTTCAACCAGTAGCATCCAATGGGAGATCAAATAATTTAGATAGTATCTTTATAATCCATACTGCCTCACAACTCGCCGAACAAGCTGCAACATACTCTGCTTCGGCTATACTCAGTGCTACGCAGTACTGCTTCCTACTAAACCAAGAGATCACACCCGATCCCATACTGAAGCAGCACCAAGAAGTGCTCTTCCTATCTGTAGCACTTGAGCCCATAAGCAATTCTACCCTTCCGGTACCTCAGAATATTCTTTACAACAAATAGGTGAACACCTCTGGGATCCGTCAGGAACTGGCTCAATGTGTTCACCACAAAGCAGATATCTGATCTCATGTTCGTCAGGTACATCAAGGACCCAATCATCTGACGATACATAGTAACATCAACTGGATTAGATGAAGCATCACACAAAAGCTTCAGGTTCGATGCCATAGGTGTGGCCATGGCCTTGCAGTCCATCATCCTGAACCTCTTTAGGATCTCTACTGCATACTTCCCTTTTCTAAGGAAGATTCCATCTGTGCTCTACCACACCTCCATACCTAGAAAATAGTGCATCATCCCCAAGTCCTTCATCTCGAACTCGGAATAGAGCTTCCTCTTGGTGTCAGCAATCAACCCATCCTCACGTGTTACAAACAGGTCATCCACATACAATAGTAGTATCACAGGATTGCCTTCCTCAACCTTGTAGTAAAGGTTGAAATCTGCTTTACTCTTGGTAAAGCTCAAACTGGATAGAAAGTTGTCTATCCTACCATACCAAGTCCTAGGAGCTTGCTTCAAGCCATATAGGGATTTCTTCAACTTGCACACATATGACTCCCTATCATATGTCTCAAAACCGAGTAGCTGCTCCACATACACTTCCTCTTCGACTACACCATTCAAGAAAGTTGTCTTGACATCCATTTGGTGTATGTTCCATTTAATCACTGCAGCTAGAGCAAGCACTGATCTGATGGAAGTGTATCTGGCTACAGGTGCAAAATTATCTTCATAGTCTATTCCCTCTTTCTGAGAGAAGTCACCAGCTACAAACCTTGCTTTGTATTTCTCCATGCTACCATCTGCAGCATGCTTGATCTTATAGATCCATTTGGAATTCATAAGAGACTTCCCTTCAGGTCTTGGGACTGCATTCCAAACATCATTCTTCATGATCGACTGGTACTCCTCAATCATGGCATTCTTCTCGAATCCTGGGAACTTCAATATCTTCAATAGATTACTTTGTTGTTGAACAAATGTTGTAGTCCTTTTGTAGGTGATGGTATACGATATTTCCTACAAAACAAGTTAAATTGCATGATTAGAAAACATCTCATAGTTTTCAGAATAAATTCTTACACATAAATAAATATGTCATACAGTTTAGCCAATGCTTCAATACAACATTTATCCATATCCCATAACTTTCTAGATGCCTTCCAATCTCTACCAGAACATTGTTAAGAGTGTGCACAACTCCCAACATGTCAGCAAAGAGGTTTCATTCTAGATAAGTAGCAATGGAATGTTGTATAGTGCCATAGGCCACTTACCCATCACATGCATATTAGTAGTACACTGTTCATTAATGCAATTATTCTAATATGCAGAATACACACCCTAAGTCTAGGAACATAAGAATATACATCATTGAGCAATATTATTTAAACAAACAAGTATGCAAGAAATGACAATTCAAATACTTATCTTTGTTTGGTTGTAGGGTGGACTCCCTCTCAATATTTGCTTCCTTGCAGGAACTACTGGAGTGTGCTCCCTTTTGATCTTTGCTTCCTGGATTACCTGTCTTTGAACTTATATCCATCCTCGATCACTATTCATACTTACTAGTATCATCATTATGTTATCCTGGAGATCTCATACATAATCATACATTTATTAGTATAATCGTAATACTATCAAAACACAATAATCTTAAACATATTTAGTCATGATCATTTCAAACACAGATAATAAACATTACTATTCAAGGTTTCAAGGAATACTTCTTTTACTCATGCATATTCTTATTTGACCAAAGTATTTTTATGGTTAGTCATATCATCAATCAAGGTAAGAGACATAATATGCATAAACCATTGATTACTTACATTTCTAACTTCATGAATAATCATTATCAACCATACAACAGTATAAGATCCTAATACAAGGTAGGATTCTAACTTGATATAGAAAAACATACCTGGTTATCATATTTGCTAGTTATGTCTAGCAATGTCTTCCTGTTCTCTTCAATGACTTGTGCTAGTAACCTACATATCTCATAGGTTAAGCATTATACATACCTCATAAGTAGAGCTTCTATGTGATCCATGACAATGGATGAATCTTTTTATCATGTCACCATGGTCATATGTTCTTGAACTATGATTTGTCTTTCTTGATGTACCTTTCATGTTAGAGGACAACACCAACCTCATACAACACTACAATGCATTAGTACAATCATAAGTGTCAAAACCCTAATCAATGAATATCTGCATTCATAATTTTATTAAGGTGATACGACAAGTCTAAATTTAATCAAGGTTGTACTAACCTTAATGAAGACAAACATACCATAAACTTAATCATGAACAGATCTCCAAACATACCTGGATAAGTCATACCTGTTGAGATTGCTTGTCATCTTCTTATGTAAGGCCTTAGCCTCATCTTCCTTCGAAACAAAAACTTCTTCACTTATGCAGGTGACCAATACATTCTCTTCTAGGATTAACCCAATCCACTTGAATTTGCTGAAACTGGATCTAGAGCTGGATTAGGGTTTGTCAGAGAAGCCCTAAAATTTCAAACTTTGAATTTCAAACATCTGAAAGAACAGAAAGATGTGCCTTGATGAGTTGATCAACCTGGTATACTCAGAATTTGAAAACTGCAAAGTTTCACCCCTCAAATTTGCTTTTCAATCTTCTGGATTCACTCAGGAGGACCCTAAATTAGGATTTGAGTTTCCCGGAGCTTCACCCAACCAAATAGTTTGATCCAAAGCTCTAAACTTCAATTTTTCCAAGGAGCTTCCAGGTATGGTCACAGATTTCAAAAATTCTCATTTTTGCAAAAGCCCTAATTTTTCACCTGTTGATGTATATGTAACTTCGGAATGCATTTCATATATTTATATTGTATTCCTATAGAGATTTTATTATTCCTCTATACGGAAGTGTTTGTATTCCTATAGAGATGTTATTATTCCTCTATACGGAGGTGTCGTCATTTATATTGTAAGTGTCGTAACTTATACTTGATGCGTTATTAGACCACCTTATTGGGGTCGGCCGTGTATAAGTCATGTGGGTCGAAGGGTTATTAGACCACCCTATTGGGGGTTAGCCTAGTAAGCATTATGTTATGTGGTTAAGTTAAGGCCGACCTAGTAAAGGTTATTCGGCAAGTCAAGTCAAGTATAAATAGAGTGCGGGAGGCACTCTATTTCATTATTGTATTCTCTCTCACACTCTTTGGAGAGTGGTGCACTTGTGGCAGAGGAGAAGCTGCTACTAGGATATGTCTATCTCTTATGCTTGGGTTGTATCATTGCTCTATCTATCTCTGAGGAAGTTATTGGGGTTTTTCACCTTTATGGTTTTCCCCAAGTAAACTCTGTGTCTCTTGTGTGCTTGCATTATTGTGTCCATGATTGATATGCTGTAGATATGCTGTACATGTTGTTCTCTCAATTAAGATCCTAGATCATATTGAAGTAAATTCTGAAAAACTAACATGTTATCAGAGCTATCCTAAAAGAAGGCATGGTATGGCATGTATGACACTTGTTGCACTTGCGATGCTAGGGCTTGATATAGCAAAAGCAAGTCATCATAGCACTTTCCTATAAATAAGATTTGACACATTTTCAGGTTCTAAAAATCATACAGGGCAAAGCTAAGATCCCCATGTACCTTGTGTCCAAATGATAATCTCTAATTCGTTTTACTTTGTGATTTAGGATCTGTACAATATAGGGTTTCTGCCTCTTCCAGATCTCGGTCATAAATAGGTGACCTTGGAAAAAAGGTCATAACTTGGGCTAGGAAGCTCCAAACGAAATTTCATAAAAGTGATAGGTAGATCACGAACTGTACTTTCTCAGGTAACTTTTTCAAAGGATGAAACTGAACCAGGGACACGTGGCATGCTGTACAAGTTCTCTCTCCTGTTTTATCCATAAACAGGTCACGTTGCAACACGTGGCATAACTCTCTCTCAAAGAATCCAATTGAGGTCAGAGCTATGGGGTTGGAAAGATGACAGGTCAGGATATCACAGGAACATTTTTCAGACCTTTTGGATCGAAAAGTTCGGAGTTACACTAGAAACAATCAGGTACATATTTCTGTCAAAACAAAATTATTTTTGAGCACCTTCATTCATGGCTTCTAGAATTTAGGGTCTCAGAGAAAGTTGGAATTTTTGTAATCGAAGACCACGGCTGAATGCTACTCATCAAAATCGAAATTTAGAGACCAAGATCATATTTTTTTGGTTGGATAGAAGGCCAGGCTTGATCAGACCCTAGTTCGGGACTTTGATCGGAAAAGTAAAAAATTAGGGCTTCTGCAAATATGGGAATTTTTGAAATCTGTAACCATGGCTGGAAGCTCCTCAAAAAAATTTAAGCTTAGAGCTTTGGATAAAACCTTTTGATTGGGCAGAAGGTTGGGCTTTATCAAACCCTAGTTCAGGGTCATGTCTAGTCAATCCGTAAGTTTCAAAGGAAAATTTGAGGGGTGAAACTTTGTAGTTTTCAAATTCTGAGTATACTAGCTTGATTAGCTCATCAAGCTCCAGATCCAGTTCCTGCAAATCAAGTGGATTGGGTTAATCCTAGAAGAGAATGGATTTGTCACCTACATAAGTGAATAAGTTCATGCTTCAGAGGGAGATGAGGCTAAGGCCTTACATAATAAGATTACAAGCACTCTCGACAGGTATGACTTATCCAGGTATGTTTTGAGATTTGTTCATGACTAAGTTTATGGTATATTTGTCTTCATATTATTACGATTAGTACAATCTTGATTAAATTTAGATTTTTCGTATCACCTTAATAAAATTATGAATGCACGATAGAAGATATTCATTGATTAGGGTGTTGACACTTATGATTGTACTCATGTATTATGGTGTTGTAAGAGGTTTATGTTGTCCACTAACATGAAAGGTACACCAAGAAAGATAAATCATGTTCTAGTTCAAGAACATATGATCATGGTGACATGAAGACAAAGATTCATCCATTGTCATGGATCACATAGAAAATATATTTATGAGGTATGTATAACTTGGTTCTATAATGGTTAACTTATGAGATATGCAAGTTACTAGAACAAGTCATTGAAGAGAACAAGAAGACATCATATGGGTATGTTAGACATAACTAGCTAACATGTTAATCCAGGTATGTTTTTCCTATATCAAGCTAGAATCCTACTTTGTGTTAGGATCTTATATTGCTGTATTGTTGATAATGATTATTCATGAAGTCATAGGTTTGAATAATCATGGTTGTATGCATATTATGTTTCTTACCTTAAGTTATGATATGACTAACCACAAGACTCATGAAAGCATAGGTTTGAATAATCATGGTTGTATGCATATTATGTTTATTACCTTAATTAATGATATGACTAACCATAAGAGTCATGAAAGTATAGGTTTGACGGTTTAGGCATATTATGTTTCTTACTTTAATTTATGATATGACTAACCATATGAGTCGTATATATAAACCTTGAATACTAATGTTTATTATCTGTGTTTGAAATGATCATGACTATACATGTTTAAGATTATTGTGTTTTAATATTATTAATATAATACTAATGAATGTGTGATTATGTATGAGACCTCGAGGATAACACAATGATGATACTAATAAGAATGCATAGTGATTAAGGATGGATATAAGTTCAAGGACAGGTAATCCAGGAAGCAAAGATCAAGAGGGAGAACACTCCAGTTGTTCTTGGAAGGAAGAAAAGATCAAGAGGGAGCACACTCCAGTTGTTCCTGCAAGGAAGCAAAGATCAAGAAGGAACACACTTCAGTATTTTCTGCAAGGATACAGATATTCAGAGGGAGTTGACCACTTCTCATAGTCCATATTAGAATGGAGTTGCAGAAAAGAAGCAAGGACTGAGAGGGAGTCAACCCAACAAACAAACAAAGATAAGTATTTGAATTATCATTCCTTGCATATTTTATTGTTTAAATAATACTATTCAATAATGTATATACTGATTTTCCTAGAATTAGGTTGTGTATTATGCATATTATAATAGTTCCATTGATGAACAATATACTACTAATATACATGGGTAAGTGGCCTATGGCACTGTACAACACTCCATGGCTACTTATCTAGAATGAAACCTCTTTGCTAACATGTTGGGAGTTGTGCACACTCTTAACAATGTTCTGGTAGAGATTGGAAGGCATCTAGAAAGTTACGGGATATGGATAAATGTTGTATTGAAGCATTGGCTAAGATAATTGCATGATTGTATGACATATTTCTTTATGTGTAATAATTTGTTCTGGAAACTATGAGATGTTTTATAATCATGCAATTTAACTTGTTGTGTAGGAAAGATTGTATACCATCACCTACAAAAGTAGGACTACAACATTTGTTCAACAACAAAGTTATCTATTGAAAATATTGAAGATACTGAAGTTCCCAGGATCTAGGAAGATTGCCATGATCGAGGAGTACCAGTCGATCATGAAGATGTTTGGGATGCAGTCCCAAGACCTGAAGGGGAGTCTGTAGTGACTTCCAAGAGGATCTACAAGATCAAGCATGCTGCAAGTGGTAACATAGAGACCTTTGCTCCTGTAGCCAGATACACTTCCATTAGATCAGTACTTGCTTTGGCTGTAATGATGAAGTGGAAGATACACCAGATGGATTTCAAGACAGCTTTCTTGAATGGTGTAGTTGAAGAAGAAGTGTATGTGGAGCAGCCACTTGGTTCTAAGACACATGACAGGGAGTCATATATGTGCAGAACTTGGTATGGTAGGATAGACAACTTTCTATCTAGTTTGGGCTTTACCAAGAGAAAAGCGGATTCCAACCTTTACTACAAGGTTGAGGAAGGAAAATCCAGTGATACTACTTTTGTATGTGGATGACCTGTTTATTATAGGTGAAGATAGATTGATTGCCGACACGCAGCGGAAGCTTGCTACCAAGTTCGAGATGAAGAACTTGGGGATGATGCATTATTTTCTAGGTATGGAGGTGTGCAGAGTGCAAATGGAATCTTCCTTGGACAAGGAAAGTATGCAGTAGAGATCCTGAAGAGGTTCGGGATGATGGACTACAAGTCCATGGCCACACCTATGGCATCGAACCTGAAACTTCTTTGTGATGCTTCATCTGAGTCGGTTGATGTCACTATGTATCGTCGGATGATTGGGTCCTTGATGTACCTGACGAACACGAGACCATATATTTGCTTTGCGGTGAACACATTAAGCCAGTTCTTGACAGATCTGAGAGGTGGTCACCGGGTTGTTGTAAAGCATATTCTGAGGTACCTGAAGGGTACAGTTGATTATGGGATCAAGTATGATGCGAATCAAAAGTTTAACCTACAGGGTTATGTTGATTCAGATTGGGCAGGAAGTGCTGCAGATAGTAAGAGCACTTATGGGTGTTGCTTCAGTATGGGATCAAGTGTGATATCTTGGTTTACCACGAAGCAGTCCTACGTAGCACTGAGTACAGCCGAGGCAGAGTATGTTGTAGCCTATTTGGCTAGCTGTGAGGCTGTATGGATTCAGAAGCTAATGTTTGAGTTATTTGATCTACTGTTGGAGGATACTGGTATCTTTTGTGACAACCAAAGTTGTGTGAAGCTGTCTAAGAACCATGTGTTTCATGACAGGTCAAAACACATAGAGATCAAATATCACTATATCAGGGATATGGTACAGAGAGGAGCAGTGAAGCTCCTGTATGTTGTGACGGATGAGCAGATTGCAGATGTATTGACGAATCCACTAGCCAGAGTGAAGTTTGAGTACTTCAGAAAGAGGCTTGGTGTCCTTCAGATCGATGACACTTCGAGGAAGAAGTGATGGAGACATTTGCTGAAGCCATTCCAAGCATGTTTGAAGGAGGATCCTTCACATGGCTTTGGATGTAAGCACTGGATGATGAGCATCAGGATGATGTTCTAGTTTCTGCTCTGTATGATCAGTTGGATCATTTACATTTGTGTATGTATGCATCATGTTGATGTTGGATATGATTGGTTGGATCATTTGTGTATGTATGCATCATGTTGATGTTGGATATGATCGGTTGGATCATTTGTGTTTGTATATGCATCGTGTTGGATGATTGGACCATGTATCTGTATATGTATCAGGTGGATACTGTGTATGATCAGGTAGATCTGTATGTTGATATATATCAGACGGATACATTGTGTGGATCATGTATCTATGTATGTATCAGGTGGATACATTGTATGATCAGGTGGATCATGTATGATGATATGTATCAGGTAGATACTTGGTATGCATCAAGTAGATGCATTGTATCATCAGGATGATCATGGATGACAAGCTTTAGAATGTTTCTCCAGATGATTTGCATCAGGACGATGCAGTGATGATGATCAGGATGATCATGTGTACATCAGGATGATGTATGGTGAGTATCAGGTTGATACTTTGTGGCCGTGGACAGGTTGTGCAAAGGAAATCCTAGATTTGTTCTAGGTCACATCCAGTATGAAAAAGGACTAGCACTGTGTATCACATGTAAGACCTGGAAGATTCCATAGGTTGGGTTGTGTGCCCGTAATAAGTCGTGGGATGGTCTTTCAAAAGTTTGTGATAGTGGGCCACATGTAAGACCTAGGAGATCCGATAGGTTGGGCTGTGTGCCCGTAATAAGTCCTGGGATGCTCTTTCGAGGGTTTGTGGTGGGCTGCTACATGTGAGACCTGGGAGATCTGATAGGTTGGGTTGTCTTCCTGTAATAATTCTGTGATGAACCTGCAATAATTAATTAATGAAAATACACGAGATATCAGAAATAATAGAACTCAGAATCACTTTTATATTGATCACGGGCCACTTCGAGGGGGAAAACTCCTTTGAGCA
Source organism: Larix kaempferi (assembly GCA_027924585.1). Lineage (NCBI taxonomy): Eukaryota > Viridiplantae > Streptophyta > Pinopsida > Pinales > Pinaceae > Larix > Larix kaempferi. The sequence goes on along the minus strand of BSBM01000240.1, from coordinate 2,822,660 downwards.
AGCTCAATACAATTAACTTCACGGTTCCTTCATAGGCCTCAACACACACTTATATACTAAGTCTAGGCACCAATACCATGGGTCAATACTATGTTTTCAATACAAACCATGGTCTAAGTCTAGGCGCCAATACTATGTGTCCAATAATATGGGTCAATACTATGGGCTAATATAAACTATGGATCAACAAATACTACGGGACAACTTACAAAGCATATGCGTCCAACAACAATATACTAACAAAGTAAAGACATGGGTTCCTAACATCCCCTCTCCCTTAGAAAAAGCTTTGTCCTCAAAGCTTTAGATGTGGAAATTGATGCAGAATCTCAAGGAGTGGGTCCCCTGTAGCATCCTCGGGTTGCATTCTGAGCCACTGGCACCTTTGGAGTTTCAGGGAGGATTGCATGGAAGGCTGTAGACGAAGAAGAACCATATCAGCGATGTGAAAAGTGCGCTCAGAACGGTGCTAATCAGCTTGTTGTTTCAGTTGAATTCTTGCCATGTGAAAATTGTCCTGCAGAATGAGAAGAAGCTAATCACGGTTTTGAAGAATTGAGTCAATTGCCTGAACTGGGGAGTTGCTGAAGGTGTATGGAAGAAGAACTGGTGGTTCCTGTCTAGAGACTGCTTCATATGGTGTCCTTTGAGATGTGGTACTATACCACTAGAGCACTTTTAGGAAATCCATAGAAATAGGTGTCCAAATCTATGGAGGGATGGGCAAGGGTTCGAGCAGTCCCGAAAGGAGGCTCGTTTCACCCTTGTTGACCTGGAAAGTATCACAGTCAACCACCATCCATTGAATTGACCTTTTAAGTCCCTACCAAAAGAAGTTGCATTGTTCCTGGTCATAAGTTTTGAGGAACCCAAAGTTCCCTACCGGTCAAAAAGCATGGAGTTCATAGAAGAGATAGCCCCGTTGAATAGATTGCAACGAATTTGGAACAAGTAGAGAAATAGCTGTAAGAGAAACTGGGTCATCAAATGTGTGAGGAGGAGCATCTTCCACCATATTGTCCTTACCCTTCTAGTAAGTGGTCGCATAGTCATAAACCCATGAGTTGGATAACCCATTTCAGGTGTGTTGGGGAGGAGACCCATTGTTCCAGGAAAGTTTCCAGACTCTGGAGATCAGTCTTGATGCAAAAATAATTCCCCAATAGGGATGGCTGCCACTTCTGTATTGTATGCAAAATAGTCATCATTCCCTACACATATGGTTGATGCAGCTAAATTCTTACTAGAAAGGTCTCTTGAAGGCAACAAGCTCATTGGTTCAACAAAGACACCTGCATATCTATCCAAGGAAGTAGTGGAGACTGTTGATGGGTGCATCTGAATGGAATAGAGCTGAGCGATGACACCATGTGAATTCTTCTTAAGTAGTTTTTCCAGGCAATGTGAACTGATGATGTAGAGAGACCCTGGTTGTAAGCCCATAAATTTTTGTTGTGCCCCATTGACTGAAAACTGCATCCAAAGTTCAACAAAATCCCATAAGATGGGGCCAAGTGTGTGTAACCATTGAATGCCCAAAACCACATCACATCTGCCTAAGGATAAGGAAAACATGTGAGAGCGCAGGTTATAATATTCCATAGAGATGCGCACATTGTGACACTTCCCCTTGCAAGGTAAGGTGCCCCCATTGGCAACCATGACTTGAAAGTTGGAGAAAGGATGGACAAAACAATCATCCTGTTTGGAAATCCGAGGATCAATGAAGTTATGAGTGCTACCAGAATCAATGAGTATGGTAAGAGAGAGATTTTTGAAATATCCCCTGACTCGCATTGTCTGTGGGGTGGTGACGCCAGTTACAACATGGAGAGAGATCTCGGGTGGGTCATCCTGAGATGGGGTGTCAAAAAGTAGGTGTTGAATGTCGACCTGATCATCTATCGTATCTAGAGCTTCTTCATCAAGTTCTGAAGCAGGCAGAGAATCCACATCCAAGAGATAGAGCTTTTGTTGAACACATCTATGTCCCCGACTGAATTTCTCATCACAATTATAACAAAACCCTTTTTCTCAGTGTGCCTGCATCTCTGTTTCAGACAATTGCTTGATATGAGTTGGTTGAGGAGCAGGCGTGATGGGAGGTCGTTGGGAACCCATATTTCTGAAGGGAACAAAGGTGGGTTTGGAGTGTTGTTGAGCTGCGATCTTGTCCTCGGCCAGCTTAGCCAACCCTATGACTTCCATCATTGTGTTGGGACAAAACATTTTGACCTCTGAGCAGATTTCATCCTTGAGACCACTGATAAAACAACTCCTATAGAATTCATCAGACAATCCTTCTGTGTGATTGGCTAGTTTCTCAAATTTCGTCTGATACTCTCTCACTGTTCCAGTTTGGTGAAGTTTAGTGAGTGCTCCTATGAAGTCATTAAAATCACTACGACCAAATCGTGGCAAAAGAAGTTGGAAAAAATCTATCCAGTTTTGCTCGGGATGAGCTTTGATGTACCAACGGTACCATTGAAGGGCTTCCTGTTCCAAATGAAAGGATCTAAGTGGAACTTTCTGGACATCAACAGTATTATGCAGACTAAAATATTGTTTTGCTCGGTATATCCATCTAGTCGGATCAGTACCATTGAAGCGAGGAAAATCAAGCTTTGGCCCATGAAAATTGCTGGAAGAAGAGAACCCGGTGGTTGCAAAAGATTTTGGCTGTCAGTTATTGTTCATGGCTGAATGTTGAAGATGGAGGCTGAGAAATTTTTCATCCAGATCTTGGAGTTTGGTTTGGATGGCTGCAAGTGTTTCCTCTATGGTGGTTTCTCCTATGCGAGTGACAACCATAACCAGTAATTTTTTTTTTTTTTGTGGGGGGGGGGGAATGGATAGAAAAACACAAACACAAGCTTATTTAGTAAGGGGAAATTTGGATTTGGGAAAAACTCGGAGGGGTAATTGGGGTTTGACTAGGTTTTTGACACTTTTTAAGGGACAGGGAAGCAAAAAATGGGAATTTCAGAAGCGGAAACTCTATGGTAAAATTTGAAGGCAATCAAGTGAAAATTGAATAAGTTATGGCAAACCTTAAAAATAGACAAGTGTGGGATTTCTGGTTTTGGGAAGTGGAATTTGGGATAGGGTCTTCAGGAATGAAATATGCAGAATGGGATTGCGGGGATTTCAGTGAAGTTTCAGGGAAAATAGAGTTCAAACAAAGGAGATATGGCCGAATTTTTTATTTTTATTTTTAGAAATGGATTGGCAACAGCGGCGCAGAAGAGATCTGTAACAGATGGATCTGCAATGGCATGGAAGGGATCGAAAATTGCTGGATCTGAAATGACAAATGGATCTGGAACGACTTTCAGAATAGATCTGAAACGGATGGATCTGGAGCGGAAGTGATTGGAAACAGTTCAACTGAAAATAGATATGGACCCCAGGTATGTACAGCTTGCTAATAGTTCAGGTGTTTCACTCGGCCACCAATGCTGTCTGACGGCTTGCGTATTGATCCAGTACCCCTCACTCCATGGCTCAGGTAAAACTGATAACCGCTTTGCCACAAATGACAGCTCTTGGTTTAGCTCACGGGTGGGAACTAGTCAATCAAGTAGGAGTCGTTGCCCTTTTCGCTCACAAGTCCTCTCAATGGGCCAACTACTTTGGGGTTCCTGTGGTACTCCTCACAATGAGTTTTAGGGATTATGCCCAAGTACTTCCCATAGTTAAGCGAATAGGGATTATTCCCAAATCCTAAGCTGCAATAGATGCGAAAAAAAAAATTTGGCATAAATTCCACCCAATGAGCCCAAGAAAGTGCTCTGATACCAGATGTGATGAACCTGCAATAATTAATTAATGCAAATACATGAGATATCAGAAATAATAGAACTCAGAATCACTTTTATATTGATCACGGGCCACTTCGAGGGGGAAACCTCCTTTGAGCAAGCTCAATACAATTAACTTCATGGTGCCTTCATAGGCCTCAACACACACTTATATACTAAGTCTAGGCGCCAATACCATGGGTCAATACTATGTGTCAATACAAACCATGGGCTAAGTGTAGGTCCCAATACTATGAGTCAAAACCATGGGACATATAATACTATGGGACGACTTACAAAGCATATGTGTCCAATACTATGGGTCAATACTATGGGCTAATATAAACTATGGATCAACAAATACCACAGGACGACTTACAAAGCATATGCATCCAACAACAATATACTAACAAAGTAAAGACATGGGTTCCTAACAAAGTCCTGGGATGCTCTTTCGAGGGTTTTTAGCAGAGGTCACATGTAATCAGTCCTGGAGATATTGTCGGTCATGGTTAGGCACATAAATGTTCTTGGGATACTCTTTAGAGTTCTTATTGGTAGTGCTATGCACATAAACATTCATGGGACACTCTTTTAAGGTTTTGTGACAGTCACATGTAATAAGTCCTGGAGATCTGGACAAGATGAAAAAAGCCTCAGATGCTCTTTAGGGTTCTTGCTAGTCAAGAGACTCTTTTAAGTTTTTGTGACGCACGTAATAAGTCCTGAGGATTCCACAGTATGGCCAGTGATGATGAAGATCTGCAGGTGGTGGTCCTACATCCAGTATGAAAAAGGACTGCCTCTATAGAAATTCCTATGATGAGTAGATTCAGATATTGATTGAGATAGCAGCAACAATGACAATGACGATGACTCAATGATGATTATCCAATGATGATGATCCAGAGAAGAGGACTTGTGCTAGAAGACATGTGTCGAGAAATACCTTCCTAATTAAGAGGGAGTGTTGATGTATATGTAACTTCAGAATGTATTTCATATATGTATATTGTATTACTATAGAGATGTTATTATTCCTCTATATGGAAGTGTTTGTATTCCTATTGTTGTGGGGAAAATGCACCTATAGTTCAGGGGAGAAACTACCAACTTATAGACTTACAAGCATTCTGCAAGTACAACAAATAAATGAAGAGATTGGGGTTTAGAGATGTAGGCACCTCACTCAGAAGGTTGATCCTATCTTTGCCTCCTTCGCTCTTCAATGCTTATCTAGTGTCACAATGCCCAGACCTGCAAAACAACTTGATACCTTCCTCAAATACATTTGACTACATATATAATACTGATATCCATAATATAAAGACACATCAAACTATAATCAAATAGTAATCAAATCAGAGACATACGAGAATAGGTCATATTTGGAAAGAGAAGAACATCTGATCTTTATTAATGAATGAAAGCAAGTACATACAGTTATACCTTCTTTCAAGCTTGGCACTTCACGAAACCTAGATTCAAGGTCTCCTGCTTCCGTTCTCCAAGGATTCCAGCCTCTAATCAACTGTGCTAGGGTTTACCAAAACTGAAGCACAAGAGAGGGGGATGAGGGTCTCCATTCCTCCAGCATAACTTTGTAATTGGGCTTAGTCCTCTCACATGGCCCTTCTACCCTCCTTATATAGTCAGTGAAGAAGAGGAAAAAAAGTTATAACCGCTCAAGAGGTTTCCCAACCAACTTAACTTACTCGAATTTCAAGATTTTGACCAACACAGGGGTGTACGCTACTCTACAATAGGCAAATTCGTGTGCATATGGATATGAACGCTACTATTTCAACAGTGAAGTCGCGCTCAGTAGGGTATATATGCTACTATCATGCGTGTGTACCAGCGCTCATGTTAAAAAATGGCCAAAAAAAGGATTTTCTGCTCATTTTCAGGAGATGGTTTGGTCTGGAAAAATGTTCCTAAGGGTCATATACATCAAATGGGTCAAGAATGAGGTAATTTCAACCATTTTTAGTGTCCGAAATGACTCCTCCATCCACAAATGTCCTGTTGTGTGACTGAACTTGATCTCAAGAAATGTCGTCATGCGACCAAGGGAAGCAAGTGTCGTCACGGACGGAGAGGTGTCATTTCAAGCTATAACAGATGCCCCCTAATGTATGAGGTTAGAGGGAGTGCGGGAAACGATGGCCGAAATACATTATAAATAGAAAAGAGTTGAATCATGGAGGAACGGAGAAACCAAGAATCATAGGCTCAAATGAAGTACCTGAAAGCAAAGGCAATGTCAGACAAACTCATCCTTGGGGTAACTGTCCATGTTCAAATGGTGGAACATGACCTCCAAGAGGATACAATAATGATCCAAATACTGATGCATATATCATGGCCACTAAAATACAAGTGTGGATCCATGAGGAACATAAGTGTAAACATAGCCACATAAATACAAGGTGGGTCTATATCAAAACTGGAGAACATAGCCATAGAGAACAAGATGGATCTATGTCTCATAAGAGCCAAAAAGAGTGTGGCTCAGTCTTGCGCAACTTGGGTGATAACATAAATGAGGTGATGCTATCGAGGATCCCAAGGTCTTCATCCAAAAAACAACCCAAGGTACAAACCTATCCATGCGAATAAATGAGTTGTTGTCGAACATGGGAGGTATCGTTTGATTACCGGTCATTGATATATACCGTTAACAAATGCGAGGGTGTCCACCAATAATGAAAATGGAACCCAAGGTACCTAGTACATTCAATCAAGTGCGAATAGATGGTCTTTCCGTCGAACACTTGAATAATCCATCGGATAGGAGACATTGATGTATTCCCATCTATCCAATAGCGAGGGAAACTACCACTAATGACTGCAATCCCCAAGGTACTAACTGAAACTCTAAACTTCATTCCCAGAGTACAATGAGTTGAAGTCGATGGGAAGAAGTCTGTTGGAAGGGAGGCCTTAATGCATGCTCCATCATCCAACATGAGGGACACTCAAAAGGCATGAGCTGATTTGTAGTAGGACTAAACACATGATGAAACATACTGACACCAAGGAATGGCCGACACATGAGGTCAAGGCAACTGCAGAATGGCCAACACAGGTTATATCCTTGAACAATGAGCACGACACAAAAGTGACTTAGGCAGCTTTGAACACAAAGAGACCATGATGCAAATCTGCAATGTAGGAGACATTAACACATTCTCCATATGATTGGAAGACTAACCAACGGAGGAGTAAGAACTCTGAGATCAGTTTTACCCTAAGGCCAACGCTAGAACCCAACTTGTTTGATAGACTCAAAACAGGTGCTTTGTTCAAGGAGATAGTTGACTTGCTTCCATCATATTGAAAGATATTTTAACATTCTTCCCTTCCCTTTCCTTTTTCATTTTTTAACGAGCTTGACAAAGAACTAAAGCATGCTCGACGGTATTTTCATATTTAAAAAGTCTGAAAAACCTAGAAGAAAACTCCATACACCTATCCATGGATTTTATATCGAGCTCGGATTGGTCTGTGCTCAGCGGTGTTTTCTTTCTTATAGAGTTGAAAAACTTAAATAGTCATCTATACACCTATCCGTGGATTTTATATCGAGCCCGGATTGGTATGTGCTCGGTGGTGTTTTCTTGTTTATAGAGTTGAAAAACTTAAACAGTCCTCTATATACCATCTCGTGGATTTCACATCGAGCCCGAGTAGGCGAATGCTCACTTGGTGTTTTCACATTTGAAGAGTCTGAAAACCATAAAAATGACTCCAAAGGTCCTTTTTCATAAAGTTAGTCTCCTTCCCCGAAAAAGTGTAAAACAATGGAAGAAGAACTCTTCTAGCGCATACAGAAATATACCTAGAGTATACCTTTTCCGTAATTAATCCACCTAGGCCAGGAAAAGGGGTAATTCTGTACCTAAGTGGATGTCGGTTCAGTTATTTTAACGAGCCCTAAAAGACAACTATGCTCAACAAACTTTTCCTATTTAAGGAGTCTGAAAAGGGCTTAAAAGAACTCCATAGGGATCTTTTTTCCGTAAAGGTTTAACGAGTCCGGAAAAGTAAACTCATGACCTCCTTACTGTTTTTAATAAGCTCAAAGGAGATACAGAAAATGCTCACAACTTCCTTACTATTTTTAATGAGCTCGAAGTGAAGATGAAAGAAATGCTCATAGCCTCCTTATTGTTTTTAGCGAGCTCGAAGGAAAGGTGGAAGAAATGCTCGTAACCTACTTACTGTTTTTAACGAACTCGAAGTGAAGGTGGAAGAATGCTCAAAACCTACTTACTGTTTTTAACGAGCTCGAATTAAAAGAAGAATGCTCGAAACCTACTTATTGTTTTTAACGAGCTCGAAGTAAAAGAAGAATACTCGAACCCTACTTACTGTTTTTAATGAGATCAAAGTAAAAGAAGAATGCTCGAAACCTACTGACTGTTTTTAATGAGCTCGAAGTGAAGGCAGAAGAATGCTCAAAATGGGAGGAGACAAGTGTCAGGGACATGCAAAAATAGCTCCAAGCGCATGGAACAAAGCTATGCCTAATGCAAGGAACGTGAGCAAGATAAGGACACTCAGGGTGTGTCTCCCCCAGGTAAAAGGTGTCAAATTGTGAGGGAAAAATGATACAGGGCTTAGCAGAAATGAGATCAGAGATGGAGGTTTATACAATGGGATAAAAGCGTGGAAGCTGGCATCAAGCTCATTAGCACAAGCGGGATCATAACAGATGCATATGCAATTTGAACACAAAGATGGGAGCCTTATCAAGGATGGCCAGAAATATATGAGGAAGAAAGATATAAGGCTTCTTCTCAAATTCATGGTAAATCGAAAAAGGCTCCCGAGCCTATGAGAAAAACTCAGCATGGGCAGCAGAATGGCATAAAGGTGCTGACTAGGGTGACCCATGTTAGGTAGGCTCTGCTGTCGGACTGGTGCACAATGCATAAAGAGATGGCTAACACACCAATATCCAATAGGTTCGACCCTATGGCGAATTTAGATGGCAAAAGGTTCAAATGCAACATAACAATGGGGAAGCCTAAACCTGTATGCAAGGTTCTGAATATACCTCACATGGTCGCACAAGGTGTCGAAAAGGACCAGTAAGCAAGTATACATCCAGCTAAGAATCCTGTCTCCAAGAAACATCAGTACCAAGATCATATCTAAAACATATGTAAAGAAAGACCCGATACAAGTCACTGTGGTAGAAATACTTTCAACTTCACTATCATCAACAATAGGCATAAACAAGGCAGAGTTTTCAAATGAAGACTCTATGGTACCCAAGCCTGAGGACTTACAATCAACAAGATCAACTTCAATATGAAGATCAAAGTTGAAGGACATGATGGAATATGAAGAAACAAATTCATCATCACGGGAGTTGAAAATTCTAGAAGCAGAATCAAACTCAGCAGGAACACCGATTTGCGGATCTATAGGAGAGTCCAAAGACTTAACAGTAGGAAGATCAGACTTTAAGGTCAAATCAGGGTTGGACATAACTGCGAATGGATCAACATTCAAATAAATGGCAGACTGTACTATAGACTCTAGGAAAAATTCATCAGAAGGAAGTATATCATCCTAGATAGAACACATATCTAAACATTCAGATGGAGGTGTCACTTGGTCAAAAGCTGGGACCAAGTCTCGAGAAGGTAAGCATAAACTCAGAGACTTCTTCTCAGTAGCAGTTGAACTCAAGCAACTATATGCCACATAAGTCCCATGTGACATAGTAGTGCCTAATGACGAGGGATCTGACTGGTCTACGGTTGGGTAGTAAGGAGGATCAACGAATGCAAGCTGGTCGATAGTGACGATGCTTTCGTTATGAGGGAAATGCATCACACAAAAGAGCATAGACACCACAACATGCATAGCATAAATGTAATCACGCCCGAGGATCATATCAAAGTCCATAGGGTCCTTTAAAACCATAAAATCAACTAAGACTGTTTTTCCACCCAAAGTAACAGGTGCCTGACGGAGGAATCCGATCGGTTCACTAGGTATTCTATCAAAGCTCGAAGGCCAATTAGCAGCTGGAATAACATTAGGAAAACCCAAATCTCTCCAAGCATAAGCGGATAAGATACTAACAGAAGCACCTTCATCAACAATGCATCGATCAACCGTATGGTTCCTGATATCAACCTTTATCTGGAAAGGTGTCGAAGAAGGAAGACGAGGCTCGGCTAGACTATTCCAATCAAAGGAAACAATCCTAGGGCTTGGTAGGGGTTCACATGGCACAGATGAAGTGCCCCCTTTTTCAGGAACATCCAAACTGGTAATGCAGAAGACTTTAGCAATAAGTGCATCAATCTCTGAACGACTGATGAAATCGGTCGAAGATTGCATCGATTCGATTACTTCACTCTCCGAAGAAGAGTGCGGTCGACCAAAGATTGCATTGGTTCAACCACTTTATCAACCAAAGGTTGATCTGACTACAGGGAATCTATAAACAACTCATGAACAAATTTTCCTTCAGACATGGACCACACTCTTCGTGCCTCTGGAATGGCAAGGCATCGGTGAGTAAGGTGATCTCCCTTACAAAGTTTACAAGGGAACTTTGGTTTCCATCCTATAAGTTTAGACTCCTTTACAATGTCAGAACTCTTAGCATGACTAGCATTGGCTGACAGCTTGCCCCTAGCATGACTCACAGAGGCTGGTTGCTCAGAAGCATCAGACTTTTGAACTAAGGACCACACTTTTTGCACTTCTTGAAGTACAGGGCACAAGTAAGTAAGGTGATCTCCCTCGCAAAACTTACAAGGGAACTTAAGCTTCTGTTTGTTGGGTTTCTAGACAATGTCAACTCCCTCAGCATGACTTGCAGTGGCTGATCTGGTGTCTCCAGTATGACTCCCAAGAACTGATGACTTGTCATTAATATGACTAGCAGTGATCAATGACGTGTCCTCAACATGACTGACAGTGGTTGAAGACAAACTTTCAGTATGACTTTTAGTGACTAAAAGTTTTATCCCAGCATGACCTCCAGAGGCTGGGTAGGTGCCCCCTGCATGACTTGCAGAGGAAGGGTGCTTTCCCCCAGCATGGCTCATAGAGGCTGGGTTGCTGCCCCCTTGTTTTGGCATCTTCTTCCCATTCTTCCTCCGTCTATTCCTTTTAGACTGCTGGCTACTAGTATTGCTACTTTCGCCACATGAGGTAGAAGGAGGAGGAGAAGATGTTACTGGCAAGGGAGGCATAGGGTTCTGATGCTCTTGATTTGAGGTGCTCATAAAAGAAGCGTCAGAAGAATGCAAGGCATTCGAAGTGGAAAAAAACCAAACCGGCAGCCCTATAGTGAATCCAGGAAGATTCAAAGTAGCCATTAAGGGAGTACCAATGTTTCCAATGAATGGAACAGCACAAGGATCCCCCGGAATAGGGGTACCTTGATTGGCACTCGCCAGAATGCTAGACATAGTTTCTCGTTCAAATGAACAAGAAGTTCTCTAAGGAAAACTAAAACAAGTAGCACAAAGAGCACACCACTAAAAAAAGGTCCTAGGTAAATCAAACCAAGCAAACAGATGCCTTCCGGAGAAGATTCTGGGATGATGAGGGCCCAGAACAGATCAACGAAGAATGAAGAACAGTTATCCGGGGTCCACAATACAATGACTAAGGGTGCAAGCTCTGGAATCACCCAACCGCCCTCCCAAAGACCTGCAAGGGATTTCCTCCCACGTCTGTCCTAGGTACAACAAATATACCCTCCGTTGTCAGCTATGTATGAACCTATGGTCAGATACTAAGGATACCACAACACCGAAAAATCCTGGGGGAACAGTTGTTGGTCGAATCAGAAGGCGTGGGTAGGGTAACTGAGCCCGAAACTCAAAAGAGTCCCCGAACGTGATCCAATCCTGGTATATGCTTGAAACAGAAAGTAGGAGGAGTATTCCCAATAATCTGATCTCACAAGACCTACTACATAGATCCCGGGAAAGCTTTGAATGAAGTGGGTTTACCTGTGATAGTTGAACTACGATTTTTGCGTAATGTGTGATCTTGGGTGGTTTAAGGTGTTTTAAACCCAAGATCCTAACCAAGACTAGTTGGTGTAGTGTAACCTAGAAAAGAAAATGTTGCTAGTATATTTTATTAGAGTTCATTTTAAAGGTTACTTGCTTACTCAAAAAGGTAGTGGGTGTGTGAGAGTGGTTATAGTAGAGATAGAGTACTTAAAATGAAATATTTACCACCAAACAAATCATTTTCTTTTCAATGCAAGTCTTAAAATTCTGATCTAGAATGCATGTGCAAATGCAATTTTTAATATTTCGAATGCAAAAAAGGTGAAAATAAAGTCTAAGAATGTAGCTACTCAAGCAAATAGGTATGCAAAAGAAAACTTGTTCTTTTTTATGCAAAGCACTCTAAAATCTTTTAAGCCACTTGCAAGGTACTCTATTCAGAAAATGAATCAAAATTCTTTATGCTTTTCAAAGGTATGAAACAAAACTGAAACTACCCTATTATCAAAGCAAAGCAAAGAAACTTTCAGGTTCTCTTTATGAAACAGTAAAAGCTACCAAATATGACTTTCAAATTCTTATTGATGTAAGCATGCCAAACATTGGGAAAAGAGTACAAAAACTACTTTTGGACCCAAACGAAGAAAATGACCTACGAAGAAGTATGGTTTGGTAAAGTCAGGTATGCACATAAACAATGCAAACAAGGTCTTGAACAATAGCCAAAACACTTGAGCTTTCGCTACAAAAGAAAACTTAAAAGCATAAGGGAGGATAAAAAACCAATATAAAAGAGAAATTTCACTTAAATAGATACAAACAGGGTCAAGAAGACTCAAATAGTTTCAAATCCAGTGGAAATGGGGCAAGTAGGTTCAGTCAGACTCAAATTAGGGTACAAAACACCAAACGGGTCCACAACCCCCTAACTTGGGTCAACAAGCACCAAAACTTTCCAAACAAGCCACAAATTGATCAAAATAGGTTCAAATCATGAATGTAGGATTAGTACAAGGATGGGAGACCACTTACAGGGGTTTAACATAGACCTAGGGTCATCAGGGACCACAAAAATGCAGCCAGAACACTTGAGCGCTACTATGTATGAAGGAAACTAGTGCCCATAGCAGGATGGGCGCTACTGTGCAGAGGAAAAGTAACGTATGGGCACTACTGTGTTGTACAAATAGTAGCGTACAGGTGGAAAAATTTGGAAAAATGGGGTTAAAACCACCACACCTAGGTGCACAAGGGTTTGCAAGGGCTATGAAGGGTCTGTAAGAACTAAGGAGGGTCAAACAGAGCCTACTAACTGATCCCTATCAAGAAAATGAACAAATACCATCAAACAAGACTGAAGAAATGACCTTGGATACCCCTAAGCAGTTAGGCTTTCCCCAGTGCAGTCGCCATTCTGTTGTGGGGAAAATGCACCTATAGTTCAGGGGAGAAACTACCAACTTACGGTGATAAAGATAGACTTACAATAATTCTGCAAGTACTACAAATAAATGAAGAGATTAGGGATTAGAGATGTAGCAACCTCATTCAGAAGGTTCATCCTAGCTTTTCCTCCTTCACTCTTCAATGCTTATTCAGTGTCGCAATGTCTAGACTTGCAAAACAACTTGATACCTTTCTCAAATACATTTGACTACATATTTAATACTGATATCCATAGTATAAAGACACATCAAACTATAATCAAACAATAATCAAATCAGATACATACAAGAATAGGTCATATTTGGAAAGAGAAGAATGTCTGATCTTTATTAATGAATGAAAGCAAGTACATACAGTTATACCTTCTTTCAAGCTTGGCACTTCACAAAACCTAGATTCAAGGTCTCCTGCTTCCGTTCTCCAAGGATTCCAGCCTCTAATCAACTGTGCTAGGGTTTACAAAAACTGAAGCACAAGAGAGGGGGATGAGGGTCTCTATTCCTCCAGCATAACTTTGTAATTGTGCTTAGTCCTCTCACATGGCCCTTCTACCCTCCTTATATAGTCAGTGAGGCAGAGGAAAAGAAGTTATAACCGCTCAAGAGGTTTCCCAACCAACTTAACTTACTCGAATTTTGAGATTTTGACCAAAATAGGGGTGTACGATACTCTACAATAGACAAAGTCATGTACATATGGATATGAGCGCTACTATTTCAACAGTGAAGTCGCGCTCAGTAGGGTATACACGCTACTATCATGTGTGTGTACCAGCGCTCATGTTAAAAAATGGCCAAAAACAGGCTTTTCTGCTCATTTTCAGGAGATGGTTTGGTCTGGAAAAATGTTCCTAAGGGTCATATACATCAAATGGGTCAAGAATGAGGTAATTTCAACCATTTTTAGTGTCCCAAATGACTCCTCCATCCACAAATGTCCTGTTGTGTGACTGAACTTGATCTCAAGAAATGTCGTCAAGCGACCAAGGGAAGCAAGTGTCGTCACGGACGGAGAGGTGTCATTTCAAGCTATAATGTAAAATTAGTCACATCAGATCTAATGAACAAGTAAATCAATCACAATAGATGAATATAGAAAATATGGTGTAAAACTGTGCAAAACATGCAGCAGTGCTCAATATCCTAGTAAGGGTGAATAATTACAATACAATAATGTCACAATGACAGAGCAATTCGAATTTCCTAAGGAGGTCATTCGAATCAATGAATGGAGTAGCTTGACTCCAACTAGGAGTCCTCATCATCAATCAGTGGTGGTCATCAATGCACAAGAACCAGTCATCCAGGTGTCAATCTGAGTCTAACTGAGTGTAATAAGTGTAACTGAAGTGTGTAGCACTGATTAAGGGAAGGAGGCTCAGTGGGGGGCACATGGGAGGCTAACTGAAGTCAGAACAAGTCATCTAGTCAATCTGGAGGTCCAACATAAGTGAAACAGTCAGTCGGGAGTGAAACTAGCCTCAAATCAGGGAGAATCAGAGCTAACTGAGTGTAACTGAAGTGGAACTGCAGTGGCAGGTGAAGAAGTGCGCCCTTCTCTGGCAGTAGGTGAGAAGTGGGCACCTTCCAGACTAGGAGGGCTAAAACTCTGATGTAAGTGGCTCCCGGGTGCTAGAATAAGGTGGCTAAGGTGTTGGAGGCATCAACCTGGTGACTGGGATGCATGCAAAGTGCATGCAAACCCTAGAATTTGCATGCAAACCCTAATTGCATGCAAGATCTTGAAAAAGATGATGTGGATATCTGAACACCCCCCCTCAAGCTATACTATGATGTGCGAACAAAAAATAATGTAGGGCCCTCGTAACTAAGACCAAAGGTCACCCCAATACAATAATCCAAAAAATGCTGAAAATAAACTAAGTGACGAAAGAGGGAAAACCCAGTGGGAAGAAAGCCCCCCCTCAAGCTAAAGCATAATAATGAATCAATCTGTCTTCGCCATGATGGAACTCACCCCCAACAATGAACGGAGGTAAGAGAACTTCTTCTCAGTGAAGCTCTTGGTGAAGATGTCTGTAATTTGCTCATCAGTAGGGCAATATTGCAGAATGATGGTGCGGTCATGCACCAACTGTCGAATGTAATGCATATGAATCTCAATGTGTTTGGTCCTCTGCCGCTGAACTGGATCTGTGGAGATATTGATAGCACTTTGATTGTCACAAAATAGGACAGTCGAAGTAGTGCCACCAAAACCAAACTCGGAAAGAATACCCTGCAACCAAACTGCCTGAATGCAGGCATTGACTGCCCCTCGATACTCTGCCTCTGCTGAAGAAAGTGCAATGGCTGCTTGCTTTTTGCTGGACCAGCAAATAGCACCATGACCAATCATGAAAACATAACCGGAAGTGGACTTCCGATCAATGCTATCACCTTCCCAATCTGAATCAGTAAAACTAATGAAATCAAGCTCAGAATCTGCAGCATAATGTATGCCAAACTGTCTCGTACCTTGGACATACTGCAAGATCCGCTTGGCTGCTCACCAATGAAGCTCATGTGGCTACTACATATACCTTGACACAGCACTCACGTCATATGAAATATCAGGCCTTGAGTGTGTCAAATAAAGTATTGAACCAATCAATTGTCAATACATACTGCAATCTGCAAGCGGTGTAGAATCTCCCTCCTCAAGACTGATTCCTGAGAGGAATGGGAATGGGGCTGCCTTACTTTCAACCATATTAAACTTCAATAATAGGTCAGGAGCATATTTTTGCTGAGATATAGTGATCCCATCAAAATTTTGAGCTATCTCCAAGCCCAAAAAGTGACTCAGCAAGCCCAAATCGCTCATGTCAAAAGCTAGATTTAAGGCAGTTTTTAGCTTGTTTATTGAAGTAAGAGTGCTACCAGTAATGAGAATATCATCAACATAAAGTACAATAACAAACAAATTACCTTTAACTCACTGAATATACACATTCGGATCAGATTTACATCTTTGGAAATTCTAAGAAAGAAGGAAGGAGTCTATCTTTGCATACCAAGCTCTTGGGGCCTGTTTTAACCCGTACAAAGATTTCTTCAATATGCAAACTAATGATGGATCTGATGTATAGCCCTCTGGCTGCTTCATATATACCTCTTCAGCAAGGTCTCCATATAGAAATTCACTCTTCACATCCATGTGGTGCACTTCCTAGTGCTTGGATGCAGAAATAGCCAAAACAAGGCGGATGGAATCCATCTTTGCAACCGGTGCAAAGGTCTCAGTGTAGTCCACTCCTTGGACTTGGGAGAAACCTTTTGCCACCAAAATTGCTTTGTATGTTCTGATAGAGCCATCAGCAGCAACTTTCATGCGGTAGACCCATTTACGCTTCACTAATTTTCTTCCAGGTGGAAGAGAAACTAGCTCCCATGTGTTGTTCTTTTGAACAAAATTGTACTCTTCATCCATGGCACTTTGCCATCTCGGATATCGGTGGGAAGAATAGTATGATGTGGGATCTAAACCAGCCATCAAATAAAAAATCTCAGGAAGTAATGGATCAGCAATAGAAAGAGCCATACCTGCTCTTTGAAAGTCTGCTCTTGTTCGTCTCGGATTAGCAGGATTTCCAAGGTTTGAACCAGCAGATTGAAGAGTGTTTTGGGCCTACTTTGGAAACTGAGGAGGATCATAATGGTCGGATTCTGAACCTAATATGTCATGATCATCATAATCTGCTACAATATCAGGAATATCATAACTCATACCTTCATTATCGCTACACGGATCTTCTTCTGGTGAAGGTGGTGAATCGGCAGTCTCTTCCTTGACTAGTTGCAATTCTTGAAGCGGTTCTTCAAATTGCACACTGCGCTCTATGAATACCTTTTTAGATCTGATATCCATGAGTTTATATGCTTTTGATTCTTCCCCATATCCTATCAGTATGCACTCAATACTTTGTGGATCCAAAACTCGTCTCTTCTTGGAAGGAATTCTAGCCCATGCAGTAGAGCCAAAAACTCTCAAATTTGACACATTCGGTTTGTGACCAAAGAATGATTTGAAAGGAGTCATACCTTTCACGGATGAATGTGGAACACGGTTCTGTATGTATTCAGCAATATTGATTGCTTCAGCCCAAAGATTTGCAGCCAAACCTTTTGATTCAATCATGCATGTAGCCATCTCTTTCAGTGACCGATTTTTCCTTTCCGCTACACCGTTCTGCTGGGGTGTGTAGGGAACTATATGTTGGATCTGAATTCCACTTTGGGCACAAAGTTGCAGCAACTCAGACTTAATATATTCTCCACCATTATCAGATCTAAGAGCTTTGATCTTGCTCTCAGTGGCGGTCTCAACAGAAGCCTTAAAATACTTGAATTTTCCAAGCACTTCTGACTTGTTTTTGAGAAAGAATACCCATGTAAAGTGGGAAAAATAATCAATAAATGTCAAAACATACCTTGAACCATTTAATGACATATGGGGCAGCGGACCACTGATATCAGAATGTATCAACCCCAAAACTGTAGAAGCTCTGCTAGCTTTGCCGCGGTCGAATCTGTGCTCGGGGTGCTTCCCAATGATGCAACCAGTGCATATTCCCTTCAAGGAACGGAGTTGTGGAAGACCATCTACCATGGATTTGTTTGATAGAAGCAGAAAATACTTATAATTAAGATGTCCAAATCTTTCATGCCAAATCCTACTAACCTCATTAACATGTGTGCGAAGAGCAGTGGGCTTTGCAAGCAGAATAAAGTGTGAAAACTCATAGCATTTTGCAGTGTGGTTTGCCTTTCCGACTGCAACAAGTCTTCCACTTTTGATATCAGAAATTTCAACTGTATTAAGGCTGAATGTAACTTGATTTGGTTCACCATTGTGTGTCATTTGATACACAGAAAGAATATTTGAAGCCAAGGAAGGCACATAGAGAACATTCTGAAAGCTTCCATGATCTACATGAATCGTACCTTTTCCCTTTGAATAAATTTTTGAGTCATCTCCCAAATGGATGGGGATGGAGCTGTTTGGATCGAACGAAGAAAAAGAATCAATATTTGCAGCCATATGATTCGATGCACCCGAATCTATCAAGAGAGTAGTGGGCTTCAAAACCGTTGCCATGAGTGCTTGTCCTCTTTCATGATCATCATTCCTATCCTTCTTCCTTGCACCATCAGGAAGAGTTATGTTGTTCTTTTCCAAAAGGAGGGCCATTTGATCTATAGTTTTCTTCATACATGAACTTTCGGGATGAAATCCACGGTTACAATAAGTACATTTAGATTTTTGGTTACCTTCTTTTCCCTTTTGCTTGAACTTTGAACTGGATGGTGCATCCGTTGGTTTGCCTTTCTCTCTTTGCTTGTGAGGCTCGAATTTGGGCTTCTCCTTCTTTTTCTTTCCTTTGCCATTCGAGATCTTGGGTCCTTGAACATATAGGGCTGAATCTTTGGAGCTTATGGACCCCATTTGAATCAACTTGTCATGCTCTTTTGTGACGGACTCAATGAAGGCATTCAAGGTAGGCATCTTCCAATTCGGGGTAGTTAGCCGACCGGAATTGAAAGTAAAGACAAATACCGAATAATCTTTACCAAGCTTGCTGAGAATGGAGAGGATCAATTGTTTATCCTCTTTGATAACTTCACTGTTCTTCAACTGCAAGTTCAAGTTCTTGAATTTTGTGAAGAATTCATTAATGGTCTCGAAATTCACACGACTAAGGGCAATCAATTCATTTTCTAATTGAAAAGCCCTAAGTTCATCCTGCTTTCCAAATAGTGTTTCAAGTTGCTCCCATATAGCTTTTGGAGTCTTCAATCCGCTGAGATGGAAGTGAAGATCTTTGGTTATGGAGAGACAAAGAAGACCATAAGCTTCATCAAGCTTGTTGAAGTGTTTGGTTCTATCTAACAGATTGTTTGGCTCCAATTCAAGACCAAGAGTGACTCGGTAGTAACCTTTTGAATGTAATATGATCTCCATATCATCTTTCCAATCAAAATAATTGAATGGGGTGAGGATAGGCTTTGAAGAAGAGTATTCCATTGCTAGGAGCGAGTGCACACTGGTGTAGAGGAGCTTTCATGCACAGTGTAGTGAATGCAAATGATGGAGATAATAACCTGCAAATCACAATAAACCAAGAACAGTGAGGTTGAACAATCCACCCTTTTAGAGTTGCATCACACCTGGGATTGGATATCAAACAATGTTGAATGGGTCCAATGTATCAGATCCAGGAATTATGTGGAAACTCAAGCTTCTGGAGTGGTATTGGATGTATTTTCAAGCTTTGCATGCACAGGAGAGAATGCCCTTGAGATATTTCATGCCAAAACTTTTGCAATTTTTTTTTTTTGGAGCAATTCACTCAAATCTTCTTGTAGAACCACCTATAGAAAAGAGATCTTGTCCCTGCAATGGCTCTGATATCATGTTAAATTAGTCATAGCAGATCTAATGAACAAGTAAATCAATCACAACAGATGAATATAGAAAATATGGTGTAAAACTGTGCAAAACATGTAGTAGTGCTCAATATCCCAGTAAGGGTGAATAATTACAATACCATACTGTCACAATGACTGAGCAATTCGAATTTCCTAAGGAGGTCATTCGAATCACTGAATGGAGTAGATTGACTCCAACTAGGATTCCTCATCATCAATCAGTGGTGGTCATCAATGCACAAGAACCAGTGATCCAGGTGTCAATCTGAGTCTAACTGAGTGTAATAAGTGTAACTGAAGTGTGTAGCACTGATTAAGGGAAGGAGGCTCAGTGGGGGGTGCATGGGAGGCTAACTGAAGTCAGAACAAGTCATCTAGTCAATCTGGAGGTCCAACGGAAGTGAAATAGTCAGTCGGGAGTGAAAGTAGCCTCCAATCAGGGAGAATCGGAGCTAACTGAGTGTAACTGCAGTGGTAGGTGAAGAAGTGCGCCCTTCTCTAGCAGTAGGTGAGAAGTGGGCACCTTCCAGACTAGGAGGGCTAAAACTCCGAAGTAAGTGGCTCTTGGGTAATAGAATAAGGTGGCTAAGGTGTTGGAGGCATCAACCTGGTGACTGGGATGCATGCAAAGTGCATGCAAACCCTAGAATTTGCATGCAAACCGTAATGGCATGCAAGATCCTGAAAAAGATGATGTGGATATCCGAACATATAACACCTATAGAGATGTTATTATTCCTCCATATAGAAGTGTCGTCATTTATATTGTAAGTGTCATAACTTATACTTGATGGGTTATTAGACCACCTTGTTGGGGTCGGCCCTGTATAAGTCATGTGGGTCGAAGGGTTATTAGACCACCCTATTGGGGGTTGGCCCAGTAAGCATTATGTTATGTGGTTAAGTTAAGGCCGACCTAGTAAAGGTTATTAGTGAAGTCAATTCAAGTATAAATAGAGTACAGGAGGCACTCTATTTCATTATTGTATTCTCTCTCACACTCTTTGGAGAGTGGCGCACTTGTGGTGGAGGAGAAGATGATGCTAGGATATGTCTGTCTATTATGCTTGGGTTGTATCATTGCTCTATCTATCTCTGAGGAAGTTATTGGGGTTTTTCACCTTTATGGTTTTCCCCAAGTAAACTCTGTGTCTCTTGTGTGCTTGCATTATTGTGTCCATGATTGATATGTTGTAGATATGTTGTACATGTTGTTCTCTTAGTTAAGATCCTAGATTAGATTGAAGTGAATTCTAAAAAACTAACATCACCTTTCCGATCAAAGTCCCGAACAAGGGTTTGATCAAGCCCGACCTTCTGCCCAACCAAAAAATTTGATCTTGGTCTCTAAATTTTTATTTTGATGAGGAGCATCCAACTGTGGCCTCCAAAACCCTAAATTCACGGAGCCATGAATGAAGGTGCTCAAAATCCAATTCTATTTTGACAGAAATATGCACCTGATTGATTCTGGTGTAACTCTGAAATTTCAGATCTACACTGTCTGAAAATGCTTCTTATGGTAGCGTAACTTGTTATCTTTCCAACCCCATAGGTATGCCCTCAAATGGATTCTCTAAGAGAGATTTATTCCATGTGTCGCAACATGACCTGTTTATGGGATAAAACAAGAGAGCAAACTTGTATGGAGAGCCATGTGTCACAGGTTCAATTTTGGCCTCTTAAAATCATACCTATGAAAGTACAGTCTGTGCCCTAACTACCACTTTTTACAAAATTTCATTTGGATCTTCCTAGCCCAAGCTGTGACCTTTTTTCCTAGGTCACTTGTTTATGACTGATATCGAGAAGAGGAAGAAATCCCATATTGTACAAATCATAAATATGAAAGTACAATGAATTAGAGGCTCGCCTTCGGACACAAGGTACATGGGGATCTTATCTTCGACCTGTAATATTTTCAGATCTTGAAACCTCACTGAAATGAATTTATAGTGAAAGTGCTATGATGACTGGTTTTTTTCTATATCAAGCCCTAGCTTCACAAGTGCAACAAGTGTCATAAATGCCATACCATGCCTTCTTTCAAGCTAGCTTTGATACCATGTTAGTCTTTCAGAATTTCAATCTAATCTAGGATCTTAACTGACAGAATAATATGTTCAGCATATCTACAGCATATCAATCATGGACACAATAATGCAAGCACACAAGAGACACAGAGTTTCACCAGGGAAAACCAAGAAGGTGAAAAACCCCACAACTTCCTCAGACATAGATAGAGAAATGATACAACTAAGAACAATAGATAGTCCTCCTAGCAGCATCTTCTCCTCCTCCACAAGTGCGCCACTCTCCAATGAGTGTGTGTGTGAGAAGTGAATGAATAAATAGAGTGCCTCTCGCACTATATTTATACTTGAATTGATTTACCTAATAACCTTTACTAGGTCAGCCTTAACTTAACCACATAGCATAGTGATGACAGGGCCGACCCCCAATAGGGTGGTCTAATAACCCTTTAACCCACATGACTTATACAGGGTCGACCCCAACAAGGTGGTCTAATAACCCATCAAGTATAAGTTACGACACTTACAATATAAATGACGACACTTCCATATAGATGAATAATAACATCTCTATAGGAATACAAACACTTTCGTATAGAGGAATAATAACATCTCTATAGTAATACAATATACATATATGAGAAATACATTCCGAAGTTACAATTACATCAACACTATTTCATACCTTTCGGGAATTTGGTTTGATTATGAGCACAATAATCTTTATGAAGGAGATGAAGACTTGGTTATCATGAGATATTTTTGGCTTGACATCAACACTACTTATCATATAGGAGGTGAATGAAGACTGTAACAAAACTTGACAATGAATGGAGGCAACAAGTTGGAGGCTAGTGGATTTTCTTGGTGACAAAAAAACTTGATCCTTTTTTACCTACACGCTGTCGGAGTCTAAAATTTTGTGGGATATATATGGTGACAACAAGAATATTCCAAGAGTAAATGATTATGTGAATGGAATTCATCAGGGATGGTCACCAAGGGGTACCCAACTTCCCAAGATTTACATGAGAAATTTTGATGGCAATGATCCAATAACATGGATATTCCAACTAGATCAATTCTTTGATCTACACCAGGTTCCAACTTTGCAAAAGGTAACTATTGAATCATTATATTTAGAGCTTGGTCAATTTGTATGGTACTAATGGATTTGTCACCATAAAAATTACTCTATTATATCTTGTTCTATATTCACCGAAGAATTGATTGGACATTATGGGGATATTAATAGAAATACCTTCTTTAGCCAAATAATAAATCTCAAGCAAAAATGTCCAATTGCAGAGCACATCAAATAGTTTCAGAAGATAATTCTTAGAGTGAAGAACATTTCAGAAGATAATCTGTTGGATCTCTACATTGAAACCTTGAAGGATAACATTCAACATTATTTGTGTCCCTTTGAACCACCATCCTTGGAGAATGCCTTCATGATGGAAAGGAAGGTTTAAAGTAAAAATATGACAATGGCGACTAGAAAGAGCACCTCCAACACATACCAAGAGAATATTGTTACTTCTTCTAACCCACCTCAAAGTTTGACACCTCAACAAATAGAGGAAAGAAGAGGAAAAGGCCTATGTTTTGATTGTGACAGCAAGTATAGTAAAGGACATAAGTGCGGTGAGAAGAAATTATTTTACATAGAAGGTAAAAAGGAAGAACCAAAAGAACAAGAACCATATCTAGATGAAGAAATATAAGATACTACTTCATAATAGATTACTCCCACCATATCTTGTCATGCATTGGTTGGAGTTAGCACTTCGCAAACTCTCAATATCGAAGGATTTATCAAAAAGAAAAAGGTAACAGTGTTGATTGATTTTGGTAGTACTCATAATTTCATTCACTATAAATTAGCAAAATCTCTCAATTGCTTTGTATATCCATCCCTAGAGTTTCAAGTAATGATTGCAGATGGAGGAACTATCAACTGCTCAGGGAAATTCCATAGTATAAATCTTATTATGGGAGAATATCTATTGAATAGTCCAATGATTGCTATTCCAATGGGTGGTGTTGATGTTGTATTACGAGTTTAATGGTTACAATATTTGGGAACCGTGAATGTTATTCACTTAATCCAAGGAAGTGTTCCACCTAACATCAGACCTTACAGATAACCCTATGGATAGAAGAGTGAAATTGATTGTATGGTTGAAGAAATATTAGAGGCCCGAATAAATAGGCCTAGCCAAAGTTCTAACTCTACACCAGTGGTAATGGTAGACAAGTCGGATGGATCATGGCATATGTGTCCAAATTATAGAAAGATCAATAAGATCACCATTAAAGATAAGTTTCCCATTCCTTTAATTGATGACTTGCTAGATGAATTACATGGAGAAATTTTATTCACAAAGTTGGATCTTTGTTCTAGGTATCATCAAATTAGAATAAAAGATGAAGACATCCCAAAAACAACATTTAGAACTCATGAAGGTCATTATGAAATTTTAGTCATGCCATTTGGTCTCACGAATGTACCTTCCACATTCCAAGGCTTGATGAATTCCATTTTCAAGCCTTTTCTTAGAAAATTTGTGCTATTATTCTTTGATGATATACTAATCTATAGCAAGTCTTGGGAAGAACATATTCAACATCTTCGCAGGGTACAACAACTACTACATGAGCAACAACTATATGCAAAACATTCCAAATTTTGTTTTGGAGTGAAGTAGGTAGAGTATTCAGGTCATATTGTATCTCATGAAGGTATCAAGGTAGACCCTAATAAATGTTAATTTTTTAGCATTAATTCAATATACTTTAGGGTATTTACTGAGAGAATAACATGTATATAATATCAAGTATAACAATGCATATCAATCACACCAAGAAATCACATGAGACAATAGACACAGAGAGTTTCACTGGGGAAAACCATAAAGGTGAAAAACCCCACAACTTCCTCAGAGATAGAAAGAGAAATGATACAACCAAAGTATAAGAGATAGTATTCTCCTAGCAGCTGAACCTCCTCCTCACATGTGCGCCACTTTCCGAGTGATGGAAGCGTTAGTAATGAGATGATAAAATAGAGATCTCTCGATCTCTATTTATACTTGTCTTGTCCTTCCCAATAAACCAGTGGGGCCGACTTATCTAACTTAGCCTAATAACCCATGGTTACATTAATCTAGGTTGACCCCTTACTAGGTGGTCTAATAACCCATCAACAAGTTACAACACTTGCTACACTTGTCAATAGAAATGACGACATTTCCATATAGAGGAATAATACATTTCTATAGGAGTACAATAAAATACATAGATGAAATACATTCCGAAGTTACATATACATCAACACTCCCTCTTAACTAGGAAGGTATTTCTCGACACAGATCTGCTAGCAGAAGTCTTCTTCTCTGGATCATCATCACTGGATCATCGTCATCGTCACTGCTGCTGCTATCTCAATCAATCTCCGATCTACTCGTCATAGGAAGTTCTACAGAGCTAGTCCTTTTTCATACTGGATGTAGGCCCACCATCTATAGTTCTTCATCATCATTGTCCATACTGTGGAATGCTCAGGACTGATTACATGCATCAACAAAACCTCGAAAGAGCATCCCAGGATTGATTACGAGCATACTGCTCAACCTATCGGATCTCATAGGATATTTTACATGTAACTACACAACCTATCCATGACCACGAAGTATCATCCTGATACTCATAATCATACTGATCATCATCCATGAAACACAGTGCAGATGCACACAACATAGCACTTACACTCACCGACATGGAAGGACTTTCCTCTGATCATCTGGGAAAGGCTCAACACTCACATCAACGCACATGGGATAACACATCTACCACCATGTCAGAAAGGCTTTGCACTTACATCAACGGGCATGGGAGAACACATCTACCACCATGTCGAAAAGGCTCTGCACTTACATCAACACACATGGGAGAACACATCTACCACCATGTCGGAAAGGCTCTGCACTTACATCAAGGTACATGGGAGAACACATCTACCACCATGTCAGTAAGGCTCTGCACTTACATCAATGCACATGGGAGAAAAAATCTACCACCATGTCGAAAAGGCTCTGCACTGACATCAATGCACATGGGAGAACACATCTACCACCATGTTCGAAAGGCTCTGCACTTACATCAATGCACATGGGAGAACACATCCACCACCATGCCGGAAAGGCTTTGCACTTACATCGACGCACATGGGAGAACACATCTACCACCATGTTGGAAAGGCACTGTGCATCTATGTCTTCGGACTCAACATTCATGATCCACCTGATCATGTCAAGGCATCCTCTTGATGCATGTCATCATAGTGTGATCATCCTAATCATCGATGCATCCACCTAATGCATATCATGTATATACCTAATACATATCATCATACATGATCTACGTGATCCTGATAATGTATCCAACTGATACATACACAAATACATGATCCAACTGATCATACCAAGCATCCAACATGATGCATATACATGTACATGTTCCAACTGATCATACCAATCATCCAACATGATGCATATATAGAGCAGTAAATGGAGCATCGTCCCGATGCTCATCATCCATTGCTTACGTCCACAGCCATGTAAAGGATCCTCCTCTCATCATGCTTGGAATGGCTCCAGCAAATGTGTCCATCGCTTCTTCCTCGAAGTTTTGTCAATCGGAAGAACACCAAGCCTCTCTCTGAAGTATTCAAACTTCACTCTGGCTAGTGGTTTTGTCAACACATCTGCAATCTTCTCATCTGTCGCAACATACAAGAGCTTCACTACTCCTCTCTGCACCATATCCCTGATATAGTGATATTTGATCTCAATGTGCTTTGACCTGTCGTGGAACACCGGGTTCTCAAACAACTTCACATAACTCTAGTTGTCACAAAAGATACTAGTATCCTCTAGTGAGAGATCAAATAACTCAGACAGTAGCTTCCTGATCCATACTGCCTCACAACTAGCCGAACAAGTTGAAATATAATCTGCTTTGGCTATACTCAGTGCTACGTAGGATTGCTTCCTGCTAAACCAAGAGATCACACCTGATCCCATATTGAAGCAGCACCCATAAGTGCTCTTCCTATCTGCAGCATTGCCTGCCTAGTCTGAATCAACATAACCCTACATGTTAAACTTTTGATTCACATCATACTTGAGCCCATAATCAACTGTACCCTTCAGGTACCTCAGAATATGCTTTACAGCAATGAGGTGAACACTCCTTGGATCTATCAGGAACTGGCTCAATGTGTTCACCGCAAAGCAAATATCAAGTCTCGTGTTCGTCAGGTACATCAAGGACCCAATCATCCCAATCATCTCACGATACATAGTGACATCAACCAGATCAGATGAAGCATCACATAGAAGCTTTAGGTTCGATGCCATAGGTGTATCCATGGCCTTGCAGTCCATCATCCCGAACCTCTTCAGGATCTCTACTGCATACTTCCCTTGTCCAAGGAAGATCCCATCTCCACTCTGCAACACCTCCATGCCTAGAAAATAGTGCATCATCCCCAATTCCTTCATCTCAAACTCGGCAGCAAGCTTCCTCTTGGTGTCATCAATCAAACTATCTTTTCCTGTAACAAACAGGTCATCCACATACAGAAGTAGTATCACTGGATTTCCTTCCTCAACCTTGTAGTAAAGGTTGGAATCTCTTTTACTTTTGGTAAAGCCTAAAATGGATAGAAAGATGTCCATCCTACCATACCAAGTCCTAGGAGCTTGCTTCAAGCCATATAAGGCTTTCTTCAACATGCACACATATGACTCTCTGTCATGTGTCTCAAAACCAAGTGGTTGCTCCACATACACTTCCTCCTCAACTACACCATTCAAGAAAGTTGTATTGACACCCATCTGGTGTATCTTCCATTACATCACTGCAGCCAGAGCAAGTACTGTTTTGATGGAAGTGTACCTGGCTATAGGAGAGGAAGTTTCTTCATAGTCTATTCCCTTTTTTCTGGGAGAAACCATAAGCTACAAATCTTGATTTGTACTTTTCTATGCTACCATCTGTAGCATGCTTGATCTTGTAGATCCACATGGAAGTCACGACAAACTTCCCTTCTGGTCTGGGACCACATCCCAACCATCATTCTTCATGATCGACAGATCATGGAATTCTTCCATTACTTCATCTTGGATCCTGGAAACTTCAATAGATAGCTTTGTTACTGGAACAAATGTTGTAGTCCTTCTTTTGTAGGTGATGGTATATGATCTTTCCTACGAGACATGTTAAATTGCATGATTAGAAACATCTCATAGTTTCCAAAACAAATTCTTACACATAAAGAAATATGTCATGCAATCATGTAGTTAATTTAGCCAATGCTTCAATACAACATTTATCCATATCCCGTAACTTTCTAGATGCCTTCCAATCTCTATCAGAACATTGTTAAGAGTGTGCACAACTCCCAACATGTCAGCAAAGAGGTTTCATTCTAGATAAGTAGCAATGGAATGTTGTACAGTACCATAGGCCACTTACCCATTACTTGCATATTAGTAGTATCTTGTTCATTAATGCAATTATTCTAATATCCATAATACACAACCAAGTCTAGGAACATAAGTATATACATCATTGAACAATATTATTTAAATAATCAAATATACAAGAAATGACAATTCAGATAGTTATCTTTGTTTGTTTGTTCTGTGGACTCCCTCTCAATATTTGCTTCCTTGTAGGAACTATTGGAGTGTGCTTCCTCTTGATCTTTGCTTCCTGGATTACCTATCCTTGAACTTATATCCATCCTCGATCACTATGCATGCTTACTAGTATCATCATTGTGTTATCCTCGAGATCTCATACATAATCATACATTCATTAGTATAATCTTAATACTATCAAAACACAATAATCTTAAACATGTATAGTCATGATCATTTCAAACACAGATAATAAACATTAGCATTCAAGGTTTCGGGGAATACTTCTCTTCTTGTTAGTCATATCATCAATCAAGGTAAGAGACATAATATGCATAAACCCTTAATTACTTAAATTTTTAACTTCATGAATAATCATATATAAAAGTATAAGATCTAACATAGGGTAGGATTCTAACTTAATATAGGAAAAACATACCTGGTCATCATTTTTGCTAGTTATGTCTAACAATGTTTTCTTGTTCCCTTCAATGACCTGCATAATCCATAAGTTAACCATTGTAAAATATACATAGCTCTATGCAATCCATGACTATGGATGAGTCTTTGTCATCATGTCACTATGGTCTTGATATAGAACTTGACTTGTGCCTTTCATGTTTTGTCTTGATTTCAGGAAGACCCTCTACAACTTTACTTGCAATTGGTAGTGCTCTATAGTTCACATGTGCAAGCCTTCTATGCCAAAGTTCACTTGGTTCCATGGATTCATGTGCTAACACCCAAAAAGTGCTCACTACCTCATCTACCCCATTACATGACTCATTTGTCCATATTTCCTACCATATTTGCCTTCAAAACCCTCTAAAAAGGGCCAAAAGGTCAAAAAAGCCTCCGAAAGGCCACAAAACCATTTAAAAAGCCTCCAAAAGGCTAAAAAACCCCTTTTCCCCAAAAAATAATTCGAAATTCCTCCAAAATAGCAAAAACCCTCTAAAAAGGGAATAAAAAATATAAAAAAAAGAGGAAAAAACCCTATACAGCTGACCTAAACCATATGGTTCCCAAAACCATGGTCCAACACTCCACCACTAAAAACCTATAAATAGGTGATGGAGATCCCTCATTTCACATCCACAATCAAATATACCCTTACTCTGCCAAAATCACTCTTGAAACCCTAGCTCACCCTTGTTCTACTTTCACCTTTGAGTGCCCCTTTGGCCCATTTCCAACCCTTTGGAGAAAGAGAAGGAGCAAAGCTGGAGTTTGGAGCAACCCTCTTGGACCATTGCAACAACTTCGCCAACCTTCACATTAGAGGTAAAATTTTAATGTAAAGAAAACCATTTATTATTTCTTGTCTCTTATGTTCCATGCACATGTTTAGAATAATTGCCATTTTAATGTATTGTCTTTTTATTACTGTTTATTGAACTGCTACTAAGGAGACCATTCTCCTTAGTAGGTGCTCATTTGCACAAGCTACGGTGAAAACCCTAGCTACATTTTTGGCGACTCCCCTTGGCTTGCATTTTTTGTTATAATTTTTAAATATTTCCATGTCTTTTCCTTTCGGCTGTCCCTTTCGGCTACCGTAAACCGCATCTTTTAACCCCTGCAGTTGCGTCCCGACCGCGTCTTTCAGGCATTTACCTGCGACCCAACCGTGGCTCTCAGACTGTTTCTTGCGACCTGTCGGCAGATTCAAGTCTGTTACTTGTGATCCGACCACGGCTATTAGCTTGTTCGGGGCAATCAGACTGCAGCTTTTCCCCCTTTTCACGCGTCCCGACTGCGGCTTTCAACCATTTTTCTGCAACCTGCCTGCGCCTGTCAGCCTTTTTTCCGCGTCCCAACTGTGGCTTTCAGCCATTTTCTGCGACCCGCCTGCACCTGTCGGCCTTTTTCCCACGTCCCGCCTGCGGCTTTTAACCTTTTTTTCGCGGTCCGACTGCATCGTTCGGCCAAAATCCCGTAACCTATCCGCGACTGTTGAGCTGTTTCCCACGGTCCGACCGCCCAGAATCGCCACAGACCCGCGGTCTATTTCCTACACTTTTTTTCCTGTTTTTGAACCCAGCACTTTGCTACACTATTTTTTGTATGAGCACATCCATCTGTCCTACCAGCAGCCATACTTACCTACAGCCTTTTCTGCAGTATTATTTCTGTTCCATTTACAGAATCATTTTAATTGAAAAAAGAGAAAATATTGCATTTTAAAGTTTAAATTTTATTTTGTTATTGCTAGTTAGAAAGTTGCCCACCCTAGTGGCACTTTTTACTTGGGTTCATCATTATCTCACACGCACACACTATGTCACCTAATTCAAGTGAGCCCTAAAAACTACTTAACACAACCAACATTCTAACCCCACTTGGGGAGCACATAAGAATTTTTGTAGTTAGGTAGGATGGGGGGATAGGCATCCAAATAACACCCCTCGGTTGCTTACACTTGAGACATAGTTGTTGTCCATTAGGGAACCAAAATCCCCTAGTATGTTTTGGCACGGTCACAACCAGTTTATCAGAGGGCCTCTCCCCTAGGAGTGTTGAAGTCGCCAGACTGGTTCCGGAGGCCTGAGTGGAGTACTGCAATCCATTCAGTAACCGAAGGCTACCTTTCGTAGTTCTCGGGGTATCCCTGTATGGGGGTACTGCGGTAAAAGGACCAAACGACAGATTCACCTTTTTTGGACGTGTCATGAACGGGGTATCTTAGTTGCCTTTCTTCTAGGATTGACTACCCAGTGTCCCTCCCGGTAGAGGGATATCTTTAGCCACTTGGCTCTACTATCCATAATTTCTGACTTGGATTTCATCTCCTTGCAGAGGATATGTCTAGTTGAGTCAGAATACTATTTAGTTAGGTGTTTGCATGCTCCCTTACCTCCTTTTGGTCTAGTGAGTCCACTATTTTTATTTTTTAGGAAACCTGCTGCTTGTTGGTATTCTGACCCTTTCTATTGATACTCCGCTTATTGTAGCACAGTTGTTGTAGTAAGTGTTTTGAGTTGGTTGTTGGCCTGAGTGCCATATTTTTTGAGCTCTCCTTCTGCACACTCGGTTGCATTAGGGTTTTTGAGTTGTTTTTCACTCAACACAACCCCCATATTTTTTGACACCATCTGTCACCATTGAGTCCCTAAGACATTCTTGACGCCTCAGGGGCGAGCCCCCATAGCACGGTTCACTTGACACCACCCGTCATAGACATAGATCTTCCTCACTTGATACCACTCATCATAGATCTCGAGCTTTGTCACTTGACTCCACTCGTCACCGGCATAGAACTCCATCACCTGAGTTAGACGCCTCTTATTTTACCTCTGATTCTGACGAAGAGTCCGAGAACCCCATTTACACTGCACCAACCAGCCCCATGGCTGGCGTGACTTCCACCCCTTTCTTTGCAGGGACCGTTGGTGGAGCATCCACCACCACACTAGCTACCACACCTGCTTTGGGTATTCCCTTGATGGGGCCCACATCTACCATTCCGATTACTGTACCCATTCCAGTAGCTGGAATACCTAGTGCCACTCCATCAGTGCCTCACACTACCCTTGGCAGTGCAGGACCATCCCATACCACTTTCGTTCCTCCACTTGGGGGCAACATCCCTCCACCAGCCCCTACACTTGGGGGCATTGGCCCCAACATGGTCACACCCACTAGTATGCCACATCCTTCTACTAGTTTGTCATTCAGGGCTAGCCTCAACCTTCTTTACCTAGCTAGACTGACTAATGATCCCATCATACATGACCCTTCGTGGCCTCACATGCCCACTACACTCCCCTCCGACATCCCTAAGTTTGAGGGAAAGGCAAGTGAGGACCCCCGGAACCATATTATGTCCTTCCATCTATGGTGTTCCTCCAACTCCATAGTGGACGACTTTGTCCACCTCCGTCTGTTACAGCGCACCTTCACTGGCTCTGCAGCCAAGTGGTACATTGAGCAGCCCCATGGGACCCATGCCACCTTTACCTCCCTTGCCTCCACTTTCCTCCAGTTATTTCGGTTACCTGTCTACTATGACGCGGGAGTTGAGATCCTACTGTCTTGCTGACAAAACACGGCTACCCACATCACTGACCACACTCATGAGTGGCATCGACGCCGCAGCCTCTGCAAAATCAAGTTAGACGACCGTATCTTCTTAGATTGGTTTCTAAAATCCCTCCTTCCTATCATTGCCAAGGATGTGGCATCTGAACAACCCTAGTCCGAAGAAGAGGCCATCCTCAAAGCCCAGCAATTTGACCTCATATACGCCCAGTTGGGTTATCTCTATACCATTATACCTGACGCCCCTCGCGGTGATTCCTCCCAACACGATGCACCGGGGGCATCCCATGCCGCAGACGGTATCATTAGCCGTGTTACCTCGCATCCCCAACCCTTTTCCATAACACATCCTAGCCTTGGCCCAAACCTTTCGCGGGCTACATCTCAATCTGGAGCAACCAATTCGTATGCTCCCATGACACACCACCACCATTCTCACGGACCCTCATGTCCACCTCAGTGCTTTGGACATGCATCCCCCGCTTATGCTCCCCCGGTCACACCTCAGGCGTATTACCATCCACAGGCTGCCTCAGCTCCTGTGTCCTCTCAAGCCCAACCTGCTTATTACTCGCCACAGGCAGCCCCTGCGGCAAACCCACAGCCTACTCCGTAGACATATCAGCAACCCCCACAAGGTTCAGCACCTGCACAGCCTCCACCTACTTATTATCCACCGCAACCTGCTCCCGCACCTGCACAACCCCAGAACCCCCCTGCTGCCCAAGGGCAAGTCTACGCCCAACAAAATCTGCAGCAGAACCAAAACAACCAGCATGAACAGGGCGAACAAAACCGTGGCAAAGTCCGTAACCGTGGGAACAACCCCCCTCCAGT
Source organism: Larix kaempferi (assembly GCA_027924585.1). NCBI lineage: Eukaryota > Viridiplantae > Streptophyta > Pinopsida > Pinales > Pinaceae > Larix > Larix kaempferi. The sequence goes on along the minus strand of BSBM01000240.1, from coordinate 2,789,359 downwards.
TCAAGGTTGTCAACCCCCGAATCCCCTAGACAACAATAACGCGGCACCTACCAACTAGAACCCTGATCGGTCACCCAAACAGGCCAAAAATCCTAATCTGCGAACAAACCATCCTTGTTCTATTTGCGGGGGTCTATGGCCACTACACACATGCTTGCAAACATTTGGAGCGAGCTCGGAAACTCTGGGTTGATGATGCCAATCGCCAAGGGCATGTGGCTCCTCAAGCGCTGCCCAACCCCCCACCCCATCAGCAACAACCTTTGGTGCTGCAAAACCCCTTACCAACCCAAGGCGTAGTGAACACTCAGCCGTTGGCTCCCCCTCAAGGCAACGCGCCACCACAACAACAGATCACTTATGCCGCTTCTGATCAACCCATGCTTGACTGAGGTACTCACCACTTGTTGATGATGTTGTCCGCTGATGTCAACCTCCAAACCCGTCGGAACCAATATGGCTCCACCCCTGAAGCCCCTCCCGCTGACAAAAACACTAACGCTCATCCCACTGATCAGACGTTACGTATACTTCTGGCTCCACTCGATGGCGCCTCCAAAGCACCTCGCTTCCCACTTCGTCGCATCAACAATAACCCGAATGCTCGTGCTGCGTCAAATTTCAACATTGCAGATGACTTAGCCCAATCTCCCGTAGCCATGTTTGCGTTGGAAGTCTTAAAAAATTGTCCTTCACAGCGTAAGACTTTACTTTCCGCCATTGGTGCTATTGACCCAAATGATTCACAACTGATGGCATTCGATTTGGACCAGTCCGAACCACGCCTACCTTCCACTTTAGCGTTCCAAGTTTTTGCTTCCGTTCGGAATCTTGTCATCCATCGGTGCATCATCGATGAAGGTGCCTCTACATGCGTTATGTCCACATTCATTTGGCAGAAATTGGGATCCCCTACTCTTCAGAAGTCCACCACTGCGTTGCGACCCTACGACGGCCGCTCGGCTCAACCCCAAGGTCTATTAGCTAATGTCCCCATCCAGTTGGCTGGTAAAACTGTACTCATTGACATAGAGGTCATCAATGCCCAACTTGATTATAACCTCTTACTTCGCCGCAGTTACATGTATGCCATGCGGGCGGTTGCCTCATCCGTTTTTCGTACCATGATGTTCCCCCATGACGGACGCGTGGTCAAGGTCCACCAACTCACCTATTACGATTCCAGTGCCCCCGCTGCACCCAAGAATGTTCTCCCCATGGTTGAACAACCTGTTGGTGGTGCAACTACCTTGTTTGTTTCCTCTATGGGACCCGGTGTTTACTCAGATACACCGATGACCGCCACATTTCAATCCATTCCTCCCCTGTCACCTGCGCCCGAAGTATCTGACCTATGTACCCTTTCCCACAATCCACAAACACCCAACAATCAACCGCCCTAGTTACCCAAACCACCATTGGTACCTAGTCACATTGGTGTTACACCCATCCACACAATCCCCTTCCTAGTCCCTCCTTCGGGAGTAGTAAGCGCCCTGGTTATGGCTACCCTCAGCCTCCCTGGGTTAACCTTATGATTACCCGTCTGGTATCTTTTGCCTCATGTTCCCCCGCTGTTAACACCTAAAAAGTGCTCACTAGCTCATTCCCTTATTCACATGACCCATTTGTCCACTTTTCCACCATCTGAGCCTCTGAAACCAACAAAAGGTCACCAAAAGACCTTAGTACACCCCTTTTTCCCACTCAAAAAGATTATTTTTCCTAAAAAAGCATAAAAAACCCTAAAAAACGGTCCAAATTCCCAAAATATTAAAAAAAGGGAATAAAAATATTAATTTTATTCAAAAAAGGAAAAAGGAGGAAAAGTACCTAAACCATGTTGGTCAATACCATTGGTTTCCACAAAACCACAAATGGTATTCCCCACCACCAAAACCTATAAAAAGGTGGTAGGGGCTCCTCATTTCACATCCATCCATTATCTCATCCTCATGCTGCCGAAATCTTCCTTGAGCATTTTTGGCCATTGTAAGCAACCTTGGAGAAGGAGACCTCTTGGAGCTTGGAGCTACTCATCTTGGGAGTTGCTCAACATCAACCTTCACCATTGAAGGTATTATCGCAAGCACTTGCTTGCCCGCCATTTTTTAATACAAATTCATTCTTTAATATTTTCTTGTTCTTGTTTTTTAAATGTTTACATTATTTGCTTATGTTCTTGCATAGATCCATGATTAGTTTTGTTTAGATTAGTTTCTTGTTTAATTCTATTGAAACTGCTGCTACTAGTTAGCAGGTGCCCATAGCACTAAGCCTGGTTGCAAAACCGGGCCAATAGTTTTTGGCGACTCTACTGGGTTTGAACAATAGATCTCTAGTTTTTCTTTTAATCTTAGTTTTTTATTAGTTTTTAACCTTTTGATCCATAGATCTGCCATCTTAGACAGCAGATCCATTGCTGCTCTAAGATTTGGCCCCATTAACAGCCCGGAATTCTCAATTTTCGGGTGCGTTTTTCGGCTTCCGCGCACGGCTTTCACCTTGCGTTTTTTAGCTAGACAGTCGCGCAGTCCATCGCGATTTTTTGTCTTTTTTCCGCGCGGTTCACCGCGACTTTTCGGATTTTTTCCGCGTGGTTCACCGTGGCTTCGCGGCCTATTTCCGCGCTGCACATCGGGGCTTCGCGGTCATTTACCGCGCTGTACATCGCGACTGCGTGCCCCTTTTCCGCGCGGTTCCCCGTGGCTTCGCGGACATTTTCCGTGCTGCACATCGCGACAGGGTGCCTAAATCCCGCGCGGTCCATCACGACTGTGCGACAGAAACCCACGCGGTCCATCGCGGCTTTTCTGTCAAAAGTCGCGCTGCTAATTTTTTCATTCGGCCATTCCGATTCAAAAAATTAATTTCTTACTGCACTTTTTGCCCATATAGCACATTTTTACAGTATTAAATTCTGCATATTTTACAGCTATAGAAAAAATTTCACTATTTAAATGCACATCTAGAAGTCTTTCTAAAAAAATTTCAAGAAAGTGAAAGAAAGACTTATTTTGCAGTTTATCTAGGTTAAAATCTTTTCCTGTTTACTTCTTTAAAAAATCTTGCCCTTAGCAATTTCCTTGAAAAGAAAACCATTTATTTCTTTTAAAGAAGTCTATTATTTGCTTTCATGATTCAAAACATCCTTTGTTTTTTGAGTTGATTGTGAAAAGCATTTAATTTCCATTTATTGAAAAAAGTCAAAAATTTGCTTTGTTATTTTCAAAAGATCCTTTATTTTTTGGAAATTTTCAGTAAAGCATTTACTTCTTTCAAGTTCAGTTTACAATACCACATGTGCACCCACTTGATCACTTAATTGAACTGAGCCTTAAAACTTACCCTAATTTCAACACACTTTTTAACCCCACTTGGGGAACACTAAAAGAACTTTGTAGCTAGGTAGTATTGGGGGGATAGGTGTTCCAATAACACCCCTCATTTATTACATCTGAGACATAGTTGTTGTCCTTTAGGGAGCTAAAACCTCTTAGTATTTATTGGCGCAGTCACAACCGGTTTGTGGGAAGGCCTCTCCCCTAGGACGGTTGAAGTCGCGAGGATGGTTCCGGAAGCCTGAGTGGAATACCGAAATCCATTCAGTAACCGAAGGGCTACCATTCGCAGTTCTCGGGATATCCCTGTATTGGGATATTGCGATCAAAGGACCAAACGGCAGATTTACCTTTTCTCGACGCGTCATGAACGGAGTATCCTAGTAGCCTTTCTTTAGGATTGATTACCCGGTGTCCCTCCCGGTAGGGGGATATCTAGCCGTTGTCTCAACACTCATATTGTCTGACTTGGATTTCATCACCTTGCAGAGGATATCGTTTGTTTGAGTCACAATACTTTTAGTTAGGTGTTTGCATGATTCAACCTACCTTTGGTCTAGTTACACCTATTTTTTCTAGAAGCCGTTTGCATGTTGGTACTCTGACCATTTGTTGCATTCCTCCACTTATTGTAGCACAACTGCTAGAATAAGTGCCTTTTTTGAGGTTGATTTTTTGGCTTGAGAGCCTTCTTTTTCACTCCCCTTCTTGCACCCTTGGTTGCATTAGGGTTTTGAGCTTTTTTATATATATCACCACCTGATACTTAAACAGATTTTTTACACAAAAACTTATTTTCTCACCATTGAGAATTTTAGACGCTCTCGTCGTCTACAGGGCGAACTCCCAGAGTTCAGTCTTCTTGGCTCGCCACGTCACCGACGCCGAGCCTTATCCCTTGACTTGACACATCGTCGGTCAACTAGACAGTCATCCGATTCTGACACGCCTCACTTCACTTCTGATTCTGAGGCAGAATCCAAAAATCCCACTGCGTTATTCCCAACCAACATTATGTCTGGAACACCATTTGATCCACTCTTTACCAGAACCATAGGAGAGACGTCTACAGACCCTTCTACTACAGTGTCGTCCATGGCAACAACCACCCCCCTGGGTATGCCCAATATGGGAAACACTCCACATTTAGGAATGCCCAACACAGGGCCACCTCCTGTTATAGGAATTCCCAACACAAGGCCACCACCTGTTATGGGCATGCCCAACATAGGGGTCACACCCCATCTGGTTTCCACAAACCCTATCCCAGGAATCACCACTACTATTCCTAACCCTGGTGTAACCCATGTTGCACTAGGAAGCGCTGGCCCTTACCAGACCACACCTATTGGAGGACATATACCTTCAATACCTAGCATACCTTTAGGTGCTGTTGGACCCCATACCACCATGACTAGGCATGTCCCAGTCCCAGTCGCTACATCTGCTAGCTTACCATATATGGCAAATCTGAACCTGCCAGACTTAGCTAGGCTCACTAATGACCCCATCAAACACGATCCTGCGTGGCCTCACATCCCCACCAAACTCCCCTCCGACATCCCTAAGTTTGAGGGTAAGACGGGTGAAGACCCCCAGAACCATATCATGTCCTTCCATCTATGGTGTTCCTCCAACTCCATAGTGGACGACTCTGTCCGCCTCCGGCTTTTACAGCACACTTTCACTGGCTCTGCAGCCAAGTGGTATATCGAGCAGCCCCATGGGACACACGCCACCTTTACCTCCCTTGCTTCCACCTTCCTGTATTTCTTTCAGTTACCTGTCCGCTATGATGCGAGCGTCGAGATCCTACTGTCTTGCAGACAGAACACGACCACCCACATCACTGACCACATTCATGAGTGGCGTCGACGTCGAAGCCTCTGCAAAATCAATTTAGACGACCGTATCTTCTTAGATTGGTTTCTAAAATCTCTCCTCCCTCTCATTGCGAAGGATGTGGCATATGAAAGACCCCACTCTGAAGAAGAGGCCATCCTCAAAGCCCAACAGTTTGATCTCATTTACGCCCAGTCGGGTTATCTATACACAATCATACCAGACGCCCCACGATGCGACTCTTCACGCAGTGACGCGCCGGGGGCATCTCATGCCGCCGATGGCATTATTGGCCAAATCACACCCCAAGCTAAAACTTTCAGCATGGTGAATACCATGCCTGCCCTAGACCTTTCTAGGGCCACATCCAGTTCCGGAGCAACAACTTCTTACGCCCCAACAAACCAGACACATCATATTCATGGACCCTCTTGTCCACAACATTGCTATGGACAAGCGCCATCAGCATATGTACCTCCTACATACTATAACCAACCTGCTACACAGAACCCCATTCAGTTCTCGCCACAACAAATGCAGTACCCACAGCAAGCTGCACTAGCTAATCCAACACATCCAATAGCTCAGGGGTACCAACAACCCCAACAGGCAACTGGACCACCGCCAGCTCCACCTGCATATTACCCACCGCAACCTGCTCCCGCACCTGCGGCTCCCCACAATCCCCCCAATGCTCAAAAGCATGTGTACGCACAACAACATCATCCCCAATACCAAAATAACCAACGCAACCAGGGTGGGCAACCAAACCGTGGAAGAGGACGTAACCGTGGAAACATCCAAAACCATAACCAAGCTCCACAACCTCCCCATCCTCCGCAAAATAATAACGCAGCGCCTACTCATCAAAATCCTGATCGGCCACCTAAGCAAGCCAAAAATACTAATTTACGAACAAACCATCCTTGTTCTATTTGTGGGGTCTATGGCCACTATACCCACGCTTGCCCACATTTGGAGTGAGCCCGACAACTATGGACAGATGACGCCCATCGTCAAGGGCAGGCTGCTCCTCAGCCGCCACCCAACCCTCCACCACCTCAACAACAACCTTTGGTGCTACATAACCCTTTTCCAACACAAGGAGTGGAGAACACTCAGCCGTTAGCTCCCCCACAGGGAAACGTGCCACCACAACAAATCACTTACGCCGCTTCTGATCAACCCATGTTTGATTCAGGCACTCACCACTTATTGATGATGTCCACTGCCGATGTCAACATTCAGACACGTCGGAACCAGTATGGCCCTACCTCTGAAGCCCCCCCCGCCGATAAGGATACTAACACTCATCCCACTGATCAGACGTTGCGTATACCACCGCTTCCACTCGATGGCGCCTCTAAAGCACCTCGTTTCCCACTCCGATGTATCAACAACAACCCCAATGCACGGGCTGCGTCAAATTACAACATCGTAGATGACTTAGCTCAATCTCCCGCAGCCATGTCTACGTTAGAAGTCTTAAAAAACTGTCCTACGCAGCGCAAGACTTTACTTTCCGCTATTGGGGCGATTGACCCAAATGATTCGAAATTGATGACCTTTGATTTGGATCACTCCGAACCACATCTGCCTTCCACCATAGCAGTCCAAGTTTCTGTTTCTATTCGGAATCTTGTCATCCATCGGTGTATCATCGACGAGGGTGCCTCTACATGCGTCATGTCCACATTCGTTTGGTAGAAGTTGGGATCCCCTACTCTCCAACAATCCCCCACTGCATTGCGGGCCTACGACGGTCGGTCAGCTCAACCTCAAGGTTTACTACCCAAGGTCCCCGTCCAATTAGGTGGGAAAACTGTGCTCATCGACATAGAGGTCATTAATGCCCAGCTCGATTATAACCTTTTACTTGGCCGCAGTTACATGTACGCCATGAAAGCAGTCGCCTCATCCGTTTTTCGCACCATGATGTTCCCCCACGAGGGACGCGTGGTCAAAATTGACCAACTCACCTACTATGATCCCAATGCCCCTGCAGCACCCGAAAATGTTCTCCCCATGGTTGAACAACCCACTTCTAGTGCAACTACCTCCTTTGTTTCTTCTGTAGGGCCCGGACTTTACTCAGATACACCAATGACCTCTACATTCCAGGCCATTCCACCACCGTCACCGGAGACCCACGTCGCAAACCTCTGTACTCTTTCACATAATACACAAGCACCCGGTAGGCCTGGTTTTGCAACCAGGCTTAGTGCTATGGGAACCTGCTAACTAGTAGCAATAGTTTCAATAGAATTAAACAAGAAACTAATCTAAACAAAACTAATCATGGATCTATGCAAGAACATAAGCAAATAATGTAAACATTTAAAAAACAAGAACAAGAAAATATTAAAGAATGAATTTGTATTAAAAAATGGGGGGCAAGCAAGTGCTTGCGATAATACCTTCAATGGTGAAGGTTGATGTTGAGCAACTCCCAAGATGAGTAGCTCCAAGCTCCAAGAGGTCTCCTTCTCCAAGGTTGCTTACAATGGCCAAAAATGCTCAAGGAAGATTTCAGCAGCATGAGGATGAGATAATGGATGGATGTGAAATAAGGAGCCCCTACCACCTTTTTATAGGTTTTGGTGGTGGGGAATACCATTTGTGGTTTTGTGGAAACCAATGGTATTGACCAACATGGTTTAGGTACTTTTCCCTCCTTTTTTCTTTTTTGAATAAAATTAATATTTTTATTCCCTTTTTTTAATATTTTGGGAATTTGGACCCTTTTTGAGGGTTTTTTATGCTTTTTTAGGAAAAATAATCTTTTTGAGTGGGAAAAAGGGGTGTACTAAGGTCTTTTGGTGACCTTTTGTTGGTTTCAGAGGCTCAGATGGTGGAAAAGTGGACAAATGGGTCATGTGAATAAGGGAATGAGCTAGTGAGCACTTTTTAGGTGTTAACACCCGCCGACACCGAATGTCATCCTCCAACCAGTGCAACCCATTGTCACTACTAGTCAACCACCTCCCGGTGTCGCTACCCCCTTCGACATCTACGAATCCCCCTCCTCTTATCAAGCCCATTGGGGGCAGAGGTCCACAACCATATACCATTGTACCTCCGCCCAAAGCAGTTAAACCCCCCCTGTGTTTTGTGCTCCCCCCAAATGCTCGTTGTGTGATGCGTTAGGCCATCGGACTCATCAATGTCCACAATTACCTGCATTATAGGAACACATGCAAATGCTTGACGACGATCCCAACATCCCAGTTGTTGAAATCGATCCAACCCCTAACCCTCATGATAAATCACTGCGTACCAACCACCCTTGTGCAATATGCGGTGTTTACGGCCATTACTCGCATCACTGTCCCAATCTCCTAGATTACTGAGCAGCTCTCTATAAGATGAATAATTTGGACCTTGAGATGGCACCCCCCCACAATTGAGGAGATCCACCCCCCGATCTCATCCCCATCCAAAAATATTAACACCATTTATGTGATCTCTTCAACTACCATTCCCTCACCAACCGATTTGATAGCTCGAAATTTCCGCAATGATGAGGAGATTCTTGAGGCTCTCACTGCCCCGGATTATCCCTGGGATGACATGCACCATCGCTCCTATTTCCTTCCAAAAGACGCCTCCTCTACCATAGCTACCCAATTTGCGGTTGAGTCCAAGGATTTCCTTCCCACCAAAATCGACCGATTTAAGGATCCCATTCCCACTCCTGATGCCTTTGAGGAAGGTAACATGGCCAACATCTCACCCATCATCCACATCGATATCTCTGACCCACCTGGTGCTCTTGAAATCACTACATTAGGAGCCTCCTGCAGTGAGTATGAGATTCAAGAGTACAAAAAACTTTTCCAAGAGTTCCATGATGTCTTTTCCTGGTCCTATACCGAAATGCCTAATCTTGACCCCGCTATCATAGAGTACCACCTTAACACCACTGAGTCAAGGGGCATAATAGATTACCTTGACCCTGGGATAGGGGGCATGATCAACCATTTTGACCCTTCCCCATCACATCTATCTCAGCATGTCTTTGACCCCCTTGTTCAAACCAACACATATGTGATCCATAATCACAAACCCTATGCACATAGCATGGGGGTAGGTCATTAACCCTGCTCACTTTTTAACAATTGTGATCTCAACCATTTTTGAGGTCACATGTCACGTGTATATTTGATTTGATTTGATACACCTAGTTATTTCCTTTAACCATTCTGGAGTCCTTACGACCTCCACTTTTCACAACATTTGCACCGTCGGATTCATATTTATGTGTCCGTGATGATGCTTGAGATCATTTCTCGCTCTCACCCCCATATTTTTTCGGGTATTTTTTCCAAAACGCCCGCCGTCGCCTCGATTTGCGCACCACATTGGTCGTTCTCCGTTTTTTACATTTTCTATATCGCCAGATTCATTTTTCTGAGCTCGTGATGATGCTTGAGATCATTTCTCGCTCTCACCTAGTACAGTTTCAACATTATGTCCCGACACCTTGCTGCCTTGGTTTGCGCGCCACAATTGCCGCCATTAGATTGTTCCCCATTTTTACATGAGCCATTCACTCCTGTCATACTGCAATTATTTCGTTATTTTTCCACCATTCATTATCCCGCAAGGAGGCCCATCAGTGTTCCCCACCACCCTCGTTCTTGGTCATCATCAATGTTCCTTGATTGAGCACTTCCTCCTTGCCTGGCCATTCCTTTTGTTCGGTATAATTTTATCCCTTTTTTGGGTCGGACAAGTCCTTTACGAAAGAGGCACTTAGGGAGTTTCTGTTAAGCTCTTTTCTGACTCCTAAAAATAATGAAAAGATCGCCGATCAATCTTGCTTCCTTTCATGCTCGTTAAAGTACCTGAAAGGGTGTCTATCTTGTATAAGTTTAACCCTTTTCCGGACCTGGTAGACTAATTACGAAAAAGGAATACTCTAGTCACACCGGCTAGAAGAGTTCTTCATTGCATCCTTTTATGCTTCTTCGGAACTTGGAGACTAACACACGAAAAAGCAACCCCCTGGAGTCTTCTTATCGCTTTCAGACTCTCTAAAATTGAAAGAAACCACGAGCATGCATTGTCCTGGGCTCGTACAAATCCACACGACAGTACCATTCCATTATTTCAGAGTCTTCTTATCACTTTCAGACTCCTTAAAATTAAAAGCAACCACAAGCATTAATTGTCCTGGGATCCTATAAATCCACACGACAGTACCGTTGTATACACAGTTCTTCTAGTTCCTCAACCCATGAAGAAGTCACCCCATGCCTCTTGGCACAATGATTGCTCATCTTGGCAGCACCCCCAATCAGGTCACCTTTGTTTAGAGTATTCTACAGTCTCCTTCCATTTTACACCAGCTTTAGTATCACTCATCCCAGTCACTATCCTCGACCCATTATAGCTATGATCCCTTTCCCATCAGTCAGTTTCATATGTTTCCCGATCGTCCCCGCCATCATACTCTGAACAAAGGCAGTTTGAGTCCACCCACTCTACTTGCCCAGTTATCCCCCATAGTCTTCCAGTCCTACCATCAGTACTCTCATACTTTGGTTCTCCACCTCGCGCTCCTATCAAGGAAACATCATTGCCTTGCTAGTTGCAGGTCTCCCTCTGTCGACAACAGCCCCTCTATTCCAGAGGATAGACCCAGAGGTCCCTACGCCTTGGACCCATCACCATCAGTGGTGAGTGCCTACGGACCATTTTGAGAGGAGTCATCATTGCCTCTCCAAGTGGTTGTTTCTCACATGCTCGACTTCAACACCCTGATCGCATCGCTGAGAATCGCGCAGGGTTTATATCCCTTCAGTTATTGGTCGAAGACCCTGGATTTCCCCCGACTCTATCACATTGGTGAGTCACTTTGGAACACCAAGTTATATGTTCCCGTGGATGTCCGGGTTGCGTTGGAGACTGCATTCGGAAGCCATCCAGTTGTATGCTTCCTTGAGTACCCAGTTCAGTTCCAGTTCAGTGTACCATTGAGAGTATGACTCCATCTCACTATGATCCAGCAGCTCATCCGTTCCTCTGGTACCACACTCAATAGCACTGTTGTATTTCCAGTGTATCAGTTCTTCCGCTAAGACATGGTCAGCCCAGTAGTATGTCCCAGATTTGTGTCCCCTCTGGACCCTTATGATGTACACAGTGGTTCTCTATGTATCCTACAGGTCCCCCTTTTTTTGGGCCTCACAGTTACTCTTTATCTATACCTTGATACAAGCATGGGAATGCTCGCCTCGTCCATATGTTCAGATTATTCCTCATACATTATTGAGTTCATGTACTTTCAATTTTTGCAGTTTGTTCGAGACCGTTTTTCCGGGCTCTAGTTCGTTCCTTCTCTTCTCCACACCCCAGGAAAACCATCAAAATACTTATGATGTCTATCGGCCATACGATGAGCTCCTTCCCTCACACATCAGGGGGCAATCTGTTAACACCCAAAAAGTGCTCACTACCTCATCTACCCCATTACATGACTCATTTGTCCATATTTCCTACCATATTTGCCTTCAAAACCCTCTAAAAACGGCCAAAAGGCCAAAAAAGCCTCCAAAAGGCCACAAAACCATTTAAAAAGCCTCCAAAAGGCTAAAAAAACCCCTTTTTCCCCCAAAATAATCCAAAATTCCTTCAAAATAGCAAAAACCCTCTAAAAAGGGCATAAAAATATATAAAAAAAGAGGAAAAAAGGAGGAAAAAACCCTATGCAGCTGACCTAAACCATATGGTTCCCAAAACCATGGGCCAGCACTCCACCACTAAAAACCTATAAATAGGTGATGGAGATCCCTCATTTCATATCCACAATCAAATATACCCTTACTCTGCCAAAATCACTCTTGAAACCCTAGTTCACCCTTGAGCTACTTTCACCTTTGAGTGCCCCTTTGGCCCATTTCCAACCCTTTGGAGAAAGAGAAGGAGCAAAGATGGAGTTTGGAGCAACCCTCTTGGACCATTGCAACAACTTCGCCAACCTTCACATTGGAGGTAAAATTTTAATACAAAGAAAACCATTTATTATTTCTTGTCTTTTAAGTTCCATGCACATGTTAAGAATAATTTCCATTTTAATGTATTGTCTTTTTATTATTGTTTATTGAACTACTACTAAGGATACCATTCTCCTTAGTAGGTGTTCATTTGCACAAGCTAGGGTGAAAACCCTAGCTACATCATGTACCATGGCATGTTCAGGTTGTCCCTTTAATTTGTACAATCCTCCTTCTTGCTCTTCAATCACTACTGCATCATCTATGGTCTTATCATTTGGCCACATGAGTACTTGGCCATCTACAAATGCAACCCTCATGCCTTTTGCATCCAATGCAGATATGGAGAGTAGATTCTTCTTGAGCCCAAGTACATATAGGACCTGTTTCATCTTCAAAGACTTTCCCGAGTCTAGGTTGTAAGAAGATTTACCATTTCATTTGATAGGATATTGGTAGTCATCCCCAAGTTTCACCTTATGGGGTGACTCATGTTCAGATAGGTTTACAAAAGATTCTTTAAACCTAGTCATGTGTTTGGAATCCCCACTATCAACAAGTGAACCATTACAACCATGATAGATAGTACCTGTGAGAGCAGAGATTAGAACATATTCATCTTCGCTTGATGAGTCATCACTTTCTGATCTAGCCTTCTTCTTGGGAGGTTCATCAACTTCCTTCTTGCACAAATTCCTTGAATAAAGGAATCCCATGACCTAGGTAGGCCATTCAGAGTGGTCATGACAATTTCACCATTCTCCACCACTTCATCCATAGCTTCAAGTTGTTCCTAGATCTGAGAGACCTTAGAGAAATAGGATTGAATGGTCTCTCCATTCTGAAGCTTTACCCCTTTCAACTGATTCCACAGAGTCATCTTCTGATTTATGTTCTTCCCTTCAAATAGCTTGGTTAGGGAGTCAAACATTTCCTTGGGTGTCTTTAGAGATGACACATGTGGTATGAGATGGTCTTTGATAGAATCAGCAATGATCCTCTTTTCTTTGAACAAGTTCTTCTTATGCAAGGCTTTAGCCTCTTCTTCCTCTGGGACAGGGACCTTAGAACTTATGTAAGTATCCAACTCATTTTCTTCTAGGATTAACCCAATCCTATACTTCCATGCTCGGAAGTTATCAGCCCCTTCAAGCTTATCCTCAAGCTTGGTGTGGTGAGACATCTTAAAGAGTACTTCAAATGGAAATAGAAAATATTTAGGTCTTACCACTTGATTTGTAGAAATCTAGATCTGGTCCCGGATTAGGGTTTGTTAGAGAAACCCTAAAAATTAAAAATGTGAATTTCAAATTTCTGAAAGGATAGAAAGATGCGCCTTGATGAGCGAATCAACCTATTATATTCATATTTTGAGATCTACAAAGTTTCACCCTTCAGAAATGCCTTTTAGTCTTCCCGGATTCTCTTGGGAGGACCCTGAATTACGGTTTGAGTTTCCCAGAGCTTTACCCAAACAAAAATCTCGATCCAAAGCTCTAAACTTCAATTTTTCCAAGGAGCTTCTAGCTATGTCTTCAAATTTCAGAAATTCCTATTTTTGTGGAAACCCTAATGTTTAGGGCCAAAACTGAAAGTGCTCAGAATTGAATTCTGATTGGACAGATAGATTCTCCTTAATGAGTAAAGTCAATCTACCTTACTGCTTTTTCAAAATCTGTGGAACGAAACCCAATAAACAAGAAACCCTAGTTTCCGCCACTACACAATGTCTTCTTCTCAGGGAAGCTTTGATACCATGTTAAGTTTTTAGCATTAATTCAATATACTCTAGGATCTTTACTGAGAGAATAACATGTACAACATATCAAGTATAACAATGCATATCAATCACACCAAGCAATCACATGAGACAATAGACACACATAGTTTCATTGGGTAAAACCATAAATGTGAAAAACCCCACAACATCCTCAGAGATAGAAAGAGCAATGATACAACAAAAGTACAAGAGATAGTCTTCTCCTAGCAGCTGATCCTCCTCCTCACATGTGCGGCACTTTCCGAGTGATGGAAGAGTGAGTAATGAGATGATTAAATAGAGATCTCCCGATCTCTATTTATACTTGTCCTATCCTTCCCAATAAACCAGTTGGGCCGACTTCTCTAACTTAGCCTAATAACCTATGGTTACATTAATCTAGGCCGACCCCTTACTAGGTGGTCTAATAACCCATCAACAAGTTACAACACTTGTGACACTTGTCAATACAAATGACGACACTTCCATATAGAGGAATAATACATCTCTATAGGAGTACAATAAAATACATAGATGAATTACATTCCGAAGTTACATATACATCAACAATAAAATTAAAGCCATGATAGACTAGCGGATTCTCCAAAACCTAAAGAATCTTCAAGTATTCTTAGGTCTAACAAGGTACTACCGCAAGTTTGTTCGAAATTATGGAAGAATAACAATGCCTCTAACAACATTATTGAAGAAAGATGCATTTTATTGGACTTCGAAGGCAACTCAAGCTTTTGAACAACTTAAACAGGCAATGTGCAAAACTCCTGTATTGGCCACACCAGAATTCACAAAAAACTTTATTGCTGAATGTGATTCTTCAGGAAATGGCATTGGCGTTGTTCTAATGCAAGAAGGAAACCTAATTTCTTTCACAAGTCATCCAATCAAGGGAAATAACTTACAAAAGACCATTTATGAGCAGGAAATGTTGGCAATACTGCATGCTCTTAAGAAATGCTATCCTTATCTATTAGGCAGGCACATCAAGGTCAAACTAGATCATGATAGTCTTAAATACTTCTTGGAACAACGACTATCTTCAAAAGAGAAACAAAAGTGGGTAACCAAGATGTTGGGATATGACTTTGAAATCATCTATAGAAAGGGGAAACATAATGTGGTGGCAGATGCACTCTCCATAAAAGATGAATATGTTGGGGCAATACTTTGTTCAATTTACATTCTACAACTAGATTGGATAGTAGCAGCAAAGGAAGAATGGAAAAAAGACCTGCCTGTGTGGACTTCCATTCAAAATCTATAGAATGAACCTAGTGTATTAGATAGTTTTTTGTGGAAAAATGATTCACTATGGTATAAGGATCACTTATATTTATGCAAAAAACTCCCAACTCAAGAAGAAGGTCCTTTCAGAATTACATGCTTCTCCTATAGGTGGGCACTCAGGATTCCTAAAAACTTACCACATGGTCAAGAAGGAATTTTTTGGGCAGGTCTTAAATATGATGTTCAAATTTTTGGGACTTAATGCTTGGATTTATAACATAATAAGGGTGAAACATTTAAGACCCCAGGACTTCTACAACCATTAGACATATCTTTCCAGTGTTGAGAGGAAGTATCCATGGATTTTATCACAAGTCTACCCAAGTCCGAAGGAAAGAATGTTATTATGGTGGTTGTTGATAGACTCATGAAGTATGCAAACTTTTGTGCACTCGCTCACTGTCACGTACCAACCCTTGGACCCAATGCAAGGAAGGGAACATGCTACCAATCTATGGGGATTTTCATAAAACTCAGCCCATTCATTAGATGCATACAGTTAAAAAGAGAAGTGTGCAGATGTAAATCAAACAAATATGCACAGCAGAAATAAATTCATCCACACACATATTTTCATATGCACTCACTATATCAATAATAGTCATTAATTTAAGCATTTGCAGAAGTAAATACATAGACAGAAAAACACTTATCTTCATTTTGCAACTGCCCCAGGAAACTAGCTATGTCGCTGCAACGTTCCAGCCAGCCATAGGCTCTTCAACAGCTTATACTGATTCCGTCCGAAGGCCACCCCCGAGCTAGGCATGATTCTCACCAGGACAAAGGGGACAAAGCTCATTCACAACCAATTAATCATTTCCTCTGAGCCAAGCCAATCCATAGCTGGGTTTATCAGGCTACAATTGAACCCTGGATGCTTACTCTCAAGTTCAAGCCAAAGCAATGAATACCCATACCCATACCCCAACATATTCATTTCTCACACAGCAAGCACAAACATTGGGCATATATACACATTTCCAGCAATGGAATTCACAAACAATATGGCCATAGATTTTCCCCAAATCGTGGCTCACCCAAAACGAGCTGTGGGAAGGGAAATGCATCCATAGGGAGGAAAAACGTTTCTCCCCAACTCTCTCAGCATTTAACAACAAAAACGGTCTCTATGGAACCCCCATTCCATTCCCCTTCTTCCCCACTGGTATACAACTCAAAAACGCCCTTCTCTACTGGGAGAATGAAGGAAAACACAACAACCATGCTTGAAAAATGCCCAAGTAGCTCTAAACTCGTGAGGGAGAAGGAATGATCCTAGATAATGGCTTGGGGGAGAAATTCATGGCTCTTTTCTTTCTCAAGAATCAAAACACGAATTCCCATGTAGGGTGGTTTTCCCATATCCGAATTTGGATAGCCATACCTCCCATTCCCCAAGGCCTTAACTACCGCAACCAACTCTTGGGAGAAATCAATGATTGGGTACAAAAGTCAACATGGGTAGTTGAGGGTTTGATGGGTTCTCTCATTGACACTTGGCTTGACTTGAGTGGCTGAAGGGTTTGAATATTTTCCCTCCCAATTCCTTGTGAAATCATGCCCCCATCTCTTTGTTGCATTGCATAGCTAGTTGTCGGTATTTTTATTAAAATGCATATTACATGATGTTGAAGTTTCAATGTGCCTTGCCAGCACGCAAACCATATGCATCAATAAATCGATGGTGGGGCCTTGGCCTTGGGCTCCTCACCACGATTTCATAACAATATTACATCATTTAAAATGTTAAAGTGATAGGGTCTAGATGGGGACGTGACATTCTCCTCCCCTTGGAATAACACCGTCCTCGGTGTTCCAACACTTAGGAATAAATACCCACTTTACATATGCCTCAAAATTCACAACTGGGGGCAGGTCTGTCCTGCGTCTCATCTCTTTACTTTGAACTTTCAGGATCAAGTCCTCTAGCTTCCACAAGCTTTTCCTACTAGCTTTGGTCTTCCAGCTCTACAGGTGGGCATTGCTCCAGAGCAATCCCTTTCCTTTATTCACCTTCTAGCTGATCCACAAGTCTAGAATTTCATGGATTCCATCCTTCATTATTGTCCTGGCAGTTATTTGAGGAAGATTTCCAACCAAAACAAATAGCTTTTGGCCTGCTACCATGATCAATGTGCACAATTGGCTCTCGCTTTTCTCACTAGCAATCATTTGGATAGTAACAGCTGTAACAATGGCTTTCAATGTCTCTCCTATGAGACTTATCATGGCAATTCCTGTTAGGACAAGCATATCACAATATTAAAAATTAGTCAATTATTTGCCCAATTGACATGGAACGTTCATGCTTTACTGATGAGACTTACACACATTTCATGCTTTCCCACATACACATGAACTCATTCATGTTCATCCTTTGAAAAGAAAATAACTATTTCAGCATTCACAATTCATTTCAAGCAATTAAACACAATTGGTTTTCATTTATGACATGCACTCAACAGTCTTTTGTTTTTGAGATGCATCAATCAAAAGGAAAGAGAAGAGTAAGAGTTTCCCCCTCTTAGTCTTGTTCTAATTCGAAGTCACACCATCACTTGTGGTTCTATGCTCCTTAGCCTCTTTCACTTCAATGTGAATGCTTGGCATGCCATTTCTTGGCTATGACACTTTAGTGTCTAAGGTCTGTCTAATGCCTTTCAACTAGGGAACCCTTTCCAATTGTTGCTTACAGAACCTTTGGCTGCTAGGACCCACACAGTTCCACTAGCACCATCTTTCATTACTACTCATACTGAGCTCTTTACAGCAGTCATATGTCCACATGTATCCTCTAGATGCTTTCATAGTCCTTGCTTCCAGTAGTACCTACACTCAAACATTGAATCAATTCACATGCTTAGTGTATTTTTATAAGGTTTATCTCTAAACAAGAGTTTAAGAAATCATAATTAAATCATATACACATGTGTATTCATAAGCAAGAGTTACAAGATAACCAAATACTTATCTGTATCGGATGTCTTCACTTTACTCCACAGGATCCTTCTTTGCTTTCCAAGCATTGGATTTCCCGTGGATACAACAATGAATGTTGGGCCAGCACACAGGCTACTCCACAACCATTCGAATAGGCAATGCCAAGCCAGTATACTGACTGGTTTTATCAATTGTTTAAGGGAATGTTTGCCCAGCACGCCGGCTGCTCCACAACATGAAGTGGTTAATGTTCCCACCAACTATTCTCTGAATTTACCAAGAATTTTATAGCGCCCAACCAGTTACTCTCTAGCTTTACCAAGCATTTATAGCTCCAACCAGTTACTCTCTCGGTTTACCAAGAATTTATAGTTCTTTCAGGGTCCTTGCTTCCTGTAATGGCCAAGGTTTCCAATAAAGAAACAACAGTGTATTAGCTTGGTTGTTATAATACTTGTACCTGAAATCTTCATTATTCCAAACAAGAAATAAATGAAAATGAATACTTATCTGTATTGTGCATTTCTCCTCGCTACTCCACAGGTTTCCTTCTCTTCTTTACAAGCCTTGGATCACCTGTGGGGTGGATGCTTGGCCAGCACACATGCTACTCCACAACATCATCCAAATAGGTAATGCCAAGCCAGTGCGCCGACTGGGTTTATCAGGCATAAAAAAAAATCAATATGCTAAGCCAGTACGCCGACTGGGTTTATCAAGCATTTCAAAAATCAGTATGCTAAGCCAGTACGCCGACTGGGTTTATCAAGCATACAATAACCATTTCCAAGCCAGTTCTCTGACTAGGTTTGTCAGGAATAACACCCTTCACCAATACCTCCACAACATGCAAATAACCAATGCCAATCCAGTACACCGACTGGGTTTGTCACGCATTAATTTAACAATATGACAAGCTAGTACACGGATTGGGTTTATCAAGCATACAACAACCATTTCCAAGCCAGTACATCGACTGGGTTTATCAAGCAATATGAACAACATAATATGGTTACGTGGCTCCTTTTCTTATGCAACTAGTGGTTCCCTCCAGGAAATCCATAGGTGACTCTCTTGACTGTAGGCTAGCATGGCCCCACAATACCCACTCACACTACACAAGGATCATACCCCTTTTCTACAACACATCTATTCGGGCCTATCCATCTCTTCTAGTGTCCTTTAGTGTGAGCGTAGAAAGGTTACCACTTCCCATACAGTCCTCTTGAGCACCCTTTCTTTACTTTTCCTCTTAAATGAAACACCAAATTGCGTCTGTGTAAGCTGATAGAACAAGAAGGATAAGCAGACTCATCAGTATTGCTACTCTAAAATTGTAACCATATTTCATAACATTCACTATCAAGTATTGAAACACCAAGAATGCGTCCATTTCCTTAGAGTGTAGTCAATATTGAAACCCTAACATAACCCATCACCCAAAAGGTATGCATCCCTTTCCGATGTGAGCCATGTAGGCCTTAGTCATACTCAAGCAGTCTGGAACAGTAATGAAATAATAAAACATGCTCTGCATATTAAATCTAATAACCAAACATGTATATCCTTAGTTAGGGTTACTGAATACTCATTTGTTTCACATATGTATCTTTCTTTAATGGCGAAGAATGGGGGATCCCTTCTCTGAGTCAACAGTCCTTCGGTTTTCCACCCCAATCCTTTCATGTTCCTTAACCCACACATGCCTTCTTGGCATAATTTTACTGTCTCACTCACATGCTTTACCAACATGTAGTTCGGCTGAGACATTATCAACATTTACAATGGCATTTCACCCGAAACCCATTTCCAAAGCATGGGATCCTTCCCATCTAGTTTGGCTTCTGCGGGCCATCACACATGGTCTTCCTGTAATGTGTCATCCTGGCACACTTTATCAAATAGCCAAACAGTCAGCAACATTTAGCAATAAGCTTCAAATATGATTGTTCCATAACCAATCAATAGCATTAATAATTAAATTCAATATGAATTTACAATTCTGTCTCTTACAGAAATTGATTTGCTTAGCAATGAGTCTCTCCTCATATTGTTTGGCTCTTGTAAGTGGTATCACTCTTCCCATCATGGTTTCACCCTTGTTACCATACATCAACATCCACCTATAACATGTCCTCCTGAAACAATTCTATATAAGCCAAACAGTCATTAGCAATTATAAGCAAATTATCAAATTTGAAATTTGTAAATATGTTTTCCTACAGAAATTAGATTTGCAACTATGAGACTATTCTCATAAACTTAAACCAAACAATTTTCAGATTTGTTTCATGCATAAATTTACAACCATGAGAAACTTTTCATACCCTTTGGCTTCTGCACATGGTAGATCTGGGTCTTTACTATGGACTTATCCTCATTACCATACGCAAGACTTTTCTACCTGAAAACTGAAACTTCAATCAGCCAAACACGTTGTGAGTATCTATGCACATAATAATTCATTGCCATAACAGTCACTGAAGTGATCTCAGAATTATAATACTCAATAATTCAAACACCTTCAGCTGTTTAACATTTGAAATGCAATGAAAATATATATATACATTTCTATATATGCATCATTATCACAATAAAATTGCAAGACATAGTCATACTATCCATGCAATTTAAATAACTATAAATACTCATTACTTCATATTCCATGCAGCTTTGTCCTTCCAACCGAGTGCTCTGGTAGCCCATCACAAGTCTACCTTCTTCATGCAGTCCTTCTCCTGCATTCATAGTATTTTATGGAATGGTCTCAGGATTAGCAATAGTCCACCATTTCATCTATTATCTAACTACATTGAAACATATATATGTCACACCCATGCATTCACACAATGCATTTCAACATGTGCACCTACACATGCATGCATACAACATTTACTGAATATTTCAATGCACATCTCTTCAATGCCATCTTGCATGATTTCATGAATACTATACATTCAAACATACTATGGCCTAACCATGATTACTACATACAGTATGCACTACCATGACAGGTCCATAAGTCCTCAGTTGCTTTGGTTGTGAAACTCACAACCAATATTCACAAATGGGATGATATGAATTCATATGAATGCGTTGAGGTTTATAGAAACTATAGGGTGTAAGGCTCCCTGCCTTCACCTACCCGCACCTCAGCATAATTGGTGGGTTGGCATTCACAGTCGGGCACTCAATGGAAACCAAATCACCTTAGTTTAAGCTTAGGTGAAGAGACTCACCACATTCTCTTTCAACATTCATGCAATTAAGCACCGTTAACCCTTACCTGCATGGCTGTCATTAATATCGCTTGATGTTACCTGATCAGTTGGCCTCGTACCAAGGCTACTCCGTCCTTTTTCCAACATCATGATCATGGATTTGTTGCACCATCCTCTTTGTATGCAACAATCATCATCCACATCCTTAGCCATGCTTCAGTTGTCTTTGGTCCTACAACCAATCTGAACATGACTAATTATTAGCAACCACAATAATTATCTTAAGTGGCTCATTGCATATATAAAACCTCACTATTTTACTAATATGCAATATCATATACACGCAAGAAACATTTTCACATGCACTGTGCAATATGCCATCTAGTACATACTCCCTTCATCTATCTATCCTTTTGCATTTCCAGCATCCCTATGCCATAATTTTCAGTATAGACAACTCAGGAAATATAAATATAATAGCAATGGAGGAGTTAAGGAATTCTCCCTTTATCAACACTACCTTGCTGCTCCCATCGCTCTTCTGCAAGGCATATTATAGCCAACTACTCTTAATGCAATTCCTGCTTCTCATTCCCAAGCATAGAGAATGCATTTCACACTTTCAACGATTGTCTCCTAGGGGACGACGGGGGTCAAGGGGGCTTGCCCCCTTGTGGGGGCGGGTCGAGGGCAGCGCCCTCATTTTTTTTTTGTGTGTGTAAACCTTTCCATTTCTCCCAATCTCGCGCATAAGTTCCAAGGCAATTTTTCCATTTTCGGCACCTGAAAATCTCCTCGAAAAATGGCTGAAATTCCTTGTTTCAGAGCAACTTGTGGAGTTCTTCCACAATTTCGGAAGAGATTCGGAAATTCCTTCCGCAAATTCGGAAATTCCTTCCGCAAATTCAAAAATTCCTTCCGCAATTTCGGAAATTCCTTCCGCAAATTCGGAAATTCCTTCCGCAATTTCGGAAGAGATTCAGAAATTCCTTTCGCAATTTCGGAAGAGATTCAGAAATTCCTTCCGCAAATTCGAAAGAGATTCAGAAATTCCTTCCGCAAATTCGGAAATTCCTTCCGCAACTTCAGAAGAGATTCGGAAATTCCTTCCGCAATTTCGGAAGAGATTCGGGAATTCCTTCTGCAAATTCGGAAATTCCTTCCGCAATTTCAGAAGAGATTCGGGAATTCCTTCCGCAAATTCGGAAATTCCTTCCGCAATTTTGAAAGAGATTCTTTAGACACTTAGAAATTTTTTTGAAAATTTAAAATTTTTGAAATTTTTGAAATTTTTCTTAACTATCAGTGCTGAGCAGGAAGCATACTTACCTCTGCAACTATGATAGGTAGCCCATAAAGGCCCAATGCTGCAACCAGCTGCTCTAATACCATGTGTCACGTACCCACCCTTGGACCCAATGCAAGGAAGGGAACATGCTACCAATCTATGGGGCTTTTCATAAAACTCAGTCCATTCATTAGATGCATACAGTTAAAAATAGAAGTGTGCAGATGTAAATCAAACAAATATGCACAGCGGAAATAAATTCATCCACACACATATTTTCATATGCACTCACTATATCAATAATAGTCATTAATTTAAGCATTTGTAGAAGCAAATACATAATCAGAAAAACACTTATCTTCATTTTGCAACTACCCCAGGAAACTAGCTATGTCGCTGCAACGTTCCACCCAGCCATGGGCTCTTCGACAGCTTATATTGAGTCCGTCCGAACGCCACCCCCCGAGCTGGGCATTATTCTCACCAGGAAAAATGGGACAAAGCTCATTCACAGCCAATTAATCATTTCCTCTGAGCCCAGCTAGTCCATAGCTGGGTTTATCAGGCTACAATTGAACCCTGGATGCTTACTCTCAAGTTCAAGCCAAAGCAATGAATACCCATACCCATACCCCAACATATTCATTTCTCACACAGCAAGCATAAACATTGGGCATAGATACACATTTCCAGCAATGGAATTCACAAACAAGATGGCCATAGATTTTCCCCAAATCGTGTCTCACCCAAAACGAGCTGTGGGAAGGAAAATGCATCCACAGGGAGGAAAAACGTTTCTCCCCAACTCTCTTAGCATTTAACAACAAAAACGGTCTCTATGGAACCCCCATTCCATTCCCCTTCTTCCCCACCGGTATACAACACAAAAACGCCCTTCTCTACTGGGAGAATGAAGGAAAACACAGTAACCATGCTTGGAAAATGCTCAGGTAGCTCTAAACTCATGAGGGAGAAGGAATGAGCCTGGATAATGGCTTGGGGGAGAAATTCATGGCTCTTTTCTTTCCCAAGAAGCAAAAGGCAAATTCCCATGCAGGGTGGTTTTCCCATACCCGAATTTGGACAGCCATACCTCCCATTCCCCAAGGCATTAACTACCTCAACCAACTCTTGGGAAAAATCAATGATTGGGTACAAAAGTCAACATGGGTAGTTGAGGGTTTGATGAGTTCTCTCATTGACACTTTGCTTGACTTGAGTGGCTCAAGGGTTTGAATGTTCTTCCTCCCAATTCCTTGTGAAATCCTGCTCCCATCTCTTTGTTGCATTACATAGCTAGTTGTGGGTATTTTTATTAAAATGCATATTACATGATGTTGAAGTTCCAATGTGCCTGGCTAGCACGCAAACCATATGCATCAATAAATCGATGGTGGGGCCTTGGCCTTGGGCTCCTCACCAAGATTTCATAACAATATTACATCATTTAAAATGTTAAAGTGATAGGGTCTAGATGGGGACGTGACACTCACCCTTTTAATGCAAGTATAGTAGCTGCAACCTTTATGGAAACTGTTCAGAACTTATATGGAAATCCAAAGATTATTGTAAGTGATAAAGATTCAATTTTCACTGGAAAATTTTGGACTGAATTATTTTCTTGTTTGGATACTCAATTGGCTCACAGTTCATCTTATCACCCTGAATCTGATGGACAAACTAAGATCATGAACAAGTGTTTGGAAGACTATCTTTATTGATTTGCATCTGATAAACAAACACAGTGAGTGAAATGGTTGTCTTTGGCAGAATGTTGGTACAATACTTCCTTCCATACATCATAAAAAAATGTCTCCATTTATGGCACTTTATGGGTACCAACCTCCATCTATCACATCTCCCTTAAAAGGAAAATCTAAACTTCAATCCATGGAAGATCGCATAGAGCACCAGCAAGAAGTTCACCAGATACTTAAGGACAACCTGACTATGTCAAAAAATAGGATGAAACAACATGCTTATCAACATCGCGGTGAAATGATTTTTGAAGAAGGGGATTAGGTATTTTTCGGGCTACAAGCATACAAGCGTCTCTCAAGCTATTAAAGAAGGACAATAAATTAACACCCAAGTATTATGGTCTTTATAAAGTGTTGCAGAGTATTGGTATTATGGATTACAAATCGAATCTCCCTTCATCTTCAAGAGTATGTCCAGTTTTCCATGTTTCTTTCTTAAAGAAGGTAATAGGAGACAATATCCCAATTCAAAAAATATTTTCGGAGCTTCATGAAGAAGGAAAAGTCATATTGAAACCTGAAGAAATCGCCAAAACAAGGACTAAACAACTACGAAATCGGTCTATTACTGAGTACCTCATATAATAGAAGAACTTACCAATTGAAGATTCGACATGGGAAGATCAGTCCTTCATATAGAGGCATCCACAACTAATCAAGTGTTGAGGAAAACACTTGTCTGAAGGGGACGGGCATGTTAAACCCTAAATATGGGCACATTCCTCCCTATATTGTCGTTCATTACATTAGTTTTGATGTCGTCTTTGGTCCATTATAGGTAATTGTCATTAGTATGGTTATATTGGTTATGTTGCCTTGGCTCACTTAGTTGGGATTGTACCCCTTAGTCTCCTATATATAGGAATGAGACCTTTAATTTGGAGTATCTCATCTTTTCTTGTTGTTTGTACTTAGTACATTGTATAAGGAGGTTTCCCCCTCAAAGAGGCTTGTTACTCAACTATTTTCTTCAATCAATTCATGGAGTACTCTTTCTGCTCTTTTCATACTCTTTTTGTAAATTTTTTGCATAATAGGGAGATTAGTTTTATTCAACAAGTCCCATAGACTCAATCTTGGGGATTATCATACACATTTGGGAAAATTGTAGTCCTCTTATTGTTGTACCATGTTTTTTTTAACATGCTGCAATGAATAATAGAGTCTAGAAGGATTGATTCATTAGATGTATGTATTCATATATTCCCTAGTATCTTCCCTTTTATTCATTTACCTATGCATATTACAATTTATGTGCAGTTACTACATATTACATGTGTTTACCTACTGAATGTCATGCACAAATTTAACCCGGTTTATTTTCATTCTAGACATTAGCATTTAACTATTTTCCTATGCATTTTGCAACTCATAAGACAAAGTGCAATTTTATGCTTTGCACATTTGATTCATAATAAGTCGAAGAACATAGAAATTGGAATAATCACAACCATAGGTTTCTTCAAAGAATTAAAGGCGGATGTATAGATATTCTCACATAAGTCATTCTTTCCCATATAAAAGGCATACACGAAGTAGTCATCCAAGCACTTATCTCTCTCATACTAGAATTTTCTCTACGAATCATATGGTAAGCTACAACATGGACATACCTGTTCCATTTCTATATAATAGTTCCTGTCTCCTTCACAACAATGTTAGTCTATAATGTCTTGGAAACACAATAACTACGAAATTAAACTAATTCATAGCATAACCATAACCAAACTTAATCTGCACAAACGAAATTATATGAGATGATACAAGGTTCCTCTTCAACAAATCAAGTTGGGAAACAATTAAACCACCCAACCATAGGAAAAAAGAGGCACATCAGTTTTATGACCCTCTTTTCCACCCCTAAGCTAGGTCATAGTCTCACTAGGTTATACGTAGAACATTTGTAATTTCCATATTGAAATTCCCTTTGTACCTTAAACCTATAATTTTTCGCAGGTACCCAATCCCTCTAACATGGATCATACCATTTGCAAACCTTCCCAACATGATTACAACCAGTATGTTTTGCATGATTTTGGAAGTCTCCTCTTCTACCTCCCGCTCCACCCTTTCTCCCTCAAGAGAAGATGAAGTGTATCGTGGTTTTCTTATTCCCTTCTCAAAGTATTATTTTTGATATCTTTATTTCCACTTTTTTTGCCTATACTTAGAATGCATTCTTGGTCCAATGAAGGTGTGGCACCTAGGAGAAATTACTTAGGATATAAGAGTATGTTTTCCTTTTTCCCCTTCATGTATCCATATTTTAGGTATAATGTTTTTATCTGTCTTTATTATTTTATGATCATTCTTTTTGGTTCACCTACCCCTATAGAGACTATGACCTTACTTCTTTTGGTTCTGTCCGTTTGGTTTAGTGGAAGAGTTGTTAAATAAATATACATAATGATTGCAAACTTATCTTAGTCATGGTGTCCATCTTTTCCATCACACATTTGGGGTTGAAACGTTGTGGTATTACACCCTAGATAGTAGGATTGTGTTCTGCACTCATGGAGTCATAGTAATGTCTATTCATAGCGATTCCAATTATTGTTTTGGGTCATTAATAATATTTAGAAAATTTCTTTCACAATAGTCCTTACCCAAGCATAAGTGTCAAGAACCTTCTTGTACAATTTTCATTTTTAACATAACAACATATTTTTTTTCGGAAGCATAATTCAAATTTTAAACTAAGTGCATAACTACTTAAATTGGTGGATATTACATCCTTTCCCTCCTTAAAATCAGCACCATCCTTGATGTTCCTTTAGATCATCTCACATATGAAAGAGAGATGGATATTGTTAGAACATTATTACACCTAGGACCATAGTATACAAGTTAATCTTGTGGTTAATGGTCCAAAATATGGTTAATGATGTTAATCCAAGGTTGTTGGGGCATTTATGGCACAATCCACCACTTCTGGGCCAAAATCTACTGAAAATAACTATTAAACACCCTCATTTATTGTCACCTCCCTAATTTATTGCAACTATCTGAGAGAGGCGCACCATATCCCTCGATTTAAGAATATGTCTTTGACTGAGGAGCCTATGCATTGAATGTGGACATTTTTCCCCTCCTTGGTAGTTTTGGCCTATCCTTAGCAACCTACACTCCACCAAATCCTCACCCACTCATGTGACACCAACATTTATTTATACCCATTCCATCCCAACATTCAGATTGACAATTCATGACATTTGGAGGTGATTTGGAAGTCTATTGCTCAACCTGGGGGGGATTGAGGTCCAATGTAAGCTAGCCACTTGTAGCCACTACTGATGCCTCCAAAGGCTCATGATTTATACCAAATTTTATATAAGGGTATTCACAACTCATTTCTGGTTTGGACAATTAATAATAAACCTGTTATTTGATCATTTGTTTGTCTAGAATGCTTCATTTACACTATGCATAATTAGTCAAATTTCTTGATTGTGATGTAATATTTAGCTAGTAGATCCTACTGTGAGTTATAATTCACATGGTATCCTAGCTATTGGAGCTTCTAGTCAAACTAGTCTGCTTCAAAAGTGCACCAGAAGGAGTGGAGCAACCACAGAAATCCCTAGGGCCATTTCCTTGAAGCCATTGGAGAAATACTTTGGAGTCTACTAGGGGTGTGATGCACTCTCGAATGTGCCTTCTATCAATGCAGGGTTTGAATTAGATAGTTAGGATCTCCTCTTGAGTGATTTCCTGTTTGCATTGCAAGTATGCAGTGTTCCTTGTCACCTAGTGCGCAAGCTACAAAATGGAGCAATCGCATGTCTTGCTCACTCCATTCAAATACTTTGAGTAGAAGGACGAAATAATAATCTAGCTGAGATGCAAGGGTCTCTTCAGAGTTACCATGGGGACTGAAACTGAGCCAAATTCTGCAATAGAGAAGTCGAAGTTCTTCAACATAATGGATGGATATTTTGGCATGGTTTGTCTCAACATTTCAAAAGACCTCTTATTTCACGTTGATAGTATCACTACTGCAAATGAAGTGTGGCTCAATATTGATTCATTGTTTGGGAACACTAATGAGATGAGGGGCCACCAACTTGAGAATGAGTTGATCTCACTGAGACTAAGCAGTTTCAAAACTATCCAAGACTTCTTCACCAAGATAAAATCATTGGGCTTGCGGCTCAAGCAATGTGGCATTGAGAAGAAGGATGAACAATTGGTTTTTTCCATACTTTCGAAGTTGGATCTTGAGTACTTTGTGTTTGTTTCTACATTTCATTCCACCAAGATCACTGTTCCAAAGTGGAAGATGCCATCTTCAGAAGATTTCATGGAGATGCTTACACAAGAACAAGATAAGTTAGTCCTAATGGGTGCCAACAAGAAAAAGGATAAAGTTATTGCAGCTGTGGATTCGAAGCAGGAAAGAGGAAAGCAAAATCCCAAGGGTTCAAAGCAGCAAAAGAATAAGAAACACAAGGAGAATCCAAGATATTTTGATGGGGGTTTGAATCTTGTCAATGAGAAAGGAAAGAACAAAGAGAATACCAAATGCACTTACCGTCAAAAGGGTTGGCACCCTGAAAGTGAATGTATGAATAAAAACATTGAAATGATGACCCATCTCCTCCAAAAAAAAACATTCCTCTTCCAAAAAGTTCAAAGAAGAAGGAGGGTGTTTCTGAAGACAAGGAGAGATTCCATGCATTGATGGCTAGTACCTAAGAAGGGTAACTAGTTGTACCTAATGCAATTGTAGGCTAGTTGTACCTAATACTATAAGAGACGGAACACTACCCTCAATGAAGTCTTAAAATAACAAGTTCAATACGTTTCTTCAATCAAAGCAAAGAAGTAACTAACTTTGGAAAAAAGACACTATTGGAACCAACAACTCAAAGAAGAAAACAAATATCTTTTTCAAGAAATAAAAATGTTCTCTATCATGTTAGTAGTCATAAGGAAACATTTCGAGTGTCAACCAAACAAACTTTGAAGTCGAAATACCGAGGAATTCCCTCAACAAGCGAATGAAAACCAAACAAGATCTCATAAAAGAGAAAAAAAGACTCAATCATAGCCTACCAACAGGTCCAAATGATCCAATTACAAGGAAGGAAACCCTTCCAAAATCAAAGCACAGACCCAAAGTTTAAACCCTAGGAGGAAATCAAATCCTACAGAAATACCCGTGACTATAAGTACAATAGATTCCAGGTGACTCGCGAGTGTAACACAGGAAACTTGTGGGTATGAGGGAAACTTGCGACTGTATCTAAAGAAAACTCGTGGGTCTACTTAAAAAAAATCATAAAAAGAAGAAAATATATGATAAGGACCAAGTTTGAGTCTTATGCAAGGGTTAGAACACCTTGTAAACTCTTCGAGAGAACTAAAGGATTAATCTAACTAAAGAAAAGCTACCCCAGGAATCCTATAGCAACAGAAAGAACTCCCCAGTGGAGTCGCCAGTTCCATTGTTCGGTAATTTAACCTATGATTAGGAAGTTCAAAGAGATCATCAACATATTGCTAAGAAGGTACATAATATAATAGATAAACAAATATATTATCATAAATTATTTCTTTAATCAATAAAATCTAGGGTTATAGGACAAAAGAATGTACCTTGGATAACTAAAGTTTGATCCAAGCTTTAATATTTTGTCTCCAATCCACAATCCCAGATGAGAAACCTTCAAAAACCAAACACCTTCCTCAAATATTTTGACTATATAAACATGAATAAACTAGTTTGAAAATCATATATAAAGAGGACATGAATATATTCAAAAGACTAGATTCACAAAATAAACAAATTATATTATGGGAAAGAAGCTATCTTGCATTATAATCATCAATGATAACAAGCTATACCTGATACATAACCTGCATTGTTGAAAATTGTTCTTGGGATCCTTGCTCTTCTTCCATCAATGGATATTTCTCCAACATTTCTTTATACAAAATGGTTCTCCCTTTTCTGAAGGCCCTCTCCTTGTATTTAAGCAAGGCCTGAGAGTATAGACTCGAAAGGAAAATGCTTGGGGAAGTTATGGTGGTTAGGGTAATTACCATGAATGTCCCTAATTCGATCTTTAATCTATTTTTTCATGATTTTAAAAGATACCCATGGGTATTTCACTTAACAACAAACGAGTAACCCACGAGTCTAGTGTCAAACAAATAGCGGGTGCAACGTTTTAAGAAAAACCGCAGGTGGTCAATGGAGCTCCACCAAGTGACCCACGATTTGACAGATGTGAGAGTCATGGTTGAGTCTTAAAATAATTCACAAAAAAAGATTAATTGGAGATTATATTATAAGGTTTAGAACAAATGCATATATATTTAATGAGGCTCTTCCATCCATAAGGTAATTTTGTGTGACCGGCAATGCAGTGTGGTCACGGACGGAGAAGTGCCAATTTGACTAATAACACCTAGTATATTTTAGTCATGTCCTTTAAATCTATGGATATGATTTATCCAATAAATTCCTTGTATTTAAAAAAATATGGATTAGTCATTATTGGATAAACTTAATGGGATTACATGTTTACCTAGATTGGTGGTATTAGCATTTACTTCAATTACTACCACATAACATTTTATAATTTTATTTTTTTTCATGTATTCCATAATGTTACCTTTAGGTATGTAATGGTATGGCTCTCCACCACACCTACCATTTCGATTATTGAAATGTTTTATAATTCTGAAATATGAAGTGAAGGATTAGTTTTCATGAATAGTCAATACAAATATTTGGTGTGATGAGTCTGAGCAGTGTAGTGACTTGAAACATGGGCCATGTACCATGATGGAAAAAAATGGGGTGGATATGGGCCACATGTAAAGAAAGGGACTTGTCCATTGTTCCAATAAATGTAGAAATTAATGGTTCTTTCTAACACTTTATTATGTGTATATATCTATATTAACATTCTAATATCAGTTACATAAGCATGTTTCAGAGTTTTTTCTTGGGTTTTATTTTAGTGTATTCCATACTTGTACGATTGTGTAAAAGATGATAGTTGTGACTTGTGATGGAGGAGTCTTAAGATAATCAATATTCTTGCACCTTGTATAGAATGGGTGGTAGAACGATTCTCCACTCAATGGAATAACAGGGACCTCACCATCGCATAATTTTCCTTCCTCTCCATCCTTGTTAATGGGTCTCCCTTTAAGAAATTTCCCCCCTCCTAGGGAATTTGACAAGGAGATCCACTATCTCCACTTTATTCCTCCTAATGGAATATTGTTCGGGATGAACCATTAAAGTCATGGTTTTGATTGTATGATAAAGAGTTTAATATACATGTTTAAAAACTAGTCTGTGTGCACCTTCAACTCATAGATGACACCATGTTAACGGGAAATTTGAATGTTAAGGAAGCAAAATCCCTCGAATTCATTCTGAAGGGCTTCATGGACACTTCACACACCTCCATCAACCATGGTAAGTCATAAATATTCTTATTTAATACTCTTTTGTATATGCAACTACATATTTCTCATGTATGCAATGTTTAATAGGGCTCTCTTTCGTCCCTCCAAATACCATCATTAAACTTGGGAAAACATGTTAGCCAAAATGGACAAAAAATTTTCCAATTGGACATTCAGATTGATCAATTTAGTAGGGAGATTGGTTTTTTAAAAAATAGTCATGCATGGAAAGCTCACTTATCTTTTCTCAATTCTAGCAGCCTTGAATCACATAATCAAGGGCAATAGAAAGCTTGAATGCTCATTCCTTTGGGGAGTATACAAAACTCATTGTAAATGGGCTCTAGTGGGTTGGTCCATTGTATGTCAACAAAAACAAATTGCTAGACTATGGATAATGATGTTGAAATTGAAAGTAAATCCCTAAGAGAAAATACTTGGTGGCAATGGCTTCAGAGCAATTTAGCACTTTGGTGCAAGGTATGGAGATGAAAGTATGCCCCAGACTTCGAAGATAAAGAGCTAATTAGAATAGATTGGTTTCAATTGGGATCCCTCATCTACAACAAAAGTTTGAAAAATCGAGCCCTAATCCAAAATCATACCTTATAGGAAATCTAGAATGATCAATATACCCTCTTTTGGTAGGATGCTTGGTAGAAATAAACATAATTAATTAATTACCAGCATAGTTAGACCCTTACAAATTTCCTTCAAGAGAACAATAATTTTTTTGTTTGTACCAATGTTGGGACAATAATTCTCAATATAGTGAATGGAGGTAATGGGATGCCAGGAAGAATTGGCACAATTCTCATGACATCTTCACTTGGGTAGAAATTTGGTGAGAGTTCCACTCTAGTAAAATCCAATTACTGTAATGTCCCCAGCTTGACCCTATTGCATTAATATTGTAAATGATGTAAATATTGTAACTTAATCATGGCGAGGAGCTCAAGGCCAAGGACCCACCATTGATTTAGTATTTTATGTACCGAAAATTAAAGAGATAGATGCCTATGGATCTTGTGCTAGAGGGGCACGATTGTAAATCAGACATCATGTAAATACGAATTTAATGAAAGAGACCCACAACCAGCTACGCAATGCAACGAAGAGATGGGGGCATGATCTTTACAAGGAATGGGGGGGGGAAATAACCAAACCCTTGAGCTATGGTGTTAAGCCATTTCATTGAGGAAACCCATGAACTCTCAACTACCCACTTGCTCTCATGCACCCAATCATTTAATTCTTCTAAGAATTGGTTGAGACAATGAATGTCTTGGGATGGGAGAGGTGTGGCTGTCAATTTTCGTGCATGGGCAAGCCATCAACTTGGAAAATCGTGTTTTTTGCTTGTTGGGCAAGAAAACCCCCACAAAATTGGCCCAAAAAGCCATTCTACACCCATGGCATTCATCCTCTCACGCAGTCTGAGCCTGTGGGTGTTTTATCCTTCACGTTTTTCACCATCTCCGGCGTTTCTCCATGCCCATAAACTCGTTTTTGGTTAGCTCATTGGCTGGGGAGAAGAGAGCCACGGTTTTTGGGGTTATGGAGGCCGTTTTTGCCCACGAAATTCCCATGAGTATTCTTCTGAAAACGAATCTTCTCTCCTGGGGTTGATTTCCCATTTTCTCCCTTTCATTTTGGGTTGCCCACGTTTTTCTGGAACTGTTAGAAACCCATTCTTGGGAACTTCACTTTAGAATCGTTTTTCTCATGCCCAGCACTTACTCTTTTGCTGTTATGTGCATCCATCTCCTAGCAGCCTCAAAAACCCAACTGCTGGTTGGTATGTCTGATGCTGGAGTATCTATGGTTATGAGAGACCCGGTTGTTCCCTAGTTCCTTGTGGAGATCATGCCCAGCTCGGGGGTGGCAGTGGTGCTAAGAGATTGAGCACACTGGCCTACGGTTGGGTGGAACGTTGCAGAAGCGTAGCCAGTTGCTAGGGACTACCTTATTGAGATAAGTATTCCCTTGTGTTAAATTTGCAATTATCAATCGATGGATATCTTGAATGTATGATGAATGTGTATTTGAAATTACTTCCGCTGTGTTATTAATACATTTATATGCCTGTTTTAATATCTGAATGCTTATGAATAAGATCATGGGGCTAGATGCCCAATTGTAGCTCAATGATCCTCTCTATCATGCTGGTATGATAGGAGGGGACATTACAATTACACCATGGTCATGAAAAACTTTAGTGGGGTTATAAAGGAGACGACACCTTCACCTTGAAAGAGGCTTGCTCGATCTTCACTAATTATAGAAATGAATAGGGAGACAAAATATGGGATTGGATATAGTTCAATAAGATCTATGACCTAAGGTTTCCCCCATTCTTTTTCTCATGTCCGAGGGTAAATCCTTTAACTGTTTTCCCTCATTCAAAAGGGATTTGAAGGCCCCTCCATGTTCTCTTTTTGTTATGTAGAATCAGAAATTATGAAACACATGTTGAATTACTGTTGGTTTACTTCAAATATTTTGGATCAAGGATCCACCACCTTCAAGTATTTGTACAGAAACAAGTGGGAGAATAAGGGAAACCATCACAACTTGGAGAAGTGATACTTACACCAACGATATTTTCAATAAAGTGTGGGAAATTTATCTTGGATTGTTCCTATGGAAAGCATGGAAGGAAAGAAACCAACAAATATATGGAGATGAAGTTTGAAGCATTGAACATGTGTGGAGCAATATTCATTCCAATATTCATGAAACTATCAAATATAAGGTGTGGAGAGATATGGACTAAAAATGTATGGAAAGAGAAAAGCGTATCATGGAATATTGAGAACTAAGCTCTCTAGTGATATCTACAAAACCTATCAAGAGACATCATCCAATACATAACACCCTTTTTTAATCCCCCCACCTAGGAGGAATTTATTGAATTTATCTTTGTTGAAGCCTCTAAAGATAACCCACGTCCAACAAGTTTTGGAGAGTTCAAAACTCTCAATGTGATCCGGTATGAGATTATTCCAGTTATCTAGGGAAGGAAAGAAACAATGTGGTGGAGTTAGAATCTGTGGCATATGGAATCAAGAATATTGAACTCTAGGAAAATTTCTCTAAAGTTGAAGTGGAAGGTATCTCACAATTCATAATTATTCTTCTCAAAATTTGTTGAATGGAACTCCCCTAAGCAAGTTGTCTCAAATATGGTAGGTCACCATTAAATTATAATTTCTCAACTCTCTCATTTGGAAAGAATTAATGTCATCATTCATTTCCATATTTGTCAAAATACTAACAAAGTGGTCAACTGGTTGGAAAACGAAGGTGTGACTTGGACCTAGGGGGGCCTCAATTTAAATTGGGAAACACTAGATCACTAACAACTGAGAAATGTGTGCCTCTCCCTAGGTGGGAAGGATATTTATACCCCACAATGGGTGCTACGAGCTAGCTTTAGGGATCCTCCGATGCCTAGTAAAATCACACCTACAACATGGAAATCTATCATAGGGTGTGGGACAAATGTTGGCAAGTGAATGATAGGTGGCAGGGGAAAGGGCCAATCCTAACACTTGGGTTCACATACATTTAGAAAGAGATGATGGAAATGCATGGACTCACCTATGGGAACAGTTTATTTGACCTACTTGGTGATAATGTTATGTGGTTGATCACTCCTTTGGTTATTAGAATCATGGTTGGGTTTCATTCTCATTCATAGGCTATGATTACGGAGGACATTAAATTCCAATTTGATAGTGTTTAGACCCCCTTATTTTCTGGAGTTTAGGCAAGGAAAGGGTTTAGATATGACCATCAATAAATATTTTCTTTGCTACGTTAGGTTCCTTGTGTTTGAATTTAAACTAGTGGATCTTAAGGGATGTCCATATTGGAGGTTTGGTCGAGACAAGATTGTAAGAAATAAAAAAAATGAGAGCAAGAAGGTTGACGAATGCCATTACATAGGTATATCAACTATTATAAAAGAAAATTGTTGCACCAGAGCAACCTACAACATCATGGTGTCAATCTCCACTAAATAAAAAATCAAGGGTCTCGAGAATAGGGTCTCGCAAAACCAAGCTAAAGGAAATAGACTTAGGTGACATTCATGCACAATTTAGGAAAATGGTTGAGGATGTTGGAAAATATAAAACCCATGAAATGAAGCTCATGAAGTCTCTCGGTCTTTACTAGTAGGTCAAAACCCTTTTCGGTAAATCTCTAAAGGATTAGGATGAAGAGCAAAAGATTGTTCATCTGTAAGACCAGGACACTCAAGCGATGCTCAAAGGAATTGAAGTCACCCTCATATTTTTTCCAAGGCTCAAATCGATATGGAGGATAGTATGAGAGTACTTGAAAAGGATACCACTCGTATCGTCTTTAAAGAAAAATTCCCTCATAGGAAAACCATTGCAAGGAAAGAGGAATCTGAGATGGCCCTTCTGATAATTTCTGAAATTTCTAAAAATTATCTATTTGTTTCCTATTTGGTTCTCTTCCAAGACAATTAATCATATGCATGGTTTGTTCATAAGTATGATAGTTATTATAGGCTTCTAGCTATTAGGTATGTTAGTCCCACACACTCTAGATTTATCTCTCTCTTATATCCCAATATTACTACATTAATTATGATAATTACTCCATATGGAAATAAACAATTAAATTTTGGCTTTGTGGCTGGTGTAGTTTCCCTAGTCACATGCCAACCACTCCAAACCATGTATTTTTTTATATCTAAGTAATACAATGTGTGTCAAGCATAGAAAAATAATAATTTCTCTAAAAATTATTATCCTAGATAAAGTCTAATGATCTTTAATGATATCCATAATGTATATTTTTAAATTCCTTTTGTTAAAATTCCTCCCAATACATCTTTTCAATTAAACAACCCTACTTTATTTTTTGTTATTTGCTAGTTTGTTTGTAACTTGCAAGCCTATCACGTGGTCCATGAAATGACGAACTAGTGGCATCCAAGCCATCAAAATCACTCGGGGATCACACCTAGCGTAGGCCACACTAACCCTTAACATCCTTTCACTACCTTACAAGGTTTGAACTTAGGTCGCCATGCAGAGGAGGCCTGTCAAAACCAACCATGCTAGCAAGATTCGACAACACATCCCTGCTTTCATTGGATATCTTATACATGCAATTTTTCATGACATTTTTAAAACCATTATTTTATTTATACAACTAGTATGGAGTCTAACACGACCTTTATTATCCTTGAAATATTATAAGGTAAAATAATCTTATTGGCGGTCGACATTTTAAGATATGGAACAAACCTTTTGACATACCTTGGCTTCACACATAGTTGTTGCAAAAGACTTCGCCACACCTTCACACGCAAAGCATATATATTCAAACCCAATTATGGCATCCATATTCAAATTAATACCATCTTCACATACCAAGTTACACTGTTGGGTGGGGCCCAAGTGGGTTGGAAAAATATACAAGTATGGAAAATCGTGCGTAGCACGCTGTAGCAGGAAGAAAAGGCAATTTTGATAATTGTGCATTATGCACTGCGGAAAGAAAAGGAAGTAGTTTTGTTGAAAGCGCATTGCACGCGGCGGCAGGCGACAGACAATTTTGAGGTTTTGCACATGTCGCGCGATGGCAATGGCTAAGACACGATCATGCAGTAGGACGATGCGCATAATAGCGCATGAGCTATTTTTGGGGCAGAACATGGGTAACGGTCAGACAAGGATATGACCTATTTTGGGTAAGGAATAGGTGGATGGGAGATGAAAGCAACCTGTTCGAACGTGTTGCAGCAAGAAGTTGAGAAGCTAGGCCACGACGCTGATGGCGACAGGTAGGCGAAGGAGTGGAAAGGGACAGGCCATGATGCAATTGTAACCATTTTGAGGATTGCGACTACTAGAAGAGCATGTGAGCGACGAGTGGCTGAGCTAGAGCAGGAGGAGCAGGCTGTCGATGGCAATAGCTAGAGTGGCAGTTAGCCACGCCAGTTTTGGAAACCTTATGGTTTTGGCCTAATGATTGTAAATACATGACCTACGGGCATGATCTATAAATAAGGCACAATATTGTAAGGGAAGGGTGACTCTTTAGTTTTGATTAAGTATTTGGGTATTGTAGAATCTTAAGCTTAGAAAATCCATTGTCAAGGCTCTGCAGCTGAGTGCAGAGAGACCTATCTAAGAGAGAGAAGAGAGTTTGCAGCTGAGTGCATAGACTAAGAACGGTTGTACCCTTCCCATTAAGAGCAATATTAACAACCGTTCTTGTGGACGTAGCCTCCATCCAGGGGGTGAACCACATTAAATTCTGTGTTATATGACCATTGTGTGTTTATGATTGTTCAATTGCTTGGTATGAATGTTTAATGCTGGAAACTTCTGTTATGTGATTGCTTTTATATGTATTCGCCACAGAGAATGGGAATAATATGTTAAGTAATACATGTGCAGAGGAATGTTAAGTATTCATCTCCTGTGTCCTCTCAAGCCCAACCTGCTTATTACTCGCCACAGGCAGCCCCTGCGGCAAACCCACAGCCCACTCCATAGACATATCAGCAACACCCACAAGGTTCAGCACCTGCGCAGCCTCCACCTACTTATTATCCACCGTAGCCTGCTCTCGCACTTGCACAACCCCAGAACCCCCCTGCTGCCAAAGGGCAAGTCTACGCCCAACAAAATCTGCAGCAGAACCAAAACAACCAGCACCACCAAGGTGAACAAAACCGTGGAAAAGGCCGTAACCGTGGGAAAAACCCCCCTCCTGTTAAAGGTGGTCAACCCCCCAATCCCCCAGACAACAATCACGCAGCACCTACCAACCCGAACCCTGATCTGCCACCCAAGCAGGCCAAAAATCCTAATCTGCGAACAAACCATCCTTGTTCTATTTGAGGGGTCTATGGCCACTACACACATGCTTTCCCATATTTGTAGCGAGCTCAGCAACTCTGGGTTGATGATGCCCATCGCCAAGGGCATGTGGCTCCTCAAGCGCCGCCCAACCCCCCACCCCCTCAGCAACAACCTTTGGTGCTGCAAAACCCCTTACCAACCCAAGGCGTAGTGAACATTCAGCCGTTGGCTCCCCCTCAAGGCAATGCGCCACCATAACAACAGATCACTTATGCCGCTTCTGATCAACCCACATTCGACTCAGGTACTCACCACTTATTGATGGTGTCATTCAGTGATGTCAACCTCCAAACCCGTCAGAACCAAAATGGCTCCACCCCTGAAGCCCCTCCCACCGATAAAAACACTAATGCTCCTCCCACTGATCAGACGTTACGTATACCTCCGGCTCCAATCGATGGTGCCTCCAAAGCACCTCGCTTCCCACTTCGTCGCATAAAAAATAACCTCAATGCTCGTCCTGCGTCAAATTACAACATTGTAGATGACTTAGCCCAATCTCTCGTAGCCATGTTTGCGTTGGAAGTCTTAAAAAATTGTCCTTCATAGCGTAAGACTTTACTTTCCGCCATTGGTGCTATTGACCCAAATGATTCGCAACTGATGGCATTCGATTTGGACAAGTCCAAACCACACCTACCTTTCACTTTAGCGTTCCAAGTTTCTGTTTTCGTTCGGAATCTTGTCATCCATCGGTGCATCATCGATGAAGGTGCCTCTACATGCGTTATGTCCACATTCATTTGGCAGAAGTTGGGATCCCTACTCTTCAGAATTCCACCACTGCGTTGCGACCCTACGACAACTGCTCGGCTCAACCCCAAGGTCTATTAGCTAATGTCCCCATCTAGTTGGTTGGTAAAACCGTACTCATTGACATAGAGGTCATCAATGCCCAACTTGATTATAACCTCTTACTTGGCCGCAGTTACTTGTATGCCATGCAGGTGGTTGCCTCATCTGTTTTTTGTACCATGATGTTCCCCCATGACGGATGCGTGGTCAAGGTCGACCAACTCACCTATTACGATCCCAGTGCCCCCACTGCACCCGAGAATGTTCTCCCCATGGTTGAACAACCTGTTGGTGGTGCAACTACCTCGTTTGTTTCCTCTAAGGGACCCGGAGTTTACTCAGATACGACGATGACCACCACATTTCAATCCATTCCTCCCTCGTCACCTACGCCCCAAGTATCTGACCTATGTACCCTTTCCCACAATCCACAAACACCCAACAATCAACCGCCCTTGTTACCCAAACCACCATTGGTACCTAGTCACATTGGTGTTACACCCATCCACACAATCCCCTTCCTAGTCCCTCCTTCGGGAGTAGTAAGCACCCTGGTTATTGCTACCCTCAGCCTCCATGGGTTAACCTTAGGATTACCCGTCTAGTATCTTTCGCCTCCTGTTCCCCCGCCGACACCAAATGTCATCCTCCAACCGGTGCAACCCATTGTCACTACTAGTCAACCACCTCCCGGTGTCGCTACCCCTTCGACATCTACGAATCCCCCTCCTCTTATCAATCCCACTGGGGGCAGAGGTCCACAACCATATACCGTTGTACCTCCTCCCAAAGCAGTTAAACCCCCCCTGTGTTTCGTGCTCCCCCCAAATGCTCGTTGTGTGATGCGTTAGGCCATCCGACTCATCAATGTCCACAATTGCCTACATTATAGGAACACATGCAAATGCTTGACGACGACCCCAACATCCCGGTTGTCAAAATTGATCCAACCCCTAAGCCTCGTGATAAATCACTGCGTACCAACCACCCTTGTGTAATATGCGGTGTTTACAGACATTACTCACATCACTGTCCCAATCTCCCAGATTACCGAGCAGCTCTCTACAAGATGAATAATTTGGACCTTGAGACGGCACCCCCCACAATTGAGGAGATCCACCCCCCGATCTCATCCCCATCCAGAAATATTAACACCATTTGTATGATCTCTTCAACTACCATTCCCTCACCAACCGATTTGACAGCTCAAAATTTCCGCAATGATGAGGCGATTCTTGAGGCTCTCACTGCCCCAGATTATCCCTGGGATGACATGCACCATCGCTCCTATTTCCTCCCAAAAGACTCCTCCTCTACCACAGCTACCCAATTTATGGTTGAGTCCAAAGATTTCCTTCCCACCAAAATCGACCAGTTTAAGGATCCCATTCCCACTCCTGATGCCTTTGAGGAAGGTAACATGGCCAACATGTCACTCACCATCCACATCGATATCTCTGACCCACCTGGTGCTCTTAAAATCACTACATTAGGAGCCTCCTGCAGTGAGTATGAGATTCGAGAGTACAAAAAACTTTTCCAAGAGTTCCATGATGTCTTTTCCTGGTCCTCTACCGAAATGCTGGTCTTGAACCCACTATCATAGAGTACCACCTTGACACCTCTGAGTCAAGGGGCATAATAGATTACCTCGACCCTGGGATAGGGGGCATGATCAACCATTTTGACCCTTCCCCATCACATCTATCTCAGCACGTCTGTGACCCCCTTGTTCAAACCAACACATATGTGATCCATAATCACAAACCCTATGCACATAGCATGGGGGTAGGTCATTAACCCTGCTCACTTTTTCACATTTGTGATCTCAACCATTTTTGAGGTCACATGTCACGTGTATAGTTGATTTGATTTGATACACCTAGTTATTTCCTTTAACCATTCCGAAGTCCTTAGGACCTCCATTTTTCACAACATTTTCACCATCGGATTCATATTTCCATGTCCGTGATGATGCTTGAGACCATTTCTCACTCTCACTAGGACCAATATCAACATTGTGTCTCGACACCTTATTGCCTCGGTTTGCATGCCACATCGGTCATAGCTCATTTTTGATATACCTTATATCATCGGATTCATTTTCCCGGGCCTATGATGATGCTTGAGATCATTTATCACTCTCACCCCCAAATTTTTTGGGGTATTTTTTCCAAAACGCCCCCCGTCGCCTCGGTTTGCGTGCCACATCGGTTGTTCTCCGTTTCGACATTTTATATATCGTCGGATTCATTTTTCCGAGCTCGTGATGATGCTTGAGATCATTTCTCGCTCTCACCTGGTACAGTTTCGACATTGCGTCCGAACACCTTGCTGCCTTGGTTTGTGCGCCACAATGGCCGCCATGAGATTGTTCCCAATTTTTACATGAGCCATTCACTCCTGTCATAGTGCAATTATTTCATTATTTTTCCACGATTAATTATCCCGCAAGGAGGCCCATCAGTGTTCCCAACCACCCTCGTTCTTGGTCATCATCAATGTTCCTTGATTGAGCACTTCCTCCTTGCCTGGCCATTCCTTTTGTTCGGTATAATTTTATCCCTTTTTTGGGCCGGACAAGTCCTTTACGAAAGATGCACTTAGGGAGTTTCTGTTAAGCTCTTTTCTGACTCCTAAAAACAATGAAAAGATCACCGATCAATCTTGCTTCCTTTTGTGCTCGTTAAAGTACCTGAAAGGGTGTTTATCTGGTATAAGTTTAACCCTTTTCCGGACCTGGTAGACTAATTAAGAAAAAGGAATACTCTAGTCACACCGGCTAGAAGAGTTCTTCATTGCATCCTTTTATGCTTCTTCGGGCCTTGGAGACTAACACACGAAAAAGCAACCCCCTGGAGTCTTCTTATCGTTTTCAGACTCTCTAAAATTTAAAGCAACCACAAGCATGCATTGTCCTGGGC
This sequence comes from Larix kaempferi, assembly GCA_027924585.1. Taxonomy (NCBI): domain Eukaryota; kingdom Viridiplantae; phylum Streptophyta; class Pinopsida; order Pinales; family Pinaceae; genus Larix; species Larix kaempferi. Next base: position 2,746,841 of record BSBM01000240.1, on the reverse strand, counting down.
TCGTACAAATCCACACGACAGTACCATTCCATTATTTCAAAGTCTTCTTATCACTTGCAGACTCCTTAAAATTGAAAGCAACCACGAGCATGAACTGTCCTGGGCTCGTATAAATCCACACGATAGTACCGTTATATACACACTTCTTCTAGTTCCTCAAACCATGAAGAAGTCGCCCCATGCCTCTTGACACTATGATTGCTCATCTCGGCAGCACCCCCAATCAGGTCGCCTTTGTTCAGAGTATTCTGCAGTCTCCTGTCATTTTACACCAGCTTCAGTATCACTCATCCCAGTCACTATCCTCGACCCATTACAGCTATGATCCCTTTCCCATCAGTCATTTTCATATGTTGCCCGATCGTCCCCACCATCATACTCTGAACAAAGGAAGTTTGAGTCCACCCACTCTACTTGCCCAGTTATCCCCCATAGTCTGTCAGTCCTACCATCAGTACTCTCATACTTTGGTTCTCCACCTCACGCTCCTATCAAGGAAACATCATTTCCTTACTATTTGCAGGTCTCCCTCTGTCGACGACAGTCCCTCTATTCCAGAGGATAGACCCAGAGGTCCATACGCATTGGACCCATCACCATCAGTGGTGTGTGCCTATGGACCATTTTGAGAGGAGTCATCATTGCCTCTCCGAGTGGTTGTTTCTCACATGCTCGACTTCAACACCCTGATCGCATCGTTGAGAATCGTGCAGGGTTTATATCCCTTCAGTTATTGGTCGAAGACCCCAGATTTCCCCCGACTCTAGCACATTGGTGAGTCACTTTGGAACACCCAGTTATATGTTCCCGTGGATGTCTGAGTTGCGTTGGTGACTGTATTCGGAATCCATCTAGTTGTATGCTTCCTTGAGTACCCAGTTCAGTTCCAGTTCAGTGTACCATTGAGAGTATGACTCCCTGTCACTATGATCCAGCAGCTCATTCGTTCCTCTGGTACCACACTCAATAGCACTATTGTATTTCCAGTGTATCAGTTCTTCCGCTAAGACATGGTCAGCCCAGTAGTATGTCCCAGATTTGTGTCCCCTCTGGACCCTTATGATGTACACAGTGGTTCTCTATGTATCCTACAGGTCCCCCTTTTTTCGGGCCTCACAGTTACTGTTTATCTATACCTTGATAAGAGCATGGGAATGTCCACCTCATCCATATGTTCAGATTATTCCTCATACATTATTGAGGTCATGTACTTTCAGCTTTTGCAGTTTGTTCGAGACCATTTTTTCAGGCTCTAGTTCGTTCCTTCTGTTCTCCACACCCCAAGAAAACCATCAAAAGACTTATGATGTCTATCGGCCATACGATGAGCTCCTGCCCTCACACATCAAGAGGCAATCTGTAACACCCAAAAAGTGCTCACTACCTCATCTACCCCATTACATGACTCATTTGTTCATATTTCTTACCATATTTGCCTTCAAAACCCTCTTAAAAGGGCCAAAAGGCCAAAAAAGCCTCCAAAAGGCCACAAAACCATTTAAAAAGCCTCCGAAAGGCTAAAAAACCCTTTTTGCCCCCAAAATAATCCAAAATTCCTTCAAAATAGCAAAAACCCTCTAAAAAGGGAATAAAAATATATAAAAAAAGAGGAAAAGAGGAGGAAAAAACCCTATACAACTGACCTAAACCATATGGTTCCCTAAACCATGGGCCAGCACTCCACCACTAAAAACCTATAAATAGGTGATGGAGATCCCTCATTTCATATCCACAATCAAATATACCCTTACTCTGCCAAAATCACTCTTGAAACCCTAGTTCACCCTTGAGCTACTTTCACCTTTGAGTGCCCCTTTGGGCCATTTCCAACCCTTTGGAGAAAGAGAAGGAGCAAAGCTGGAGTTTGGAGCAACCCTCTTGAACCATTGCAACAACTTCGCCAACCTTCACATTGGAGGTAAAATTTTAATACAAAGAAAACCATTTATTATTTCTTGTCTCTTATGTTCCATGCACATGTTAAGAATAATTTCCATTTTAATGTATTGTCTTTTTATTACTGTTTATTGAACTGCTACTAAGGAGACCATTCTCCTTAGTAGGTGTTCATTTGCACAAGCTAGGGTGAAAACCCTAGCTACATCATGTACCATGGCATGTTCAGGTTGTCCCTTTAATTTGTAGAATCCTCCCTCTTGCTCTTCAATCACTACTGCATCATCTATGGTCTTATCCTTTGGCCACATGAGTACTTGGCCATCTACAAATGCAACCCTCATGCCTTTTGCATCCAATGCAGATATGGAGAGTAGATTCTTCTTGAGCCCAGGTACATATAGGACCTGTTTCATTGTCAAATACTTTCCCGAGTCTAGGTTGTAAGAAGCTTCACCACTTCATTTGATAGGATATTTGTATTCATCCCCAAGTTTCACCTTATGGGGTGACTCATGTTCAGATAGGTTTACAAAAGATTCTTTAAACCTAGTCATGTGTTTGGAAGCCCCACTATCAATAAGCCAACCATTACAACCATGATAGATAGTACCTGTGAGAGCATAGATTAGAACATATTCATCTTCGCTTGATGATTCATCACTTTCTGATCTAGCCTTCTTCTTGGGAGGTACATCATCCTCAGTAGCATGAGCATGATATCTTCTTTTTCCATTCTTCTTCTTCTTGTTGAAGTTGTTGTTGTTGTTGTCCTTTTTTTTCTTGGGACAATCTACAACAAAGTGTCCCTTCTCATTACATGTGAAGCATCTTAGATCCTTCTTATTCTTTTGATGGTTGTGAGAGGATCTCTTGTAATGAGAGTGCTCATTCTTGGGCTTGCTTCTTTTGCTGTGAGCTGAGAGAGCTTATTCTTCACTTCCCATATTTTATTCTCGAGCTACAAGATTAGCCTCTTCTTGTGAACATTCCTCCCATAGTATACTAAAGGAGATCAACTTCCTTCTTGCACAAATTTCTTGAATAAAGGAATCCCATGACCTAGGTAGGCCATTCAGAGTGGTCATGACAATTTCACCATTCTCCACCACTTCATCCATAGCTTCAAGTTGTTCCTAGATCTGAGAGACCTTAGAGAAATAGGATTGAATGGTCTCTCCATTCTGAAGCTTTACCCCTTTCAATTGATTCCACGGAGTCATCTTCCGATTTATGTTCTTCCCTTCAAATAGCTTGGTTAGGGAGTCAAACATTTCCTTGGGTGTCTTTAGAGATGACACATGTGGTATGAGATGGTCTTTGATAGAATCAGCAATGATCCTCTTTTCCTTGAACAAGTTCTTCTTATGCAAGGCTTTAGCCTCTTCTTCCTCTCGGACAGGGACCTTAGAACTTATGTAAGTATCCAACTCATTTTCTTCCAGGATTAACCCAATCCTATACTTCCATGCTCGGAAGTTATCAGCCCCTTCAAGCTTATCCTCAAGCTTGGTGTGGTGAGACATCTTAAAGAGTACTTCAAATGGAAATAGAAAATATTTAGGTCTTACCACTTGATTTGCAGAAATCTAGATCTGGTCTCGGATTAGGGTTTGTTAGAGAAACCCCAAAAATTAAAAATGTGAATTTCAAATTTCTGAAAGGATAGAAAGATGCGCCTTGATGAGCGAATCAACCTATTATATTCATATTTTGAGATCTACAAATTTTCACCCTTCAGAAATGCCTTTTAGTCTTCCTAAATTCTCTTGGCAGGACCCTGAATTAGGGTTTGAGTTTCCGAGAGCTTTACCCAACCAAAAATATCGATCCAAAGCTCTAAACTTCTATTTTTCCAAGGATCTTCTATCTATGTCTTCAAATTTCAGAAATTCCTATTTTTGTGGAAACCCTAATGTTTAGGGCCAAAACTGAAAGTGCTCAGAATTGAATTCTAATTGGACAGATAGATTCTCCTTAATGAGTAAAGTCAATCTACCTTACTGCTTTTCCAAAATCTGTGGAACAAAACCCAATAAACAAGAAACCCTAGTTTCCGCCACTACACAATGTCTTCTTCTCACGGAAGCTTAGATACCATGTTAAGTTTTTAGCATTAATTCAATATACTCTAGGATCTTTACTGAGAGAATAACATGTACAACATATCAAGTATAACAATGCATATCAATCACACCAAGCAATCACATGAGACAATAGACACACATAGTTTCATTGGGGAAAACCATAAATGTGAAAAACCCCACAACATCCTCGGAGATAGAAAGAGCAATGATACAACAAAAGTACAAGAGATAGTCTTCTCCTAGCAGCTGATCCTCCTCCTCACATGTACGGCACTTTCCGAGTGATGGAAGAGTGAGTAATGAGATGATCAAATAGAGATCTCCCAATCTCTATTTATACTTGTCCTATCCTGCCCAATAAACCAGTCGGGCCGACTTATCTAACTTAGCGTAATAACCTATGGTTACATTAATCTGGGCCGACCCCTTACTAGGTGGTCTAATAACCTATCAACAAGTTACAACACTTGTGACACTTGTCAATACAAATGATGACACTTCCATATAGAGGAATAATACATCTCTATAGGAGTACAATAAAATACATAGATGAAATACATTTCGAAGTTACATATACATCAACAATAAAATTAAAGCCATGATAGACTAGCGGATTGACCAAAACCTAAAGAATCTTCGAGTATTCTTAGGGCTAACAAGGTACTACCGCAAGTTTGTTCGAAATTATGGAAGAATAAGAATGCGTCTAACAACATTATTGAAGAAATATTCATTTTATTGGACTTCGAAGGCAACTCAAGCTTTTGAACAACTTAAACAGGCAATGCACAAAACTCCTGTATTGGCCACACCAGAATTCACAAAAAACTTTATTGCTGAATGTGATTCTTCAGGAAATGGCATTGGCGTTGTTCTAATGCAAGAAGGAAACCCACTTTCTTTCACAAGTCATCCAATCAAGGGAAATAACTTACAAAAGACCATTTATGAGCAGGAAATGTTAGCAATACTGCATGCTCTTAAGAAAAGGTATCCTTATCTAATAGGCAGGCACTTCAAGGTCAAAATAGATCATGATAGTCTTAAATACTTCTTGGAACAAAGACTATCTTCAGAAGAGAAACAAAAGTGGGTAACCAAGATGTTGGGATATGACTTTGAAATCATCTATAGAAAGGGGAAACATAGTGTAGTGGCATATGCACTCTCCATAAAAGATGAATATGTTAGGGCAATACTTTGTTTCATTTACATTCTACAACTAGATTTGATAGTAGCAGCAAGGGAAGAATGGAAAAAAGACCTACCTGTGTGGACTTCCATTCAAAATCTATAGAATGAACCTAGTGTATTAGATAGTTTTTTGTGGAAAAATGATTCACTATGGTATAAGTATCACTTATATTTATGCAAAAAACTCCCAACTCAAGAAGAAGGTCCTTTTAGAATTACATGATTCTCCTATAGGTGGGCACTCAGGATTCCTAAAAACTTACCACATGGTCAAGAAGGAATTTTTTGGGCAAGTCTTAAATATGATGTTCAAAGTTTTGGGACTAAATGCTTGGATTTATAACATAATAAGGGTGAAACATTTAAGACCCCAGGACTTCTACAACCATTAGACATATCTTTCCAGTGTTGAGAGGAAGTATCCATGGATTTTATCACAAGTCTACCCAAGTCCGAAGGAAAGAATGTTATTATGGTGGTTGTTGATAGACTCATGAAGTATGCAAACTTTTGTGCACTCGCTCACTGTCACGTACCGACCCTTGGACCCAATGCAAGGAAGGGAACATGCTACCAATCTATGGGGCTTTTCATAAAACTCAGCCCATTCATTAGATGCATACAGTTAAAAAGAGAAGTGTGCAGATGTAAATCAAACAAATATGCACAACAGAAATAAATTCATCCACACACATTTTCATATGCACTCACTATATCAATAACAGTCATTAATTTAAGCATTTGCATAAGTAAATACATAGACAAAAAAACACTTATCTTCATTTTGCAACTGCCCCAGGAAACTAGCTATGTCGCTGCAACTTTCCAACCAGCCATAGGCTCTTCAACAGCTTATACTGAGTCTGTCCGAAGGCCACCCCCGAGTTGGGCATGATTCTCACTAGGACAAAGGTGACAAAGCTCATTCACAGCCAATTAATCATTTTCTTCTGAGCCAAGCCAGTCCATTTCCTCTGAGAAGCCAGGCCACGACGTCGATGGTGACAGGTAGGCAAAGGAGTGGAAAGGGATAGGCCATGATGCAATTGCAACCATTTTGAGGATTGTGGCTACCAGAAGCGCGTGTGAGCGATAAGTGGCTGAGATAGAGCAAGCGGAGCAGGCCATTGACGGCAATAGCTAGGGTGGCAGTTAGCCACGCCAGTTTTGGAAACCTTAGGGTTTTGGCCTAATGATTGTAAATACATGACCTACAGGCATGATCTATAAATAAGGCACAATATTGTAAGGGAAGGGTGACTCTTCAGTTTTGATTAAGTGGCTGAGCTAGAGCAAGCGGAGCAGGCCGTCGACGGCAATAGCTAGGGTGGCAGTTAGCCACGCCAGTTTTGGAAACGTTAGGGTTTTGGCCTAATGATTGTAAATACATGACCTACGGGCATGATCTATAAATAAGGCACAATATTGTAAGGGAAGGGTGACTCTTTAGTTTTGATTAAGTATTTGGGTATTGTAGAATCTTAAGCTTAGAAAATCCATTGTAAAGGCTCTGCAGCTAAGTGCACAGAAAACTATCTAAGAGAGAGAAGAGAGTCTACAGCTGAGTGCGCAGACTAAGAACGGTTGTACCCTTCCCATTAAGAGCAATATTAACAACCGTTCTTGTGGACGTAGCCTCCATCCAGGGGGTGAACCACATTAAATTCTGTTTTACATGACCATTGTGTGTTTATGATTGTTCAATTGCTTGATATGAATGTTTAATGCTGGAAACTTCTGTTATGTGATTGCTTTTATATGTATTCGCCACAGAGAATGGGAATAATATGTTAAGTAATACATGCGCAGAGGAACCCTACCTCCTCAAGATTTGGAACTATAATATTTCCTTTAATAAACCCATATCAAAATTATACATACATTGATTTTATTTACAAAATAATACCCTTTCACTTTGATAAAAATAAAATTTAAAATTTGTTATTTAAGGTTCTTTAAAATTTGCAAATGCTAAATAGATTCGATTCTAAATCACTACCAAAATTTTATTTCGCAGGATAATCGAGGCGAGGAAATATTTAATTTCGCAAAATATTCTACTTGGGGAAGTTTTTAATACCTAGCTCACGTCAAATTTGTGTACACTCGGAGATCTGTTGTGTTTGTGTGAGAATGCAGAAATCACAAAATGTCTCCAGGAATGTGTATGAGTTCAAGATTGTCGAGAATAAGGTTCGAATGGAAGAGCTGGAAGTCCAAAAGCTGGAAGAAGATCTTGAAGCAACTTTAAAGCTCACCAGATCGCAGAGCAAATACAGAACCCAATTGTCTCAGAAATCCGTCACCAAAAAATCGATCACCAAACCCGTCCGCAGATCCAAAACCCGATCTGCTCGAAAATCGGTAAGTGGAAGCAATCCCAGTCATCCCAACATAACAAGAGACTTACAGGAAAATGGTGCGGGAATACAGGCAAATTCTCGACTACACCAACGTTTTCCTGCTAATATGCAGCTGCCCACAAGCTTTTGCATGACAAGATTTTTGACCGAGCACTCTAACTGCCATTTTTGCAGGAGGGAGAAGGTCTGCAAGGAAAAAGATTGTGAACGTTGTGTCAATGGAGTCATTGGAAAGGCTTGCATAGGAAAAACAGATTGCTCTATGTGCCATTCAGATACTGGTGTGTTTTGTAGAAGATGCTTGAAATTGCGTTACGGGGAAGATCTTGAGACGGTGCGGGAAAATAAGAATTGGATGTGTCCACATTGTCACCCTCTCCTGGTTCGTTGTGGAACTCTGAGCTATGGCTCGATCTTCTCTGTGTTCGGAATTTGTGTGACTGTTCTCTCCAATCTACAGAACTCCCCGAACTCTGCTCTGCAACTCCAACACAATGTAACTTCTTCTCTGCTCTTCGCCTACGCATAAGCCTTTTACTCTGCTGTTGTTATTCCTGAGACCACTGTAATCTCCAAGACATGCATCCTCTGTCAGCCGATCCTTCCATGATCCTGCAGACCTGCAAATGTCAGCGCCCCAACCGTGATGCACAACCTCTGCCTGTGACGACATCTATCATGTCTTCACCCACCTACAATAAATACCATTAAATTCCTTAGCAACCCCGAACTATTGCCAATTACTCTCCTTGACTTCTATGCATCCTTCTGACAAGCTATAGAAAACCATCACATTGACCATACATTATGTCAGCTTCGACTCACCTGTTGGCTTCCTTCGCAACCCAAGGCTTCTCCAGTCCACCCCTTCCTCCTCACTTGGCTCATGCCCAACCTATCAATATCGCGGTCTAACAATATGTCGACCTTACTGTGAATTTGCAGAAACTTGTCGTCTATCGACATTCGCATGTCAACTATCGGTTGTCATCTGTCGACCTCAACATGTCGACTCTCGACCTTTGCACTCATGTTGACTGCTTCGACAGTTCCCTGCTTGACTTATTGACTTCGACGAGTCAATCTACTTCACGCACCAGCGGTCTTCAGCACTCCCTCTGGTTGGTCTCTTCATGTCGATCAACTTCAACTCATCTTCCTAGGCCCCAATGCTCCTGCATCACAGTCCGTCGTCGTACCCCTATGTATGTTTCTCGTTCTTACGACCCCTGTTTTTCCATTGTGAGTCAGTCGGTAAATCATTTACCTGCCACTGCACACACTCAAGGCACACATCAGTAGTGTTGCACTATAAAAATCCTTCATTGTATTTATGGGGTACATCATCATAATCTGTCAATCAGTCGAGCATATATCATTCAATCACTTCTATTTCATAATCTCTCAGTCAGTCGAGCATATATCATTCAATCACTTCTATTTCATAATCTCTTAGTCAGTCGAGCATATATCGTTCAATCACTTACATTTCATAATCTCTCAGTCAGTCGAGCATATATCATTCAATCATTTCTATATCATAATATCTCAGTTAGTCGAGCATATACATCATTCATTCATCATTCATTCTGCTAATCATTAAGCAAAGCATTCATTCATTTATTGTTTTTAAGAAAAGTATCCATTTCTATAAGTGTCGTTCAATCATTTCAAATATTCATAGGACCATTTTACTAAATTTTATTCGGTTGGGTTACCAAGCAAGTGTCTTAAAGTCTACAGTCAGTCAATGTACTGAGGCGGGCATTACAAACTTCCAAAAAACTTATTGTTTGTTAAATTTTGAGCATTAATTCACAATACTCTAGGATCTTAACTGAGATAATAACATATACAATATATCAATGCATAACAATCACAATAATCATGACAAGCATCACAAGAATCAAAAGCAAGAGAGACAAGAGACACAGAGTTTCCATGGGGAAAACCCTAAGGTGAAAAACCCCACAACTTCCTCAGAGATAGAGAGAGCAATGGCTCAACAAAAGTACAACCAAAATACACTGAGATAGTCTCCTATTAGTAGATGATCCTCCTCCTCACTAGTGCACCACTTTCTAAGTGAGAGAAGTATGAGTTTCCAAGTGATCCAAGTAGAGATCTCTCGATCTCTATTTATACTAGTCTATTTTCCCAGTGACCTTATGGGGCCGACTTGTATAGCTATGTATATCAACCATTTAATATATATTTCAGGGTCGACCCCAGACATGGTGGTCTAATAACCCTTCGCCAAGTACACACACTTGCGACACTTGTCAATACACATGACGGCACTTCCTTATAGAGGAATAACACATCTCTTATAAGGGTACAATAAATATATATGAAATACATAGATGAAATACATTCTGATGTTACATATACATCAACACTCCCTCTTAACTAGGAATGTATTTCTCGACACAGTTCTACTAGACAAGTCTTCTTCTCAGGATCATCATCATTGATGCATCGTCATCATCATCGTCACTGCTGCTGCTATCTCAACCAATCTCTGACTCTACTCATCATAGGAAGTTCTACAGAGCCAGTCCTTTTTCATACTGGATGTAGGCCCACCACCTGCAGGTCTTCATCATCACTAGCCATACTGTGGAATCCTTAGGACTTATTACGTGCTACAACAAAACCTAGCTGTAGCATCCCAGGCTATTACGAGCACTCAACTCTACCTATCGGATCTCCAAGGAGAACATTACATGTGACCCATCACAAAACCTGGATGAAGAATCCCAGGCTGTTACAAGCACACAACTCTACCTGTCGGATCTCCCAGGAGCACATTACATGTGACCCATCACAAAACCTGGCTGAAGCATCCCAGGCTGTTACGAGCACACAGCTCTACCTGTCGGATCTCCCAGGAGCACATTACATGTGATCTCACCACAAAACCTGGCTGAAGCATCTGAGGCCTTCTTCATCCTGTCCAGATCTCCCAAGAGAAAATTACATGTGGTCCACCACAAAACCTGGCTGAAGCATCTGAGGCCTTTTTCATCCTATCCAAATCTCCCAGGAGCAAATTACATGCCATAGGAAAAAACCTTGCAAGAGCATCTCAGGATGTTACGGGTACACAACTCCGACCTGAAATCTCCCAGGACACAAATTACATGTCCTCCCAAAGCAATGGCTTGAAAGAGCATCCCAGGCTGTTACGGGTACACAACTATGACCTATAGGATCTCCCAGACATGCTCATCTGCACAACCTAATCCACGGCCACAAAGTATCATCCTGATACTCACCATACATCATCCTGATCATCATCACTGCAACATCCTGCTGCATGTCATCTGGAGAAGCTCGTCATCCAAGATCATCCTGATCATACAATGCATCTACCTGATGCATACCAAGTATCTACCTGATACATATCATCATACACAGTGTATTCACCTGATACAGAGATACATGATCCACACAATGTATCCATCAACATACATGATCTACCTGATCATACCTGATACATATCAACATACATGATCTACCTGATCATACAATGTATCCACCTGATACATATACAGGTACATGGTCCAAGCATCCAACATGATGCATATACAAAATACATACAAATGATCCAACTGATCATATCTAACATCCAACATGATGCGTACATACATATACATATAAATGATCCAACTGATCATATCCAGCAGAAACTAGAACATCATCCTGATGCTCATCATCCAACACTTACATCCATAGCCATGTGAAGGATCCTCCTTCCAACATGCTTGGAGTGGCTTCAGCAAATGTGTCCATCACTTCTTCCTCAAAGTGTCATCGATCTGAAGAACACCAAGCCTCTCCCTGAAGTATTCAAACTTCACTCTGGCAAGTGGCTTTTTCAGTACATTTGCAATCTGCTCGTCCATCGCAACATACAGGAGCTTCACAGCTGCTCTCTACACCATATCCCTGATATAGTGATATTTGATCTCTATGTGTTTTGACCTGTCATCAAACACTGGGATATCGGACAGCTTCACGCAACTCTGGTTATCGTAAGAGATACTAGTAGCATCCAACAGGAGATCAAATAACTCAGACAGTAGCTTCCGTAGCCATACTGTCTCACAACTAGCTGAACAGGCTGCAACATACTATGCCTCAGTTGTACTCAGTGCTACATAGGATTGATTCCTACAAAACCAAGAGATCACACCTGATCCCATACTGAAGCAGCACCCAAATGTGCTCTTCCTATCTATAGCACTGCCAACCCAATCTGAATCAACATAACCCTACAGGTTAAACTTTTGATTCGCTTCATACTTGAGCCCATAATCCACTGTACCCTTCAGGTACCTTAGAACATGCTTTTCAGCAACCAGGTGAACACTCCTCGGATCTGTCAGGAATTGACTCAATGTGTTCACAACAAAGCAAATATCTGGTCTCGTGTTTGTCAAGTACATCAAGGACCCAATCATCTGACGATACATAGATACATCAACCGGCTTAGATGAAGCATCACATAGAAGCTTCAGGTTCGATGCCATAGGTGTGGCCATGGCCTTGCAATTCATCATCATGAATCTCTTTAGGATATCTACTGTGTACTTCCCTTGACCCAGGAAGATCCCACCTGCACTCTGCCACACCTCCATACCTAGGAAATAATGCATCATTCCCAAATATTTCATATCGAACTCGGCAGCAAGCTTCCTCTTAGTATCTGCAATCAATCTGTCATCTCTTGTTACAAATAAGTCATCCACATACAGGGGTAGAATCACAGGATTCCCTTCCTTAACCTTGTAGTAAAGGTTGGAATCCGCTTTACTCTTGGTAAAGCCCAAACTAGATAGGAAACTATCTATCCTACCATACCAAGTTCTGGGAGCTTGCTTCAAGCCATACAAGGCTTTCTTCAATCTGCACACATATGACTCCCTGTCATGTATTTCAAAACTGAGTGGCTGCTCCACATAGACTTCTTCTTCAACTACACCATTCAAGAAAGCTGTCTTGAAATCCATCTGGTGTATCTTCCATTTTATCACTTTTATACTTCTCTAGGTTGCCATCTACAGCATGCTTGATCTTGTATATCCATTTGGAAGTCACAACAAACTTCTCTTTAGGTCTTGGGACAACATCCCAAATATCATTCTTCATGATCGACGGATCATGGAATTCTTCCCGTATCCTGGGAACTTCAATATCTTCAATAGATAAATCTTGTTGCTTTGAACAAATGTTGTAGTCCTTCTTTTGTAGGTGAAGGTATACGGTCTTTCCTACAAAACAAGTTAGATTGCATGATTAGAAACATCTCGTAATTTTCAGAACAAATTCTTTCACATAAAGAAATATGTCATACAGTCATGCAATTGTTTAAGCCAATGCTTCAATACAACATTTATCCATGTTCCATAACTTTCTAGATGCCTTCGAGTCTCTACCAGAACATTCTTAAGAGTTTGCACTACTCCCAACATGTCAGCAAAGAGGTTTCATTCTCTATAAGTAGCAATGGAATGTTGTACAGTGCCATAGGCCACTTACCTGTCATATGCATATTAGTAGTATATTGTTCATTAATACAATCATTCTAATATGCACAATACATATCCTACGTCTAGGAACATGAGCATATAAATCATTGAAAATTTTTATTTAAACAAACAAATATGCAAGAAATGATAATTGAAATACTTATCTTTGTTTGTTTGTTGGATGGGCACCTTATGAGTCTTTGCTTCCTTGGAGGAGCTGCTAGAGTCCTAATCTGAAGTAGCTTCTTCTACACCTTTTTTTTGTGAAATGTAGAAAGATGATCAACTCCCTCTGAATATCTGCATCCTTGCAGGAACTACTGGAGTGTGCTTTTTCTTGATCTTTGATTCTTTTGCAGGGGCAACTGGAGTGTGCTCCCTCTTGATCTTTGCTTCCTAGATTACCTGTTCTTGAACTTATATTCATCCTTGGTCCCTAAGCATTCTTATTAGTATCATGATTGTGTTATCCTTGTGATCTCATACAAAATCATGCATTCATTAGTATATTCTTAGAACTATCAAAACACAATAATCTCAAGCATGTATAGTCATGATCATTTCAAACAGAAATAATAAGCATTAGCATTCAGGGTTTATATAGGACTCTTATGGTTAGTCATAACATGTCTAAACCTGTGATCACTCAAACCTATGACTCTTCTTGGTTAGTCATAATATTAAATAAGGTAAGACACATAATATGCATATACCCATGATTATTCAAACCTATGTCTTTATGAACAATCATCATCAATCATGTCATGCATACTTATATAAGAGATCCTATGATATAAGGAAAACATACTTGTTCACCATATTTTCTAGTTATGTCTAGTAATGTTTTCGTGTTCTCTTCAATGTCCTGCATAACTCATAAGTTAACCTTTTCAAAAACAATTTATACATACCTCTATGTGATTCATGACTATGGATGAATCTTTGTCTTCATGTCACCATGACATTTTCAGGTTGTCCCTTCAATTTGTACAATCCTCCCTCTTACTCTCCAATCACCACTGCATCATCAATAGATTTACCCTTTGGCCACACTAGGACTTGTCCATCCACAAATGCAACCCTCATGCCTTTTGCATCCAATGCAGAGATGGAGAGAATGTTATTCTTGAGCCCAGGTACATAAAGGACTTCTTTCATCTTCAAAGATTTTCCAGAATCTAGGTTGTAGGAGGCTTCACCACTTCCTTTGATAGGGTATTTATAATCATCCCCAAGTTTCACCTTATGGGGTGACTCATGTTCAGATAGGTTTACAAAATATTCCTTAAACCCAGTCATGTGTTTGGAAGCCCCACTGTCAATTAACCAATCATTACAACCATGGGAGATAGTACCTGTGAGAGCAGAGATTAGAACATACTCTTCTTCACTTGATGAGTCATCTTCACTTTCTGCCCTAGCTTTCTTCTTTGGAGGTTCATTATCTTCGGTAGCATGAGCATGGTACCTTCTTTTGTTACCCTTCTTCTTCTTGCTGGAGTTGTTGTTGTCCCTTTTGTTCTTGGGACATTCTGAAGCAAAGAGACCCTTCTCATTACAAGAGAAACACCTTAGATCTTTCTTGTCTTTGTGATAATGATGAGAAGATTTCTTCTTGAGATGGGATGGCTCCCTCTTGAACTTGCCCTTCTTAGTGTGAGCTGTGAGAGCTTGATCTTCATTCCCCATCTTTTCTTCTCTTGCCACAAGCCTTGCTTCTTCTTGGGAACATTCCTCCCACAATCTACTGAAGGAGATTAATTTCTTTCTTGCACAGATCCCTTGGATAAAAGAGTCCCATGACCTAGGTAGGCCATTCAATGTGATCATAACAATTTCACCATTCTCCACCATTTCATCTACAGCTTCAAGTTGTTCCTTGATTTGAGAGACCTTGGAGAAATAGGATTGAATGGTTTCCCCATTCGACATCTTGACCCCTTTCAATTGATTCTGCAGGGTCATCTTTCGATTTATGTTCGTTCCTTCAAACAGCTTGGTCAAAGAGTCAAACAAAACCTTGGGTGTCTTTAGAGAAAACACATGGGGTATGAGATGGTTTTTGATAGAATCAGTAATGATTCTCTTTTCCTTGTCCAAGTTCTTCTTATGCTATACCTTAGCCTCTTCATCCTCTAGGATAGGGATGTCTTCTTTTATATATGAGTCCAACTCATTCTCTTCCATGATTAACCCAATCCTATACTTCCAAGCTCGGAAGTTATCAGCCCCTTCAAGTTTATCCTCAAGCTTGGTGTGGTGAGACATCTTAAAGAGTACTTCAAATGGAAATAGAAAAGATTTAGGTCTTACCACTTGAAATGTTGAAAACTAGATCTCGTCCCGGATTAGGGTTTGTCGAAAAAACCCTAAAAATTCAAAGTGTGAATTTCAACTTTCTGAAGGATAGAAAGATGCGCCTTGATGAGCTGACCAACCTGGTGTATTCAGAATTTGAGATCAGCAAAGCTTTACCCTTTAGATTTGCCTTTTTGTCCGCCCGGGTTCACTACGGAGAGCCCTAAATTAGGGTTTTAGTTTCCTGGAGATCTACCTAGCCAAAAATCTCGATCCAAAGCTCTACACTTCGATTTTTGCAAGGAGCTTCCAGATATGTCTTCAGATTTAAGAAATTCCTATTTTTGTGGAAACCCTAATTTTTAGGGCCAAATCTGAAAATGGTCAGAATTGAATTCTGATTGGACAGATATATTCTCCTTAATGAGTAGAGTCAATCTACTATACTGCGTTTCTAAAATATGTGGATAGAAACCCAATAAACAAGAAACTCAAGTTTTCATCACTCCAAAATGTCTTCTTCTAAGGTTAGCTCTGATACCATGTTAAATTTTGAGCATTAATTCATAATACTCTAGGATCTTCACTGAGAGAATAACATATACAGTATATCAATGCATAACAATCACAATAAGCATGACAAACATCACAAGAATCAAAAGCAAAAGAGACAAGAGACACAGACTTTGCGTGGTGAAAACCCTAAGGTGAAAAACCCCACAACTTCCTCAGAGATAGAGAGAGCAATGGCTCAACCAAAGTACAACCAAAATACACTGAGATATTCTCCTAGTAGCAGATGATCCTCCTCCTCACTAGTGCACCACTTTCTGAGTGAGAGAAGTATGAGTTTCCGAGTGATCCAAATAGAGATCTCCCGATCTCTATTTATACTAGTATGTTTTCCGAGTGACCTTATGGGGCCGACTTGTCTAGCCAGGTATATCAACCATATAATATATATTTCAGGGCCGACCCCACACATGGTGGTCTAATAACCCTTCACCAAGTACACACACTTGCGACACTTGTCAATACACATGACGACACTTCGATATAGAGGAATAACACATCTCTTATAAGGGTACAATAAATATATATGAAATACATAGATGAAATACATTCCAAAGTTACATATACATCAACATTGTTTTTGCCTCTTACGGAAGTGAACTTATACAATTTTGAACATTATAAAGAACTTATTTTGGAATTATGAATTTAGATATGTTATACATATGAGATAAAAACTCATCATTCTCATACTTAAGAATTAATTATATATATATATAGTATTCTAAGGTTTTTAGTATTTCATATTAGAAATCTTTAACTACTTTCTATGTTGATGATAAATGTGTAAAACAATTACATTAGAAGCACAACAATAACAATTTGTCCAAATTGTTTTCTTGTCACAATTTGTAAAACGCTTTTATGAATTTATGGTATGACCATGTTCTTCATTGAAAAGGTAAAAAATATGATTGATGTTTCTTAATGGTAAATTAAATAATTTTTGGTGAGAAGAATACTCGATTTATTTAGATTTTATTTCTTAAGTATTATTAAACTATTTTTATTAACAATAACAGTTCTTGAATTTAAGTTGAGATTTATATTTTTAAAACTTTTCTCTAATTATTTAGAATATATATGCTATGGGATTATTATTATCAAACATCATTAAATTGATCTTGCGATTGAGTGGTTATTTGGTCTCTAGCTGAACCCACAATATATTGATCTTAGAGAAATGAGTGATTATATTTCTGGGACTCAAGGCTATTGGAACTCCACCATCTTACTCTTGTAATCTTCTCAAGGAGTTGAAATTCGTGTATTGTAGGTCCTTTAACATTTCATCTTTCATGTTTTCAAAGTTACCATATTCAGGAAGTTACTTTTTATTATAAATGTAGTTTCAAGGTCTGGTACTCTTTCATTAAGATTGGACAATCCAAATTCCACTTCTTTATGTTATTTTTTTAATTAATGAGCCATCATTAAGTTTAATAGCAAGTATAATTGTTTCCATCATCTTTTTCCATGTGATCCCACTATTACATACTAGAGTTATTCTATAATTTTTTTTAATCTATAACAACTTTTAATTCATCCTAGATAAATATACCAATAAAAACTTATTCAAATTTCAAATTTGCATGCCTTAAAAAATGCTAGTCCAGCCAACCCCCTCCTTAAAGTATATCTAATGTTTTGTCCCCTCTGATTCTCAAAGTGTTGTCTATATTTGTCTAATATTACTTCTCTCCAATGTCAAAGGTTTGACCAAATTCTAATGTTCCAAGAGAAAGTTATGGTAACTTCCAAAAAACTTGTTGTTTTGTCTCTTTTAGAAGAGTGAACTTGTACATCTTGGCACTCGTATTTTTTTTCTACTTATGATATTTTTACTAGAAACACAATGGCACATCTTATTTCTCATGCAATATGTGGTAATCGATTCTTAACTCACATGTTTCTCGTATAATAGTTTTACACAAAACATTTCGAAGCTATAGCAATATAGGACTTGAAATTATCCCACAGGTAGAATGCAATGTGACCTAAGGATACAAAAAAAAATCTTTTCTAAAATGTCCCATAACATTTAAAACTAGGTATACCTACTATAATAACAGATAATGAGTACAATTACAATTAAAATTAAGGATCTAAGCAACCAATAAAGAAAATAATAATATAATAATAGAAATGTTATATCACGATATCAATGAGTTTTGTAGAAGATAACCTTTTATAGATGAATGGTTTCTTGTCATGTTTTTGTAGTAGAGAAAAAGTCACTCTTAAAAAAAAAAATACGTACGTCTTACATAAAGTATAGATATATTTATATACAGATTTGACAAAAGCATTGCATTAGTTTTGTCATATTTTTACTACATATTTAATTCTTTAAGAGAGAACATAATTCAATTTAAAATTAAGAAAAAATATTCTCAAAAGATCTTAAAGACATTTCAATTTTTCAAGACAAAATACAACAAATTAAAATTGATTTATGTGCTAGCCTAATTTGTAATACATAACCCAAATTTAAATATTAATAATATATGTAAAACTATAATATACTATACCTCCCATCATAATGAAATAAACAACTAGACAATATAAAGAACCCCATTGATATTTACCAAACACATTCTATAAAAAATAATTTAGTAAACAAGCAACAAAGTCTTGTATTATAAAATACCAAAAAAATCCTTCAACTACATTCCTAAGGGAATAATGCTATAAAATGGATGTAACTAAATACCCACTCAACAACATAGAAAAGTCAATAGAATTTGTGAAAGGCACGACACTACATTAAGTTTTCATGTCAAATGTAGTTTTCATGTCATAAGTATCATGGTAGATTAATAAATTTTAATGAGAAAATTGAAATTGAATGAATAATCTAAAATTTCTTAAAATTTGTTATCCAACATAAATTTTAATGATCGTCAAAGTTTTGAGGAGTTTAAATTATTGAACTTATGGCATAAAATGTGTATTCATGGGATATTAAATAATAATTCTAATTTCACTAAATATTAAAGAGTGTTGTTTAAAACTATTTTTTCTGAATATCATCCAATACACATTTGAAATTAAAACACACTTACTTATAACTAATAATATATATGGGTGGTCACAAAGTTGCTCCATAAAACCATTGCAATAGGGTTGCGCTAGCGGAGAAAAAATGAACATTTGCACACACCTAAGGAAGCACGCATGCGCCTTTAGGTTTGGTACCGAATCGAGGCGCATGCGTGCTACTCCGCGTGCAATTTTTTTGCACATATGCATCCAAGGGTGTGCGCGTGCTCCTGTTAAACCAAATAAAAGAAGGGGGTAGAACGTTGTCTATTTCATTTCCAATCAAACAAGTTTCATTTACCCAACATGTACATGGTAGGAGATCACCCCACTCACCCATTGCACTCACGAACTCCATCAATCCATCTACTGAGTGATAATCCATTGCATTGGATAGGTAAGATCATTTTTTTGGTCATTTTATTGATTCCTTATTGTCTATTAAATTTTTAATAATTCCCAAATTAGTGGTTTGAAAGCTCCTTTCTTTCTCTTGATCACTAAGTTTTTTCATTTAGGGAATAACTCCTAGGTTTCCTACAAATTTACCATGTATCAACCAATGACTTGTATACATGGCTAAAAAAGTCCCAATGGTTATTATATTCCTCTTGTATTTCCACATTGAGAAAAAATGCACCTAGTAGATGCCAAGTGTTATGGTCCAAGACCTTTCCCATGGTCATCAATCCCTAGAAGCTTCTCTTAGGACCTATGGGATACATTTCATCATTTTACCAATTCCATATCATAAGAACCAATTTTGGTGTTCAAATCCTCCAAATAGTGTCAATATCCTCACCAATAAGCTAAATATTCACAGCCATATCTAGTCCCTCAACACCGACACTTGGTGTTCATAACCTCTTAATCATATTTAAATATGCTCATATGGAGGCCAAATATACCCCGATCCTATTTGTGTTTTGATTTGACACATCATTCTTGGTCCTAAATGAATAGAATCCTTGTTTATGGCGTAAGGCATATGTTTCCTCCATTGAACATGTTCGTGGTCCCAAGGCCCATACCTAATGTACACAACCTACTTAGTTCAACAATCAAAGGCTTAGGATACCCTTCAAAGGTCAATTGCTATTCTTTACGGCATTAGCCATGGCTTGAGAAGCTTAGAATTGATTCTTACAACCTAAGTCTAAAATTTTCTACCTTAATCATGTCCAAAGAACTCACATCCAAACTGAGTGCTTAAAAAATCCTAATGTCTCACATTCCCCCCCTTGAAAATAATTATAACCTACGGAGTTATTGTGGTTGCAAGGATTTTTCCTACCATAAAAACTAATTAATGTTTTATATGTTGTCATTATAATGTGTGCACCTTTGTAATGTGTCTATCACGTTCATAATGCATACAAATTATTCTTGTTATAAAAAAAATGGAAACCAACCTTATTTTATGCAAACCAAAACTTACTTATTTGTTATAGAATCATCTCTCTGAAACACTACGGTTCGAATACAAATTTTATAATGTTTTTTACAATTTTGTCTTCATGTTTTGTTGAGTTCTTATTGCATTTGGTCCTTCTAAAGATGGGTAATTAACATAATCAAGAAGAAAAGTTTGACTGCATCAATTTGTACATAAACAACATGCACATATACAAATATCTACACATACATACACACATAAGACCATGCACATACACAATAAATAAACCCTAGCTTGAAAAAGACAATGCCAATTTTGAGAAAGGGGGTCACTTCTAATATGAAGGCTCTGGGAGAGCGTGGCCCTTGTGAACACATCCACAATGGCCATATGCATGTGTGGGAGATGAAATAATCCAAGTCTACTCACTAGTTTGGGTTCTGTGCCCCCAAGGAAAATCCTTAAAGTCTCCCTCAATGGCCACAAGGTGCCTGGAAAAAATAACCATAGCACCAAAACCGTCAATCCGGTCGCCAATCCATCAATTCTAATGGATTCAAGATGATAGGTTTCTTCTAGCTCTCCCCCCCCCCCAACCGTGCCTCAAATTCCCAGAAATGGTGCGATTGTGCCATCTCCGGAACTAGTGTTTTGTTCATTGAAGGCCACATGGCCAATTTTGCACAAGGGGGTCATTTCTAATCCGAAGGATCCCGAGAGAGCGTGGAAATTATGAACACATCCACAATGGCCATATGGACATGTAGGAGACAAAAGAATACAAGTCCGCTCGTCATTTTTTATTTAGTGCCCTCACAGCAAATCCTCAAAGTGTCCTTGAATGGCCACGAGGTGCCCGGAAAAAACACCAATAGACCCAAAACAGTGACTCTGGTCGTGAATCCTTTGATTCTGATGGATTCGGGACACTGGTTTTCTGGCATAAGAAATATCATGCCTAGAATGTTTCAAGTATAGAAGACTTCCAATCAACTGTCGATAAAGTGTCCAATCAACCAATGGTGTGGAATCACCATCCTCAAGTCTTATTCCCGAGACGAATGGGAATGGTGTTGCCTTACAATCTAACATATTAAATTTGTTTACTAGGTCTGAAGCATATTTTTTTTTAGGTATGGTGATCCCATCAAATTTTTGAGCAATCTCTAACCCAAGGAATTGCTTCAACGAGCCCAAATCGCTTATGTCAAAAGCTAGATTTAAAGTAGTTTTTGTGTTGCCGATCGAAGCAAGATTGATTCCAGTTGTTAAAAGGTCATCAACATAAAGGACAATGATCAGAAAATTACCTTAATCATGCTGTAGGTATACATCTGGATCTGATTTGCACCTAGAAAAATTATGTGACAGAAGGAAGGAATACATCTTTGCATACCAAGCTCTTGGGGCCTATTTTAAACCATACAATGATTTCTTCAATCTGCACACTAATGTCGGAACATAAAGGACAATGATAAGAAAATTACCTTAATGCTGCTATAGGTACACATTTGGATCTGATTTGCGCCTAGAAAAATTTTGTGACAGAAGGAAGGAATCCATCTTTGCATACCAAGCTCTTGGGGCCTGTTTTAAACCATACAATGATTTCTTCAATCTGCACACTAATGTATGATATTATATGTATCCTTCAGACTACTTCATGTAAATATCTTCTTTTAGATATCCATTAATAAATGCACTCTTCACATCCATATGGTGCACTTCCCAGTGCTTAGATGCGGAAGTTGCCAAAACTAGGCGTATAGAATCCATCTTTGCAACCGGTGCAAAGATCTCGGTGAAGTCCACTCCTTGGACTTGGGAGAAGACTTTTGCAACCAAACTAGCCTTGTATTTGCAGGTTGAGCCATCTACAGCAACCTTTGTGCGGTAGACCCATTTTCATTGGACTAATTTCCTCCCAGGTGGAAGAGAAACTAGCTCCCATGTAGCATTTTTCTGAAGAGAACTGTACTCTTCATCCATGGCGGTTTGCCATCTCGGATCTCAATGGGAATGATAGTATGATTTGCAATTTGAACCTATCATAAAAAAAAATTCATATAGTAAAGGATCATA
This sequence comes from Larix kaempferi, assembly GCA_027924585.1. Classification (NCBI taxonomy): domain Eukaryota; kingdom Viridiplantae; phylum Streptophyta; class Pinopsida; order Pinales; family Pinaceae; genus Larix; species Larix kaempferi. The sequence continues at coordinate 2,724,376 of BSBM01000240.1, read as the reverse complement.
AAATGAAAGAGCCATACCTGCTCTTTGAAACTCTGCTCGAGTTCTCCTTGGATCGGTACGATTTCCAATGTTAGAACCAATAGATTGGAGAGTATTTTGGGCCCACTTTGGAAACTGTTGGGGCTGATCTAGATCCGCATCTAAACCTGATATTTCATGTTCATTGAAATATGATAAAACATCATAAATATCAGAACACAAACTATCATCATCTTCTTCCGAATATTCTTCTTGTGGAGGCGGCAATTCAACTGTTTCTTCGTCGACTAGTTTTAGATCTTGAAGCGATTCTTCAAATCTTACACTTCGCTCGATGAATATATTTTTGTATTTGATATCCATGAGTTTGTAGCCTCTAGATTCTTCAGCATATCCAATGAGGATGCACTTAGTACTTTGCGGATCCAAATATTTTCTCTTCTCAGTCAGAGTTCTAGCCCATGCAGTTGAGCCAAAAACCCTAAGATTGGACACATCAGGTTTGTGACCCGTATAGGCTTCGAAAGGAGTAGTAAATTTCACGAATGAGTGTGGAAATATATTTTTAATGTATGCAGCAACATTCATAGCCTCAACCCAAATATTTGCAGCCAAACCCTTTGACTGAAGCATACAAGTTGTCATTTCTTTCAGTGATCGGTTCTTCCTTTCCACTACACCGTTTTGTTGAGGTGTGTAGGGAAAAGTGTGCTGGATCTAAACTCCATTTTCTACAAAAAGTTGCAGCAGTTCTGATTTTATATATTCACCTCCATTATCATATCTAATAGATTTTATCTTGCTTTCGGTGGGAGTCTCAACAGAAGCCTTGAAAATCTTGAATTTTTCTAGCACTTCTGACTTGTTTTTTAGAAAGAAGACCCATGTGAATCTGGAGAAGTCGTCAATAAATTTAAGAACATACCTTGATCCATTCATGTATGTATGTGGTAGCAGACCGTTGATATCAGAATGAATCATCCCCAAAATACAAGAAGCTCTGCTAGCTTTTCCTTGGTCAAACTTGTGCTCGGGGTGCTTCCCAATGATGCAACCCTTGCATATTCCTTTCGAGGATTTGGTCTTCGGAAGGCCATCAACCATGGATTTATTTTGCAGCAACCACAAATATTTATAATATTTATAATGTGGATGGAGATGGTGCTGTTGGATTCCAATGAATAAAAAGAATCTTTGTTTGCAACCATGTGATTCGAAGCTCCTGAATCTATGAGAAGAGTTGTGGAATTTAAAACACTAGCCATGAGTGCATGACCTCTTTCTATATGATCATTGTTGTCCTTCACCCTTCTGCCATCAGCAAGAACAATGTTTTTTTTCTCCAAGAGAAGGGCCATCTGATCTATGGTCTTCTTCATGCATGAGCTTTCAAGATGAAAGCCCTTACTTCAATAAGAACATTTAGTCTTCTCTTTTCCATTTTGTTTGTTTTTTCTTGAACCGGATGGTTCATGTGACTGATTTGTCTTCTCCTTCTACTTTGGATGATCAAGCTTTGGCTTCTCTTTCTTTTTCTTCCCTTTTCCATTCGTAGCTTTGGATCCTCTAGAAAAAAGGGATTGATCTTTGGAGTGAATGGACCCATTTGAACAAGCTTATCATGCTCTTTTGTTAAGGACTCAATGAAGGCATCAAGGTAGTCATCTTCCAATTAGGAATTGTGAGCTTTCCCGTATTGAAAGTGGAAACAAAAACCAAATAATTTTTTCCTTGCTTTGTAAGGATGGATAGAATCAATTGGTTATCTTCCTTTTCCACTCCACATTGCTTCAATAGAATTACCAAGTGCTTAAACTTAGTGAAGAAGTCATTGATGGTCTCGAAATTCTCAGGATTGAATGCAATCAGCTCATTTTCTAGCTGACACGATCACATTTCATCCTGATTTCCAAAGAGAATGACAAGTTGATCCCACGCCTCTTTCGGATTAGCCAATCCAATATGATGGAAAAGAAGATCCTTAGAAATGTTGAGACAAAGGAAACCATAAGCTTCATCAAGCTTATTGAAGTATTTTTCCTTCTCTACTGGAGATGTAGCTTCGACTTCTATGCCCATGGTAACTCTATAGAAGCCCTTAGAGTGCAATATTATATCCATGTCATCCTTCCACTGATAATAGTTGAAGGAAGTGAGAAGATTTGATGAAGAAGTGTCCATCTTCAAGAAGAGCGAATGCATTAGGAGGAGGAGAGAACCTGCAAATCACAAAACAAACAAGAACCTTTAGGTCAACAACCTGCACTTTTCAAGTTGCATCACACTTGACATAGGAGATCAAGCAAGCTTGAAAATCCAATGATCAATATACAAGAATTATGTGGAAATTCTTGGCTTCTGGTGCAGAATTGGAAAAAATAGTTGCAAGTGCAAAATATGCATGCAGTGCATAATCACTGGTGCAGAATCACCAGTGCAGAATAGTTGGCTTGTCCACGGGCATACATAATATACGTAATATTACGTAATATTGCTTGAATATACGTAATATTACGTAATATTGCTTGAATATACGTAATATTGCATCCACGGGCATTTCAATAAGTAAAGCCTGAGAGATGGGATTTGAATGTGTAGCTCACTATGTGTCCTCATTGCTTAGAGGGGATGGGCATTAATCCATACTGGATTTGTAACAGTTTTTTTGTGTTTGTTGAAACGGAATATTCCATAGCTCGATCTTCTCTCCTCTCAAGTCCAAAAGAAGGGATATCCATCTGCGGCCCACTGTCTTGCAAAAGACTTCAGCACACCTTCACACAAAAATCCTACCTATTCAAACCCAATTATGGCATCACACACTGTCAAATTAATACCACCTTCACATACCAAGTTACACCCATTCAAACATCTTGATACCTAATTCCAACCCATGCCCAATATTTATAGTTTTATATAGCTTGAGTGTGCCTAACTATTAAGAGCGTGTGTGTTCCTCCTTAGGTTCAGATTTGGAGAGGGGTAGGGTATGTACATCTCCATAGACTTTAGCACTCAAATTGTTGTGTGAATGGAGGTCACTTGTTCCCACAACAAAGGGGATCCATACACCAATTTGGTGTATGGCTTGTCCATGCCCTCAAAATTAGATTATTATTATTATTATTATCCATAAACCTCATTATACTAAGAAATGTATTATTTCTTCTTTTTTCTAGTTTTAAACCTCTAATTATGAAGTTTGTGATAGTAATAATAATCTATTTTTATGATCACAACCTAACTAGACACCATTTTGGTGTATGTGACCCGCTTGTTTGTGGCACAAAAACCCCCTCGATAAAGCGATTTAAGTGCTAAAATTTACGAAAGTGTACAAACCCTACCTCCTTAAGATTTGGAGCTATAATATTTTCTTTAATAAACCCATATCAAAATTAGACATACATTGATTTTATTTACAAAATAATACCCTTTCACTTTCGTAAAAATAAAATTTAAAATTTGTTATTTAAGGTTCTTCAAAATTTGCAAATGCTAAACAGATTCGATTCTAAATCACTGCCAAAATTTTTAAATTTTAAGGAAAATAGCGTAGGAAAAATCTTAAAAGCTAGAATAATAAAAATTTAAATATATTAAATAAAATTATCCCTGATTAAATTTTTAATTTATTTTGGATTTAAATATTATATTTTAAATTAAAATCCATTAAATTGCTTTATACATTGAATTTTGACCCTTCTCTGCGGGTGCAATATTCCAATTTTCATGGAGATATATACCAAAGCAAAATTATCGAGCCGACCCTTCTCTCCGGATGCAATATTCCAATTTTTAAGGAGATATATACCAAATTAAAATGATCGAGGAGGTTATAAATTTAGGATGTTATAAATCAACAATTTTGTGTGTTTTGATAACATTATTTTTCTGACATGAATCTGTAGAGATCGCATAATCTATATACGCGTTTCTGGGTTATTTCGCAGGATAATCGAGGCGACGAAATATTTGTGTACACTCGGAGATCTGCTGTGTTTGTGTGAGAATGCAGAAATCACAAAATGTCTCCAGGAATGTGTATGAGTTCAAGATTGTCGAGAATAAAGTTCGAATGGAAGAGCTGGAAGTCCAAAAGCTGGCAGAAGATCTTGAGGCAACTTTAAAGCTCACCAGATCGCAGAGCAAATTCAGAACCCAATTGTCTCAGAAATCCGTCACCAAAAAATCGATCACCAAACCCGTCCGCAGATCCAAAACCCGATCTGCTCGAAAATCGGTAAGTGGAAGCAATCCCAGTCATCCCAACATAACAAGAGACTTACAGGAAAATGGTGGGGGAATACAGGCAAATTCTCGACTACACCAACGTTTTCCTGCTAATTTGCAGCTGCCCAAATTCATGACAAGCTTTTTGACCGAGCACTCTAACTGCCATTTTTGCAGAAGGGAGAAGGTCTGCGAGGAAAAAGATTGTGAACGTTGTGTCAATGGAGTCGTTGGAAAGGCTTGCATAGGAAAAACAGATTGCTCTGTGTGCCATTCAAATACTGGTGTGTTTTGTAGAAGATGCTTGAAATTGCGTTACGGGGAAGATCTTGAGACGGTGCGGGAAAATAAGAATTGGATGTGTCCACATTGTTCAGAGGAGAGAGGTATTAAGCATACTGGATTTGTAACAGTTTTGTTTGCTTGGTGATACGTAAAATTCCATCCATAAACACAGGCATTTCAATAAGAAAAGCCCAAGAGATGGGATTTGAATGTGTAGCTGACTATGTGTCCTCATTGCTTAGAGGGGAGCAAGATTTCCATATGAAATAAACTCTGAGAAAATTCGACGTTAGGGTTGCCTATTGGGTCATATTAGGTCATAGGTAGACGTTACGTTTGTCTATTAGATGTTCATTTTTCTTGAAAGGGTTGTGTATTAGACGTTAATTTTCTGGCATAGACAGGTAGGTCATAGATAGACATCGATGGATAATGGTTGAATTTCAGTAATTTGTGGCCATGGCCAGAAGAGTGGAATTTTGTTTAGTTGCTTTTTTCTTCTAATGCCTTTGGCTACTGGTAAATCGCAATTTTTAAAGAGTCTTGGTATGCTTTGTGTTTTTGGGCTTACTTATTTGTTTACAGAATGTCATTTATCTTTTAACAATGACTTTTTTAGATTGGAAGTGGAAGTTTGTTTGAAGCTTTGTAACTGTGTAAGAAAAATGATGCATGGTAACATTTGTTTGATAACAGTTGAGATTTATAGTTATAAAGTTTTTTTAAATAATTCTAGAACATCTATCATGTTATGTAATTATTATTTTGATCAAAATTCTTTATATTGATTTTAAAATTGAAGTGATTATTTAGTTTTGAGTTTAGCCTACAATTTTGTAGATCTTGGAGTAATGAGTGATTATATGTTTTGGACTCAAGGTTATTGGAACTTTGTTATAGATTATTCTTGGTATCTTCTTTTCAAAGAGTTGACTTTTGTGTATGTAGGTCTCTTTTAAAAGTTCCCTTCATGTTTTCAAATTTCTTTTTTAGTTAAACTAGGATATTTCCTTTGAATGTTTGGAATTATTCGTTAGTTACCATATTCATAATGTAATTTCTGCTTAGAAATGTGTATTCAAGGATTGTTACTCTTTGGCTAAGTTTTGAAGACCCAAATTCCACTTCTTCGTGGATGAGCCTTCCAAAAGTTTAGGGAATAGAATTTTTTTCACCATCACTTTCCATGTGATATGACTGTTACATTTTGTAGTTATTTTCCATTTTTTTTATCTATGACACCTTTGGAATCACCCTAGGTTAATATTCCGATCAAAATTTATGCAAATTTTAAATTCACATGGATTTAAAAACTCTAGTTTGTAGATTGTGTTACTAGCTAATCTTTATCCTAAAGTATCTCTGAAATTTTCGTCCATCTTATTCTAAAATATTTGTTTTTAGTAGTGTAATATCAATTATTTCCAATTTAAAATGTTTGACCAAATTCTAATGTTCCAAGAGAAAATTATGGTAACTTCCACAAAACTTTTTGTTTTTGCCTCTCGGGTGAATGAACTTATACAATCTTGAACACTTGAAAACTTATTTTGGAGGTATGAATGTAAATATGCTATACATATGAGATAACAATTCATCTCTCACATACTTATTTACAAACAAGTTATAAACTATATAAGGAATTCTAAGGTTTCTAGTATTGTAAATTAGGAATCCCTAACCACGGTATTTTTTAAGGATTCGAATATTATACTTAAGTATAGTATCCTAGGCGATTGTTTTGGATTGAAAAAAACATGTATATAGATAGTTAGGCGAATATTAAATATGGAACATACAATTTACTACTAAAACGTGTATTTTGGCGAATATTATGATAAAAAAACATATTTTATGTAAATATAAGCGATATTGGAAACTAAAAATGACCAAATAATGAATTTATTTTTTGAAAAATAACTAATTGACAAAATTTCGCCCTTAAAAATTACCCTATCCCTAACTATTGTTTGTATTGATGATAGGTGTATAAAACCATTACACTAGGAGTGCACAACCATAAATAATAGTTCCTCTTCATTGATGGTAGGTGTGCACAACAATTGGTCCAAAATCATTTATAGTTCCACTTGCTATAAATAAATGAAACCCTTCTATGAATTTATGGCATGACCATGATGTTCATTAAAAAGTATAAAAAATGACCAATGTTTCTTAATGGTAAGTTAAATAGCTTATTAGTGAGAAGAATATTAGATTTATTTAATATTTTATATCTTAAATATTATTAAACTATGTTTTTTCACAATAACATTTATTGGATTTTACTTGAGATTTATATTTCTAAAATTCTTCTTTAATTATCTAGAATGTCTATGCTATGGGATTAATAGTATCAAACTTTTTTATATTAATCTTGGGATTGAAGTGTTTATTTAGTGTTGAGTTGAATTCACAATTATGTGGATCTTGGAGTAATGAGTGATTAGATGTCTTGGACTCAAGGTTAGTGTTCTATGAGTGTGCTAGAATTTTCATGATTTGAACTCTCCCATCTCTCTGTTTTTATCTTCTTCTCAAGGAGTTGAGTTTTGTGTATGTAGGTTCCTTTCAAAAGTGCCCTCTCATATTTTCAAAGCTTTTTAAAGTCAAACTTGGATATTTCCATTGAATGTTTGGAATTATTCCTCACTTAACATATTCATGATATTACTTTTTCTTAGAAATGTAGTTTCAAGTTTTTCTACTTTTTCACTAAGTTTGAACACCCAAATTCCACTTCTTCATGTTCTTCTTGTTTAATAAGTGAGTCTTCATGAAGTTTAATAGAGTACAATTTTTTCCACCATAGTTTTCCATGTGAGCCCACTATTACTTTATTTTTTGTAAAACACATTTTTTGTCACCCTAGATAAATTTACCTTTAATTTTTTTCAAATTTCCATATCTTGAAATTTCTATTTTTAAAATTTTGATCCCTCTGATTCTCAAAGTTTTGTTTGTATTTGTTTTGTATTACTACTCTCAAATGCCAATTTTTTGACTAAATTCTATTGTTCCAAGAGAAATTTATGGTAACTTACACAAAAATTGTTGTTTTTGTCTCGTTTAGAAGAGGCACTTGCAGTTGTACATCTTGGCACATGTATGTTTTTTTTCCACTGGAGATATTTTTACTAGAAATACAATGGTCCATTTGGTTTCTCATGCAATATGTGGTACTCAATTTTGAACTCTCAAGTTTTCTATATAATATTTTTAACCAAAACACTTGTTTGAGATTAGGTTTTTTACTAGTAAGAAACCCAAACTTTTAGGGAGTGTAGCTTCGAAACTATAGCAATACAAGACTTGAAATTTTTCCACATGTAGTATGCAATGTCTCCTCTGGCTACAAAAGAAATTGTTTGATGAATGTCCCAAAAACAAAGTTATAGATAAAATGGCTCTAATGACAAATGCACAATATAATTTGATAATGGTTTAATTTTAGTAATTTTTGGCCATGGCAAGAAGAGTGGAATTTTGTTGAGTTGTTTTTTTCTTTTAATGCCTTTGGCTACTATTAAATCACAATTTTTTAAAGAGTTTGGTATGCTTTATGTTTATTGGGCCTATTATTTTTTTACATAATGCTATTTATCTTTTAAAATTGATTTTATTTTAGATTGGAGTTGGAAGTTTGTTTGAAGCTTTGTAACTATGTAAGAAAAATGATGCATGGTAACATTTATTGGATTCCAATTGAGATTTATACTTTTAAAGTTTTTCTGTAATAATTATAGAATATCTATCATGTTATGCAATTATTATTTTGATCAAAATTCTTTATATTGATTTTGAGATTGAAGTGGTTATTTAGTTTTGAGTTGAACTCATAGTTTGAACTTGGAGTAATGAGTGATTATATGCCTTTGATCTTATTCTTCTTATCCTATTCATAATGTTATTGCTTCTTAGAAGTGTAGTTTCAAGGATTGATACTCTTTGTCTAAGCTTGGACAACCCAAATTCTACTTTTTCATGGAGTCTTGTGTAATGGATGACCCTTTCAAAAGCTTAATAAATATAATTGTTTCCACCATCTCTTACCATGTGAGCTCACTATTACTTATACTAGTTATTCTTTATTTTTTATCTATGACATCTTTGGAATCACCTTAGGTCAATATTCCAATTAAAATTTATGGAAATTTCAAATTCATGTACCTTTAAAAACCCTAGTTTTTAGATTGTCTTGCTAGTTAATCTTTCTTCTAAAATACCTCTGAAAATTATGGTAACTTTGTAGGGACCTGTGTTCTGGGTGAAGAAATTTCAAAATATTAAAAGCATAATATAACCAATATAGTGCATAATCATCATAAAATTTGCAATTTCAAGGACTAACAAGTATACACATAATAATCAAGCATGATACTATAGTTTGAATCTATTGCAGAGGAGTTGTTGTTGTCCGATCACCTCCTAGCCCTTATCGGTTTATCAAAGACCCCTTGGTTGACCTCCCTACCATATCGGGGGTACTCTTCTTTCCCCTAAACCCCCGAGCAATTTGGGGTCATAAGAACATACAATGCCATGGCTTTCTGTTGGGATCTCCCAATCCCTGGTCAAGCTATAAATCCAACTCCAAGGAACCACACTTTTAATCCAATTCTCTATTACGCTTCCCGTCCAACACTAGGGATCAAGAGAGCCCTCTCTCCCTCTCCTCCCTTTCTTTTATAATCAAAACTTGTATGCCAAGTGTCTCCTCATGAACAAATATTCTTTTAATTTAATAATTCTCTAATATTTATTCTCATCGATCATGTGTCACTTTAACTTAAGTGTGCACCTAATCTCCCTAAATCAATGGAAAGTAGGTGTAGTGGTCTCTACATGAGTTTTTGTTATGTTTTGCTCCACAATTTATTCATTCAATATTCTTTCTCATTCATAATTTTTCTAGTAAAGATGGACATATATCTATTCTAAATTTTCTCTTTTTCTAAAGCCTAGAAAATTAATAAAATAAAATATTCTCTTATCAAATTTTCTAAATTTCTATATGCCTCTTTAATCATAAATGCACTGTTTTTCTAAATGCTAAAAGTGAGAAATATTCTTTTCATGCATAATTAATTTAATGCAATTTATATGTCAAGTACATAATTTGCAATTTGTCCCTTCATGCATAACTAATTTAATGCAATTTCTATATGCCAAATACATGGGTGTTCGTTTTGACTTTCTTTTCTTTATTCGTCTTGGTACCACATCGGCGAGTCCTTTTGAATTTATTTCCTTAATCGTCTAGGTACCACATCATTGGTTCCTTCTAACTTTTTTTTCTTAATCATCTAGGTACCACATCGTCGGGTCCTTCCGACAACTTCCTTTTTCTCTGGTGGGGAGTACTGTGTAGCGATCAGGGAATCTTTATTGCAATCTCTCACCTACACTTCCTTGGAGACTAAGGGAAGCTGAGGGATAAGGTTCTCCTTATCGCGCACCCCTCAACTCATCGTACGCCACCAAGCCGTTATGGCCTCGGTCGTACGGCACATGCTTCCCCGGGTTAGATGAAACGATTTCTGACCCATTCGTGGAGTGCTAATTAAGAGTCGACAGTACGTCGTCGTACCCCTATGTATGTTTCTCGCTCTTACGACCCCTGTTTTTCCATTGTGATTCAGTTGATAAATCATTTTACCTGCCACTACACACAATCAAGGCACACATTAGTAGTGCTGCACTATAAAAAAATCCTTCATTGCATTTATGGGGTACATCATCATAATCTCTCAGTCAGTCGAGCATATATCATTCAATCACTTCTATTTCATAATCTCTCAGTCAGTCGAGCATATATCATAAAATCAATTCTATTTCATAATATCTCAGTGAGTCGAGCATATATCATTCAATCATTTCTATATCATAATCTCTCAGTTAGTTGAGCATATACATTGTTCAGTCATCATTCATTCTGCTAATCATTAAGGAAAGCATTTATTCATTTATTGTTTTTAAGAAAAGTATCCATTTCTATAAGTGTCATTCAATCATTTCAAATATTCATAGGACGATTTTAGTGAATTTTATTTGGTTGGGTTACTAGGCAAGTGTCTTCAAGTATACAAGAAGTCAATGTACTGAGGTGGGGGTAACATACAACCCCTCTTATTAAAACTTCATCCTCGTCGGTCGCATACTCTTGCCTTCCATGCTTTCGCAAAATCCTCGTTAGTCGCATACTTTGTCTTTATCGACTCTATTCCTGTTGAACTGTCACCATGTTCAGCAATGCAACTCTTCTACTCAGCGTGTCGGCAACCTTGTTCGACTTGCTCGACCTATGTCTCAACATGAACGTATATCCCTGTAGGAACTCGACCCATTTCATGTGCCACTGATTTAACTTCGACTAAGTATTCAGGTACCTTAGCGCTTGGTGATCTATTTACAACACAAATTCCTTGGGAAACGTAATAGTGCCTCCACTTCTTCAATGCTTGGATAGTAGCATAAAATTTTGGGTCATAGAACGAATATTTCTGCTTCGCAACATCCGATTTTTCACTGAAAAATGAAATTGGTCGGCCCTCCTTGATCAACACTGCTCCAATTTCTATTCCACTTGCATCGCAATCAACCTGGAAAAATTTGTAGAAATATGGGAGCGCGAACACTGGGCTCTCAGTGACCTTTTCCTTCAACTTGTCGAAAGATCGATGGGAAGCTTCTGTCCACTTGAACTCCCCTTTGCACATGCACTCCGTCAATGGTGCGCAAATTCGACTGAATCCCCTGATGAAGTTCCTATAGAAAGTGGCAAGTCATTGTAAACTCGTCACTCCAGTCGCACTTGTCGGTACAGGCCAATCCAATATCGCCTTCACCTTTTTTGGGTCCATCACCAACCCTTTACTCGAGATTACGAATCCCAAGTACACCAGTTCTTCCTTCATGAAGAAACACTTTTGTAGGTTCACCATCAGCTTCTATTCCTACAACTTCTGCAATACCTATCGAATGTGCCCCAAGTGTTCCGTCCTGGTTCAACTTAAATTCAGAATGTCATCTAGATAGACTATGACAAACTTTCCCAAGAATGGTTACAGTACTTCATTCATTAATCACATGAATGTACTGGGTGCATTAGTCAATCCAAATTGCATGACTAACCACTCATATAGCCCCTCCTTTGCCTTGAATGTTGTCTTCCATTCATCTCCTTCTCTAACCCAAATCTAGTGATAACCGATCTTCAGGCCTATCTTCGTGAAGTACTTCGCTCCACTCAAACAATCCATCAAGTCATCTATTCTCGGCAATGGAAACCGATACTTGATCATGATCTTGTTCATAGCTTTGGAGTCTGTACACATCCTCCATTCTCCACCTTTCTTCGGTGCTAATACTGTTGGTACCGTGCACGGACTCAGACTCTCTCTGATCAACCCTCTTCCCAAAAAATCCTAGACCTGTCGATTGAGTTCTCGACCTTCTGTCGGACTCATCCTATGCGGTGCTTTGTTTGGCAAACTCAACCCTGGAATCAAGTCGATCTAATGGGATATGATCCTTGAAGGAGGAAATCCTGTCGGTGTCTCATCGAATACTATGCTCTTAAACTCTTTGAGCATCTTTTCGATTTCAAATGGAATTTTCTCCTTGATCGTCACCTTCTCGACACATGGTCCCTTCAGAATGATAGCATAACACCCTAATTCCTTTTCCTCCTCCGCAAGGAATTCTTTCACTGAACACATCAGCACTCACTTCTCCCAAAAGTTGCTCTCGCCATGCTTACCATCATTTTTCTCCTCCGATTTCGGCTTAAGAGTCCTCTTCACGCCATTTTTCCACACTATGACTATGTTGGCTCGACCATCATAGATCATTTTCTAATCGTATTGCCATGGTCTCCCTAACAACAGATGGCACGTGTCCATTGGGATTACATCACACAGTACACTATCCTCTAACTTCCTGACCTTGAAGTTAATTAGGGACTGTCTGGTCACCTTCACATGGTGTCCTTTCTGCAACCATGAGATCTTGTACGGGTGTGGATGTTCCCGACATTTCAATTTTTCCTTCTCGATCACCTCTGTCGACACAATATTCTCAGTGCTTCCACCATCAGCTATGTTCTTGCAACACCATTCGCCGATTCACACTTTCGTTCAAAAGATCGCCTTCCGCTGTGTTGGTTCTTGCTCATTTTGCTGGTTGTCATGGCCCGAATTTTCTTCTTACCATCCTCACTGCTGTCGGATTCTGATTCCTCCCTCTTGTTGACATGCTCATCTCTTCGATTTTGGGTTTTGACTCCTCTGTAGCATGTAGGTTCTCTGGGCATTCATATGCCTTGTGTCTTGCTCCACAACACTTATAACAGAATATGATTGGTCTGTTAGATCCTTTTCTGTCGGATGGACCACCTCAACCATATGCACCTTAACCATGATTCTCAGACCATCGCATCGATTTTCTTGCGCTTTCTCCCTTGTCGATGTCCCTTCTGCATGTCGACTATATTTGACAGTTTCCTTCCTGTAACCGCTACTTTGGACTTTTGCGGAAATAGTCCTCGCACCTCGACTAGTCGTCCTACCTCTGGTCACTGTGGATTTCCTCGACAATTTCTCTTCTTCCTTTAGAGCTAACTGGTAGGATTCACCCACTACTCAGAATCTTGACATTCTCAATTCATCCTGAATGGCATATTTCAAGCCGTTCACATACCTAGCGACAGCTTCTTCTCCTTTGTCGGTCTGGCCTAACCTTATCGACAATCTATAGAACTCTTCCATGTACTCCTTCATGGTCATCTCCTTTTGTCGAAAGTTCTGCAACTTCCTGAACAAGGAAATCACATAGTCATTTTGGCAAGAACTTTCCTTTCAGCTTGGCGACCATCCTGTCCCAAGAATTGATTTTCTCCATGCCCTTCTTGACTCTGTTAGCCCGTACATTGTCCCACAACAATGAGGCATGACCCTTCAACCTCAAACATGCAGTCTTAACCCACTTAGGATCCTCGATCTGCTCGATGTTGAAGTATTTCTCCATCTCTTTGAACCAGTTGATCAAATCTTCTGGATCCAGACTTCCCAAGTAGGTACGAACATCTATCTTTTCTCAACCTCTCATATCCATCAGAAGCTTGATGATTTTTTCTTCTGGTTCATCTCCTGTAGCTTCCCGATCTTCCACTTCTTTGACCTCCTCGTCATTGTGGTCTAGCGCATCAGGAATACAACCACAACTTTGGATTTCTTTGATTGTTTCAACTTCATTTGTGAAAGTTCGCATTGTTTAGATGCACTCGTCGAACATTTCACGATCAACTGTGACTGCTACGCCATGTGCTCTTCGTCCTCGGACATGAATGCCTCTATGAGCCATTTCCAACCTCGGTTGAAACTCCCACTCATCCAATCGCAACCAGACTTCAACAAGTCGTGCTCAACTCTACCCAACCTTAGCTATAGCTATTCAACGCACTTGCAAGCTTAATACCACTGACGTTATCCTTCAACTCTTGGGATTTTCTCTGCTCTGATACCAACTAACGCAAGGCAGGTTGGTATTGCTGCGTTTTTCCTCGACAGGATTCTCCTCCCGCTCTGATACCAATTGGCGCAAGGGAACCTTAGGAATTTAAGGTTCTTTCTTAACAACACACACCACACACATGTTCACATAGACAAGATGCAAACAACATGCCAGAAGCTGGCTTATATTACTTCTCCGCATCAGATACAATGCAAACTACAAGGAAATGAAATAACTAACTAACTGTCGGTCTTAGCTGTTACAACATAGAAGTATGAGTATGAGAATGCAGAAATCACAAAATGTGTCCAGGAATGTGTATGAGTTCAAGATTGTCGAGAATAAAGTTCGAATGGAAGAGCTGGAAGTCCAAAAGCTGGCAGAAGATCTTGAAGCAACTTTAAAGCTCACCAGATCGCAGAGCAAATTCAAAACCCAATTGTCTCAGAAATTCATTACCAAAAAATCGATCACCAAACCCGTCCGCAGATCCAAAACCCGATCTACTCAAAAATCGGTAACTGGAAGCAATCCCAGTCATCCCAACATAACAAGAGACTTACAAGAAAATGGTGGGGGAATATAGGCAAATTCTTGACTACACCAACGTTTTCCTGCTAATACGCAGCTGCCCACAAGCTTATTCATGACAAGCTTTTTGACCGAGCACTCTAACTGCCATTTTTGCAGGAGGGAGAAGGTCTGCGAGGAAAAAGATTGTGAACGTTGTGTCAATGGAGTCATTGGAAAGGCTTGCATAGGAAAAACAGATTGCTCTATGTGCCATTCAAATACTCCTGTGTTTTGTAGAAGATGCTTGAAATTGCGTTACGGGGAAGATCTTGAGACGGTGCGGGAAAATAAGAATTGGATGTGTCCACATTGTTCATAGGAGAGAGGTATTAAGCCATACTGGATTTGTAACAGCTTGATTTGCTTGGTGATACGTAAAATTCCATCCATATCCACAGGCATTTCAATAAGAAAAGCCGAAGAGATGGGATTTGAATGTGTAGCTGACTATGTGTCCTCATTGCTTAGAAGGGAGCAAGATTTCCATATGAAATAAACTCTGAGAAAGTTCGACGTTAGGGTTGTCTATTGGGTCATATTAGGTCATAGGTAGATGTTATGTTTGTCTATTAGACGTTCATTTTTCTTGAAAGGGTTGTGTATTAGACGTTCATTTTCTGGCATAGACAGGTAGGTCATAGGTAGACATCGATGGATAATGGTTGAATTTCAGTAATTTGTTGAGTTGCTTTTTTCTTGAGTTTCTTTTTTCTTCTAATGCCTTTGGCTACTGGTAAATCGCAATTTTTAAAGAGTCTGGTATGCTTTAGTATGCTTTGTGTTTTTGGGTTTACTTATTTGTTTACGGAATGTCATTTATCTTTTAACATTGACCTTTTTAGATTGGAAGTGGAAGTTTGTTTGAAGCTTTGTAACTGTGTAAGAAAAATGATGCATGGTAACATTTGTTTGATAACAGTTGAGATTTATAGTTTTAAAGTTTTTTTAAATAATTCTAGAATATCTATCATGTTATGTAATTATTATTTTGATCAAAAAATTTTATATTGATTTTAAAATTGAAGTGATTATTTAGTTTTGAGTTTAACCTACAATTTTGTAGATCTTGGAGTAATGAGTGATTATATGTTTTGGACTCAAGGTTATTGGAACTTTGTTATAGGTTATTCTTCGTATCTTCTTCTCAAAGAGTTGACTTTTTTGTATGTAGGTCCCTTTTAAAAGTTCTCTTTATGTTTTCAAATTTCTTTTTAAGTTAAACTAGGATATTTCCTTTGAATGTTTGGAATTATTCGTTAGTTACCATATTCATAATATCATTTCTTCTTAGAAATGTAGTTTCAAGGATTGTTACTCTTTGGCTAAGTTTTGAAGACCCAAATTCCACTTTTTCATGTTCTTTTTGTGTAATGGATGAGCCTTCCAAAAGTTTAGGGAATAGAATTTTTTTCACCATCACTTTCGATGTGATATGACTGTTACATTTTGTAGTTAGTTTCCATTTTTTTTGTCTATGACACCTTTGGAATCACCCTAGGTCAATATTCTAATCAAAATTTATGCAAATTTTAAATTCACATGGATTTTAAAACTCTAGTTTGTAGATTGTGTTGTTAGCTAATCTTTCTCCTAAAGTATCTCTGAAATTTTAGTCCATCTTATTCTAAAATATTTGTCTTTAGTAGTGTAATATCAATTAGTTGCAATTTCAAAGGTTTGACCACATTCTAATGTTCCAAGAGAAAATTATGGTAACTTCCACAAAACTTTTTGTTTTTGCCTCTCAGGTGAATGAACTTATAAAATCTTGAACACTGGAAAACTTATTTTAGAGGTATGAATGTAAATATGTTATACATATGAGATAACAATTCATCTCTCGCATACTTATTTACAAACAAGTTATAAACTATATAAGGAATTCTAAGGTTTCTAGTATTGTAGATTATGAATCCCTAACCGCAGTATTTTTTAAGGATTCGAATATTATACTTGAGTATAGTATCCTAGGCGACTATTTTGGATTGAAAAAAACATGTATATAGATAGTTAGGCGAATATTAAATATGGAACATACAATTTACTACTAAAACGTGTATATTTTGGTGAATATTATGATAAAAAAACATATTTTATGTAAATATAAGTGATATTGGAAACTAAAAATGACCAGATAATTAATTTATTTTTTGAAAAAAAGCCCGAAAAATAGCCAATTAACGAAATTTCGCCCTTAAAAATTACCCTATCCCTAACTTTTGTTTGTGTTGATGATAGGTGTGTAAAACCATACACTAGGAGTGCACAACCATAAAATAATAGTTTTTCTTAATTGATGATAGGTGTGCACAACAATTGGTCCGAAATCATTTATAGTTCCACTTGCCATAAATAAACAAAACCCTTCTATGAATTTATGGCACGACGATGTTGTTCATTAAAAAGTATAAAAAATGACCAATGTTTATTAATGGTAAGTTAAATAGCTTATTACTGAGAAGAATATTAGATTTATCTAATATTTTATATCTTAATTATTATTAAACTAATTTTTTTAACAATAACATTTATTGGATTCTACTTGAGATTTATATTTCTAAAATTCTTCTTTAATTATCTAGAATATCTATGCTATGGGATTGTTAGTATCAAACTTTTTTATATTAATCTTCGGATTGAAGTGTTTATTTAGTGTTGAGTTGAACTCACAATTATGTGGATCTTGGAGTAATGAGTGATTATATGTCTTCGACTCAAGGTTAGTGCTCTATGAGTGTGCTAGAATTTTCATGATATGAACTCCACCAACTTTCTTTTTATCTTCTTCTCAAGGAGTTGAGTTTTGTGTATGTAGGTCCCTTTCAAAAGTGCCCTCTCATATTTTGAAAGCTTTTTAAAGTAAAACTTGGATATTTCCTTTGAATGTTTGGAATTACTCCTTACTTAACATATTCATGATATTGCTTTTTCTTAGAAATGTAGTTTCAAGTTTTTCTAGTTTTTCACTAAGCTTGAACATCCAAATTCCACTTCTTCATGTTCTTCTTGTTTAATAAATGAGTCTTCATGAAGTTTAATAGAGTACAATTTTTTCCATCATAGTTTTCCATGTGAGCCCACTATTACTTACTAGAGTTATTCTTTATTTTTTGTAAAACACATTTTTCGTCACCCTAGATAAATTTACAAATAATTTTTTTTCAAATTTACATATCTTGAAATTTCCATTTTTAAAATTTTGATCCCTCTGATTCTCAAAGTTTTGTTTGTATTTGTTTTGTATTACTACTCTCAAATGCCAATTTTTTGACTAAATTCTATTGTTCCAAGAGAAATTTATGGTAACTTACACAAAACATGTTGTTTTTGTCTCATTTAGAAGAGGCACTTGCAATTGTACATCTTGGCACATGTATGTTTTATTTACACTAGATATATTTTTACTAGAAATACAATGGTCCATCTTGTTTCTCATGCAATATGTGGTACTCAATTTTGAACTCTCAGGTTTTCTATATAATATTTTTAACCAAAACACTTGTTTGAGATCAGGTCTATCTTCGTGAATTACTTCGCTCCACTCAAACAATCCATCAAGTCGTCCATTCTCGGCAATGGAAACCGATACTTGATCGTGATCTTGTCGATAGATTTGGAGTCTGTACACATCCTCCATTCTCCAACTTTCTTCGGCGCTAATACCACCGCTACCACGCACGGACTCAGACTCTCTTTGATCAACCCTCTTCCCAACAACTCTTGGACCTGTCAATTGAGTTCCCGACCTTCTGTCGGACTCATCCTATGTGGTGCTTTGTTTAGCAGACTCGAACCTGGAATCAAGTCGATCTGATGGGATATGATCCTTGTGGGTGGCAATCCTATCGGTGTCTCATCGACTACTATGCTCTTAAACTCTTTGAGTAGCTTTCCGACTTCGAACAGAATTTTCTCCTTCATTGTCGCCTTCTCGAAACATGCTCCCTTCGGAATGATAGCATAACACCTTGATTCCTTTTCCTCCTCTACAAGGAATTCTTTCACTGAACACATTAGCACTCGATTCTCCCAAAAGTTGCTCTCACTCTGCTTACCGTCGGTTTGCTCCTACGGTTTTGGCTTAAGAGTCCTCTTCACGCCATTTTTCCACACTGTGACTGTGTTGGCTCGACCATCATAGATAATTTTCTGATCATATTGCCATGGTCTCCCTAACAACAGATGGCACGCATCCATTGGGATTACATCACACAGTACACCGTCCTCTAACTTCCCGACCTTGAAGTTCATCAGGCACTATCTGGTCACCTTCACATGGTGTCCTTTCTACAACCATGAGATCTTGTACAGGTGTGGATGTTCCCGACATTTCAACTTTTCCTTCTCGATCACCTCTGTCGACACAATATTCTCAGTGCTTCCACCATCAACTATGTTCTTGCAACGCCATTCGTCGATTCGTACCTTCGTTCAAAAGATCACCTTTCACTGTGTCAGCTCTTGCTCATCGCGTCTATTGTCCAAAACCAGTGTCTTTCTGGCTGTCAGGCCCGAATTTTCTTCTTACCATCCTCACTGCTTTCGGATTCTGATTCCTCCCTCTCGTCGACTTTATCATCTCTTCGATGTCTGGGTTTTTACTCCTCTGTAGCATGTAGGTTCTCTGGGCATTCATATGCCTTGTGTCTCACTCCACGACACTTATAACAGAATATGGTTGGTCTATTAGCTCCTTTTCTATCGGATGCACCACCTCAACCATACGCACCTTTACCACGAGTCTCACAACCATCTCATCGGTTTTCTTGCGCTTTCTCCCTTGTCGATGTCCCTTCCACATGTCGACTATCTTCGACAGTTTCCTTCCTGTAACTGCTACTTTGGATTTTCGTGGAAACAGTCCTTGCACCCCGACTAGTCATCCTACCTCTGGTCGCTGCAGATTTCCTCGAAAATTTATCTTCTGCCTTTAGAGCTAACTTGTAGGATTCACCCACTACTCTGAATCTTGACATGCTCAATTCATCTTGAATGGCATATTTTCAAGCCATTCACATACCTGGTGACAACTTCTTCTCCTACGTCGGTCTGGGCTGACCTTATCGACAATCTATAGAACTCTTCCATGTACTCCTTCATGGTCATCTCCTTTTGTCAAAAGTTCTGCAACTTCCTGAATAAGGAAATCACATAGTCATTTGGCAAGAACTTTCCTTTCAGCTTGGAGACCATCCTGTCCCAAGACTTGATTTTCTCCTTGCCCTTCTTGACTCTGTCAACCTGTACATTGTCCCACCACAATGAGGCATGACCCTTCAACCTCAGACATGCAGTCTTAACCCACTTAGGATCCTTAATCTTCTCCATGTCGAAGTATTTCTCCATCTCTCTGAACCAGTCAATCAAATCTTCTCGATCCAGACTTCCCAAGTAGGTACAAACATCTATCTTTTCTCGACCTCTCATATCCATCAGAATCTTGATGATTTTTTCTTCTGGTTCATCTCCTGTAGCTTCCCGATCTTCCACTTCTTCGACCTCCTCATCGTTTTGGTCTAGTGCATCAGGAATACAACCACACCTTTGGATTTATTTGATCGATGCAACTTCATTTGTGAAAGTTCGCATTGTTTGAATGCACTCGTCGAAAATTTCACGATCAATTGTGACTACTGCGCCACGCGCTCTTTGTCCTCAAACATGAACGCGTATGTGAGCCATTTCCAACCTCGGTTGAAACTCCCACTCATCCAATCGCAACCGGAATTCAACAAGTCGTGCTCAAATCTAACCAACCTCAGCTAGAGTTGTTCAACGCACTTGCAAGATTAATACCACTGACATTATCCTTTAACTCTTGGGATTTTGTCTACTCTGATACCAACTGATGCAAGGCAGGTTGGTATCACTACCTTTCTCCTGGACAGGATTCTCCTCCCGCTCTAATACCAATTGACGCAAGGGCACCTTAGGACTTTAAGGTTCTTTCTTAACAATACACACCACGCATATGTTCACATAGACAAGATGCAAACAACATACCAGAAGTTGGCTTATATTACTTCTCTGAATCAGATACAATGCAAACTACAAGGAAATGAAATAACTAACTAACTGTCAGCCTTAGTTGTTACAACATAGAAGTAACTATGTGCTCTCTCAGCGTGTCAACCTCACCCTCTCCTGGTTCGTTGTGGAACTCTGAGCTATGGCTCGATCTTCTCTGTGTTCAGAAGTTGTGTGACTGTTCTCTCCAATCTACAGAACTCCCCGAACTCTGCTCTGCAACTCCAACACAATGTAACTTCTTCTCTGCTCTTCGCCTATGCATAAGTCTTTTACTTTGCTGTTGTTATTCCTGAGACCACTGTAATCTCCAAGACATGCATACTCTGTCAGCCGATCCTTCCATGATCCTGCAGACCTGCAACTGTCAGCGCCCCAACCGTGCTGCACAACCTCTGCCTGTGACGACATCTATCATGTCTTCACCCACCTACAATAAATACCATTAAATTCCTTAGCAACCCCGAACTATTGCCAATTACTGTCCTTGACTTCTATGCATCCTTCTGACAAGCTATAGAAAACCATCACATTGACCATACTATATGTCAGCTTCGACTCACCTGTTGGCTTCCTTCGCAACCCAAGGCTTCTCCAGTCCAGCCCTTCCTCCTCACTTGGCTCATGCCCAAACTATCAATATCGCGGTCTAACAATATGTCGACCTTACTGTGAATTTGCAGAAACTTGTCGTCTATCGACATTCGAATGTCAACTATCGGTTGTCATCTGTCGACCTCAACATGTCGACTCTCGACCTTTGCACTCATGTTGACTGCTTCGACAGTTCCCTGCTTGACTTATTGACTTCGACGAGTCAATCTACTTCACGCACCAGCGGTCTTCAGCACTCCCTCTGGTCGGTCTCTTCATGTCGATCAACTTCAACTCATCTTCCTAGGCCCCAATGCTCCTGCATCACAGTCCGTCATCGTACCCCTATGTATGTTTCTCGTTCTTACGACCCCTGTTTTTCCATTGTGAGTCAGTCGGTAAATCATTTTACCTGCCACTGCACACACTCAAGGCACACATCAGTAGTGTTGCACTATAAAAATCCTTCATTGTATTTATGGGGTAGATCATCATAATCTGTCAATCAGTCGAGCATATATCATTCAATCACTTCTATTTCATAATCTCTCAGTCAGTCGAGCATATATCATTCAATCACTTCTATTTCATAATCTCTTAGTCAGTCGAGCATATATCGTTCAATCACTTCTATTTCATAATCTCTTAGTTAGTCGAGCATATATCATTCAATCATTTCTATATCATAATATCTCAGTTAGTCGAGCATATACATCATTCATTCATTATTCATTCTGCTAATCATTAAGCAAAGCATTCATTCATTTATTGTTTTTAAGAAAAGTATCCATTTCTATAAGTGTCGTTCAATCATTTCAAATATTCATAGGACCAGTTTACTAAATTTTATTCGGTTGGGTTACCAAGCAAGTGTCTTCAAGTCTACAGTCAGTCAATGTACTGAGGCGGGCATTACAAACTTCCAAAAAACTTATTGTTTGTTAAATTTTGAGAATTAATTCACAATACTCTAGGATCTTCACTGAGATAATAACATATACAATATATCAATGCATAACAATCACAATAATCATGACAAGCATCACAAGAATCAAAAGCAAGAGAGACAAGAGACACAGAGTTTCCATGGGGAAAACCCTAAGGTGAAAAACCCCACAACTTCCTTAGAGATAGAGAGAGCAATGGCTCAACAAAAGTACAACCAAAATACACTGAGATAGTCTCCTATTAGCAGATGATACTCCTCCTCACTAGTGCACCACTTTCTAAGTGAGAGAAGTATGAGTTTCCAAGTGAGCCAAGTAGAGATCTCTCGATCTCTATTTATACTAGTCTATTTTCCCAGTGGCCTTATGGGGCCGACTTGTATAGCTATGTATATCACCCATTTAATATATATTTCAGGGTCGACCCCAGACATGGTGGTCTAATAACCCTTCGCCAAGTACACACACTTGCTACACTTGTCAATACACATGACGGCACTTCCTTATAGAGGAATAACACATCTCTTATAAGGGTACAATAAATATATATGAAATACATAGATGAAATACATTCTGATGTTACATATACATCAACACTCCCTCTTAACTAGGAAGGTATTTCTCGACACAGTTCTACTAGACAAGTCTTCTTCTCAGGATCATCATCATTGATGCATCGTCGTCATCATCGTCACTGCTGCTGCTATCTCAACCAATCTCTGACTCTACTCATCATAGGAAGTTCTACAGAGCCAGTCCTTTTTCATACTGGATGTAGGCCCACCACCTGCAGGTCTTCATCATCACTAGCCATACTGTGGAATCCTTAGGACTTATTACGTGCTACAACAAAACCTAGTTGTAGCATCCCAGGCTATTACGAGCACTCAACTCTACCTATCGGATCTCCAAGGAGCACATTACATGTGACCCATCACAAAACCTGGATGAATCATCCCAGGCTGTTACAAGCACACAACTCTACCTGTCGGATCTCCCAGGAGCACATTACATGTGACCCATCACAAAACCTGGCTGAAGCATCCCAGGCTGTTACGAGCACACAGCTCTACCTGTCGGATCTCCCAGGAGCACATTACATGTGATCTCACCAAAAAACCTGGCTGAAGCATCTGAGGCCTTCTTCATCCTGTCCAGATCTCCCAAGAGAAAATTACATGTGGTCCACCACAAAACCTGGTTGAAGCATCTGAGGCCTTTTTCATCCTATCCAGATCTCCCAGGAGCAAATTACATGCCATAGGAAAAAACCTTGCAAGAGCATATCAGGATGTTACGGGTACACAACTCCGACCTGAAATCTCCCAGGACACAAATTACATGTCCTCCTAAAGCAATGGCTTGAAAGAGCATCCCAGGCTGTTACGGGTACACAACTATGACCTATAGGATCTCCCAGACATGCTCATCTGCACAACCTGATCCACGGCCACAAAGTATCATCCTGATACTCACCATACATCATCCTGATCATCATCACTGCAACATCCTGCTGCATGTCATTTGGAGAAGCTCGTCATCCAAGATCATCATGATCATACAATGCATCTACCTGATGCATACCAAGTATCTACCTGATACATATCATCATACACAGTGTATTCACCTGATACATAGATACATGATCCACACAATGTATCCATCAACATACATGATCTACCTGATCATACCTGATACATATCAACATACATGATCTACCTGATCATACAATGTATCCACCTGATACATATACAGGTACATGGTCCAAGCATCCAACATGATGCATATACAAAATACATACAAATGATCCATCTGATCATATCCAACATCCAACATGATGCGTACATACATATACATATAAATGATCCAACTGATCATATCCAGCAGAAACTAGAACATCATCCTGATGCTCATCATCCAGCACTTACATCCATAGCCATGTGCAGGATCCTCCTTCCAACATGCTTGGAGTGGCTTCAGCAAATGTGTCCATCACTTCTTCCTCAAAGTGTCGTCGATCTGAAGAACACCAAGCCTCTCCCTGAAGTATTCAAACTTCACTCTGGCTAGTGGCTTTGTCAGTACATTTGCAATCTGCTCGTCCATCGCAACATACAGGAGCTTCACAACTGCTCTCTACACCATATCCCTGATATAGTGATATTTGATCTCTATGTGTTTTGACCTGTCATCAAACACTGGGCTCTCGGACAGCTTCACACAACTCTGGTTATCGTAAAAGATACTAGTAGCATCCAACAGGAGATCAAATAACTCAGACAGTAGCTTCCGTAGCCATACTGTCTCACAACTAGCTGAACAGGCTGCAACATACTATGCCTCAGTTGTACTCAGTGCTACATAGGACTGATTCCTACTAAACCAAGAGATCACACCTGATCCCATACTGAAGCATCACCCAAATGTGCTCTTCCTATCTATAGCACTGCCAACCCAATCTGAATCAACATAACCCTACAGGTTAAACTTTTGATTCGCTTCATACTTGAGCCCATAATCCACTGTACCCTTCAGGTACCTTAGAACATGCTTTTCAGCAACCAGGTGAACACTCCTCGGATCTGTCAGGAATTGACTCAATGTGTTCACAACAAAGCAAATATCTGGTCTCGTGTTTGTCAAGTACATCAAAGACCCAATCATCTGACGATACATAGATACATCAACCGGCTTAGATGAAGCATCACATAGAAGCTTCAGGTTCGATGCCATAGGTGTGGCCATGGCCTTGCAATCCATCATCCTGAATCTCTTTAGGATATATACCGTGTACTTCCCTTGACCAAGGAAGATCTCACCTGCACTCTGCCACACCTCCATACCTAGGAAATAATGCATCATTCCCAAATATTTCATATCGAACTCGGCAGCAAGCTTCCTCTTAGTATCTGCAATCAATCTGTCATCTCCTGTTACAAATAAGTCATCCACATACAGGGGTAGAATCACAGGATTCCCTTCCTCAACTTTGTAGTAAAGGCTGGAATCCGCTTTACTCTTGGTAAAGCCCAAACTAGATAGGAAACTATCTATCCTACCATACCAAGTTCTGGGAGCTTGCTTCAAGCCATACAAGGCTTTCTTCAATCTGCACACATATGACTCCCTGTCATGTATTTCAAAACTGAGTGGCTGCTCCACATAGACTTCTTCTTCAACTACACCATTCAAGAAAGCTGTCTTGAAATCCATCTGGTGTATCTTCCATTTTATCACTTTTATACTTCTCTAGGTTGCCATCTGCAGCATGCTTGATCTTGTATATCCATTTGGAAGTCACAACAAACTTCTCTTTAGGTCTTGGGACAACATCCCAAATATCATTCTTCATGATCGACGGATCATGGAATTCTTCCCGTATCCTGGGAACTTCAATATCTTCAATAGATAAATTTTGTTGCTTTGAACAAATGTTGTAGTCCTTCCTTTGTAGGTGAAGGTATACGGTCTTTCCTACAAAACAAGTTAAATTGCATGATTAGAAACATCTCGTAATTTTCAGAACAAATTCTTTCACATAAAGAAATATGTCATACAATCATGCAATTGTTTAAGCCAATGCTTCAATACAACATTTATCCATGTTCCATAACTTTCTAGATGCCTTCGAGTCTCTACCAGAACATTCTTAAGAGTTTGCACTACTCCCAACATGTCAGCAAAGAGGTTTCATTCTCTATAAGTAGCAATGGAATGTTGTACAGTGCCATAGGCCACTTACCCGTCATATGCATATTAGTAGTATATTGTTCATTAATATAATCATTCTAATATGCACAATACATATCCTAAGTCTAGGAACATGAGCATATAAATCATTGAAATTTTTTATTTAAACAAACAAATATGCAAGAAATGATAATTGAAATACTTATCTTTGTTTGTTTGTTGGATGGACACCTTATGAGTCTTTGCTTCCTTGCAGGAGTTGCTGGAGTCCTAATCTGAAGTAGCTTCTTCTACACCTTTCTGTTGTGAAATGTAGAAAGATGATCAACTCCCTCTGAATATCTGCATCCTTGCAGGAACTACTGGAGTGTGCTTTTTCTTGATCTTTGATTCTTTTGCAGGGGCAACTGGAGTGTGCTCCCTCTTGATCTTTGCTTCCTAGATTACCTGTTCTTGAACTTATATTCATCCTTGGTCCCTAAGCATTCTTATTAATATCATGATTGTGTTATCCTTGTGATCTCATACAAAATCATGCATTCATTAGTATATTCTTAGAACTATCAAAACACAATAATCTCAAGCATGTATAGTCATGATCATTTCAAACAGAAATAATAAGCATTAGCATTCAGGGTTTATATAGGACTCTTATGGTTAGTCATAACATGTCTAAACCTGTGATCACTCAAACCTATGACTCTTCTTGGTTAGTCATAATATTAAATAAGGTAAGACACATAATATGCATATACCCATGATTATTCAAACCTATGTCTTTATGAACAATCATCATCAATCATGTCATGCATACTTATATAAGAGATCCTATGATATAAGGAAAACATACTTGTTCACCATATTTTCTAGTTATGTCTAGTAATGTTTTCGTGTTCTCTTCAATGTCCTGCATAACTCATAAGTTAACGTTTTCAAAAACAATTTATACATACCTCTATGTGATTCATGACTATGGATGAATCTTTGTCTTCATGTCACCATGACATTTTCAGGTTGTCCCTTCAATTTGTACAATCCTCCCTCTTACTCTCCAATCACCACTGCATCATTAATAGATTTACCCTTTCGCCACACTAGGACTTGTCCATCCACAAATGCAACCCTCATGCCTTTTGCATCCAATGCAGAGATGGAGAGAATGTTATTCTTGAGCCCAGGTACATAAAGGACTTCTTTCATCTTCAAAGATTTTCCAGAATCTAGGTTGTAGGAGGCTTCACCACTTCCTTTGATAGGGTATTGATAATCATCCCCAAGTTTCACCTTATGGGGTGACTCATGTTCAGATAGGTTTACAAAATATTCCTTAAACCCAGTCATGTGTTTGGAAGCCCCACTATCAATTAACCAATCATTACAACCATGGGAGATAGTACCTGTGAGAGCAGAGATTAGAACATACTCTTCTTCACTTGATGAGTCATCTTCACTTTCTTCCCTAGCTTTCTTCTTTGGAGGTTCATTATCTTTGATAGCATGAGCATGGTACCTTCTTTTGTTACCCTTCTTCTTCTTGCTGGAGTTGTTGTTGTCCCTTTTGTTCTTGGGACATTCTGAAGCAAAGAGACCCTTCTCATTACAAGAGAAACACCTTAGATCTTTCTTGTCTTTGTGATAATGATGAGAAGATTTCTTCTTGAGATGGGATGGATCCCTCTTGAACTTGCCCTTCTTAGTGTGAGCTGTGAGAGCTTGATCTTCATTCCCCATCTTTTCTTCTCTTGCCACAAGCCTTGCTTCTTCTTGGGAACATTCCTCCCACAATCTACTGAAGGAGATTTATTTCTTTCTTGCACATATCCCTTGGATAAAAGAGTCACATGACCTAGGTAGGCCATTCAATGTGATCATAACAATTTCACCATTCTCCACCATTTCATCTACAGCTTCAAGTTGTTCCTTGATTTGAGAGACCTTGGAGAAATAGGATTGAATGGTTTCTCCATTCGACATCTTGACCCCTTTCAATTGATTCCGCAGGGTCATCTTTCGATTTATGTTCTTTCCTTCAAACAGCTTGGTCAAAGAGTCAAACAAAACCTTGGGTGTCTTTAGAGAAAACACATGGGGTATGAGATGGTTTTTGATAGAATCAGTAATGATTCTCTTTTCCTTGGCCAAGTTCTTCTTATGCTATACCTTAGCCTCTTCATCCTCTAGGATAGGGATGTCTTCTTTTATATATGAGTCCAACTCATTCTCTTCCATGATTAACCCAATCCTATACTTCCAAGCTCGGAAGTTATCAGCCCCTTCAAGTTTATCCTCAAGCTTGGTGTGGTGAGACATCTTAAAGAGTACTTCAAATGGAAATAGAAAAGATTTAGGTCTTACCACTTGAAATGCTGAAAACTAGATCTCGTCCCGGATTAGGGTTTGTCGAAAAAACCCTAAAAATTCAAAATCTGAATTTCAACTTCCTGAAAGGATAGAAAGATGCGCCTTGATTAGCTGATTAGCCTGGTGTATTCAGAATTTGAGATCAGCAAAGCTTTACCCTTCATATTTTCCTTTTTGTCCTCGCGGGTTCTTTAGGGAGAGCCTTGAATTAGGGTTTTAGTTTCCCAGAGATCTACCCAGCCAAAAATATCGATCCAAAGCTCTACACTTCGATTTTTGCAAGGAGCTTCCAGATATGTCTTCAGATTTAAGAAATTCCTATTTTTGTGGAAACCCTAATTTTTAGGGCCAAATCTGAAAATGGTCAGAATTGAATTCTGATTGGACAGATAGATTCTCCTTAATGAGTAGAGTCAATCTACTATACTGCTTTTCTAAAATCTGTGGATAGAAACCCAATAAACAAGAAACTCAAGTTTTCATCACTGCAAAATGTCTTCTTCTAAGGTTAGCTCTGATACCATGTTAAATTTTGAGCATTAATTCATAATACTCTAGGATCTTCACTGAGAGAATAACATATACATTATATCAATGCATAACAATCACAATAAGCATGACAAACATCACAAGAATCAAAAGCAAAAGAGACAAGAGACACAGACTTTGCGTGGTGAAAACCCTAAGGTGAAAAACCCCACAACTTCCTCAGAGATAGAGAGAGCAATGGCTCAACCAAAGTAAAACCAGAATACACTGAGATATTCTCCTAGTAGCAGATGATCCTCCTCCTCACTAGTGCACCACTTTCTGAGTGAGAGAAGTATGAGTTTCCGAGTGATCCAAATAGAGATCTCCCGATCTCTATTTATACTAGTATGTTTTCCGAGTGACCTTATGGGGCCGACTTGTCTAGCTAGGTATATCAACCATATAATATATATTTCAGGGCCGACCCCACACATGGTGGTCTAATAACCCTTCACCAAGTACACACACTTGCGACACTTGTCAATACACATGACGACACTTCCATATAGAGGAATAACACATCTCTTATAAGGGTACAATAAATATATATGAAATACATAGATGAAATACATTCCAAAGTTACATATACATCAACATTGTTTTTGCCTCTTACGGAAGTGAACTTATACAATTTTGAACATTATAAAGAACTTATTTTGGAATTATGAATTTAGATATGTTATACATATGAGATAAAAACTCATCATTCTCATACTTAAGAATTAATTATATAAAAATTAATTATATATATATATAGTATTCTAAGGTTTTTAGTATTTCATATTAGAAATCTATAACTACTTTCTATGTTGATGATAAATGTGTAAAACCATTACATTAGAAGCACAACAATAACAATTTGTCCAAATTGTTTTCTTGTCACAATTTGTAAAACGCTTTTATGAATTTATGGTATGACCATGTTCTTCATTGAAAAGGTAAAAAATATGATTGATGTTTCTTAATGGTAAATTAAATAATTTTTGGTGAGAAGAATACTCGATTTATTTAGATTTTATATCTTAAGTATGATTAAACTATTTTTATTAACAATAACAGTTCTTGAATTTAAGTTGAGATTTATATTTTTAAAACTTTTCTCTAATTATTTAGAATATATATGCTATGGGATTATTATTATCAAACATCATTAAATTGATCTTGCGATTGAGTGGTTATTTGGTCTCTAGCTGAACCCACAATATATTGATCTTAGAGAAATGAGTGATTATATTTCTGGGACTCAAGGCTATTGGAACTCCACCATCTTACTCTTGTAATCTTCTCAAGGAGTTGAAATTCGTGTATTGTAGGTCCTTTAACATTTCATCTTTCATGTTTTCAAAGTTACCATATTCAGGAAGTTACTTTTTATTATAAATGTAGTTTCAAGGTTTGGTACTCTTTCATTAAGATTGGACAAGCCAAATTCCACTTCTTTATGTTATTTTTTTAATCGATGAGCCATCATTAAGTTTAATAGCAAGTATAATTGTTTCCATCATCTTTTTCCATGTGATCCCACTATTACATACTAGAGTTATTCTATAATTTTTTTTAATCTATAACAACTTTTAATTCATCCTAGATAAATATACCAATAAAAACTTATTCAAATTTCAAATTTGCATGCCTTAAAAAATGCTAGTCCAGCCAACCCCCTCCTTAAAGTATATCTAATGTTTTGGCCCCTCTGATTCTCAAAGTGTTGTCTATATTTGTCTAATATTACTTCTCTCCCATGTCAAAGGTTTGACCAAATTCTAATGTTCCAAGAGAAAGTTATGGTAACTTCCAAAAAACTTGTTGTTTTGTCTCTTTTAGAAGAGTGAACTTGTACATCTTGGCACTCGTATTTTTTTTCTACTTATGATATTTTTACTAGAAACACAATGGCACATCTTATTTCTCATGCAATATGTGGTAATCGATTCTTAACTCACATGTTTCTCGTATAATAGTTTTACACAAAACATTTCGAAGCTATAGCAATATAGGACTTGAAATTATCCCACATGTAGAATGCAATGTGACCTAAGGATACAAAAAAAAATCTTTTCTAAAATGTCCCATAACATTTAAAACTAGGTATACCTACTATAATAACAGATAATGAGTACAATTACAATTAAAATTAAGGATCTAAGCAACCAATAAAGAAAATAATAATATAATAATAGAAATGTTATATCACGATATCAATGCGTTTTGTAGAAGATAACCTTTTATAGATGAATGGTTTCTTGTCATGTTTTTGTAGTAGAGAAAAAGTCACTCTTAAAAAAAAAATACGTACGTCTTACATAAAGTATAGATATATTTATATACAGATTTGACAAAAGCATTGCATTAGTTTTGTCATATTTTTACTACATATTTAATTCTTTAAGAGAGAACATAATTCAATTTAAAATTAAGAAAAAATATTCTCAAAAGATCTTAAAGACATTTCAATTTTTCAAGACCAAATACAACAAATTAAAATTGATTTATGTGCTAGCCTAATTTGTAATACAGAACCCAAATTTAAATATTAATAATATATGTAAAACTATAATATACTATACCTCCCATCATCATGAAATAAACAACTAGACAATATAAAGAAACCCCATTGATATTTACCAAACACATTCTATAAAAAATAATTTAGTAAACAAGCAACAAAGTCTTGTATTATAAAATACCAAAAAAATCCTTCAACTACATTCCTAAGGGAATAATGCTATAAAATGGATGTAACTAAATACCCACTCAACAACATAGAAAAGTCAATAGAATTTGTGAAAGGCACGACACTACATTAAGTTTTCATGTCAAATGTAGTTTTCATGTCATAAGTATCATGGTAGATTAATAAATTTTAATGAGAAAATTGAAATTGAATGAATAATCTAAAATTTCTTAAAATTTGTTATCCAACATAAATTTTAATGATCGTCAAAGTTTTGAGGAGTTTAAATTATTGAACTTATGGCATAAAATGTGTATTCATGGGATATTAAATAATAATTCTAATTTCACTAAATATTAAAGAGTGTTGTTTAAAACTATTTTTGTTGAATATCATCCAATACACATTTGAAATTAAAACACACTTACTTATAACTAATAACATATATGGGTGGTCACAAAGTTGCTCCATAAAACCATTGCAATAGGGTTGCGCTAGCGGAGAAAAAATGAAGATTTGCACACACCTAAGGAAGCACGCATGCGCCTTTAGGTTTGGTACCGAATCGAGGCGCATGCATGCTACTCCGCGTGCAATGTTTTTGCACATATGCATCCAAGGGTGTGCGCGTGCTCCTGTTAAACCAAATAAAAGAAGGGGGTAGAACGTTGTCTATTTCATTTCCAATCAAACAAGTTTCATTTACCCAACATGTACATGGTAGGAGATCACCCCACTCACCCATTGCACTCACGAACTCCATCAATCCATCTACTGAGTGATAATCCATTGCATTGGATAGGTAAGATCATTTTTTTGGTCATTTTATTGATCCCTTATTGTCTATTAAATTTTTAATAATTCCCAAATTAGTGGTTTGAAAGCTCCTTTCTTTCTCTTGATCACTAAGTTTTTTCATTTAGGGAATAACTCCTAGGTTTCCTACAAATTTACCATGTATCAACCAATGACTTGTATACATGGCTAAAAAAGTCCCAATGGTTATTATATTCCTCTTGTATTTCCACATAGAGAAAAAATGCACCTAGTAGATGCCAAGTGTTATGGTCCAAGACCTTTCCCATGGTCATCAATCCCTAGAAGCTTCTCTTAGGACCTATGGGATACATTTCATCATTTTACCAATTCCATATCATAAGAACCAATTTTGGTGTTCAAATCCTCCAAATAGTGTCAATATCCTCACCAATAAGCTAAATATTCACAGCCATATCTAGTCCCTCAACACCGACACTTGGTGTTCATAACCTCTTAATCATATTTAAATATGCTCATATGGAGGCCAAATATCCCCCGATCCTATTTGTGTTTTGATTTGACACATCATTCTTGGTCCTAAATGAATAGAATCCTTGTTTATGGCGTAAGGGATATGTTTCCTCCATTGAACATGTTCGTGGTCCCAAGGCCCATACCTAATGTACACAACCTACTTAGTTCAACAATCAAAGGCTTAGGATACCCTTCAAAGGTCAAATGCTATTCTTTACGGCATTAGCCATGGCTTGAGATGCTTAGAATTGATTCTTACAACCTAAGTCTAAAATTTTCTACCTTAATCATGTCCAAAGAACTCACATCCAAACTGAGTGCTTAAAAAATCCTAATGTCTCACATTCCCCCCTTGAAAATAATTATAACCTACGGAGTTATTGTGGTTGCAAGGATTTTTCCTACCATAAAAACTAATTAATGTTTTATATGTTGTCATTATAATGTGTGCACCTTTGTAATGTGTCTATCACGTTCAGAATGCATACAAATTATTCTTGTTATAAAAAAAATGGAAACCAACCTTATTTTATGCAAACCAAAACTTACTTATTTGTTATAGAATCATCTCTCTGAAACACTACGGTTCGAATAAAAATTTTATAATGTTTTTTACAATTTTCTCTTCATGTTTTGTTGAGTTCTTATTGCATTTGGTCCTTCTAAAGATGGGTAATTAACATAATCAAGAAGAAAAGTTTGACTGCATCAATTTGTACATAAACAGCATGCACATATACAAATATCTACACGTACATACACACATAAGACCGTGCACATACACAATAAATAAACCCTAGCTTGAAAAAGACAATGCCAATTTTGAGAAAGGGGGTCACTTCTAATATGAAGGCTCTGGGAGAGCGTGGCCCTTGTGAACACATCCACAATGGCCATATGCATGTGTGGGAGATGAAATAATCCAAGTCTACTCACTAGTTTGGGTTCTGTGCCCCCAAAGAAAATCCTTAAAGTCTCCCTCAATGGCCACAAGGTGCCTGGAAAAAATGACCATAGCACCAAAACCGTCAATCCGGTCGCCAATCCATCGATTTTAATGGATTCAAGATGATAGGTTTCTTCTATCTCTCCCCCCCCCCCCCAACCGTGCCTCAAATTCCCAGAAATGGTGCGATTGTGCCATCTCCGGAACTAGTGTTTTGTTCATTGAAGGCCACATGGCCAATTTTGCACAAGGGGGTCATTTCTAATCCGAAGGATCCCGAGAGAGCGTGGAAATTATGAACACATCCACAATGGCCATATGGACATGTAGGAGACAAAAGAATACAAGTCCGCTCGTCATTTTTTATTTAGTGCCCTCACATCAAATCCTCAAAGTGTCCTTGAATGGCCACGAGGTGCCCGGAAAAAACACCAATAGACCCAAAACAGTGACTCTGGTCGTGAATCCTTTGATTCTGATGGATTCGGGACACTGGTTTTCTGGCATAAGAAATATCATGCCTAGAATGTTTCAAGTATAGAAGACTTCCAATCAACTGTCGATAAAGTGTCCAATCAACCAATGGTGTGGAATCACCATCCTCAAGTCTTATTCCCGAGACGAATGGGAATGGTGTTGCCTTACAATCTAACATATTAAATTTGTTTACTAGGTCTGAAGCATATTTTTTTTAGGTATGGTGATCCCATCAAAGTTTTGAGCAATCTCTAACCCAAGGAATTGCTTCAACGAGCCCAAATCGCTTATGTCAAAATCTAGATTTAAAGTAGTTTTTGTGTTGCCGATCGAAGCAAGATTGATTCCAGTTGTTAAAAGGTCATCAAAATAAAGGACAATGATCAGAAAATTACCTTAATCATGCTGTAGGTATACATCTGGATCTGATTTGCACGTAGAAAAATTATGTGACAGAAGGAAGGAATACATCTTTGCATACCAAGCTCTTGGGGCCTATTTTAAACCATACAATGATTTCTTCAATCTGCACACTAATGTCGGAACATAAAGGACAATGATAAGAAAATTACCTTAATGTTGCTATAGGTACACATTTGGATCTGATTTGCGCCTAGAAAAATTTTGTGACAGAAGGAAGGAATCCATCTTTGCATACCAAGCTCTTGGGGCCTGTTTTAAACCATACAATGATTTCTTCAATCTGCACACTAATGTATGATCTTATATGTATCCTTCAGACTACTTCATGTAAATATCTTCTTTTAGATATCCATTAATAAATGCACTCTTCACATCCATATGGTGCACTTCCCAGTGCTTAGATGCGGAAGTTGCCAAAACTAGGCGTATAGAATCCATCTTTGCAACCGGTGCAAAGATCTCGGTGAAGTCCACTCCTTGGACTTGGGAGAAGCCTTTTGCAACCAAACTAGCCTTGTATTTGCAGGTTGAGCCATCTACAGCAACCTTTGTGCGGTAGACCCATTTTCATTGGACTAATTTCCTCCCAGGTGGAAGAGAAACTAGCTCCCATGTAGCATTTTTCTGAAGAGAACTGTACTCTTCATCCATGGCGGTTTGCCATCTCGGATCTCAATGGGAATGATAGTATGATTTGCAATTTGAACCTATCATAAAAAAAAAATTCATATAGTAAAGGATCATAAAATGAAAGAGCCATACCTGCTCTTTGAAACTCTGCTCGAGTTCTCCTTGGATCGGTACGATTTCCAATGTTAGAACCAATAGATTGGAGAGTATTTTGGGCCCACTTTGGAAACCGTTGGGGCTGATCTAGATTCGCATCTAAACCTGATATTTCATGTTCATTGAAATATGATAAAACATCATAAATATCAGAACACAAACTATCATCATCTTCTTCCGAATATTCTTCTTGTGGAGGCGGCAATTCAACTGTTTCTTCGTCGACTAGTTTTAGATCTTGAAGCGATTCTTCAAATCTTACACTTTGCTCGATGAATATATTTTTGTATCTGATATCCATGAGTTTGTAGCCTCTAGATTCTTCAGCATATCCAATGAGGATGCACTTAGTACTTTGCGGATCCAAATATTTTCTCTTCTCAGTCAGAGTTCTAGCCCATGCAGTTGAGCCAAAAACCCTAAGATTGGACACATCAGGTTTGTGACCCGTATAGGCTTCGAAAGGAGTAGTAAATTTCACGAATGAGTGTGGAAATATATTTTTAATGTATGCAGCAACATTCATAGCCTCAACCCAAATATTTGCAGCCAAACCCTTTGACTGAAGAATACAAGTTGTCATTTCTTTCAGTGATCGGTTCTTCCTTTCCACTACACCGTTTTGTTGAGGTGTGTAGGGAAAAGTGTGCTGGATCTAAACTCCATTTTCTACAAAAAGTTGCAGCAGTTCTGATTTTATATATTCACCTCCATTATCATATCTAATAGATTTTATCTTGCTTTCGGTGGGAGTCTCAACAGAAGCCTTGAAAATCTTGAATTTTTCTAGCACTTCTGACTTGTTTTTTAGAAAGAAGACCCATGTGAATCTGGAGAAGTCGTCAATAAATGTAAGAACATACCTTGATCCATTCATGTATGTATGTGGTAGCAGACCGTTGATATCAGAATGAATCATCCCCAAAATACAAGAAGCTCTGCTAGCTTTTCCTTGGTCAAACTTGTGCTCGGGGTGCTTCCCAATGATGCAACCCTTGCATATTCCTTTCGAGGATTTGGTCTTCGGAAGGCCATCAACCATGGATTTATTTTGCAGCAACCACAAATATTTATAATATTTATAATGTGGATGGAGATGGTGCTGTTGGATTCCAATGAATAAAAAGAATCTTTGTTTGCAACCATGTGATTCGAAGCTCCTGAATCTATGAGAAGAGTTGTGGAATTTAAAACACTAGCCATGAGTGCATGACCTCTTTCTATATGATCATTGTTGTCCTTCACCCTTCTGCCATCAGGAAGAACAATGTTTTTTTTCTCCAAGAGAAGGGCCATCTGATCTATGGTCTTCTTCATGCATGAGCTTTCAAGATGAAAGCCCTTACTTCAATAAGAACATTTAGTCTTCTCTTTTCCATTTTGTTTGTTTTTTCTTGAACCGGATGGTTCATGTGACTGATTTGTCTTCTCCTTCTACTTTGGATGATCAAGCTTTGGCTTCTCTTTCTTTTTCTTCCCTTTTCCATTCGTAGCTTTGGATCCTCTAGAAAAAAGGGATTTATCTTTGGAGTGAATGGACCCATTTGAACAAGCTTATCATGCTCTTTTGTTAAGGACTCAATGAAGGCATCAAGGTAGTCATCTTCCAATTAGGAATTGTGAGCTTTCCCGTATTGAAAGTGGAAACAAAAACCAAATAATTTTTTCCTTGCTTTGTAAGGATGGATAGAATCAATTGGTTATCTTCCTTTTCCACTCCACATTGCTTCAATAGAATTACCAAGTGCTTAAACTTAGTGAAGAAGTCATTGATGGTCTCGAAATTCTTAGGATTGAATGCAATCAGCTCATTTTCTAGCTGACACGATCACATTTCATCCTGCTTTCCAAAGAGAATGACAAGTTGATCCCATGCCTCTTTCGGATTAGCCAATCCAGTATGATGGAAAAGAAGATCCTTAGAAATGTTGAGACAAAGGAAACCATAAGCTTCATCAAGCTTATTGAAGTATTTTTCCTTCTCTACTGGAGATGTAGCTTCGACTTCTATGCCCATGGTGACTCTATAGAAGCCCTTAGAGTGCAATATTATATCCATGTCATCCTTCCACTGATAATAGTTGAAGGAAGTGAGAAGATTTGATGAAGAAGTGTCCATCTTCAAGAAGAGCGAATGCATTAGGAGGAGGAGAGAACCTGCAAATCACAAAACAAACAAGAACCTTTAGGTCAACAACCTGCACTTTTCAAGTTGCATCACACTTTACATAGGAGATCAAGCAAGCTTGAAAATCCAATGATCAATATACAAGAATTATGTGGAAATTCTTGGCTTCTGGTGCAGAATTGGAAAAAATAGTTGCAAGTGCAAAATATGCATGCAGTGCATAATCACTGGTGCAGAATCACCAGTGCAGAATAGTTGGCTTGTCCACGGGCATACATCATATACGTAATATTACGTAATATTGCTTGAATATACGTAATATTACGTAATATTGCTTGAATATACGTAATATTGCATCCATGGGCATTTCAATAAGTAAAGCCTGAGAGATGGGATTTGAATGTGTAGCTCACTATGTGTCCTCATTGCTTAGAGGGGATGGGCATTAATCCATACTGGATTTGTAACAGTTTTTTTGTGTTTGTTGAAACGGAATATTCCATAGCTCGATCTTCTCTCCTCTCAAGTCCAAAAGAAGGGATATCCATCTGCGGCCCACTGTCTTGCAAAATACTTCAGCACACCTTCACACACAAATACTACCTATTCAAACCCAATTATGGCATCACACACTGTCAAATTAATACCACCTTCACATACCAAGTTACACCCATTCAAACATCTTGATACCTAATTCCAACCCATGCCCAATATTTATAGTTTTATATAGCTTGAGTGTGCCTAACTATTAAGAGCATGTGTGTTCCTCCTTAGGTTCAGATTTGGAGAGGGGTAGGGTATGTACATCTCCATAGACTTTAGCACTCAAATTGTTGTGTGAATGGAGGTCACTTGTTCCCACAACAAAGGGGATCCATACACCAATTTGGTGTATGGCTTGTCCATGCCCTCAAAATTAGATTATTATTATTATTATTATCCATAAACCTCATTATACTAAGAAATGCATTATTTCTTCTTTTTTCTAGTTTTAAACCTCTAATTATGAAGTTTGTGATAGTAATAATAATCTATTTTTATGATCACAACCTAACTAGACACCATTTTGGTGTATGTGACCCGCTTGTTTGTGGCACAAAAACCCCCTCGATAAAGCGATTTAAGTGCTAAAATTTACGAAAGTGTACAAACCCTACCTCCTTAAGATTTGGAGCTATAATATTTTCTTTAATAAACCCATATCAAAATTAGACATACATTGATTTTATTTACAAAATAATACCCTTTCACTTTCGTAAAAATAAAATTTAAAATTTGTTATTTAAGGTTCTTCAAAATTTGCAAATGCTAAACAGATTCGATTCTAAATCACTGCCAAAATTTTTAAATTTTAAGGAAAATCGCGTAGGAAAAATCTTAAAAGCTAGAATAATAAAAATTTAAATATATTAAATAAAATTATCCCTGATTAAATTTTTAATTTATTTTGGATTTAAATATTATATTTTAAATTAAAATCCATTAAATTGCTTTATACATTGAATTTTGACCCTTCTCTGCGGGTGCAATATTCCAATTTTCATGGAGATATATACCAAAGCAAAATTATCGAGCCGACCCTTCTCTCCGGATGCAATATTCCAATTTTTAAGGAGATATATACCAAATTAAAATGATCGAGGAGGTTATAAATTTAGGATGTTATAAATCAACAATTTTGTGTGTTTTGATAACATTATTTTTCTGACATGAATCTGTAGAGATCGCATAATCTATATACGCGTTTCTGGGTTATTTCGCAGGATAATCGAGGCGAGGAAATATTTAATTTCGCAGAATATTCTACTTGGGAAATTTTTAATACCTGGCTCACGTCAAATTTGTGTACACTCGGAGATCTGCTGTGTTTGTGTGAGAATGCAGAAATCACAAAATGTCTCCAGGAATGTGTATGAGTTCAAGATTGTCGAGAATAAAGTTCGAATGGAAGAGCTGGAAGTCCAAAAGCTGGCAGAAGATCTTGAGGCAACTTTAAAGCTCACCAGATCGCAGAGCAAATTCAGAACCCAATTGTCTCAGAAATCCGTCACCAAAAAATCGATCACCAAACCCGTCCGCAGATCCAAAACCCGATCTGCTCGAAAATCGGTAAGTGGAAGCAATCCCAGTCATCCCAACATAACAAGAGACTTACAGGAAAATGGTGGGGGAATACAGGCAAATTCTCGACTACACCAACGTTTTCCTGCTAATTTGCAGCTGCCCAAATTCATGACAAGCTTTTTGACCGAGCACTCTAACTGCCATTTTTGCAGAAGGGAGAAGGTCTGCGAGGAAAAAGATTGTGAACGTTGTGTCAATGGAGTCGTTGGAAAGGCTTGCATAGGAAAAACAGATTGCTCTGTGTGCCATTCAAATACTGGTGTGTTTTGTAGAAGATGCTTGAAATTGCGTTATGGGGAAGATCTTGAGACGGTGCGGGAAAATAAGAATTGGATGTGTCCACATTGTTCAGAGGAGAGAGGTATTAAGCCATACTGGATTTGTAACAGTTTTGTTTGCTTGGTGATACGTAAAATTCCATCCATAAACACAGGCATTTCAATAAGAAAAGCCCAAGAGATGGGATTTGAATGTGTAGCTGACTATGTGTCCTCATTGCTTAGAGGGGAGCAAGATTTCCATATGAAATAAACTCTGAGAAAATTCGACGTTAGGGTTGCCTATTGGGTCATATTAGGTCATAGGTAGACGTTACGTTTGTCTATTAGATGTTCATTTTTCTTGAAAGGGTTGTGTATTAGACGTTAATTTTCTGGCATAGACAGGTAGGTCATAGATAGACATCGATGGATAATGGTTGAATTTCAGTAATTTGTGGCCATGGCCAGAAGAGTGGAATTTTGTTTAGTTGCTTTTTTCTTCTAATGCCTTTGGCTACTGGTAAATCGCAATTTTTAAAGAGTCTTGGTATGCTTTGTGTTTTTGGGCTTACTTATTTGTTTACAGAATGTCATTTATCTTTTAACAATGACTTTTTTAGATTGGAAGTGGAAGTTTGTTTGAAGCTTTGTAACTGTGTAAGAAAAATGATGCATGGTAACATTTGTTTGATAACAGTTGAGATTTATAGTTATAAAGTTTTTGTAAATAATTCTAGAATATCTATCATGTTATGTAATTATTATTTTGATCAAAATTCTTTATATTGATTTTAAAATTGAAGTGATTATTTAGTTTTGAGTTTAGCCTACAATTTTGTAGATCTTGGAGTAATGAGTGATTATATGTTTTGGACTCAAGGTTATTGGAACTTTGTTATAGATTATTCTTGGTATCTTCTTTTCAAAGAGTTGACTTTTGTGTATGTAGGTCTCTTTTAAAAGTTCCCTTCATGTTTTCAAATTTCTTTTTTAGTTAAACTATGATGTTTCCACAAATTTCTTTTTTAGTTAAACTAGGA
This sequence comes from Larix kaempferi, assembly GCA_027924585.1. NCBI lineage: Eukaryota > Viridiplantae > Streptophyta > Pinopsida > Pinales > Pinaceae > Larix > Larix kaempferi. The sequence continues at coordinate 2,683,492 of BSBM01000240.1, read as the reverse complement.
TATTTCCTTTGAATGTTTGGAATTATTCGTTAGTTACCATATTCATAATGTAATTTCTGCTTAGAAATGTGTATTCAAGGATTGTTACTCTTTGGCTAAGTTTTGAAGACCCAAATTCCACTTCTTCGTGGATGAGCCTTCCAAAAGTTTAGGGAATAGAATTTTTTTCACCATCACTTTCCATGTGATATGACTGTTACATTTTGTAGTTATTTTCCATTTTTTTTATCTATGACACCTTTGGAATCACCCTAGGTTAATATTCCGATCAAAATTTATGCAAATTTTAAATTCACATGGATTTAAAAACTCTAGTTTGTAGATTGTGTTACTAGCTAATCTTTATCCTAAAGTATCTCTGAAATTTTCGTCCATCTTATTCTAAAATATTTGTTTTTAGTAGTGTAATATCAATTATTTCCAATTTCAAATGTTTGACCAAATTCTAATGTTCCAAGAGAAAATTATGGTAACTTCCACAAAACTTTTTGTTTTTGCCTCTCGGGTGAATGAACTTATACAAACAAGTTATAAACTATACAAACAAGTTATAACTATATAAGGAATTCTAAGGTTTCTAGTATTGTAAATTAGGAATCCCTAAGCACGGTATTTTTTAAGGATTCGAATATTATACTTAAGTATAGTATCCTAGGCGATTATTTTGGATTGAAAAAAACATGTATATAGATAGTTAGGCGAATATTAAATATGGAACATACAATTTACTACTAAAACGTGTATTTTGGCGAATATTATGATAAAAAAACATATTTTATGTAAATATAAGTGATATTGGAAACTAAAAATGACCAAATAATGAATTTATTTTTTGAAAAATAACTAATTGACAAAATTTCGCCCTTAAAAATTACCCTATCCCTAACTATTGTTTGTATTGATGATAGGTGTATAAAACCATTACACTAGGAGTGCACAACTATAAATAATAGTTCCTCTTAATTGATGGTAGGTGTGCACAACAATTGGTCCAAAATCATTTATAGTTCCACTTGCCATAAATAAATGAAACCCTTCTATGAATTTATGGCATGACCATGACGTTCATTAAAAAGTATAAAAAATGACCAATGTTTCTTAATGGTAAGTTAAATAGCTTATTAGTGAGAAGAATATTAGATTTATTTAATATTTTATATCTTAAATATTATTAAACTATGTTTTTTCACAATAACATTTATTGGATTCTACTTGAGATTTATATTTCTAAAATTCTTCTTTAATTATCTAGAATGTCTATGCTATGGGATTAATAGTATCAAACTTTTTTATATTAATCTTAGGATTGAAGTGTTTATTTATTGTTGAGTTGAATTCACAATTATGTGGATCTTGGAGTAATGAGTGATTAGATGTCTTGGACTCAAGGTTAGTGTTCTATGAGTGTGCTAGAATTTTCATGATTTGAACTCCCCCATCTCTCTCTTTTTATCTTCTTCTCAAGGAGTTGAGTTTTGTGTATGTAGGTTCCTTTCAAAAGTGCCCTCTCATATTTTCAAAGCTTTTTAAAGTCAAACTTGGATATTTCCATTGAATGTTTGGAATTATTCCTCACTTAAACATATTCATGATATTACTTTTTCTTAGAAATGTAGTTTCAAGTTTTTCTACTTTTTCACTAAGTTTGAACACCCAAATTCCACTTCTTCATGTTCTTCTTGTTTAATAAGTGAGTCTTCATGAAGTTTAATAGAGTACAATTTTTTCCACCATAGTTTTCCATGTGAGCCCACTATTACTTTGTTTTTTGTAAAACACATTTTTCGTCACCCTAGATAAATTTACCTTTAATTTTTTTCAAATTTCCATATCTTGAAATTTCTATTTTTAAAATTTTGATCCCTCTGATTCTCAAAGTTTTGTTTGTATTTGTTTTGTATTACTACTCTCAAATGCCAATTTTTTGACTAAATTCTATTGTTCCAAGAGAAATTTATGGTAACTTACACAAAAATTGTTGTTTTTGTTTCGTTTAGAAGAGGCACTTGCAGTTGTACATCTTGGCACATGTATGTTTTTTTTCCACTGGAGATATTTTTACTAGAAATACAATGGTCCATTTGGTTTCTCATGCAATATGTGGTACTCAATTTTGAACTCTCAAGTTTTCTATATAATATTTTTAACCAAAATACTTGTTTGAGATTAGGTTTTTTACTAGTAAGAAACCCAAACTTTTAGGGAGTGTAGCTTCGAAACTATAGCAATACAAGACTTGAAATTTTTCCACATGTAGTATGCAATGTCTCCTCTGGCTACAAAAGAAATTGTTTGATGAATGTCCCAAAAACAAATTTATAGATAAAATGGCTCTAATGACAAATGCACAATATAATTTGATAATGGTTTAATTTTAGTAATTTTTGGCCATGGCAAGAAGAGTGGAATTTTGTTGAGTTGTTTTTTTCTTTTAATGCCTTTGGCTACTATTAAATCACAATTTTTTAAAGAGTTTGGTATGCTTTATGTTTTTTGGGCCTATTTTTTTTTACATAATCCTATTTATCTTTTAAAATTGATTTTATTTTAGATTGGAGTTGGAAGTTTGTTTGAAGCTTTGTAACTATGTAAGAAAAATGATGCATGGTAACATTTATTGGATTCCAATTGAGATTTATACTTTTAAAGTTTTTCTGTAATAATTATAGAATATCTATCATGTTATGCAATTATTATTTTGATCAAAATTCTTTATATTGATTTTGAGATTGAAGTGGTTATTTAGTTTTGAGTTGAACTCATAATTTAAACTTGGAGTAATGAGTGATTATATGCCTTTGATCTTATTCTTCTTATCCTATTCATAATGTTATTTCTTCTTAGAAGTGTAGTTTCAAGGATTGATACTCTTTGTCTAAGCTTGGACAACCCAAATTCTACTTTTTCATGGAGTCTTGTGTAATGGATGACCCTTTCAAAAGCTTAATAAATATAATTGTTTCCACCATCTCTTACCATGTGAGCTCACTATTACTTATACTAGTTATTCTTTATTTTTTATCTATGACATCTTTGGAATCACCTTAAGTCAATATTCCAATTAAAATTTATGGAAATTTCAAATTCATGTACCTTTAAAAACCCTAGTTTTTAGATTGTCTTGCTAGTTAATCTTTCTTCTAAAATACCTCTGAAAATTATGGTAACTTTGTAGGGACCTGTGTTCTGGGTGAAGAAATTTCAAAATATTAAAAGCATAATATAACCAATATAGTGCATAATCATCATAAAATTTGCAATTTCAAGGACTAACAAGTATACACATAATAATCAATCCTAATACTATAGGTTGAATCTATTGTAGAGGAGTTGTTGTTGTCCGATCACCTCCTAGCCCTTATCGGTTTATCAAAGACCCCTTGGTTGACCTCCCTACCATATCGGGGGTACTCTTCTTTCCCCTAAACCCCCGAGCAATTTGGGGTCATAAGAACATACAATGCCATGGCTTTCTGTTGGGATCTCCCAATCCCCGGTCAAGCTATAAATCCAACTCCAAGGAACCACACTTTTAATCCAATTCTCTATTACGCTTCTCGTCCAACACTAGGGATCAAGAGAGCCCTCTCTCCCTCTCCTCCCTTTCTTTTATAATCAAAACTTGTATGCCAAGTGTCTCCTCATGAACAAATATTCTTTTAATTTAATAATTCTCTAATATTTATTCTCATCGATCATGTGTCACTTTAACTTAAGTGTGCACCTAATCTCCCTAAATCAATGCAAAGTAGGTGTAGTGGTCTCTACATGAGTTTTTGTTATGTTTTGCTCCACAATTTATTCATTCAATATTCTTTCTCATTCATAATTTTTCTAGTAAAGATGGACATATATCTATTCTAAATTTTCTCTTTTTCTAAAGCCTAGAAAATTAATAAAATAAAATATTCTCTTATCAAATTTTCTAAATTTCTATATGCCTCTTTAATCATATATGCACTGTTTTTCTAAATGCTAAAAGTGAGAAATATTCTTTTCATGCATAATTAATTTAATGCAATTTATATGTCAAGTACATAATTTGCAATTTGTCCCTTCATGCATAACTAATTTAATGCAATTTCTATATGCCAAATACATGGGTGTTCGTTTTGACTTTATTTTCTTTATTCGTCTTGGTACCACATCGTCGGGTCCTTTTGAATTTATTTCCTTAATCGTCTAGGTACCACATCATTGGTTCCTTCTAACTTTTTTTTCTTAATCATCTAGGTACCACATCGTCGGGTCCTTCCGACAACTTCCTTTTTCTCTGGTGGGGAGTACTGTGTAGCGATCAGGGAATCTTTATTGCAATATCTCACCTACACTTCCTTGGAGACTAAGGGAAGCTGAGGGATAAGGTTCTCCTTATCGCGCACCCCTCAACTCATCGTACGCCACCAAGCCGTTATGGCCTCGGCCGTACGGCACATGCTTCCCCGGGTTAGATGAAACGATTTCCGACCCATTCGTGGAGTGCTAATTAAGAGTCGACAGTACGTCGTCGTACCCCTATGTATGTTTCTCGCTCTTACGTCCCCTGTTTTTCCATTGTGATTCAGTTGATAAATCATTTTACCTGCCACTACACACAATCAAGGCACACATTAGTAGTGCTGCACTATAAAAAAATCCTTCATTGCATTTATGGGGTACATCATCATAATCTCTCAGTCAATCGAGCATATATCATTCAATCACTTCTATTTCATAATCTCTCAGTCAGTCGAGCATATATCATAAAATCAATTCTATTTCATAATATCTCAGTGAGTCGAGCATATATCATTCAATCATTTCTATATCATAATCTCTCAGTTAGTTGAGCATATACATTGTTCAGTCATCATTCATTCTGCTAATCATTAAGCAAAGCATTTATTCATTTATTGTTTTTAAGAAAAGTATCCATTTCTATAAGTGTCATTCAATCATTTCAAATATTCATAGGACCATTTTAGTGAATTTTATTTGGTTGGGTTACTAGGCAAGTGTCTTCAAGTATACAAGCAGTCAATGTACTAAGGTGGGGGTAACATACAACCCCTCTTATTAAAACTTCATCCTCGTCGGTCGCATACTCTTGCCTTCCATGCTTTCGCAAAATCCTCATTAGTCGCATACTTTGTCTTTATCGACTCTATTCCTGTTGAACTGTCACCATGTTCAGCAATGCAACTCTTCTACTCAGCGTGTCGGCAACCTTGTTCGACTTGCTCGACCTATGTCTCAACATGAACGTATATCCCTGTAGGAACTCGACCCATTTCATGTGCCACTGATTTAACTTCGACTAAGTATTCAGGTACCTTAGCGCTTGGTGATCTATGTACAACACAAATTCCTTGGGAAACGTAATATTGCCTCCACTTCTTCAATGCTTGGACAGTAGCATAAAATTTTGGGTCATAGAACGAATATTTCTGCTTCGCAACATCCGATTTTCCACTGAAAAATCAAATTGGTCGGCCCTCCTTGATCAACACTGCTCCAATTTCTATTCCACTTGCGTCGCAATCAACCTGGAAAACTTTGTAGAAATATGGGAGCGCCAACACTGGGCTCTCAGTGACCTTTTCCTTCAACTTGTCGAAAGATCGATGGGAAGCTTCTGTCCACTTGAACTCCCCTTTGCACATGCACTCCGTCAATGGTGCGCAAATTCGACTGAATCCCCTGATGAAGTTCCTATAGAAAGTGGCAAGTCGTTGTAAACTCCTCACTCCAGTCGCGCTTGTCGGTACAGGCCAATCCAATATCACCTTCACCTTTTTTGGGTCCATCACCAACCCTTTACTCGAGATTACGAATCCCAAGTACACCAGTTCTTCCTTCATGAAGAAACACTTTTGTAGGTTCACCATCAGCTTCTATTCCTACAACTTCTGCAATACCTATCGAATGTGCCCCAAGTATTCCGTCCTGGTTCAACTTAAATTCAGAATGTCATCTAGATAGACTATGACAAACTTTCCCAAGAATGGTTACAGTACTTCATTCATTAATCACATGAATGTACTGGGTGCATTAGTCAATCCAAATGGCATGACTAACCACTCATATAGCCCCTCCTTTGCCTTGAATGTTGTCTTCCATTCATCTCCTTCTATAACCCAAATCTAGTGACAACCGGTCTTAAGGCCTATCTTTGTGAAGTAATTCGCTCCACTCAAACAATCCATCAAGTCGTCTATTCTCGGCAATGGAAACCGATACTTGATCATGATCTTGTTCATAGCTTTGGAGTCTGTACACATCCTCCATTCTCCACCTTTCTTCGGTGCTAATACTGTTGGTACCGTGCAGGGACTCAGACTCTCTCTGATCAACCCTCTTCCCAAAAAATCCTAGACCTGTCGATTGAGTTCTCGACCTTCTGTCGGACTCATCCTATGCGGTGCTTTGTTTGGCAGACTCAACCCTGGAATCAAGTCGATCTAATGGGATATGATACTTGAAGGAGGCAATCCTGTCGGTGTCTCATCGAATACTATGCTCTTAAACTCTTTGAGCATCTTTTCGATTTCGAACGAAATTTTCTCCTTGATTGTCAACTTCTCGACACATGGTCCCTTCAGAATGATAGCATAACACCCTGATTCTTTTTCCTCCTCCGCAAGGAATTCTTTCACTGAACACATCAGCACTCACTTCTCCCAAAAGTTGTTCTCGCCATGCTTACCATCATTTTTCTCCTCCGATTTCGGCTTAAGAGTCCTCTTCACGCCATTTTTCCACACTATGACTATGTTGGCTCGACCATCATAGATCATTTTCTAATCGTATTGCCATGGTCTCCCTAACAACATATGGCACGTGTCCATCGGGATTACATCACACAGTACACTATCCTCTAACTTCCTGACCTTCAAGTTAATTAGGCACTGTCTGGTCACCTTCACATGGTGTCCTTTCTGCAACCATGAGATCTTGTACGGGTGTGGATGTTCCCGACATTTCAAATTTTCCTTCTCGATCACCTGTGTCGACACAATATTCTCAGTGCTTCCACCATCAGCTATGTTCTTGCAACACCATTCGCCGATTCACACTTTTGTTCAAAAGATCGCCTTCTGCTGTGTTGGTTCTTGCTCATTTTGCTGGTTGTCATGGCCCGAATTTTCTTCTTACCATCCTCACTGCTGTCGGATTCTGATTCCTCCCTCTTGTTGACTTGCTTATCTCTTCGATGTTTGGGTTTTGACTCCTCTGTAGCATGTAGGTTCTCTGGGCATTCATATGCCTTGTGTCTTGCTCCACAACACTTATAATAGAATATGATTGGTCTGTTAGATCCTTTTCTGTCGGATGGACCACCTCAACCATATGCACCTTAACCATGATTCTCAGACCATCGCATCGATTTTCTTGCACTTTCTCCCTTCTCGATGTCCCTTCCGCATGTCGACTATCTTTGACAGTTAACTTCCTGTAACCGCTACTTTGGACTTTTGCGGAAACAGTCCTCGCACCTCGACTAGTCGTCCTACCTCTAGTCACTGCGCATTTCCTCGACAATTTCTCTTCTTCCTTTAGAGCTAACTTGTAGGATTCACCCACTACTCAGAATCTTGACATTCTCAATTCATCCTGAATGGCATATTTCAAGCCATTCACATACCTAGCGACAGCTTCTTCTCCTTTGTCGGTCTGGCCTAACCTTATCGACAATCTATAGAAATCTTCCATGTACTCCTTCATGGTCATCTCCTTTTGTCGAAAGTTCTGCAACTTCCTGAACAAGGAAATCACATAGTCATTTTGGCAAGAACTTTCCTTTCAGCTTGGCGACCATCCTGTCCCAAGAATTGATTTTCTCCATGCCCTTCTTGACTCTGTTAGCACGTACATTGTCCCACAACAATGAGGCATGACCCTTCAACCTCAGACATGCAGTATTAACCCACTTAGGATCCTCGATCTGCTCGATGTTGAAGTATTTCTCCATCTCTTTGAACCAGTTGATCAAATCTTCTGGATCCAGACTTCCCATGTAGGTACGAACATCTATCTTTCCTCAACCTCTCATATCCATCAGAAGCTTGATGATTTTTTCTTCTGGTTCATCTCCTGTAGCTTCCCGATCTTCCACTTCATTGACCTCCTCATCATTGTGGTCTAGCGCATCAGGAATACAACCACAACTTTGGATTTCTTTGATCGTTTCAACTTCATTTGTGAAAGTTCGCATTGTTTAGATGCACTCGTCGAACATTTAACGATCAACTGTGACTGCTACGCCATGTGCTCTTCGTCCTCGGACATGAACGCCTCTATGAGCCATTTCAAACCTCGGTTTAAACTCCCACTCATCCAATCGCAACCAGACTTCGACAAGTCGTGCTCAACTCTACCCAACCTTAGCTATAGCTATTCAACACACTTGCAAGCTTAATACCACTGACGTTATCCTTCAACTCTTGGGATTTTCTCTGCTCTGATACCAACTAACGCAAGGCAGGTTGGTATTGCTGCCTTTTTCCTCGACAGGATTCTCCTCCCACTCTGATACCAATTGGCGCAAGGGAACCTTAGGACTTTAAGGTTCTTTCTTAACAACACACACCACACACATGTTCACATAGACAAGATGCAAACAACATGCCAGAAGCTGGCTTATATTACTTCTCCGCATCAGATACAATGCAAACTACAAGGAAATGAAATAACTAACTAACTATCGGTCTTAGCTGTTACAACATAGAATTATGAGTATGAGAATGCAGAAATCACAAAATGTGTCCAGGAATGTGTATGATTTCAAGATTGTCGAGAATAAAGTTCGAATGGAAGAGCTGGAAGTCCAAAAGCTGGCAGAAGATCTTGAAGCAACTTTAAAGCTCACCAGATCACAGAGCAAATTCAAAACCCAATTGTCTCAGAAATCCGTCACCAAAAAATCGATCACCAAACCCGTCCGCAGATCCAAAACCCGATCTACTCAAAAATCGGTAACTGGAAGCGATCCCAGTCATCCCAACATAACAAGAAACTTACAGGAAAATGGTGGGGGAATACAGGCAAATTCTCGACTACACCAACGTTTTCCTTCTAATATGCAGCTGCCCACAAGCTTATTCATGACAAGCTTTTTGACCGAGCACTCTAACTGCCATTTTTGTAGGAGGGAGAAGGTCTGCGAGGAAAAAGATTGTGAACGTTGTGTCAATGGAGTCGTTGGAAAGGATTGGATAGGAAAAATAGATTGCTCTATGTGCCATTCAAATATTGCTGTGTTTTGTAGAAGATGCTTGAAATTGCGTTACGGGGAAGATCTTGAGACGGTGCGGGAAAATAAGAATTGGATGTGTCCACATTGTTCATAGGAGAGAGGTATTAAGCCATACTGGATTTGTAACAGCTTGATTTGCTTGGTGATACGTAAAATTCCATCCATATCCACACGCATTTCAATAAGAAAAGCTAAAGAGATGGGATTTGAATGTGTAGCTGACTATGTGTCCTCATTGCTTAGAAGGGAGCAAGATTTCCATATGAAATAAACTCTGAGAAAATTCGACGTTAGGGTTGTCTATTGGGTCATATTAGTTCATAGGTAGATGTTACGTTTGTCTATTAGACGTTCATTTTTCTTGAAAGGGTTGTGTATTAGACGTTCATTTTCTGGCATAGACCGGTAGGTCATAGGTAGACATCGATGGATAATGGTTGAATTTCAGTAATTTGTTGAGTTTCTTTTTTCTTGAGTTTCTTTTTTCTTCTAATGCCTTTGGCTACTGGTAAATCGCAATTTTTAAAGAGTCTGGTATGCTTTAGTATGCTTTGTGTTTTTGGGTTTACTTATTTGTTTACAGAATGTCATTTATCTTTTAACATTGACCTTTTTAGATTGGAAGTGGAAGTTTGTTTGAAGCTTTGTAACTGTGTAAGAAAAATGATGCATGGTAACATTTGTTTGATAAGAGTTGAGATTTATAGTTTTAAAGTTTTTTTTAATAATTCTAGAATATCTATCATGTTATGTAATTATTATTTTGATCAAAAAAATTTATATTGATTTTAAAATTGAAGTGATTATTTAGTTTTGAGTTTAACCTACAATTTTGTAGATCTTGGAGTAATGAGTGATTATATGTTTTGGACTCAAGGTTATTGGAACTTTGTTATAGGTTATTCTTCGTATCTTCTTCTCAAATAGTTGACTTTTCTGTATGTAGGTCCCTTTTAAAAGTTCTCTTTATGTTTTCAAATTTCTTTTTAAGTTAAACTAGGATATTTCCTTTGAATGTTTGGAATTATTCGTTAGTTACCATATTCATAATATCATTTCTTCTTAGAAATGTAGTTTCAAGGATTGTTACTCTTTGGCTAAGTTTTGAAGACCCAAATTTCACTTTTTCATGTTCTTTTTGTGTAATGGATGAGCCTTCCAAAAGTTTAGGGAATAGAATTTTTTTCACCATCACTTTCGATGTGATATGACTGTTACATTTTGTAGTTAGTTTCCATTTTTTTTGTCTATGACACCTTTGGAATCACCCTAGGTCAATATTCCAATCAAAATTTATGCAAATTTTAAATTCACATGGATTTTAAAACTCTAGTTTGTAGATTGTGTTGTTAGCTAATCTTTCTCCTAAAGCATCTCTGAAATTTTAGTCCATCTTATTCTAAAATATTTGTCTTTAGTAGTGTAATATCAATTAGTTGCAATTTCAAAGGTTTGACCACATTCTAATGTTCCAAGAGAAAATTATGGTAACTTCCACAAAAGTTTTTGTTTTTGCCTCTCAGGTGAATGAACTTATAAAATCTTGAACACTGGAAAACTTATTTTAGAGGTATGAATGTAAATATGTTATACATATGAGATAACAATTCATGTCTCGCATACTTATTTACAAACAAGTTATAAACTATATAAGGAATTCTAAGGTTTCTAGTATTGTAGATTAAGAATCCCTAACCGCAGTATTTTTTAAGGATTCGAATATTATACTTGAGTATAGTATCCTAGGCGACTATTTTGGATTGAAAAAAACATGTATATAGATAGTTAGGCGAATATTAAATATGGAACATACAATTTACTACTAAACGTGTATATTTTGGTGAATATTATGATAAAAAAACATATTTTATGTAAATATAAGTGTTATTGGAAACTAAAAATGACCAGATAATGAATTTATTTTTTGAAAAAAAGCCCGAAAAATAGCCAGTTAACGAAATTTCGCCCTTAAAAATTACCCTATCCCTAACTTTTGTTTGTGTTGATGATAGGTGTGTAAAACCATACACTAGGAGTGCACAACCATAAAATAATAGTTTGTCTTAATTGATGATAGGTGTGCACAACAATTGGTCCGAAATCATTTATAGTTCCACTTGCCATAAATAAACAAAACCCTTCTATGAATTTATGGCACGACCATGTTGTTCATTAAAAAGTATAAAAAATGACCAATGTTTATTAATGGTAAGTTAAATAGCTTATTACTGAGAAGAATATTAGATTTATCTAATATTTTATATCTTAATTATTATTAAACTAATTTTTTTAACAATAACATTTATTGGATTCTACTTGAGATTTATATTTCTAAAATTCTTCTTTAATTATCTAGAATATCTATGCTATGGGATTATTAGTATCAAACTTTTTTATATTAATCTTGGGATTGAAGTGTTTATTTAGTGTTGAGTTGAACTCACAATTATGTGGATCTTGGAGTAATGAGTGATTAGATGTCTTCGACTCAAGGTTAGTGCTCTATGAGTGTGCTAGAACTTTCATGATATGAACTCCACCAACTTTCTTTTTATCTTCTTCTCAAGGAGTTGAGTTTTGTGTATGTAGGTCCCTTTCAAAAGTGCCCTCTCATATTTTCAAAGCTTTTTAAAGTAAAACTTGGATATTTCCTTTGAATGTTTGGAATTACTCCTTACTTAACATATTCATGATATTACTTTTTCTTAGAAATGTAGTTTCAAGTTTTTCTAGTTTTTCACTAAGCTTGAACATCCAAATTCCACTTCTTCATGTTCTTCTTGTTTAATAAATGAGTCTTCATGAAGTTTAATAGAGTACAATTTTTTCCACCATAGTTTTCCATGTGAGCCCACTATTACTTACTAGAGTTATTCTTTATTTTTTGTAAAACACATTTTTCGTCACCCTAGATAAATTTACAAATAATTTTTTTTCAAATTTACATATCTTGAAATTTCCATTTTTAAAATTTTGATCCCTCTGAGTCTCAAAGTTTTGTTTGTATTTGTTTTGTATTACTACTCTCAAATGCCAATTTTTTGACTAAATTCTATTGTTCCAAGAGAAATTTATGGTAACTTACACAAAACATGTTGTTTTTGTCTCATTTAGAAGAGGCACTTGCAATTGTACATCTTGGCACATGTATGTTTTATTTACACTTGATATATTTTTACTAGAAATACAATGGTCCATCTTGTTTCTCGTGCAATATGTGGTACTCAATTTTGAACTCTCAAGTTTTCTATATAATATTTTTAACCAAAACACTTGTTTGAGATCAGGTCTATCTTAGTGAATTACTTCGCTCCACTCAAACAATCCATCAAGTCGTCCATTCTCGGCAATGGAAACCGATACTTGATCGTGATCTTGTCGATAGCTTTGGAGTCTGTACACATCCTCCATTCTCCAACTTTCTTCGGCGCTAATACCACCACTACCACGCATGGACTCAGACTCTCTTTGATCAACCCTCTTCCCAACAACTCTTGGACCTGTCAATTGAGTTCCCGACCTTCTGTCGGACTCATCCTATGTGGTGCTTTGTTTAGCAGACTCAAACCTGGAATCAAGTCGATCTGATGGGATATGCTCCTTGTGGGTGGCAATCCTATCGGTGTCTCATCAACTACTATGCTCTTAAACTCTTTTAATAGCTTTCCTACTTCGAACAGAATTTTCTCCTTCATTGTCACCTTCTCGAAACATGCTCCCTTCGGAATGATAGCATAACACCTTGATTCCTTTTCCTCCTCTACAAGGAATTCTTTCACTGAACACATTAGCACTCGATTCTCCCAAAAGTTTCTCTCACTCTGCTTACCGTCGGTTTGCTCCTACGGTTTTGGCTTAAGAGTCCTCTTCACGCCATTTTTCCACACTGTGACTATGTTGGCTCGACCATCATAGATAATTTTCTGATCATATTGCCATGGTCTCCCTAACAACAGATGGCACGCATCCATTCGGATTACGTCACACAGTACACTGTCCTCTAACTTCCCGACCTTGAAGTTAATCAAGCACTATCTGGTCACCTTCACATGGTGTCCTTTCTACAACCATGAGATCTTGTACAGGTGTGGATGTTCCCGACATTTCAACTTTTCCTTCTCGATCACCTCTGTCGACACAATATTCTCAGTGCTTCCACCATCAACTATGTTCTTGCAACGCCATTCGTCGATTCGTACCTTCGTTCAAAAGATCGCCTTTCACTGTGTCAGTTCTTGCTCATCGCGTCTATTGTCCAAAACCAGTGTCTTTCTGGCTGTCATGGCCCGAATTTTCTTCTTACCATCCTCACTACTTTCAGATTCTGATTCCTCCCTCTCGTCGACTTGATCATCTCTTCGATGTCTGGGTTTTTACTCCTCTCCAGCATGTAGGTTCTCTGGGCATTCATATGCCTTGTGTCTCACTCCACGACACTTATAACAGAATATGGTTGGTCTGTTAGCTCCTTTTCGGTCGGATGCACCACCTCAACCATACGCACCTTGACCACGAGTCTCACAACCATCTCATCGGTTTTCTTGCGCTTTCTCCCTTGTCGATGTCCCTTCCACATGTCGACTATCTTCGACAGTTTCCTTCCTGTAACTGCTACTTTGGATTTTCCTGGAAACAGTCCTTGCACCCCGACTAGTCATCCTACCTCTGGTCGCTGCAGATTTCCTCGAAAATTTATCTTCTGCCCTCAGAGCTAACTTGTAGGATTCACTCACTACTCTGAATCTTGACATGCTCAATTCATCTTGAATGGCATATTTTCAAGCCATTCACATACCTGGTGACAACGTCTTCTCCTACGTCGGTCTGGCCCGACCTTATCGACAATCTATAGAACTCTTCCATGTACTCCTTCATGGTCATCTCCTTTTGTCAAAAGTTCTGCGACTTCCTGAATAAGGAAATCACATAGTCATTTGGCAAGAACTTTCCTTTCAGCTTGGAGACCATCCTATCCCAAGACTTGATTTTCTCCTTGCCCTTCTTGACTCTGTCAACCTGTACATTATCCCACCACAATGAGGCATGACCCTTCAACCTCAGACATGCAGTCTTAACCCACTTAGGATCCTTAATCTTCTCCATGTCGAAGTATTTCTCCATCTCTCTGAACCAGTCAATCAAATCTTCTGGATCCAGACTTCCCAAGTAGGTACAAACATCTATCTTTTCTCGACCTCTCATATCCATCAGAATCTTGATGATTTTTTCTTCTGGTTCATCTCCTGTAGCTTCCCGATCTTCCACTTCTTCGACCTCCTCATCGTTTTGGTCTAGTGCATCAGGAATACAACCACACCTTTGGATTTATTTGATCGATGCAACTTCATTTGTGAAAGTTCGCATTGTTTGAATACACTCGTCGAAAATTTCACGATCAACTATGACTACTGCGCCACGCGCTCTTTGTCCTCGAACATGAACGCGTATGTGAGCCATTTCCAACCTCGGTTGAAACTCCCACTCATCCAATCGCAACCGGACTTCAACAAGTCGTGCTCAACTCTAACCAACCTCAGCTAGAGTTGTTCAACGTACTTGCAAGCTTAATACCACTGACATTATCCTTTAACTCTTGGGATTTTCTCTACTCTAATACCAACTGATGCAAAGCAGGTTGGTATCACTACCTTTCTCCTGGACAGGATCCTCCTCCCGCTCTGATATCAATTGACGCAAGGGCACCTTAGGACTTTAAGGTTCTTGCTTAAGAATACACACCACGCACATGTTCACATAGACAAGATGCAAACAACATACCAGAAGCTGGCTTATATTACTTCTCTGAATCAGATACAATGCAAACTACAAGGAAATGAAATAACTAACTAACTATCAGCCTTAGCTGTTACAACATAGAAGTAACTATGTGCTCTCTCAGCGTGTCGACCTCACCCTCTCCTGGTTCGTTGTGGAACTCTGAGCTATGGCTCGATCTTCTCTGTGTTCGGAAGTTGTGTGACTGTTCTCTCCAATCTATAGAACTCCCCGAACTCTACTCTGCAACTCCAACACAATGTAACTTCTTCTCTTCTCTTCGCCTACGCATAAGCCTTTTACTCTACTGTTGTTATTCCTGAGACCACTGTAATCTCCAAGACATGCATCCTCTATCAGCCGATCCTTCCATGATCCTGCAGACCTACAACTGTCAGCGCCCCAACCGTGCTGCACAACCTCTGCCTGTGACGACATCTATCATGTCTTCACCCACCTACAATAAATACCATTAAATTCCTTAGCAACCCCGAACTATTGCCAATTACTCTCCTTGACTTCTATGCATCCTTCTGACAAGCTATAGAAAACCATCACATTGACCATACTGTATGTCAGCTTCGACTCACCTGTTGGCTTCCTTCGCAACCCAAGGCTTCTCCAGTCCACCCCTTCCTCCTCACTTGGCTCATGCCCAACCTATCAATATCGCGGTCTAACAATATGTCGACCTTACTGTGAATTTACATAAACTTGTCGTCTATCGACATTCGCATGTCAACTATCGGTTGTCATCTGTCGACCTCAACATGTCGACTCTCGACCTTTGCACTCATGTTGACTGCTTCGACAGTTCCCTGCTTGACTTATTGACTTCGACGAGTCAATCTACTTCACGCACCAGCGGTCTTCAGCACTCCCTCTAGTCGGTCTCTTCATGTCGATCAACTTCAACTCATCTTCCTAGGCCCCAATGCTCCTGCATCACAATCCGTCGTCGTACCCCTATGTATGTTTCTCATTCTTACGACCCCTGTTTTTCCATTGTGAGTCAGTCGGTAAATCATTTTACCTGCCACTGCACACACTCAAGGCACACATCAGTAGTGTTGCACTATAAAAATCCTTCATTGTATTTATAGGGTACATCATCATATTCTGTCAATCAGTCGAGCATATATCATTCAATCACTTCTATTTCATAATCTCTCAGTCAATCGAGCATATATCATTCAATCACTTCTATTTCATAATATGTTAGTCAGTCGAGCATATATCGTTCAATCACTTCTATTTCATAATCTCTCAGTCAGTTGAGCATATATCATTCAATCATTTCTATATCATAATATCTCAGTTAGTCGAGCATATACATCATTCATTCTGCTAATCACTAAGCAAAGCATTCATTCATTTATTGTTTTTAAGAAAAGTATCCATTTCTATAAGTGTCGTTCAATCATTTCAAATATTCATAGGACCATTTTACTAAATTTTATTCGGTTGGGTTACCAAGCAAGTGTCTTCAAGTCTACAGTCAGTCAATGTACAGAGGCGGGCATTACAAACTTCCAAAAAACTTATTGTTTGTTAAATTTTGAGCATTAATTCACAATAATCTAGGATCTTCACTGAGATAATAACATATACAATATATCAATGCATAACAATCACAATAATCATGAGAAGCATCACAAGAATCAAAAGCAAGAGAGACAAGAGACACAGAGTTTCCATGGGGAAAACCCTAAGGTGAAAAACCCCACAACTTCCTCAGAGATAGAGAGAGCAATGGCTCAACAAAAGTACAACCAAAATACACTGAGATAGTCTCCTATTAGCAGATGATCCTCCTCCTCACTAGTGCACCACTTTCTAAGTGAGAGAAGTATGAGTTTCCAAGTGATCCAAGTAGAGATCTCTCGATCTCTATTTATACTAGTCTATTTTCCCAGTGACCTTATGGGGCCGACTTGTATAGCTATGTATATCAACCATATAATATATATTTCAGGGTCGACGCCAGACATGGTGGTGTAATAACCCTTCGCCAAGTACACACACTTGCGACACTTGTCAATACACATGACGGCACTTCCTTATAGAGGAATAACACATCTCTTATAAGGGTACAATAAATATATATGAAATACATAGATGAAATACATTCTGATGTTACATATACATCAACACTCCCTCTTAACTAGGAAGGTATTTCTCGACACAGTTCTACTAGACAAGTCTTCTTCTCAGGATCATCATCATTGATGCATCGTCGTCATCATCGTCACTGCTGCTGCTATCTCAACCAATCTCTGACTCTACTCATCATAGGAAGTTCTACAGAGCCAGTCCTTTTTCATAATGGATGTAGGCCCACCACCTGCAGGTCTTCATCATCACTAGCCATACTGTGGAATCCTTAGGACTTATTACGTGCTACAACAAAACCTAGCTGTAGCATCCCAGGCTATTACGAGCACTCAACTCTACCTATCGGATCTCCAAGGAGCACATTACATATGACCCATCACAAAACCTGGATGAAGCATCCCAGGCTGTTACAAGCACACAACTCTACCTGTCGGATCTCCGAGGAGCACATTACATGTGACCCATCACAAAACCTGGCTGAAGCATCCCAGGCTGTTACGAGCACACAGCTCTACCTGTCGGATCTCCCAGGAGCACATTACATGTGATCTCACCACAAAACCTGGCTGAAGCATCTGAGGCCTTCTTCATCCTATCCAGATCTCCCAAGAGAAAAGTACATGTGGTCCACCACAAAACCTGGCTGAAGCATCTGAGGCCTTTTTCATCCTATCCAGATCTCCCAGGAGCAAATTACATGCCATAGGAAAAAACCTTGCAAGAGCATCTCAGGATGTTACGGGTACACAACTCCGACCTGAAATCTCCCAGGACACAAATTACATGTCCTCCCAAAGCAATGGCTTGAAAGAGCATCCCAGGCTGTTACAGGTACACAACTATGACCTATAGGATCTCCCAGACATGCTCATCTGCACAACCTGATCCACGGCCACAAAGTATCATCCTGATACTCACCATACATCATACTGATCATCATCACTGCAACATCCTGCTGCATGTCATCTGGAGAAGCTCGTCATCCAAGATCATCATGATCATACAATGCATCTATCTGATGCATACCAAGTATCTACCTGATACATATCATCATACACAGTGTATTCACCTGATACATATATACATGACCCACACAATGTATCCATCAACATACATGATCTACCTGATCATACCTGATACATATCAACATACATGATCTACCTGATCATACAATGTATCCACCTGATACATATACAGGTACATGGTCCAAGCATCCAACATGATGCATATACAAAATACATACAAATGATCCAACTGATCATATCCAACATCCAACATGATGCGTACATACATATACATATAAATGATCCAACTGATCATATCCAGCAGAAACTAGAATGTCATCCTGATGCTCATCATCCAGCACTTACATCCATAGCCATGTGAAGGATCCTCCTTCCAACATGCTTGGAGTGGCTTCAGCAAATGTGTCCATCACTTCTTCCTCAAAGTGTCGTCGATCTGAAGAACACCAAGCCTCTCCCTGAAGTATTCAAACTTCACTCTGGCTAGTGGCTTTGTCAGTACATTTGCAATCTGCTCGTCCATCGCAACATACAGGAGCTTCACAGCTCCTCTCTACACCATATCCCTGATATAGTGATATTTGATCTCTATGTGTTTTGACCTGTCATCAAACACTGGGCTCTCGGACAACTTCACACAACTCTGGTTATCGTAAAAGATACTAGTAGCATCCAACAGGAGATCAAATAACTGAGACAGTAGCTTCCGTAGCCATACTGTCTCACAACTAGCTGAACAGGCTGCAACATAATATGCCTCAGTTGTACTCAGTGCTACATAGGACTGATTCCTTCTAAACCAAGAGATCAGACTTGATCCCATACTGAAGCAGCACCCAAATGTGCTCTTCCTATCTATAGCACTTCCAACCCAATCTGAATCAACATAACCCTACAGGTTAAACTTTTGATTCACTTCATACTTGAGTCCATAATCCACTGTACCCTTCAGGTACGTTAGAACATGCTTTTCAGCAACCAGGTGAACACTCCTCGGATCTGTCAGGAATTGACTCAATGTGTTCACAACAAAGCAAATATCTGGTCTCGTGTTTGTCAAGTACATCAAGGACCCAATCATCTGACGATACATAGATACATCAACCGGCTTAGATGAAGCATCACATAGAAGCTTCAGGTCTATCTTCGTGAATTACTTCGCTCCACTCAAACAATCCATCAAGTCGTCCATTCTCGGCAATGGAAACCGATACTTGATCGTGATCTTGTCGATAGATTTGGAGTCTGTACACATCCTCCATTCTCCAACTTTCTTCGGCGCTAATACCACCGCTACCACGCACGGACTCGGACTCTCTTTGATCAACCCTCTTCCCAACAACTCTTGGACCTGTCAATTGAGTTCCCGACCTTCTGTCGGACTCATCCTATGTGGTGCTTTGTTTAGCAGACTCGAACCTAGAATCAAGTCGATCTGATGGGATATGCTCCTTTTGGGTGGCAATCCTATCGGTGTCTCATCGACTACTATGCTCTTAAACTCTTTGAGTAGCTTTCCGACTTCGAACAGAATTTTCTCCTTCATTGTCGCCTTCTCGAAACATGCTCCCTTCGGAATGATAGCATAACACCTTGATTCCTTTTCCTCCTCTACAAGGAATTCTTTCACTGAACACATTAGCACTCGATTCTCCCAAAAGTTGCTCTCACTCTGCTTACCGTCGGTTTGCTCCTACGGTTTTGGCTTAAGAGTCCTCTTCACGCCATTTTTCCACACTGTGACTGTGTTGGCTCGACCATCATAGATAATTTTCTGATCATATTGCCATGGTCTCCCTAACAACAGATGGCACGCATCCATTGGGATTACATCACACAGTACACCGTCCTCTAACTTCCCGACCTTGAAGTTCATCAGGCACTATCTGGTCACCTTCACATGGTGTCCTTTCTACAACCATGAGATCTTGTACAGGTGTGGATGTTCCCGACATTTCAACTTTTCCTTCTCGATCACCTCTGTCGACACAATATTCTCAGTGCTTCCACCATCAACTATGTTCTTGCAACGCCATTCGTCGATTCGTACCTTCGTTCAAAAGATCACCTTTCACTGTGTCAGCTCTTGCTCATCGCGTCTATTGTCCAAAACCAGTGTCTTTCTGGCTGTCAGGCCCAAATTTTCTTCTTACCATCCTCACTGCTTTCGGATTCTGATTCCTCCCTCTCGTCGACTTTATCATCTCTTCGATGTCTGGGTTTTTACTCCTCTGTAGCATGTAGGTTCTCTGGGCATTCATATGCCTTGTGTCTCACTCCACGACACTTATAACAGAATATGGTTGGTCTATTAGCTCCTTTTCTATCGGATGCACCACCTCAACCATACGCACCTTGACCACGAGTCTCACAACCATCTCATCGGTTTTCTTGCGCTTTCTCCCTTGTCGATGTCCCTTCCACATGTCGACTATCTTCGACAGTTTCCTTCCTATAACTGCTACTTTGGATTTTCGTGGAAACAGTCCTTGCACCCCGACTAGTCATCCTACCTCTGGTCGCTGCAGATTTCCTCGAAAATTTATCTTCTGCCTTTAGAGCTAACTTGTAGGATTCACCCACTACTCTGAATCTTGACATGCTCAATTCATCTTGAATGGCATATTTTCAAGCCATTCACATACCTGGTGACAACTTCTTCTCCTACGTCGGTCTGGGATGACCTTATCGACAATCTATAGAACTCTTCCATGTACTCCTTCATGGTCATCTCCTTTTGTCAAAAGTTCTGCGACTTCCTGAATAAGGAAATCACATAGTCATTTGGAAAGAACTTTCCTTTCAGCTTGGAGACCATCCTGTCCCAAGACTTGATTTTCTCCTTGCCCTTCTTGACTCTGTCAACCTGTACATTGTCACACCACAATGAGGCATGACCCTTCAACCTCAGACATGCAGTCTTAACCCACTTAGGATCCTTAATCTTCTCCATGTCGAAGTATTTCTCCATCTCTCTGAACCAGTCAATCAAATCTTCTGGATCCAGACTTCCCAAGTAGGTACAAACATCTATCTTTTCTCGACCTCTCATATCCATCAGAATCTTGATGATTTTTTCTTCTGGTTCATCTCCTATAGCTTCCCGATCTTCCACTTCTTCGACCTCCTCATCGTTTTGGTCTAGTGCATCAGGAATACAACCACACCTTTGGATTTATTTGATCGATGCAACTTCATTTGTGAAAGTTCGCATTGTTTGAATGCACTCGTCGAAAATTTCACGATCAATTGTGACTACTGCGCCACGCGCTCTTTGTCCTCGAACATGAACGCGTATGTGAGCCATTTCCAACCTCGGTTGAAACTCCCACTCATCCAATCGCAACCGGAATTCAACAAGTCGTGCTCAAATCTAACCAACCTCAGCTAGAGTTGTTCAACGCACTTGCAAGCTTAATACCACTGACATTATCCTTTAACTCTTGGGATTTTGTCTACTCTGATACCAACTGATGCAAGGCAGGTTGGTATCACTACCTTTCTCCTGGACAGGATTCTCCTCCCGCTCTAATACCAATTGACGCAAGGGCACCTTAGGACTTTAAGGTTCTTTCTTAACAATACACACCACGCATATGTTCACATAGACAAGATGCAAACAACATACCAGAAGTTGGCTTATATTACTTCTCTGAATCAGATACAATGCAAACTACAAGGAAATGAAATAACTAACTAACTGTCAGCCTTAGTTGTTACAACATAGAAGTAACTATGTGCTCTCTCAGCGTGTCAACCTCACCCTCTCCTGGTTCGTTGTGGAACTCTGAGCTATGGCTCGATCTTCTCTGTGTTCAGAAGTTGTGTGACTGTTCTCTCCAATCTACAGAACTCCCCGAACTCTGCTCTGCAACTCCAACACAATGTAACTTCTTCTCTGCTCTTCGCCTATGCATAAGCCTTTTACTTTGCTATTGTTATTCCTGAGACCACTGTAATCTCCAAGACATGCATACTCTGTCAGCCGATCCTTCCATGATCCTGCAGACCTGCAACTGTCAGCGCCCCAACCGTGCTGCACAACCTCTGCCTGTGACGACATCTATCATGTCTTCACCCACCTACAATAAATACCATTAAATTCCTTAGCAACCCCGAACTATTGCCAATTACTCTCCTTGACTTCTATGCATCCTTCTGACAAGCTATAGAAAACCATCACATTGACCATACTATATGTCAGCTTTGACTCACCTGTTGGCTTCCTTCGCAACCCAAGGCTTCTCCAGTCCACCCCTTCCTCCTCACTTGGCTCATGCCCAACCTATCAATATCGCGGTCTAACAATATGTCGACCTTACTGTGAATTTGCAGAAACTTGTCGTCTATCGACATTCGAATGTCAACTATCGGTTGTCATCTGTCGACCTCAACATGTCGACTCTCGACCTTTGCACTCATGTTGACTGCTTCGACAGTTCCCTGCTTGACTTATTGACTTCGACGAGTCAATCTACTTCACGCACCAGCGGTCTTCAGCACTCCCTCTGGTCGGTCTCTTCATGTCGATCAACTTCAACTCATCTTCCTAGGCCCCAATGCTCCTGCATCACAGTCCGTCGTCGTACCCCTATGTTTGTTTCTCGTTCTTACGACCCCTGTTTTTCCATTGTGAGTCAGTCGGTAAATCATTTTACCTGCCACTGCACACACTCAAGGCACACATCAGTAGTGTTGCACTATAAAAATCCTTCATTGTATTTATGGGGTACATCATCATAATCTGTCAATCAGTCGAGCATATATCATTCAATCACTTCTATTTCATAATCTCTCAGTCAGTCGAGCATATATCATTCAATCACTTCTATTTCATAATCTCTTAGTCAGTCGAGCATATATCGTTCAATCACTTCTATTTCATAATCTCTTAGTTAGTCGAGCATATATCATTCAATCATTTCTATATCATAATATCTCAGTTAGTCGAGCATATACATCATTCATTCATCATTCATTCTGCTAATCATTAAGCAAAGCATTCATTCATTTATTGTTTTTAAGAAAAGTATCCATTTCTATAAGTGTCGTTCAATCATTTCAAATATTCATAGGACCAGTTTACTAAATTTTATTCGGTTGGGTTACCAAGCAAGTGTCTTCAAGTCTACAGTCAGTCAATGTACTGAGGCGGGCATTACAAACTTCCAAAAAACTTATTGTTTGTTAAATTTTGAGAATTAATTCACAATACTCTAGGATCTTCACTGAGATAATAACATATACAATATATCAATGCATAACAATCACAATAATCATGACAAGCATCACAAGAATCAAAAGCAAGAGAGACAAGAGACACAGAGTTTCCATGGGGAAAACCCTAAGGTGAAAAACCCCACAACTTCCTTAGAGATAGAGAGAGCAATGGCTCAACAAAAGTACAACCAAAATACACTGAGATAGTCTCCTATTAGCAGATGATACTCCTCCTCACTAGTGCACCACTTTCTAAGTGAGAGAAGTATGAGTTTCCAAGTGATCCAAGTAGAGATCTCTCGATCTCTATTTATACTAGTCTATTTTCCCAGTGGCCTTATGGGGCCGACTTGTATAGCTATGTATATCAACCATTTAATATATATTTCAGGGTCGACCCCAGACATGGTGGTCTAATAACCCTTCGCCAAGTACACACACTTGCTACACTTGTCAATACACATGACAGCACTTCCTTATAGAGGAATAACACATCTCTTATAAGGGTACAATAAATATATATGAAATACATAGATGAAATACATTCTGATGTTACATATACATCAACACTCCCTCTTAACTAGAAAGGTATTTCTCGACACAGTTCTACTAGACAAGTCTTCTTCTCAGGATCATCATCATTGATGCATCGTCGTCATCATCGTCACTGCTGCTGCTATCTCAACCAATCTCTGACTCTACTCATCATAGGAAGTTCTACAGAGCCAGTCCTTTTTCATACTGGATGTAGGCCCACCACCTGCAGGTCTTCATCATCACTAGCCATACTGTGGAATCCTTAGGACTTATTACGTGCTACAACAAAACCTAGCTGTAGCATTTCAGGCTATTACGAGCACTCAACTCTACCTATCGGATCTCCAAGGAGCACATTACCTGTGACCCATCACAAAACCTGGATGAATCATCCCAGGCTGTTACAAGCACACAACTCTACCTGTCGGATCTCCCAGGAGCACATTACATGTGACCCATCACAAAACCTGGCTGAAGCATCCCAGGCTGTTACGAGCACACAGCTCTACCTGTCGGATCTCCCAGGAGCACATTACATGTGATCTCACCAAAAAACCTGGCTGAAGCATCTGAGGCCTTCTTCATCCTGTCCAGATCTCCCAAGAGAAAATTACATGTGGTCCACCACAAAACCTGGTTGAAGCATCTGAGGCCTTTTTCATCCTATCCAGATCTCCCAGGAGCAAATTACATGCCATAGGAAAAAACCTTGCAAGAGCATATCAGGATGTTACGGGTACACAACTCCGACCTGAAATCTCCCAGGACACAAATTACATGTCCTCCTAAAGCAATGGCTTGAAAGAGCATCCCAGGCTGTTACGGGTACACAACTATGACCTATAGGATCTCCCAGACATGCTCATCTGCACAACCTGATCCACGGCCACAAAGTATCATCCTGATACTCACCATACATCATCCTGATCATCATCACTGCAACATCCTGCTGCATGTCATTTGGAGAAGCTCGTCATCCAAGATCATCCTGATCATACAATGCATCTACCTCATGCATACCAAGTATCTACCTGATACATATCATCATACACAGTGTATTCACCTCATACATAGATACATGATCCACACAATGTATCCATCAACATACATGATCTACCTGATCATACCTGATACATATCAACATACATGATCTACCTGATCATACAATGTATCCACCTGATACATATACAGGTACATGGTCCAAGCATCCAACATTATGCATATACAAAATACATACAAATGATCCATCTGATCATATCCAACATCCAACATGATGCGTACATACATATACATATAAATGATCCAACTGATCATATCCAGCAGAAACTAGAACATCATCCTGATGCTCATCATCTGGCACTTACATCCATAGCCATGTGAAGGATCCTCCTTCCAACATGCTTGGAGTGGCTTCAGCAAATGTGTCCATCACTTCTTCCTCAAAGTGTCGTCGATCTGAAGAACACCAAGCCTCTCCCTGAAGTATTCAAACTTCACTCTGGCTAGTGGCTTTGTCAGTACATTTGCAATCTCCTCGTCCATCGCAACATACAGGAGCTTCACAACTGCTCTCTACACCATATCCCTGATATAGTGATATTTGATCTCTATGTGTTTTGACCTGTCATCAAACAATGGGCTCTCGGACAGCTTCACACAACTCTGGTTATCGTAAAAGATACTAGTAGCATCCAACACGAGATCAAATAACTCAGACAGTAGCTTCCGTAGCCATACTGTCTCACAACTAGCTGAACAGGCTGCAACATACTATGCCTCAGTTGTACTCAGTGCTACATAGGACTGATTCCTACTAAACAAAGAGATCACACCTGATCCCATACTGAAGCATCACCCAAATGTGCTCTTCCTATCTATAGCACTGCCAACCCAATCTGAATCAACATAACCCTACAGGTTAAACTTTTGATTCGCTTCATACTTGAGCCCATAATCCACTGTACCCTTCAGGTACCTTAGAACATGCTTTTCAGCAACCAGGTGAACACTCCTCGGATCTGTCAGGAATTGACTCAATGTGTTCACAACAAAGCAAATATCTGGTCTCGTGTTTGTCAAGTACATCAAGGACCCAATCATCTGACGATACATAGATACATCAACCGGCTTAGATGAAGCATCACATAGAAGCTTCAGGTTCGATGCCATAGGTGTGGCCATGGCCTTGCAATCCATCATCCTGAATCTCTTTAGGATATCTACCGTGTACTTCCCTTGACCAAGGAAGATCTCACCTGCACTCTGCCACACCTCCATACCTAGGAAATAATGCATCATTCCCAAATATTTCATATCGAACTCGGCAGCAAGCTTCCTCTTAGTATCTGCAATCAATCTGTCATCTCCTGTTACAAATAAGTCATCCACATACAGGGGTAGAATCACAGGATTCCCTTCCTCAACTTTGTAGTAAAGGCTGGAATCCGCTTTACTCTTGGTAAAGCCCAAACTAGATAGGAAACTATCTATCCTACCATACCAAGTTCTGGGAGCTTGCTTCAAGCCATACAAGGCTTTCTTCAATCTGCACACATATGACTCCCTGTCATGTATTTCAAAACTGAGTGGCTGCTCCACATAGACTTCTTCTTCAACTACACCATTCAAGAAAGCTGTCTTGAAATCCATCTGGTGTATCTTCCATTTTATCACTTTTATACTTCTCTAGGTTGCCATCTGCAGCATGCTTGATCTTGTATATCCATTTGGAAGTCACAACAAACTTCTCTTTAGGTCTTGGGACAACATCCCAAATATCATTCTTCATGATCGACGGATCATGGAATTCTTCCCGTATCCTGGGAACTTCAATATCTTCAATAGATAAATTTTGTTGCTTTGAACAAATGTTGTAGTCCTTCCTTTGTAGGTGAAGGTATACGGTCTTTCCTACAAAACAAGTTAAATTGCATGATTAGAAACATCTCGTAATTTTCAGAACAAATTCTTTCACATAAAGAAATATGTCATACAGTCATGCAATTGTTTAAGCCAATGCTTCAATACAACATTTATCCATGTTCCATAACTTTCTAGATGCCTTCGAGTCTCTACCAGAACATTCTTAAGAGTTTGCACTACTCCCAACATGTCATCAAAGAGGTTTCATTCTCTATAAGTAGCAATGGAATGTTGTACAGTGCCATAGGCCACTTACCCGTCATATGCATATTAGTAGTATATTGTTCATTAATATAATCATTCTAATATGCACAATACATATCCTAAGTCTAGGAACATGAGCATATAAATCATTGAAATTTTTTATTTAAACAAACAAATATGCAAGAAATGATAATTGAAATACTTATCTTTGTTTGTTTGTTGGATGGACACCTTATGAGTCTTTGCTTCCTTGCAGGAGTTGCTGGAGTCCTAATCTGAAGTAGCTTCTTCTACACCTTTCTGTTGTGAAATGTAGAAAGATGATCAACTCCCTCTGAATATCTGCATCCTTGCAGGAACTACTGGAGTGTGCTTTTTCTTGATCTTTGATTCTTTTGCAAGGGCAACTGGAGTGTGCTCCCTCTTGATCTTTGCTTCCTAGATTACCTGTTCTTGAACTTATATTCATCCTTGGTCCCTAAGCATTCTTATTAGTATCATGATTGTGTTATCCTTGTGATCTCATACAAAATCATGCATTCATTAGTATATTCTTAGAACTATCAAAACACAATAATCTCAAGCATGTATAGTCATGATCATTTCAAACAGAAATAATAAGCATTAGCATTCAGGGTTTATATAGGACTCTTATGGTTAGTCATAACATGTCTAAACCTGTGATCACTCAAACCTATGACTCTTCTTGGTTAGTCATAATATTAAATAAGGCAAGACACATAATATGCATATACCCATGATTATTCAAACCTATGTCTTTATGAACAATCATCATCAATCATGTCATGCATACTTATATAAGAGATCCTATGATATAAGGAAAACATACTTGTTCACCATATTTTCTAGTTATGTCTAGTAATGTTTTCGTGTTCTCTTCAATGTCCTGCATAACTCATAAGTTAACGTTTTCAAAAACAATTTATACATACCTCTATGTGATTCATGACTATGGATGAATCTTTGTCTTCATGTCACCATGACATTTTCAGGTTGTCCCTTCAATTTGTACAATCCTCCCTCTTACTCTCCAATCACCACTGCATCATTAATAGATTTACCCTTTCGCCACACTAGGACTTGTCCATCCACAAATGCAACCCTCATAACTTTTGCATCCAATGCAGAGATGGAGAGAATGTTATTCTTGAGCCCAGGTACATAAAGGACTTCTTTCATCTTCAAAGATTTTCCAGAATCTAGGTTGTAGGAGGCTTCACCACTTCCTTTGATAGGGTATTGATAATCATCCCCAAGTTTCACCTTATGGGGTGACTCATGTTCAGATAGGTTTACAAAATATTCCTTAAACCCAGTCATGTGTTTGGAAGCCCCACTGTCAATTAACCAATCATTACAACCATGGGAGATAGTACCTGTGAGAGCAGAGATTAGAACATACTCTTCTTCAATTGATGAGTCATCTTCACTTTCTGCCCTAGCTTTCTTCTTTGGAGGTTCATTATCTTCGGTAGCATGAGCATGGTACCTTCTTTTGTTACCCTTCTTCTTCTTGCTGGAGTTGTTGTTGTCCCTTTTGTTCTTGGGACATTCTGAAGCAAAGAGACCCTTCTCATTACAAGAGAAACACCTTAGATCTTTCTTGTCTTTGTGATAATGATGAGAAGATTTCTTCTTGAGATGGGATGGATCCCTCTTGAACTTGCCCTTCTTAGTGTGAGTTGTGAGAGCTTGATCTTCATTCCCCATCTTTTCTTCTCTTGCCACAAGCCTTGCTTCTTCTTGGGAACATTCCTCCCACAATCTACTGAAGGAGATTTATTTCTTTCTTGCACAGATCCCTTGGATAAAAGAGTCCCATGACCTAGGTAGGCCATTCAATGTGATCATAACAATTTCACCATTCTCCACCATTTCATCTACAGCTTCAAGTTGTTCCTTGATTTGAGAGACCTTGGAGAAATAGGATTGAATGGTTTCTCCATTCGACATCTTGACCCCTTTCAATTGATTCCGCAGGGTCATCTTTCGATTTATGTTCTTTCCTTCAAACAGCTTGGTCAAAGAGTCAAACAAAACCTTGGGTGTCTTTAGAGAAAACACATGGGGTATGAGATGGTTTTTGATAGAATCAGTAATGATTCTCTTTTCCTTGGCCAAGTTCTTCTTATGCTATACCTTAGCCTCTTCATCCTCTAGGATAGGGATGTCTTCTTTTATATATGAGTCCAACTCATTCTCTTCCATGATTAACCCAATCCTATACTTCCAAGCTCGGAAGTTATCAGCCCCTTCAAGTTTATCCTCAAGCTTGGTGTGGTGAGACATCTTAAAGAGTACTTCAAATGGAAATAGAAAAGATTTAGGTCTTACCACTTGAAATGCTGAAAACTAGATCTCGTCCCAGATTAGGGTTTGTCGAAAAAACCCTAAAAATTCAAAATCTGAATTTCAACTTCCTGAAAGGATAGAAAGATGCGCCTTGATGAGCTGATTAGCCTGGTGTATTCAGAATTTGAGATCAGCAAAGCTTTACCCTTCATATTTTCCTTTTTGTCCTCGCGGGTTCTTTAGGGAGAGCCTTGAATTAGGGTTTTAGTTTCCCAGAGATCTACCCAGCCAAAAATATCGATCCAAAGCTGTACACTTCGATTTTTGCAAGGAGCTTCCAGATATGTCTTCAGATTTAAGAAATTCCTATTTTTGTGGAAACCCTAATTTTTAGGGCCAAATCTGAAAATGGTCAGAATTGAATTCTGATTGGACAGATAGATTCTCCTTAATGAGTAGAGTCAATCTACTATACTGCTTTTCTAAAATCTGTGGATAGAAACCCAATAAACAAGAAACTCAAGTTTTCATCACTGCAAAATGTCTTCTTCTAAGGTTAGCTCTGATACCATGTTAAATTTTGAGCATTAATTCATAATACTCTAGGATCTTCACTGAGAGAATAACATATACAGTATATCAATGCATAACAATCACAATAAGCATGACAAACATCACAAGAATCAAAAGCAAAAGAGACAAGAGACACAGACTTTGCGTGGTGAAAACCCTAAGGTGAAAAACCCCACAACTTCCTCAGAGATAGAGAGAGCAATGGCTCAACCAAAGTACAACCAAAATACACTGAGATATTCTCCTAGTAGCAGATGATCCTCCTCCTCACTAGTGCACCACTTTCTGAGTGAGAGAAGTATGAGTTTCCGAGTGATCCAAATAGAGATCTCCCGATCTCTATTTATACTAGTATGTTTTCCGAGTGACCTTATGGGGCCGACTTGTCTAGCTAGGTATATCAACCATATAATATATATTTCAGGGCCGACCCCACACATGGTGGTCTAATAACCCTTCACCAAGTACACACACTTGCGACACTTGTCAATACACATGACGACACTTCCATATAGAGGAATAACACATCTCTTATAAGGGTACAATAAATATATATGAAATACATAGATGAAATACATTCCAAAGTTACATATACATCAACATTGTTTTTGCCTCTTACGGAAGTGAACTTATACAATTTTGAACATTATAAAGAACTTATTTTGGAATTATGAATTTAGATATGTTATACATATGAGATAAAAACTCATCATTCTCATACTTAAGAATTAATTATATAAAAATTAATTATATATATATATATAGTATTCTAAGGTTTTTAGTATTTCATATTAGAAATCTATAACTACTTTCTATGTTGATGATAAATGTGTAAAACCATTACATTAGAAGCACAACAATAACAATTTGTCCAAATTGTTTTCTTGTCACAATTTGTAAAACGCTTTTATGAATTTATGGTATGACCATGTTCTTCATTGAAAAGGTAAAAAATATGATTGATGTTTCTTAATGGTAAATTAAATAATTTTTGGTGAGAAGAATACTCGATTTATTTAGATTTTATATCTTAAGTATGATTAAACTATTTTTATTAACAATAACAGTTCTTGAATTTAAGTTGAGATTTATATTTTTAAAACTTTTCTCTAATTATTTAGAATATATATGCTATGGGATTATTATTATCAAACATCATTAAATTGATCTTGCGATTGAGTGGTTATTTGGTCTCTAGCTGAACCCACAATATATTGATCTTAGAGAAATGAGTGATTATATTTCTGGGACTCAAGGCTATTGGAACTCCACCATCTTACTCTTGTAATCTTCTCAAGGAGTTGAAATTCGTGTATTGTAGGTCCTTTAACATTTCATCTTTCATGTTTTCAAAGTTACCATATTCAGGAAGTTACTTTTTATTATAAATGTAGTTTCAAGGTTTGGTACTCTTTCATTAAGATTGGACAATCCAAATTCCACTTCTTTATGTTATTTTTTTAATCGATGAGCCATCATTAAGTTTAATAGCAAGTATAATTGTTTCCATCATCTTTTTCCATGTGATCCCACTATTACATACTAGAGTTATTCTATAATTTTTTTTAATCTATAACAACTTTTAATTCATCCTAGATAAATATACCAATAAAAACTTATTCAAATTTCAAATTTGCATGCCTTAAAAAATGCTAGTCCAGCCAACCCCCTCCTTAAAGTATATCTAATGTTTTGGCCCCTCTGATTCTCAAAGTGTTGTCTATATTTGTCTAATATTACTTCTCTCCCATGTCAAAGGTTTGACCAAATTCTAATGTTCCAAGAGAAAGTTATGGTAACTTCCAAAAAACTTGTTGTTTTGTCTCTTTTAGAAGAGTGAACTTGTACAACTTGGCAGTCGTATTTTTTTTCTACTTATGATATTTTTACTAGAAACACAATGGCACATCTTATTTCTCATGCAATATGTGGTAATCGATTCTTAACTCACATGTTTCTCGTATAATAGTTTTACACAAAACATTTCGAAGCTATAGCAATATAGGACTTGAAATTATCCCACATGTAGAATGCAATGTGACCTAAGGATACAAAAAAAAATCTTTTCTAAAATGTCCCATAACATTTAAAACTAGGTATACCTACTATAATAACAGATAATGAGTACAATTACAATTAAAATTAAGGATCTAAGCAACCAATAAAGAAAATAATAATATAATAATAGAAATGTTATATCACGATATCAATGAGTTTTGTAGAAGATAACCTTTTATAGATGAATGGTTTCTTGTCATGTTTTTGTAGTAGAGAAAAAGTCACTCTTAAAAAAAAAAATACGTACGTCTTACATAAAGTATAGATATCTTTATATACAGATTTGACAAAAGCATTGCATTAGTTTTGTCATATTTTTACTACATATTTAATTCTTTAAGAGAGAACATAATTCAATTTAAAATTAAGAAAAAATATTCTCAAAAGATCTTAAAGACATTTCAATTTTTCAAGACCAAATACAACAAATTAAAATTGATTTATGTGCTAGCCTAATTTGTAATACAGAACCCAAATTTAAATATTAATAATATATGTAAAACTATAATATACTATACCTCCCATCATCATGAAATAAACAACTAGACAATATAAAGAAACCCCATTGATATTTACCAAACACATTCTATAAAAAATAATTTAGTAAACAAGCAACAAAGTCTTGTATTATAAAATACCAAAAAAATCCTTCAACTACATTCCTAAGGGAATAATGCTATAAAATGGATGTAACTAAATACCCACTCAACAACATAGAAAAGTCAATAGAATTTGTGAAAGGCACGACACTACATTAAGTTTTCATGTCAAATGTAGTTTTCATGTCATAAGTATCATGGTAGATTAATAAATTTTAATGAGAAAATTGAAATTGAATGAATAATCTACAATTTCTTAAAATTTGTTATCCAACATAAATTTTAATGATCGTCAAAGTTTTGAGGAGTTTAAATTATTGAACTTATGGCATAAAATGTGTATTCATGGGATATTAAATAATAATTCTAATTTCACTAAATATTAAAGAGTGTTGTTTAAAACTATTTTTGTTGAATATCATCCAATACACATTTGAAATTAAAACACACTTACTTATAACTAATAACATATATGGGTGGTCACAAAGTTGCTCCATAAAACCATTGCAATAGGGTTGCGCTAGCGGAGAAAAAATGAAGATTTGCACACACCTAAGGAAGCACGCATGCGCCTTTAGGTTTGGTACCGAATCGAGGCGCATGCATGCTACTCCGCGTGCAATGTTTTTGCACATATGCATCCAAGGGTGTGCGCGTGCTCCTGTTAAACCAAATAAAAGAAGGGGGTAGAACGTTGTCTATTTCATTTCCAATCAAACAAGTTTCATTTACCCAACATGTACATGGTAGGAGATCACCCCACTCACCCATTGCACTCACGAACTCCATCAATCCATCTATTGAGTGATAATCCATTGCATTGGATAGGTAAGATCATTTTTTTGGTCATTTTATTGATCCCTTATTGTCTATTAAATTTTTAATAATTCCCAAATTAGTGGTTTGAAAGCTCCTTTCTTTCTCTTGATCACTAAGTTTTTTCATTTAGGGAATAACTCCTAGGTTTCCTACAAATTTACCATGTATCAACCAATGACTTGTATACATGGATAAAAAAGTCCCAATGGTTATTATATTCCTCTTGTATTTCCACATAGAGAAAAAATGCACCTAGTAGATGCCAAGTGTTATGGTCCAAGACCTTTCCCATGGTCATCAATCCCTAGAAGCTTCTCTTAGGACCTATGGGATACATTTCATCATTTTACCAATTCCATATCATAAGAACCAATTTTGGTGTTCAAATCCTCCAAATAGTGTCAATATCCTCACCAATAAGCTAAATATTCACAGCCATATCTAGTCCCTCAACACCGACACTTGGTGTTCATAACCTCTTAATCATATTTAAATATGCTCATATGGAGGCCAAATATCCCCCGATCCTATTTGTGTTTTGATTTGACACATCATTCTTGGTCCTAAATGAATAGAATCCTTGTTTATGGCGTAAGGGATATGTTTCCTCCATTGAACATGTTCGTGGTCCCAAGGCCCATACCTAATGTACACAACCTACTTAGTTCAACAATCAAAGGCTTAGGATACCCTTCAAAGGTCAAATGCTATTCTTTACGGCATTAGCCATGGCTTGAGATGCTTAGAATTGATTCTTACAACCTAAGTCTAAAATTTTCTACCTTAATCATGTCCAAAGAACTCACATCCAAACTGAGTGCTTAAAAAATCCTAATGTCTCACATTCCCCCCCTTGAAAATAATTATAACCTACGGAGTTATTGTGGTTGCAAGGATTTTTCCTACCATAAAAACTAATTAATGTTTTATATGTTGTCATTATAATGTGTGCACCTTTGTAATGTGTCTATCACGTTCATAATGCATACAAATTATTCTTGTTATAAAAAAAATGGAAACCAACCTTATTTTATGCAAACCAAAACTTACTTATTTGTTATAGAATCATCTCTCTGAAACACTACGGTTCGAATACAAATTTTATAATGTTTTTTACAATTTTCTCTTCATGTTTTGTTGAGTTCTTATTGCATTTGGTCCTTCTAAAGATGGGTAATTAACATAATCAAGAAGAAAAGTTTGACTGCATCAATTTGTACATAAACAGCATGCACATATACAAATATCTACACGTACATACACACATAAGACCGTGCACATACACAATAAATAAACCCTAGCTTGAAAAAGACAATGCCAATTTTGAGAAAGGGGGTCACTTCTAATATGAAGGCTCTGGGAGAGCGTGGCCCTTGTGAACACATCCACAATGGCCATATGCATGTGTGGGAGATGAAATAATCCAAGTCTACTCACTAGTTTGGGTTCTGTGCCCCCAAAGAAAATCCTTAAAGTCTCCCTCAATGGCCACAAGGTTCCTGGAAAAAATGACCATAGCACCAAAACCATCAATCCGGTCGCCAATCCATCGATTTTAATGGATTCAAGATGATAGGTTTCTTCTATCTCTCCCCCCCCCCCCAACCGTGCCTCAAATTCCCAGAAATGGTGCGATTGTGCCATCTCCGGAACTAGTGTTTTGTTCATTGAAGGCCACATGGCCAAGTTTGCACAAGGGGGTCATTTCTAATCCGAAGGATCCCGAGAGAGCGTGGAAATTATGAACACATCCACAATGGCCATATGGACATGTAGGAGACAAAAGAATACAAGTCCGCTCGTCATTTTTTATTTAGTGCCCTCACATCAAATCCTCAAAGTGTCCTTGAATGGCCACGAGGTGCCCGGAAAAAACACCAATAGACCCAAAACAGTGACTCTGGTCGTGAATCCTTTGATTCTGATGGATTCGGGACACTGGTTTTCTGGCATAAGAAATATCATGCCTAGAATGTTTCAAGTATAGAAGACTTCCAATCAACTGTCGATAAAGTGTCCAATCAACCAATGGTGTGGAATCACCATCCTCAAGTCTTATTCCCGAGACGAATGGGAATGGTGTTGCCTTACAATCTAACATATTAAATTTGTTTACTAGGTCTGAAGCATATTTTTTTTAGGTATGGTGATCCCATCAAAGTTTTGAGCAATCTCTAACCCAAGGAATTGCTTCAACGAGCCCAAATCGCTTATGTCAAAATCTAGATTTAAAGTAGTTTTTGTGTTGCCGATCGAAGCAAGATTGATTCCAGTTGTTAAAAGGTCATCAACATAAAGGACAATGATCAGAAAATTACCTTAATCATGATGTAGGTATACATCTGGATCTGATTTGCACGTAGAAAAATTATGTGACAGAAGGAAGGAATACATCTTTGCATACCAAGCTCTTGGGGCCTATTTTAAACCATACAATTATTTCTTCAATCTGCACACTAATGTCGGAACATAAAGGACAATGATAAGAAAATTACCTTAATGCTGCTATAGGTACACATTTGGATCTGATTTGCGCCTAGAAAAATTTTGTGACAGAAGGAAGGAATCCATCTTTGCATACCAAGCTCTTGGGGCCTGTTTTAAACCATACAATGATTTCTTCAATCTGCACACTAATGTATGATCTTATATGTATCCTTTAGACTACTTCATGTAAATATATTCTTTTAGATATCCATTAATAAATGCACTCTTCACGTCCATATGGTGCACTTCCCAGTGCTTAGATGCGGAAGTTGCCAAAACTAGGCGTATAGAATCCATCTTTGCAACCGGTGCAAAGATCTCGTTGAAGTCCACTCCTTGGACTTGGGAGAAGCCTTTTGCAACCAAACTAGCCTTGTATTTGCAGGTTGAGCCATCTACAGCAACCTTTGTGCGGTAGACCCATTTTCATTGGACTAATTTCCTCCCAGGTGGAAGAGAAACTAGCTCCCATGTAGCATTTTTCTGAAGAGAACTATACTCTTCATCCATGGCGGTTTGCCATCTCGGATCTCAATGGGAATGATAGTATGATTTGCAATTTGAACCTATCATAAAAAAAAAATTCATATAGTAAAGGATCATAAAATGAAAGAGCCATACCTTCTCTTTGAAACTCTGCTCGAGTTCTCCTTGGATCGGTACGATTTCCAATGTTAGAACCAATAGATTGGAGAGTATTTTGGGCCCACTTTGGAAACCGTTGGCGCTGATCTAGATCCGCATCTAAACCTGATATTTCATGTTCATTGAAATATGATAAAACATCATAAATATCAGAACACAAACTATCATCATCTTCTTCCGAATATTCTTCTTGTGGAGGCGGCAATTCAACTGTTTCTTCGTCGACTAGTTTTAGATCTTGAAGCGATTCTTCAAATCTTACACTTTGCTCGATGAATATATTTTTGTATCTGATATCCATGAGTTTGTAGCCTCTAGATTCTTCAGCATATCCAATGAGGATGCACTTAGTACTTTGCGGATCCAAATATTTTCTCTTCTCAGTCAGAGTTCTAGCCCATGCAGTTGAGCCAAAAACCCTAAGATTGGACACATCAGGTTTGTGACCCGTATAGGCTTCGAAAGGAGTAGTAAATTTCACGAATGAGTGTGGAAATATATTTTTAATGTATGCAGCAACATTCATAGCCTCAACCCAAATATTTGCAGCCAAACCCTTTGACTAAAGAATACAAGTTGTCATTTCTTTCAGTGATCGGTTCTTCCTTTCCACTACACCGTTTTGTTGAGGTGTGTAGGGAAAAGTGTGCTGGATCTAAACTCCATTTTCTACAAAAAGTTGCAGCAGTTCTGATTTTATATATTCACCTCCATTATCATATCTAATAGATTTTATCTTGCTTTCGGTGGGAGTCTCAACAGAAGCCTTGAAAATCTTGAATTTTTCTAGCACTTCTGACTTGTTTTTTAGAAAGAAGACCCATGTGAATCTGGAGAAGTCGTCAATAAATGTAAGAACATACCTTGATCCATTCATGTATGTATGTGGTAGCAGACCGTTGATATCAGAATGAATCATCCCCAAAATACAAGAAGCTCTGCTAGCTTTTCCTTGGTCAAACTTGTGCTCGGGGTGCTTCCCAATGATGCAACCCTTGCATATTCCTTTCGAGGATTTGGTCTTCGGAAGGCCATCAACCATGGATTTATTTTGCAGCAACCACAAATATTTATAATATTTATAATGTGGATGGAGATGGTGCTGTTGGATTCCAATGAATAAAAAGAATCTTTGTTTGCAACCATGTGATTCGAAGCTCTTGAATCTATGAGAAGAGTTGTGGAATTTAAAACACTAGCCATGAGTGCATGACCTCTTTCTATATGATCATTGTTGTCCTTCACCCTTCTGCCATCAGGAAGAACAATGTTTTTTTTCTCCAAGAGAAGGGCCATATGATCTATGGTCTTCTTCATGCATGAGCTTTCAAGATGAAAGCCCTTACTTCAATAAGAACATTTAGTCTTCTCTTTTCCATTTTGTTTGTTTTTTCTTGAACCGGATGGTTCATGTGACTGATTTGTCTTCTCCTTCTACTTTGGATGATCAAGCTTTGGCTTCTCTTTCTTTTTCTTCCCTTTTCCATTCGTAGCTTTGGATCCTCTAGAAAAAAGGGATTGATCTTTGGAGTGAATGGACCCATTTGAACAAGCTTATCATGCTCTTTTGTTAAGGACTCAATGAAGGCATCAAGGTAGTCATCTTCCAATTAGGAATTGTGAGCTTTCCCGTATTGAAAGTGGAAACAAAAACCAAATAATTTTTTCCTTGCTTTGTAAGGATGGATAGAATCAATTGGTTATCTTCCCTTTCCACTCCACATTGCTTCAATAGAATTACCAAGTGCTTAAACTTAGTGAAGAAGTCATTGATGGTCTCGAAATTCTCAGGATTGAATGCAATCAGCTCATTTTCTAGCTGACACGATCACATTTCATCCTGCTTTCCAAAGAGAATGACAAGTTGATCCCATGCCTCTTTCGGATTAGCCAATCCAGTATGATGGAAAAGAAGATCCTTAGAAATGTTGAGACAAAGGAAACCATAAGCTTCATCAAGCTTATTGAAGTATTTTTCCTTCTCTACTGGAGATGTAGCTTCGACTTCTATGCCCATGGTGACTCTATAGAAGCCCTTAGAGTGCAATATTATATCCATGTCATCCTTCCACTGATAATAGTTGAAGGAAGTGAGAAGATTTGATGAAGAAGTGTCCATCTTCAAGAAGAGCGAATGCATTAGGAGGAGGAGAGAACCTGCAAATCACAAAACAAACAAGAACCTTTAGGTCAACAACCTGCACTTTTCAAGTTGCATCACACTTTACATAGGAGATCAAGCAAGATTGAAAATCCAATGATCAATA
Source organism: Larix kaempferi (assembly GCA_027924585.1). Lineage (NCBI taxonomy): Eukaryota > Viridiplantae > Streptophyta > Pinopsida > Pinales > Pinaceae > Larix > Larix kaempferi. The sequence goes on along the minus strand of BSBM01000240.1, from coordinate 2,644,698 downwards.
TACAAGAATTATGTGGAAATTCTTGGCTTCTGGTGCAGAATTGGAAAAAATAGTTGCAAGTGCAAAATATGCATGCAGTGCATAATCACTGGTGCAGAATCACCAGTGCAGAATAGTTGGCTTGTCCACGGGCATACATAATATACGTAATATTACGTAATATTGCTTGAATATACGTAATATTACGTAATATTGCTTGAATATACGTAATATTGCATCCACGGGCATTTCAATAAGTAAAGCCTGAGAGATGGGATTTGAATGTGTAGCTCACTATGTGTCCTCATTGCTTAGAGGGGATGGGCATTAATCCATACTGGATTTGTAACAGTTTTTTTGTGTTTGTTGAAACGGAATATTCCATAGCTCGATCTTCTCTCCTCTCAAGTCCAAAAGAAGGGATATCCATCTGCGGCCCACTGTCTTGCAAAAGACTTCAGCACACCTTCACACACAAATACTACCTATTCAAACCCAATTATGGCATCACACACTGTCAAATTAATACCACCTTCACATACCAAGTTACACCCATTCAAACATCTTGATACCTAATTCCAACCCATGCCCAATATTTATAGTTTTATATAGCTTGAGTGTGCCTAACTATTAAGAGCATGTGTGTTCCTCCTTAGGTTCAGATTTGGAGAGGGGTAGGGTATGTACATCTCCATAGACTTTAGCACTCAAATTGTTGTGTGAATGGAGGTCACTTGTTCCCACAACAAAGGGGATCCATACACCAATTTGGTGTATGGCTTGTCCATGCCCTCAAAATTAGATTATTATTATTATTATTATCCATAAACCTCATTATACTAAGAAATGCATTATTTCTTCTTTTTTCTAGTTTTAAACCTCTAATTATGAAGTTTGTGATAGTAATAATAATCTATTTTTATGATCACAACCTAACTAGACACCATTTTGGTGTATGTGACCCGCTTGTTTGTGGCACAAAAACCCCCTCGATAAAGCGATTTAAGTGCTAAAATTTACGAAAGTGTACAAACCCTACCTCCTTAAGATTTGGAGCTATAATATTTTCTTTAATAAACCCATATCAAAATTAGACATACATTGATTTTATTTACAAAATAATACCCTTTCACTTTCGTAAAAATAAAATTTAAAATTTGTTATTTAAGGTTCTTCAAAATTTGCAAATGCTAAACAGATTCGATTCTAAATCACTGCCAAAATTTTTAAATTTTAAGGAAAATCGCGTAGGAAAAATCTTAAAAGCTAGAATAATAAAAATTTAAATATATTAAATAAAATTATCCCTGATTAAATTTTTAATTTATTTTGGATTTAAATATTATATTTTAAATTAAAATCCATTAAATTGCTTTATACATTGAATTTTGACCCTTCTCTGCGGGTGCAATATTCCAATTTTCATGGAGATATATACCAAAGCAAAATTATCGAGCCGACCCTTCTCTCCGGATGCAATATTCCAATTTTTAAGGAGATATATACCAAATTAAAATGATCGAGGAGGTTATAAATTTAGGATGTTATAAATCAACAATTTTGTGTGTTTTGATAACATTATTTTTCTGACATGAATCTGTAGAGATCGCATAATCTATATACGCGTTTCTGGGTTATTTCGCAGGATAATCGAGGCGAGGAAATATTTAATTTCGCAGAATATTCTACTTGGGAAATTTTTAATACCTGGCTCACGTCAAATTTGTGTACACTCGGAGATCTGCTGTGTTTGTGTGAGAATGCAGAAATCACAAAATGTCTCCAGGAATGTGTATGAGTTCAAGATTGTCGAGAATAAAGTTCGAATGGAAGAGCTGGAAGTCCAAAAGCTGGCAGAAGATCTTGAGGCAACTTTAAAGCTCACCAGATCGCAGAGCAAATTCAGAACCCAATTGTCTCAGAAATCCGTCACCAAAAAATCGATCACCAAACCCGTCCGCAGATCCAAAACCCGATCTGCTCGAAAATCGGTAAGTGGAAGCAATCCCAGTCATCCCAACATAACAAGAGACTTACAGGAAAATGGTGGGGGAATACAGGCAAATTCTCGACTACACCAACGTTTTCCTGCTAATTTGCAGCTGCCCAAATTCATGACAAGCTTTTTGACCGAGCACTCTAACTGCCATTTTTGCAGAAGGGAGAAGGTCTGCGAGGAAAACGATTGTGAACGTTGTGTCAATGGAGTCGTTGGAAAGGCTTGCATAGGAAAAACAGATTGCTCTGTGTGCCATTCAAATACTGGTGTGTTTTGTAGAAGATGCTTGAAATTGCGTTACGGGGAAGATCTTGAGACGGTGCGGGAAAATAAGAATTGGATGTGTCCACATTGTTCAGAGGAGAGAGGTATTAAGCCATACTGGATTTGTAACAGTTTTGTTTGCTTGGTGATACGTAAAATTCCATCCATAAACACAGGCATTTCAATAAGAAAAGCCCAAGAGATGGGATTTGAATGTGTAGCTGACTATGTGTCCTCATTGCTTAGAGGGGAGCAAGATTTCCATATGAAATAAACTCTGAGAAAATTCGACGTTAGGGTTGCCTATTGGGTCATATTAGGTCATAGGTAGACGTTACGTTTGTCTATTAGATGTTCATTTTTCTTGAAAGGGTTGTGTATTAGACGTTAATTTTCTGGCATAGACAGGTAGGTCATAGATAGACATCGATGGATAATGGTTGAATTTCAGTAATTTGTGGCCATGGCCAGAAGAGTGGAATTTTGTTTAGTTGCTTTTTTCTTCTAATGCCTTTGGCTACTGGTAAATCGCAATTTTTAAAGAGTCTTGGTATGCTTTGTGTTTTTGGGCTTACTTATTTGTTTACAGAATGTCATTTATCTTTTAACAATGACTTTTTTAGATTGGAAGTGGAAGTTTGTTTGAAGCTTTGTAACTGTGTAAGAAAAATGATGCATGGTAACATTTGTTTGATAACAGTTGAGATTTATAGTTATAAAGTTTTTTTAAATAATTCTAGAATATCTATCATGTTATGTAATTATTATTTTGATCAAAATTCTTTATATTGATTTTAAAATTGAAGTGATTATTTAGTTTTGAGTTTAGCCTACAATTTTGTAGATCTTGGAGTAATGAGTGATTATATGTTTTGGACTCAAGGTTATTGGAACTTTGTTATAGATTATTCTTGGTATCTTCTTTTCAAAGAGTTGACTTTTGTGTATGTAGGTCTCTTTTAAAAGTTCCCTTCATGTTTTCAAATTTCTTTTTTAGTTAAACTAGGATATTTCCACAAATTTCTTTTTTAGTTAAACTAGGATATTTCCTTTGAATGTTTGGAATTATTCGTTAGTTACCATATTCATAATGTAATTTCTGCTTAGAAATGTGTATTCAAGGATTGTTACTCTTTGGCTAAGTTTTGAAGACCCAAATTCCACTTCTTCGTGGATGAGCCTTCCAAAAGTTTAGGGAATAGAATTTTTTTCACCATCACTTTCCATGTGATATGAGTGTTACATTTTGTAGTTATTTTCCATTTTTTTTATCTATGACACCTTTGGAATCACCCTAGGTTAATATTCCGATCAAAATTTATGCAAATTTTAAATTCACATGGATTTAAAAACTCTAGTTTGTAGATTGTGTTACTAGCTAATCTTTATCCTAAAGTATCTCTGAAATTTTCGTCCATCTTATTCTAAAATATTTGTTTTTAGTAGTGTAATATCAATTATTTCCAATTTCAAATGTTTGACCAAATTCTAATGTTCCAAGAGAAAATTATGGTAACTTCCACAAAACTTTTTGTTTTTGCCTCTCGGGTGAATGAACTTATACAATCTTGAACACTTGAAAACTTATTTTGGAGGTATGAATGTAAATATGCTATACATATGAGATAACAATTCATCTCTCACATACTTATTTACAAACAAGTTATAAACTATATAAGGAATTCTAAGGTTTCTAGTATTGTAAATTAGAAATCCCTAAGCACGGTATTTTTTAAGGATTCGAATATTATACTTAAGTATAGTATCCTAGGCGATTATTTTGGATTGAAAAAAACATGTATATAGATAGTTAGGCGAATATTAAATATGGAACATACATTTTGCTACTAAAACGTGTATTTTGGCGAATATTATGATAAAAAAACATATTTTATGTAAATATAAGCGATATTGGAAACTAAAAATGACCAAATAATGAATTTATTTTTTGAAAAATAACTAATTGACAAAATTTCGCCCTTAAAAATTACCCTATCCCTAACTATTGTTTGTATTGATGATAGGTGTATAAAACCATTACACTAGGAGTGCACAACCATAAATAATAGTTCCTCTTAATTGATGGTAGGTGTGCACAACAATTGGTCCAAAATCATTTATAGTTCCACTTGCCATAAATAAATGAAACCCTTCTATGAATTTATGGCATGACCATGATGTTCATTAAAAAGTATAAAAAATGACCAATGTTTCTTAATGGTAAGTTAAATAGCTTATTAGTGAGAAGAATATTAGATTTATTTAATATTTTATATCTTAAATATTATTAAACTATGTTTTTTCACAATAACATTTATTGGATTCTACTTGAGATTTATATTTCTAAAATTCTTCTTTAATTATCTAGAATGTCTATGCTATGGGATTAATAGTATCAAACTTTTTTATATTAATCTTGGGATTGAAGTGTTTATTTATTGTTGAGTTGAATTCACAATTATGTGGATCTTGGAGTAATGAGTGATTAGATGTCTTGGACTCAAGGTTAGTGTTCTATGAGTGTGCTAGAATTTTCATGATTTGAACTCCCCCATCTCTCTCTTTTTATCTTCTTCTCAAGGAGTTGAGTTTTGTGTATGTAGGTTCCTTTCAAAAGTGCCCTCTCATATTTTCAAAGCTTTTTAAAGTCAAACTTGGATATTTCCATTGAATGTTTGGAATTATTCCTCACTTAACATATTCATGATATTACTTTTTCTTAGAAATGTAGTTTCAAGTTTTTCTACTTTTTCACTAAGTTTGAACACCCAAATTCCACTTCTTCATGTTCTTCTTGTTTAATAAGTGAGTCTTCATGAAGTTTAATAGAGTACAATTTTTTCCACCATAGTTTTCCATGTGAGCCCACTATTACTTTATTTTTTGTAAAACACATTTTTCGTCACCCTAGATAAATTTACCTTTAATTTTTTTCAAATTTCCATATCTTGAAATTTCTATTTTTAAAATTTTGATCCCTCTGATTCTCAAAGTTTTGTTTGTATTTGTTTTGTATTACTACTCTCAAATGCCAATTTTTTGACTAAATTCTATTGTTCGAAGAGAAATTTATGGTAACTTACACAAAAATTGTTGTTTTTGTTTCGTTTAGAAGAGGCACTTGCAGTTGTACATCTTGGCACATGTATGTTTTTTTTCCACTGGAGATATTTTTACTAGAAATACAATGGTCCATTTGGTTTCTCATGCAATATGTGGTACTCAATTTTGAACTCTCAAGTTTTCTATATAATATTTTTAACCAAAACACTTGTTTGAGATTAGGTTTTTTACTAGTAAGAAACCCAAACTTTTAGGGAGTGTAGCTTCGAAACTATAGCAATACAAGACTTGAAATTTTTCCACATGTAGTATGCAATGTCTCCTCTGGCTACAAAAGAAATTGTTTGATGAATGTCCCAAAAACAAATTTATAGATAAAATGGCTCTAATGACAAATGCACAATATAATTTGATAATGGTTTAATTTTAGTAATTTTTGGCCATGGCAAGAAGAGTGGAATTTTGTTGAGTTGTTTTTTTCTTTTAATGCCTTTGGCTACTATTAAATCACAATTTTTTAAAGAGTTTGGTATGCTTTATGTTTTTTGGGCCTATTATTTTTTTACATAATCCTATTTATCTTTTAAAATTGATTTTATTTTAGATTGGAGTTGGAAGTTTGTTTGAAGCTTTGTAACTATGTAAGAAAAATGATGCATGGTAACATTTATTGGATTCCAATTGAGATTTATACTTTTAAAGTTTTTCTGTAATAATTATAGAATATCTATCATGTTATGCAATTATTATTTTGATCAAAATTCTTTATATTGATTTTGAGATTGAAGTGGTTATTTAGTTTTGAGTTGAACTCATAATTTAAACTTGGAGTAATGAGTGATTATATGCCTTTGATCTTATTCTTCTTATCCTATTCATAATGTTATTTCTTCTTAGAAGTGTAGTTTCAAGGATTGATACTCTTTGTCTAAGCTTGGACAACCCAAATTCTACTTTTTCATGGAGTCTTGTGTAATGGATGACCCTTTCAAAAGCTTAATAAATATAATTGTTTCCACCATCTCTTACCATGTGAGCTCACTATTACTTATACTAGTTATTCTTTATTTTTTATCTATGACATCTTTGGAATCACCTTAAGTCAATATTCCAATTAAAATTTATGGAAATTTCAAATTCATGTACCTTTAAAAACCCTAGTTTTTAGATTGTCTTGCTAGTTAATCTTTCTTCTAAAATACCTCTGAAAATTATGGTAACTTTGTAGGGACCTGTGTTCTGGGTGAAGAAATTTCAAAATATTAAAAGAATAATATAACCAATATAGTGCATAATCATCATAAAATTTGCAATTTCAAGGACTAACAAGTATACACATAATAATCAATCCTAATACTATAGGTTGAATCTATTGTAGAGGAGTTGTTGTTGTCCGATCACCTCCTAGCCCTTATCGGTTTATCAAAGACCCCTTGGTTGACCTCCCTACCATATCGGGGGTACTCTTCTTTCCCCTAAACCCCCGAGCAATTTGGGGTCATAAGAACATACAATGCCATGGCTTTCTGTTGGGATCTCCCAATCCCTGGTCAAGCTATAAATCCAACTCCAAGGAACCACACTTTTAATCCAATTCTCTATTACGCTTCCCGTCCAACACTAGGGATCAAGAGAGCCCTCTCTCCCTCTCCTCCCTTTCTTTTATAATCAAAACTTGTATGCCAAGTGTCTCCTCATGAACAAATATTCTTTTAATTTAATAATTCTCTAATATTTATTCTCATCGATCATGTGTCACTTTAACTTAAGTGTGCACCTAATCTCCCTAAATCAATGGAAAGTAGGTGTAGTGGTCTCTACATGAGTTTTTGTTATGTTTTGCTCCACAATTTATTCATTCAATATTCTTTCTCATTCATAATTTTTCTAGTAAAGATGGACATATATCTATTCTAAATTTTCTCTTTTTCTAAAGCCTAGAAAATTAATAAAATAAAATATTCTCTTATCAAATTTTCTAAATTTCTATATGCCTCTTTAATCATATATGCACTGTTTTTCTAAATGCTAAAAGTGAGAAATATTCTTTTCATGCATAATTAATTTAATGCAATTTATATGTCAAGTACATAATTTGCAATTTGTCCCTTCATGCATAACTAATTTAATGCAATTTCTATATGCCAAATACATGGGTGTTCGTTTTGACTTTCTTTTCTTTATTCGTCTTGGTACCACATCGTCGGGTCCTTTTGAATTTATTTCCTTAATCGTCTAGGTACCACATCATTGGTTCCTTCTAACTTTTTTTTCTTAATCATCTAGGTACCACATCGTCGGGTCCTTCCGACAACTTCCTTTTTCTCTGGTGGGGAGTACTGTGTAGCGATCAGGGAATCTTTATTGCAATATCTCACCTACACTTCCTTGGAGACTAAGGGAAGCTGAGGGATAAGGTTCTCCTTATCGCGCACCCCTCAACTCATCGTACGCCACCAAGCCGTTATGGCCTCGGCCGTACGGCACATGCTTCCCCGGGTTAGATGAAACGATTTCCGACCCATTCGTGGAGTGCTAATTAAGAGTCGACAGTACGTCGTCTTACCCCTATGTATGTTTCTCGCTCTTACGTCCCCTGTTTTTCCATTGTGATTCAGTTGATAAATCATTTTACCTGCCACTACACACAATCACGGCACACATTAGTAGTGCTGCACTATAAAAAAATCCTTCATTGCATTTATGGGGTACATCATCATAATCTCTCAGTCAATCGAGCATATTTCATTCAATCACTTCTATTTCATAATCTCTCAGTCAGTCGAGCATATATCATAAAATCAATTCTATTTCATAATATCTCAGTGAGTCGAGCATATATCATTCAATCATTTCTATATCATAATCTCTCAGTTAGTTGAGCATATACATTGTTCAGTCATCATTCATTCTGCTAATCATTAAGCAAAGCATTTATTCATTTATTGTTTTTAAGAAAAGTATCCATTTCTATAAGTGTCATTCAATCATTTCAAATATTCATAGGACCATTTTAGTGAATTTTATTTGCTTGGGTTACTAGGCAAGTGTCTTCAAGTATACAAGCAGTCAATGTACTAAGGTGGGGGTAACATACAACCCCTCTTATTAAACTTCATCCTCGTCGGTCGCATACTCTTGCCTTCCATGCTTTCGCAAAATCCTCGTTAGTCGCATACTTTGTCTTTATCGACTCTATTCCTGTTGAACTGTCACCATGTTCAGCAATGCAACTCTTCTACTCAGCGTGTCGGCAACCTTGTTCGACTTGCTCGACCTATGTCTCAACATGAACGTATATCCCTGTAGGAACTCGACCCATTTCATGTGCCACTGATTTAACTTCGACTAAGTATTCAGGTACCTTAGCGCTTGGTGATCTATGTACAACACAAATTCCTTGGGAAACGTAATAGTGCCTCCACTTCTTCAATGCTTGGACAGTAGCATAAAATTTTGGGTCATAGAACGAATATTTCTGCTTCGCAACATCCGATTTTCCACTGAAAAATCAAATTGGTCGGCCCTCCTTGATCAACACTGCTCCAATTTCTATTCCACTTGCGTCGCAATCAACTTGGAAAACTTTGTAGAAATATGGGAGCGCCAACACTGGGCTCTCAGTGACCTTTTCCTTCAACTTGTCGAAAGATCGATGGGAAGCTTCTGTCCACTTGAACTCCCCTTTGCACATGCACTCCGTCAATGGTGCGCAAATTCGACTGAATCCCCTGATGAAGTTCCTATAGAAAGTGGCAAGTCGTTGTAAACTCCTCACTCCAGTCGCGCTTGTCGGTACAGGCCAATCCAATATCACCTTCACCTTTTTTGGGTCCATCACCAACCCTTTACTCGAGATTACGAATCCCAAGTACACCAGTTCTTCCTTCATGAAGAAACACTTTTGTAGGTTCACCATCAGCTTCTATTCCTACAACTTCTGCAATACCTATCGAATGTGCCCCAAGTATTCCGTCCTGGTTCAACTTAAATTCAGAATGTCATCTAGATAGACTATGACAAACATTCCCAAGAATGGTTACAGTACTTCATTCATTAATCACATGAATGTACTGGGTGCATTAGTCAATCCAAATGGCATGACTAACCACTCATATAGCCCCTCCTTTGCCTTGAATGTTGTCTTCCATTCATCTCCTTCTATAACCCAAATCTAGTGACAACCGGTCTTAAGGCCTATCTTTGTGAAGTAATTCGCTCCACTCAAACAATCCATCAAGTCGTCTATTCTCGGCAATGGAAACCGATACTTGATCATGATCTTGTTCATAGCTTTGGAGTCTGTACACATCCTCCATTCTCCACCTTTCTTCGGTGCTAATACTGTTGGTACCGTGCAGGGACTCAGACTCTCTCTGATCAACCCTCTTCCCAAAAAATCCTAGACCTGTCGATTGAGTTCTCGACCTTCTGTCGGACTCATCCTATGCGGTGCTTTGTTTGGCAGACTCAACCCTGGAATCAAGTCGATCTAATGGGATATGATACTTGAAGGAGGCAATCCTGTCGGTGTCTCATCGAATACTATGCTCTTAAACTCTTTGAGCATCTTTTCGATTTCGAACGGAATTTTCTCCTTGATTGTCAACTTCTCGACACATGGTCCCTTCAGAATGATAGCATAACACCCTGATTCTTTTTCCTCCTTCGCAAGGAATTCTTTCACTGAACACATCAGCACTCACTTCTCCCAAAAGTTGCTCTCGCCATGCTTACCATCATTTTTCTCCTCCGATTTCGGCTTAAGAGTCCTCTTCACGCCATTTTTCCACACTATGACTATGTTGGCTCGACCATCATAGATCATTTTCTAATCGTACTGCCATGGTCTCCCTAACAACAGATGGCACGTGTCCATCGGGATTACATCACACAGTACACTATCCTCTAACTTCCTGACCTTCAAGTTAATTAGGCACTGTCTGGTCACCTTCACATGGTGTCCTTTCTGCAACCATGAGATCTTGTACGGGTGTGGATGTTCCCGACATTTCAAATTTTCCTTCTCGATCACCTGTGTCGACACAATATTCTCAGTGCTTCCACCATCAGCTATGTTCTTGCAACACCATTCGCCGATTCACACTTTCGTTCAAAAGATCGCCTTCCGCTGTGTTGGTTCTTGCTCATTTTGCTGGTTGTCATGGCCCGAATTTTCTTCTTACCATCCTCACTGCTGTCGGATTCTGATTCCTCCCTCTTGTTGACTTGCTTATCTCTTCGATGTTTGGGTTTTGACTCCTCTGTAGCATGTAGGTTCTCTGGGCATTCATATGCCTTGTGTCTTGCTCCACAACACTTATAATAGAATATGATTGGTCTGTTAGATCCTTTTCTGTCGGATGGACCACCTCAACCATATGCACCTTAACCATGATTCTCAGACCATCGCATCGATTTTCTTGCACTTTCTCCCTTCTCGATGTCCCTTCCGCATGTCGACTATCTTTGACAGTTAACTTCCTGTAACCGCTACTTTGGACTTTTGCGGAAACAGTCCTCGCACCTCGACTAGTCGTCCTACCTCTAGTCACTGCGGATTTCCTCGACAATTTCTCTTCTTCCTTTAGAGCTAACTTGTAGGATTCACCCACTACTCAGAATCTTGACATTCTCAATTCATCCTGAATGGCATATTTCAAGCCATTCACATACCTAGCGACAGCTTCTTATCCTTTGTCGGTCTGGCCTAACCTTATCGACAATCTATAGAAATCTTCCATGTACTCCTTCATGGTCATCTCCTTTTGTCGAAAGTTCTGCAACTTCCTGAACAAGGAAATCACATAGTCATTTTGGCAAGAACTTTCCTTTCAGCTTGGCGACCATCCTGTCCCAAGAATTGATTTTCTCCATGCCCTTCTTGACTCTGTTAGCACGTACATTGTCCCACAACAATGAGGCATGACCCTTCAACCTCAGACATGCAGTATTAACCCACTTAGGATCCTCGATCTGCTCGATGTTGAAGTATTTCTCCATCTCTTTGAACCAGTTGATCAAATCTTATGGATCCAGACTTCCCAAGTAGGTACGAACATCTATCTTTCCTCAACCTCTCATATCCATCAGAAGCTTGATGATTTTTTCTTCTGGTTCATCTCCTGTAGCTTCCCGATCTTCCACTTCTTTGACCTCCTCGTCATTGTGGTCTAGCGCATCAGGAATACAACCACAACTTTGGATTTCTTTGATCGTTTCAACTTCATTTGTGAAAGTTCGCATTGTTTAGATGCACTCGTCGAACATTTAACGATCAACTGTGACTGCTACGCCATGTGCTCTTCGTCCTCGGACATGAACGCCTCTATGAGCCATTTCAAACCTCGGTTTAAACTCCCACTCATCCAATCGCAACCAGACTTCAACAAGTCGTGCTCAACTCTACCCAACCTTAGCTATAGCTATTCAACACACTTGCAAGCTTAATACCACTGACGTTATCCTTCAACTCTTGGGATTTTCTCTGCTCTGATACCAACTAACGCAAGGCAGGTTGGTATTGCTGCCTTTTTCCTCGACAGGATTCTCCTCCCACTCTGATACCAATTGGCGCAAGGGAACCTTAGGACTTTAAGGTTCTTTCTTAACAACACACACCACACACATGTTCACATAGACAAGATGCAAACAACATGCCAGAAGCTGGCTTATATTACTTCTCCGCATCAGATACAATGCAAACTACAAGGAAATGAAATAACTAACTAACTATCGGTCTTAGCTGTTACAACATAGAATTATGAGTATGAGAATGCAGAAATCACAAAATGTGTCCAGGAATGTGTATGAGTTCAAGATTGTCGAGAATAAAGTTCGAATGGAAGAGCTGGAAGTCCAAAAGCTGGCAGAAGATCTTGAAGCAACTTTAAAGCTCACCAGATCGCAGAGCAAATTCAAAACCCAATTGTCTCAGAAATCCGTCACCAAAAAATCGATCACCAAACCCGTCCGCAGATCCAAAACCCGATCTACTCAAAAATCGGTAACTGGAAGCGATCCCAGTCATCCCAACATAACAAGAAACTTACAGGAAAATGGTGGGGGAATACAGGCAAATTCTCGACTACGCCAACGTTTTCCTTCTAATATGCAGCTGCCCACAAGCTTATTCATGACAAGCTTTTTGACCGAGCACTCTAACTGCCATTTTTGCAGGAGGGAGAAGGTCTGCGAGGAAAAAGATTGTGAACGTTGTGTCAATGGAGTCGTTGGAAAGGATTGCATAGGAAAAATAGATTGCTCTATGTGCCATTCAAATATTGCTGTGTTTTGTAGAAGATGCTTGAAATTGCGTTACGGGGAAGATCTTGAGACGGTGCGGGAAAATAAGAATTGGATGTGTCCACATTGTTCATAGGAGAGAGGTATTAAGCCATACTGGATTTGTAACAGCTTGATTTGCTTGGTGATACGTAAAATTCCATCCATATCCACAGGCATTTCAATAAGAAAAGCTAAAGAGATGGGATTTGAATGTGTAGCTGACTATGTGTCCTCATTGCTTAGAAGGGAGCAAGATTTCCATATGAAATAAACTCTGAGAAAATTCGACGTTAGGGTTGTCTATTGGGTCATATTAGTTCATAGGTAGATGTTACGTTTGTCTATTAGACGTTCATTTTTCTTGAAAGGGTTGTGTATTAGACGTTCATTTTCTGGCATAGACCGGTAGGTCATAGGTAGACATCGATGGATAATGGTTGAATTTCAGTAATTTGTTGAGTTGCTTTTTTCTTGAGTTTCGTTTTTCTTCTAATGCCTTTGGCTACTGGTAAATCGCAATTTTTAAAGAGTCTGGTATGCTTTAGTATGCTTTGTGTTTTTGGGTTTACTTATTTGTTTACAGAATGTCATTTATCTTTTAACATTGACCTTTTTAGATTGGAAGTGGAAGTTTGTTTGAAGCTTTGTAACTGTGTAAGAAAAATGATGCATGGTAACATTTGTTTGATAACAGTTGAGATTTATAGTTTTAAAGTTTTTTTTAATAATTCTAGAATATCTATCATGTTATGTAATTATTATTTTGATCAAAAAAATTTATATTGATTTTAAAATTGAAGTGATTATTTAGTTTTGAGTTTAACCTACAATTTTGTAGATCTTGGAGTAATGAGTGATTATATGTTTTGGACTCAAGGTTATTGGAACTTTGTTATAGGTTATTCTTCGTATCTTCTTCTCAAATAGTTGACTTTTCTGTATGTAGGTCCCTTTTAAAAGTTCTCTTTATGTTTTCAAATTTCTTTTTAAGTTAAACTAGGATATTTCCTTTGAATGTTTGGAATTATTCGTTAGTTACCATATTCATAATATCATTTCTTCTTAGAAATGTAGTTTCAAGGATTGTTACTCTTTGGCTAAGTTTTGAAGACCCAAATTTCACTTTTTCATGTTCTTTTTGTGTAATGGATTAGCCTTCCAAAAGTTTAGGGAATAGAATTTTTTTCACCATCACTTTCGATGTGATATGACTGTTACATTTTGTAGTTAGTTTCCATTTTTTTTGTCTATGACACCTTTGGAATCACCCTAGGTCAATATTCCAATCAAAATTTATGCAAATTTTAAATTCACATGGATTTTAAAACTCTAGTTTGTAGATTGTGTTGTTAGCTAATCTTTCTCCTAAAGTATCTCTGAAATTTTAGTCCATCTTATTCTAAAATATTTGTCTTTAGTAGTGTAATATCAATTAGTTGCAATTTCAAAGGTTTGACCACATTCTAATGTTCCAAGAGAAAATTATGGTAACTTCCACAAAAGTTTTTGTTTTTGCCTCTCAGGTGAATGAACTTATAAAATCTTGAACACTGGAAAACTTATTTTAGAGGTATGAATGTAAATATGTTATACATATGAGATAACAATTCATGTCTCGCATACTTATTTACAAACAAGTTATAAACTATATAAGGAATTCTAAGGTTTCTAGTATTGTAGATTAAGAATCCCTAACCGCAGTATTTTTTAAGGATTCGAATATTATACTTGAGTATAGTATCCTAGGCGACTATTTTGGATTGAAAAAAACATGTATATAGATAGTTAGGCGAATATTAAATATGGAACATACAATTTACTACTAAACGTGTATATTTTGGTGAATATTATGATAAAAAAACATATTTTATGTAAATATAAGTGTTATTGGAAACTAAAAATGACCAGATAATGAATTTATTTTTTGAAAAAAAGCCCGAAAAATAGCCAGTTAACGAAATTTCGCCCTTAAAAATTACCCTATCCCTAACTTTTGTTTGTGTTGATGATAGGTGTGTAAAACCATACACTAGGAGTGCACAACCATAAAATAATAGTTTGTCTTAATTGATGATAGGTGTGCACAACAATTGGTCCGAAATCATTTATAGTTCCACTTGCCATAAATAAACAAAACCCTTCTATGAATTTATGGCACGACCATGTTGTTCATTAAAAAGTATAAAAAATGACCAATGTTTATTAATGGTAAGTTAAATAGCTTATTACTGAGAAGAATATTAGATTTATCTAATATTTTATATCTTAATTATTATTAAACTAATTTTTTTAACAATAACATTTATTGGATTCTACTTGAGATTTATATTTCTAAAATTCTTCTTTAATTATCTAGAATATCTATGCTATGGGATTATTAGTATCAAACTTTTTTATATTAATCTTGGGATTGAAGTGTTTATTTAGTGTTGAGTTGAACTCACAATTATGTGGATCTTGGAGTAATGAGTGATTAGATGTCTTCGACTCAAGGTTAGTGCTCTATGAGTGTGCTAGAACTTTCATGATATGAACTCCACCAACTTTCTTTTTATCTTCTTCTCAAGGAGTTGAGTTTTGTGTATGTAGGTCCCTTTCAAAAGTGCCCTCTCATATTTTCAAAGCTTTTTAAAGTAAAACTTGGATATTTCCTTTGAATGTTTGGAATTACTCCTTACTTAACATATTCATGATATTACTTTTTCTTAGAAATGTAGTTTCAAGTTTTTCTAGTTTTTCACTAAGCTTGAACATCCAAATTCCACTTCTTCATGTTCTTCTTGTTTAATAAATGAGTCTTCATGAAGTTTAATAGAGTACAATTTTTTCCACCATAGTTTTCCATGTGAGCCCACTATTACTTACTAGAGTTATTCTTTATTTTTTGTAAAACACATTTTTCGTCACCCTAGATAAATTTACAAATAATTTTTTTTCAAATTTACATATCTTGAAATTTCCATTTTTAAAATTTTGATCCCTCTGAGTCTCAAAGTTTTGTTTGTATTTGTTTTGTATTACTACTCTCAAATGCCAATTTTTTGACTGAATTCTATTGTTCCAAGAGAAATTTATGGTAACTTACACAAAACATGTTGTTTTTGTCTCATTTAGAAGAGGCACTTGCAATTGTACATCTTGGCACATGTATGTTTTATTTACACTTGATATATTTTTACTTGAAATACAATGGTCCATCTTGTTTCTCGTGCAATATGTGGTACTCAATTTTGAACTCTCAAGTTTTCTATATAATATTTTTAACCAAAACACTTGTTTGAGATCAGGTCTATCTTAGTGAATTACTTCGCTCCACTCAAACAATCCATCAAGCCGTCCATTCTCGGCAATGGAAACCGATACTTGATCGTGATCTTGTCGATAGCTTTGGAGTCTGTACACATCCTCCATTCTCCAACTTTCTTCGGCGCTAATACCACCACTACCACGCATGGACTCAGACTCTCTTTGATCAACCCTCTTCCCAACAACTCTTGGACCTGTCAATTGAGTTCCCGACCTTCTGTCGGACTCATCCTATGTGGTGCTTTGTTTAGCAGACTCGAACCTGGAATCAAGTCGATCTGATGGGATATGCTCCTTGTGGGTGGCAATCCTATCGGTGTCTCATCGACTACTATGCTCTTAAACTCTTTTAATAGCTTTCCTACTTCGAACAGAATTTTCTCCTTCATTGTCACCTTCTCGAAACATGCTCCCTTCGGAATGATACCATAACACCTTGATTCCTTTTCCTCCTCTACAAGGAATTCTTTCACTGAACACATTAGCACTCGATTCTCCCAAAAGTTGCTCTCACTCTGCTTACCGTCGGTTTGCTCCTACGGTTTTGGCTTAAGAGTCCTCTTCACGCCATTTTTCCACACTGTGACTGTGTTGGCTCGACCATCATAGATAATTTTCTGATCATATTGCCATGGTCTCCCTAACAACAGATGGCACGCATCCATTCGGATTACGTCACACAGTACACTGTCCTCTAACTTCCCGACCTTGAAGTTAATCAAGCACTATCTGGTCACCTTCACATGGTGTCCTTTCTACAACCATGAGATCTTGTACAGGTATGGATGTTCCCGACATTTCAACTTTTCCTTCTCGATCACCTCTGTCGACACAATATTCTCAGTGCTTCCACCATGAACTATGTTCTTGCAACGCCATTCGTCGATTCGTACCTTCGTTCAAAAGATCGCCTTTCACTATGTCAGTTCTTGCTCATCGCGTCTATTATCCAAAACCAGTGTCTTTCTGGCTGTCATGGCCCGAATTTTCTTCTTACCATCCTCACTGCTTTCGGATTCTGATTCCTCCCTCTCGTCGACTTGATCATCTCTTCGATGTCTGGGTTTTTACTCCTCTCCAGCATGTAGGTTCTCTGGGCATTCATATGCCTTGTGTCTCACTCCACGACACTTATAACAGAATATGGTTGGTATGTTAGCTCCTTTTCGGTCGGATGCACCACCTCAACCATACACACCTTGACCACGAGTCTCACAACCATCTCATTGGTTTTCTTGCGCTTTCTCCCTTGTCGATGTCCCTTCCACATGTCGACTATCTTCGACAGTTTCCTTCCTGTAACTGCTACTTTGGATTTTCCTGGAAACAGTCCTTGCACCCCGACTAGTCATCCTACCTCTGGTCGCTGCATATTTCCTCGAAAATTTATCTTCTGCCCTCAGAGCTAACTTGTAGGATTCACCCACTACTCTGAATCTTGACATGCTCAATTCATCTTGAATGGCATATTTTCAAGCCATTCACATACCTGGTGACAACGTCTTCTCCTACGTCGGTCTGGCCCGACCTTATCGACAATCTATAGAACTCTTCCATGTACTCCTTCATGGTCATCTCCTTTTGTCAAAAGTTCTGCGACTTCCTGAATAAGGAAATCACATAGTCATTTGGCAAGAACTTTCCTTTCAGCTTGGAGACCATCCTATCCCAAGACTTGATTTTCTCCTTTCCCTTCTTGACTCTGTCAACCTGTACATTATCCCACCACAATGAGGCATGACCCTTCAACCTCAGACATGCAGTCTTAACCCACTTAGGATCCTTAATCTTCTCCATGTCGAAGTATTTCTCCATCTCTCTGAACCAGTCAATCAAATCTTCTGGATCCAGACTTCCCAAGTAGGTACAAACATCTATCTTTTCTCGACCTCTCATATCCGTCAGAATCTTGATGATTTTTTCTTCTGGTTCATCTCCTGTAGCTTCCCGATCTTCCACTTCTTCGACCTCCTCATCGTTTTGGTCTAGTGCATCAGGAATACAACCACACCTTTGGATTTATTTGATCGATGCAACTTCATTTGTGAAAGTTCGCATTGTTTGAATACACTCGTCGAAAATTTCACGATCAACTATGACTACTGCGCCACGCGCTCTTTGTCCTCGAACATGAACGCGTATGTGAGCCATTTCCAACCTCGGTTGAAACTCCCACTCATCCAATCGCAACCGGACTTCAACAAGTCGTGCTCAACTCTAACCAACCTCAGCTAGAGTTGTTCAACGTACTTGCAAGCTTAATACCACTGACATTATCCTTTAACTCTTGGGATTTTCTCTACTCTAATACCAACTGATGCAAGGCAGGTTGGTATCACTACCTTTCTCCTGGACAGGATCCTCCTCCCGCTCTGATACCAATTGACGCAAGGGCACCTTAGGACTTTAAGGTTCTTGCTTAAGAATACACACCACGCACATGTTCACATAGACAAGATGCAAACAACATACCAGAAGCTGGCTTATATTACTTCTCTGAATCAGATACAATGCAAACTACAAGGAAATGAAATAACTAACTAACTATCAGCCTTAGCTGTTACAACATAGAAGTAACTATGTGCTCTCTCAGCGTGTCGACCTCACCCTCTCCTGGTTCGTTGTGGAACTCTGAGCTATGGCTCGATCTTCTCTGTGTTCGGAAGTTGTGTGACTGTTCTCTCCAATCTACAGAACTCCCCGAACTCTACTCTGCAACTCCAACACAATGTAACTTCTTCTCTAATCTTCGCCTACGCATAAGCCTTTTACTCTACTGTTGTTATTCCTGAGACCACTGTAATCTCCAAGACATGCATCCTCTATCAGCCGATCCTTCCATGATCCTGCAGACCTACAACTGTCAGCGCCCCAACCGTGCTGCACAACCTCTGCCTGTGACGACATCTATCATGTCTTCACCCACCTACAATAAATACCATTAAATTCCTTAGCAACCCCGAACTATTGCCAATTACTCTCCTTGACTTCTATGCATCCTTCTGACAAGCTATAGAAAACCATCACATTGACCATACTGTATGTCAGCTTCGACTCACCTGTTGGCTTCCTTCGCAACCCAAGGCTTCTCCAGTCCACCCCTTCCTCCTCACCTGGCTCATGCCCAACCTATCAATATCGCGGTCTAACAATATGTCGACCTTACTGTGAATTTACAGAAACTTGTCGTCTATCGACATTCGCATGTCAACTATCGGTTGTCATCTGTCGACCTCAACATGTCGACTCTCGACCTTTGCACTCATGTTGACTGCTTCGACAGTTCCATGCTTGACTTATTGACTTCGACGAGTCAATCTACTTCACGCACCAGCGGTCTTCAGCACTCCCTCTAGTCGGTCTCTTCATGTCGATCAACTTCAACTCATCTTCCTAGGCCCCAATGCTCCTGCATCACAATCCGTCGTCGTACCCCTATGTATGTTTCTCATTCTTACGACCCCTGTTTTTCCATTGTGAGTCAGTCGGTAAATCAATTTACCTGCCACTGCACACACTCAAGGCACACATCAGTAGTGTTGCACTATAAAAATCCTTCATTGTATTTATAGGGTACATCATCATAATCTGTCAATCAGTCGAGCATATATCATTCAATCACTTCTATTTCATAATCTCTCAGTCAATCGAGCATATATCATTCAATCACTTCTATTTCATAATATGTTAGTCAGTCGAGCATATATCGTTCAATCACTTCTATTTCATAATCTCTCAGTCAGTCGAGCATATATCATTCAATCATTTCTATATCATAATATCTCAGTTAGTCGAGCATATACATCATTCATTCTGCTAATCACTAAGCAAAGCATTCATTCCTTTATTGTTTTTAAGAAAAGTATCCATTTCTATAAGTGTCGTTCAATCATTTCAAATATTCATAGGACCATTTTACTAAATTTTATTCGGTTGGGTTACCAAGCAAGTGTCTTCAAGTCTACAGTCAGTCAATGTACAGAGGCGGGCATTACAAACTTCCAAAAAACTTATTGTTTGTTAAATTTTGAGCATTAATTCACAATAATCTAGGATCTTCACTGAGATAATAACATATACAATATATCAATGCATAACAATCACAATAATCATGAGAAGCATCACAAGAATCAAAAGCAAAAGAGACAAGAGACACAGAGTTTCCATGGGGAAAACCCTAAGGTGAAAAACCCCACAACTTCCTCAGAGATAGAGAGAGCAATGGCTCAACAAAAGTACAACCAAAATACACTGAGATAGTCTCCTTTTAGCAGATGATCCTCCTCCTCACTAGTGCACCACTTTCTAAGTGAGAGAAGTATGAGTTTCCAAGTGATCCAAGTAGAGATCTCTCGATCTCTATTTATACTAGTCTATTTTCCCAGTGACCTTATGGGGCCGACTTGTATAGCTATGTATATCAACCATATAATATATATTTCAGGGTCGACGCCAGACATGGTGGTCTAATAACCCTTCGCCAAGTACACACACTTGCGACACTTGTCAATACACATGACGGCACTTCCTTATAGAGGAATAACACATCTCTTATAAGGGTACAATAAATATATATGAAATACATAGATGAAATACATTCTGATGTTACATATACATCAACACTCCCTCTTAACTAGGAAGGTATTTCTCGACACAGTTCTACTAGACAAGTCTTCTTCTCAGGATCATCATCATTGATGCATCGTCGTCATCATCGTCACTGCTGCTGCTATCTCAACCAATCTCTGACTCTACTCATCATAGGAAGTTCTACAGAGCCAGTCCTTTTTCATAATGGATGTAGGCCCACCACCTGCAGGTCTTCATCATCACTAGCCATACTGTGGAATCCTTAGGACTTATTACGGGCTACAACAAAACCTAGCTGTAGCATCCCAGGCTATTACGAGCACTCAACTCTACCTATCGGATCTCCAAGGAGCACATTACATATGACCCATCACAAAACCTGGATGAAGCATCCCAGGCTGTTACAAGCACACAACTCTACCTGTCGGATCTCCCAGGAGCACATTACATGTGACCCATCACAAAACCTGGCTGAAGCATCCCAGGCTGTTACGAGCACACAGCTCTACCTGTCGGATCTCCCAGGAGCACATTACATTTGATCTCACCACAAAACCTGGCTGAAGCATCTGAGGCCTTCTTCATCCTATCCAGATCTCCCAAGAGAAAATTACATGTGGTCCACCACAAAACCTGGCTGAAGCATCTGAGGCCTTTTTCATCCTATCCAGATCTCCCAGGAGCAAATTACATGCCATAGGAAAAAACCTTGCAAGAGCATCTCAGGATGTTACGGGTACACAACTCCGACCTGAAATCTCCCAGGACACAAATTACATGTCCTCCCAAAGCAATGGCTTGAAAGAGCATCCCAGGCTGTTACAGGTACACAACTATGACCTATAGGATCTCCCAGACATGCTCATCTGCACAACCTGATCCACGGCCACAAAGTATCATCCTGATACTCACCATACATCATACTGATCATCATCACTGCAACATCCTGCTGCATGTCATCTGGAGAAGCTCGTCATCCAAGATCATCATGATCATACAATGCATCTACCTGATGCATACCAAGTATCTACCTGATACATATCATCATACACAGTGTATTCACCTGATACATATATACATGACCCACACAATGTATCCATCAACATACATGATCTACCTGATCATACCTGATACATATCAACATACATGATCTACCTGATCATACAATGTATCCACCTGATACATATACAGGTACATGGTCCAAGCATCCAACATGATGCATATACAAAATACATACAAATGGTCCAACTGATCATATCCAACATCCAACATGATGCGTACATACATATACATATAAATGATCCAACTGATCATATCCAGCAGAAACTAGAACGTCATCCTGATGCTCATCATCCAGCACTTACATCCATAGCCATGTGAAGGATCCTCCTTCCAACATGCTTGGAGTGGCTTCAGCAAATGTGTCCATCACTTCTTCCTCAAAGTGTCGTCGATCTGAAGAACACCAAGCCTCTCCCTGAAGTATTCAAACTTCACTCTGGCTAGTGGCTTTGTCAGTACATTTGCAATCTGCTCGTCCATCGCAACATACAGGAGCTTCACAGCTCCTCTCTACACCATATCCCTGATATAGTGATATTTGATCTCTATGTGTTTTGACCTGTCATCAAACACTGGGCTCTCGGACAACTTCACACAACTCTGGTTATCGTAAAAGATACTAGTAGCATCCAACAGGAGATCAAATAACTCAGACAGTAGCTTCCGTAGCCATACTGTCTCACAACTAGCTGAACAGGCTGCAACATACTATGCCCCAGTTGTACTCAGTGCTACATAGGACTGATTCCTACTAAACCAAGAGATCACACTTGATGCCATACTGAAGCAACACCCAAATGTGCTCTTCCTATCTATAGCACTTCCAACCCAATCTGAATCAACATAACCCTACAGGTTAAACTTTTGATTCACTTCATACTTGAGTCCATAATCCACTGTACCCTTCAGGTACGTTAGAACATGCTTTTCAGCAACCAGGTGAACACTCCTCGGATCTGTCAGGAATTGACTCAATGTGTTCACAACAAAGCAAATATCTGGTCTCGTGTTTGTCAAGTACATCAAGGACCCAATCATCTGACGATACATAGATACATCAACCGGCTTAGATGAAGCATCACATAGAAGCTTCAGGTTCGATGCCATAGGTGTGGCCATGGCCTTGCAATCCATCATCCTGAATCTCTTTAGGATATCTACTGTGTACTTCCCTTGACCAAGGAAGATCCCACCTGCACTCTGCCACACCTCCATACCTAGGAAATAATGCATCATTCCCAAATATTTCATATCGAACTCGGAAAAAAGCTTCCTCTTAGTATCTACAATCAATCTGTCATCTCCTGTTACAAATAAGTCATCCACATACAGGGGTAGAATCACAGGATTCCCTTCCTCAACCTTGTAGTAAAGGCTAGAATCCGCTTTACTCTTGGTAAAGCCCAAACTAGATAGGAAACTATCTATCCTACCATACCAAGTTCTGGGAGCTTGCTTCAAGCCATACAAGGCTTTCTTCAATCTGCACACATATGACTCCCTGTCATGTATTTCAAAACTGAGTGGATGCTCCACATAGACTTCTTCTTCAACTACACCATTCAAGAAAGTTGTCTTGAAATCCATCTGGTGTATCTTCCATTTTATCACTTTTATACTTCTCTAGGTTGCCATCTACAGCATGCTTGATCTTGTATATCCATTTGGAAGTCACAACAAACTTCTCTTTAGGTCTTGGGACAACATCCCAAATATCATTCTTCATGATCGACGGATCGTGGAATTCTTCCCGTATCCTGGGAACTTCAATATCTTCAATAGATAAATTTTGTTGCTTTGAACAAATGTTGTAGTCCTTCTTTTGTAGGTGAAGGTATATGGTATTTCCTACAAAACAAGTTAAATTGCATGATTAGAAACATCTCGTAATTTTAAGTACAAATTCTTTCACATAAAGAAATATGTCATACAGTCATGCAATTGTTTAAGCCAATGCTTCAATACAACATTTATCCATGTTCCATAACTTTCTAGATGCCTTCGAGTCTCTACCAGAACATTCTTAAGAGTTTGCACTACTCCCAACATGTCAGCAAAGAGGTTTCATTCTCTATAAGTAGCAATGGAATGTTGTACAGTGCCATAGGCCACTTACCCGTCATATGCATATTAGTAGTATATTGTTCATTAATACAATCATTCTAATATGCACAATACATATCCTATGTCTAGGAACATGAGCATATAAATCATTGAAAATTTTTATTTAAACAAACAAATATGCAAGAAATGATAATTGAAATACTTATCTTTGTTTGTTTGTTGGATGGACACCTTATGAGTCTTTGCTTCCTTGCAGGAGCTGCTGGAGTCCTAATCTGAAGTAGCTTCTTCTACACCTTTCTGTTGTGAAATGTAGAAAGATGATCAAATCCCTCTGAATATCTGCATCCTTGCAGGAACTACTGGAGTGTGCTTTTTCTTGATCTTTGATTCTTTTGCAGGGGCAACTGGAGTGTGCCCCCTCTTGATCTTTGCTTCCTAGATTACCTGTTCTTGAACTTATATTCATCCTTGGTCCCTAAGAATTCTTATTAGTATCATGATTGTGTTACCCTTGTGATCTCATACAAAATCATGCATTCATTAGTATATTCTTAGAACTATCAAAACACAATAATCTCAAGCATGTATAGTCATGATCATTTCAAACAGAAATAATAAGCATTAGCATTCAGGGTTTATATAGGACTCTTATGGTTAGTCATAACATGTCTAAACCTGTGATCACTCAAACCTATGACTCTTCTTGGTTAGTCATAATATTAAATAAGGTAAGACACATAATATGCATATACCCATGATTATTCAAACCTATGTCTTTATGAACAATCATCATCAATCATGTCATGCATACTTATATAAGAGATCCTATGATATAAGGAAAACATACTTGTTCACCATATTTTCTAGTTATGTCTAGTAATGTTTTCTTGTTCTCTTCAATGTCCTGCATAACTCATAAGTTAACCTTTTCAAAAACAATTTATACATACCTCTATGTGATTCATGACTATGGATGAATCTTTGTCTTCATGTCACCATGACATTTTCAGGTTGTCCCTTCAATTTGTACAATCCTCCCTCTTACTCTCCAATCACCACTGCATCATCAATAGATTTACCCTTTGGCCACACTAGGACTTGTCCATCCACAAATGCAACCCTCATGCCTTTTGCATCCAATGCAGAGATGGAGAGAAGGTTATTCTTGAGCCCAGGTACATAAAGGACTTCTTTCATCTTCAAAGATTTTCCAGAATCTAGGTTGTAGGAGGCTTCACCACTTCCTTTGATAGGGTATTGATAATCATCCCCAAGTTTCACCTTATGGGGTGACTCATGTTCAGATAGGTTTACAACATATTCCTTAAACCCAGTCATGTGTTTGGAAGCCCCACTGTCAATTAACCAATCATTACAACCATGGGAGATAGTACCTGTGAGAGCAGAGATTAGAACATACTCTTCTTCACTTGATGAGTCATCTTCACTTTCTGCCCTAGCTTTCTTCTTTGGAGGTTCATTATCTTCGGTAGCATGAGCATGGTACCTTCTTTTGTTACCCTTCTTCTTCTTGCTGGAGTTGTTGTTGTCCCTTTTGTTCTTGGGACATTCTGAAGCAAAGAGACCCTTCTCATTACAAGAGAAACACCTTAGATCTTTCTTGTCTTTGTGATAATGATGAGAAGATTTCTTCTTGAGATGGGATGGCTCCCTCTTGAACTTGCCCTTCTTAGTGTGAGCTGTGAGAGCTTGATCTTCATTCCCCATCTTTTCTTCTCTTGCCACAAGCCTTGCTTCTTCTTGGGAACATTCCTCCCACAATCTACTGAAGGAGATTAATTTCTTTCTTGCACAGATCCCTTGGATAAAAGAGTCCCATGACCTAGGTAGGCCATTCAATGTGATCATAACAATTTCACCATTCTCCACCATTTCATCTACAGCTTCAAGTTGTTCCTTGATTTGAGAGACCTTGGAGAAATAGGATTGAATGGTTTCTCCATTCGACATCTTGACCCCTTTCAATTGATTCCGCAGGGTCATCTTTCGATTTATGTTCTTTCCTTCAAACAGCTTGGTCAAAGAGTCAAACAAAACCTTGGGTGTCTTTAGAGAAAACACATGGGGTATGAGATGGTTTTTGATAGAATCAGTAATGATTCTCTTTTCCTTGGCCAAGTTCTTCTTATGCTATACCTTAGCCTCTTCATCCTCTAGGATAGGGATGTCTTCTTTTATACATGAGTCCAACTCATTCTCTTCCATGATTAACCCAATCCTATACTTCCAAGCTCGGAAGTTATCAGCCCCTTCAATTTTATCCTCAAGCTTGGTGTGGTGAGACATCTTAAAGAGTACTTCAAATGGAAATAGAAAAGATTTAGGTCTTACCACTTGAAATGCTGAAAACTAGATCTGGTCCCGGATTAGGGTTTGTCGAAAAAACCCTAAAAATTCAAAATCTGAATTTCAACTTCCTGAAAGGATAGAAAGATGCGCCTTGATGAGCTGATTAGCCTGGTGTATTCCGAATTTGAGATCAGCAAAGCTTTACCCTTCAGATTTTCCTTTTTGTCCTCGCGGGTTCTTTAGGGAGAGCCTTGAATTAGGGTTTTAGTTTCCCAGAGATCTACCCAGCCAAAAATCTCGATCCAAAGCTCTACACTTCGATTTTTGCAAGGAGCTTCCAGATATGTCTTCAGATTTAAGAAATTCCTATTTTTGTGGAAACCCTAATTTTTAGGGCCAAATCTGAAAATGGTCAGAATTGAATTCTGATTGGACAGATAGATTCTCCTTAATGAGTAGAGTCAATCTACTATACTGCGTTTCTAAAATCTGTGGATAGAAACCCAATAAACAAGAAACTCAAGTTTTCATCACTGCAAAATGTCTTCTTCTAAGGTTAGCTCTGATACCATGTTAAATTTTGAGCATTAATTCATAATACTCTAGGATCTTCACTGAGAGAATAACATATACAGTATATCAATGCATAACAATCACAATAAGCATGACAAACATCACAAGAATCAAAAGCAAAAGAGACAAGAGACACAGACTTTGCGTGGTGAAAACCCTAAGGTGAAAAACCCCACAACTTCCTCAGAGATAGAGAGAGCAATGGCTCAACCAAAGTACAACCAAAATACATTGATATATTCTCCTAGTAGCAGATGATCCTCCTCCTCACTAGTGCGCCACTTTCTGAGTGAGAGAAGTATGAGTTTCCGAGTGATCCAAATAGAGATCTCCCGATCTCTATTTATACTAGTATGTTTTCCGAGTGACCTTATGGGACCGACTTGTCTAGCTAGGTATATCAACCATATAATATATATTTCAGGGCCGACCCCACACATGGTGGTCTAATAACCCTTCACCAAGTACACACACTTGCGACACTTGTCAATACACATGACGACACTTCCATATAGAGGAATAACACATCTCTTATAAGGGTACAATAAATATATATGAAATACATAGATGAAATACATTCCAAAGTTACATATACATCAACATTGTTTTTGCCTCTTACGGAAGTGAACTTATACAATTTTGAACATTATAAAGAACTTATTTTGGAATTATGAATTTAGATATGTTATACATATGAGATAAAAACTCATCATTCTCATACTTAAGAATTAATTATGTAAAAATTAATTATATATATATATATAGTATTCTAAGGTTTTTAGTATTTCATATTAGAAATCTATAACTACTTTCTATGTTGATGATAAATGTGGAAAACCATTACATTAGAAGCACAACAATAACAATTTGTCCAAATTGTTTTCTTGTCACAATTTGTAAAACGCTTTTATGAATTTATGGTATGACCATGTTCTTCATTGAAAAGGTAAAAAATATGATTGATGTTTCTTAATGGTAAATTAAATACTTTTTGGTGAGAAGAATACTCGATTTATTTAGATTTTATATCTTAAGTATTATTAAACTATTTTTATTAACAATAACAGTTCTTGAATTTAAGTTGAGATTTATATTTTTAAAACTTTTCTCTAATTATTTAGAATATATATGCTATGGGATTATTATTATCAAACATCATTAAATTGATCTTGCGATTGAGTGGTTATTTGGTCTCTAGCTGAACCCACAATATATTGATCTTAGAGAAATGAGTGATTATATTTCTGGGACTCAAGGCTATTGGAACTCCACCATCTTACTCTTGTAATCTTCTCAAGGAGTTGAAATTCGTGTATTGTAGGTCCTTTAACATTTCATCTTTCATGTTTTCAAAGTTACCATATTCAGGAAGTTACTTTTTATTATAAATGTAGTTTCAAGGTTTGGTACTCTTTCATTAAGATTGGACAATCCAAATTCCACTTCTTTATGTTATTTTTTTAATTGATGAGCCATCATTAAGTTTAATAGCAAGTATAATTGTTTCCATCATCTTTTTCCATGTGATCCCACTATTACATACTAGAGTTATTCTATAATTTTTTTTAATCTATAACAACTTTTAATTCATCCTAGATAAATATACCAATAAAAACTTATTCAAATTTCAAATTTCCATGCCTTAAAAAATGCTAGTCCAGCCAACCCCCTCCTTAAAGTATATCTAATGTTTTGGCCCCTCTGATTCTCAAAGTGTTGTCTATATTTGTCTAATATTACTTCTCTCCCATGTCAAAGGTTTGACCAAATTCTAATGTTCCAAGAGAAAGTTATGGTAACTTCCAAAAAACTTGTTGTTTTGTCTCTTTTAGAAGAGTGAACTTGTACATCTTGGCACTCGTATTTTTTCTCTACTTATGATATTTTTACTAGAAACACAATGGCACATCTTATTTCTCATGCAATATGTGGTAATCGATTCTTAACTCACATGTTTCACATATAATAGTTTTACACAAAACATTTCGAAGCTATAGCAATATAGGACTTGAAATTATCCCACATGTAGAATGCAATGTGACCTAAGGATACAAAAAAAAATCTTTTCTAAAATGTCCCATAACATTTAAAACTAGGTATACCTACTATAATAACAGATAATGAGTACAATTACAATTAATATTAAGGATCTAAGCAACCAATAAAGAAAATAATAATATAATAATAGAAATGTTATATCACGATATCAATGAGTTTTGTAGAAGATAACCTTTTATAGATGAATGGTTTCTTGTCATGTTTTTGTAGTAGAGAAAAAGTCACTCTTAAAAAAAAAAATACGTACGTCTTACATAAAGTATAGATATATTTATATACAGATTTGACAAAAGCATTGCATTAGTTTTGTCATATTTTTACTACATATTTAATTCTTTAAGAGAGAACATAATTCAATTTAAAATTAAGAAAAAATATTCTCAAAAGATCTTAAAGACATTTCAATTTTTCAAGACCAAATACAACAAAATAAAATTGATTTATGTGCTAGCCTAATTTGTAATACAGAACCCAAATTTAAATATTAATAATATATGTAAAACTATAATATACTATACCTCCCATCATCATGAAATAAACAACTAGACAATATAAAGAAACCCCATTGATATTTACCAAACACATTCTATAAAAAATAATTTAGTAAACAAGCAACAAAGTCTTGTATTATAAAATACCAAAAAAATCCTTCAACTACATTCCTAAGGGAATAATGCTATAAAATGGATGTAACTAAATACCCACTCGACAACATAGAAAAGTCAATAGAATTTGTGAAAGGCACAACACTACATTAAGTTTTCATGTCAAATGTAGTTTTCAGGTCATAAGTATCATGGTAGATTAATAAATTTTAATGAGAAAATTGAAATTGAATGAATAATCTAAAATTTCTTAAAATTTGTTATCCAACATAAATTTTAATGATCGTCAAAGTTTTGAGGAGTTTAAATTATTGAACTTATGGCATAAAATGTGTATTCATGGGATATTAAATAATAATTCTAATTTCACTAAATATTAAAGAGTGTTGTTTAAAACTATTTTTGTTGAATATCATCCAATACACATTTGAAATTAAAACACACTTACTTATAACTAATAACATATATGGGTGGTCACAAAGTTGCTCCATAAAACCATTGCAATGGGGTTGCGCTAGCGGAGAAAAAATGAAGATGTGCACACACCTAAGGAAGCACGCATGCGCCTTTAGGTTTGGTACCGAATCGAGGCGCATGCGTGCCACTCCGCATGCAATTTTTTTGCACATATGCATCCAAGGGTGTGCGCGTGCTCCTGTTAAACCAAATAAAAGAAGGGGGTAGAACGTTGTCTATTTCATTTCCAATCAAACAAGTTTCATTTACCCAACACGTACATGGTAGGAGATCACCCCACTCACCCATTGCACTCACGAACTCCATCAATCCATCTACTAAGTGATAATCCATTGCATTGGATAGGTAAGATCATTTTTTTGGTCATTTTATTGATTCCTTATTGTCTATTAAATTTTTAATAATTCCCAAATTAGTGGTTTGAAAGCTCCTTTCTTTCTCTTGATCACTAAGTTTTTTCATTTAGGGAATAACTCCTAGGTTTCCTACAAATTTACCATGTATCAACCAATGACTTGTATACATGGCTAAAAAAGTCCCAATGGTTATTATATTCCTCTTGTATTTCCACATAGAGAAAAAATGCACCTAGTAGATGCCAAGTGTTATGGTCCAAGACCTTTCCCATGGTCATCAATCCCTAGAAGCTTTTCTTAGGACCTATGGGATACATTTCATCATTTTACCAATTCCATATCATAAGAACCAATTTTGGTGTTCAAATCCTCCAAATAGTGTCAATATCCTCACCAATAAGGTAAATATTCACAGCCATATCTAGTCCCTCAACACCGACACTTGGTGTTCATAACCTCTTAATCATATTTAAATATGCTCATATGGAGGCCAAATATCCCCCGATCCTATCTGTGTTTTGATTTGACACATCATTCTTGGTCCTAAATGAATAGAATCCTTGTTTATGGCGTAAGGCATATGTTTCCTCCATTGAACATGTTCATGGTCCCAAGGCCCATACCTAATGTACACAACCTACTTAGTTCAACAGTCAAAGGCTTAGGATACCCTTCAAAGGTCAATTGCTATTCTTTACGGCATTAGCCATGGCTTGAGATGCTTAGAATTGATTCTTACAACCTAAGTCTAAAATTTTCTAACTTAATCATGTCCAAAGAACTCACATCCAAACTGAGTGCTTAAAAAATCCTAATGTCTCACATTCCCCCCCTTGAAAATAATTATAACCTACGGAGTTATTCTGGTTGCAAGGATTTTTCCTACCATAAAAACTAATTAATGTTTTATATGTTGTCATTATAATGTGTGCACCTTTGTAATGTGTCTATCACGTTCATAATGCATACAAATTATTCTTGTTATAAAAAAAATGGAAACCAACCTTATTTTATGCAAACCAAAACTTACTTAATTGTTATAGAATCATCTCTCTGAAACACTACGGTTCGAATACAAATTTTATAATGTTTTTTACAATTTTCTCTTCATGTTTTGTTGAGTTCTTATTGCATTTGGTCCTTCTAAAGATGGGTAATTAACATAATCAAGAAGAAAAGTTTGACTGCATCAATTTGTACATAAACAGCATGCACATATACAAATATCTACACG
The DNA here is from genome assembly GCA_027924585.1 of Larix kaempferi. Lineage (NCBI taxonomy): Eukaryota > Viridiplantae > Streptophyta > Pinopsida > Pinales > Pinaceae > Larix > Larix kaempferi. The sequence continues at coordinate 2,613,468 of BSBM01000240.1, read as the reverse complement.
TACATACACACATAAGAACATGCACATACACAATAAATAAACCCTAGCTTGAAAAAGACAATGCCAATTTTGAGAAAGGGGGTCACTTCTAATATGAAGGCTCTGGGAGAGCGTGGCCCTTGTGAACACATCCACAATGGCCATATGCATGTGTGGGAGATGAAATAATCCAAGTATACTCACTAGTTTGGGTTCTGTGCCCCCAAAGAAAATCCTTAAAGTCTCCCTCAATGGCCACAAGGTGCCTGGAAAAAATGACCATAGCACCAAAACCGTCAATCCGGTCGCCAATCCATCGATTCTAGTGGATTCAAGATGATAGGTTTCTTCTAGATCTCCCCCCCCCCCAACCGTGCCTCAAATTCCCAGAAATGGTGCGATTGTGCCATCTCCGGAACTAGTGTTTTGTTCATTGAAGGCCACATGGCCAATTTTGCACAAGGGGGTCATTTCTAATCCGAAGGATCCTGAGAGAGCGTGGAAATTATGAACACATCCACAATGGCCATATGGACATGTAGGAGACAAAAGAATACAAGTTCGCTCGTCATTTTTTATTTAGTGCCCTCACAGCAAATCCTCAAAGTGTCCTTGAATGGCCACGAGGTGCCCGGAAAAAACACCAATAGACCCAAAACAGTGACTCTGGTCGTGAATCCTTTGATTCTCATGGATTCGGGACACTGGTTTTCTGGCATAAGAAATATCATGCCTAGAATGTTTCAAGTATAGAAGACTTCCAATCAACTGTCGATAAAGTGTCCAATCAACCAATGGTGTGGAATCACCATCCTCAAGTCTTATTCCCGAGACGAATGGGAATGGTGTTGCCTTACAATCTAACATATTAAATTTGTTTACCAGGTCTGAAGCATATTTTTTTTTAGGTATGGTGATCCCATCAAAGTTTTGAGCAATCTCTAACCCAAGGAATTGCTTCAACGAGCCCAAATCGCTTATGTCAAAAGCTAGATTTAAAGTAGTTTTTGTGTTGCCGATCGAAGCAAGATTGATTCCAGTTGTTAAAAAGGTCATCAACATAAAGGACAATGATTAGAAAATTACCTTAATCATGCTGTAGGTATACATCTGGATCTGATTTGCACCTAGAAAAATTATGTGACAGAAGGAAGGAATACATCTTTGCATACCAAGCTCTTGGGGCCTATTTTAAACCATACAATGATTTCTTCAATATGCACACTAATGTCGGAACATAAAGGACAATGATAAGAAAATTACCTTAATGCTTCTATAGGTACACATTTGGATCTGATTTGCACCTAGAAAAATTTTGTGACAGAAGGAAGGAATCCATCTTTGCATACCAAGCTCTTGGGGCCTGTTTTAAACCATACAATGATTTCTTCAATCTGCACACTAATGTATGATCTTATATGTATCCTTCAGACTACATCATGTAAATATCTTCTTTTAGATCTTCATTAATAAATGCACTCTTCACATCCATATGGTGCACTTCCCAGTGCTTAGATGCGGAAGTTGCCAAAACTAGGCGTATAGAATCCATCTTTGCAACCAGTGCAAAGGTCTTGGTGAAGTCCACTCCTTGGACTTGGGAGAATCCTTTTGCAACCAAACTAGCCTTGTATTTGTAGGTTGAGCCATCTACAGCAACCTTTGTGCGGTAGACCCATTTTCATTGGACTAATTTCCTCCCAGGTGGAAGAGAAACTAGCTCCCATGTAGCATTTTTCTGAAGAGAACTGTACTCTTCATCCATGGCGGTTTGCCATCTCGGATCTCAATGGGAATGATAGTATGATTTGCGATTTGAACCTATCATAAAAAAAAAAATTCATATAGTAAAGGATCATAAAATGAAAGAGCCATACCTGCTCTTTGAAACTCTGCTCGAGTTCTCCTTGGATCGGTACGATTTCCAATGTTAGAACCAATAGATTGGAGAGTATTTTGGGCCCACTTTGGAAACTGTTGGGGCTGATCTAGATCCGCATCTAAACCTGATATTTCATGTTCATTGAAATATGATAAAACATCATAAATATCAGAACACAAACTATCATCATCTTCTTCCGAATATTCTTCTTGTGGAGGCGGCAATTCAACTGTTTCTTCGTCGACTAGTTTTAGATCTTGAAGCGATTCTTCAAATCTTACACTTTGCTCGATGAATATATTTTTGTATCTGATATCCATGAGTTTGTATCCTCTAGATTCTTCAGCATATCCAATGAGGATGCACTTAGTACTTTGCGGATCCAAATATTTTCTCTTCTCAGTCAGAGTTCTAGCCCATGCAGTTGAGCCAAAAATCCTAAGATTGGACACATCAGGTTTGTGACCCGTATAGGCTTCGAAAGGAGTAGTAAATTTCACGAATGAGTGTGGAAATATATTTTTAATGTATGCAGCAACATTCATAGCCTCAACCCAAATATTTGCAGCCAAACCCTTTGACTGAAGCATACAAGTTGTCATTTCTTTCAGTGATCGGTTCTTCCTTTCCACTACACCGTTTTGTTGAGGTGTGTAGGGAAAAGTGTGCTGGATCTAAACTCCATTTTCTACAAAAAGTTGCAGCAGTTCTGATTTTATATATTCACCTCCATTATCATATCTAATAGATTTTATCTTGCTTTCGGTGGGAGTCTCAACAGAAGCCTTGAAAATCTTGAATTTTTCTAGCACGTCTGACTTGTTTTTTAGAAAGAAGACCCATGTGAATCTGGAGAAGTCGTCAATAAATGTAAGAACATACCTTGATCCATTCATGTATGTATGTGGTAGCAGACCGTTGATATCAGAATGAATCATCCCCAAAATACAAGAAGCTCTGCTAGCTTTTCCTTGGTCAAACTTGTGCTCGGGGTGCTTCCCAATGATGCAACCCTTGCATATTCCTTTCGAGGATTTGGTCTTCGGAAGGCCATCAACCATGGATTTATTTTGCAGCAACCACAAATATTTATAATATTTATAATGTGGATGGAGATGGTGCTGTTGGATTCCAATGAATAAAAAGAATCTTTGTTTGCAACCATGTGATTCGAAGCTCCTGAATCTATGAGAAGAGTTGTGGAATTTAAAACACTAGCCATGAGTGCATGACCTCTTTCTATATGATCATTGTTGTCCTTCACCCTTCTGCCATCAGGAAGAACGATGTTTTTTTTCTCCAAGAGAAGGGCCATCTGATCTATGGTCTTCTTCATGCATGAGCTTTCAAGATGAAAGCCCTTACTTCAATAAGAACATTTAGTCTTCTCTTTTCCATTTTGTTTGTTTTTTCTTGAACCGGATGGTTCATGTGACTGATTTGTCTTCTCCTTCTACTTTGGATGATCAAGCTTTGGCTTCTCTTTCTTTTTCTTCCCTTTTCCATTCGTAGCGTTGGATCCTCTAGAAAAAAGGGATTGATCTTTGGAGTGAATGGACCCATTTGAACAAGCTTATCATGCTCTTTTGTTAAGGACTCAATGAAGGCATCAAGGTAGTCATCTTCCAATTAGGAATTGTGAGCTTTCCCGTATTGAAAGTGGAAACAAAAACCAAATAATTTTTTCCTTGCTTTCTAAGGATGGATAGAATCAATTGGTTATCTTCCTTTTCCACTCCACATTGCTTCAATAGAATTACCAAGTGCTTAAACTTAGTGAAGAAGTCATTGATGGTCTCGAAATTCTCAGGATTGAATGCAATCAGCTCATTTTCTAGCTGACACGATCACATTTCATCCTGCTTTCCAAAGAGAATGACAAGTTGATCCCATGCCTCTTTCGGATTAGCCAATCCAGTATGATGGAAAAGAAGATCCTTAGAAATGTTGAGACAAAGGAAACCATAAGCTTCATCAAGCTTATTGAAGTATTTTTCCTTCTCTACTGGAGATGTAGCTTCGACTTCTATGCCCATGGTGACTCTATAGAAGCCCTTAGAGTGCAATATTATATCCATGTCATCCTTCCACTGATAATAGTTGAAGGAAGTGAGAAGATTTGATGAAGAAGTGTCCATCTTCAAGAAGAGCGAATGCATTAGGAGGAGGAGAGAACCTGCAAATCACAAAACAAACAAGAACCTTTAGGTCAACAACCTGCACTTTTCAAGTTGCATCACACTTTACATAGGAGATCAAGCAAGCTTGAAAATCCAATGATCAATATACAAGAATTATGTGGAAATTCTTGGCTTCTGGTGCAGAATTGGAAAAAATAGTTGCAAGTGCAAAATATGCATGCAGTGCATAATCACTGGTGCAGAATCACCAGTGCAGAATAGTTGGCTTGTCCACGGGCATACATAATATACGTAATATTACGTAATATTGCTTGAATATACGTAATATTACGTAATATTGCTTGAATATACGTAATATTGCATCCACGGGCATTTCAATAAGTAAAGCCTGAGAGATGGGATTTGAATGTGTAGCTCACTATGTGTCCTCATTGCTTAGAGGGGATGGGCATTAATCCATACTGGATTTGTAACAGTTTTTTTGTGTTTGTTGAAACGGAATATTCCATAGCTCGATCTTCTCTCCTCTCAAGTCCAAAAGAAGGGATATCCATCTGCGGCCCACTGTCTTGCAAAAGACTTCAGCACACCTTCACACACAAATACTACCTATTCAAACCCAATTATGGCATCACACACTGTCAAATTAATACCACCTTCACATACCAAGTTACACCCATTCAAACATCTTGATACCTAATTCCAACCCATGCCCAATATTTATAGTTTTATATAGCTTGAGTGTGCCTAACTATTAAGAGCATGTGTGTTCCTCCTTAGGTTCAGATTTGGAGAGGGGTAGGGTATGTACATCTCCATAGACTTTAGCACTCAAATTGTTGTGTGAATGGAGGTCACTTGTTCCCACAACAAAGGGGATCCATACACCAATTTGGTGTATGGCTTGTCCATGCCCTCAAAATTAGATTATTATTATTATTATTATCCATAAACCTCATTATACTAAGAAATGCATTATTTCTTCTTTTTTCTAGTTTTAAACCTCTAATTATGAAGTTTGTGATAGTAATAATAATCTATTTTTATGATCACAACCTAACTAGACACCATTTTGGTGTATGTGACCCGCTTGTTTGTGGCACAAAAACCCCCTCGATAAAGCGATTTAAGTGCTAAAATTTACGAAAGTGTACAAACCCTACCTCCTTAAGATTTGGAGCTATAATATTTTCTTTAATAAACCCATATCAAAATTAGACATACATTGATTTTATTTACAAAATAATACCCTTTCACTTTCGTAAAAATAAAATTTAAAATTTGTTATTTAAGGTTCTTCAAAATTTGCAAATGCTAAACAGATTCGATTCTAAATCACTACCAAAATTTTTAAATTTTAAGGAAAATCGCGTAGGAAAAATCTTAAAAGCTAGAATAATAAAAATTTAAATATATTAAATAAAATTATCCCTGATTAAATTTTTAATTTATTTTGGATTTAAATATTATATTTTAAATTAAAATCCATTAAATTGCTTTATACATTGAATTTTGACCCTTCTCTGCGGGTGCAATATTCCAATTTTCATGGAGATATATACCAAAGCAAAATTATCGAGCCGACCCTTCTCTCCGGATGCAATATTCCAATTTTTAAGGAGATATATACCAAATTAAAATGATCGAGGAGGTTATAAATTTAGGATGTTATAAATCAACAATTTTGTGTGTTTTGATAACATTATTTTTCTGACATGAATCTGTAGAGATCGCATAATCTATATACGCGTTTCTGGGTTATTTCGCAGGATAATCGAGGCGAGGAAATATTTAATTTCGCAAAATAATACCTGGCTCACGTCAAATTTGTGTACACTCGGAGATCTGCTGTGTTTGTGTGAGAATGCAGAAATCACAAAATGTCTCCAGGAATGTGTATGAGTTCAAGATTGTCGAGAATAAAGTTCGAATGGAAGAGCTGGAAGTCCAAAAGCTGGCAGAAGATCTTGAGGCAACTTTAAAGCTCACCAGATCGCAGAGCAAATTCAGAACCCAATTGTCTCAGAAATCCGTCACCAAAAAATCGATCACCAAACCCGTCCGCAGATCCAAAACCCGATCTTCTCGAAAATCGGTAAGTGGAAGCAATCCCAGTCATCCCAACATAACAAGAGACTTACAGGAAAATGGTGGGGGAATACAGGCAAATTCTCGACTACACCAACGTTTTCCTGCTAATTTGCAGCTGCCCAAATTCATGACAAGCTTTTTGACCGAGCACTCTAACTGCCATTTTTGCAGAAGGGAGAAGGTCTGCGAGGAAAAAGATTGTGAACGTTGTGTCAATGGAGTCGTTGGAAAGGCTTGCATAGGAAAAACAGATTGCTCTGTGTGCCATTCAAATACTGGTGTGTTTTGTAGAAGATGCTTGAAATTGCGTTACGGGGAAGATCTTGAGACGGTGCGGGAAAATAAGAATTGGATGTGTCCACATTGTTCAGAGGAGAGAGGTATTAAGCCATACTGGATTTGTAACAGTTTTGTTTGCTTGGTGATACGTAAAATTCCATCCATAAACACAGGCATTTCAATAAGAAAAGCCCAAGAGATGGGATTTGAATGTGTAGCTGACTATGTGTCCTCATTGCTTAGAGGGGAGCAAGATTTCCATATGAAATAAACTCTGAGAAAATTCGACGTTAGGGTTGCCTATTGGGTCATATTAGGTCATAGGTAGACGTTACGTTTGTCTATTAGATGTTCATTTTTCTTGAAAGGGTTGTGTATTAGACGTTAATTTTCTGGCATAGACAGGTAGGTCATAGATAGACATCGATGGATAATGGTTGAATTTCAGTAATTTGTGGCCATGGCCAGAAGAGTGGAATTTTGTTTAGTTGCTTTTTTCTTATAATGCCTTTGGCTACTGGTAAATCGCAATTTTTAAAGAGTCTTGGTATGCTTTGTGTTTTTGGGCTTACTTATTTGTTTACAGAATGTCATTTATCTTTTAACAATGACTTTTTTAGATTGGAAGTGGAAGTTTGTTTGAAGCTTTGTAACTGTGTAAGAAAAATGATGCATGGTAACATTTGTTTGATAACAGTTGAGATTTATAGTTATAAAGTTTTTTTAAATAATTTTAGAATATCTATCATGTTATGTAATTATTATTTTGATCAAAATTCTTTATATTGATTTTAAAATTGAAGTGATTATTTAGTTTTGAGTTTAGCCTACAATTTTGTAGATCTTGGAGTAATGAGTGATTATATGTTTTGGACTCAAGGTTATTGGAACTTTGTTATAGATTATTCTTGGTATCTTCTTTTCAAAGAGTTGAGTTTTGTGTATGTAGGTCTCTTTTAAAAGTTCCCTTCATGTTTTCAAATTTCTTTTTTAGTTAAACTAGGATATTTCCTTTGAATGTTTGGAATTATTCGTTAGTTACCATATTCATAATGTAATTTCTGCTTAGAAATGTGTATTCAAGGATTGTTACTCTTTGGCTAAGTTTTGAAGACCCAAATTCCACTTCTTCGTGGATGAGCCTTCCAAAAGTTTAGGGAATAGAATTTTTTTCACCATCACTTTCCATGTGATATGAGTGTTACATTTTGTAGTTATTTTCCATTTTTTTTATCTATGACACCTTTGGAATCACCCTAGGTTAATATTCCGATCAAAATTTATGCAAATTTTAAATTCACATGGATTTAAAAACTCTAGTTTGTAGATTGTGTTACTAGCTAATCTTTATCCTAAAGTATCTCTGAAATTTTCGTCCATCTTATTCTAAAATATTTGTTTTTAGTAGTGTAATATCAATTATTTCCAATTTCAAATGTTTGACCAAATTCTAATGTTCCAAGAGAAAATTATGGTAACTTCCACAAAACTTTTTGTTTTTGCCTCTCGGGTGAATGAACTTATACAATCTTGAACACTTGAAAACTTATTTTGGAGGTATGAATGTAAATATGCTATACATATGAGATAACAATTCATGTCTCACATACTTATTTACAAACAAGTTATAAACTATATAAGGAATTCTAAGGTTTCTAGTATTGTAAATTAGGAATCCCTAACCACGGTATTTTTTAAGGATTCGAATATTATACTTAAGTATAGTATCCTAGGCGATTGTTTTGGATTGAAAAAAACATGTATATAGATAGTTAGGCGAATATTAAATATGGAACATACAATTTACTACTAAAACGTGTATTTTGGCGAATATTATGATAAAAAAACATATTTTATGTAAATATAAGCGATATTGGAAACTAAAAATGACCAAATAATGAATTTATTTTTTGAAAAATAACTAATTGACAAAATTTCGCCCTTAAAAATTACCCTATCCCTAACTATTGTTTGTATTGATGATAGGTGTATAAAACCATTACACTAGGAGTGCACAACCATAAATAATAGTTCCTCTTAATTGATGGTAGGTGTGCACAACAATTGGTCCAAAATCATTTATAGTTCCACTTGCCATAAATAAATGAAACCCTTCTATGAATTTATGGCATGACCATGATGTTCATTAAAAAGTATAAAAAATGACCAATGTTTCTTAATGGTAAGTTAAATAGCTTATTAGTGAGAAGAATATTAGATTTATTTAATATTTTATATCTTAAATATTATTAAACTATGTTTTTTCACAATAACATTTATTGGATTTTACTTGAGATTTATATTTCTAAAATTCTTCTTTAATTATCTAGAATGTCTATGCTATGGGATTAATAGTATCAAACTTTTCTATATTAATCTTGGGATTGAAGTGTTTATTTAGTGTTGAGTTGAATTCACAATTATGTGGATCTTGGAGTAATGAGTGATTAGATGTCTTGGACTCAAGGTTAGTGTTCTATGAGTGTGCTAGAATTTTCATGATTTGAACTCCCCCATCTCTCTCTTTTTATCTTCTTCTCAAGGAGTTGAGTTTTGTGTATGTAGGTTCCTTTCAAAAGTGCCCTCTCATATTTTCAAAGCTTTTTAAAGTCAAACTTGGATATTTCCATTGAATGTTTGGAATTATTCCTCACTTAACATATTCATGATATTACTTTTTCTTAGAAATGTAGTTTCAAGTTTTTCTACTTTTTCACTAAGTTTGAACACCCAAATTCCACTTCTTCATGTTCTTCTTGTTTAATAAGTGAGTCTTCATGAAGTTTAATAGAGTACAATTTTTTCCACCATAGTTTTCCATGTGATCCCACTATTACTTTATTTTTTGTAAAACACATTTTTCGTCACCCTAGATAAATTTACCTTTAATTTTTTTCAAATTTCCATATCTTGAAATTTCTATTTTTAAAATTTTGATCCCTCTGATTCTCAAAGTTTTGTTTGTATTTGTTTTGTATTACTACTCTCAAATGCAATTTTTTGACTAAATTCTATTGTTCCAAGAGAAATTTATGGTAACTTACACAAAAATTGTTGTTTTTGTCTCGTTTAGAAGAGGCACTTGCAGTTGTACATCTTGGCACATGTATGTTTTTTTTCCACTGGAGATATTTTTACTAGAAATACAATGGTCCATTTGGTTTCTCATGCAATATGTGGTACTCAATTTTGAACTCTCATGTTTTCTATATAATATTTTTAACCAAAACACTTGTTTGAGATTAGGTTTTTTACTAGTAAGAAACCCAAACTTTTAGGGAGTGTAGCTTCGAAACTATAGCAATACAAGACTTGAAATTTTTCCACATGTAGTATGCAATGTCTCCTCTGGCTACAAAAGAAATTGTTTGATGAATGTCCCAAAAACAAAGTTATAGATAAAATGGCTCTAATGACAAATGCACAATATAATTTGATAATGGTTTAATTTTAGTAATTTTTGGCCATGGCAAGAAGAGTGGAATTTTGTTGAGTTGTTTTTTTCTTTTAATGCCTTTGGCTACTATTAAATCACAATTTTTTAAAGAGTTTGGTATGCTTTATGTTTTTTGGGCCTATTATTTTTTTACATAATGCTATTTATCTTTTAAAATTGATTTTATTTTAGATTGGAGTTGGAAGTTTGTTTGAAGCTTTGTAACTATGTAAGAAAAATGATGCATGGTAACATTTATTGGATTCCAATTGAGATTTATACTTTTAAAGTTTTTCTGTAATAATTATAGAATATCTATCATGTTATGCAATTATTATTTTGATCAAAATTCTTTATATTGATTTTGAGATTGAAGTGGTTATTTAGTTTTGAGTTGAACTCAGAATTTGAACTTGGAGTAATGAGTGATTATATGCCTTTGATCTTATTCTTCTTATCCTATTCATAATGTTATTACTTTTAGAAGTGTAGTTTCAAGGATTGATACTCTTTGTCTAAGCTTGGACAACCCAAATTCTACTTTTTCATGGAGTCTTGTGTAATGGATGACCCTTTCAAAAGCTTAATAAATATAATTGTTTCCACCATCTCTTACCATGTGAGCTCACTATTACATATACTAGTTATTCTTTATTTTTTATCTATGACATCTTTGGAATCACCTTAGGTCAATATTCCAATTAAAATTTATGGAAATTTCAAATTCATGTACCTTTAAAAACCCTAGTTTTTAGATTGTCTTGCTAGTTAATCTTTCTTCTAAAATACCTCTGAAAATTATGGTAACTTTGTAGGGACCTGTGTTCTGGGTGAAGAAATTTCAAAATATTAAAAGCATAATATAACCAATATAGTGCATAATCATCATAAAATTTGCAATTTCAAGGACTAACAAGTATACACATAATAATCAAGCATGATACTATAGGTTGAATCTATTGCAGAGGAGTTGTTGTTGTCCGATCACCTCCTAGCCCTTATCGGTTTATCAAAGACCCCTTGGTTGACCTCCCTACCATATCGGGGGTACTCTTCTTTCCCCTAAACCCCCGAGCAATTTGGGGTCATAAGAACATACAATGCCATGGCTTTCTGTTGGGATCTCCCAATCCCTGGTCAAGCTATAAATCCAACTCCAAGGAACCACACTTTTAATCCAATTCTCTATTACGCTTCCCGTCCAACACTAGGGATCAAGAGAGCCCTCTCTCCCTCTCCTCCCTTTCTTTTATAATCAAAACTTGTATGCCAAGTGTCTCCTCATGAACAAATATTCTTTTAATTTAATAATTCTCTAATATTTATTCTCATCGATCATGTGTCACTTTAACTTAAGTGTGCACCTAATCTCCCTCAATCAATGGAAAGTAGGTGTAGTGGTCTCTACATGAGTTTTTGTTATGTTTTGCTCCACAATTTATTCATTCAATATTCTTTCTCATTCATAATTTTTCTAGTAAAGATGGACATATATCTATTCTAAATTTTCTCTTTTTCTAAAGCCTAGAAAATTAATAAAATAAAATATTCTCTTATCAAATTTTCTAAATTTCTATATGCCTCTTTAATCATAAATGCACTGTTTTTCTAAATGCTAAAAGTGAGAAATATTCTTTTCATGCATAATTAATTTAATGCAATTTATATGTCAAGTACATAATTTGCAATTTGTCCCTTCATGCTTAACTAATTTAATGCAATTTCTATATGCCAAATACATGGGTGTTCGTTTTGACTTTCTTTTCTTTATTCGTCTTGGTACCACATCGTCGGGTCCTTTTGAATTTATTTCCTTAATCGTCTAGGTACCACATCATTGGTTCCTTCTAACTTTTTTTTCTTAATCATCTAGGTACCACATCGTCGGTTCCTTCCGACAACTTCCTTTTTCTATGGTGGGGAGTACTGTGTAGCGATCAGGGAATCTTTATTGCAATCTCTCACCTACACTTCCTTGGAGACTAAGGGAAGCTGAGGGATAAGGTTCTCCTTATCGCGCACCCCTCAACTCATCGTACGCCACCAAGCCGTTATGGCCTCGGCCGTACGGCACATGCTTCCCCGGGTTAGATGAAACGATTTCCGACCCATTCGTGGAGTGCTAATTAAGAGTCGACAGTACGTCGTCGTACCCCTATGTATGTTTCTCGCTCTTACGACCCCTGTTTTTCCATTGTGATTCAGTTGATAAATCATTTTACCTGCCACTACACACAATCAAGGCACACATTAGTAGTGTTGCACTATAAAAAAATCCTTCATTGCATTTATGGGGTACATCATCATAATCTCTCAGTCAGTCGAGCATATATCATTCAATCACTTCTATTTCATAATCTCTCAGTCAGTCGAGCATATATCATAAAATCAATTCTATTTCATAATATCTCAGTGAGTCGAGCATATATCATTCAATCATTTCTATATCATAATCTCTCAGTTAGTTGAGCATATACATTGTTCAGTCATCATTCATTCTGCTAATCATTAAGGAAAGCATTTATTCATTTATTGTTTTTAAGAAAAGTATCCATTTCTATAAGTGTCATTCAATCATTTCAAATATTCATAGGACCATTTTAGTGAATTTTATTTGGTTGGGTTACTAGGCAAGTGTCTTCAAGTATACAAGCAGTCAATGTACTGAGGTGGGGGTAACATACAACCCCTCTTATTAAAACTTCATCCTCGTCGGTCGCATACTCTTGCCTTCCATGCTTTCGCAAAATCCTTGTTAGTCGCATACTTTGTCTTTATCGACTCTATTCCTGTTGAACTGTCACCATGTTCAGCAATGCAACTCTTCTACTCAGCGTGTCGGCAACCTTGTTCGACTTGCTCGACCTATGTCTCAACATGAACGTATATCCCTGTAGGAACTCGACCCATTTCATGTGCCACTGATTTAACTTCGACTAAGTATTCAGGTACCTTAGCGCTTGGTGATCTATGTACAACACAAATTCCTTGGGAAACGTAATAGTGCCTCCACTTCTTCAATGCTTGGACAGTAGCATAAAATTTTGGGTCATAGAACGAATATTTCTGCTTCGCAACATCCGATTTTCCACTGAAAAATCAAATTGGTCGGCCCTCCTTGATCAACACTGCTCCAATTTCTATTCCACTTGCGTCGCAATCAACCTGGAAAACTTTGTAGAAATATGGGAGCGCCAACACTGGGCTCTCAGTGACCTTTTCCTTCAACTTGTCGAAAGATCGATGGGAAGCTTCTGTCCACTTGAACTCCCCTTTGCACATGCACTCCGTCAATGGTGCGCAAATTCGACTGAATCCCCTGATGAAGTTCCTATAGAAAGTGGCAAGTCATTGTAAACTCCTCACTCCAGTCGCGCTTGTCGGTACAGGCCAATCCAATATCGCCTTCACCTTTTTTGGGTCCATCACCAACCCTTTACTCGAGATTACGAATCCCAAGTACACCAGTTCTTCCTTCATGAAGAAACACTTTTGTAGGTTCACCATCAGCTTCTATTCCTACAACTTCTGCAATACCTATCGAATGTGCCCCAAGTATTCCGTCCTGGTTCAACTTAAATTCAGAATGTCATCTAGATAGACTATGACAAACTTTCCCAAGAATGGTTACAGTACTTCATTCATTAATCACATGAATGTACTGGGTGCATTAGTCAATCCAAATGGCATGAATAACCACTCATATAGCCCCTCCTTTGCCTTGAATGTTGTCTTCCATTCATCTCCTTCTATAACCAAAATCTAGTGACAACCGGTCTTAAGGCCTATCTTCGTGAAGTAATTCGCTCCACTCAAACAATCCATCAAGTCGTCTATTCTCGGCAATGGAAACCGATACTTGATCATGATCTTGTTCATAGCTTTGGAGTCTGTACACATCCTCCATTCTCCACCTTTCTTCGATGCTAATACTGTTGGTACCGTGCAGGGACTCAGACTCTCTCTGATCAACCCTCTTCCCAAAAAATCCTAGACCTGTCGATTGAGTTCTCGACCTTCTGTCGGACTCATCCTATGCGGTGCTTTGTTTGGCAGACTCAACCCTGGAATCAAGTCGATCTAATGGGATATGATACTTGAAGGAGGCAATCCTGTCGGTGTCTCATCGAATACTATGCTCTTAAACTCTTTGAGCATCTTTTCGATTTCGAACGGAATTTTCTCCTTGATTGTCAACTTCTCGACACATGGTCCCTTCAGAATGATAGCATAACACCCTGATTCTTTTTCCTCCTCTGCAAGGAATTCTTTCACTGAACACATCAGCACTCACTTCTCCCAGAAGTTGCTCTCGCCATGCTTACCATCATTTTTCTCCTCCGATTTCGGCTTAAGAGTCCTCTTCACGCCATTTTTCCACACTATGACTATGTTGGCTCGACCATCATAGATCATTTTCTAATCGTATTGCCATGGTCTCCCTAACAACAGATGGCACGTGTCCATTGGGATTACATCACACAGTACACTATCCTCTAACTTCCTGACCTTCAAGTTAATTAGGCACTGTCTGGTCACCTTCACATGGTGTCCTTTCTGCAACCATGAGATCTTGTACGGGTGTGGATGTTCCCGACATTTCAAATTTTCCTTCTCGATCACCTCTGTCGACACAATATTCTCAGTGCTTCCACCATCAGCTATATTCTTGCAACACCATTCGCCGATTCACACTTTCGTTCAAAAGATCGCCTCCCGCTGTGTTGGTTCTTGCTCATTTTGCTGGTTGTCATGGCCCGAATTTTCTTCTTACCATCCTCACTGCTGTCGGATTCTGATTCCTCCCTCTTGTTGACTTGCTTATCTCTTCGATGTTTGGGTTTTGACTCCTCTGTAGCATGTAGGTTCTCTGGGCATCCATATGCCTTGTGTCTTGTTCCACAACACTTATAATAGAATATGATTGGTCTGTTAGATCCTTTTCTGTCGGATGGACCACCTCAACCATATGCACCTTAACCATGATTCTCAGACCATCGCATCGATTTTCTTGCACTTTCTCCCTTCTCGATGTCCCTTCCGCATGTCGACTATCTTTGACAGTTTCCTTCCTGTAACCGCTACTTTGGACTTTTGCGGAAACAATCCTCGCACCTCGACTAGTCGTCCTACCTCTGGTCACTGCGGATTTCCTCGACAATTTCTCTTCTTCCTTTAGAGCTAACTTGTAGGATTCACCCACTACTCAGAATCTTGACATTCTCAATTCATCCTGAATGGCATATTTCAAGTCGTTCACATACCTAGCGACAGCTTCTTCTCCTTTGTCGGTCTGGCCTAACCTTATCGACAATCTATAGAAATCTTCCATGTACTCCTTCATGGTCATCTCCTTTTGTCGAAAGTTCTGCAACTTCCTGAACAAGGAAATCACATAGTAATTTTGGCAAGAACTTTCCTTTCAGCTTGGCGACCATCCTGTCCCAAGAATTGATTTTCTCCATGCCCTTCTTGACTCTGTTAGCACGTACATTGTCCCACAACAATGAGGCATGACCCTTCAACCTCAGACATGCAGTCTTAACCCACTTAGGATCCTCGATCTGCTCGATGTTGAAGTATTTCTCCATCTCTCTGAACCAGTTGATCAAATCTTCTGGATCCAGACTTCCCAAGTAGGTACGAACATCTATCTTTCCTCAACCTCTCATATCCATCAGAAGCTTGATGATTTTTTCTTCTGGTTCATCTCCTGTAGCTTCCCGATCTTCCACTTCTTTGACCTCCTCGTCATTGTGGTCTAGCGCATCAGGAATACAACCACAACTTTGGATTTCTTTGATCGTTTCAACTTCATTTGTGAAAGTTTGCATTGTTTAGATGCACTCGTCGAACATTTAACGATCAACTGTGACTGCTACGCCATGTGCTCTTCGTCCTCGGACATGAACGCCTCTATGAGCCATTTCAAACCTCGGTTTAAACTCCCACTCATCCAATCGCAACCAGACTTCAACAAGTCGTGCTCAACTCTACCCAACCTTAGCTATAGCTATTCAACACACTTGCAAGCTTAATACCACTGACGTTATCCTTCAACTCTTGGGATTTTCTCTGCTCTGATACCAACTAACGCAAGGCAGGTTGGTATTGCTGCCTTTTTCCTCGACAGGATTCTCCTCCCGCTCTGATACCAATTGGCGCAAGGGAACCTTAGGACTTTAAGGTTCTTTCTTAACAACACACACCACACACATGTTCACATAGACAAGATGCAAACAACATGCCAGAAGCTGGATTATATTACTTCTCCGCATCAGATACAATTCAAACTACAAGGAAATGAAATAACTAACTAACTATCGGTCTTAGCTGTTACAACATAGAAGTATGAGTATGAGAATGCAGAAATCACAAAATGTGTCCAGGAATGTGTATGAGTTCAAGATTGTCGAGAATAAAGTTCGAATGGAAGAGCTGGAAGTCCAAAAGCTGGCAGAAGATCTTGAAGCAACTTTAAAGCTCACCAGATCGCAGAGCAAATTCAAAACCCAATTGTCTCAGAAATCCGTCACCAAAAAACCAAACCCGTCCGCAGATCCAAAACCCGATCTACTCAAAAATCAGTAACTGGAAGCAATCCCAGTCATCCCAACATAACAAGAAACTTACAGGAAAATGGTGGGGGAATACAGGCAAATTCTCGACTACACCAACGTTTTCCTTCTAATATGCAGCTACCCACAAGCTTATTCATGACAAGCTTTTTGACCGAGCACTCTAACTGCCATTTTTGCAGGAGGGAGAAGGTCTGCGAGGAAAAAGATTGTGAACATTGTGTCAATGGAGTCGTTGGAAAGGATTGCATAGGAAAAATAGATTGCTCTATGTGCCATTCAAATATTGCTGTGTTTTGTAGAAGATGCTTGAAATTGCGTTACGGGGAAGATCTTGAGACGGTGCGGGAAAATAAGAATTGGATGTGTCCACATTGTTCATAGGAAAGAGGTATTAAGCCATACTGGATTTGTAACAGCTTGATTTGCTTGGTGATACGTAAAATTCCATCCATATCCACAGGCATTTCAATAAGAAAAGCTAAAGAGATGGGATTTGAATGTGTAGCTGACTATGTGTCCTCATTGCTTAGAAGGGAGCAAGATTTCCATATGAAATAAAATCTGAGAAAATTCGACGTTAGGGTTGTCTATTGGGTCATATTAGTTCATAGGTAGATGTTACGTTTGTCTATTAGACGTTCATTTTTTTTGAAAGGGTTGTGTATTAGACGTTCATTTTCTGGCATAGACAGGTAGGTCATAGGTAGACATCGATGGATAATGGTTGAATTTCAGTAATTTGTTGAGTTGCTTTTTTCTTGAGTTTCTTTTTTCTTCTAATGCCTTTGGCTACTGGTAAATCGCAATTTTTAAAGAGTCTGGTATGCTTTAGTATGCTTTGTGTTTTTGGGTTTACTTATTTGTTTACAGAATGTCATTTATCTTTTAACATTGACCTTTTTAGATTGGAAGTGGAAGTTTGTTTGAAGCTTTGTAACTGTGTAAGAAAAATGATGCATGGTAACATTTGTTTGATAACAGTTGAGATTTATAGTTTTAAAGTTTTTTTTAATAATTCTAGAATATCTATCATGTTATGTAATTATTATTTTGATCAAAAAAATTTATATTGATTTTAAAATTGAAGTGATTATTTAGTTTTGAGTTTAACCTACAATTTTGTAGATCTTGGAGTAATGAGTGATTATATGTTTTGGACTCAAGGTTATTGGAACTTTGTTATAGGTTATTCTTCGTATCTTCTTCTCAAATAGTTGACTTTTCTGTATGTAGGTCCCTTTTAAAAGTTCTCTTTATGTTTTCAAATTTCTTTTTAAGTTAAACTAGGATATTTCCTTTGAATGTTTGGAATTATTCGTTAGTTACCATATTCATAATATCATTTCTTCTTAGAAATGTAGTTTCAAGGATTGTTACTCTTTGGCTAAGTTTTGAAGACCCAAATTTCACTTTTTCATGTTCTTTTTGTGTAATGGATGAGCCTTCCAAAAGTTTATGGAATAGAATTTTTTTCACCATCACTTTCGATGTGATATGACTGTTACATTTTGTAGTTAGTTTCCATTTTTTTTGTCTATGACACCTTTGGAATCACCCTAGGTCAATATTCCAATCAAAATTTATGCAAATTTTAAATTCACATGGATTTTAAAACTCTAGTTTGTAGATTGTGTTGTTAGCTAATCTTTCTCCTAAAGTATCTCTGAAATTTTAGTGCATCTTATTCTAAAATATTTGTCTTTAGTAGTGTAATATCAATTAGTTGCAATTTCAAAGGTTTGACCACATTCTAATGTTCCAAGAGAAAATTATGGTAACTTCCACAAAAGTTTTTGTTTTTGCCTCTCAGGTGAATGAACTTATAAAATCTTGAACACTAGAAAACTTATTTTAGAGGTATGAATGTAAATATGTTATACATATGAGATAACAATTCATGTCTCGCATACTTATTTACAAACAAGTTATAAACTATATAAGGAATTCTAAGGTTTCTAGTATTGTAGATTAAGAATCCCTAACCGCAGTATTTTTTAAGGATTCGAATATTATACTTGAGTATAGTATCCTAGGCGACTATTTTGGATTGAAAAAAACATGTATATAGATAGTTAGGCGAATATTAAATATGGAACATACAATTTACTACTAAACGTGTATATTTTGGTGAATATTATGATAAAAAAACATATTTTATGTAAATATAAGTGTTATTGGAAACTAAAAATGACCAGATAATGAATTTATTTTTTGAAAAAAAGCCCGAAAAATAGCCAGTTAACGAAATTTCGCCCTTAAAAATTACCCTATCCCTAACTTTTGTTTGTGTTGATGATAGGTGTGTAAAACCATACACTAGGAGTGCACAACCATAAAATAATAGTTTGTCTTAATTGATGATAGGTGTGCACAACAATTGGTCCGAAATCATTTATAGTTCCACTTGCCATAAATAAACAAAACCCTTCTATGAATTTATGGCACGACCATGTTGTTCATTAAAAAGTATAAAAAATGACCAATGTTTATTAATGGTAAGTTAAATAGCTTATTACTGAGAAGAATATTAGATTTATCTAATATTTTATATCTTAATTATTATTAAACTAATTTTTTTAACAATAACATTTATTGGATTCTACTTGAGATTTATATTTCTAAAATTCTTCTTTAATTATCTAGAATATCTATGCTATGGGATTATTAGTATCAAACTTTTTTATATTAATCTTCGGATTGAAGTGTTTATTTAGTGTTGAGTTGAACTCACAATTATGTGGATCTTGGAGTAATGAGTGATTAGATGTCTTTGACTCAAGGTTAGTGCTCTATGAGTGTGCTAGAACTTTCATGATATGAACTCCACCAACTTTCTTTTTATCTTCTTCTCAAGGAGTTGAGTTTTGTGTATGTAGGTCCCTTTCAAAAGTGCCATCTCATATTTTCAAAGCTTTTTAAAGTAAAACTTGGATATTTCCTTTGAATGTTTGGAATTACTCCTTACTTAACATATTCATGATATTACTTTTTCTTAGAAATGTAGTTTCAAGTTTTTCTAGTTTTTCACTAAGCTTGAACATCCAAATTCCACTTCTTCATGTTCTTCTTGTTTAATAAATGAGTCTTCATGAAGTTTAATAGAGTACAATTTTTTCCACCATAGTTTTCCATGTGAGCCCACTATTACTTACTAGAGTTATTCTTTATTTTTTGTAAAACACATTTTTCGTCACCCTAGATAAATTTACAAATAATTTTTTTTCAAATTTACATATCTTGAAATTTCCATTTTTAAAATTTTGATCCCTTTGGGTCTCAAAGTTTTGTTTGTATTTGTTTTGTATTACTACTCTCAAATGCCAATTTTTTGACTAAATTCTATTGTTCCAAGAGAAATTTATGGTAACTTACACAAAACATGTTGTTTTTGTCTCATTTAGAAGAGGCACTTGCAATTGTACATCTTGGCACATGTATGTTTTATTTACACTTGATATATTTTTACTAGAAATACAATGGTCCATCTTGTTTCTCGTGCAATATGTGGTACTCAATTTTGAACTCTCAAGTTTTCTATATAATATTTTTAACCAAAACACTTGTTTGAGATCAGGTCTATCTTCGTGAATTACTTCGCTCCACTCAAACAATCCATCAAGTCGTCCATTCTCGGCAATGGAAACCGATACTTGATCGTGATCTTGTCGATAGCTTTGGAGTCTGTACACATCCTCCATTCTCCCACTTTCTTCGGCGCTAATACCACCACTACCACGCACGGACTCAGACTCTCTTTGATCAACCCTCTTCCCAACAACTCTTGGACCTGTCAATTGAGTTCCCGACCTTCTGTCGGACTCATCCTATGTGGTGCTTTGTTTAGCAGACTCGAACCTGGAATCAAGTCGATCTGATGGGATATGCTCCTTGTGGGTGGCAATCCTATCGGTGTCTCATCGACTACTATGCTCTTAAACTCTTTTAATAGCTTTCCGACTTCGAACAGAATTTTCTCCTTCATTGTCACCTTCTCGAAACATGCTCCCTTCGGAATGATAGCATAACACCTTGATTCCTTTTCCTCCTCTACAAGGAATTCTTTCACTGAACACATTAGCACTCGATTCTCCCAAAAGTTGCTCTCACTCTGCTTACCGTCGGTTTGCTCCTACGGTTTTGGCTTAAGAGTCCTCTTCACGCCATTTTTCCACACTGTGACTGTGTTGGCTCGACCATCATAGATAATTTTCTGATCATATTGCCATGGTCTCCCTAACAACAGATGGCACGCATCCATTGGGATTACATCACACAGTACACCGTCCTCTAACTTCCCGACCTTGAAGTTCATCAGGCACTATCTGGTCACCTTCACATGGTGTCCTTTCTACAACCATGAGATCTTGTACAGGTGTGGATGTTCCCGACATTTCAACTGTTCCTTCTCGATCACCTCTGTCGACACAATATTCTCAGTGCTTCCACCATCAACTATGTTCTTGCAACGCCATTCGTCGATTCGTACCTTCGTTCAAAAGATCACCTTTCACTGTGTCAGCTCTTGCTCATCGCGTCTATTGTCCAAAACCAGTGTCTTTCTGGCTGTCAGGCCCGAATTTTCTTCTTACCATCCTCACTGCTTTCGGATTCTGATTCCTCCCTCTCGTCGACTTGATCATCTCTTCGATGTCTGGGTTTTTACTCCTCTCCAGCATGTAGGTTCTCTGGGCATTCATATGCCTTGTGTCTCACTCCACGACACTTATAACAGAATATGGTTGGTCTGTTAGCTCCTTTTCGGTCGGATGCACCACCTCAACCATACGCACCTTGACCACGAGTCTCACAACCATCTCATCGGTTTTCTTGCGCTTTCTCCCTTGTCGATGTCCCTTCCACATGTCGACTATCTTCGACAGTTTCCTTCCTGTAACTGCTACTTTGGATTTTCCTGGAAACAGTCCTTGCACCCCGACTAGTCATCCTACCTCTGGTCGCTGCAGATTTCCTCGAAAATTTATCTTCTGCCCTCAGAGCTAACTTGTAGGATTCACCCACTACTCTGAATCTTGACATGCTCAATTCATCTTGAATGGCATATTTTCAAGACATTCACATACCTGGTGACAACTTCTTCTCCTACGTCGGTCTGGCCCGACCTTATCGACAATCTATAGAACTCTTCCATGTACTCCTTCATGGTCATCTCCTTTTGTCAAAAGTTCTGCGACTTCCTGAATAAGGAAATCACATAGTCATTTGGCAAGAACTTTCCTTTCAGCTTGGAGACCATCCTGTCCCAAGACTTGATTTTCTCCTTGCCCTTCTTGACTCTGTCAACCTGTACATTATCCCACCACAATGAGGCATGACCCTTCAACCTCAGACATGCAGTCTTAACCCACTTAGGATACTTAATCTTCTCCATGTCGAAGTATTTCTCCATCTCTCTGAACCAGTCAATCAAATCTTCTGGATCCAGACTTCCCAAGTAGGTACAAACATCTATCTTTTCTCGACCTCTCATATCCGTCAGAATCTTGATGATTTTTTCTTCTGGTTCATCTCCTGTAGCTTCCCGATCTTCCACTTCTTCGACCTCCTCATCGTTTTGGTCTAGTGCATCAGGAATACAACCACACCTTTGGATTTATTTGATCGATGCAACTTCATTTGTGAAAGTTCGTATTGTTTGAATACACTCGTCGAAAATTTCACGATCAACTATGACTACTGCGCCACGCGCTCTTTGTCCTCGAACATGAACGCGTATGTGAGCCATTTCCAACCTCGGTTGAAACTCCCACTCATCCAATCGCAACCGGACTTCAACAAGTTGTGCTCAACTCTAACCAACCTCAGCTAGAGTTGTTCAATGTACTTGCAAGCTTAATACCACTGACATTATCCTTTAACTCTTGGGATTTTCTCTACCCTGATACCAACTGATGCAAGGCAGGTTGGTATCACTACCTTTCTCCTGGACAGGATCCTCCTCCCGCTCTGATACCAATTGACGCAAGGGCACCTTAGGACTTTAAGGTTCTTGCTTAACAATACACACCACGCACATGTTCACATAGACAAGATGCAAACAACATACCAGAAGCTAGCTTATATTACTTCTCTGAATCAGATACAATGCAAACTACAAGGAAATGAAATAACTAACTAACTATCAGCCTTAGCTGTTACAACATAGAAGTAACTATGTGCTCTCTCAGCGTGTCGACCTCACCCTCTCCTTCGCAACCCAAGGCTTCTCCAGCCCACCCCTTCCTCCTCACTTGGCTCATGCCCAACCTATCAATATCGCGGTCTAACAATATGTCGACCTTACTGTGAATTTGCAGAAACTTGTCGTCTATCGACATTCGCATGTCAACTATCGGTTGTCATCTGTCGACCTCAACATGTCGACTCTCGACCTTTGCACTCATGTTGACTGCTTCGACAGTTCCCTGCTTGACTTATTGACTTCGACGAGTCAATCTACTTCACGCACCAGCGGTCTTCAGCACTCCCTCTAGTCGGTCTCTTCATGTCGATCAACTTCAACTCATCTTCCTAAGCCCCAATGCTCCTGCATCACAATCCGTCGTCGTACCCCTATGTATGTTTCTCATTCTTACGACCCCTATTTTTCCATTGTGAGTCAGTCGGTAAATCATTTTACCTGCCACTGCACACACTCAAGGCACACATCAGTAGTGTTGCACTATAAAAATCCTTCATTGTATTTATGGGGTACATCATCATAATCTGTCAATCAGTCGAGCATATATCATTCAATCACTTCTATTTCATAATCTCTCAGTCAGTCGAGCATATATCATTCAATCACTTCTATTTCATAATATCTTAGTCAGTCGAGCATATATCGTTCAATCACTTCTATTTCACAATCTCTCAGTCAGTCGAGCATATATCATTCAATCATTTCTATATCATAATATCTCAGTTAGTCGAGCATATACATCATTCATTCTGCTAATCACTAAGCAAAGCATTCATTCATTTATTGTTTTTAAGAAAAGTATCCATTTCTATAAGTGGCGTTCAATCATTTCAAATATTCATAGGACCAGTTTACTAAATTTTATTCGGTTGGGTTACCAAGCAAGTGTCTTCAAGTCTACATTCAGTCAATGTACTGAGGCGGGCATTACAAACTTCCAAAAAACTTATTGTTTGTTAAATTTTGAGCATTAATTCACAATACTCTAGGATCTTCACTGAGATAATAACATATACAATATATCAATGCATAACAATCACAATAATCATGACAAGCATCACAAGAATCAAAAGCAAGAGAGACAAGAGACACAGAGTTTCCATGGGGAAAACCCTAAGGTGAAAAACCCCACAACTTCCTCAGAGATAGAGAGAGCAATGGCTCAACAAAAGTACAACCAAAATACACTGAGATAGTCTCCTATAAGCAGATGATCCTCCTCCTCACTAGTGCACCACTTTCTAAGTGAGAGAAGTATGAGTTTCCAAGTGATCCAAGTAGAGATCTCTCGATCTCTATTTATACTAGTCTATTTTCCCAGTGACCTTATGGGGCCGACTTGTATAGCTATGTATATCAACCATTTAATATATATTTCAGGGTTGACCCCAGACATGGTGGTCTAATAACCCTTCGCCAAGTACACACACTTGCTACACTTGTCAATACACATGACGACACTTCCTTATAGAGGAATAACACATCTCTTATAAGGGTACAATAAATATATATGAAATACATAGATGAAATACATTCTGATGTTACATATACATCAACACTCCCTCTTAACTAGGAAGGTATTTCTTGACACAGTTCTACTAGACAAGTCTTCTTCTCAGGATCATCATCATTGATGCATTGTCGTCATCATCGTCACTGCTGCTGCTATCTCAACCAATCTCTGACTCTACTCATCATAGGAAGTTCTACAGAGCCAGTCCTTTTTCATACTGGATGTAGGCCCACCACCTGCAGGTCTTCATCATCACTAGCCATAGTGTGGAATCCTTAGGACTTATTACGTGCTACAACAAAACCTAGCTGTAGCATCCCAGGCTATTACGAGCACTCAACTCTACCTATCGGATCTCCAAGGAGCACATTACATGTGACCCATCACAAAACCTGGATGAAGCATCCCAGGCTGTTACAAGCACACAACTCTACCTGTCGGATCTCCCAGGAGCACATTACATCTGACCCATCACAAAACCTGGCTGAAGCATCCCAGGTTGTTACAAGCACAGAGCTCTACCTGTCGGATCTCCCAGGAGCACATTACATGTGATCTCACCACAAAACCTGGCTGGAGCATCTGAGGCCTTCTTCATCCTGTTCAGATCTCCCAAGAGAAAATTACATGTGGTCCACCACAAAACCTGGCTGAAGCATCTGAGGCCTTTTTCATCATATCCAGATCTCCCAGGAGCAAATTACATGCCATAGGAAAAAACCTTGCAAGAGCATCTCAGGATGTTACGGGTACACAACTCCGACCTGAAATCTCCCAGGACACAAATTACATGTCCTCCCAAAGCAATGGCTTGAAAGAGCATCCCAGGCTGTTACGGGTACACAACTATGACCTATAGGATCTCCCAGACATGCTCATCGACACAACCTGATCCACGGCCACAAAGTATCATCCTGATACTCACCATACATCATCCTGATCATCATCACTGCAACATCCTGCTGCATGTCATCTGGAGAAGCTCGTCATCCAAGATCATCCTGATCATACAATGCATCTACCTGATGCATACCAAGTATCTACCTGATACATATCATCATACACAGTGTATTCACCTGATACATAGATACATGATCCACACAATGTATCCATCAACATACATGATCTACCTGATCATACCTGATACATATCACCATACATGATCTACCTGATCATACAATGTATCCACCTGATACATATACAGGTACATGGTCCAAGCATCCAACATGATGCATATACAAAATACATACAAATGATCCAACTGATCATATCCAACATCCAACATGATGCGTACATACATATACATATAAATGATCCAACTGATCATATCCAGCAGAAACTAGAACATCATCCTGATGCTCATCATCCAGCACTTACATCCATAGCCATGTGAAGGATCCTCCTTCCAACATGCTTGGAGTGGCTTCAGCAAATGTGTCCATCACTTCTTCCTCAAAGTGTCGTCGATCTGAAGAACACCAAGCCTCTCCCTAAAGTATTCAAACTTCACTCTGGCTAGTGGCTTTGTCAGTACATTTGCAATCTGCTCATCCATCGCAACATACAGGAGCTTCACAGCTCCTCTCTACACCATATCCCTGATATAGTGATATTTGATCTCTATGTGTTTTGACCTGTCATCAAACACTGGGCTCTCGGACAGCTTCACACAACTCTGGTTATCGTAAAAGATACTAGTAGCATCCAACAGGAGATCAAATAACTCAGACAGTAGCTTCCGTAGCCATACTGTCTCACAACTAGCTGAACAGGCTGCAACATACTATGCCTCAGTTGTACTCAGTGCTACATAGGACTGATTCCTACTAAACCAAGAGATCACACCTGATCCCATACTGAAGCATCACCCAAATGTGCTCTTCCTATCTATAGCACTGCCAACCCAATCTGAATCAACATAACCCTACAGGTTAAAATTTTGATTCGCTTCATACTTGAGCCCATAATCCACTGTACCCTTCAGGTACCTTAGAACATGCTTTTCAGCAACCAGGTGAACACTCCTCGGATATGTCAGGAATTGACTCAATGTGTTCACAACAAAGCAAATATCTGGTCTCGTGTTTGTCAAGTACATCAAGGACCCAATCATCTGACGATACATAGATACATCAACCGGCTTAGATGAAGCATCACATAGAAGCTTCAGGTTCGATGCCATAGGTGTGGCCATGGCCTTGCAATCCATCATCCTGAATCTCTTTAGGATATCTACCGTGTACTTCCTTTGACCAAGGAAGATCTCACCTGCACTCTGCCACACCTCCATACCTAGGAAATAATGCATCATTCCCAAATATTTCATATCGAACTCGGCAGCAAGCTTCCTCTTAGTATCTGCAATCAATCTGTCATGTCCTGTTACAAATAAGTCATCCACATACAGGGGTAGAATCATAGGATTCCCTTCCTCAACCTTGTAGTAAAGGCTGGAATCCGCTTTACTCTTGGTAAAGCCCAAACTAGATAGGAAACTATCTATCCTACCATACCAAGTTCTGGGAGCTTGCTTCAAGCCATACAAGGCTTTCTTCAATCTGCACACATATGACTCCCTGTCATGTATTTCAAAACTGAGTGGCTGCTCCACATAGACTTCTTCTTCAACTACACCATTCAAAAAAGCTGTCTTGAAATCCATCTGGTGTATCTTCCATTTTATCACTTTTATACTTCTCTAGGTTGCCATCTACAGCATTCTTGATCTTGTATATCCATTTGGAAGTCACAACAAACTTCTCTTTAGGTCTTGGGACAACATACCAAATATCATTCTTCATGATCGACGGATCATGGAATTCTTCCCGTATCCTGGGAACTTCAATATCTTCAATAGATAAATTTTGTTGCTTTGAACAAATGTTGTAGTCCTTCTTTTGTAGGTGAAGGTATACGGTCTTCCTACAAAACAAGTTAAATTGCATGATTAGAAACATCTCGTAATTTTCAGAACAAATTCTTTCACATAAAGAAATATGTCATACAGTCATGCAATTGTTTAAGCCAATGCTTCAATACAACATTTATCCATGTTCCATAACTTTCTAGATGCCTTCGAGTCTCTACCAGAACATTCTTAAGAGTTTGCACTACTCCCAACATGTCAGCAAAGAGGTTTCATTCTCTATAAGTAGCAATGGAATGTTTTACAGTGCCATAGGCCACTTACCCGTCATATGCATATTAGTAGTATATTGTTCATTAATACAATCATTCTAATATGCACAATACATATCCTAAGTCTAGGAACATGAGCATATAAATCATTGAAAATTTTTATTTAAACAAACAAATATGCAAGAAATGATAATTGAAATACTTATCTTTGTTTGTTTGTTGGATGGACACCTTATGAGTCTTTGCTTCCTTGCAGGAGCTGCTGGAGTCCTAATCTGAAGTAGCTTCTTCTACACCTTTCTGTTGTGAAATGTAGAAAGATGATCAACTCCCTCTGAATATCTGCATCCTTGCAGGAACTACTGGAGTGTGCTTTTTCTTGATCTTTGATTCTTTTGCAGGGGCAACTGGAGTGTGCTCCCTCTTGATCTTTGCTTCCTAGATTACTTGTTCTTGAACTTATATTCATCCTTGGTCCCTAAGCATTCTTATTAGTATCATGATTGTGTTATCCTTGTGATCTCATACAAAATCATGCATTCATAAGTATATTCTTAGAACTATCAAAACACAATAATCTCAAGCATGTATAGTCATGATCATTTCAAACATAAATAATAAGCATTAGCATTCAAGGTTTATATAGGACTCTTATGGTTAGTCGTAACATGTCTAAACCTGTGATCACTCAAACCTATGACTCTTCTTGGTTAGTCATAATATTAAATAAGGTAAGACACATAATATGCATATACCCATGATTATTCAAACCTATGTCTTTATGAACAATCATCATCAATCATGTCATGCATACTTATATAAGAGATCCTATGATATAAGGAAAACATACTTGTTCACCATATTTTCTAGTTATGTCTAGTAATGTTTTCGTGTTCTCTTCAATGTCCTGCATAACTCATAAGTTAACCTTTTCAAAAACAATTTATACATACCTCTATGTGATTCATGACTATGGATGAATCTTTGTCTTCATGTCACCATGACATTTTCAGGTTGTCCCTTCAATTTGTACAATCCTCCCTCTTACTCTCCAATCACCACTGCATCATCAATAGATTTACCCTTTGGCCACACTAGGACTTGTCCATCCACAAATTCAACCCTCATGCCTTTTGCATCCAATGCAGAGATGGAGAGAAGGTTATTCTTGAGCCCAGGTACATAAAGGACTTCTTTCATCTTCAAAGATTTTCCAGAATCTAGGTTGTAGGAGGCTTCACCACTTCCTTTGATAGGGTATTGATAATCATCCCCAAGTTTCACCTTATGGGGTGACTCATGTTCAGATAGGTTTACAAAATATTCCTTAAACCCAGTCATGTGTTTGGAAGCCCCACTGTCAATTAACCAATCATTACAACCATGGGAGATAGTACCTGTGAGAGCAGAGATTAGAACATACTCTTCTTCACTTGATGAGTCATCTTCACTTTCTGCCCTAGCTTTCTTCTTTGGAGGTTCATTATCTTCGGTAGAATGAGCATGGTACCTTCTTTTTTTACCCTTCTTCTTCTTGCTGGAGTTGTTGTTGTCCCTTTTGTTCTTGGGACATTCTGAAGCAAAGAGACCCTTCTCATTACAAGAGAAACACCTTAGATCTTTCTTGTCTTTGTGATAATGATGAGAAGATTTCTTCTTGAGATGGGATGGCTCCCTCTTGAACTTGCCCTTCTTAGTGTGAGCTGTGAGAGCTTGATTTTCATTCCCCATCTTTTCTTCTCTTGCCACAAGCCTTGCTTCTTCTTGGGAACATTCCTCCCACAATATACTGAAGGATATTAATTTCTTTCTTGCACAGATCCCTTGGATAAAAGAGTCCCATGACCTAGGTAGGCCATTCAATGTGATCATAACAATTTCACCATTCCCCACCATTTCATCTACAGCTTCAAGTTGTTCCTTGATTTGAGAGACCTTGGAGAAATAGGATTGAATGGTTTCTCCATTCGACGTCTTGACCCCTTTCAATTGATTCCGCAGGGTCATCTTTCGATTTATGTTCTTTCCTTCAAACAGCTTGGTCAAAGAGTCAAACAAAACCTTGGGTGTCTTTAGAGAAAACACATGGGGTATGAGATGGTTTTTGATAGAATCAGTAATGATTCTCTTTTCCTTGTCCAAGTTCTTCTTATGCTATACCTTAGCCTCTTCATCCTCTAGGATAGGGATGTCTTCTTTTATATATGAGTCCAACTCATTCTCTTCCATGATTAACCCAATCCTATACTTCCAAGCTCGGAAGTTATCAGCCCCTTCAAGTTTATCCTCAAGCTTGGTGTGGTGAGACATCTTAAAGAGTACTTCAAATGGAAATAGAAAATATTTAGGTCTTACCACTTGAAATGCTGAAAACTAGATTTGGTCCCGGATTAGGGTTTGTCGAAAAAACCCTAAAAATTCAAAATCTGAATTTCAACTTCCTGAAAGGATAGAAAGATGCGCCTTGATGAGCTGATTAGCCTGGTGTATTCAGAATTTGAGATCAGCAAAGCTTTACCCTTCAGATTTTCCTTTTTGTCCTCGCGGGTTCTTTAGGGAGAGCCTTGAATTAGGGTTTTAGTTTCCCAGAGATCTACCCAGCCAAAAATCTCGATCCAGAGCTCTACACTTCGATTTTTGCAAGGAGCTTCCAGATATGTCTTTAGATTTAAGAAATTCCTATTTTTGTGGAAACCCTAATTTTTAGGGCCAAATCTGAAAATGGTCAGAATTGAATTCTGATTGGACAGATAGATTCTCCTTAATGAGTAGAGTCAATCTACTATACTTCTTTTCTAAAATCTGTGGATAGAAACCCAATAAACAAGAAACTCAAGTTTTCATCACTGCAAAATGTCTTCTTCTAAGGTTAGCTCTGATACCATGTTAAATTTTGAGCATTAATTCATAATACTCTAGGATCTTCACTGAGAGAATAACATATACAGTATATCAATGCATAACAATCACAATAAGCATGACAAACATCACAAGAATCAAAAGCAAAAGAGACAAGAGACACAGACATTGCGTGGTGAAAACCCTAAGGTGAAAAACCCCACAACTTCCTCAGAGATAGAGAGAGAAATGGCTCAACCAAAGTACAACCAAAATACACTGATATATTCTCCTAGTAGCAGATGATCCTCCTCCTCACTAGTGCACCACTTTCTAAGTGAGAGAAGTATGAGTTTCCGAGTGATCCAAATAGAGATCTCCCGATCTCTATTTATACTAGTATGTTTTCCGAGTGACCTTATGGGGCCGACTTGTCTAGCTAGGTATATCAACCATATAATATATATTTCAGGGCCGAACCCACACATGGTGGTCTAATAACCCTTCACCAAGTACACACACTTGCGACACTTGTCAATACACATGACGACACTTCCATATAGAGGAATAACACATCTCTTATAAGGGTACAATAAATATATATGAAATACATAGATGAAATACATTCCAAAGTTACATATACATCAACATTGTTTTTGCCTCTTACGGAAGTGAACTTATACAATTTTGAACATTATAAAGAACTTATTTTGGAATTATGAATTTAGATATGTTATACATATGAGATAAAAACTCATCATTCTCATAATTAAGAATTGATTATATATATATATAGTATTCTAAGGTTTTTAGTATTTCATATTAGAAATCTATAACTACTTTCTATGTTGATGATAAATGTGTAAAACCATTACATTAGAAGCACAACAATAACAATTTGTCCAAATTGTTTTCTTGTCACAATTTGTAAAACGCTTTTATGAATTTATGGTATGACCATGTTCTTCATTGAAAAGGTAAAAAATATGATTGATGTTTCTTAATGGTAAATTAAATAATTTTTGGTGAGAAGAATACTCGATTTATTTAGATTTTATATCTTAAGTATTATTAAACTCTTTTTATTAACAATAACAGTTCTTGAATTTAAGTTGAGATTTATATTTTTAAAACTTTTCTCTAATTATTTAGAATATATATGCTATTGGATTATTATTATCAAACATCATTAAATTGATCTTGCGATTGAGTGGTTATTTGGTCTCTAGTTGAACCCACAATATATTGATCTTAGAGAAATGAGTGATTATATTTCTGGGACTCAAGGCTATTGGAACTCCACCATCTTACTCTTGTAATCTTCTCAAGGAGTTGAAATTCGTGTATTGTAGGTCCTTTAACATTTCATCTTTCATGTTTTCAAAGTTACCATATTCAGGAAGTTACTTTTTATTATAAATGTAGTTTCAAGGTTTGGTACTCTTTCATTAAGATTGGACAATCCAAATTCCACTTCTTTATGTTATTTTTTTAATTGATGAGCCATCATTAAGTTTAATAGCAAGTATAATTGTTTCCATCATCTTTTTCCATGTGATCCCACTATTACATACTAGAGTTATTCTATAATTTTTTTTAATCTATAACAACTTTTAATTCATCCTAGATAAATATACCAATAAAAGCTTATTCAAATTTCAAATTTGCATGCCTTAAAAAATGCTAGTCCAGCCAACCCCCTCCTTAAAGTATATCTAATGTTTTGGCCCCTCTGATTCTCAAAGTGTTGTCTATATTTGTCTAATATTACTTCTCTCCCATGTCAAAGGTTTGACCAAATTCTAATGTTCCAAGAGAAAGTTATGGTAACTTCCAAAAAACTTGTTGTTTTGTCTCTTTTAGAAGAGTGAACTTGTACATCTTGGCACTCGTATTTTTTTTCTACTTATGATATTTTTACTAGAAACACAATGGCACATCTTATTTCTCATGCAATATGTGGTAATCGATTCTTAACTCACATGTTTCTCGTATAATAGTTTTACACAAAACATTTCGAAGCTATAGCAATATAGGACTTGAAATTATCCCACATGTAGAATGCAATGTGACCTAAGGATACAAAAATAAATCTTTTCTAAAATGTCCCATAACATTTGAAACTAGGTATACCTACTATAATAACAGATAATGAGTACAATTACAATTAAAATTAAGGATCTAAGCAACCAATAAAGAAAATAATAATATAATAATAGAAATGTTATATCACGATATCAATGAGTTTTGTAGAAGATAACCTTTTATAGATTAATGGTTTCTTGTCATGTTTTTGTAGTAGAGAAAAAGTCACTCTTAAAAAAAAAATACGTACGTCTTACATAAAGTATAGATATATTTATATACAGATTTGACAAAAGCATTGCATTAGTTTTGTCATATTTTTACTACATATTTAATTCTTTAAGAGAGAACATAATTCAATTTAAAATTAAGAAAAAATATTCTCAAAAGATCTTAAAGACATTTCAATTTTTCAAGACCAAATACAACAAATTAAAATTGATTTATGTGCTAGCCTAATTTGTAATAAAGAACCCAAATTTAAATATTAATAATATATGTAAAACTATAATATACTATACCTCCCATCATCATGAAATAAACAACTAGACAATATAAAGAAACCCCATTGATATTGACCAAACACATTCTATAAAAAATAATTTAGTAAACAAGCAACAAAGTCTTTTAAGTACCTTCAACTACATTCCTAAGGGAATAATGCAATAAAATGGATGTAACTAAATACCCACTCGACAAAATAGAAAAGTCAATAGAATTTGTGAAAGGCACAACACTACATTAGGTTTTCATGTCAAATGTGGTTTTCATGTCATAATTATCATGGTAGATTAATAAATTTTAATGAGAAAATTGAAATTGAATGAATAATCTAAAATTTCTTAAAATTTTTTATCCAACATAAATTTTAATGATCTTCAAAGTTTTGAGGAGTTTAAATTATTGAACTTATGGCATAAAATGTGTATTCATGGGATATTAAATAATAATTCTAATTTCACTAAATATTAAAGAGTGTTGTTTAAAACTATTTTGGTTGAGTATCATCCAATACACATTTCAAATTAAAACACACTTACTTATAACTAATAACATATATGGATGGGCACAAAGTTGCTCCCTAAAACCATTGCAATGGTGTTGCACTAGCGGAGAAAAAATGAAGATGTGCACACACCTAATGAAGCATGCATGCACCTTTAAGTTTGGTACCGAATCGAGGTGCATGCGTGCTGCTCCGCGTGCACTTTTTTAGCGTGTACGCATCCAAGGGTGCGCATGTGCTCCTGTTAAACCAAATAAAAAAAGCGGGTAGAACGTTGTCTATTTCATTTCCAATCAAACAAGCTTCATTCACCCAACGCGTACTTGGTACGAGATCACCCCACTCACCCATTGCACACACTAACTCCATCAATCCATCTACTGAGTGATAATCCATTGCATTGGATAGGTAAGATCATTTTTTTGGTCATTTGATTGATTCTTTATTGTTTATTAAATTTTTAATAATTCCCAAATTAGTGGTTTGAAAGCTCCTCTCTTTCTCTTGATCACTAAGTTTTTTCATTTAGGGAATAACTCCTAGGCTTCCTACAAATTTACCATGTATCAGCCCATGACTTGTATACACGGCTAAAAAAGTCCCAATGGTTATTATATTCCTCATGTATTCCCACATAGAGAGAAAATGCACCTAGTAGATGCCAAGTGTTATGGTCCAAGACCTTTCCCATGGTCATAAAGACCTAGAAGCTTCTCTTAGGACCTTTGGGATACATTTCATCCTTTGACCGGTTCCATATCATAAGAACCAATTTTGGTGTTCAAAACCTCCAAATAGTGTCAATATCCTCACCAATAAGCTAAATATTCACAGCCATATCTAGTCCCTCAACACCGACACTTGGTGTTCATAACCTCCTAATCATATTTAAATATGCTCATATGGAGGCCAAATATCCCTCGATCCTATTTGTGTTGTGATTTGACACATCATTCTTGGTCCTAAATGAATAGAAGCCTTGTTTATGGCATAAGGCATATGTTTCCTCCATTGAACATGTTCATGGTCCCAAGGCCCATACCTAATGTACACAACCTACTTAGTTCAACAATCAAAGGCATAGGATACCTTTCAAAGGTCAATTGCTATTCTTTAAGGCATTAGACGTGGCTTGAGATGCTTAGAATTTATTCTTACAACCTAAGTCTAAAATTTTCTACCTTAATCATGTCCAAAGAACTCACATCCAAACTGAGTGCTTAAAAAATCCTAGTGGCTAACATTCCCCCCCTTGAAAATAATTATAACCTACGGAGTTATTGTGGTTGCAAGGATTTTTCCTACCATAAAAACTAATTAATGTTGTATATGTTGTCATTAGAATGTGTGCACCTTTGTAATGTGTCTATCACGTTCATAATGCATACTAATTATTCTTTTTATAAAAAAAAATGGAAACCAACCTTATTTTATGCAAACCAAAACTTACTTGTTTGTTATAGAATCATCTCTCTAAAACACTATGGTTCCAATACAAATTTTATAATGTTTTTTACAATTTTCTCTTCATGTTTTGTTGAGTTCTTATTGCATTTGGTCCTTATAAAGATGGGTAATTAACATAATCAAGAAGAAAAGTTTGACTGCGTCAATTTGTACATAAACAACATGCACATATACAAATATCTACACGTACATACACATATAAGACCATGCACATACACAATAAATAAACCCTAGCTTGCAAAAGACAATGCTAATTTTGAGAAAGGTGGTCACTTCTAATATGAAGGCTCTGGGAGAGCGTGGCCCTCGTGAACACATCCACAATGGCCATATGCACGTGTGGGAGATGAAATAATCCAAGTCTGCTCATCGGTTTGGGTTCTGTGCCCCCGTAGCAAATCCTCAAAGTCTCCCTCAATGGCCACGAGGTGCCTAGAAAAAATGACCATAGCACCAAAATCGTCAATCCGGTCACCAATCCATTGATAATAATGGATTCAATACGTTAGGTTTTTTCTATTCCCCCCCCCCCCACCGTGCCTCAAACGCCCAGAAACGATGCGATTGTGCCATCTCCGGAACTAGGGTTTTGCTCATTGAAGGCCATGCCAATTTTGCACAAGGGTGTCATTTCTAATCCAAAGGATCCCGAGAGAGCATGGAAATTATGAACACATCCACAATGGCCATATGGACATGTGGGAGACGAAAGAATACAAGTCCACTCATCATTTTTTATTTAGTGCCCTCACAACAAATCCTCAATGTGTCCTTGAATGGCCACGAGGTGCCCAGAAAAAACACCAATAGCACCAAAAAAGTGACTCTGGCCGTGAATCCTTCGATTCTGATGGATACGGGACACTGGTTTTCTGGCATAAGAAATATCAGGCCAAGAATGTGTCAAGTATAGAAGACTTCCAATCAACTATCGATAAAGTGTCGAATCCACAAATGGTGTGGAATCACCATCCTCAAGTCTTATTGCCGAGAGGAATGGGAATGGTGTTGCCTTACAATCTGACATAATAAATTATTTTAGCAGGTATGAAGGTGATCCCATCAAATTTTTGAGCAATCTCTAACCCAAGGAATTGCTTCAACAAGCCCAAACCACTCATGTCAAAATCTAGATTTAAAGCAGTTTTTGTGTTGCCGATCGAAGCAAGATTGATTCTAGTTATTAAAAGGTCATCAACATAAAGGACAATGATCAGAAAATTACCTTAATGCTGCTATAGGTACACATTTGGATCTGATTTGCACCTAGAAAAATTCTGTGACAGAAGGAGGGAATCCATCTTTGCATACCAAGCTCTTGGGGCCTGTTTTAAACCA
The DNA here is from genome assembly GCA_027924585.1 of Larix kaempferi. Taxonomy (NCBI): domain Eukaryota; kingdom Viridiplantae; phylum Streptophyta; class Pinopsida; order Pinales; family Pinaceae; genus Larix; species Larix kaempferi. The sequence continues at coordinate 2,577,495 of BSBM01000240.1, read as the reverse complement.
TACAATGATTTCTTCAATCTGCACACTAATGTCGGATCTGGTTTGTATCCTTCGGGATGCTTCATGTAAATCTCTTCTTTTAGATCTCCATTAATAAATGAACTCTTCACATCTATATGGTGCACTTCCCAGTGCTTAGATGCGGAAGTTGCCAAAACTATGCGGATAGAATCCATCTTTGCAACCGGTGCAAAGGTCTCGATGTAGTCCACTCCTTGGACTTGGGAGAAGCCTTTTGCAACCAAACCAGCCTTGTATTTGTAGGTTGAGCCATATGCAGCAACCTTTGTGCAGTAGACCCATTTGCATTGGACTAATTTCCTCCCAGGTGGAAGAGAAAGTAGCTCCCATGTAGCATTTTTCTGAAGAGAACTGTACTCTTCATCCATGGCGGGTTTCCATCTCGGATATCGGTGGGAATGATAGTATGATTTGGGATCTGAACCTATCATCAAAAAAAAAAATTCAGATAGTAAAGGATCATAAAATGAAAGAGCCATACCTGCTCTTTAAAACTTTGCTCGAGTTCTCCTTGGATTGGCAGGATTTCCAATGTTAGAACCAATAGATTGGAGAGTATTTTGGGCCCACTTTGGAAATTGTTGGGGTTGATTTGGATCTGTATCTTAACCCGATATTTCATGTTCATCGACATCTGATAAAATATCATAAATATCAGAACACAAACTATCATCATCTTCTTCCGAATCTTCTTCTTGTGGAGGCGGCAATTCAACAGTTTCTTTGTTGACTAGTTTTAGATCTTGAAGTTGTTCTTCAAATCTTACACTTTTCTCGATGAATATATTTTTGTATCTGATATCCATGACTTTGTAACCTTTAGATTCTTTAGCATATCCAATGAGGATGCACTCAATACTTTGCGGTTCCAAATATTTTCTCTTCTTAGTCGGAATTCTAGCCCATGCAGTTGAGCCAAAAACCCTAAGATTGGACACATCAGGTTTGTGACGAGTATAGACTTCGAAAGGAGTAGTAACTTTCCCGGATGAGTGTGGAAATATATTTTTAATGTATGCAGCAACATTCAAAGCCTCATCCCAAATATTTGCAGCCAAACCCTTTGACTGAAGCATACAAGTTGTCATTTCTTTCAGTGATCGGTTCTTCCTTTCCACTACACCATTCTGTTGAGGTGTGTAGGGAATAGTGTGATGGATCTAAATTCCTTTTTCTACAAAAAGTTGCAGTAGCTATGATTTTATATATTCACCTCCATTATCATATCTAGTATTATTTATCTTGCTCTCGGTGGCAGTCTCAACAGAAGCCTTGAAAATCTTGAATTTTTCTAGCACTTCTTACTTTTTTTTTAGAAAGAAGACCCATGTGAATCTGGAGAAGTCATCAATAAATGTCAGCACATACCTTGATCCATTCATGGATGTATGTGGCAGCGGACCGTTGATATCAGAATGAATCATCCCCAAAATACAAGAACCTCTGCTAGCTTTTCCTCGGTCAAACTTGTGCTCGGGGTGCTTCCCAAGGATGCAACCCTTGCATATTCCTTTTGAGGATTTGCTCTTCGGAAGGCTATCAACCATGGATTTATTTTGCAGCAGCTGAAAATATTTATAATTTAGGTGTCCAAACCTCTCATGCCATAGCCTACTAACCTCATTTCCATGAGTCAGAAGAGCACTAGGATTTAAATGTGATAAAAAGTGAGAAAACTCATATGTTTTTGCAGCATGATTTGCCTTTCCTACTGCAACGAGCTTTCTGGTGGAAATATCATAAATTTCAACATCATGGGTGCTGAATACAACCTTCTTTGGTAAACTAGTGTGTGTCATTTGATACACAGAAAGTAGGTTCGTAGCTAGAGAAGGAACATAAAGAACATTTTGAAAATTGCCATGTTCTAAATGAATAGTACCTTTGCCTTTCAAATAAATTTGTGAGTCATCTCCCATGTGGATGGAGATGGTGTTGTTGGATTCCAATGAATAAAAAGAATCTTTGTTTTCATCCATGTGATTCGAAGCTCCTGAATCTATGAGAAGAGTTGTGGAATTTAAAACACTAGCCATGCGTGCATGACCTCTTTCTGTATGATCATTATTGTCATTCTTCCTTGTGCCATCAGGAAGAACAATGTTTTTTTTCTCCAAGAGAAGGGTCATCTTATCTATGGTCTTCTTCATGCATGAGCTTTCAGGATGAAATCCCTTACTGCAATAAGAACATTTAGTCTTCTCTTTCCCCTTTTTTTTGTCTTTTCTTGAACCGGATGGTTCATGTGACTGATTTGTCTTCTCCTTTTGCTTTGGATGATCAAGCTTTGGCTTCTCTTTCTTTTGCTTCCCTTTTCCATTCGTAGATTTGGATCCTCCAGCAAAAAGGGCCCGATCTTTGGAGTGAAAGGACCCCATTTGAACAAGCTTATCATGCTCTTTTGTTAAGGACTCAATGAAGGCATTCAAGGTAGTCATCTTCCAATTAGGAATTGTGAGCTTTCCCGTATTGAAAGTGGAAACAAAAACTGAATAATATTTTCCTTGCTTCGTAAGGATGAAAAGAATCAATTGCTTATCTTCCTTTTCCACTCCACATTGCTTCAATAGAATTACCAAGTGTTTAAATTTAGTGAAGAAGTCATTGATGGTCTCGAAATTCTCAGGATTGAGTGCAATCAACTCATTTTCTAGCTGACACGATCTCATTTCATCCTACTTTCCAAAGAGAATGACAAGTTGATCCCATGCCTCTTTTGGATTAGTCAATCTAGTAAGATGGAAAAGAAGATCCTTAGAAATGTTGAGACAAAGGAAGCCATAAGCTTCATCAAGCTTATTGAAGTATTTTTCCTTCTCTACTGGAGATGTAGCTTCAACTTTTGGGACCATGGTGACTCTGTAGAAGCCCTTAGAGTGCAATATTATATCCATATCATCCTTCCACTAATAATAGTTGAAGGGAGTGAGAATATTTGATGAAGAAGTGTCCATCTTCAAGAAGAGCGAATGCATTAGGAGGAGGAGAGAACCTGCAAATCACAAAACAAACAAGAATCTTTAGGTCGACAACCTACACTTTTCAAGTTGCATCACACTCGACATAGGAGATCAAGCAAGGTTGAACATCCAATGATCAATATACAAGAATTATGTGGAAACTCTTGGCTTCTGGTGTAGAATTGGAAAAAATAGTTGCAAGTGCAAAATATGCATGCAGTGCAGAATCACTGGTGCAGAATCACCAGTGCAGAATCACTAGTGCAGAATCACCAGTGCAGAATATGCATGCAATGCAAAATAGTTGGCTTGTCCACAGGAATATGTAATATACGTAATACTACGTAATATTGCATCCACGGGAATTTCAATAAGTAAAGCCCGAGAGATGGGATTTGAATGTGTAGCTGACTATGTGTCCTCATTGCTTAGAGGGGAGGAAGATTTCCATATGAAATAAACTCTGAGAATTGCGTTACGGGGAATAGATTGAGACGGTGCGGGAAAATAAGAGATGGATGTGTCCACATTGTTCAGAGGAGAGAGGTATTAAGCCATACTGGATTTGTAACAGCTGGATTTGCTCGAAGATACGTAATATTTCATCCAAACGCATTTCAATAAGTAAAGCCCGAGAGATGGGATTTGAATGTGTAGCTGACTATGTGTCCTCATTGCTTAGAGGGGATGGGCATTAATCCATACTGGATTTGTAATAGTTTTTTGTGTTTGTTGAAACGGAATATTCCATACCTCGGTCTTCTCTCCTCTCAAGTTCGAGAGAAGGGATATCCATCTGCGGCCCACTGTCTTGCTGATGTACTCAGGAAGCAAGATTTCCATATGAAATAAACTCTGAGAAAATTAGACGTTAGGGTTGTCTATTAGGTCATATTAGGTCATAAGTAGACGTTAGGGTTCTCTATTAGATGTTAATTTTTCTTGAAAGGGTTGTGTATAAAACGTTCGGTATACATCGATGGATAATGGTTTAATTTCAGTAATTTGTGGCAACGGCAAGGAGAGTGGAATTTTGTTGAGTTGTGTTTTTCTTTTAATGCCTTTCGCTACTATTAAATAAATCGTAATTTTTAAAGAGTTTGGTATGCCATTCATCTTTTAACAGAATGCCATTCATCTTTTAACATTGATTTTTTTAGAATGGAGTTGGAAGCTTGTTTGAAGCTTTGTAACTGTGTAAGAAAAATTATGCATGGTAACATTGGTTGGATTCCCGTTGAAATTTATATTTTTCAAATTTTTCTGTAATAATTCTAGAATATCTATCATGTTATGTAATTATTATTTTGATCAAGATTCTTTATATTGATTTTGAGATTGAAGTGGTTATTTAGTTTTGAGTTGAAAAACTTGGAGTAATGAGTGATTATATGCTTTGGACCTAAGGTTATTAGAACTGTACTATCTTATTCTTCTTATCATATTCATAATGCTATTGCTTCATAGAAATGTAGTTTTAATGATTGCTACTCTTTGGCTAAGTTTGGACAATCCAAATTCCACTTTTTCATGTTCTTATGTAATTGATGAGCTTTTCGAAAGCTTAGTAAATACAAAATTTTCCACTGTCTCTTACCATGTGAGCTTATTATTATTTATTCTATTTTTCTCTATATTTTATCTATGATAGTTTTGGAATCACCCTTGGTCAATATTCCAATTAAAATTTATAGACATTTCAAATGTACATAACTTTAGAAACCCTAGTTTTTAATTTGTCTTGCTAGTTAATCTTTTTTCTAAAATACCTCTAAAACATTATGGTAACTTCCACAAAACTTCTTGTTTTTTCCTCCTAGAGTGAACTCATACAATTCTAAACATTATAAAGAACTTATTTTAAGGTTATGAATATAGATATGTTATACATATGAGATAAAAACTCATCATTTTCATACTTTTATATATATATATATATATATATATATAAAGGTTTTTAGTATTGTATATTAGAAATCTATAACTAGTATATATGTTGATGGTAAGTGGGTAAACCCATTACATTAGAAGTACAACAATAACAATTTGTCCAAAGGTAGGTCTAGTTCCACTCATCATAAATAAATAAAAATGTTTTTATGAATTTATGACATGACCATGTTCTTCATTGAAAAGGTAAAAACAAATTATTGATGTTTCTTAATGGTAAATTAAATACTTTTTTTAGCGGATGGTAAATTAGATACTTATTTAGATTTTATATCTGAAGTATTATTAAATTACTTTTTTTAACAATAACATTTCTTGAATTTAAGTTGAGATTTATATTTTAAATTTTTTCTTTAATTATTTAGAATATATATGCTATGAGATTATTATTATCAAACATCATCAAATTGATCTTGAGATTCAGTGGTTATTTGGTCTCTAGTTAAATCCACAATTATGTGGATCTTAGAGAAATGAGTGATTAGATGTCTTGGACTTTGGAACTCCATCATATTACTCTTGTTATCTTCTTCTCAAGGAGTTGAAATTTGTGTATGTCGATCCCTTTTAAAATTTCTTCTTTCATGTTTTCAAAGTTACCATATTCATGATGATACGTTTTCTTATAGATGTAGTTTCAAGGTTTGGTACTCTTTCATTAAGATTGGACAATCCAAATTCCACTTCTTCATGTTATTTTTTTTAATGGATGAGCCTTCATAAAGTTTAATTGCAAGTATATTTTTTCCATCATCTTTTTCCATGTGATCCCACTATTACATACTAGAATTATTCTATATATTTTTTAATCTATGACACCTTTTAAATCATCCTAAATAAATATACCAATAAAACCTTGTTCAAATTTCAAATTTGCATGCCTTAAAACACCCTAGTTTGTAGCTTATCTTGCCAGTTAACCTCCCCCCCAAAGTATATCTAATGTTTTGGTCCCTCTGACTCTCAAAGCATTGTATGTATTGTCTAATATTACTTCTCTCCAATGTCAAAGGTTTCACCAAATTCTAATGTTCCAAGAGAAAGTTATGGTAACGTCCACAAAACTTGTTGTTTTTGTCTATTTTAGAAGAGTGAACTTCTACATCTTGGCATTTGTATTTTTTTTCTACTTATGATATTTTTACTAGAAACACAATGGTCCACCTTATTTCTCATGCAATATGTGGTAGTCAACTCTGAACTCTCAAGTTTCCCATATAATAGTTTTACACAAAACACTTTGTCTATAAAAAATAATATATTAAACAAGAAACAAAGTATTGTATTATAAAATACTAAAAAAATCCTTCAACTACATTCCTAAGGGAATAATGCAATAAAATGGATGTAACTAAATACCCACTCACAATAGAGAAAAGTAAATAGAAATTGTGCCATGCACAACACTACATTAGGTTTTCATGTCAAATATAGTTTTCATGTCATAGCTATCATGGTAGATAAATAAATTTTAATGAGAAAATTGGAATTGAATAAATAATCTAAAATTTATTAAAATTTATTATCCAAGATCAATTTTAATGATCTTTTTGAACTTATGACATAAAATGTGATTTCATGGGATATTAAATAATAACTCTAATTTCACTAAATATTAAGGAGTGTTGTTTAAAATCGTTTTGTTGAATATCACCCAATACACATTTCGAATTAAAACACACTTACTTTACAGTAATAACATATATACATCCATTTTCTCCATGACGTGTTTGAAACCTTGTTTTTAGTGTTACCGCTAGCATGGTGACATGACACAGTCACCATGACACAACCTTTATAATATTATACTTCACACATAGTTGCTAGAATAGAATTCACATGACCTTCACACATATAGGATTCCTATTATAAACTCAAGTGAACTCTTATATTACAAATATCAAAATTTATTATTCTTGTTTCCTTTGGCATGTTGACGATTATTTATCATCCTTGACCTTGGTATTTTACATGTCACTTCATGACCTACCTTTTTGAGAATTACTTATTAGTTTATAGATTTGTTCAACCTTTCTAACAAGATTCTCTCTTTTCCTCTTAGCAAATCACCACTACCATGTTTGTGTAGATGAGATCCTCTATACCATAGATCTTGTCTATGTTATTGAAATTTTCTTCATAGGGTTGTTTTATTACATCAATATTGTTCTTATTTTAGAATTGGATAGAAGGTGCTAGGATAAATATGTTTTTAATTACAAAAATCCTTCAAATGGGTAGGATTCATTGATACTAGTATATTCTTAGTTGTGTCCATTAAATCTATTGATAGGATTTAACCTATTAACTTCCTTGCATTTAAAAAACCGTGGATTAGTCATTATTGGATCAACTTAATGGGATTAGCATCTATACCTGCATTAGAGGGATTAACATTTACTTAGATTGCTTCCAACTAATATAATTTTATAATTTTATTGTCTTCCATCTATTCCATAATGTTACCTTTAGGTATGTAGTTGGATGGCCCTCCACCCTGCAATTTGGATTATTGAAATGTTTTTTGTTTCTAAACTATGGAGTGAAAGGATTAGTTTTCTTGATCAATCAATAGAGATGTGCTTGAGCTGTGTCTTGACTTGAAACATGGGCCATGCGCCATGATGAAGAAAGTTGGGGTGAAGAGGGGCCACATGGAAAAATATGGCCTTGGCCACTATTCTAATCAATCAAGGAAATGAATGGTTGCTTCTAACACTATTATTTGTATATATCTATATTAACATTCCAATCTCAGTTACAAAAGCATGTTTCAAAATTTTCTCGTAGTGTTTTATTGTATTTTATTGTAGATTTGTAGGAGTGTGGAAGTGACAACAATTGTCGCTTGTGATGGAGGATTCTTACGATAATAAATATTCTTAGAACCTTGCCAAACCTATGTTGCTTGGACAATCAAATCCTACTAAAGGGGATATCTCTCGTTGAATTAACATCCCTCTTGCTTCGATGGTTAGCCAGATAATGAACCCAAATAATGAATTTCCTCTCGAAGATCAAAATTTGGGTGTTCTCAACCAAAATATTAGGGTTTATTAGAATGACATAATTTAAGAGAAAGACATTTCAAGACCTTGTCGTTTTCTAAGGAGTTTGATCAGTTTTAGTTCTCTCCAAACCCATTTTGATGATCTCCCAAGGTTTGTTCATGTTTTTACTTAGTGGATATGTGAATGTGACTTGTTAAAACCAAATGGTGTCCAAATAATTTTATTGAATATCATAAATATTTAAAGATGATTTGGTTATGGTTTTATTGAATTGTGGTGTTTTATGTCTTGGATAGGGAAGACTCATCCTTTCTCTCCAAACTCTTCATTTATTCAACTTTCAAGAAATATCTTAATACAATTTTAAGATGCAACATTTGCATCAAGGCATTTTCTTGGTCGAATGATGAGAGTCAGAGGGAGAGATGGTTATTCAATCTGTCCAATGATGGGGTCATTTTAACAAGGAGATGGAGTTACACATTTAGAAATTGATTCTTTAGCTTTCTTTGTAATATCGATGAGGGATTCAAGCTTCATTATTAACTGTGAAATTATCTCCAATATAATAAACACAATGATGTGGAAAATATATATTCACTTTGGAAAACCCTAGAAGTGTTTCTCTATTCTGATGTCAAATTGGAAACACATGCAAGTTGGCATTATCAACTCTATGAAAATACTTAGTTCACTTACATGACCTATTCCAAGTTATTTAATGAGGGTGATATTGGTCAGCAATGATGAAATATGATGGGTAAATTGTTGTCATTTGCCATTTTACATGTCAAAATATTGCCACTTCATAAAATTAAATGTCAATTTTTATTTCTTTTTTTTGTAATAGGGAAATCGACAACGGGGATTAGGATGGTACTCGCGTGACATGGGATGCAGGGATCCAATATTGCTACCACTATACCCCTAGGTGCATCCACAGGGATTGAACCATGGCACACAGGTAAGTTCATGGGGATTCGAACATGTGACCTTCCATTTACAATCGATTACAACTTCTCATCTTTACCACTTGAGTTGCACCACATGGGCCATGTGAATTTTAATTCCACCTGTCATTTTAAAGTGCATTTTTATTTTTTTACATGTCTGTAATATATATATCCCAATCCTATATATATATATATATATATATATATATATATATATATATATATATATATATATATATGCATGTATGTATGTATGTTTCGATGAAAAAGTTAGATTGTCCTATGCGGACTTACATTATCCTGTCCTACCTTCCAGGATTCATTACATTCTAGTTAGCCCACAACCTTACAATCTACTTATCTCAAAATACATACAAAACTTGGCACTCGACCTTACAATCCAGTCTTATATTTTTGTTTCATCTTCAAGTCATCAAGAAATGATCCATTACTTTCCCGTCTCTGTGACAATAAATTCTTCTATGGATAAAAGAAAGTCTTATTGGATATTAAAGAGTTCCCTAGCAACAAAATCCAATGCAGAAAACTAACAAATGGTTACTAATATTCTTTATAGATCTATGGATATAATACCAATGGAAAGAAATAGAGAGAAGAATTAGATGTCTTACCTCTTCTTAGAGTTTGTCATGCTGCTCCAACCTCCAAGCTTGATGTCCAAACTCCAAAGGTTGAATATAACCTGTCAAAGATTACACAAACTCCTTTCCAAAGATATTAATTATGAAATAGATCTATATAATTGTCATGTCCCCACTTTTACATCACCATGGAGTTTCATGCACCATCCCTAGTGATCCTTGATCAGTACCCTAATACATCTATCCCCATGGGTCCTAGTGACATTTCAACATTAATTAATAAAAAATGGGCAAATTTTGGTTTAGTCACCCATGTAAATTAAATAAATAAAGGTGGGTCATAATTGCGTTATTTATTAATATTAAATAGAATTTGGATAAATTTATTGATGCTCATGTGGCTAGGAGATGCATTAGGATAAGGTGGGCCTCAAATACTTGCTTTCCAAAAGATGGTAGCTTGAAGAAACTTAGAGCAAATCAAGAAAGCCACTAAAAACATGGATGACATCCCAAAAGTAGGAAACTCATAAACGTAGAAGGCGTGCATAAAGGAAGGAAAGTACACATAAGAAGAAATAAGAATAAAAGCAACCAAACACACTAAAAAAAGAAGATAAAATCCAGTGAAAAGCAGAAAAAGCAGAGGAAAAGCGTAAAGTAGAAAACAATCAGGCTAAAGCAAGAAAGGTTGCACAAAGAAACTAATTGTCAAATTGACTAAGGATGGCACTTGGATGAGGTAGGGACCACATACCACGACTTTAATGAATTTCCTAAGAAGCTATAGAGTCTATAAAAAATGGAGAGAGAGCACGATTAACATATTTTGACAGTTTAACTATTCACTAGTATAAAATGAGAAATTAATGACTAAAAAAATTACTAAAATTCGACTATAAACGACTATTTTTTAGTCGGTCACTAATAGTATCCGATTTCCACTGTCATATCTCTAGTCGTATTTCACTAGTCATTAATTGGTTGACTTATTAGTCATTGATTTAGTCATTGATATTCACTGATTAAGTCATTGATTTAGTCATTGATACTCACTGATTTAGTCACTGATTTATTCATTGACATTAGTCATTGATTGTCACAATTAATGACCAAATATATGACTATATAAACTACTAGATGATAACATATTAATGACTAAGCTAAATACGACTAAACGTTAGTCACACTATAAGATACTGGAAATTAGCTACTAATAGTCGTATATATGTGAATTTAGTTGTTTTCTTAGTCACTAATTTATGATAGGGTACGGAGGAATCAAACCACCAATCTCCTGCCTATAATTAGGCAGATGCTCTACCATTGAGCTAGCACCCTTTAAGAAGTTGTTATTGTTTGACAATGATTATATTCAAACAAATTTTGCATGGGAACAATATCTGAGTCAGTCGAACACAGACAAGTCATATGGTAATGCTGCCACAAGTAAAGAGGCAAACAATAATAGAATATGGTTGAAGGTTCAATCCATACGAAACAAAAATTTCAAATAAATAAATGATGGGCATGAGTATTTATAATTTTATATGATTGCAACATGCAAACTTCTGGATACAATTCACTTGGGCATGAATATCTTGAGCATATTGATAGATATGCTCAATATGCTTGCAAGATTTTATAGCCTAGAAGCCTAGAGCCTGACCAAAATTGTTATGAAGAAGGGTTAGTGATGTCAATGCATGCAACCCATAAATGAAAATGTCTAGGTTCGGGAACTGAAAATGGCATAATCATTGACATTGTTGTTCTATGGAGATAAGACATACAAGAAATTGTTTAGGAATAACAAGTAGAGTGTGGTATGTAGTTCTTTAATGCCCCTTTTCAAATGAAATCAATGAGGTTTATCAAATTTGACGTTAAAATATCTGAGTCACTAGAACAGAGACAAGTCATACATTAATGCCGACACAAGTAAACAAGCAAACGATAATAGAATATAGATGAAGGTTCGATACATATGCAACAAAATTTTCAAATAAAGACATGATAGGCATGAGTATTTATATGCTTGCAAAATACAAACTTCTATATACAATTCACTTGGCCATAAAAATTTGCGAGTTCATCTACAGTGTTGATTTCAAAACAATGAATCGACAAGGTATATAGTTACAACACTCTATCATGACCTAAAAAAACTAGTATTTTCCCAATGTTATATCAGCTATGCCCAATAAAATAGACAATAGGAATGTGTCTCAAACTAACAATATTACCAATAGTCGCGACATGTAATTTGAATTATGTATCACCACTTAACTTTATCATAAAACAACAGGATCATAGAAAAAGTAGAATTTCAATCAGATTCATTAGGATTTTCCGGCACAAGTTTACACCATTACACACAATTAAAATTAGGGAGTCAAACAAACATCTAACATCAAAATTGTATAATATAGGCGCTAGTTAAAGGTTGGAAAACATCATAACAAAAAAGTGCACTTGTTCTTTATCGCAGTAGCCATGGTCATGAAAGCCTGCTCCATATTTGTTGCATTCTTCGCACTTGTCTCCAAAAATGGAATGAAAATCTCATCAGCAAATGCCTTGAAGAACAAAATACACAAAGCATGTCAAGAAAAATGTAGACTGAAAAGTGACAAAAAAAACTAACCCTTGAGATTAATAAAAAAAGAATCTACAAGCCAATTCAACAAACTTAAGACCACAAACTGCCATAGTGTTGCAATTAACAAAAAACAGAGCACCAACAACTTCAAGGCGCACTCATATTTAAATCCTCATCAAGTTAAAGACGATGATGCATACAATGAAACACATAGCAGTGCACATGATGCCAAAGCTACTCAGCATTTAACATTACCTTGGTTCTAACATAATTAATGGCTTTATTAGAATTCAAATCACATTTGTTTCCAACAATCAACTTGTTGACATTCTCACTCACATAGCGATCAATCTCATTCAGCCATTGTTTCACATTATTGAAACTCTCCTAATCGTTAACATCATAAACAACCTACCAACAGAAGAAAAATATCATTATAAAGCCATAAATTTAAATAAATAATGGAATATACCAAGGATACCAACAATCAACAGCTACTCAGCATTTAACATTACCTTGGCTGTATCATAATCAATAGCTTTATTTGCAGTCAAATCACATTTGTTTCCAACAAGCAACTTGTTGACATTCTCACTCACATAGCGATCAATCTCATTCAACCATTGCTTATATCTTACTGAATCTTGTCTGCAATATTTCATTTCATATATGTCAGTTACTTTCCATCATCTGTGTTCTATTGTCCCTGTTTGTTGCATCTATGGGTCATTGTTGAACTGATAAAGTTACAAACTTCCTTGATGAGTGCTGTTAATTTCAATGCCTGCAATTCTGTCTACATTTTGCATGCAATAGCCTATTGACAAATACCATGTATCTGGATGGTAACCAGGAAATGCAACAACAGGCAGTTCCTTTAGCAACAGAATCAAAGCATAATTTAGCACGATTTCCTACTAAAACTGAAGGTATGTTTTACTGGGAAACAATAATATCGATCTTGGTAAAATTAATAAAATGCTTCCACTCTAAGTAACAAGTCAACCGAGATTTTGAACAGTTTAAAGGCAATATATTCATTAACTGATCATATGCACAGTCTATATTTATGAATATAGGTATGTTTAGTGAAGCTTCTGCTGTGTGTCAGATGTTCTAGCCGGAATTGGTGACTCTACTGTTGAAAAGCACAGTAATTAAAAGCATGCTTCCTTCAAAATACAAGCTATGAAGGTGTCTGATTGTATGGAGCTTGCATAGTTCGGGAATACTGAAGCAGATTGTAGCAATGCTTCTTTGAAGGGATGCTCAATTAAGGAAGAGTTGGATGTGTTAATGGAAAGAGATGTTGCTAGTTCAAGTTTGGTAGGAGATCAAGCAAAAAATTGTAATGATAGGATACCAGAAGCGTCTAGTAGGAAGTAAGCAAGTGCTCATGCTTAAATTATAAATTGTCTTACTGTAGAGTTTTGTATCATCCTCAATCAGTGTTGTTCTATATTTTAATGTGAAATGTAATCCTTTGTTATTTTGACCCACTAATGTTTGGAGAACAAGAGATTGCTTCAAATACATTGAAACTTCTATCACCAACATGCAAATGTGGCAAGAAGGCACCCAAGTACTATGTTCATCCCTACATACAGCAGAAGATTCTGCAGATCCAAAAGGGGGGTTTGGTCCTTTCAAAAGGAGACCAAAGAACCTACTATAGTGGTAGAGTATGCATTTATTTCTTCTCCCATTTCATTTTTCTTTTAACAATATCATCTTTGAAATGTTGCTTTCTTGGATTCGTGTTTTTGGAGCAAATCATCCAGAAGGAGATGAAGTAACTAATGAAAATTGCTTTCATTGAATGCTAGATACCAAGGAAAAAACAAATGCTTCTTTTATCTTGCCCAATATTGAAATGATCTCAAAAGATTCTCAATGGAAGCATCTCTCTGAGGCAAGGGATACAGAGGTTTTGAATATGGCACCAGAAGATGAATTAGAAGGAGAAATTATATTCTTGCAAAACAACCTGCTTGAAAATGCAAGGGTAAATCACTCCCATTCTGGTTTGACCCTTGTTATGCTTTTCTTTGTATATTAGTGAATATTTAAATTTATTATCTATTTCCCTACCTATTTTGCTAATGATATTACCTTGAATATCTTTGCAGAGAATTTAATTCTCAGGGTGATAATGAATTTGTTTGAAGAGCAACAACCATTGTGGAAGCAAAGATGTGATTCATTTCTAGTAAACAATAACCTAAATCGGGCAAGAGAAGCTAAGAAGCAGGGTAGAAAAGAGAGGAGGCATAAGGAGGCACATGTTATCTTGGTTGCAGCTACTGCGGCAGCTGCAGCTTCACCTACAACTAGTTCTTCCAGGAAGGATGGAATTGGAGATGCAGTTGAAGAGAAGAGTCTACGTCAAGTTAGCTTTCCTAGCAAGCATTCACATCCAATACATCCAATTTTGGACATCCTACCTCTAAATATCTTCTTCCATTTTTATAAATTAATCTATATCATCTACAACTTAGACATCCAATATCTACTAGCTTAACATCCTGAAGTACTAAGCATGCCCATTAATTATATATGGTACACTACCAAAAAAAGAACCTCACCATATTTTATCGTTTACCTTTGGCTGACCTCAAACTATATCCAACTTGGACAACAACTACAAATAATGAAAATTAGGATGCTTACACCTTTCATTCCACAATCTATTGTAATATTCAACAACTACTGCATGTGCCTACATCTGGTAAGATTGTTTCCTTTGTTTCAAATCCATCAGGGTAGACAGGCACAATAGTCAATATTGATCTCATGGTTGATTTAAAAGCTCCAAGTGGAGAAATTATAAAAACATTGATAGAAAAAATATGGTAATATTGTGCTTGCAGTGGGAGATTAAGTTAAATATGGACCATGGTTGGGAAGGGTTGATGTAGTCCAAAATGTAATAGTCTTGTTTGATGACAATGAAAAGTGCAAGACCAAGAGGGTTGATCTTGGATTCCTCATCCCAATATGTCATAATCCAGTAGAAGATGAGTATTATCCTTATTATCCATATCAACATGTTCATGGTAGTTCATCTATAGTTTTCAAGATTGTTCAATGGTTGCAAATTGTGTTGGTGTTCTTTTTGTTAACCTACTAATCTCCATCCCTTAGTCCTCTTTAAGGTTCACCTCTACAGACACTCAGAAGGCAACTCAATAAGTGTTTATGGCAAGCAAATTTGAATCTGCAAAGCTTGTAAGCAAACTTGTTCCAATCTATGCGTAGCACTAGTTGGTTCTAGAGGACAGTATTCACTCTTCAAATTATACAGATTTATTATGACAAAAACATGGTTTGACCATAAGGCTTGTTTTGTTGCATTTTCTAGGACTTTTTGCTGGCAGTCAAATGCATGCCACTCAGACCTAGTTTCTATCAGTTGGTTATTGCCACCATTATGGGACACATTATAGGAACGTAAACCCTCTTGCACACCATCTTCCATATCTAATTCAATGTCATCCAAAGAGACACCCTATTCATGTGCAAAAAAGTAAATCATTTTCATACATTATGAAGGAAAATGTAGGCGTGTAGTTCAACATATTACTAGTAGTAATCAAGGCCAATAAATATCTTCAAATATATACATCCAAAAAGTAATTAAATGATTGCATTCAACTTATATACTTTTATAATAACCCTTCTTTTGAGGTAAATTCCAGCAATACTACAAGAGAATGAACCCTCAATTACCCCCAATAAAACTTTGACATTGCAACAAGAAAAACTAAAATAACAACAAAGTCTTTTTATGTACTCATGAATAAAGAACCCCATCAAACAAATTTTTATGTACAATTTACCTCGTCTTCATAAAGATATTCATCAGGTACAAAAACCACATCAGTGTCATCCTCTTCCACAAATTTAAACTTCTCTGTCTCAACCTCATTCTTTTCTCCCTCGTCCTCCTTGTTACAGTAAAAAAGGATTTCCCCAAGATCTTCTTGAAAATATTTAATAGAGTAATAAAGTTAATAAAAATACTACAAATACTCTTACCAAAAATATTTAGTGGTGAGTACCTCTTCCCATTCTAAATCACTATCATTATCGTAGTCCAAAGAAGATTCCTTCTTGAAAGGATTTCGATGTCCAATGCCATCAATGCATCAAAAACAAAGAGCTAGAAACAACTTTCCCTCTTGGCTACTATAGGATTAAGAATCCATGTTCTTCAAGGTGTTTCAGATGTTCCTCGTCATGGTTTATCAAAGTTAAAACACTACTTGATTCTTTGAGAATTAATAGACTTGAAATTATGCAAAGTATATTCACCTTTTCTTTGAGAAGGTTCCATAATAAGTAGGTTTATGGATGTGATCAAACTGCAAAATATTTCTTCTCTTATTGTGAAGCCTATTTTCTCTATGTGCAATGTTATTCCCATTATTGCAAGGCAAATTGTCACTCAAAAATTCTTCCTAGTCATTTACAAGGATCTTCAACATGAACTCATGATCTTGAGCCTCACTATAAGTCCATTTTTTGTTTGTAGAGGATTGCACTTTTGGCAGGGCTACAATGTCAGTAGATGCCCCTGCAACTGAAGTTCATTGAACAATGCAACCTTGGGTTTACACCAGATACCCCATCTTAGATTCCTTTGTGCATAAATGTGCCAATTAAGATGGCACCAAGCTTCCATATGTGACCTGAGTACATCACACAATCAAATCCAATATTCAACTCAAAGTACTTAGAATCTAGAAATAACACAACATATTCATGCCACATTTAGACATTTATCAAAAGCTATAACAACAACCTTATAGCATCCCCCATATCTGTCTCTGCTGCTTGCCGTAGTATTTGATCCATTGAAATCATAACACCACTGCAAATGCATGCATTTTCCTGCAAAGAATTGTAATTCGTTTCATCCAATATAGTGGGCACTGTTTGAGTGCTAGGTGTGTCTTTTTTAAGAAATTGGTCCATCAATGTGGGTTGTTTTTGTATTGCAAGTTACTTTTTCATCTCAGCTTTTTCCTTTTCACGTCATTTCTGTTCTTTTTTTCTCCTCTTGCTTCCATTTCTTTTTCTTCTCCCAATTCAAGGCACCTAAAGATGTTAGCAACTGTATATGGTACCATTATGGAACACATAGTACAAGTGTTTCCCTATTTGAATGATATAAATTTTAAATTGGAAAAAGAGGTTTTCTATTTGAATTTGAGAGTTTAACTGTAATTTTAAGACAGGTATTAAGGTATTCAGGTTATTTGGTGTCACAATGGACAAAAAATTGAAGCATCTAATTAGACTGACCATTTCCATAACCTTTAAAACTGCCACGGTGGTACCTCATCCCCTTGGGGTTTATCTAACCAATTCCAAGAGTGACATCCCTCCATTGTCAGAAGTTATTAATGAATTTATGGTTACTATTTTCCCGATCAAAGGTCTACGACCAACTATATCTACCACTTGATATAGTTGTAATCAAACTTCAATTAAAATCTACCCTCAATGAATCCATTATCATCTCGAAATGATTAATGCCAAATTAGTAAAGCATAAAATTGATGGAAGGAAGAGAATAATAGTGGCACTAGGGGATCTGGAAAGTTACACAAAGGATAGCTAGAGGATAAAGTTATTGCAGTAAAGCACAACTCTAGACCATCAACAAACCCATGGAGCTCGACCACAACAAATAGGTAATCGGATATCTTGAAATCGAAATGGAGGTTGAAAATTTGGGCTCCACGAGACACAAAAATGTGAATTGATGTACATAGATTGATGCTAGGGTTATTAATGCTACCACAACACGTTTTTGACAAAAATTACCCACTTATCATGTGGTTACAAGAATCTTAAGATTCCTAAGACTATTAACATAAACACTTATGTTGGACTAACAAATCCTTCTCTATGTGTTTACATTTACACCACTACAGTATAAAACCAAAGCTGCATTCCAAATGTTGCTCATCCAGGTATACTTGCAAGCTCATTGCTCTATTGCAGAAAGACTGTGAATTCAATCTAGGAACATACTCAGATTCATTAAACCTTAGAAATTTATGAATCTGAACCTTGACTTCACTAAAAGAAAAGGTATGCTTATAGGATTAAATACTTGTAACTAAAATTCAGAACTCTCACTTTGAAGTATTGAGCCCAATATGTTTTATCCTTCAAATGCTTATCTTCAATTATTGCAGGAACCAAACAATAACTAGTGGAACATCAAAGTACTACCGGATCTCTTCTTCAACCTTATCGGATATGTACTTTTGTTGCAGATGAAGATAGCCACTCTGCAAGTACTGAAGTAAATTAGAAACCTATAAAAGAGATCTTTATGTTGGAAAATATATTCAATCGAAGCACAATCTAAGGAACATAATGGCACCAATAGACTAGTAATAATTCATTTCTTATAATATTACAATGTACATCACCCATGTACATATCAATAAAATATACATTTTATGTATTATGAAAAAATAATTTTATATTTAAACATAAAATGAAAATGGAGAAATGTAATGTTGATCTCTTATTTGTAAATCAAATGTACAATTTCAACCAAGAAAACACCTAGTTGGCCAATGCAACATGTTGAACTCATATTGTCCAACCCTGGCTCTTAATTTACTAACTCTTTTATGACTCATAAAAAATATGTCAGCGCATTGAAGGATATTTAACTTAAACATAATTATTACATATTTTTCTATACATGGATAAAATAATAACCAAAAATGAAAACCATGTTTTCTTTGCATACCTGAACAAAACACAGGGGATGTATGGATACCTTCTGAACCTTATTGTTTGACTTGAACCAGTCAAAAGCCAAGACCTTCAAAAGTGGATCTCCTCCTGGGACCTACAGAGGTTAGATCAATGCTATTATAACATTAGAAAAGCACAAAGTTCAAATTGTAGAGCTATATGCCACTAACCCTGAGACAAGAATAAAACTTGATACTATAAAGTATTTCAAATTTCAATGTTCCTGCCATAACAGTTGGTGATCAAGTTTATCAAAATGGCAGAATCACTTTGTAAAATGTGAAACACAGTTCTTTTAGATATTTTGAAATCAAATAAGAGAAGTACTGTGGCAAATACAAAAACTATAACTTATCATTGCAATATGGGAATAGGACAACCATGAACAAGTACCAATATCTGGTCATATAAATGCAAAAGAAGAATACTCATGATTCTTATGAAAATGATCATTTCATACATTTAAAGAATTTCAAAATCAGTAATTTCACTTGCCACACACCATAAGAACTTAACCATGTTTAATGTACATAACAACAATTTAGGGAAAATAGATAATCCAAGGTAACCCATTTGCTTTCTAATAGAAGATAGACTCTATCAAGATATATACACACACTAGGGACATATGCCAGCCATAAATAAGTGGGTGTATCCATGACTGATAACTATGCATGAAAGAAACATGTAGTAACCATCCAGACAAGTCATGCACAAGACCATGTTGGAGAAAAGACTAAAGTCTAAAATGAATGACCGATGACATTTGTATATGAATTAGAACCATTTAGAGGAATAGGGAACCTCTCTGCATATGGAAGATCCTTGTGTCGCGGGGCCAAGTAGTACAATACCCATCCATTTTGTGCAACCAAGGACATCCAAAACACG
This sequence comes from Larix kaempferi, assembly GCA_027924585.1. Classification (NCBI taxonomy): domain Eukaryota; kingdom Viridiplantae; phylum Streptophyta; class Pinopsida; order Pinales; family Pinaceae; genus Larix; species Larix kaempferi. Next base: position 2,557,719 of record BSBM01000240.1, on the reverse strand, counting down.
TCGTAAAATATCACAAGGTTAACCTAATCAACCACTCAGATAGATGATGGAAAGTATAGTAAGAAATGCCAAGAGAATTCAATGCAAAGCATGTAATCCAGGGCTAAAAAAATGTTAGATTAGTCTATATAGTGTCTTTCATCCATACAAACATAAAGAATAATGTACTGTGATTACCATGAGAGTAACATAACATTGTAGAGTACATTGGGAAGTGGTCTAGTAGTAACTTGGATGGTTTTTGTGACAGTGACCTAGGTTCAAATTCTGGTGGGTATGCTCATTGCTTGTGTGGGTTTTGCTAGATGTGGCTATTAGTTATATTTCATATTGTTGACATAGTCTATAGGAAGATTATTGTATGGCACTAGTAAGGTACCAACAAACCCTACACTTCACTTAAGTGTGCAAGGATGGGTCGAGCTTATTTGTGGGTTTAGTCCATAAAAAACAGGCTCCCTTTAAAAAAAAAACATAATGTCGAAGAAGAGACACTAGCAAATTACAAACTAGCTTTTGACTACTGTTTCTACGAAGGATTGCAAAGAAATGTAAAACAAACATAAGAGAATGAGATCATCAAAATTGAAAGAATAAGAAATAATTAGATTACCTTAGAGTCATCCTTGAGATATGTTTTGCTTCTAACCACAAAGGTAGAACCACTAGGATAATCCCAGTAGTCTGAATCAGTCTTACTCTTTCCAAGGTGCAAGAGCCTTTAAATTGATTTGTGTCTATATCAGTAACAGGAGTAGTCAACACTAGTTCTGTCATACACTAGTTTTGTTTTCATTTTTGTTACCATTACCCCTATGACACGACATGTCCTCTTCCACCCCATGCTATAAGAGCACCTAACTTCTCTCAATGCACTTAAATCATCAAAAACTATATAAAAAATACATCCATTGGATCCCACCATATGCATGTGCATGCTTGTATAATCCTATTTTTAAATAAGTCAATAAAAGGTTCTAAGAATTGTTATGATATCTAAAAGTCTATAAAGAAAATTCAATTTTGAAAATAACTACCAATAGGTTTAATAAGCCACTACCACAAGGTAAGTACAACGGTCTTACTGGAAGAGAACTTGTCCGACTAGAAACTGCATTCTTCAATACGACAGGTTGCTTACCACCCACAATCACTTTCTCAGTCCTCTCAACTTTCTTGTTAGACTTTACAGTGGGTGATAGAGATAGCTGCATAGAACATGGAAACCTCACACACTATGACAATGTATGGCACATCACCAACTCTACTGAATCAACAACAACAAAAAATATGTTCCATTCTTCATTTTTCATCACTGAAAGAAAAATTTAGTTCAGTCATTTGAGGGGATCCTTTGGGAGTTTGAGGAAATCCTTTGTGCACTTATTTTTTCTCATCATTGCGTCAAACCAGGTGAACCATATGACTCTGATTTTCTTTCCAGTCATGCTTTTCTACACCATCAATATGCAAACCTACTTCAAAAGCATGTTGCAAGTCTTCTACTGGAAAATTATCTAAATTTGCAATGTCAATGCTAACCCCCATATTATATGCACTAAAACCTTCTTCAATGGCATTGATTGTGGCACTTTGTGCATTAACATACATATCTTTCTTGCTGGCATTTGCATTGCTAGTTTTTTCTTTCATATACAATACAAAGCTCCTTTGGAAATTGAACTTGTAGTTTAGAATGCTCCTCAATGTTCAAATTAGCACCTTCAAGAGACAAAGAACTACTCTTATTCTCGTAATCATCCATCAAATAACTCACTTGAAAATTTGTACCTAGGACTTGTCAAACTGTTATCAATAACCAAATATTGTCAATTAAAAACCGATCACAAGCTAAAAGCCAATTAAGTTGATTTACCAAAAAATGGACAGACAAATTCAAAAATTAAAGGAGACCTGCTAAATCCCATCTTACAAGCATAAAAATTAAGAGGTCTTCTCTAAAAGATTAGAAGATCCCAAACAATAGTTTGAGAAATGTAAATCTGGAAAGTACTCAAGGATGGGGACTCTAGCATCTATATTGAAATTTGAAACATAAAAACCACTCGCAATCTTCAATGTCAAAATAATACATTAGATGATAAACTAAAAAACAATTACATTGGGAAAGGAGAGCAAACCGTCACTTCAACAAGGACAGTGATTTCTATGACATAGAATGGTCAACAAAACATTCTATACTATAACTGGATACCTTTTTAGCACCATTATCCATACTACAGACATTGTAGGAAGTACAATATCAAGTGTCTCAAATAAAACCTTAGAATTATCGCATCAATGTTAATCATAAACACCAAGTTGAGTTTTGATTGGTAAGTAACCAAATTGCAGTTCAAAATAATCACCCCATATGAGACCTAGGTATATATAAGCCTTGCATAGAACATACAAAAAATTGTTCTTAAACAACTAGAGTACTTTACCAATAATTGTTGCAATAATTCCAACACCCTTTATGATCTATGAAGTTAAAAATTTTAAGTTAAACCCTAAATTTGTTCAATGAAACTTAAAATTACAGCCAATGTGAATAAACAACACAAAAGCAACTCCTATCACATTGGTAACATAGGGGATTCCATCTTAAACCATGAGCAAAACATCCCCAAGTATCATGAGAAAATCATTACAGATAATGAGTCTCTTTATCAACATTCTAAATTATAACAAATGGGACACTGACTAATGAATCTGTGACATCTCTTATCTAGGAAGGCTAGCTAATATAACCAAAAGCATTAATGCTCTAGAAACAATGGCATAAGCAAAGAGCTATTCATAATTGTATTGCATACCAACCTAGATCCATCTTAACCATAGAGTAATCATGCATCGAGAGGTATCAAATCTTTCCAAGTGCAAACCTTTTTGACAATGCAAAAACCTATGGTAATATTTGCACCTCAAGGGATTTCATCCCTCTCGGAGATTGATAGATCTAGGATTATGATGGTTCTAAGATGTCTATTATTAAAGTACATCAATTTGTTTCAATGTGAAAAACATATGTGACCTTAGCATTAAATTCACTCAGTGACTCGTCAAAGATCTCCCCCATACTAGGATGTAGAATGAGCGTCTAATAAAGTATATTATTCATTTTTTAATGTGAAAGCTAGTGTGATATCAGCCTTACACACACTCACTTGTGACACATTTCCATCATTTTGGGTTGTAGAATGCACCTCTTGACACAAAAATAGACAGCAAATTTAATGCAAAAAAAGCAGGGTGCATCCAATATCAAGGCTTATTGAAGAGTTTGAAAAAACATGTGCCAAAAGTTCAGCTACTAATATGCTGACTCTCTCAAATAGATTGTACTGGAATTTTTTTTTACTTGATCCATAATGAACAGGCTTTTGAGCTGTATGAGCCCTAGAGGGGATCACCCATAATAGTTGCCACAATGCCTGTAGAAGCATAAAGTCGAACTTTAAATCTACCTAATACATGCACTTTAATTTATAATGTGGAAGACTCTCCCCACTGCTATAACACCTTTCACTTGTATGTAAAAATCATGCATATTGTAGCATTTCACGGTGCCAAGATTTTTAGAATTCTATATTAGTCATCACACAACATAACTGTACAGTTTCAAAAATACTAAGATACAAGAATGCATAAAGACTATATGACTGTCCCTATCAGTTTACAGTTGCAGAGTTGATACAAAGCATTTCTTCTTAACATGAAATCCAGTCAGTTATCATTGTGAACAAATCATGCCAATCTAACATTTTGAACCCAAAAAAAAAAATTCCCCAAGTTTCTTGGTTGTCGATCAAAGAAAGTTAAAAGTGGACCCTGAAAACAGATCAAAGATTGAGCAAAATCCATTAAATTCTTCCCTCAGGTGCAAATATCTTTTAAGCCATATGCGGTAAGCACAATTCCTATAACTAATGTTGTGTCCATCCAAATGCAGCATGCTACAATGCTATTTAAATAGGTTATGTGCATATTCAATTTTCAATTATCTTTTAAGAAATATGCAACAAGCACAATTCCTGTAACTCATGTTATGTACAGCCATATGTAAACACACTACAATGCTGAGAAAACAATATGATAAATAAGCATAATTTAACAAGTGGTTTCACTTTCCAAGCTATTAATTCAAACGACATTAAGATAACATTTACAACTCGGGTCTCACACAACTTATCATCCATCAATCCAATGAGTAGAAGAGTAAAAAATTAGAACCAAAAAAGAAAGCACTATCAAGGGAATGAGCACATACAAGAAGACATAAATCTCTCCATTATTTGCAATATTAGGGTGGAAGAATTTTGTCACAAAATACCCTGCAGTCCAATACACAAGTTTATTTCTTAGTTTTCACAAGTCATGCATCCTCTTTGTATACTTGACAATTTAGACAAGCAGTAAGAATAAAATAAAAAAAGAATGTCTTTAGGTAACAAAACATCTAAAGAAAATATACATTTAAGAGAATGTAATATAGAAAAGTTGGATAAAGCATCATTATAAGGATCAACAATTACCTTTCAGAGGAGAGTTTGGAAAATCAGGGGTTAAGACCAGTTTCATTCGAAAAGAACCACATTCATATGGAGTGCCAGCTGTAGGAAAAAGAATCAACAAATGCATATATAGATCATGCTGCAAAAATATAGTAATAACTATGTAAATAATAATGAATTCAAATCCTTCAGTAAATGTGATATGAACAAATGATCTCTTTCTGAAGCATGGAACATCCAAAATATGTTGCATTGTTCTGGATTTTTTTTGTTATGTACCTGATCCTTCAATGTCTACAAATATAGTTGAAAATTTTTCATCATTCACCACCACTTTAATGCCTCCAGGAGGTGATTCATCGAGACTCTTCAGCTCCTCTGCAATTTCTTTTATCACCCTGGGTGGGAGGTTCTCGTTTTCAGCCTATCACACATAAAATACATATATACCTATGAAGATTTACTTCAAAATGCAGAGCATCAAAAACATATATGCTTGACAGCAAGCATATTAACTGATTATGAGAATCTAAAGAAAGAACAACCTACATGCAATATGTAGTTGCACCACATTTAAAAGTGTTGGCAATATGGAATATAGTTTTCATTGATGTCGAAGGGATCTCAATTATGACAAAGGAATAACCAAGGACATGATATGGCAAAATATGATGACATGGCATGGATGATGATGTGGCATGGTTGGTAGTGATGACATGGTGTGGCATGTGTGATGAGGCTTGAAAAATACATGATGGTGTTCTGGAAGCTATCAGAAAGTTATTATAGCAGTTTGACATAGTTTTGGAAAAATATGGCAATTTGGTGAAAAACAAAAAATGACTAAGTATGAAAATATAGTAAAAAATTGGTTTAGGAAAATGCTCTCCATAAATTCTAGGAGAATATAAATGCCTGCACCACAGGGGGGTCCTACAGGTTGATGTTTTTCCTACAAAACTATGTTTTCATTTTGTTCTGAAATGCCTGAGGAAAAAGTTATGAGCCTGCCAAAACAAGTGTTTAGCAAGCAAAACTGACTAAAACACCTCAGAAAGATGCCTGCCATAATTTTTGGATGAGAGAAAATGCCCGTAGCGTATGGGGGTCTTTGAAAGGGTGTTTTTGGAAAGGGCATGTCTGTCCAGAAGTGAAGAGATACGATGGTTAAATATCCATAGTATTTAAACAGAATGGCGTGTATTTAGTGATGAGTCTCTGAGTTTAGATGTCTGTATGAAAAAATTAGAAAGACGTATGTCTCTGTTGAAAAGAATATGCAGTGTTATGAGAAGATGAGTGTCTATATTTGTCTCTAGGATGGAATATAAATATCTAGTAGAAAATAGAAGAGCATCTCTGTTGTAGAGATTGAAGAAGCATAATAAAATTGTATGAAGATCCAGAATTAAAATATCATCATCTGAAGCAAAGCAGAGCCCAGAGTAGATGCACAAATGAAGCAGCATTGAAGTCACGAGGCAGAGACTAGGGTGTGCACTGTCAAGCAGAAGAAAATAGCACAATAAAAAACAGAGACCAGTAAAGTAAAGAGACCAGAAATTAAAGGGAAGAAGAGCATGTCTACAAATCTAATATGAAGATCTGAAGAAGTTCTGAGTAAGAAGTTAGAGACTAAATGAGAAGAAAAGAAGCGGTCTCTATAGTCCAGATCTAGCAGCAACAAGAAGAAATAGAGATCAGTGGCATGAATATTTATCTGTGACATAGATTGAAGAAAGAAGATCTGGAAGAACTTACGAAAACAAACTAGGGTGGCAGGGTGGTGCTAGGGCAGGCTACAAGCCTGTAAAGGGGGTCTTGGCCTCCTTCCAGTAGTGGCTGAAAAAACAGAGGTATTGGTGTATCCTTGTCTGTAGGTGTAGACAGAAACTAGGGTGTTGGTGAATCCTTCAGTTGTGGCTAAGAAAACTTGGGGATTGGTGTCTCCAGCAAGTTGTGGCTTACAAAACAGATTGTAAATATAATTTTGCAGTATAGAAAGTATTGGGGGTTTACGCAATTGGGGTTCCACGATAAAATATGTGTTCTTATGTTTCTTGTTGAATCCATATTTTGTTTAAAGCTTAAAAAGTGGTTAAATGGTAAAAGTTTACAATACTGATTTACCCCCCCCTCTCAGTATTGACCAATATTCCATCAATTGGTATCAGAGCGGGATCCTTCACTAACAGTCTAACCACTGGAAGGAAGATCCTTTTAGAAACACTATGGATCAACAAGAAGAGGTTTACACAGAAAATGGACATCCAATATTTGGGAAAGAAGAATATATATTTTGGAGTACAAGAATGAAAAGTTATCTATAGTCATTAGGATTTGATGTATGGAATTGAGTAATCTCTGATTAAATCCCACCAAAGAGAATAAGGACTCCATCTCAAAAGAAAGCCAAGAAAAGTAACTCAATGGCAATGGATACAGTCCTTGATGGATTACCTGATGATGTCAAAGAGAAGATAGGTGAATGTAACTCAACTAAGGAACTTTGGGATAAATTGGAAAAACTTTATTCAAATAAAGAGATAACACAAGCAAGCCTTGCTATTTGTGAGTCTAATAGTGAAGACACAACTGAAGATGAAGAAAATCTATTTATAGGAACAATAACTGAAACTTCAGAAGATGCTTCAGATGAGGCAAGTGAGGTGAACTTAGAAGCATAATTTATGAGTGCCATTAAAGAGTTGAGAAAAAGTAGGAGGATGAGCAAGTCTTTGAAAGAAAAAATTTCAAAATATCAAGAAAAGAAAAAGTCAAATGAAGAAGAAATGAATACTCTCCGAGAAGAACTATGCATCTCAAAACAACAAGTGTTGGCTAACTTGGAAGAAGTTGATAGCTGGAAACAAGAAGTTGTTAAATTTAAAAAGGAAATAAAAGACCACATGAAAGAGGCTGAGAGCTTAAAACTGGAAATTACTACCCTCAAAGAAGAAATAAAGAAGCTAGAAGACAAGAAGAAAAAGGCTAAGAGCTTGAGACAAGAAATTACCATCTTCAAGAACGAAATAAAAATGCTAGAAAACCACATGGAAGAGGCCGAGAAATTAAGACTTGAAAATGCTAACTTCAAAAAGGTAATAAATAAACTAGAAGACCAGCAGATCATTAATGAGAAGATCAAGGAAGAAATGCAAAAATCTAGAAGACTTGAAGAAGAAGTTATTTTGCTTAGAAAAAAACTTAATGAAGAATCTATTAAAAACAAGTTTGGGAATAGCTCAAAGACTTTGGATGACATTTTAAGTAGCCAAAGACCATCAAATGATAAAGCTGGTTTAGGGTATGGCAATGAAATGAAGCCTAAATGTTTTTCTTTCAAAAACCAAGAAAGAGATAATAGAATTCATGCTGCTGCACTAAAGAATCCATCTGTGAACAAAGAAAGTCAAATGTCTGCTCCCTTCTCTCATAACAAAGACAAAACTTGTGTGATGCCTAAAAGACCAATGACAAGTAGGGTCCAACAAATCCTTTTGGGTCAATGCCACACATGTCACAATTTTGGACATATGGCTAGAGAATGTAAGCTAAGGAAGAATTCTTCAATGAAAGTCGAAGATCAAAGGAAGGAATGGAAGAGCATGGAAGCCATGAATCAGAAAGGTCAAATATTTCTCAAATATGAAGGTAGTTTCTATGGCTATTGTCACTACTGCCACAAGTTTGGCCATAAGTCTATTGATTGCAGAGTCAAGAAAAAAAATCTAAGTAAGAATTTCAAGAAGCAAACAAAGCCAGTAAGCGGGGTACCTCATGGAAAGATATGGAGAAAGAAGGAAGACTCCAAAAATGAAGAAGAAACAAAGATCTCAACCATGAAAGAAATTTCCCAAGATGATGAGGAGCATAATACTGTTGCAAATGAAAATGACATCCATTATGATGAAAGGCAAGATGAAAATATAAAAGAACACATCAATGGAAATGAAGATGGTGGTGGAACTAAAGATAAATGTTTGTTCTAAGACTCTCATGACCTAGAAGAAAATTCTAAAATGAGCATAAGAAGGGATCATAAACTCAGGGGGAGTTTACATCAAAAATTGGAATTAATACTTGAAAAAATATCTTTGGTGAGAAGAGAAGAAATTTTTGAAGTTGTCATCAAAACAAGAAGAGAAAAATATATAAGAGTACTTGGTAAAAGCTATCTTCTGTTAGGAACCTATGTCAACCCTTCTCTTTACTATGTTAGTATATTGTTGTTGGACACATATGCTTTGTAAGTCGTCTCGTAGTATTATATGTCCCATGGTTTTGACTCATAGTATTGGGCATAGACTTAGTATATAAGTGTGTGTTGAGGTCATTGAAGACACCATGAAGTTAATTGTATTGAGCTTGCTCAAAGGAGGTTGCCCCCTTGAAGTGGCCCGTGATCAATATAAAAGTGATTCTGAGTTCTGTCATTTCTGCTATTTTGCATATTCTTATTAATTAATTGTTGTAGGTGCATCACATATGGTATCAGATCACTTTCTTGGGCTCGTTGGGTCGAATTTCTACCAAATTTTTTTTCGCATCTGTTGCAGCTTCGGATTTGGGAATAATCCATATCCTCTTAACTGTGGGAAGTACTTGGGCATAAGCCCTAAAACTCATTGTGAGGAGTACCACAGGAACCCCAAAGTAGCTGTCCCATTGAGAGGACCTGCCAGCGAAAAGGGCAACGACCCCTACCTGATTGACTAGTTCCCACCCGTGAGGTAAACCAAGAGCTGTCGTTTGTGGCAAAGCGGTTATCAATTTTACCTAAGCCATGGAGTGAGGGGTACTGCCCCAATACGCAAGCCGTTAGACAGCATTGGTGGCTAAGTGAAACACCTGAACTGTTAGGAAGTCGTACATACCTGGGGTCCATATCTATTTACAGTTGAACTGTTGTCGATCACTTCCGCTCCAGATCCAGCCGTTTCAGATCTTATCTGAAAGTCATTCCAAATCCATTCGTCGTTTCAGATCTAACCGTTTTCGATCCCTTTCACTCCGTTGCTGCTGATCCATTTCTGAAGAAAAGAAAAAAAAAAACCGTTTTTGATCCCTTCCGCGCCGTTGTTGCCGATCCATTTCTGGAAAAAAAAAAAAGAAATTCAGTTTTTTCTCCATATCTCCCTTGTTTTCACTCTATTTCCCTTGAAATTTTTGGGGAACCCCTGTCATCCCATTCTGCATCTTTCATTCCTGAGGACCCTATCCCCAATTCCCCTTCCCAAAGCCCGAAATCCCACATTTGTCTATTTTTAGGGTTTTCCATAACTTTCTCCGATTTCACCCAATCACCTTCAAATTTTACCACAGAGTTCCTTTCTGAATTCTGCTTCTTTGTCCCTCTCTGCCAATTTTTCTCATTCTATCACCCCGCTTCTGAAATCCCCCTTTTTGCTTTCTTGTCCTTTCAACATTGTCCAAAATCTAGTCAAACCCCAATTACCCATCAGATTGTTTCCCCAATCCAAATTTCCCTTTACTAAATCAGCTTTTGTTTGTGTTTTTCTACCCATTCCACCAAAAAAAAAACTGGTTATGGTTGTCACCCGTGCAGGAGCACACACCATGGAGGAAGCACTTGCAGCCATCCAAACCAAACTCCAAGATCTGGATGAAAAATTTCTCAGCCTCCATTTTTAGCATTCAACCATGAACAATACCAGACAACCAGAATCTTTTGCAGCCACCGGGTTCTCTTCTTCCAGCAATTTTCGTCGGCCGAAGCTTGATTTTCCTCGCTTCAATGGTACTGATTCTACTGGATGGATATATCGAGCAGAACAATATTTCAGTCTGCATACTTCTGATGCCCAGAAAGTTCCACTTGCATCCTTTCATTTGGAACAGGAAGCCCTTCAATGGTACCGTTGGTACATCAAAGCTCATCCCGAGCCAAACTGGACAGATTTTTGCCAACTCATTTTGCCACGATTTGGTCCTAGTGCTTTTGATGATTTCACACGAGCACTCACTAAACTTCACCAAATTGGCACAGTGAGAGAGTATTAGACATAATTTGAGAAATTGGCCAATCACACAGAAGGATTGTCTAATGAATTCTACAGGAGTTGTTTTATCAGTAATCTCAAGGATGAAATCCGCTTAGAGGTCAAAATGTTTTGTCCCAACACAATGACGGAAGTCCTAGAGTTGGCTAAGCTGGCCGAGGACAAGATCGCAGCTCAACAACGCTCCAAACCCACCTTTGCTCCCTTCAGAAATATGGGTTCCCAACGACCTCCCATCACGCCTGCTCCTCCACCAACTCCTATCAAGCATTTGTTTCAAATAGAAATGCAGGCACGGCGAGAAAAAAGGCTTTGCTATAATTGTGATGAGAAATTCACTCAGGGACATAGATGTGTTCAAAAAAATCTCTATGTCTTGGATGTGGATTCTCCTCCTGCCTTAGAACTTTGTGAAGAAGCTACAGATACAGTTGATGATCAGGTCGACATTCAACACCCGCCTGTTGACACCCCATCTCAGGACGACCCACCCGAGATCTCTCTCCATGCTGTAACCGGTGTCACCACCCCACAAACAATGCGGGTCAGGGGATACTTCAAGAATCTCCCTCTTACCATACTCATTGATTCTAGTAGCACTCATAACTTCATTGACCCTCGGATTGCCAAACAGGCTGATTGTTTTGTCCATCCTTGCTCCAACTTTGAAGTCATGGTTGTCAATGGGGCCACCTTACCTTGCGAGGGGAAGTGTCACAATGTGCATATCTCTATGGAATATTATAACCTACGCTCTGACATGTTTTCCTTGTCCATAGGCAGATGTGATGTGGTTTTGGGCGTTCAATGGCTATGCACACTTGGCCCCATATTATGGGATTTTGATGAGCTTTGGATGCAGTTTAAAGTCAATGGGGCACAACACAAATTTATGGGATTACAACCAGGGTCTCTCTGCATCATCAGTTCACATCGCCTGGAAAAAATCCTTAAGAAGAATTCACATGGTGTCATCGCTCGACTCAATTCCATTCAGATGCACCCATCAACAGTCTCCACTAATTCCTTGGATAGATATGTAGGTATCTTTGTTGAACCAATGCACTTGTTTCCTTCAAGAGACCTTTCCGGTAAGAATTTAGCCACATCTACCTGTCAGCAGGAAATGATGGCTATTTTTCATGCAATACAGAAGTGGCAACCATACCTATTAGGGAATTATTTCTGCATCAAGACTGATCTCCCGAGTCTAGAAAATTTTCTAGAACAATGGGTCTCCTCTCCAACACACCTGAAATGGGTTATCCAACTCATGGGTTATCCCTATGTGATCACTTACAAGAAGGGTAAGGACAATATGGTGGAAGATGCTCCTTCTCGCACAATTGATGACCCAGTTTCTCTTACAGCCCTTTCTCTGCTTGTTCCAAATTGGTTGCAATATGTTCAACAGGGCTATTTCTTCTATGAACTCCATGCTTCTTCATCAACAGGGCACTCTGGGTTCTGCAAAATGTATGACCGGGAACAATGTAACTTCTTTTGGCAGGGACTAAAAATGACAATTCAACAGATGATGGCTGACGATGATACTTTCCAAGTCAACAAAGGGGAAATGACACTCCTTTCAGGATTGCTCAAACCCTTGCCCATCCCTACACAGCTTTGGCCAACTATTTCTATGGATTTCCTAGCAACGCTCTGGTGGTACAATACCACATCTCAAAGGACACCATATGAAGCAGTCTATGGAAAAACACCGCCAGTTCTTCTTCCATACACCCTTACCAGCTCCCCAGTTCAAGAAATTGACTCGGTTCTTCGAAACCGCAATTAGATTCTTCCCATTCTGCAGGACAATCTTCACATGGCCAGAATTTCCCTGAAACAACAAGCCGATCAGCATCGTTCTGAGTGCATTTTCCACACAGCTAACAGGTTTCTTCTTCATCTACATCCTTCCAAGCAATCCTCCTTGACACTCCAAAGGCATCAGTGGCCCGAAATGCAACCCGAGGATGCTACCGAGGAACCACTCCTTCAGATTCTGCAGCAATTTCTCCAACCAAAGCTTTAAGGACAAAGCTTTTTCTAAGGGAGAGGGGATGTTAGGAACCTATGTCAACCCTTCTCTTTACTATGTTAGTATATTGTTGTTGGACGCATATGCTTTGTAAGTCGTCCCGTAGTATTTGTTGATCTGTAGTTTATATTAGCCCATAGTATTGACCCATGGTATTGGACGCATATGCTTTATAAGTCGTCCCGTAGTATTATATGTCCCATGGTTTTGACTCATAGTATTGGGCATAGACTTATTATATAAGTGTGTGTTGAGGTCATTGAAGACACCGTGAAGTTAATTGTATTGAGCTTTCTCAAAGGAGGTTGCCCCCTCGAAGTGGCCCGTGATCAATATAAAAGTGATTCTCAGTTCTGTCATTTCTGCTATTTCGGATATTCTTATTAATTAGTTGTTGTAGGTGCATCACATCTTCCTCAAAAACAAGAAAACGTGTAGAAGTGATAAGTTGGTATCAGCTACCACAGTTGGTTTTGATCTCAGTTTCTAAAGAAGGAATGTGTTTGCCAAAAAAAAAAAGCGCTATGATAGGGGGAGTTCATAAACTCATCATCCAAGGTTCCCATTCAAAGAATCACTACAAGAAGGTAAAGAAGGATGATTCACAGTGGTTAGCACCAAGTCCAAGTTAAACGAGAGGAAGAGAAGACAAAGAGGCAAGAAGAAGCAGATTGGCAGAAGCAGGTGTCAAAGTGGAGAAAAACTGTAAACTCCATGTCAAGATGGTTACAACAAAAGGGCATAATAGGTTATCCTTTGTCATTGTTGTCAAAGGGGGAGAATATTTAGGTGTTTCCATCAATGAAAAAGGGGGATATTGTTGGCAATATGGAATATAGTTGTCATTGATGTCAAAGGAATCTCAATAATGACAAAGGAATAACCAAGGACATGATATGGCAAAATATGATGACATGGTATGAATGATGATGTGGCATGGTTGGTAGTGATGAAATGGCATGTATGGTGATGTGGCATGTGTGATGAGGCTTGAAAAATACATGATGGTGTTTTGGAAGCTATCAAAAAGTTATTATAGCAGTTTGACATAGTTTTGGTAAAATATGGCAATTTGGTGAAAAACAAAAAATGACTAAGTATGAAAATCTACTAAAAAACTGTTTTAGGAAAATGCTCTCCATAAATTCTAGGAGAATATAAACGCCCGCACCATTGGGGGGTCCTAAATGTTGATGTTTTTCCTACACAACCATGTTTTCATTTTGTTCTGAAAATGGCTGAGGAAAAAGTTATGAGCCTACCAAAACAGGTGTTTAGCAAACAAAACTGACTAAAACACCTCAGAAAGATGACCGCCATAATTTTGGGGTGAGAGAAAATGCCCACAACATATGGGGGTCTTATAGCTTGTTATTTGGCCTACCTAATCATGTCTTCAGTTTTCCTTGGAAGTTAATGAAGAAGAAAATATGAACCTGCCAAAAATGCCTTCCAGCCATGTTTTTCATTGTCCTCACTAATATGCCTGCCGAGGAGAAAGAAAGAAGATTCAGGGGTTGAAACTAGTCTTGTTTTCAGCTACCCATTGGACATCTAATTTTCCAAATTTGAAGAAAAAAAGAAAATCACCTAGTGACCTAGGGTTTTGGAAAAACTAAGTGTTATAACTGGTAATAAAAGGTCAGTAAGAAATGCCCCCCATGCCTCTCAGGTTGATGATAAAAATCAAATGAAAGCATCATGGTGTAGCTTGGTCATAGGTGCACATGACCATGGTCTTAGTGTTATTTAATATTCTTTGAGGAGAAAAATAGAGAATTTCCAAAACAAGGTTTTAAGCAGTTTTACTGCTTTAATGTTTGAAAAATTAGTAAAACCGGCTTCAGTAAAATGCCCGCTAGAGGTTCCTCCTATACTAATAAATTAGTTAAAAAGGATAGAAATGTTCCTTGTTGAAGTGGCTATCCATTCAATAAGTCACTCTTCCTCTGGGTGTTCACATGTGTGAATTATGAGACTGCCAAAATTGAGAAAAATCATGTTTTCCTGTCAAAGTGAAATTTGTCTAAATGTTAAAACCAGTAATAAAAAGTCATTTTGGAAATGCCCACCACATTTTATTCTTGTGCCCATAAATTCATAAGATGAAATGGATTTTTTCCTCGGTTAATTTTCCACCTAGCCATGGTTTCATATTTTAATATGGTGTTCACATGTGCAAAATATAGGCCTGCCAAAGTGAGACAAAAGTATGTTTTTTTCTATCTAAATGTTTGACACAGGAAGTTTTAGAGGCCATTTTGAAATGCCCGCCAGATGTTGTACTTGGGAAAATAAATTCACACAAGTGCATGATTATATTCCTTGGTGAATTTTCTATCTCCTCATGGTTTTAGTTTCCTCTCTAGTGACCACATATGCGAGACATAAACCTGCCAAGTTGAGAAAAAACAGAGTTTATCATTCCTATAGAAACAAAAACAGATTTAGAAGTAAAGAAGCATTGTTTGATAAATAAAAATGAAGGGATGCATTTTATATTATTAATGAAGCCATATTCTAATAAGCAGGGTTATGATTAAATAAAAGACGTGAAGTTGGCAACTCTGATAAGATTAATTAATTAATCAAAACTGAAAGCTACAGGAATGTACTCAAACAGAAATATAATGAAAAGATATACAACAGAATTAACCAAAGGAGGTGACACCAGTCACAGAGTTTTTAATTAAACAGAATTTAAAGCCCTCAGGAGCTTGTAGATGCATGCAGAAGGTTTGAGAAAGTCTACAAGCATACATAAAAGAAGATCAAGCCCGCAAAAGTGTTTTGAGAAGCCTGTAGGCGTGAAAAAGGAGGAACCCTGCAGCGTGAGTGTTTGAAGAAACCAGCAGGTATGAAAAGAAGGTGAAAGACGCTTCTTGGGAGAAATGAAGCCTGTAGGCCTGAAGTAAGAGAAGATCCATAAGGTTTAATAAATGAATTAATTAAAACTTTGTAACAAGACAAAATGGAAGGGGATCGTGAGTTTGAATTAATCCATGAATTGCTTGGTTAATTAATTTATTAGTTCAGTATAACAGAGAGTTGAAAGGGCGTGAATCCAATAAACCTATGAAGTAATTAATTAAAAAAATCAGAGTTGTGAAAAGGCATGAGGCAGTTTGAAAGGGCATTTTTGGAAAGGGCATGACTATCCAGAAGTGCAGAGATACGATGGTTAAATATCCATAGTATTTAAACAGAAAGGCGTGTATGTAGTGATGAGTCTCTGATTTTATGTCTGTATGAAAAAATTAGAAAGAAGGATGTCTCTGTTGAAAAGAATATGCAGTGTTATGAGAAGATGAGTGGCTCTATTTGTCTCTGGAATGGAATATAAATATCTAGTAGAAAATAGAAGAGTATCTCTGTGGTAGAGATTGAAGAAGCATAATAAAATTATATGAAGATCCAGAATTAAAAGATCATCATCTGAAGCAGAGCAGAGCCTAGAGTAGATGCACAAATGAAGCAGCATTGAAGTCACGAGACAGAGACCAGGGTGTGCACTGTCAAGCAGAAGAAAAAAGCAAAATAAAAGACAGAGACTAGTAATGTAAAGAGGCCTGAAATTAAAGGGAAGAACAACATGTCTGCAGATTTAATATGAAGATCTGAAGAAGTTCTGAGTAAGAAGTTAGAGACTAAATGAGAAGAAAAGAAGCTGTCTCTGCAGTCCATATCCAGCAACAGAAAGAAGAAACAGAGATCAGTGGCATGAAGATTTATCTATCACATAGATTGAAGAAAGAAGATCTGGAAGAACTTACGAAAACAAACTAGGGTGGCAAGGTGGTGCTAGGGTAGGCTACAAGCCTGTAAAGGGGGTCTTGGCCTCCTTCCAGTAGTGGCTAGAAAAATAGGGGTATTACCGTATTGATGTATCCTTGTCTGTAGGTGCAAACAGAAACTAGGGTGTTGGTGCATCCTTCAGTTGTGGCTGAGAAAAATTGAGGATTGGTGTCTCCAGCAAGTTGTGGCTTGCAAAACTGATTGTAAATATAATTTTGCAATATATAAAGTATTGGTGGTTTACCCAATTGGGGTTCCATGATAAAATCTGTGTTCTTATTTTTCTTGTTGATTCCATATTTTTTTAAAAGCTTAAAAAGTAGTTAAAAGGTAAAAGTTTACAATACTGATTTTGCCCCCCCCTTCTCAGTATTGACCAATATTCCATCAATTGGTATCAGAGTGGGATCCTTCACTAACAGTCTAACCACTGGAAGGAAGATCCTTTTAGAAACACTATGGATCAACAAGAAAAGGTTTAGATAGAAAATGGACATCCAATATTTGGGAAAGAAGAATATATATTTTGGAGTACAAGAATGAAAAGTTATCTACAGTCATTAGGATTTTATGTATGGAATTTAGTAATCTCTAATTACATCCCACCAAAGAGAATAAGGACTCCAGCTCAAAAGAAAGCCAAGAAAAGTAACTCAATGGCAATGGATACAATCCTTAATGGATTACTTGATGATGTCAAAGAGAAGATAGGTGAATGTAACTTAGCTAAGGAACTTTGGGATAAATTGGAAAAACTTTATTCAAATAAAGAGATAGCACAAGCAAGCCTTGCGATTTGTGAGTCTGATAGTGAAGACACAACTAAAGATAAAGAAAATATATTTATAGGAACACTAACTAAAACTTCAGAAGATGCTTCAGATGAGGAAAATGAGGTGAACTTAGAAGCAAAATTTATGAGTGCCATTGAAGAGTTGAGAAAAAGTAGGAGGATGAACATGTCTTTGAAAGAAAAAATTTCAAAATATCAAGAAAAGAAAAAGTCAAATGAAGAAGAAATCAAGACTCTCTGAGAAGAACTATGTGTCTCAAAATGACAAGTGTTGGCTAGCTTGGAAGAAGTTGATAGTTGGAAACAAGAAGTTGTTAAATTTAAAAAGGAAATAAAAGACCACATGAAAGAGGCCGAGAGCTTAAAACTGGAAATTACTACCCTCAAAGAAGAAATAAAGAATCTAGAAGACAAGATGAAAAAGGCTAAGAGCTTGAGACAAGAAATTACCATCTTCAAGAAAGAAATAAAAATGTTGGAAAACCACATGGAAGAGGCCGAGAAATTAAGACTTGAAAATGCTAACTTCAAAAAGGTAATAAATAAACTAGAAGACCAGCAAATCATTAATGAGAAGATCAAGGAAGAATTGCAAAAATCTGGAAGACTTGAAGAATAAGTTATTTTGCTTAGAAAAATAAAAAAAGCTTAATGAAGAATCTATCAAAAACAAGTTTGATAATAGCTCAAAGACTTTGGATGACATTTTAAGTAGCCAAAGACCATCAAATGATAAAGATGGTTTAGGGTATGGTAATGAAATGAAGCCTAAATGTTCCTCTTTCAAAAACTAAGACAGAGATAATAGAAGTCATGCTGCTGCACTAAAGAATCCATCTGTGAACAAAGAAAGTCAGATGTCTTCTCCCTCCTCTCATTCAAAGACAGAACTGATGTGATGCCTAAAAGACCAATGACAAGTAGGGTCCAACAAATCCTTTTGGGTCAATCCCACACATGTCACAATTTTGGACATATGGCTAGAAAATGTAAGCTAAGGAAGAATTCTTCAATGAAAGTCCAAGATCAAAGGAAGGAATGGAAGAGGATGGAAGCTATGAATCAAAAAGGTCAAAGATTTCTCAAATCTGAAGGTAGTTTCTATGGCTACTGTCACTACTGTCACAAGTTTGGCCATAAGGCTATTGATTGCAGAATCAAGAAAAAGGATCTAGGTAAGAATTTCAAGAAGAAAACAAAGCCAGTAAGCAGGGTACCTGATGGAAATATATGGAGAAAGAAGGAAGACTCCAAAATTGAAGAAGAAACAAAGATCTCAACCATCAAAGAAATTTCCCAAGATGATGAGGAGCATAATAGTGCTGCAAATGAAAATGACATCCATTATGATGAAAGGCAAGATGAAAATATAAAAGAACACATCAATGGAAATGAAGATGGTGGTGGAACTAAAGATAAATGTTTGTTCTAAGACTCTCATAACCTAGAAGAAAATTCTAAAATGAGCATAAGAAGGGATCATAAACTCAGGGGGAGTTTACATCAAAAATTGGAATTAATACTTGAAAAAATATCTTTGGTGAGAAGAGAAGAAAGTTTTGAAGTTGCCATCAAAACAAGAAGAGAAAAATATATAAGAGTACTTGGTAAAAGCTATCTTCCTCAAAAAAAAGAAAACGTGTAGAAGTGATAAGTTGGTATCAGCTACCACAGTTGGTTTTGATCTCAGTTTCTAAAGAAGGAATGTGTTTGCCAAAAAAAAGAAGCACTATGATAGGGGGAGTTCATAAACTTATCATCCAAGGTTAGCACCAAGTCCAATTTAAACAAGAGGAAGAGAAGACAAAGAGGCGAGAAGAAGCATATTGGCAGAAGCAGGTGTCAAAGTGGAGAAAAACTGTAAACTCCATGTCAAGATGGTTACAACAAAAGGGCATAATAGGTTATCCTTCGTCATTGTTGTCAAAGGGGGAGAAGATTTAGGTGTTGCCATCAATGACAAAGGGGGAAATTGTTGTCAATATGGAATATAGTTGTCATTGATGTCAAAGGGATCTCAATAATGACAAAGGAATAACCAAGGACATGATATGGCAAAATATGATGACATGGCATGAACAATGATGTGGCATGGTTGGTAGTGATGACATGGCATGTATGGTGATGTGGCATGTGTGATGAGGCTTGAAAAATACATGATGGTGTTTTGGAAGCTATCAGAAAGTTATTATAGCAGTTTGACATAGTTTTGGAAAAATATGGCAATTTGGTGAAAAACAAAAAATGACTAAGTATGAACTTCTAGTAAAAACTGGGTTAGGAAAATGCTCGCCATAAATTCTAGGAGAATATAAATTCCCACACCATAGGGGGGTCCTACAGGTTGATGTTTTTCCTACATAACCATGTTTTCATTTTGTTTTGAAAATGCCTGAGGAAAAAGTTATGAGCCTGCCAAAACAGGTGTTTAGCAAGCAAAACTGACTAAAACACCTGAGAAAGATGCCCGCCATATTTTTGGGGTGAGAGAAAATGCCCGCAGCGTATGGGGGTCTTATAGATTGTTATTTTCCATACCTAATCATGTCTTCATTTTTCCTTGGATGTTAATGAAGAAGAAAATACGAACCTGCCAAAAGTGCCTTCCGGGCATGTTTTTCATTGTCCTCACTAATATGCCCGCCGAGGAGAAAGAAAGAAGATTCAGGGGTTGAAACTAGTCTTGTTTTCAGCTACCCATTGGACATCTAATTTTCCAAATTTGAAGAAAAAAAGAAAATCACCTAGTGACCTAGGGTTTTGGAAAAACTAAGTGTTATAACTGGTAATAAAAGGTCAGTTAGAAATGCCCGCCATGCCTCTCAGGTTGATGATAAAAATCAAATGAAAGCATCATGATGTAGCTTGTTCATAGGTGCACATGACCATGGTATCATTTTGATTTAAGAGTCTTTGAGGAGAAAAATAGAGAATTTCCAAAACAAGGTTTTAAGCAGTTTTACTGCTTTAATGTTTGAAAAATTAGTAAAACTGGCTTCCGTAAAATGCCCGCCAGAGGTTCCTCCTGTACAAATAAATTAGTTAAAAACGATGGGAATGTTCATTGTTCAAGTGGCTATCCAGAAAAGAAGTCACTCTTCCTCTGGGTGTTCACATATGTGAATTATGAGACTACCAAAATTGAGAAAAATCATGTTTTCCTGTCAAAGTGAAATTTGTCCAAATGTTAAAACCAGTAATAAAAAGTCATTTTGGAAATGCCCGCCACATGTTATTCTTGTGCCCATAAATTCATAAGATGACATGGATTTGTTCCTTGGTTAATTGTCCACCTAGCCATGGTTTCATATTTTAATATGGTGTTCACACGTGCAAAATATAGGCCTGCCAAAGTGAGGAAAAAGTAATTTTTTTTCTGTCTAAATGTTTGACACAGGAAGTTTTAGAGGCCATTTTGACATGCCCGCCAGATGCTGTACTTGGGAAAATAAATTCACATAAGTGCATGATTATATTCCTTGGTGAATTGTCTATCTCCTCATGGTTTTAGTTTCCTGTCTGGTGACCACATCTGCAAGACATAAACCTGCCAAGTTTCCTGTAGAAACAAAAACAGATTTAGAAGTAAATAAGCATTGTTTGCTAAATAAAAATGAAGGGATGCGTTTTATATTATTAATGAAGCCATATTCTAATAAGCAGGGTTATGATTAAATAAAAGACGTGAAGTTGGCAACTCTGATAAGATTAATTAATTAATCAAAACTGAAAGCTACAGGAATGTACTCAAACAGAAATATAATGAAAAGATATAAAACATAATTAACCAAAGGACATGACACTAGTGATAGAGTTTTTAATTAAATAGAATTTAAAGCCCTCAAGAGCTTGTAGATACACCCAGAAGGTTTGAGAAAGTCTGTAAGCATACATAAAAGAAGATCAAGCCCGCAGAAGTGTTTTGAGAAGCCTGTAGGCATGAAAAAGGAGGAAACCTGCAGCGTGAGTGTTTGAAGAAACCAGCAGGTATGAAAAGAATGTGAAAGACGCTTCTTGGGAGAAATAAAGCCCGTGGGCCTGAAGTAAGAGAACATACATAAGGTTTAATAAATGAATTAATTAAAACTTTGTAACTAAGACAAAATGGAAGGGGATCATGAGCTTGAAGCTAATCCATGAATTGATTAGTTAATTAATTTATTAGGTCAGTATAATAAAGAGTTGAAAGGGCGTGCAGCCAGTAAACTTGTGAAGTAATTAATTAAAAAAATCAGAGTTGTGAAAAGGTGTGAGGCAGTTTGAAAGGGCGTTTTTGGAAAGGGCGTGACTGTCCAGAAGTGAAGAGATACGATGGTTAAATATCCATAGTATTTAAATAGAATGGCGTGTATGTAGTGATGAGTCTCTGAGTTTAGATGTCTGTATGAAAAAATTAGAAAGAAGTATGTATATGTGGAAAAGAATATGAAGTGTTATGAGAAGATGAGTGGTTCTATTTGTCTCTGGAATGGAATATAAATATCTAGTAGAAAATAGAAGAGTATCTTTGTGGTAGAGATTGAAGAAGCATAATAAAATTGTATGAAGATCCAGAATTAAAAGATCATCATCTGAAGAAGAGCAGAGCCCAGAGTAGATGCACAAATGAAGCAGCATTGAAGTCACGAGGCAGAGACCAGGGTGTGCACTGTCAAGCATAAGAAAAGAGCAGAATAAAAGATAGAGACCAGTAAAGTAAAGAGGCCAGAAATTAAAGGGAAGAACAGCATGTTTGAAGATTTAATATGAAGATCTAAAGAAGTTCTGAGTAAGAAGTTAGAGACTAAATGAGAAGAAAAGAAGCAGTCTCTGCAGTCTAGATCCAGCAACAGCAAGAAGGAACGGAGATCAATGGCATGAAGATTTATCTGTGACATAGATTGAAGAAAGAAGATCTGGAAGAACTTATGAAAACAAACTAGGGTGGCAGGGTGGTGCTAGGGCAGGCTACAAGCCTGTAAAGGGGGTCTTGGCCTCCTTCCAGTAGTGGCTGGAAAAATAGGGGTATTGGTGTATCCTTGTCTGTAGGTGCAGACAGAAACTAGGGTGTTGGTGCATCCTTCAGTTGTGGCTGAGAAAACTTGGGGATTGGTGTCTCCAACAAGTTGTGGCTTGCAAAACTGATTGTAAATATAATTTTGCAGTATAGAAAGTATTAGTGGTTTACCCAATTGGGGTTCCACGATAAAATATGTGCTCTTATGTTTCTTGTTGATTCCATATTTTGTTTAAAGCATAAAAATTGGTTAAAAGGTAAAAGTTTACAATACTGATTCACCCCCCCCTCTCAGTATTGACTAATATTCCATCAAAAAGCAGTTGTCCAGGGTTTTGGGGTTTTACATTATGTAAATTGCAGACTAATATGAACTCTATAACTTTAAGTATTGAGATGAAAGGAAAAGGGACATTCTTGCATTGCAAAAGAAACAAAAATATGCCAAAAGTAAAGAAGAAACAGAAACATTCACAATTCACCAATTTAATTGTAGGTGAATTCTAATGGAAAGTAGAACAGGCTTCAGTAGTGATCATTTTATATAACAAGCTAAAGGAACCAAAAATAATAATTATAGATACCAATAGACAAATCTCAAGTACCAAATTTTTGGCTCCCGAATATTCTAAGATGAATCCTTTCTAGCTTCTAAATACATCATTTCCTAATCTGGCCTCAAAGGATCAATGCAATTTTCACAAAATAAATTAGCTCACCTTTGTAACATGACCAGTTAAAAAGACTCAATAACTGATAAAAAGGCCTAAAGTTCTACAATCTTTTAAGACTTTTCTTCCTTGCATCGAGCTTCTTCTTATCAACATGTACTTTGGCAAAAGCTAGATCCTTCTTATTAATTGTTGATGCACCAACTCCTTCAGCTTCTTGGATCTTGAATATTATTATCTTTATTTGTTGTGCATGGTACAAGTGGGGTAGGAGAGATAACAAGGGTATTTTTTGGGCCTTCATTTAAAGTATTATATTTTGAAATAGCCACTTTACTTTCAATTTGGGCTTCATTGGGTGAACGCTTGTATAGAGCATGCATGCAAAAGAAACCGAATTCAATATGAATGTTTGTAATATATGCACATCTTACCTCTAGGGAACAAAGAATTCACCAGACACAAAAGTTCATTTGCATTTTTTATACCCTTGTCAGAAGAGTTGAATAGATCCACAGCATGTCTCTACAGTCCACAATGCACATACTACTAAATGGTATCCAATAGAATAGTTTGAATAGTTTATGATTGACATAACAAGATCCATATTGACAATTACCAAAGGCACATGTGTAGAGTTAGGTGCATGTGTGTGAATATGGACACTTTAAGAAAACTCACATTGTATTTTCACCAAATACAAAAAAATAGATAAAGCACAGACATAAAGCACAATTAGTAAGAAGGAAAATAGGTCAATGTGACTAAAAAACCCAATAAGTGATAGACAAGCTACAAGAAATTCCTAGAAGCTATAAGCTAAGTGACAGACAAGCTACAAGCTATAGGATACAAGTGAAAACAAAAAAGATGAGCATAAGAGAAAGGGTGACCCAAGAGAATAAACCCTAGAAAAGAGAGAAGCACTACTCAGCATTAGTTATAGGGGTAGAAGTAGAGGGAGTAGAACCAATACAGAACCTGATAAATCAACTAGAGACTAGACAGGGTTGAGAGATTTAACATACCAATTTTATATCTAATAATGAAATGGAAGGAAAATGTAGATTCTTCCTAAAATTTTATGGTCCTGGACTCTTGGAGAATGGATTCCTTGTGAGCACCATTTCCATTTTGACAATATGTCACATTACGTATAGAATGATAAGTTCAAATGATTACTGAGTAGAAATTTATGAATTCCATCATCCTCATGCTTTGTAGAGCTAGTCTATTATTTGCCCTTGCTTTTCCCTTTCCCTCTACCCTACCCTTTCTTTGCCTCCGGTTTTTCTTGCACATGAGCAGCTGTTGTTGCTTTGGCTATATTGAGATTACATTCAGCCAAAATGAGCTAGATACCTCATAACTGAGTGGTAGTTATTCAGTGTTACAAATAGCCCATAGGGCATGCAAGATAGCCAGATCATTACACTTACTCTAGCCTGGCCTTCTCATCTGAAATACTACCAAAAGTTGAACATTTTTGTGGTTTGCATGCCATCCACTAAACCTCAAAAATGAGTGTTTCACTAATAGAAAAAAACAATGAAGAGTCAAAATAAAATAGAAGTAAGCAAATAAAAAATTTATATTTAATTTAATTACTATGAATTATCGAATAGTAAACCAAATGTGCAAGATTTAAAATTAATACACAGGAATATATTGTTAGGAACCCATGTCAACCCTTCTATTTACTTTGTTAGTATATTCCTGTTGGACGCATATGCTTTGTAAGTCGTCCTGTAGTATTTGTTGATCCATAGTTTGTATTATTGTTGTTGGACGCATATGCTTTGTAAGTCATCCCATAGTAATTGTTGATCCATATTTTGTATTGGCCCATGGTTTGTATTGACACATGCTATTGACCCATGGTATTGGTGCCCAGACTTAGTATATAAGTTTGTGTTGAGACCAATAAAGGTACCATGAAGTTATTTTTATTGAGCTTGCTCAAAGGAGGTTGCCCCCTCGAAGTGGCCTGCAATCAATATAAAAGTGATTATGAGTTCTGTTATTTATGCGATCTCATGTGTTTTCATTAATTAATTATTGCAGGTTCTTCACATCTGGTATCATAGCACTTTCTTGGGCTCACTAGGTGAAATTTCTGCCAAATTTTTTTTTTCGCATCTGTTGCAGCTTCGGATCTGGGAATAATCCCTATCCGCTTAACTGTGGGAAGTACTTGGGAATAATCCCTACAACTCATTGTGAGGAGTACTAGAGGAACCCCAAAGTAGCTGGTGCATTGAGAGGATCTGCCAGCGAAAAGGGCAATGACCGCTACCTGATTGACTAGTTCCCACGCGTAAGGTAAACCAAGAGTTGTCGTTTGTGGCCAAGCGGTTATCAGTTTTACCTGAGCCGTGGAGTGAGGGGTACTGCCCCAATACGCAAGTCATCAGACAACATTGGTGGCCGAGTGAAACCCCTGAACAGTTAGAAAGCTGCACATACCTGGGGTCCATATCTATTTTCAGTTGAACTGTTGTCAATCACTGCTGCACCGTTTCAGATCCATTCTGAAAGCCATTCTAGATCCAACCATTTCGAATATATTTCAGATCCAGCCATTTTCGATCCAATCGGTGTCACTTCAGATCCCTCTGTTTTCGATCACTTCTGTGCCATTGCAGATCTATCTATTTCAGATCCCTCTGTTTTCGATCACTTCTGTGCCATTGCAGATCTATCTATTTCAGATCCCTTCCGCGCTGTTGCAAATCCATTCCTGATTTTAAAAAAAAAAACTGTTTTTTGGCCATATCTCGCTTGTTTTCACTCTGTTTCCCTTGAAACATCCTTGACACCCCAGTAATCCCATTCTGCATATTTCATTCCTGAGGACCCTATCCCAAATTCCACTTCCCAAAGCTCGAAATCCCACATTTGTCTATTTTTAGGGTTTGCCATTACTTCTTCGGTTTTCACCCAATCACCTTCAAATTTTACCACCGAGTTCCTTTCCTAATTATGCTTCTTTATCCCTCTCTTCCAAATTTTCTCATTCTTTCACC
The DNA here is from genome assembly GCA_027924585.1 of Larix kaempferi. Classification (NCBI taxonomy): domain Eukaryota; kingdom Viridiplantae; phylum Streptophyta; class Pinopsida; order Pinales; family Pinaceae; genus Larix; species Larix kaempferi. The sequence goes on along the minus strand of BSBM01000240.1, from coordinate 2,531,854 downwards.
CCGCTTCTGAAATCCCCATTTTTTGCTTCCATGTCCATCAAAAAGTGTCCAAAACTTACTCAAACCCCAATTACCCCTCCGAGTTTTTCCCAAATCCAAATTTCCCTTTACTAAATAAGCTTTTGTTTGTGTTTTTCTATCCATTCTCCCCCCCCAAAAAAAAAACTCCTGGTTATGGTTGTCCCCCGTGCAGGAGCAACAACCATGGAGGAAGCACTTGCAGCCATCCAAACTAAACTCCAAGATTTGGATGAAAAATTTCTCAGCTTCCATCTTCAGCATTCAGCCATGAACAATAACCGACAACACGAATCTTCGGTAGCCAATGGGTTCTCTTCTTCCAGCAATTTTCGTTGTCCGAAGCTTGAATTTCCTTGCTTTAATGGTACTGATCCAACTGGATGGATCTCTCGTGTAGAACAACATTTCAGTCTGCATAATACTTTTGATGTCCAAAAAGTTCCACTTGCATCCTTTCATTTGAAACAGGAAGCCCTTCAATGGTACCATTGGTACATCAAGGCTCATGACGAGCTAAAATGGACAGATTTTTGCCAACTCCTTTTGCAACAATTTGGTCCTAGTGATTTTGATGACTTCACCAGAGCACTCACTAAATTTCGTCAAAGTGGCACTATTAGAGAGTATCAGATAGAATTTGAGAAACTAGCCAATCACACAGAAGGATTGTCTGATGAATTCTACAGGAGTTGTTTTATCAATGGTCTTAAGGATGAAATCCGATCAGAGGTTAAAATGTTCTATCCCATGTTAAATTTTCTGAATTTACTTCAATCTGATCTAGGATCTTAACTGAGAGAACAACATGTACAGCATATCTACAGCATATCAATCATGGAGACAATAATGCAAGCACACAAGAGACACAAAGATTTACGTGGGGAAAACCATAAAGGTGAAAAACCCCAATAACTTCCTCAGAGATAGATAGAGCAATGATACAACCAACCAAGAGAGATAGCCATAACCTAGCAGCAGATCCTCCTCCTCCATAAGTTCGCCACTCCTCCTTGAGTGCATGTGTGAGAAGTGAGTGAGTAAATAGAGTGCCTCCCGCACTCTATTTATACTTGACTTGACTTGCCTTTTTACCTAACTCATGTCGGCTCGAACTTAACCACATAACATAATGCTGAGTGGGCCGACCCCCAATAGGGTGGTCTAATAACCCTTTGACCCACATGACTTATACAGGGCCGACCCCAAATAAGGTGGTCTAATAACCCATCAAGTATAAGTTACGACACTTACAATATAAATGACGACACTTCCTTATAGAGGAATAATACCATCTCTATAGGAATACAATATACATATATGTGAAATACATTCCGAAGTTACATATACATCAACACTCCCTCTTAAATAGGAAGGTATTTCTCAGCACAGTTCTTCTAGCACAAGTCATCTTCTCTGGATCATCGTCACTGGATAATTGTCATCGAGTCATCATCATCGTCACTGCTGCTGCTATCTCAATCAATCTCTGAATCTACTCGTCATAGGAAGTTCTACAGAGCCAGTCCTTTTTCATACTGGATGTAGGCCCACCACCTGCAGGTCTTCGTCATCACTGGCCATACTGTGGAATCCTCAGGACTTATTACGTGCATCACAAAACCTCGAAAGAGCATCCCAGGATGTTACGGGTACACAACTCCGACCTGTATGATCTCCCAGGGCGCTATTACATGTGACCCCACCACAAAACCTCGCAAGAGCATCTCAGGATGTTACGGGTACACAACTCCGACCTGAAATCTCCCAGGGCAACGAATTACATGTGGTCATGGCAAAACCTCGCAAGAGCATCCCAGGACTAGTTACGGGCACACGGCCCAACCTATCGGATCTCCCAGGGAAACGAATTACATGCCATAGGACAAAACCTCGCAAGAGCATCTGCCAGATATCCCAGGGCGCTATTATATGCCATAGGCAAAACCTCGAAAGACCATCTGCAAATCTCCCAGGGTACAAATTATATGTGACCTCACCACAAAACCTCGAAAGAGAATCCCAGGACTGATTACGAGCACACGGCTCAACCTATCGGATCTCCCAGGGCACAAATTACATGTGGTCACCACAAAACCTCGCAAGAGCATCCCAGGACTGATTACGAGCACACAGCTCAACCTATCGGATCTCCCAGGGCACAAATTACATGTGGTCATGGCAAAACCTCGCAAGAGCATCCCAGGACTGATTACGAGCACACAGCTCAACCTATCGGATCTCCCAGGGCACAAATTACATGCCATAGGACAAAACCTCGAAAGAGCATCTGCCAGATATCCCAGGGCACAAATTACATGCCATAGGCAAAACCTCGAAAGACTATCTACAGATCTCCCAGGGCACAAATTATATGTCCTCCCAAGCAAAACCTCGAAAGAGCATTTGCCAGATGTCCCAGGGCACAAATTACATGCCATAGGCAAAACCTCGAAAGACCATCTGCAAATCTCCCAGGGCACAAATTACATGCTTATCTGCACAACCTGATCCACGGCCACAGAGTATCAAACTGATACTCACCATACATCATCCTGATGTATCCATGATCATCCTGATCATCATCACTGCAACATCCTGCTGCATGTCATCTGGAGCAACATCCTGAAGCTCGTCATCTATGATCATCCTGATCATCAATGCATCCACCTGATGCATACCAAGTATCTACCTGATACATATCATCATACATGATCCTCCTGATCATCAATGCATCTACCTGATGCATACCAAGTATCTACCTAATACATATCATCATACATGATCCTCCTGATCATCAATGCATCTACCTGATGCATACCAAGTATCTACCTGATACATATCATCATACATGATCCTCCCGATCATCAATGCATCTACCTGATGCATACCAAGTATCTACCTGATACATATCATCATACATGATCCTCCTGATCATCAATGTATCCACCTGATACAAATACAAATACATGATACATACACAAATGATCCAACTGATCATATCCAGCAGAAACCAGAACATCATCCTGATGCTCATCATCCAGCGCTTACATCCATAGCCATGTGAAGGATCCTCCTTCCAACATGCTTGGAATGGCTTCAGCAAATGTGTCCATCACTTCTTCCTCGAAGTGTTCTCGATCTGAAGAACGCCAAGCCTCTCTCTGAAGTACTCGAACTTCACCCTGGCTAGTGGCTTCGTCAACACATCTGCAATCTGCTCGTCCGTCGCAACATACAGGAGCTTCACAGCTCCTCTCTGCACCATATCCCTGATATAGTGATATTTGATCTCTATGTGTTTCGACCTGTCATGAAACACTGGGTTCTCGGACAGCTTCACACAACCCTGGTTATCACAGAACATACCAGTAGCCTCCAACGGGAGATCAAATAACTCAGACAGTAGCTTCCGTAGCCATACTGCCTCACAACTAGCTGAATAGGCTGCAACATACTCTGCCTCAGCTGTACTCAGTGCTACGCAGGACTGCTTCCTGCTAAACCAAGAGATCACACCTGATCCCATACTGAAGCAACACCCAGATGTGCTCTTCCTATCTGCAGCACTGCCAGCCCAATCTGAATCAACATAACCCTGCAGGTTAAACTTTTGATTCGCCTCATATCTGAGCCCATAATACACTATACCATTCAAGTACCTCAGAATATGCTTTATAGCAACCAGGTGAACACTCCTCGGATCCGTCAGGAACTGGTTCAATGTGTTCACAGCAAAGCAAATGTCTGGTCTCGTGTTCGTCAGGTACATCAAGGACCCAATCATCTGGCGATACATAGAGACATCAATCGGCTCAGATGAAGCATCACATAGAAGCTTCAGATTTGATGCCATAGGTGTGACCATGGCCTTGCAATCCATCATCCCGAACCTCTTTGGGATCTCTACTGCATACTTCCCTTGTCCAAGGAAGATTCTATCTGCACTCTGCCACACCTCCATGCCAAAAACAAATAGTGCATCATCCCCAAGTTCTTCATCTCGAACTCGGTAGTAAGCTTCCGCTGCGTGTCGGCAATCAATCTATCTTCACCATACCAAGTTCTGCACATATATGATTTCCTATCATGTGTCTCAGAACCAAGTGGCTGCTCCACATACACTTCTTCTTCATCTACACCATTCAAGGAAGCTGTCTTGAATCCATCTGGTGTATCTTCTATTTCATCACTGTTATATTTCTCTATGCTGCCATCTGCAACATGCTTGATCTGATAGTTCCATTTGGAAGTCATAGCAAACTTCCCTTCATGTCTTTGGGATTACATCCCAAACATCATTTTTCATGATCGACGGATCATGGCATTTCATTTCTTCATCCCAGATCCTGGGAACTTCAATATCTTCAATAGATATCTTTGTTGCTGGAACAAATGTTGTAGTCCTTTTGTAGGTGAAGATATACGGTCTTTCCTACAAAACAGGTTAAATTGCATGATTAGAAACATCTCATAATTTTCAGAACAAATTCTTACACATAAAGAAATATGTCATACAGTCATGCAATTATCTTAGCCAATGCTTCAATACAACATTTATCCATATCCCATAACTTTCTAGATGCCTTCCAATCTCTACCAGAACATTTGTTAAGAGTGTGCACAACTCTCAACATGTTAGCAAAGAGGTTTCATTCTAGATAAGTAGCAATGGAATGTTGTACAGTGCCATAGGCCACTTACCCATGCATATTAGGAGTATACTGTTCATTAATGCAATTATTCTAATATGCATAATACACAACCTAATTCTAGGAACATCAGTATATACATTATTGAACAGTATTATTTAAGAAATGACAATTCAAATACTTATCTTTGTTTGTTCGTTGGGTGGACTCCCTCTGAGTCTTCACTTCCTTGCAGGGGCTGCTGGAGTCCTAATCTGAAGTAGCTTCTTCTACACCTTTCTGTTGTGGGATGTAGAGAGATGGTCAACTCCCTCTGAATATCTGCATCCTTGCATAAACCACTGGAATGTACTCCCTCTTGATCTTTGCTTCCTGGATTACCTATTCTTGAATCTCATATTCATCCTTGGTCCCTATGCATGCTTATTAGTATCATGAATGTGTTATCCTTGTGATCTCATATAAAATCATACATTCATTAGTATACTATTAAAACACAATAATCTCAAGCATGTATAGTCATGATCATTTCAAACAGAAATAATAAGTATTAGCATTCAAGGTTTATGTAGGATTCTTATGGTTAGTCAAATCATAAGAAACATAACATGTCTAAACCTGTAATTACTCAAACCTATGACTCTTCAGATTAGTTGAATCATCAATCAAGATAATAGATATAAAATGCATAAAACCTGTGATTATTCAAACCTATACCATCATGATTCTTCTGGTTAGTCATATCATCAAGAAACATAATATGCATACAATCATGATTATTCAAACCTATGAGTTCATGAATAATCATTATCAACAATAGTATAAGATCCTAACACAAGTAGGATTCTATCTTGATATAGGAAAAACATACCTGGATTAGCATGCTATCTATTTATGTCTAACATACTCACATGATGTCTTCTTGTTCTTCTTCAATGACTTGTGCTAGTAACCTGTATATCTCATAGGTTAACTATTACAAAACCAAGTTATACATACCTCGTAAATGGATCTTCTATGAGATCCATGACAATGGATGAATCTTTGTCCTCATGTTATCATGATCATATGTTCTTGGACCAGAACATGATTTGTCTTTCTTGGTGTACCTTTCATGTTAGTAGACAACATAAACCTCATACAACACCATAATGCATTAGTACAATCATAAGTGTCAACACCCTAACCAATGAATATCTTCTATCATGCATTCATAATTTTGTTAAGGTTATACGACAAATCTAAAATCAAAATTGTACTAACCGTAATAACATGAAGACAAACATACCATAAACTTAATCATGGACAAATATCGAAACATACCTCGATGAGTCATACCTGTCGATATCGCTTGTATTCTTCTTATGTAAGGCCTTATCCTCATCTCCCTCTGAGACAGGAACTTCTTCACTTATGCAGGTGACCAATCCATCTTCTTCTAGGATTAACCCAATCCACTTGATTTGCAAGAACTGGACCTGGAGCTGGATATGGGTTTGTCAGAGAAACCCCAAAAATTCAAACTTTGAATTTCAAACTTCCGAAAGGATAGAAATATGCGCCTTGATGAGCTGATCAAGCTAGTATATTTAGAATTTGAAAACTGCAAAGTTTCACTCCTCAATTTTGCCTTTGAAACTTCCGGATTCATTGGACGTGACCCTGAACTGGGGTTTGATGAAGCCCACTCTTTTTCCCCATAAAAATGTTTGATCCAAAGCTCTAAGCTTCTATTTTTCTGAGGAGCTTCTAGCCGTGGTCACAGATTTCAAAAATTCCCATTTTTACAGAAGCCCTAATTTTCCATTTTTCTGATCAAAGTCCCGAACTAGGGTCTAATCAAGCCCGGCCTTTTACCCAACCAAAAATTCTGATCTTGGTCTCTAAATTTCTATTTTGATGAGTAGCATCCAGCCGTGGTCTCCGATTACAAAAATTCCAACTTTCTCCAAAGCCCTAAATTCCGGAAGCCATGAATGAAGGTACCAAAAAATAATTCTGTTTTGACAGAAATATGTACCTGATTGTTTCTGGTGTAACTCCAAAAATTTTTGATCCACAGGGTCTGAAAAAGTTTCCTGAGATAGCCTGACCTGTTATCTTTCCATCCTGACAGGTTTGACCTCAATTGGATTCTCTGAGAGAGAGTTATGCCAAATGTCGTAACGTGACCTGTTTTGGGATAAAACAGGAGAGTGAACTTGTACGGTGTGCCACGTGTCACTGTTTTAACTTCGGCCTCTGAAAAAGTTTTTTGAGATATCTCGGCCTGTTACCTTTCCATCCTGACAGGTATGACCTCAATTGGACTCTCTGAGAGAGATTTATGCCAAATGTCGCAACGTGACCTGTTTATGGGATAATACAGGAGAGCGAACTTGTACGGCGTGCCACGTGTCACTGGTTCAACTTCGGCCTCTGAAAAAGTTTTCTGAGATAGTGCAGACTGTGTACTACATGTCACTTTTTACGAAATTTCATTTGGAGCTTTCTAGCCCAAGATATGACCTTTTTCCCAAGGTCACCTGATTTTGACTCAGATCTGGAAGAGGCAGAAACCCTATATTGTACAGATCATAAATCACAAAGTATAACGAATTAGAGGTTGTCCTTTGGACACAAGATACCTGGAGATCTTAGCTTCGGCCTGTAACAATTTCAGATCCGAAAACTTCGCCAAAATGGATTTATAGCGAAAGTTCTACGATGACTGGTTTTTGCTATTTCAAGCCCTAGCATCGTAAGTGCAACAAGTGTCATACATGCCATATCATGCCTTCTTTCAGGCTAGCTCTGATACCATGTTAAATTTTCTGAATTTAATTCAATCTGATCTAGGATCTTAACTGAGAGAACAACATGTACAGCATATCTACAGCATATCAATCATGGAGACAATAATGCAAGCACACAAGAGACACAAAGATTTACTTGGGGAAAACCATAAAGGTGAAAAACCCCAATAACTTCCTCAGAGATAGATAGAGCAATGATACAACCAACCAAGAGAGATAGCCATAACCTAGCAGCAGATCCTCCTCCTCCATAAGTTCGCCACTCCTCCTTGAGTGCATGTGTGAGAAGTGAGTGAGTAAATAGAGTGCCTCCCGCACTCTATTTATACTTGACTTGACTTGCCTTTTTACCTAACTCATGTCGGCTCGAACTTAACCACATAACATAATGCTGAGTGGGCCGACCCCCAATAGGGTGGTCTAATAACCCTTTGACCCACATGACTTATACAGGGCCGACCCCAAATAAGGTGGTCTAATAACCCATCAAGTATAAGTTACGACACTTACAATATAAATGACGACACTTCCTTATAGAGGAATAATACCATCTCTATAGGAATACAATATACATATATGTGAAATACATTCCGAAGTTACATATACATCAACATCCCAACACAATGATGGAAGTCCTAGGGTTGGCTAAGTTGGAAGAAGACAAGATTGCAGCCCAACAATGCTCCAAACCCACTTTTGTTCCCTTCCAAAATATGGGTTCTCAATGACCTTCCATCCCACTAACTCCTCGACCAACTCCTATCAAGCAGTTGTCTGAAACAGAGATGCAAGCACGCAGAGAAAAAGGGCTTTGTTATAATTGTGATGAGAAATTCACTCGGGGACATAGATGTGTTAAAAAAAAGTTCTATCTCTTGGATATGGATTCTCTGCCTGCCTCTACAATTCGTCAAGAAACTCCAAATACAATGGATGACTAGGTCGACATTCAGGAGCCTCCTATTGACCCCCCATCTCAGGATGAACAACTAGAGATATCTCTCCATGCTTTATCCGGCGTCACCACACCCCAAACAATGTGGGTCGGGGGTTACTTCAAGAAGCTTCCTCTTACAATACTCATTGATTCTGGTAGCACTCATAACTTCATTGACCCTCAGATCGCTAAACATGCTGATTGTTTTGTCCATCCTGATTGTTTTGCCAATGGTGGCACCTTACCTTGCAAGGGGAAGTGTCGCAATGTGCGTATCTCTCTGGAATATTATAACCTACGCTCTGACATGTTTTCCTTGTCCCTAAGCAGATGTGATGTGGTTTTGGGCGTTCAATGGTTACGCACACTTGGCCCCGTCTTATGGGATTTTGTTGAACTTTGGATGCAGTTTTTAGTCAATGGGAAACAACTCAAATTTAAGGGCTTATAAGAAGGGTCTCTCCGCATCATCAGTTCACATCGCCTGGAAAAGATCCTTAAGAAGAATTCACATGGTGTCATCACTCAAATCCATTCCATTCAGATGCACCCATCAATGGTCTCCCCTACTTCCTTGGATAGATATGCAAGTGTCCTTGCTAGACTAGTGGTCTTGTCGCCTTCAGGAGACCTTTCCGGTACGAATTTAGCTGCATCTACATCTCAGTAGGAAATGATGGCTATTTTTGCATGCAGTACAAAAGTGGTAGCCATACCTATTAGGGAATTATTTTTGCATCAAGACTGATCTCTAGAGTCTGGAAAATTTCCTGGAACAATGGATCTCCTCCCCAGCACACCTGAAATGGGTTATCCAACTCATGGGTTATGCCTATGCAATCACTTACAAGAAGGGTAAGGACAATATGGTGATAGATGCTCCTTCTCGCACATTTGATGACCTAGTTTCTCTTACAATTATTTCTCTGCTTGTTCCAAATTGGTTGCAATCTGTTCAATAGGGCTATCTCTTCTATGAACTCCATGCTTCTTCATCAACAGGGCACTCTGGGTTCCTCAAAATGTATGACCGAGAACAATGTAATTTCTTTTGGCAGGAACTAAAAATGACAATTCAACAGATGGTGGCTGACTATGATACTTGCCAGGTCAACAAGGGTGAAATGACACTCCTTTCGGGACTGCTCGAACCCCTTCCCATCCCTACACGGATGTGGACAACCATTTCTATGGATTTCCTAGAAGCGCTCCAGTGGTACAATACCACATCTAAAATGACACCATATGAAGCAGTTTATGGACAGGCACCACCAATTCTTCTTCCATACATGCTCAACAGCTCCCCAGTTTAGGAAATTGACTCAATTCTTCGAAACCACAATCAGATTCTTCTCATTCTGCAAGACAATCTTCACATGGCAAGAATTTGACTGAAACAACAAGCCGATCAACACCATTCTAAGTGCACTTTTCACGCAGCTGATATGGTCCTTCTTCATCCTTCCAAGCAATCCTCCCTGAAACTCAAAAGGCGTCAGTGGGCCAGAATGAAGCCCGAGGATGCTACCGAGGAACCACTCCTTTAGATTCTGCATCAATTTCCACATCTAAAGCTTTGAGGACAAAGCTTTTTCTAAGGGAGAGGGGATGTTAGGAACCCATGTCAACCCTTCTATTTACTTTGTTAGTATATTGTTGTTGGACGCATATGCTTTGTAAGTCATCCCATAGTATTTTTTGATCCATGGTTTGTATTATTGTTGTTGGACGCATATGCTTTGTAAGTCATCCCGTAGTAATTGTTGATCCATATTTTGTATTGGCCCATAATTTTTATTGACACATGGTATTGACCCATGGTATTGGTGCCTAGACTTAGTATATAAGTTTGTGTTGAGACCAATGAAGGTACAGTGAAGTTATTTGTATTGAGCTTGTTCAAAGGAGGTTGCCCCCTCGAAGTATTGCAGGTTCTTCACATATATATTACTCCACTGGAATATCTAGAGGAGAACCAACACTTTCATAAGAATATTCAAGTTTGCAAGTAATTCTTTCTTATTTGTATTTCTGCTTCCCAAAAATGTTGACTAGCAGTTGTATGACTTTGATGCTACAAGTACACTGTGTGGACTCTTCTACTGCAAGAACTTGGAGAATTGTTATAAAGTGGAACCTTCATCTACGTCACATCATTTTAGAACTTCTTTACCTGGGGTTAAGTTGCAAGATCCTGTTGGCTGAAGAAAAGAACTTTAAAAGAAAAATAACACCCAAGAAAAATCATATTGAAGATGCCAGCAGAATTTTGCATGTTTCCTAGATAGTTTTGACAGAGATAGACTCACTACACTGTCAATAATAAAATTTCCAGCTTTGCATTGTAGTAAATATCCCACAAAACTAAGGATTCAGCATTAGAATTAACATGTTTCTCCAAGAATCATTTTTTTGTCAACCTAGCAATACATGGAAAAAATTACTCTCTTTTGAAATCTACCATCACTTCATTAGGATGCAGATCTAAAACAAGAAGCTGAAGTTGTGTATAAAAAATGAAAATAAGCTTGTTGACATCTTTCAATGCAAAATTAATAACAAATTGCACAATGAACAAAATATCCATCGCTTTTACCAGGCTAGGGTTGGTGTATGTCAGAATGCGCATGTTTTCACCCCATCCACAAAAAAGGGGCTTATTCTATAATGGAGGAGCCACTGGTAATGCATGTCTAATGAACTATACCAATCTTCACTTCCATGTTACAATCCAAAGCAGTCCTCAATCATGGTTTCAAATATCTGGATTTGTGTAGCAAAGAAGTGGACAACATTGCTAGATCCCACTTTTAAAGGTATATAGACCCAGATAGTATGCACATGAAAACTGTTGTAATCCTTGTAATCCAAAGATTTGTCATATGGCATATAGTGCCTCAGTGGATGAGCAAACTAACTGCTTCGGAACCATTTGAATTCTTCAGCTTAGATGAGTTTCGCAAATGCAAATTACAGAACATCAATATATAACAATCTTAAGAAACAACAGGATCAACATTAACAAAGCCACTTGCCATTTTTAATAAGAACATTAATTTCCATTAAAAAAACAGGAATTATCTAATGCATCTTAACCAGAGTAAGATAGGAATGTTAGATGAGAAAAATACTGTTCATCAAAATTAACAAGGAACCCCAATGTTACCAAAAAATGCAAGAAAAGGTGCACCAACATATGTACCTAAAATGCCACAAGTTACAAAGAAATGGAATATAACTAAACATAGAAGTATACCCTTCCAGAAAATTTAATCTCATCAAGAAAAGGAAGAATACTGCAATAGATTATGTACTAGGCTACTAGCAATAATGGATACAAAGACATTAAAATGAAAAAAGTAGCAGGAAAACGTACAACTCAGAAGTACAAGATTCAAACAAGACAAGTTAAAGAAACATTATGTAACTCATGCAAAGCGGAGTACATTGCCAAGAGGGGGCTTGAGTTTAGGAACAACTACAGTGAATTCATGAAGGTGATGTGGGTTCCAAATTCTAGTTTCATTATTTTAAGTGTAAGGTCTCTTCTAAGAGAGTCCTTGGATGATGGCTCCATGGAAGAGGACTCATCAAAGATCAAGGATATGTTTAGGTTACACTTCCAGAACATGTTGTCTGCTAGCGTGGAGCCCTGCTACATGGGAATTTATTCAACTTGGGGTGATCATTTGCTAGCTTGGGGTTATATTTGGTAGTTCTCTATTGATCATAGACATGTGGGATTGGTGCCTCTAAAAGCATCAGACAAAGCTCCACTTCTATAAATTTAAATATTTCCCTTTTGCAGATAAGGTAACTATTATGTCAGTGATTATCTAAGATTCACACATCTACTATGTGTCTTGTTGTCTCCCCATTAAGACTCAGTTGAGAGTATTTAAGCAATCTCTAATGTCTTTCCTTGGGACATGTGTATTAGGCCTAAGAGAGAAAGAGACCTTAGTTTGATTAATGTCGCATCCCAAGAGAACATTCTTGCAACAAAGTGGGTGGTAAGGTATTGCAAGAGCTCTGCAGAGCTTTGCACCCTGGCATATTTTATTGCACCACTGAATCCTTTCAACTTATCATTCACTTAAGGTTCAGGGTGAATTTTCCTTGTGTGACATCCTTTCTTAGCCACAAATATTTTGAATCTTTGGGTCACTCATCTACAAAAGTATTTGGGAAACCTCGAAGTTTTTTGTCAACTGGTCAAGTGGAATTGATCAGGAAACCATGCAAGATGGGATTTTTCTTGGTGTTCTATTTGGAGTTGGGCCCATCATGATCAATATAATATGGAGCTTCCACATTTCAAGGCTAAAACATTTAGTAAGAAAGGTATTGTCTTTTTATTTTAGAGGGATTTGTAGGATTTTGAGGCCAGGAATTGGAAGGATCGGAGGGTGTTGGCTTGTCAGAAATCATTTTTGTCTTTTGCTAATCCTACTGTCAATGACATAATGAGATAATTCATCCCGAGGGTCTTTTCAATATGAATATATATATGCAGGGCCCTTTATGGTGGGATTGGAATTGGATATTTGTGAAATAGATGAACACCAATATGACTCCAAGATAAATTATACTATTTTGCACCAAAATCATATATTGTCCCCTGTTCTAAACACTTGGTGGATTTCTCTAGTTCCAAAGGGAAAACGGATCTCTAGGTTGCACAGTGTGTGGTCATTACACCTCACCTACACGCTTCAAGTCTTCACATGGTTGGTTATCTACAATGGTTTCTAACAAAAACTCATTCGTCTAAAATTGGGATGACTAATGATTTGTGCTTAGTTTGTGTCCATCCTCATCTATAAGCTTCAAGTCTTCACATTGTTGGTTATCTACTAAGGGTTGCTAACAAAAATCATTTTGTTAAAACTGGACTCTGTAATGATTTGTTCTTGGTTTTTGGCCATCCTCAGACGCTGAAGAAGAATCTTTAGCATTGCAAGTTCTCCAAAGAGTGTCAACAGCATGTCTAGGTTCAACATTCAGCTTTCTTTCAAAGAATAATTCATTAGTGAGCAACGTTGTTTGGGGATGTTCGCTACTTATTTCTTTCTGCCCAATCAATAATCTAGCATTTCCTTTAAGCACATCCTTTTCATTGAAGCACATTCTAAACAGGTGTATACAGAGAATCGACCTTTGTGGATGAAACCAACACTTTATACAAACTGACACAATCACAAATAGATTTCGAGGATGGGAACACTTGCATTTATATTCTACAGACTGGAGGTCTCATGATCTACTCATTCTGGAATCTAAATAGAGTGGAGTTAAACCCAAATAAGATATTGTTGATGGAGGGTTTAAAACCCTCGCCTCTACTCTAGAATGAAAAACCATTTACTCAATTAAAAAGAACACTAACGTAGTGATTTTGTGAACCAAAATAAAGTTTGAACAATGGTATGGAAAGAGAGGCATCAGATCATACAACCAGTTCTATCAAAGAGACAATTACACACTACTAGAGTTAACAGCATAATTCTTTTTCTCATCAACTTTGTATATGAGTTCTGCAACTCAGAAGTTTGCATACCTCTAATTGGCCTGATTAGAATCTCATTTGGCCACCTGATTAAACTCTAATTAGCCTATTTAGACTCTCATTTGGCGTATCCTGCAATAATAGTAGTCCATGACACCACATCATGTTCAGGCATTTTGTTAAACATTTTGAATGCATCCTGTATTCTTCTACATTTGGCATACCCTTCTATCATCACATTATATGAATAAACATTCTGCGAGGGTATTCTATCAAAAAAATGGCGTGCATATTATATGAAACTGTGTTTCAAGTACAACCAACAAACACCCTTCAAAGGAAACCTACCAGCGATCATGGAACTATCCATCATCCACCCCATGCCCATTGTAGACCACCACATACGCCAGTGGATACTCAGATATAACTTCATAAGCACATCAACAACACGGTAGGCAGCTACTTTGTCACGAACCTATTAGACATTGTCTATCCCATTACCAACAAAGCAGACCCTATAATAAATAAAAAATAACAAAACAATTCATTGAAGGTTATTCTAAACTTGTCCAGCAACAAGATCTGTAAAATGTTTGTCCTCGCCAGAATGCAACACAGACTTGGCTGTGAAAATCCTCTAGGAAAAGTGATGAAATTAATCCTAGAGGACATGCAGGTCAATCCCCATAGACTATGAAGTGGAGTTTTCCAGTATAGGACCAAAATTTGAAACCCAAGTAGCACAGTTTCTCTTCCTCGAAAATGAACAAAATCACTGACACTCACTCGATTTCATATTCCATTATCAATGGCGGTAAACTTGAGGATACATTAGCAACCAAATTTTCAAAATTTCAAAATAAAATTAAGATTAATATAGGTGGTAGCAAAGTTAATTTCTTTTATTTATAAGTGTGTTTAGATTGAGTTATGTTTGAGTGACATTGTACAAAGGGAGGGGTTAGAAAAAAATTTTGATGCAAAATTGTATTGGATTATATTTTCGTTCTTGAAAAGGAATTCAGTTTATTTTTCCACTCAGGTTTGTTGAGGGGCTATGAATAGTGAAAGAAAAAAACGCATATAAATTCTCAAAAAGAATAATATTGTTCATAATGTTTTAGGAATGTTATTATCTTTTTCCATTAGACCAATGTGGTGGCCAATTTGTTATAATTAGGTTTTCACTTGTTAGGTTCTCTTCTTCCTTAGGTGCATGTGTAGTTGGAAGAAACCTTATTTGGATTGTTGACAATGTGTTGGAGATTGGTATAGCGGAGGGTTCATGGATAAAGCTCTGCATAAAACATTAATAACCAATAGAGTTGGTCAAATTCCATTGTCACCTTATTAACTTTGGCCCATATTATATGCAATGACATTTGTAAAAAATTATTTGTCAATTAATGTATTTATCTTAGCTTATTTTAAATAAAATAAAATTGTGGCAAATTTTATATGGTAAAATACAATTTTGACTCTAAACACATATTATGGTGTATAGTGTTTAAATCCATAATTGAAGATATTGTTTCACAAATAATGATGGATTTCTCTAGAAAACATGGATGGGGAAAGGTGACCACAAAACTTTGTCAAATCTTAGTTTTTTTGGTATTTGACAATACCAAAAAGGCATTTCAAGCTTGAGACCAAGAGTTGTCTAATAAATAACTTTTGTTATCAATGATTATTGAGGAATACCAAATGTAATTATCATTCACTAATAGATTGAACTTGAAATGGTCCCCAAGATATATCACACAAAAGGATTAATTGGTTTTTACACATTCCAAACACTACAACCTGCGAAGGATCCTAATAATAATTTTAAAAGGAGCTAGGATGATGAGAAGATCTTGTGTATTGAGTCCCCTCCATATTTTTTTCCATATGATCTCCTTGAACTAATACAATTTCCTAGAAGAAATTTCTAGGCCTCAAAAATTTCCAAAGATTATACGATCCATTTAGCACAAAGTGTGAGGGATTGAGTCTGAACACTAATGATTATCATACCCCCTAACTCAAAGTGTGCAAAAAATCCCCTAATTAACTAATTGGAATCATCTATTACATTAAATGAATCCCATGTTAATGTGCAAATAGTAGCACATGTAATGCTCAACGGCCATTTAGGTGGAATTGGGCCACGAGGTGATTCTCAAAGGCAATTTAGAAAATTGAAATTTTGTTTTTTTTGCATGAATTATGTGCTATAAATATTTAGAGAAGAGTTAAATGAGGCTCTTCCTCCTATTTTGTCTAGCTGCAAACTCTTGAATAGAGGAAAAATTATTTTCTACACTATTGTTTTGTGAAATATCTTTTAATTTCATAGTCAATATTTTAATAGCATCTACAAATAAACAATAAAGAAAATCTGAAATCCATTGTCATTCAGATGAAACTTACATCTCCCTCCTATTAATAATTTACTAATGTTGTAACTATGGACAAGGAAAATAAAACCACCACTAATTGTTCCATTTCTCTTTTTTAGTAGTCTTACTAATTATCGAGTCTTTGTGAAATTAAGTGGATCTTACATCTTTCATAGTGATCCCTTACACATCAAACATTAAAATCTAGTTAAGTTATAACTTGTATATGTACTATTCAACATTTGTTCCATGCAACTCCTAGACCATGAAGCCAGAATTGAACACAAGTCATATGCATAATGTGGAAAACCCTTCTTAGCATTAGGAAGTTTCCCTTCTCACGGTGATACCAGTGAATCTTGAAAGAAAATGAAAATAAAGTATATAGAACAAAAAGGAAAACCCTTCTTAGCATTAGGAAGTTTTTATCTTGAAAGATAAAAACAACTAGAAACAAAAAGGGGAAAGTCAACCGTGGGACCTCCAATAAACTCACTGACAACTACACCAACCAGCTAGAAAAGAGTGAAAAAGAATATATGCCAAGCAATTGTTGCAAGTGGATGCTTTGTTGTCTGTATGTATTCTGAGCTAGACAACATATGAATTCCATAAAAAACAAAATAGAAATGTAAACTCAGTATTTATCAGGTCCATAAACGTATCTAGCAGAGTTGAACAATTCGAATAAATTATCTCTGGATTTGGACTTTGAGAATGCTCTCGCAGGTTGCTGAAGTAGAAGAAACGTCGATTCCATAAATAGATCTAACCTCCATTGCCAAGAAATTAACCTTGGTCCTTAAGTAGGGAAAAAAGAATTCCCCAATAACCCCTTCTTCCATGTAATGTGGGCTAAACAAATAGCATCAAAAAATCATTCTAAGAAATCTCAGGAAATGGGAAACTCGAACACAATGCACAATAAATTTACAGGATAAAATGCTATTACACCAAAATGTCGTCACCCTTGTGCAAGTGTCGCAAGTGTTGCTAGAGTCGTCATCATGACCATTGTGTAAACTCTTTTCTCTGACCCCTAAACTCATACTGGGCTAAAACACATTCAAACTGAAGGTTATCCCAGCCTGGTTGACCTTGTTGAGTAGGATGGCTAGAAGATTCTATTAGGGCCATGGGTTTATGTGATGTTAGAAACCATATCTAGTGTTTTAAACTTCAAAATGAGCACCAAATCCCACTTCCAGGCCAAATATCCTCTGTGGAGGGCTAATATGGTGGTTTGGGACCACACACATGGACCATGACCCCCATAATAAGATCTCTAAATCCATTTGCATTGCTAAAATTTAGTAATATATTGTACAAATTCATTATCAAAATTGCAATTTTCCATTGTTAGTGTGTCACAAATAAAAATGACTAACATAAACGACTAATTCACATTAATCATTGTTAGCTAGTCATATTTATATTCCTGTG
Source organism: Larix kaempferi (assembly GCA_027924585.1). Classification (NCBI taxonomy): domain Eukaryota; kingdom Viridiplantae; phylum Streptophyta; class Pinopsida; order Pinales; family Pinaceae; genus Larix; species Larix kaempferi. Next base: position 2,514,116 of record BSBM01000240.1, on the reverse strand, counting down.
ACTAAATTAGTCATTTATGTTAGTCATTTTTACTTTAGTCACTTGTTATCCAGTCATATATTTTATCCCATGACTAAATTAGTCATTTATCTTAGTCGTTTTTAGTTGGCTTACTTAAAATTTCCCAATTTTAGTCATTTATCCCTTGAAAAAACAGTGGTGACTACATTTTTTAGTCACTTAGTCACTTATCTCTCATTTTGGACTAGTGTGTTGCATTGAGAAATATCTGAGCTTCTCTAGGCTTTGGAGATGTGCCATTATCCAATTGTGGGAGATGTTCCCCATAGTAATTGTTCCAATATTCATATTCCTCTGAACTAATGTCAACAAATTAGAGCCTATGTTTCAAGTATGAACTATCATACATTCTGAAGAATTCCAGCCTCTAGAATTGGTGCAAATATTGATGCAAGATCGTTGAAGATTTGTGTTAGTATTCATCCGGAGAAGAGATCAATTGGAGTAATTGTGCCCTTGTGAGATATAGAAGTTGTATTTCGTGTCTCCCATGAGATATATTATGTTCATTCTCAGCCTATGGTCGTGATCTAGTGCATCCAAAACTTATTCCATGCTCCCATTGAAGAATTATGCTCCCTTGTTGTAAGATCTTAGAGATTCAGGAGAATCTGTAAAGTATGAGTTATGAATGCCTTCTAATTCTGATAATAAATTCTGATAAATATTGACACTGTTTATTTACATGTGTATAAATTTATATAGTACTTATGTGAAATAATTTGTGAGCCTCTATGGTTGTTTTTCCTTCATTATTTCAAGACTAGCCCTTTATGCCTAGAATTTTGACTAGTCTTGCAATATCTTTCACAAAAAGAGTTCTAAGAGTCCTTTTCTTATTCTATAAAGCATTGCAGGTCATTAAGACACTACCAAAGCCAACCCAATCCTAAAACTCAGAATTTGTGACCTCTTAAGTGTTAATTTTTCAAAATTTACTTCAATCTGATCTAGGATCTCAACTGTGAGAACAACATGTACAGCATATCAATCATGGACACAATAATGCAAGCACACAAGAGACACAGAGTTTACTTGGGGAAAACCATAAAGGTGAAAAACCCCATTAACTTCCTCAGAGATAGATAGAGCAATGATACAACCCAAGCATAAGAGATAGACATCTCCTAGCAGCAGCTTCTCCTCCTCCACAAGTGCGCCACTCTCCCGAGAGTGTGAGAGATAATAGAATGATGAAATAGAGTGCCTCCCGCACTCTATTTATACTTGACTTGACTTGCCTAATAACCTTTACTAGGTCGGCCTCAACTTAACCACATAACACAATGTTGACTGGGCCGACACCCAATAGGGTGGTCTAATAACCCTTTGACCCACATGGCCGACCCCCAATAGGGTGGTCTAACAACCCTTCGACCCACATGACTTATATAGGGCCGACCGCAACAAGGTGGTCTAATAACCCATCAAGTATAAGTTACGACACTTCCGTGTAGAGGAATAATAACATCTCTATAGGAATACAAACACTTCCGTATAGAGGAATAATACCATCTCTATAGAAGTACAATATACATGTATGAAATACATTCCAAAGTTACATATACATCAACACTCCCTCTTAACTAGGAAGGTATTTCTCGACATAGGTCTTCTAGCACAAGTCATCTTCTCTGGATAATCATCACTGGATAATCGTCATCGAGTCATCGTCATCGTCACTACTGCTGCTATCTCAATCAATCTCCGAATATACTCATCATAGGAAGTTCTACAGAGCTAGTCCTTTTTCATACTAGATGTAGGCCCACCACCTCCAGGTCTTCATCATCAATGGCCATACTGTGGATCCCAGGACTGATTACATGCGTCAACAAAACCTAGCGCAGACTATAGGTTCTTTTACATGTTGACCTTCACAAAACCTACTCAGAGCATCCCAGGATGTTACGAGCAAACCGCTCTATCTGTCTGGATCTCGATAGAGCATCCTAGGATGTTACAAGCACACCACTCTACCTGTCTGGATTTTAAAGGATCTTTTCTATGTGAACTTTCACAAACCCTACTCAGAGCATCCTAAGATGTTACGAGCACATCGCTATACCTATCTGGATCTCGATAGAGCATCCCAGGATATTACGAGCACACCGCTCTACCTGTCTAGATTTTAAAGGATCATTTCTATGCAAAACTGTAGCAAAACCTACTCAGAGCATCCTAGTATGTTACGAGCACACCGCTCTACCTATCTAGATCTCGATAGAGCATCCCAGGATGTTACAAGCACACCACTCTACATGTCTAGATTTTAAAGGGTCTTTTCTATGCTACCTTTAGCAAAACCTACTCAGAGAATCCCAAGATGTTACGAGCAAACCACTCTACCTGTCTAGATATCGATAGAGCATCCCAGGATGTTATGAGCACACCTCTCTACCTGTCCGAATTTTAAAGGATCTTTTCTATGCTACTTGCACAACCTTTCCACGGCCACAAAGTATCAAACTCATACTCACAATACATCATCCTGATGTACATCATCAGATCATCAACCTGATCATCATCATAGCATCAACCCGATGCATATCATCTGGAGCAACATCCTTTAGCTCATCATCTGTGATCATCCTGATCATACAATGCATCCACCTGATGCATACATAGTATCTGCCTTATACATATCATCATACATGATCTACCTGATCATACAATGTATCCACGTGATACATATACAAATACATGATCCATCTGATCATACATGATCTACCTGATCATACAATGTATCCACTTGATACATCTACAGATACATACACATGATCCAACTGATCATATCCAACATCCAACATGATGAGTACATACATATACATATAAATGATCCAACTGATCATATCCAGCATCCAACATGATGCACACAAACATATAATTATAAATGATCCAACTGGTCATATCCAACATCCAACATGATGCATACATACATAAATATATAAATGATCCAACTGATCATATCCAGCATCCAACATGATGCATACATACATAAATGGTCCAACTGATCATATCGAGCATCCAACATGATGCATATACAGAATAGTAACTGGAGCATCGTCATCATCTAGTGCTTGCATCCACAGCCATGGGAAGGATCCTCCTCTCACCATGCTTGGAATGGCTCCAACAGATGTGTCCATCACTTCTTCCTCGAAGTGTCATCGATCTGAAGAACACCAAGATTCTCTCTGAAGTACTCGAACTTCACTCTGGCTAATGGTTTCGTCATCACATCTGCTACCTGCTCATCCGTTGCAATATGCAGGAGATTCGCTACTCCTCTCTGCACCATATCCCCGATATAGTGATATTTGATCTCGATGTGCTTCGACCTATTGTGGAACACCAGGTTCTCAGACAGATTCACACAACTCTGGTTATCACAAAAGATATCAGTAGCCTCCAATGGGAGATCAAATAAATCAGACAGTAGCTTTTGGAGCCATACTGCCTCACAACTAGCTGAACATGCTGCAACATACTCTGCTTTGGCTGTACTCAGTGCTACGCAGGATTTATTTCTGCTAAACCAAGGGATCACACCTGATCCCATACTAAAGCAACATCTAGATGTGCTCTTCCTATCTGCATCACTTCCTGCCCAATCTGAATCAACATAACCTTGTAGGTTAAACTTTTGATTCATATCATACTTGAGCCCATAATCAACTATACCCTTCAGGTACCTCAGAATATGCTTTACAACAACCAAGTGAACACCTCTCGGATCCATCAGGAACTGGCTCAATGTGTTCACCATAAAGCAAATATATGGTATCGTGTTCGTCAGGTACATCAAGGACCCAATCATCTGACGATACATAGTGACATCAACCGGCTCAGATGAAGCATCACAAAGAAGCTTCAGGCTCGATGCCATAGGTGTGGCCATGGCCTTGCAGTCCATCATCCCGAACCTCTTCAGGATCTCTACTGCATACTTCCCTTATCCAAGGAAGATTACATCTGTACTCTGCCACAACTCCATGCCTAGAAAAATAGTGCATCATCCCCAAGTCCTTTATCTTGAACTTGGCAGCAAGCCTCTGCTGCATGTCGGCAATCAATCTATCTTCACCTGTAATAAACAGGTCATCCACATACAAATGTAGTGTCAGTGGATTGCCTTCCTCAACCTTGTAGTAAAGTTGGAATCTGCTTTACTCTTGGTAAAGCCCAAACTGGATAGAAAGTTGTCTATCCTATCATACCAAGTTCTACACATATATGACTCCCTGTCATGTGTCTCAGAACCAAGTGGCTGCTCCACATACACTTCTTCTTCAGCTACACCATTCAAGAAGGCTGTCGTGAAATCCATCTGGTGTATCTTCCACTTCATCACTGCAGCCAGAGCAAATGGAAGTGTATCTGGCTACAGGAGCAAAAGTCTTTATGCTATCACCTACAACATGCTTGATCTTGTAGATCATCTTGGAAGTCACTACAGACTCCCCTTTAGGTCTTGGGACTGCATCCCAAACATCTTCATGATCGACTGGTACTCCTCGATCATGGCAATCTTCCCAGATCCTGGGAACTTCAATATCTTCAATATTTTCAATAGATAACTTTGTTGCTGAACAAATGTTGTAGTCCTTCTTTTGTATGTGATGGTATACGATCTTTCCTACACAACAAGTTAAATTTCATGCTTAGAAAACATCTCATAGTTTTCAGAACAAATTCTTACACATAAAGAAAGATGTCATACAGTCATGCAATTATCTTAGCTAATGCTTCAATACAACATTTATCCATATCCTGTAACTTTTTAGATGGATTCCAATCTCTACCAAAACATTGTTAAGAGTGTGCACAACTCCCAACATGTCAGCAAAGAGTTTTCATTCTAGATAAGTAGCAATGGAATGTTGTACAATGACATAGGCCACTTACCCATGTATATTAGTAGTATACTATTCATCAATGCAGCTATTCTAATATGCATAATACACAACCTAATTATAGGAACATGAGTATATACATTATTGAACAGTATTATTTAAACAATAAAATATGCAAGGAATGATAATTCAAATACTTATCTTTGTTTGTTTGTTGGGTTGACTCCCTCTCAGTCTTTGCTTTTTTTTCTGCAACTCCATTCTGATGTGGATTGTGAGAAGTGGTCAAATCCCTCTAAATATCTGCATCCTTGCAGAAACTACTGAAGTATGCTCCTTCTTGATCTTTGCTTCCTTGCAGGAGCAACTGGAGTGTGCTCCCTCTTGATCTTTGCTTCCTTACAGGAACAACTGGAGTGTGCTCCCTCTTGATCTTTGCTTGCTTGCAGGAACAACCGGAGTGTGCTCCCTCTTGATCTTTGCTTCTAGGATTACCTATCCTTGAACTTATATTCATCACTATGCATGCTTATTAGTATCATCATTGTGTTATCCTTGAGGTCTCATACATAATCACACATTCATTAGTATAATCTTAATACTATCAAAACACAATAATCTTAAACATGTATAGTCATGATCATTTCAAACACAGATAATAAACATTAGTATTCAAGGTTTCAGGGAAGTCTTCTTTTACTCATGCATATTCTTATTTGATCATAGGACTCTTCTGGTTAGTTAAATCATCAATCAAGATAAGAGACATAATATGCATAAACCCTTGATTACTTACATTTCTAACTCTATGAATAAACATAACCAAGCATACCAAGTATACTTATATAAGGGTTCCTAACACAAGGTAGGATTCTAACTTGATATAGGAAAAACATACTTGGATTGGTATGTTAGCTAGTTATGTCTAACATACCCACATGATGTCTTCTTGTTCTCTTCAATGACTTGTGCTAGTAACCTACATATCTCATAGGTTAACCATTATAGAAGCAAGTTATACATACCTCGCAAATAGATCTTCTAAGTGATTCATGACAATGGATGAATCTTTGTCCTCATGTCCTCATGATCATATTTTCTTGAACTAGAACATGATTTCTCTTTTTTGGTGTACCTTTCATGTTAGCAGACAACATAAACCTCATACAACACCATAATGCATTAGTACAATCATAATTGTCAACACCCTAATTAATGAATATCTTCTATCATGCATTCATAATTTTATTAAGGTGATACGACAAGTCTAAATTTAATCAGGATTGTACTAACCGTAATAACATGAAGACAAACATACCATAAACTTAATCATGAACAAATCTTGAAACATACCTGGATGAGTCATACCTATCGAGATTGCTTGTAATCTTCTTATGTAAGGCCTTAGCCTCATCTCCCTCTGAAACAAAAACTTCACTTATGCAGGTGACCAATCCATTCTCTTCTAGAATTAACCCAATCCACTTGATTTGCAGGAACTGGATCTGGAGCTGGATTTGGGTTTGTCAGAGAAACCCTAAAAATTCAAACTTCGAATTTCGAACTTCCGAAAGGATAGAAATATGTGCCTTGATGAGCTGATCAAGCTAGTATACTCATAATTTGAAAATTGCAAAGTTTCACCCCTCAAATTTGCCTTTGACACTTCTAGATTCACTAGACATGACCCAGAACTAGGGTTTGATAAAGCCCACCCTTCTGCCCAATAAAAAGGTTCGATCCAAAGCTCTAAGCTTCTATTTTTATGAGGAGCTTCCAGTCGTGGTCACAGATTTAAAAAATGTCCATATTTGTAGAAGCCCTAATTTTCCACTTTTCCAATCAAAGTCCCAAACTAGGGTCTGATCAAACCCGACCTTCTGCCCAACCAAAAATTCTGATCTTGGTCTCTAAATTTCAATTTTGATGAGTAGCATTCAGCCGTAGTCTCCGATTACAAAAATTCCAGCTTTCTCCGAAACCCTAAATTCCGGAAGCCATGAATGAAGGTGCTTAAAAATAATTCTGTTTTGACATAAATATGTACCTGATTGTTTCTAGTGTAACTCTGAATTTTTTGATCCACAGGGTTTGAAAATTTTCCTATGATATCCCGACCTGTCATCTTTCCAACCCCATAGGTCTTACCTCAAATGGATTCTCTGAGAGAGAGTTATGCCAAGTGTTGCAACGTGACCTGTTTATGGGATAAAACAAGAGAGCGAACTTGTATGGCATGCCATGTGTCACTGGTTCAGTTTCAACCTCTGAAAAAGTTACCTGAGAAAGTACTATCCGTGCACTACCTGTCGCTTTTTACAAAATTTCATTTGGAGCTTCCTAGCCCAAGTTATGACCTTTTTTCCTATGTCACCTATTTATGACTCAGATCTGGAAGAGGCAGAAACCCTAGATTGTATAGATCACAAAACAAAAAGTACAATGAATTAGAAGTTTTCCTTTGGACACAAGGTACATGGGGATTTGATATTCGACCTGTAACAATTTCAGATCCGAAAACTTTTCCGAAATGGATTTATAACGAAAGTGCTACGATGAATGGTTTTTTCTATATCAAGCCCTAGCATTGCAAGTGCAACAAGTGTCATACATGCCATACCATGCATTCTTTCAAGCTAGCTCTGATACCATGTTAATTTTTCAGAATTTAGTTCAATCTGATCTAGTATCTTAACTGAGAGAACAACATGTACAACATATCTACATCATATCAATCATGGACACAATAATGCAAGCACACAAGGGACATAGAGTTTACTTGGGGAAAACCATAAAGGTGAAAAAACCCAATAACTTCCTCAGAGATAGATAGAGCAATGATACAACCCAAGCATAAGAGATAGACATCTCCTAGTAGCAACTTCTCCTCCTCCACAAGTGCTCCACTCTCCCGAGAGTGTGAGAGAGAATAGAATGATGAAATAGAGTGCCTCCTGCACTCTATTTATACTTGACTTGACTTGCCTAATAACCTTTACTAGGTTGGTCTCAACTTAACCACATAACACAATGCTGACTGGGCCGACACCCAATAGGGTGGTCTAATAACCCTTTGACCCACATGGCCGACCTCCAATAGGGTGGTCTAATAACCCTTCGACCCACATGACTTATATAGGGCCAACCCCAACAAGGTGGTCTAATAACCCATCAAGTATAAGTTACGACACTTACAATATAAATGATGACACTTCCGTATAGAGGAATAATAACATCTCTATAGGAATACAAACACTTCCGTATAGAGGAATAATACCGTCTCCATAGGAGTACAATATACATATATGAAATACATTCCAAAGTTACATATACATCAACATTAAGCCTGTTTGGAAAATTAAGAACGAAGACTAGTTGAGTAGTCCTAGATAGCAGGCTTCCTCTTATGACCTCCAAACATTGTCATACTTTCTCTAAACCTCAGTATATTTTTTAAATCAGTATACTAGAGGGTAGAAATAGGTCAAACACCTTTTGATTGTTCCCAAATATAGTGGAAAGGATCGATTTTGCGTATGATGTTGTACCTAGGAAGCCTCGGAGTAGACTTTAATGGAAAATGATTTCGAAACATAAATGGCCCCAGTACGTTGTGCAAAGGGTTCTGCAGAAAATTTATCCTTTTTGTTTGTTGTTTCACTCTTTTTCTCACTCTGATCAGATCCAAGAAAGTCCAATTGTGAAGTTTGGGTGGGTTTAGCTGTGTTTAGTACGAGTTTCCCTGATTCTAGTTTTAATAACTAGTCTCTAGTCTTGCAAATTTATGATTTAAATTTTTTTGATTTAGTCAATATTCTCAAATCTGATTTGGGGATATTACACTAATTCATCATTTCAAAAAGCTAGCATGGATTCGAGAACATATTCATGAGAGAGACAGGACAAGTTTATATTACTGAAGAACATGAAGAAACTTGTACAATGATATATCTTAGTTGTATATCGGAAATAGTTCCTTCTAGACTGTCCTTCAGTATCCTCCAAGAGGCGTGAGACCATAAGTTCCCCCCTTCAAGTCTTCTCCCGCTTGAACCATGGTAAGAGCTTCTATTTATGGGATTGGGAGAGTTAAACTAATTAGAGGAGGATTTGGATCTCATGAGGAGATGGTGGATCATGATTCCATGGATAGAAAGCGAGCAAGATTCGAAGGGTAATTCAATCCCATGAAAATATCCTCGAAGGATAAGATCCAAAATCGAAGGAGGTCACTCCTAGTCAAATTTATCCCGCCCCAAAGACAATGCAATGCACGAAGAAGGGATATTTCCGTGCTCTGTAAAGCAAGTAAGGCACAAAAATCAGGGAATTTTCTCATTATGGTGACCTGCAGGGGTGCAAAAATCGCTCCTTGTATAACTTGAAAGGTGCAAAAATGTGTCTAAAAAGGCTCAAAGAAGTAGGTTATGAGTTGGATTTCAAAGTCCAAATGATATGGAAGGTTCCTCAAGATGATGTGTAGACTAAGAAACCAACACATACTATGTTCTAATCTACTTAGGAAACATTTCCTTCATGACGATAGGACAAAAAGACCACAAGTGACAAAATGAGGTGTAACAAGTGCCCCCTAAAGTGTGAGGTAAAAAAAGAAATTGATGGCTGAGACACTTCACCAACTCAAAAATGAAGGATAACCGAAAGAGAGCCATAGAAGAGCCTGCAAAACCAACCACCGACAATATACCAATCCCGAGGCGGGAATTCACATGCTGAGAATGAACTTGACTCAAAACATGGCTTCCGACCAATACACTATAGATCCATGACTAAAAATGACTGAAGATAAATCATGGCTACTAAAGTACAAGTGTAGATCCATGATGAATTAATGACACAGCCACGACCAATATAAAGTGGATATGTGTGACAGTACATCAGTGAGGTGACCAACATGATGTCCATGTGGGAACCTACTCAGAAAAATCACCATCACAACCTATATGTGCTAAATAAACATCAGAACCATCCAGGGTCTTCTACTTGATCCCGAATCGATACAAATCTAACCATGTGATTACAAAGTATTGAAGTCGAACATGGTATAAACTACTTGATTACCGGTCAATGATGTAAATTGTTAACAAGTGTGAGGGAAATCATAATTGATGATAATCATTCCCAAGGTATCATGAGTACATTCCAACAAATGTGAATAGATGCTTTGACATTGAACACTCATGGAATTTATCGATTAGAGGTCAATAGGGAAAACCTACTGTTGAACACGAGGAAACCTGCCATTGAGGCATGCGTGCACCAAGTTACTAAAGTGGTTCCTAATCTCGATTCCTGGATGATGTGTTGATGTCGATAGGAATAGGCTCTTCGACAAAGGGTTATGATGAATCCCACATCATCGACACGAAACTTGTATCAAAGTGACATAAGATAGTCGATTTCTTGAATGTGGACTTACAGAAGGATGTAAAGGATGACAATATTGCAGAGGTTGGCTCATGTAAAGAATTCCCTTGAACATGGATTGGCACAACAATAATAGAATTGGAAACATTGACTCAACAAGGTAGATACCAAGACATAATGTGACAAAGGCTGAGACATTCTTCGGGTGACTCGAAGGAGTAGGATAACTCATGAATTGGTATGACTCGGAGGAAAAATAGGCCATATGAGGGGACATAAATAGATGTCATCTTCAAGGGTGACACAAGCTGCCACAAAGCTCTTCAAATGTAAACTTGACAAGCAATTATCCCTAATCCCCATCATTATGGATGAGTACCTCTTGGTTTTTTAGCGAGCTTGAGGACGATAACAAATGCTCGGTGTAGCTCATCTTCTTATGAGTCCAATCTCACATGTTTAACAAACCTAAGAAAGGAGGGGTTCGGTCCCAGAAGGGCCCTACAATGTTTAATTTCATGAGTCCAAAGAAGGAAAACTCAATGACATTTCACATTTAGAGAGTCTTAAATGGTCAAAAGAAGTCTCCAAAATGACTTTTTCGTGAAGTTAGTCCCCTAAGCTCGAAAAAGTGTAAAATAATGCGAAGGAGAACTCTTCTAGTCAATGGTTGACCATAGTATACCTTTTTTAGTAATTAATGCTACCCAACCAGAAAAATGGGTAAACCAAAATTGAATAGATGCCATTTCAAATACATTTATGAGTGTGAAAAGAAACAAGTTTGCTCGACGATATTTTCAAATTTAAGGAGTTTGAAAAAAGCTTAAAAAAAACTCCATAAGTGTCTTTTTTGTATCATAATCATTAGAAGGCCAAAAAATTAATAAAACTAACTTGGTAATGATGACCATTTCATGGTTATAACGTGATTGAAATATTCAACCCATACTCCCATACTCAAAGTCATAATGAAGCAACACAAGACATCGAAACTAGTTGCAAAAGGCATTAGATCTACAAGCAAAACTTAATGAAAATGGATAAAAGGCTCCAAAAAGGAAAGTCCAACTGTGAACACAAGTCAAATAACCGTTTCTAAGATAGTTAAAAGTAAAAGTAGACATAAAGAAATTATATTTTACCTTATTTACCTCTTGGAGTGGTTTTTTACCCTATTTGGAAGGAAATCTTCAATTGTTGATTGTGGGAGATCGAGAGCATCATTTTGTGAGCCGTTTGTTCCAGGTAATAGATCAGGCCATTCTCTTTATTTTCATTGTTATTTTTTTCCTTTTCATCAAAAAATTTCATGGTTTTGGGACTTTGGGGGAAACCATTTTTCTTCCATGTAGATCATCGCATCCTCCCCATTTTGTGAAGCATGAAAAAAGCAAAATTTTCGCATTTCCTACACTAGCGAGGGTGCAAAAGACTCATTTTTTTCCTTGGTATTCCACTACAGGGGCGCAATCATGTGCACTTGAGGAAAAAATTTGAGTTATTCAAGTGGGTTAGTGTGACACACCCAACTTATGTTATGTCATTAGCATTAGGGTTAGTTTAGCAGCAATAGTGAAAATTCAAAACTTTTCATGCGGATCACCTAACTCTTTATTACACAAAGTCAAAAGAGACGTACCATCTTCCTTAAATTTATGGAACATTCATTCATATCGACTATTCATGCGCAGTTTTATTTGCATAAGAATTTCACCATAAATTACAATTTTCCTTATATTTATGCATATTCATTCATATCGACTAATCATGCACAGAATATTTGCATAAGCAATTTCACCATAATTTACTCAACATTATTGACAACATATAAACAATAAAGCCAATAAAGCCATGAAAATAAATAACTCACCAAGAATAAGGATTACATCGTAATCTCGCAATTGTTGTTTTAGCTCGAAGCCTCTATCATCCAACGTCTTCTCCAGACATTTCAACACTAAAAGTAGATGCTATCATACGATCCTACTCGGAGATACATAATAGATCTATCATTGGTTATCTATGTGTATGCTACAAGTTACCACATATGTCTCTACATGCCCGTTCTTCATGAGTTTAAGTAATATATATCTATCTTATTTAGTATCTGGAACAAAGGGTAACTTCCCTTTCACTTTATCCATTGGCTAAGTAATTAAATAACTGCCAAATATTAGTTCCTCTCCCCTAATATATGGTTATGTTCTATATTATCTTAAACACTACCCATTTTCCAAGCCATACAATACTAGGCTTTGAACGCCCATTCCTAGTCGTCACAACAGTACAAAATATTTAAGCACTACTATTTTAATAAAGGAAACACTCTACTTCAAACGGTAACCTTGTCAAGCAATTATGTAGGGATCGTTCCCTCTAAGCTGTACTTCACACACATACGAACAATGATATAAAAATCCATACCGTAAGTAAGAACTCTGTCGAGTATGATTCTATCAGACAGCATTACATATATATAGGTATGATATCATCAACCAGAACTCCACAAAGAAAACATAATTATATACACAGGTCGCTCTCATCAACCAGAACTCGATCAAGCAAATAGATGCAGAGGTTAAATGAGAATCTTATCACCAAAACACCTAGCATGCTCTCTTTTAGAGGAGTAGCTCATGTATTACCCAACCGAAACTCTCAAAAATTGAGGTGACACTAATACCCATGCAGAGAATCGGTAGAATATAACCCACTATAACTCTGCCAGATTCTAACAAACCGGAAAAACTGAACTTCCAGGCATTAACGCTATCAGTAATTCTCTAATCATAAAGAGTGTTTTTCCAGGCATTCACCAACATATAATGCAGAAATAAAACTTTAACAAAATATTCATTTAATATATCTGCGTTTTCTCTTTTCAATCGAAACGTGATATGCAGAGTAGTTATACTAATAAAATACTCGCCATGAAGTCCCCCTTTCCCTTCATTCAATTCGTGGAATACAGGGATAAAAATATAATGTAGTTTTGCTTCTGCGTTCATCTCTTTTAAATAAAAAACGGTGAGATGCAAGCAAACAAGACTCGGCAGGGTTCACGCTTGCACAGAATTTCATGGCAGCACAGGGATTTCACAATCTTTCCTACACATAACAAATGCAAACTCTACAGTGTTCGGTTTAATCCCTGTCACTTCCATACAATCTACGCTATGAAATACTAGCAGAAACAATATAGGGAATACCACGATTCCAAACTAGACAGAGGCGTTACCATAGATCCCGCCAATCTGGCATTATTGATCTACAGAGATCTAAAATTAATCATTGCCTAAGAGGTAGAGGAATACCACGATTCCAGAACACCAATAGATCTTGCCATTCTTGGTCTCTATTGATCTCCAGAGATCTAAAATTAAATAATGCAGAAGATATTTAAGGAAAAGTAACCACGATCTCTTGTTCACACATACATTACTTCTCATACTCCTTAAGAAAATGTAGAGACGAGACAAAATGCAAGACATACATAGAATTTCGCAGAGAACCCATTATTATTACATATTCAGTGTTCATTTAAAAAAAAACGCAAACTTAGGTTCTACATTATGAGCATCAGATCCCATTTACAAAAGCTTAAAACTCCTCATAGAGCCAAATGGCCAAACCGATACATTAACCAGAGAAACCCTCCAGGGTTTTGTTGCCTCCTAATACAAATAGATACATTTAACAAATGGTCCAGCCAACGACGACCTCCTAGAATTCCAAATAAGTCACAGTGAACCCAAAAAGGGGATTCACGAAGTTCCTCATGACAACTACAAACAATACCACTCCATAGAGGTGAGAGGAAAGGTTAAGGGTTGGTAGACCCTGAACTTACTACTTGCAACGCCATCGAAGTCAAGAGTACTGGCCACCAACTAGAAGCCACGCAGAGGAGGAATGCCAACAATCAGTTGCCAAGCAAATAAACCATACGAAGTTAAACCTGAGATCCATATCAATTTCTTGTTAAAACGTAGCAGAAAATGTAGCATGGGTAGGGATAAATATTACCTTCTTTTTCAGTCTTCGTCCCTGCGTTTAAATCTCTCTATGGTGCGCTGACCATGAGCAGAGTTCAGGTCAGGGCACGAAACCCTCCAGGTGCAACAAGGGATTGCCCACGACTAAAATGAAAACAAAGGTTCACGTTGCAAATGTAAAAATAGCCTGTATTGATCCATTCCCCTTGCTAGCTGGTCACCAAAACCCCGTCGCCATCATATGAGATAGTAAAGTCCCCACCTAATATCGTTTAATGAAGTTCGATTTATAACCCAAAGCGCTATGGTAGAAGGTTGTGTAGCCATAAACGAATTAATAATATGAAAGCATGCTTATCCAAGGTTTACACCATAGTTATTTACACCAAGAGTCATTCACACCTTATCCACTTACATTTTAGTCATTCACACTTTGATCATATAGCATGCCCACACATAATGGTAGGACCTGCATTACAAATATGAAACAATACTTTAACGGATTGCTAAGTAAGTCCAAAACTCCCAATACTACCCTTACCTCTCGCTTTGCGAGGGGTATTTATTCCCTTCTTAAAAACACCAGTGTTCCATCATGGGCATCAACCTTCATCAACAAGAGTCCACCTCACCTAAAGTACTAGTTAGACTTTTATAAATATGCACATGATTTCTTAAAACGGAAGAAGGAGATTTTTATTATTATACTCTAACATTAGTACACTTGCGACAGAATTACCTTATCTACCCTACACATCGCTTCCGCAGAACCAAAAGAATAAATAAATAGGGAGACTATGTTAACTAGGAAACTAAAACTATTGAATGTGGCGAGCAAGTACCGGGAATTTTATTAGTGCTGAAGTTAATTTACGAAACATCGTCATTAAATAGCTTTTATTGTAGTATTGGAAAATTTTTAAATTTTTACTATTTTTAGGGACATTACAAGTGGTATCAGAGCTGAGCTGCAAAACTAAGTGACCTATTGGGCTCATTAAAAACAGAACATCTGCTGCAGATACTCAGTAACCAGAAACATGCATATTATGAATTTGTTATTCTTATGTGAAAAATAAACTTACAGATTTTCTGTTCTTGACACTTATATAACACTACAAGTACAATCATTGTTTGAAAATGAATGCAAAAGGGGGAAGCAACATACATGGAAATATGAACTCTCCACCATGAGAGCAAGAAATTGTTGTGGAACTAAACTCGGATTTAATGAAATCTATGCAAAACCTACAGGAAGAATTTCAAATTTTTAAAGACGATAACATACAAGAAATAAGAGAGCAACAAGCCATAAATGAAGCATTACTTCAAAGTTTGACAGGGGCAAAGCCCCACGGGAATCCACACTCTCATTCAACACCTTTAAAAGGGGAAACGGTCACACACAGAAATCTGCCAACTCTAAGGGAGAAGAACAAGAAGAACACATACCTGAATCAATGGAAGAGGACTGTAAGAGCTCTTCCAACGATGACGGTTCACCACCTCCTTGCAAGAAAAGGAGGAGAAGTGACGACAGTTTGCAAGGAGAATTTAGAAAGATAAAAGCCCCAACTTATGACGGAGAGATTAACTCTAGGGAGAAGGTTAAGGAGTGGCTGCTAGGGATGAATAAGTATTTCAAAGTTCATAATTACTCCAGCGAAATGCAAGACCGACTATCCATATACAATCTGAATGGTAAAGCAACCAAATGGTGGCAGGACTTGATGTTAAGATTCAATATGCTTAGACAGAAAATATCAACATTACATTTCATTTTACAACAATAGCATATACAGGATCACTAAAATAACAAAAAGCACAGCATAAACACAAGAGACACAGATTTATCGTGGGAAACCCTCATGGGGTAGAAAACCCAGCAAAGCTTCCTCAATATAGATGATCAACAATATAGAGATGTATATCCCAAACATGAGCTCCTTCTCCTCCATAGTAGACCTCTCTCTCTCACCTATGCGCCATTCACAAGTGAGTGAATAATGTGTGAGATTGTTAAATGAGGAACACACCTCCTCTATTTATACACTACTCCGACTTGTCTTTTACATTAACTAGGTCAACCCCAACTTAACCACTTAACATAATGTGACAGGGACGACTCCACTAGGGTGGTCTAATAACCATTTAACCCACATGACTCATAAAAGGCCGACCCCCACTAGGGAATCCTAACAACCCAATTTATCACATTCTCTACGGAGAAATAAAACATCTCTCGATATACAATAATGTCTTCATGGAGGAATGAAACATCTCCGAAATAATAAAGCACAAATATAATATTCTTATAAGTTACAATATCTCAACACTCCCCCTTAATGAGAAGGATATTATAACAACATCTGCACGAGCAAGGAGTCTTCAACTACATGATACATGATACATCTATAAATCATTGGAAGCTTTCTTTATACATCATCAGTAACTCAAGCAGTTACTGGAACATCTTCAATACTGGAACATCAACATCTTCAGTACTGAATCTTCATCTTCTACAACACTTGAGCAACTACAGCAACATTGTTGATGTATATGTAACTTTGGAATGTATTTTACCCATGTATACTGTATTCCTATAGAGATGTTATTATTCCTCTATACGGAAGTGCTTGTATTCCTATACAGATGTTATTATTCCTCTATACGGAAGTGTCGTCATTTATATTGTAAGTGTCGTAACTTATACTTGATGGGTTATTAGACCACCTTGATGGGGCCGGCCCTGTATGAGTCATGTGGGTAAATGGGTTATTAGACCACCAAGTATGGGGTCGGCCCCGATTAGTGTAACCATGGGTTATTAGGCTAAGATAGACAAGTCGACCCCACTGGTTTATTGGGTAGGATAGGACAAGTATAAATAGAGATCGGGAGATCTCTATTTGATCACTCATTACTCACTTCTATCTCTCTCAGAAAGTGGTGCACTTGTTAGGAGGATGATCATCTTCTAGGAGAAGACTATCTCTTGTACTTTGGTTGTATCATTGCTCTTTATATCTCTGAGTAAGTTGCAGTGTTTTTCACCTTCTTGGTTTTCCCCAGTCAAACTCTGTGTCTCTCGTGTGATTGTATTATTGTGTCCATGATTGATATGCTGTAGATATGCCGTACATGTTATTCTCTCAGTTAAGATCCTAGATCATATTGAAATTTCAAAAAAAATAACATGGTATCAGAGCTAGCCTCAAAGAAAGCATGGTATGGCATGTATGACACTTGTTGCACTTGCGATGCTAGGGCTTGATATAGAAAAAATCAGTCATCGAAGTACTTTCTCTATAAATCCATTTTGGCGAGGTTTCAAGATCTGAAACTCTTACACGACGAATATAGTATCCCCATGTACCTTGTATCTTAAGCACAACTTTTAATTCATTGTAATTTGTGTTTTATGATATGTACAATATAGGGTTTTTACCTCTTCCAGATCTTAGTCATAAACAAGTGACCTAGGAAAAAAGGTCACAACTTGGACAAGGAAGATCCAAATGAAATTTCGTAAAATGTAATAGTTAGGGCACAGAATGTAGCTTCTCTGGTAATGTTTTCAGAGGCCGAAGTTGAACCAGTGACATGTGGCATGTCGTACAAGTTCGCTCGGCTATTTTATCTCATAAACAGGTCACGTTGCGACAGATGGCATAACTCTCTCTTAGAGAATCCAATTGAGGTCAGGCCTATGGGGTTGGAAAGCTGACAGGTTGGGCTACTACAAATAGAAGTTTCAGACCTTGTTGATTTGTAATTTCAGATTTACACCAGAAACAATCAGGTGCATATTTCTATCAAAACAGAATTAAATTTTGAGCACCTTCATTCATGGCTCCGGGATATAGGGTTTTGGAGAAAGTTGGAATTTTTGTAATTGGAGACCACGGTTGAATGATACTCATCAAAATAAAAATTTAGAGACCAAGATGAATTTTTTTGGTTTGGCAGAATGCCTGGCTTGATCAAACCCTAGTTCGGGACTTTGATCGGAAAAGTGGAAAATTAGGGCTTCTACAAAAGTTGGAATTTTTGAAGTCAGTGACCACGGCTGGAGATCCTCACAAAAATCAAATTTTAGAGCTTTGGATTGAACCTTTTGGTTGGGAAGAAGGGTGGGTTTATCAAACCCTAGTTCGGGATCCTATCTAGAAGATCCAGAAGTTTCAAAAGCAATTTTGAGGGGTGAAAATTTGCAATTTTCAAATTCTGAGTATACCGGCTTGATCAGCACATCAAGGCGCATCTTTCTATCCTTTCAGAAGTTTGAATTTTTAGGGTTTCTCTGACAAACCCTAATCCAACTCTAGATCCAATTCCTGTAAATCAAGTGGATTGGATTAATCCTAGAAGAGAATGGATTGGTCACTTGCATAAGTGAAGAAGTTCCCGTTTTAGAACGAGATGAAGCTAAGGCCTTACATAAGAAGATTACAAGCAACCTCGATAGGTATGACATAGAGGTATGTTTCAAAATATGTTCATGATTAAGTTTACGATATGTTTGTCTTTATATTATTACGTTAGTACAATCTTGATTAATTTTTGACTTGTTGTATCACCTTAATAAAATTATGAATGCATGATAGAAGATATTCATTGATTAGGGTTTTGACACTTATGATTGTACTAATGCATTATGGTGTTGCATGAGGCTGATGTTGTCCTCTAACATGAAAGGTACATCAAGAAAGACAAATCATGTTCTAGTTCAAGAACATATGACCATGGAGACATGAGATATGTATGTATAACTTGGATCTATAATTGTTAACTTATGACATATGCAGGTTACTAGCACAAGTCATTGAAGAACAAGAATACATCATGTGGGTATGTTAGACATGTCTAGCTAACATGCTAATCCAGGTATGTTTTTCCTATATCAAGTTAAAATCCTACCCTGTGTTAGGATATCTTATATAAGTATACTTGGCATGATTGATTATGATTATTCGTGAAGTTATAGGTTTGAGTAATCATGGGTTTAGGCATGTTATGTTTCTTACTTTAATTGATGATATGAGTAACCAGAAGAGTCTTATATAAACCTTGAATACTAATGGTTATTATCTGTGTTTAAAATAATCATTACTATACATGTTTAAGACTATTGTGTTTCTGATAGTATTGAGATTATACAGGTAAATGTATGATTATGTATGAGATCTTGAGGATATCGCAATAATGATACTTGTAAGCATGCATAGTGATCGAGGATGGATATAAGTTCAAGGACAGGTAATCCAGGAAGTAAAGATTAAGAGGGAGCACACTCCAATAGTTTCTGCAAGGATGCAGATATTCAGATGGAGTCAACCACTTCTCACAATCCACATCATAATGGAGTTGTAGAAAGGAAGCAAAGACTGAGAGGGAGTAAACCCAACAAACAAACAAAGATAAGCATTTGAATTATCATTTCTTGCATATTTGATTGTTTAAATAATACTGTTCAATGATGTATATACTGGTGTTCCTAGAATTAGGCTGTGTATTTTTGGCATATTAGAACAATTGCATTAATGAAAAACATACTACTAATATGCATGTAATGGGTAAGTGGCCTATGGCACTGCACAACATTCCATTTCTACTTATATAGAATGAAACTTGTTTGCTGACATGCTAGGAGTAGTGCAAACTCTTAACAATGTTCTGGTAAAGATTGGAAGGCATCTAGAAAGTTACAGGATATGGATGAATGTGGTATTGAAGCAGTCGCTAAAATAATTGCATGAATGTATGACATATTTCTTTATGTGTAATATTCTGTTCTAAAAACTATGAGATGTTTCTAATCATGCAATTTAACTTGTTTTGAAGAAAAGATCATATACGATCACCTACAAAATAAGGACTACAACATTTGTTCCAGCAACAAAGATATCTATTGAATATATTGAAGATATTGAATATGAAGTTCCCAGGATCCGGGATGAAGTAATGGAAGGATGCCATGATCCGTCGATCATGAAGGATGATGTTTGGGATGTGATCCCAAGACCAGATGGGAAGTCTGTGGTGACTTCCATGTGGATCTATAAGATCAAGCATGTTGCAGATGGTAGTATGGAGAAATACAAAGCAAGGTTATAGCTCGTGGTTTCTCCTAGAAAGAGGAATTGACTATGAAGAGACTTTTGCACCTGTAGCCAGATACACTTCCATTAGATTAGTACTTGCTCTGGCTGCAGTGATGAAATGGAAGGTACACCAGATGGATGTCAAGACAACTTTCTTGAATGGTGTAGTTGAATAGGAAGTGTATGTGGAGCAACCACTTAGGTTTGAGACACATGACAGAGAGTCATATGTGTGCAAGTTGAAGAAAGCCTTGTATGGCTTGAAGCAAGCTCCTAGGACTTGGTATGGTAGGATAAACAACTTTTTATCTAGTTTGGGCTTTACCAAGAGTAAAGCGGATTCCAACCTTTACTACAAGGTTGAGGAAGGAAATCCTATGATACTCTTATTATATGTGGATGACCTGTTTGTAACAGGAGAGGAATCTTGCTTCCAAGTTCGAGATGAAGGACTTGGGGATGATGCACTATTTTCTAGGCATGGAGGTGTGGCAGAGTGCAGATGGAATCTTACTTGGACAGAAGTATGTAGTAGAGATCCTGAAGCAGTTCGGGATGATGGAATGCAAGGCCATGGCCACACCTATGGCATCGAACCTGAAGCTTCTGTGTGATGCTTCATCTGATTCGGTTGATGTCCCAATGTATCGTCAGATGATTGGGTCCTCTATGTACTTGACAAACAAGAGACCAGATATTTGCTTTGCGGTGAACACATTGAGCCAGTTCCTGACACATCCGAGGAGTGTTCACCTGGTTGTTGTAAATCATATTCTAAGGTACCTAAAGGGTACAGTTGATTATGGCCTCAAGTATGATGTGAATCAAAAGTTTAACCTGGACGGTTATGTTGATTCAGACTAGGCAGGCAGTGCTGTAGATAGAAAGAGCACATCTAGGTGTTGCTTCAGTATGGGATCAGGTGTGATCTCTTGTTTTAGTAGGAAGTAGTCCTATGTAGCACTAAGTACAACCGAAGCAGAGTATGTTGCAACCTGTTCGGCCAGTTGTGAGGCAGTATGGCTCTGGAAGCTACTGTCTGAGTTATTTGATCTCCCGTTGGAGGCTACTGGTATCTTTTGTGACAACCAGAGTTGTGTGAAGCTGTCTGAGAACCCGGTGTTCCACGACAGGTCGAAGCACATCGAGATCAAATATCACTATATCAGGGATATGGTGCAGAGAGGAGCAGTGAAGCTTCTGTATGTTGCGATGGATGAGCAAATTGCAGATGTGCTGACGAAACCACTATCCAGACTGAAGTTCGAGTACTTCAGAGAGAGGCTTGGTGTTCTTTAGTTAGACAACACGTCGAGGAAGAAGTGATGGACACATTTGCTGGAGCCATTCCGAGCATGGTGAGAGGAGGATCCTTCACATGGCTATGGATGTAAGTGCTGGATGATGCTCCAGTTACTGCTCTATATATGCATCATGTTGGATGCTTGGTGTGATCGGTTGGATCATGTATTTGTATATGCATCATGTTGGATGCTTGTTATGATCAGTTGGATCATGTATATGTATATGCATCATGTTGGATGCTTGGACCATGTATCTGTATATGTATTAGGTGGATACGTTGAATGATCAGGTAGATCATGTATGTTGATATATATCAGTTGGATACATTGTATGATCAGGTGGATCATGTATCTGTGTGTGTATCAGGTGGATATATTGTATGATCAGGTGGATCATGTATGATGATATGTATCTGGTAGATACTTGGTATGCATCAAGTAGATGCATTGTATGATCACGATGATCATGGATGATGAGATTCAGGATGTTGCTCCAGATAACATGCATCAGGACGATGCAGTGATGATGATCAAGATGATCATCTGTACATCAGTATGATGTATGGTGAGTATTAGGTTGATACTCTATGGCTGTGGAATAGGTCGTACAGATAAGCATATAATCCAACCCTGGGAGGTTTGCAGATAGTCTTTCGAGGTTTTTCCTATGGCATGTACTGTGGCCCTGGGATATCCGGCAAACGCTCTTTCGAGGTTTTGCTTTGGGAGGACATATAATCCGGCCCTGGGAGATTTGCAGATAGTCTTTTGAGGTCTTGCCTATGGCATGTAATCT
This sequence comes from Larix kaempferi, assembly GCA_027924585.1. NCBI lineage: Eukaryota > Viridiplantae > Streptophyta > Pinopsida > Pinales > Pinaceae > Larix > Larix kaempferi. The sequence continues at coordinate 2,491,649 of BSBM01000240.1, read as the reverse complement.
GGTCCTGGGATATCTGGCAGATGCTCTTTCGAGGTTTTGTCCTATGGCATATAATCCAGCCCTGTGAGATCTGATAGGTTGAGTTGTGTGCTCGTAATCTGTAACATCCCGAATTTTCATAAAAATTTAAAATTTTTGTTAATAGCAATAATAGCTTAATTTATGATAATTTATAATTGCAGAAAATAGTAATTGCTGAAATTAACAATGTTAAATAAATAGCTATTTGTACTAACACAAATAAATTTCTGATATAACTAATGCGACAGTGACAACTTAATTACATTTGTAACAACTATCATTAAGATAGTTAAATGCATGATTAGATCAAAATTTTGATGCGACACTTTTCAATGCAATGAGAACTATGATTGATGTAATAATGAAGTACTAGGTTAGAAATATGATATGATACTTTTTCTCTGAGATGATACTGATAGTTTGGTTCTTTGTTGTCCAAGGGAGTCCTATGATGGACCCCGAAGCTTACTTAGCTGTACGCTAAAACAATGGACATGTTCTATGTGCAGACAATAGGTAAGAAGTTTCATGATTGCAATAAACTCCAGTTTGTGTGAGTTAAAATTCATCGTCTGAAAATAAAAATAGAATAATTAAAGACTATTGCATTTATAAAAGCATACAGGTACGATTCACATGCTTACACTTTTGCTTTCCATGATTCGTCTTGTATTTGAGTAAAATCAACCCAAGTTAGTTGTATGAGTAAGCATCTAATTAGCAGCATCGTCACTGTAGTCGTCATTGTACTTAGCTGGTTCTGGCATCGTCCTTGTACTAACTAATTCTGTCGTGATAGTTGTCTAGTTGTTGTCATTTAATGATAGTACCAAAATGGCACAACTCCATCGAATCGCATAATTAAATGTTTGATAGGAAGTCATGTAGTAATTGTTTTCACAATACTACATTATATATATTAATTATGACCTCGTAAGCTCTTGAAAACTATATATAAATAGCCATACTAAGCAATGTGTATCAATCTTCCTATCTACCATTATACCATTTGAATGTTATGAATCTATAGATCCTATCCTAGAAACTATCTATATGTAACACATATTTGGAATAAACAAAGAATATGAATATATAAATATTTAACTAACACCAAACATTATATTAAATATAAGGTGATTAAACTTGGAATTACATATATTATTATCCTATTGACAAGATACAATATATTCCAACCTTTATAGATACAAGAGTATGACTATACCGATCCTCATCCTAGTGTTAACATTTAAACATATATAGGGATTATTTTAATACAATGTAAACATTGGGATAGAATAACTATGTGAAATATTTGTAATACAATGCAAACATTGGCATTAAGTCCAAACTATAATATACGTTGCAAATGTTACCAACATTGTAATATGTCGGATTTGATAACCATATCATGTAAAATTTATAATGAAAACTATGGATAGATGTTAATAATACTATGGTGAATTTTAAATCGTGATAAGAATATGAATTTGCAAGGGTTACTGTCACGTTATTTTTTTGTTGACAAGCATTAAATGTGATAATGGACAAGTCATTGGTTCATTAAATGGCACTGGTCTCGAGCTGTGGTAGAGATCAGGTATCCAACCTACAATTAAATGTTTAGTACTAAACCCTTGCCATATGGGATTTGCCAACGGTCCAGGTAGATGTGATCATCACTCTATTCGTCATTTTGTAAGAGTAATGTGCCATACAATGGTTGTGCTCACTCCTCTGTGTGCCATGGTGGCATTGTCGACCTGAAATGTAGGTCGAGCATTTAATATTGACGTCGTTTATTCCAAAGCTATGATCGCTGGAAAAGTGATGACCGTCGATGGTGATGAATTTGGGCCGTAGGATGATAACCCTAACTTTTACCATGTGTTTGGTTTTTGAACTGGAGAAGTAGTTTCATTGTGTTATTGTTACGGCCTGTATGGCTGACAGGCTACCAAAAAATTTGTCAAAGGTCTTGGGTGAGGTTCGACCTCGAGACCTCCTCAAAGGGTTGAAAAAGCAGGGTTTCTTACTGTAATGTCGATGTAGTTTTGGGAGTTTAAGCCTCTGGTTTAAAGGGTTGTAGTCTTAGCTTTATAATTTATGAGAGATAGAGTGAGATAAAAGAAATCGCAAAGCTTGGATGAGGATAATGGCTTCATGGTTTCGTTTGTAACAATGTTCTCGTCAAGTTATGAAGGTAAGCATCCTTCTAAGTAATGGGTGTTTCTTTTGCTGCACTTTCATTTTCGATTTAAAAAGTAACAAGTATCTAACTTCAAAACTATCATTTGTCAGTTACAGGGTTCGAATGAAACAATTGAGTAATGTTTTGGCAAGGGTATCAGCATGCCTTATTACTGGTAAGCCTTGGGTGTTTCATAACCCTCATAGTGCTCTTGGACGGTGGTTGAAGTAGTTCAAAGGATGAGTAACAGGCTTGTCAAGACTCTTCATTTTCTCTATAGATGTTGATAGTTGAAGAACTTCCAAAACATGCTTGTTATTCAGTGACATGACTCTCGCTTCGTTTAAATGGTTCTTGGTTTTTATATTTTGTAAATTTTATGATTCCGACTAGAGCTGTGACTCGTCGAAGCTTGAGAAGAAATGGGTTCTTTTAACTGATGAGTAATGGTTTTAAACCCTGTAATCAATTTTGTTTGTGGAAACGTGTTGTAAACCCTAGTTCTGAAAATCCACGACTTCATAAGTTTTTAGTTTTGAAATAAGAAAAAGAGATAGAGCCGAGGGCTTGTCTTCTATATAAACAATGTTTAACCTTCTCGACAATACAAGGATATATGTTAAATGTTATGTGTAAACGTCTACATTAATCGATTTGATACTTTAGGTTGATAACATGTTTTCTTATTTGTCGATGTTAAGATCTAAGTAGAGAAAAAGGTCGAACTGAAATTTCATTATCATTTTGCAAAGGAAACAAATAGCGTCATACCCTAATTCGTGTTTTGTTTGAGGATGATAACCTAAACAGGATTTAAGTTGTCGGATCAGTTTCGATCCTAGGTTTGAGTAAAATGTAATGTTTTCTGTTAGAAAACAATAAAAGAGGAAATATAAATCTAGCTAGGGTTTTTGATATGAGGCTCAGTTTTACAAAGTCACAAACAGTGTTAGCAGATCTAAAAGAAGGAAATAAATACATAGTAATAATAGTGGTGTTTATGAAATTCTTATCATTTGTTAGATTTACAGATAATGCAACATTACCATAGAAAGGGAAAGCAATGTGAGTGTATAATGCAAGAATCGTGAAGACTGTGTAAATTACAACTCTGTCTATAATTTAATTTCTGTACATATAATACTGATGAAGTAATTGCAATGAAACTGTGTGTGAGTGAAATGTATGAATATGAAACCTGTGTGAAAACTATTGTTTCCAACTTAATATAAAGAATATTTTTAATCAATTTCAGCAGTCTTAAAAACAATATGTAGTATGTAATTTATCTACTTCCTATGGACATAATTTATATGTAATGTAGGATGATTGTACAGGAATTATATATTGATTGTTTATCATATAAATGAAGAAACATTATATATACTAGCTATTATACAAAACCTTCTATTTTTTTTAACTATAGGGCAGAAAGCAATAAACATATGAATTACTATATTTATCTGTCAAATCAAAAAGGCAATTTTCCTATCATTTAATCTATTTTTAATTTGCATATCTCTACTAGAGTACGATGCTCCCAAACAACATGTGGAAAAATGGGGATATTGATTTATCAATTTAAAATTAAACTTAAACATTCAGACTTAAACATTTCTAGAATTAGATTTTTTTTTCGAAAGCAGGAAAAACATAAAATACTTGTTAACAGAACATAATTATTTTCTGAGAATAAGTTAGGAAATCTTTAAGAACCTGAGAAAATATGTAGGGCAAAAAACAACCCAAGAAGACTATTCCACCCAACCAAATTCCTAAAACAGTCAAGTACTATCTTAGGACCCCCGAGCCTATTCACTAAACCACCAGGAGGAAGAAACTCAGGAATGAGGACTTCTTCTTGCTATAGTAATTCACTTCTAAACCTTCAATAGATAGCAAACCAATAAACTTGCACCAGACTTTTTGGTTCCTCTCAGCAATAATGCAGACTCAAAATTTCAGTCACCACTAACCTCCCTATTCGAATCTCTCTTGAAATCACCTGATTCACAAGAGGAAAATATTCTGCAGAAAATTTTGATTAAGAGCTTCCTACCCGATTCGAATTTGCCTTTATAGGCTGCCTAGGCCTTTTTAGATGTTACTAGGTCATTAAATGAGCTGCTTGCTCACTCCCTCCACCTGGGGGATAATGCCCTATTTTAGGGGAAGTTGTCCCATAACCAACAGTTAGTGGTGTGGTGCAACTACTACCATGTGTCCCATACCTTCCAATAGCTTCCATTCCTCCTAGTGGGTTAGTGAACACTCATTCAATAGGCCTCTTGGGTGTTTGTCTCCTAATTAATTTATTTAAATAATAATATTCAGTAATTACATTCATCCATGATCAAAAATAATCATAATTACAAAACTTTGTAATTTAAATTAACATAAAGTATTTTTGCAAAATAAAATAATAATTCCCATAAATTTGGGTAGGTGACATACACCCCCCCTTAAGTCCCAACATCGTCCTTGATGTTAGCTAATCACTCCTTGAGTGTTCCTGAAATAGAGTTGGTTATGCTGCCCGCATACTACTCTCCAACTCCCAGGTTGCCTCTTCTAGGCTAAGGTGCTTCCATTTCACCTTCACTTGTCTAATGCTGCGATTCCGGAGAATAGTTTCCCTCCTTCCGAGGATACAATCCGGTTCCACCGAAAAATCTCCGTCTTGTCCCACATGTACATCATTCTAGTTTACAACATGAGTAGTATCGTGCACATATTTCTTTAAAAACGATATATGAAAAACATTATGTATTTTTAGGTTAGGTGGCAAAGCCAGTTGGTATGCCACTGCTCCAACCTTAGATAATATTTCAAAAGGAACACAATACCTGGGTGCCAACTTGGCACAGCTCCCCAATTTTAGTGAACTCTTTTTCGGACTTACCATGAGAAGCACATGCTCACCCACCTAGAACTCTTTATGAGTTCTTTTCAAATCTGCTTGACTCTTCTGCCTATCTTGGGTAGCTTTTAAATGTCCTTGCACCTGTTTCACAGTTAGTTCTAACTCTTGCAATAATTTAGGTCCTAAAACAAATCTATTTACTGGATCATTCCACGAAACAGGTGTATTACATATCCTACCATAAAGAATTTCAAAAGGACTAAGTCTAGCCGATGCATGATAATGATTATTATAAGCAAATTATGCTAAGAGCAGAAATCTTCCCACTTACCAGGCTGATCCTTAACATACATTCTTAATAAATCTTCTAACACTTGATTTACCCTTTCTGTCTGCCCATCCGTCTGTGGATGAAATGTTGTACTGAAATTTAAAGTTGTATTCAAGCCTTTAAACAGTGACCTCCAAAATTTTCCTATAAACTTCGAGTCACGATTTGAAATTATTACTTTCGGTATTCCATGAAGTCTAACAATCTGTTTCATAAAAATTTCTGCAATATCTGGGGCTTTATGCGTGGTCTTCACTGGTATGAAGGGTGCTACCTTGCTGAGTTTGTCCACCACCACCATGATAGAATCATGTTGTTTCTGATTTTTAGGTAATCCACTGATAAAATCTATGCTGATCACTTCCCATTTCTAGCTTGGTATTGGTAATGGTTGCAACAATCCAGTAGGATGTTGGTGTTCAACCTTCACCTTTTGACAGTCCAAGCATTTTGCGATGTATTATGCTACTTCATCTTTCATTCTGGGCCAATAGTATTCTTTTCTTAGCATAGTGATGGTCTTTTGATATCCTGGATGACCAGAATAGTGACTTTTATGCATCTCATTCAATATTAGAAATTTTATTTCTGGTATATCTGGTACATACAATTTGTTTTTATACAGTAATAGACCATTTTCCTTAATTCTGTAATCTACCATACAATTTTTAGAATTGTTATTGGTTGTCTTTTCTTTCATTTTTCTATATTCTTCGTCTGTTTCACCCTTTTCAAGAATCTGATTTTCCAAATCAGTTAAATATTTACTGATTGCTGAAATGAAATTTAGTTTTGCCTTGCGACTCAAGGCATCTGCAACTTTGTTCTCCTTTCCTTTAATATGCTGAATTTTGAAATCATACTCACTTAAGAACGTCAACCATCTAGCTTATCTAGCGTTCAGGTTTGATCTAATCCAATAAATATTTCAGACCCATGTTATCTGTTAATAATGTAAACTTTCTGCCAATAAGGTGATGACGCCACATTTTTAAGTCATGAATAACTGCTAATAACTCTAAATCATAAGTAGAGTAATTATTTTCATGTACTTTTAGCTTTCTAGAATCATATGTTATCGCATGTCCTTCTTGTGTCAAGACTCCACTGAGTCCATCATTGCATGCGTCTGTACAAACTACAAAATCCTTGTTTGGGTCAGCTATCTTCAAGATAGGTGCTATTGTCAATAGTTCCTTTAATTTCTTAAAACTCTCAGCACATTTCTGATCCCAAACAAATTTCTTCCCTTTCTTCTGCAAGGAAGTTATGGGGTTGGCAATTTTTGAGAAATTCTCTATAAAATTTCTATAATACCCAGTAATGCCCATAAATGATCTTACATCTGACACATCTTTACGAACTGGCCAGTCATTAATGGCCCTTATTTTGTCAGGGTCAACCGAGATTCCTTCTACTGAAATTATGTGTCCTAGATACTGAATTTTGTCTTTGTGGAAGTCACACTTACTAAGTTTGGCATACAATTGATGATCTCTTAATACTTGTAAGATAATCCATAAATATTCATCATGCTCTTCTTTGCTTTTTGAGTACACTAAAATATCGTCTATAAACACAACAACAAACTTGTCTAAGTACTTATGCAAAATATTATTCATCAAACACATAAATACAGCCGGGGCATTAGTCAAGCCAAACGGCATGACTACGAACTCGTAATGTCCATACCGAGTTCAGAAAGTTGTCTTCAAAATATCTCCATCATTAACCCTTACTTGATGATATCTTGATCTTAGATCAATCTTCGAAAATACTGTTGCTCCCCGCAGCTGATCAAATAGATCATCTATGCGGGGCAACGGGTATCTATTCTTGATCATCATCTTATTAAGCTGGCAATAATCTATGCACAATCTTAATGTCCCATATTTCTTCTTAACGAAGATGACAGGTGCTCCCCACGGAGACACACTTGGTCTAATATACTTCTTGTCAACAAGTTCCTTCAACTAAGATTTTAATTCGTTTAACTCTAGTATATTCATTCTATATGGAGCTTTTGAATTTGGTACTGCTCCTGGTATCAATTCTATGGTAAAATCTAAATCTCTTTTGGGTGGTAATCCTAGAATCTCCTCAGAAAATACATCTTTAAAATCTTTTAGGACAGGTATGTCTTCTAATTTCAGTTTGTCCTTTTTTATCCATAATCTCATCATTTACCACATTTACTGCAAACATTTGACATCCCTTCCGAACTGCCCTCTTAACTTGCATGGCTGAAATTTGTCTAAGGGTTACCTTCCTTGGAATGCCTTTTATTTCTATAGTTTTCCCTTCATCATTTAAGCATGTAAAACTTTTTCCATAATAGTCTAGGATGACATGATGGGCTTCCAACCAGTCCATCCGAACTATAATATCATACGAACCTAAAGGTAAGATATTTAGCTCGATTTGTGTTTGCAAATGATTCATGGATACAACACAGTTCTCTATAAAATCTGAAACATTCCTCTTTGTTCCAGTTTCTAGTCTAACTAGCCATGATTTACTAAACTTTTCAGTTTTCAGTTTAAGAATTTCCACAACATCTGGTGATATATAACTTAAACTAGCACCTGGGTCAATTAAAACAGTAATAGGATGGTCATGTATCATACCTTCAATCTCTACCATGGAGATTTGATGATCTGCTTTGTCAAGTGCTGCGTTAATTCTTGGCATCTATCTCCCTTGCTACGTCTCCAACAGTAGGTTCAGTCTGTATAGAGTTGATGTTGTTTGTATTCCGCTTCCTTAAGGGACATTCTGATGCGTAATGGGGGCCTTGACATTCAAAACATTTAATATGTGTCTTTGGCTCACTGGTCTTGGAAATATTAGATGCATTTTTTGATGCTGTAGAATTCTGCTGTGAATTATTTATGGAATTATTCCCTTGGGAATTTCGATTCTGAAAATTTTTCCTTTGGAATCCGAAATTTCCACTGAATCTGAAATTTTTCTTCTTCTGTTCAAAATTGTTGGGCTTATGATTTTTCCAATTAGACATACCCTCTCCCTTTCGATTTGTATCATAACAGAAAATTGTCTTTCTCATAGCCTCCTCTAATGTTTTAGGACTATCATACTCAATTCTGTCTTTAATGCTGAATGCTAAACAACTTAAGTACCTTTGAATTTTTGGTTTCTCTTCTATGAGGTATGGTACATATCTCAGTAAGTTCAGAAACTTATTGTTCATTTCCTTCATATTCATACCTCCCAACTTCAAATCATAGAATTATTTAGATTTTTCTTTGTAATACTGCTCAGATAGATACTTCTTTTTGAAATATCATTTGAAAGCACTCTAGCTTACATCTTAATCTTTGATGCCCTTTACCCTTTTGATGTCTTGCCACCAGATATCTGCTTTTTCGGTCAAGTTATATATAGCCATCTTTGCCTTTAAGAACTCTGAATAGTTGTAGATCTAGAAGTATTTCTTCATCCCTGACAGCCAAGCTTCAGCTATTTTACCTTTCTCAGTTTCTCCATTGAAAGTTGGAGGTCTTGTCTTCTTGAATTCTCCAGAAATCTGCTCATATTCCTTATGATTTTTCCTTCTTGGTTTGGAGTCTCCTTCACTGCTATCATTGGTATAGTTACGCTTCCTTTTGCATTCTGCAATAGCATCTCTGGATGAGGTTGAGTTGTCTTTTACTTCGTTGATTTTTATGTTCTGAATTTTATCAGTGTGAGGCATGTCCTCAACTTTGGAAATATCTTCATTGTTTCTCTCTTGTTCCTTTGTCTGGCTATGTTCAAACAGGACTTGATTGAGTTGTTCTTGTGCTTGTAGAATATTTTCATTATCTTGTTTCACAGATTTGATTTCCGCCTTCAATTCTTGGAAGGCACGTAATAGCTCTGTTGAACTGTTATTTAACTCCCCCGTGACCTTCTTCTACAAAGTGCTATCCCGAACTGTGACTGTTTGGCTAAAATCTGTCACTTAAATGTTCAGCTGAGTTCTCCATACCTGTAACTAAAAATAATTTCTGATAACATAATAATAAATTTTTTCAAGTTAGTAAAGTTTTCTGTTGCAAAAGAATTTTCTGCTGTATATAAACATTTTCTTCTACGTGTTTTGGACCTCATTCAGGCCTAGAGTTTGAATCTATGCTCTGATACCACATGTAACATCTCGATTTTTAATAAAAATTTAAAATTTATGTTAATAGCAATAATAGCTTAATTTATGATAATTTATAATTGCGGAAAATAGTAATTGCTGAAAGTAACAATGTTAAATAAACAACTGTTTGTACTAACACAAATAAATTTCTGATATAACTAATGCGACAATGACAACTTAATTACATTCGTAACAACTATCATTAAGATAGTTAAATGCATGATTAGATCAGACTTTTGATGCGACAATTTTCGATGCAATGAGAAGTATGATTGATATAATAATGGAGTACCAGGTTAGAAATATGATATGATACTTTTTCTCTGAGATGATACTGACAGTTTGCATCTTTGTTGTCCAAGGGAGTCCTATGAGGGACCCCGAAGCTTACTTAGCTGTACGCTAAAACATTGGACCTGTTCTATGAGCAGACAACAGGTAAGAAGTTTCATGATTGCAATAAATTCCAGTTCGTGTGAGTTAAAATTCATCGTCTGAAAATAAAAATAGAATAATTAAATACTATTACATTTATAAAGGCATACAGGTACGATTCACATGCTTACACTTTTGCTTTCCATGATTCGTCTTTTATTTGAGTAAAATCAACCCAAGTTAGTTGTATGAATAAGAATCTAATTAGTAGCATCATCACTATAGTCGTCATTGTACTTAGCTGGTTCTCCTGTCGTCCTTGTACTAACTAATTCTATCGTGATAGTTGTCTAGTTGTTGTCATTTAATGATAGTACCAAAATGGCACAACTCCATTGAATCGCATAATTAAATGTTTGATAGGAAGTCATGTAGTTATTGTTTTCACAATACTACATTATATATATTAATTATGAGCTTGTAAGCTCTTGCAAACTATATATAAATAGCCATACTAAGCAATGTGAATCAATCTTCCTATCTACCATTATACCATTTGAATGTTATGAATCTATAGATCCTATCCTAGAAACTATCTATATGTAACACATATTTGAAATAAACAAAGAATATGAATATATAAAGATTTAACTAACACCAAACATTATATTAAATATAAGGCGATTAAACTTGGAATTACATATATTATTATCCTATTGACAAGATACAATATATTCCAACCTTTATAGATACAAGAGTATGACTATACCGATCCTCGACCTAGTGTTAACATTTAAACATATATAGGGATTATTTTAATACAATGTAAACATTGGAATAGAATAACTATGTGAAATATTTGTAATACAATGCAAACATTGGCATTAAGTCCAAACTATAATATACATTGCAAATGTTAGCAACATTGTAATATGTTGGATTTGATAACCATATCTTGTAAACATTATAATGAAAACTATGGATAGATGTTAATAATACTATGGTGAATTTTAAATGGTGATAAGAATATGAATTTGCAAGGGTTACTGTCACGTCATTTTTTTGCTGACAAGCATTAAATGTGACAATGGACAGGACGTTGGTTCATTAAATGGTGCCGGTCTCGAGCTGTGGTAGAGATCACATATCTAACCTGCAATTAAATGCTTAGTACTAAACCCTTGCCATATGGGATTTTCCAATGGTCCATGTAGATGTGATCATCACTCTATTCGTCGCCGTGTAAGAGTAATGTGCCATGCAATGGTTGTGCTCACTCCTCTGTGTGCCATGGTGGCATTGTCGACCTGAAATGTAGGTCGAGCATTTAATATTGACATTGTTTATTCCAAAGCTACGATCTCTGGCAAAGCGATGACCGTCGATTGTGATGAATTTGGTCCATAGGATGATAACCCTAACTTTTACCGTGTGTTTGGTTTTTGAACTGGAGAAGTTGTTTCATTGTGTTATTGTTACGGCCTGTATGGCCGATAGGCTACCGAAAAATTTGTCAAAGGTCTTGGGTGAGGTTCGACCTCGAGACCTCCTCAAAGGGTTGAAAAAGCAGGGCTTCTTACTGTAATGTCGATGTAGTTTTGGGATTTTAAGCCTTTGGTTCGAAGGGTTGTAGTCTTAGCTTTATAATTTCTGAGAGATAGAGTGAGATAAAAGAACTCGCAGAGCTTGGAGGAGGATAATGCCTCCCTGGTGTCGTTTGTAACAACGTTCTCATCAAGTTATGAAGGTAAGCATCCTTCTAAGTAATGGGTGTTTCTTTTGCTGAACTTTCATTTTCGATTTAAAAAGTAACAGGTATCTAACTTCAAAACTATCATTCGTTAGTTGCAGGGTTCGAATGAAACGATTGAGTAATGTTTTTTCAAGGGTATCAATGTGCCTTATTACTGGTAAGCCTCGGGTATTCCATAACCCTCATAGTGCTCTTGGATGGTTGTTGAAGTAGTTCAAAGGCTGAGTAATAGGCTTGTCAAGACTCGTCGTTTTCTCTGTCGATGTTGATAGTTGAAGAACTTCCAAAACATGCTTGTTATTCAGTGACGTGACTCTCGTTTCGTTTAAATCGTTTTTGGTTTCTATATTTTGTAAATTTTATGATACCGACTAGAGTTGTGACTCATCAATGCTTCAGAAGAAATGGGTTCTTTTAACTGATGAGTAATGGTTTTAAACCTTGTAATCAATTTTGTTTGTGGAAACGTGTTGTAAACCCTAGTTCTGAAAATACACGACTTCATAAGTTTTTAGTTTTGAAATAAGAAAAAGAGATAGAGCTGAGGGCTCGTCTTCTATGTAAATAGTGTTTAACCTTCTCAGCAATACAATGATGTATGTTAAATGTTCTGTGTAAGCGTCTATATTAATCGATTTGATACTGTAGGTTGATAACATGTTTTCTTATTTGTCGATGTTAAGATCTAAGTAGAGAAAAAGGTCGAACTGAAATTTCATTATCATTTTGTAAAGGAAACGAATAGGGTCATACCCTTATTCGTGTTTTGTGCGAGGATCATAACCTAAACAGGATTTAAGTTGTCAGATCGGTTTAGATCCTAGGTTTGAGTAAAATGTAATGTTTTATGTTATAAAACAATAAAAGAGGAAATATGAATCTAGCTAGAGTTTTTGATACGAGGTTCAATTTTACAAAGTCACAAACAATGTTAGCAGATCTAAAAGAAGGAAATAAATACATAGTAATAATAGTGGCGTTTATGAAATTGTTATCATTTGTTAGATTTATAGATAGTGCAACATTACCATAGAAAGTGAAAGCAATGTGAGTGTATAATGCAGGAATCGTGAAGACTGTGTAAATTACAACTCTGTCTATAATTTAATTTATGTACATATAATACTGATGAAGTAATTGCAATGAAACTGTGTGTGAGTGCAATGTATGAATATGAAACCTGTGTGAAAACTATTGTTTCCAGCTTAATATAAAGAATGTTTTTATTCAATTTTAGCAGTCTTAAAAACAATATGCAGTATGTAATTTATCTACTTCCTATGGACATAATTTATATGTAATGCAGGATGATTGTACAGGAATTATATATTGATTGTTTATCATATAAATGAAGAAACATTATATATACTAGCCATTATACATATCCTTCTATTTTTTTTTAACTATAGGGCAGAAAGCAATAAACATATGAATTACTATATTTATCTGTTGAATTCAAAACACAATTTGCCTATCATTTAATCTATTTTTAATTTGCATATCTCTACTAGAGTACGATGCTCCCAAATAGCATGTGGAAAAATGGGGATATTGATTTATCAATTTAACATTAAACTTAAACATTTCTAGAATTAGATTCTTTTTCGAAAGCAGGGAAAACAAAAAATACTTGTTAACCGAACATAATTATTTACTAAGAATAAGTTAGGAAATCTTTAAGAACCTGAGAAAATCTGTAGGGAAACAAACAACCCAAGAAGACTGTTCCACCCAACCAAATTCCTAAAACAGTCAAGTACTGTCTTAGGACCCCCGAGCCAGTTTACTGAGCCACCAGGAGGAAGAAACTCAGGAATGAGGACTTCTTCTTGTTGTAGTAATTCACTTCTGAACCTTCAACAGATAGCAAACCAATAGAATTCCACCAGACTTTCTGGTTCCTCTCAGCAATAATGCAGACTCAAAATTTCAGTCACCGCTAACCTCCCTATTCGAATCTCTCTTGAAATCACCTGCTTCACAAGAGGAAAATAATCTGCAGAAAATTTTGATTAAGAGTTTCCTGCCCAATTCGAATTTGCCTTTATAGGCTGCCTAGGCCTTTTTAGATATTACTGGGTCATTAAATGAGCTTCCTTCTCACTCCCTCCACCTGGGGGATAATGCCCTATTTTAGGGGAAGTTCTCCCATAACCAATAGTTAGTGGTGTGGTGCAATTGCTACCATGTGTCCCATACCTTCCAATAGCTTCCATTCCTTCTAGTGGGTCAGTGAACACTCATTCAATAGTCCTCTTGGTTTTTGGTCTCCTAATTAATTTATTTAAATAATAATATTCAGTAATTACATTCATCCATGATCAAAACTGATCATAATTACAAAACTTTGTAATTTAAATTAACATAAAGTATTTTTGCAAAATAAAATAATAGTTCCCATAAATTTGGGTAGGTGACATAATAAGTCCTAGGATGCTCTTTCGAGGTTTTTCCATGACCACATGCAATACACCCTAGAGATCTGGACAGGATGAAAAAGGCCTCAGATGCTCTTTAGAGTTCTTGCTAGTCAAGACACTTTTTAAACGTTTTGTGGTAGCGGTCACATGTAATAAGTCCTGTAGATCTGGACAGGCTAAAAAGGGACTCAGATGCTCTTTAGAGATCTTGCTTGTCAAGAAACTCTTTTAAGGTTTTGTGACAGTCACATATAATACAGCCTTGGGAGATCCGACAGGTAGAGCCATGTGCTCGTAATATCCTGGATGCTCTTGCGAGGTTTTGTGATGCATGTAATAAGTTTTGAGGATTACACAGTATGGCCAGTGATGATGAAGACTTGCTAATGGTGGGCCTACAATCAGTATGAAAAAGTACTGGCTCCATAGAACTTCCTGTGACGAGTATATTCATAGATTGATTGAGATAGCAACAGTGATGATGATGACGAAGATTCGATGACGATGATCCAGAGAAGAAGACTTGTGCTAGCAGATCTTTGTCGAGAAATACCTTTTTAGTTAAGAGGGAGTGTTGATGTATATGTTACTTCAGAATGTATTTTACCCATGTATATTGTATTCCTATAGAGATGTTATTATTCCCCTATACAGAAGTGTTCGTATTCCTATAGAGATGTTATTATTCCTCTATACAGAAATGTTGTCATTTATGGGGTCGGCCCTGTATGAGTCATGTGGGTAAATGGTGGTCTTCGGCCCGGATTAATGTAACCATGGGTTATTAGTCTAAGCTAGACAAGTCGGCCCCAGTGGTTTATTAGGTAGGACAGGACAAGTATAGATAGAGATCGGGATATCTCTATTTGATCACTCATTACTCACTTCTATCTCTCTCATAAAGTGGTGCACTTGTGAGGAGGAGGATCATCTGCTAGGAGAAGACTATCTCTTGTACTTTGGTTGAATCATTGCTCTTCCTATCTCTGAGGAAGTTGTGGGGTTTTTCACCTTCTTGGTTTTCCCCGGTGAAACTCTGTGTCTCTTGTGTGCTTGCATTATTGTGTCCATGATTAATATGCTGTAGATATGCTGTACATGTTATGCTCTCAGTTAGGATCCTAGATTAGATTGAAATTTAAGAAAAACTAACAAACATCAGCATCTAAATCCTCACGATCAACAACATCATCATCTAGATCATCACGATCAACAACAACGTCATCTAGATCATCACGATCAACATCATCATAATCTAGATCATCACGATCAACAACATCGTCATCTAGATCATCACGATCAACAACATCGTCATCTAGATCATCATGATCAACAACATCATGATCTAGATCATCACGATCAACAACATCGTGATCTAGATCATCACGATCAACATCATCATCATCTAGATCATCACGATCAACAACATCGTCATCTAGATCATCACGATCAATAGGATCGTCATCTAGACCATCACGATTGACAGTATCATAGCAGCATACACTGCAATACATATGATCCTTTTAAGACACCATAGCATGTCTAGGGACGATGCGGTTCACTCGTCAACTTCGACAAAGTCTAAGGACCATTTTTCGAAGAAATATGTCTATGGATCAATTCAGGGACCGAAGTCCAAGGATGATACAATCCCCTCTCGTACACTAAGTACCACTTATCGGAGACATCTGTCTACGGATCAATTCAGGGACCAAAGTTCGGGGATGATACAATCCCCATCACGTACATTTTGAACAAGTGGTTCTAGGATGATGCAATCCCCATCACGTACATTTTGAACTAGTGGTTCTGGGATGATGCAATCCTCATCATGTACATTTTGAACTAGTGGTTACGAGATGATGTAATCCCCATCACGTACATTTTGAACTAGTGGCTTCCGGATGATGCAATCCCCATCATGTACATTTTGAACTAGTGGTTCCAGGATGATGCAATCCCCATCATGTCCATTTTGAACTAGTGGTTCCGGGATGATGCAATCCCCATCACATACATTTTGAACTAGTGGTTCCGGGATGATGCAATCCCCATCACGTACATTTTGAACTAGTGGTTCTGGGATGATGCAATCCCCTCGTCCACTGGGGACCACTTCTCGAAGACAACATTGTACGGATCTATTCAGGGACCAACCGTCCAGGGATGATACAATCCCTCATCGTCCACTAAGGACCATTTATCGAAGACACTAGTCTACAGATCTATTCAGGGACCAACCGTCCAAGAATGATACAATCCCTCTTCATCCACTAAGGACCATTTCTTGAAGACAACAGTCGGCAGATCTATTCAGGGACCAACCGTCCAAGGATGATACAATCCCTCCTCGTCCACTAAGGACCATGCATCAACCTCATCGTTGTAACCAACAACCTCATCATCGACCTCATCATCGGAATAGGTAACCTCATCATCAATACATGTATCCTCATCATCGATACTAGTATCCACGTCATCAATACAAGTATCCTCGTCATCGATACAAGTATCCACATCATCAATACAAGTATCGTCGTCCCCGATACAAGTATCCTCATCATCAATACAAGTATCCTCATCATCGAGACAAGTATCCTCATCATCGATACAGTTGTTAACACCCAAAAAGTGTTCACTACCTCATCTACCACATTATATGGCTCATTTGTCCATTTTCCTACCATATTTCCCTTAAAAACCCAAAAAAATCCCACTAAAAAGCCTCCAAAAGGCCTAAAATGCCTCCAAAAGGCCACAAAACCATCAAAATAGCCTCAAAAAGGCTAAAAAACCCCCTTTTCCTCCAAAAATATCCAAAATTCCTCTAAAAATAGCAAAAAACCCCTGAAAAGGGAATAAAAAATATAAAATAATGAGGAAAAGGAGGAAAAAAACCCTATACAGCTGCCCTAAACCATATGGTTCCCAAAACCATGGGTTAGCACTCCACCACCAAAAAACTATAAATAGGTGATGGAGATCCCTTATTCCATATCCACAATCATAAGCACCCTTACTCTGCCAAAATCTCTCTTGAAACCCTAGCTCACCATTGAGCCACTTTCACCTTGAGAGCCCCTTTTGGCCCATTTCCACCATTGGAGAAAGAGAAGGAGCACATTGGAGCTTGGAGCAACCCTCTTGGACATTGCAAGGGCTTCATCAACCTCCACATTGGAGGTAATATCAATACAAAAACCATTGTTTAAATTTGTTGTTTATGTTTCATGCACATGTTTTAGAGTAGTTTTACATTTCTGTTTTAGCTTAATAATTTACATTTACTGAACTGCTACTAAGGAGTCCATTCTCCTTAGTAGGTGCTCATTTGCACAAGCTAGGGGTAAAACCCTAGCTACAACAGTTTCCTCATCATTGACCTTACCGTCAAAATAGGAAATCTCATCATCGATATAGGTATCCACATCGATACAAGTATCCAAATATCATCATCAACCACATAACTCCCCCTTTTGAGGAGGGTCGTTCTGAACTACACCAAGCTTGTCTTGGAAATACTCAAACTCTTCTCAAGATAGAGGTTTGGTCAATACATCATTAACTTGTTCATCAGTGCTCACATACTTGAGCTTGATAGATCCTTTCTCCACCATATCCTATATATAGAAATATCGGATCTCTATGTGCTTTGAATTATCATGGAACACTAAATTCTCTATCATCATGATACAACTCTGGTTGTCACACGGGATCACAGTGGAGTCCATCTCTAAGTAAAACAATCCTAATAACAACTTCTGAAGCCATATTGCTTTACAACTAGAAGAGCAAGTAGTTATATATTCTGCTTCAATTGTGCTTAAAGCCACACTGGACTGCTTCCTGCTAAAACACAAGATCATGGCAGATCCTAGACAATAACATCCACCCAATGTACTTTTCAAGTATGATACACTTCCTTCCCAATCACCATCTATGTAGCCATACAATCTGAAGCCTTGATCTCCAAGACAACATAGACCAAAGTCTATCGTACCCTTTAGGTACCTTATCACATGCTTTGCAGCTACCAGATGAACACGTCTCGATTCCACTAGATACTGACTCAAGGTGTTCACAACAAAGCATATATCTGGCCTGGTATTCATCAGATACATCAATGACTCAATAATCTGTCTGCATAGAGTCACATCCACTAACTCTGATGAGTCATCAGCTAACAACTTCAAGTCGGAACCAATGAGAGTGGCCATGGTTGTACATTCCAATATATCAAATCTTATCAATATTTCCGCAGCATACTTTCCCTGGTTGAGAAAGATTCCTTCTGAGCCTAGCCATACTTCCAGACCTAGGAAGTAATGCATCAATCTGAGATCTTTCATCTCAAATTATGTAGCTAGCTTCTTCTTGCTTTCCATGATCTGTTTCTCATTCCTTGTCAGAAAGAGATCATCCACATAAAATAACAGTATCATCCATAACCTTAAGGTAACGGTTAGGATAAACTTTACTTCTGGTAAATCCCAAGCTTGTCAAGAAACTATCAATTCTCCCTCTGTGACTGAACATCATTCAAACTCCGCATTGAGTGATCTTCTGCATATCTATCTGTGTCATCTCTCGTCAGATGGGTCTACTGATATGAGCCTCAAGATCATTCAAACTCAGTGGTGATTTCCTTCTTGCATCCATCTAAGAGAAGAATGTCATCTGTATATAGACACCATCTTCAACCTTGTAGCAAAGGTTGAAATCCACATCACCCATGGTGATCATTAAGCTCATCAAATGAGTATCGATCCTGGGTACCCATATAGAGCTTTCTTTAATTGAATCTTGGGAGTTTTCTCGATTTGCACTTCTTCTTTAATTACACCATTAAGAGAATGGTCTTATCTAGCCACTTGGAGCAAACATCCTGTCATGATCCTCTTTCTCTTTCTAAGAGAATGTTCTAGCCACAAGCCTTCTCTAGAATGTTTGATTTGTAAATATTCTTGTTGAACACCCATCACTTGTTCATCATTCTTCATGATTTTTCCCATCATATGCATATTATTAGTATATTGTTCAATGCTATATGAATGCTTACACTATGCATGATATATTCTAGGAATACAAATATGCATACAACTATTACAAGCAATATCTTTTACTATTTCAGAGATTCAAATAACAATTCAAATACTTATCTTTTATGGTTTCCTCCCACTTGACCTCTATATGTCTTTGAACTTCTTATCCATCATGGACCACTATGCATGCTCAAGTGTGCACTAGTTTCATCCTTATGATCTCATACATAATCATACATTCATTAGTATAGTCTTAATACTTATCAAAACATTATGATTCTAAATAATATTAAGTATATATGTTCATGATCATTTCATACATAGGTATACTTACCTAAGATCCTAACAAAGTAGGATTCTAACTTGATATAGGAAAACATACCTAGATTATCAAACATGGTTATGTCTTAACATACCCAAACAATATCTTCTTTGTTCTCTTCAATGATTTAGAGACCTTGTGCCAGAACCTGCATATCTCATAAGTTAAGCATAGTAGAACAAATTCATACATACCTTGTAAGTAGAGCTTCTATGTGGTCGAAGACTATGGATGAGTCTTTGTATTTATGTCATCATGTTCATAGAACTTGATTTGTCTTTCTTGATCTCCCTATATCTTGTTAGCAGACAACATTATCCTCATGCAACACCACAGGTGCATTAGTACAATCATAAGTGTCATAACCCTAATCAATGAATATCTTCTATCATTCACATGCATTCATTATCAAACAATCATAATTGTACTAACCTCAATAACATGAAGAGAAACATATCATAAACTTAATCATGAACATATTTCAACACATACCTGTCGAGATTTCTTGTAGTCTTCTTATGTAAGGCCTTAGCCTCATCTCCCCCCTGAAACTGGAACTTCTTCACTTATGTAGGTGTTCAATTCATTCTCTTCTAGGATTAACCAAATCCACTTTGATTTGCTGAAACTGGATCTGGAGCTAGAATAGGGTCTGTTAGAGAAACCCTAAAATTTCAAACTTCTGAAAGGATGGAAAGATGTGGCTTGCTGAGCTGAACAAGCTGGTATACTTCAATTTTGAAAATTGTAAAATTTGACCCCCTCAAAATTGTCTTTGAAACTTCCGGACTCACTGGACAGGACCTTGAACTAGGGTTTCATAAATCCCACCCTTCTACCCAACCAAAATGTTTGATCCAAAGCTCTAAGTTTCAATTTTTTTGAGGAGCTTCCAGCCGTGGTCACAGACTTAAAAAATTCCAACTTTTGCTAAAGCCCTAATTTTCCACCTTTCCGATCAAAATCCTGAACTAGGGTTTGATCAAGCCCAACCTTCTGCCCAACCAAAAAATTTGATCTTGGTCTCTAAATTTCTATTTTGATGAGTAGAATTCACTATGGTCTCTGATTCCAAGAATTTCAACTTTCTCTGAAACCCTAATTTCCCACAACAGTGACGATTCAAGAATGAAGGTGCTCAAAATCCAAATCTGTTTTGACAGAAATATGCACCTGATTGTTTCTTGTGTAACTCCAAAATTACGAATCCAAAAGGTCTAAAACTTCTACCTGTGGTATCCTGACCTGTCATATTTCCAACCCCATAGGTCTGACCTCAATTGGATTCTCTGAGAGAGGGTTATTCCAAGTGTCGCAAGGTGACCCTTTTATGGGATAAAATATGAGAGTGAACTTGTACGGAATGCCACATGTCACTGGTTCAACTTAGGCCTCTACAACACTTTTCTGACAAATTGCAGTCCGTTCTCTACCTAGAACGTTTTACGAAATTTCATTTGGATCTTCCTAGCCCAAGTTGTGACCTTTTTTCCTAGGTCACCTATTTATGACCGATATCTGGAAGAGGCAGAAACCCTAAATTGTACTGATCATAAATCACAAATTACAACAAATTATAGGCTTTCCTTTGGACACAAGGTACAGGGGGATGTTATATACAACCTGTAAATATTTCAGATCCCGAATCTTCGCCAAAATGGATTTATAGCGAAAGTTCCACAATGACTGGTTTTTGCTATGCAAAACCCTAACCTTCAAATTGTCGCAAGTGAAGCAAGTGTCGTAAGTGCCATACATTGCCTTCCTTCAGTATAGATTTGATACCATGTTAAGATTCAATATGATTAGATAGAAAATATCAGCATTACATTTCATTTCACAATAATAGCATATACAAGATCACTGAAAGAACAACAAGCACACCATAAACACAAGAGACACAAATTTATCCTGGGAAACCCTCATGGGGTAGAAAAACCAGCAAAGGTTCCTCAATATAGATGATCAACAATACATATATTTATATCCCAAACATGAGCTCCTTCTCCTCCATAGCATATCTCTCTCTCTCACCTATGCGCCATTCACAAGTGAGTGAATAATGTGTGAGTGTGTTAAATGAGGAACCCACCTCCTCTATTTATACGCTACTCCGACTTGTCTTTTACATTAACTAGGTCAGCCCCAACTTAACCACTTAACATAATGTGATAGGGCTGACCCCACTAGGGTGGTCTAATAACCCTTTAACCCACATGACTCATACAGGGCCGATGCCCACTAGGGAAGTCTAATAACCCAAGTTACAACATTCTCTACGGAGGAATAAAACATCTCTGGATATACAATAAGGTCTTCACAGAGGAATGAAACATCTCCAGAATAATAAAGTACAAATATAATATTCTTGTTACAACATCTCAACACTTGAAACACACCAAAGGACAAGAATTGAGAGACATAACATGGGATACTTCCAGAAGAATATTCTAGGACAAATATATGTCTGAAATATTCTTTGACAAGAAAATTAAAGAATTTCATTTGTTGAAAATGGGCTCCCTAACCATGGAGGCATTCATAAACAGTTTATTAGACCTGTTGCACTGCGTTCCTTACATCATAGATGAAAAGGTCAAGATACAACAGTTCTTGGGTGGTCTACCACCAAACTTTAGAGAAACGATAGAGTTTGACATGCCCAAGACCCTAGATGTAACTTTACATAAAGCAAGACTGTGTTATGAGCACGAACATCAAAGGAATGATAACATCAACATAAACAGAGAAAGATTCAAAACCTTCTCGGACAACCGCAGACCGGGTTTTAGAACTCCACCTTACTGAAAACTTAACAACAGTTTTCCACCCAATAGAGGCTTCAACTGACCTCAAACAAGGAAAAATGCACCCCTACCGCATGTCAACAGGCCAACTTTCAACAAAGGGGCAAAATCTATCTCGCAAACCGTTTCTTGTGTTAATTTTTCGGAATTTACTTCAATCTGATGTAGGATCTTAACTAAGAGAACAACATGTACAACATATCTACAACATATCAATCATGGACACAATAATGCAAGCACACAAGAGACATAGAGTTTATTTGGGGAAAACCATAAAGGTGAAAAACCCCAATAACTTCCTCAGAGATAGATAGAGCAATGATACAACCTAAGCATAATAAATAGACATCTCCTAGCAACATTTTCTCCTCCTCCACAAGTGCGCCACTCTCCAAAGAGTGTGTGTGAGAATACAATGATAAATAGAGTTCCTCTTGCACTTTATTTATACTTGACTTGACTTGCCTAAT
Organism: Larix kaempferi; assembly: GCA_027924585.1. Taxonomy (NCBI): domain Eukaryota; kingdom Viridiplantae; phylum Streptophyta; class Pinopsida; order Pinales; family Pinaceae; genus Larix; species Larix kaempferi. The sequence goes on along the minus strand of BSBM01000240.1, from coordinate 2,468,907 downwards.
AACCTTTACTAGGTCAGCTTTAACTTAACCACATAACATAATGCTTATTGGGCCGACCCCCAATAGGGTGGTTTAATAACCCTTTGACCCACATGGCCGACCCCCAATAGGGTGGTCTAATAACCGTTTGACCCACATGACTTATACAGGGCTGACCCCAACAAGGTGGTCTAATAACCCATCAAGTATAAGTTACGACACTTACAATATAGATGATGACACTTCCGTATAGAGGAATAATAACAGCTCTATAGGAATACAAACACTTCCGTAGATAGGAATAATACCATCTCTATAGGAGTACAATATACATATATCAAATACATTCCGAAGTTACATATACATCAACACTCCCTCTTAACTAGGAAGGTATTTCTCGACACAGGTCTTTTAGCACAAGTCTTCTTCTCTGGATCATCGTCACTAGATAATCGTCATCGACTCATCATCATCGTCATTGTTGCTGCTATCTCAATCAATATTTGAATCTACTCGTCATAGGAAGTTCTACAAAGCCAGTCCTTTTTCATACTGGATGTAGGCCGACCACCTACAGGTCTTCATCATCACTAGCCATACTATGGAATCCTCAAGACTTATTACGTGCATCACAAAACCTCGAAAGAGAATCCCAGGCTAATATGAGCACAGAGCTCTACCTATCGGATCTCCTAGGGCTAGTATTATATGTGACTGTCACAATACCTTAAAAGAGTCTCTTGACTAGCAAGAAACCTAAAGAGCATCTGAGGCCTTTTTCATCCTGTCCATATCTCCAGGACTTATTACACTTGACCCCCCACCAGAAAACCTTAAAAGAGTGTCTTGCCAAGCAAGAACCCTAAAGAGCATCTGAGGCCTTTTTCATCCTATCCAGATCTCCAGGACTTTTTACATGTGGTCATGGCAATCCCTTGAAAGAGCATCTGAGGCCTTTTTCATCCTGTCCAGATCTCCCAGGTCTACTTACATGCCATAGGACAATGACTCGAAAGAGCATCTGAGGCCTTTTTCATCATGTATAGATATCCTAGGTCTACTTACATGTCCTCTCAGAGCAATGCCCCGAAAGAGCCTCTGAGGCCTTTTTCATCCTGTCCAGATATCCTAGGTCTACTTACATGCTCATCTGCACAACCTTTCCATGGCCATAGAGTATCAACCTGATACTCACCATATATCATCCTGATGTACACATGATCATCCTGATCATCATCGCTGCATTGTCCTGATGCATGTCATCTGGAGCAACATCTTGAAGCTCGTCATTCATGATCATCCTGATCATATAATGCATCTACCTGATGCATACACAGTATCTGCCTGATACATATCATCATATATGATATACTTGATCATACAATGTATCCACCTGATACATATACAAATACATGATCCACTTGATCATACCTGATACATATCAACATACATGATCTACCTGATCATACAATGTATCCACCTGATACATCTACATATACATACACATGATCCAACTGATCATATCTAGCATCCAACATGATGTGTACATACATACACATATAAATGATCCAACTGATCATATCCAACATCCAACATGATGCATACATACGTATACATATAAATGATCCAACTGATCATATCCAACATCCAACATGATGCGTACATACATATACATATAAATGATCCAGCTGATCATATCCAAAATCCAACATGAAGCGTACATACATATACATAAAAATGATCCAACTGATCATAACAAGCTTCCAACATGATGTGTATATAGAGCAGTAACTGGAGCATCATCCTGATGCTCATCATCCATCGCTTACATCCACAGCCATGGGAAGGATCCTCCTCTCACCATGATCGGAATGGCCCTAGTAGATGTGTCCGTCACTTCTTCCTTGAAGTGTTGTCGATCTGAAGAACACCAAGCCTCTCTCTGAAGTACGCGAACTTCACTCTTGCTAGTGGTTTCGTCAGCACATCTGCTACCTACTCATCCGTCGCAATATACAGGATCTTCGTTGTTACTCTCTGCACCATATCCCTAATATAGTGATATTTGATCTCAATGTGCTTCGACCTGTCATGAAACACCGGGTTCTCAGAGAGCTTCACACAACTCTGGTTGTCACAAAAGATACCAGTAGCCTCCAGCGGGAGATCAAATAACTTAGATAATAGCTTCCGAAGCCATATGCCTCACAACTAGCCAAACAGGCTGCAACATACTCTGCCTCGGCTGTACTCAGTGCTATGCAGGACTGCTTCCTGCTATACCAAGAGATCACACCTGATCCCATACTGAAGCAGCACCCAGAAGTGCTCTTCCTATCTGCAGCACTACCTGCCCAATCTGAATCAGCATAAACCTGTAGGTTAAACTTTTGATTCACATCATACTTGAGCCCATAATCAACTATACCCTTCAGGTACCTCAGAATATGCTTTACAGCAACTAGGTGAACACCCCTCGGATCTGTCAGGAACTAGCTCAATGTGCTCACCGAAAGCAAATATCTAGTCGCATGTTCGTCAGGTACATCAAGGACCCAATCATCTGACGATACATAGTGACATCAACTGGCTCAAATGAAGCATCACATAGAAGCTTCAGGTTCGATGCCATAGGTGTGGCCATGGCCTTGCAGTCCATCATCCCGAACCTCTTTAAAATATCTACTACATACTTCCCTTGTCCAAGGAAGATTCCATCGACACTCTGCCACACCTCCATACCTAGAAAATAGTGCATCATCCCCAAGTACTTCATCTCGAACTCGGCAGCAAGCTTCCTCTTGGTATCAACAATCAAACTATCATCTCCTGTTACAAAGAGGTCATCCACATACAGGAGTAGTATCATAGGATTGCATTCCTCAACCTTGTAGTAAAAGTTGGAATCCGCTTTACTCTTGGTAAAGCCCAAACTACATAGGAAGCTGTCTATCCTACCATACCAAGTTCTACACATATATGCTTCAAACCCGAGTGGTTGCTCCACATACACTTCCTCTTCGACTACACCATTCAAGAAAGCTGTCTTGAAATCCATCTGGTGTATCTTCCATTTTATCACTGCAGTCAGAGCAAGTACTAATGGAAGTATATCTGGCTATAGGAGAAAAAGTCTCTTCATAATCAATTCCTCTTTCTGGGAGAAGCCACGAGCTACAAATCTCACTTTGTATTTCTTTATGCTACCATCTGCAGCATGCTTGATCTTATAGATCCATTTGGAAGTCACAACAGACTTCCCTTCAGGTCTTGGTACTACATCCCAAACATCATTCTTCATGATCTTCTGATCATGGCATTCTTCCATTTCTTCATCCCAGATCCTGGGAACTTCAATACCTTCAATATCTTCAATAGATAACTTTGTTGTTGGAACAAATGTTGTAGTCCTTCTTTTTTAGGTGATGGTATACGATCTTTCCTACAAGACAAGTTAAATTGCATGATTAGAAACATCTCATAGTTTCATAACAAAATATTACACATAAGAATATATGTCATACAGTCATGCAATTATTTTAGTTAATGCTTCAATACAACATTCATCCATATCCTGTAACTTTCTAGATGCCTTCCAATCTCTACCAGAACATTGTTAAGAGTTTGCACTACTCCCAACATGTCAGCAAAGAGGTTTCATTCTAGATAAGTAGCAATGGAATGTTGTATAGTGCCATAGGCCACTTACCCATCACATGCATATTAGTAGTATAATGTTCATTAATGCAATTATTCTAATATGCATAATACACAACCTAAGTCTACGAACATCATTGAACAACATTATTTAAACAAACAAATATGTAAGAAATGACAATTCAAATAGTTATCTTTTTTTGGTTGTTGCGTGGACTCCCTCTGAATCTTTGCAACTCCATTCTGATGTGGATTGTGAGAAGTGGTCGACTCCGTCTGAATATCTGCATCATTGTAGAAACTACTGGATTGTGCTCCCTCTTGATCTTTGCTTCCTCGATTACCTGTCCTTGAACTTATATCCATCCTCAATCACTATGCATGCTTACAAGTATCATTATTGTGATATCCTCGAGATCTCATACATAATCATACATTTATTAGTATATTCTCAATACTATCAAAACACAATAATCTTAAGCATGTATAGTCATGATCATTTCAAACAGAAATAATAAGCATTAGTATTCAAGGACTCTTATGGTTAGTCATATCATAAATTAAAGTAAGAAACATAATATGCCTAAACCCGTGATTACTCAAACCTATACTTTCATGACTCTTCTGGTTAGTCATATCATCAATTAAGGTAAGAAACATAATATGCATACACCCATGATTATTCAAACCTATGAATAATCATTATCAATCATGCCATGTATACTTGTATAAGAGATCCTATCACAAGGTAGGATTCTAACTTTATACAGGAAAAACATACCTGGATTGGTATGTTAGCTAGTTATGTCTAACATACCCACATGATATCTTCTTGTTTTCTTCAATGACTTGTGCTATTAACCTGCATATCTCATAGGTTAACCAAGTTATACATACCTCGTAAGTATATCTACTATGTGATCCATGGTAATGGATGAACCTTTGTCTTCATGTCACCATGGTCATATGTTCTTGAACTAGAACATGATTTTTCTTTCTTGATGTACCTTTCATGTTAGTGGAAAACAACAACCTCATACAACATCACAATTCATTATTACAATCATAAGTGTCAAAAACCCTAATCAATGAGTATCTTCTATCATGCATTCATAATTTTATTAAGGTGATACGACAAGTCTAAAATTAACCAAGATTGTAGTAACCGTAATAATATGAAGACAAACATATCATAAACTAAATTATGAACAGAATTCGAAACATACCTGTATGATTCATACCAGTCGATATTGCTTGTAATCTTCTTATGTAAGGCCTCAGCCTCATCTACCTCTGAAACTGGAACTTCTTCACTTATGCAGGTGACCAATCCATTCTCTTTTGGTATTAACCCAATCCACTTGATTTGTAGGAATTGGATCTAGAGCTGGATTAGGGTTTGTTAGAGAATCCCTAAAAATTAAAAATTTGAATTTCAAACTTCTAAAAGGATAGAAAGATGTGCCTTGATGAGCTGATCAAGCCAGTATATTCAGAATTTGAAAACTGCAAAGTTTCACCCCTCAAATTTTCCTTTGAAACTTCCGGATTCACTAGACATGACCCTGAACTAGGGTTTGGTAAAGCCCACCCTTCTTCCCAATCAAAAGGTTCAATCCAAAGCTCTAAGCTTCTATTTTTCTGAGGAGCTTCCAGTCGTGGTCACAGATTTCAAAAATTCCCATTTTCTCTGAAACCCTAAATTCCTGAAGCCATGAATGAAGGTGCTCAAAAATAATTCTATTTTGACATAAATATGTACCTGATTGTTTCTGGTGTAACTCTGAACTTTCCAATCCACATGGTCTGAAAATGCTTCCTGTGGTATCCCGACCTGTTGTATTTCCAACCCCATAGGTCTGACCTCAATTGGATTCTTTGAGAGATATTTATGCCAAGTGTCGCAACGTGACCTGTTTATGGGATAAAACAGGAGAGTGAACTTGTACGGAGTTCCACGTGGCACTGGATTAGTTTCGGCCTCTGAAACAACTAACTGAGAAATTACAATCCATGGACTACCTGTCACTATGTACAAAATTTCATTTGGAGCTTCCTAGCCCACGTTATGACCTTTTTTCCTAGGTCACCTATTTATGACTCAGATCTGGAAGAGGCAAAAACCCTAGATTGTACAGATCATAAAACACAAAGTAAAATGAATTAGAAGTTTTCCTTTGGACACAAGGTACATGGTGATCTGATCTTCGACCTGTAAAAGTTTCAGATTCGAAAACGTCACCAAAATGGATTTATAGTCAAAGTGCTACGATGACTGGTTTTTTCTATATCAAGCCCTAGCATCACAAGTGCAACAAGTGTCATACATGCCATACGATGCCTTCTTTCAAGCTAGCTCTGATACCATGCTAATTTTTCAGAATTCACTTCAATATGATCTAGGATCTTAACTAAGAGAACAACATGTACAACATATCTACATCATATCAATCCTGGACACAATAATGCAAGCACACAAGATACACATAGTTTACTTGGGGAAAACCATAAAGGTGGAAAACCCCAATAACTTCCTCAGAGCTAGATAGAGCAATGATACAACCAAAGCATAAGAGATAAACATCTCCTAGCAGCAGCTTCTCCTCCTCCATGAGTGCACCACTCTCCAAAGAGTGTGTGTGAGAATAGAATGATTAAATAGAGTGCCTCCTACACTCTATTTATACTTGACTTGACTTGCCTAATAACCCTTACTAGATCAGCCTTAACTTAACCACATAACATAATGCTAACTGGGCGGACCCCCAATAGGGTGGTCTAATAACCCTTTGACCCACATGACTTATAGATGGCCGACCCCAACAAGGTGGTCTAATAACCCATCAAGTATAAGTTAAGACACTTACAATATAGATGAAGAGACTTCCGTATAGAGGAATAATAACAGCTCTATAGGAATACAAACACTTTCGTATAGAGGAATAATACTATCTCTATAGGAGTACAATATACATATATGAAATAATTCTGAAGTTACATATACATCAACATCTTGTTGGAAATGCCAAGGGCCCCACTATTACCGAGACTGCCCCAACAAAATGGATGATGTTTGACACAACGTCTAAGCAGAGCCTACTGTAGGAGACATGGAAAGAACACCAAGGATTTATGCCACTCTTGATGGCCGACAGGTGGATCATCAGGCCACCATGCTTGAAATTGAGGGTAAGATCTCAAACACAACCGTTTAAGTTCTAATAGATCCCGGTGCATGCCGAAGTTATATCTCCCCTAATATAGTGGACACTTGTAAGTTAAACCGAGAGCACCACGAGAAACCGTGGCTAGTACAACTAGCCACCGGTACCAAACGAAAGGTCTCCGAGTTATTTAATACTTGTGAGATAGATTTGAACGGTTTCCCAACTAGGTTAGAATTACACATTCTACCCCTAGGATCGTACAATGTACTTATCGACATGGATTGGTTAGAAGAACACCATGTCATACTTGAATTCTTAAACAAGTCCTTACTCTACAGGGATGACCAAGGGAATCAAAAGACGATTCAGGGCATCCCTAAGGAAGTCTTTGTAAGACAGATCTCTGCCTTACAAGCAAGTGTCAATATCCAAAACATAGAAACTAATAGGGAACATAAGATCGAAGACTTCCTAGTCCTCGTAGAGTTCAAATATGTATTTCCCAAGAAAATACCGGGATTACCACCCAAACGAGAGTTAGAATTTTCCATTGAACTAACCCCCGGGTTAGTACCAGCTTCCAAAGCTCCTTACCGCATGAGCACCCCATAATTGGTGGAGCTCAAACTTCAATTACAAGAACTGATCGACAAAGTGTTCATCCGACCGAGTGTGTCCCCTTGGGGAGCACCGATACTCTTTGTCAAGAAGAAGGACAGAACAATGCGGATGTGCATCGACTACCGCCAACTCAATAAAATGACCATTACGAACCGTTACCCACTCCCTAGAATCGACGACTTGTTTGACCAAGTTGGAGGAGTGAAGATCTTCTCAAAGATAGACTTACGATCCAGATACCATCACGTAAGAATCTGTGATGAGGATATCAACAAAACCGCATTTTGGACCCGTTATGGCCACTATGAGTTTGTAGTGATGCCCTTTGGGTTGACGAATGCACCGGCCAAATTTATGTGCATGATGAAGAACATATTTAGTAAGTATCTTGATAAGTTCGTTCTAGTTTTTATTGACGACATTTTAATCTACTCCAAGAACGAAGAAGAACATGAGGAACACCTCCGAATTGTTTTACTAATACTACGGGAACAAAACCTGTACGCCAAGTTTAGTAAGTGATATTTCTACAAACTTCATATTCAATACTTAGGACATATCATTTCCGAGAAAGGAATAGCAGTCGAGCCCGAAAAGGTCAAAGCTCTCGAAGAATGGCCCACACCTACGTGCGTATTCAGCATAAGATCATTTTTAGGGTTAGCCGGCTACTACCGGAAGTTCATTGAGAACTTCTTGCGGATTGCATGCCCCATGACTGCCTTACAAAAGAAGGCAAACAAGTTCATCTGACGACTAAGTGCGAAGAAAGCTTTCAGAAGCTGAAACAACTATTGATTAGTGCACCGATTTTATGAATTGCGTACCCCAATGGGGAATTCGTTGTCTGCACGGACGCAAGCAAGGAAGGACTTGGGGAATTCCTTATGCAAGACAATTTTTCCATATGCTACGAATCAAGGAAGTTGAAAGAACATGAGCAGAAATACCCTACGCATGACCTCAAACTAGCCTCCATCATCCACACTCTGAAGATGTGGTGACATTATCTTATGGGAAACAAATTCCTATTAATGACGGATAACATGAGTTTGAAGTACCTTTTTGACCAACCCGACCTAAATGCCAGGCAGGCTAGGTGGTTAGTCTTCCTTAGTGAGTACCATTTCAAACTAAAAAACATTAAAGGCAAGGAAAACAAGATTGCAGACGCCGTGAGCCGACGAGCACATATTTACGAGGTCACGGTGAGTCAAACCGACTCAGACTTGCACAACAGGATTCGAACGGCAAGTAAGAGTGACCATTACTACACAGAAATCCTTGCAAATATCTAGGAAGATAGACTATTCCAATAACAAAAGGAATATAATATATACGAGTCGGGACTACTATGGTTGAAAGAGAGACTTTACGTCCCAGAGAGTGTAGACATTATATCAAACATCCTCACTGAATTTCACCAGAAACCCTATTCAGGGCATCCTGGATATCAAAAGATTATATCGGCAGTAAAGAAACATTACTTTTGTCCTAAGTTGAATGCTGACATTGCCATGTTCATTGCGAAATGTCAGTAGTTCCAACTGGTCAAAGTAGAACACCCACACCCCTCCGGTTTACTTCAACCTTTACCCATTCCAAAATGGAAGTGGGAAGTAATAAGTATGGACTTCATTATGGGCTTACCCAAGAGTAAGAAACATAACGACTCCATCTTCGTAGTGGTAGACAAGCTATCTAAGGTAGCCCATTTCATACTGGTGAAATCTACCTACAGGGGAGTACACATCGCAGACATCTTCTTTAAGAAGATCTTTCGATTGCATGGGATACCCAAATCAATAATTTTCGATCGAGACACAAACTTCACTAGCAACTTTTGGAGAGCATTGTTCTCCAGGTTGGAGACACAACTACAGTTCAGTACCACGTACCATCCCCAGACCGATGGACAGGCAGAACGAGTAAACCAAATCCTTGAGGACATGCGGAGGATGTATGTCATGAACAACCCCATGAGGTGGGAAGATTATTTGCACCTCGCAGAGTTTGCTTACAACAACTATTATCAAACCTCGGCCAAAATGAGCCCTTTCGAAGTACTCTACGATAGGAAATGCCGGACACCTGTGACTTGGGACAATCCGATAGACAGACTTATGTTAGGACTCGACCTACTAAAAGATTTGAAACAACTAGTTTCCAAAGTACAACTAAACTTGAAAGAAGCACAGGACCGCCAAAAGAGTTATACGGGCAAGAAAAGGAAAGACAAAGACTACCAGGTTCGTGAGCATGTTTTCCTAAAAGTAAAGGAAAAACGAAGGTCTTTGAGCTTAGGTCGATGTGGGAAACTAGCCCCCAGGTTTTGTGGACCTTTCGAGATACTGGCCAAGAAAGGCCTAGTGGTGTATGAGTTAGCCTTACCAGCTCATGTAAAATTTCATAATGTTTTTCATGCATCATTATTAAAAAAATATGTATACGATACTAAACATGTAATTGATTGGTCCTTATTACAGGTGGGTCGCGAAGGGGAGTTCAGGCCAAAACCACTCCACATTCTGGACAAGAGAGAGGTGAAGCTTAGGAGGAGGACTATTACCCAGCTTAAAATGCAATGGAGGCACTTCGGACCAGAGGAGGATACTTGGGAAAATGAATCAACCATGAAAGAGGCATACCTTAGCTCGTTTCGTGACTTCATTTCTAGTCAATAGAAACACCGGGACAGTGTTGTTCCTAAGCGAGGAGGGATGTAATATCTCGAATTTTGGACTAACTATTTCTGTTGTTATATTGGGCCACGACCCCAACACATATGTTTTATTTTGAGTATTGGGAATGAGCCCTAGCACCGAGAGAAGGGATATCCATCTGTGGCTTAATGTCTTGCTGATGTACTAAGGAAGCAAGATTTCCATATGAAATAAACTATGAGAAAATTAGATGTTAGGGTTGTCTATTAGGACATATTAAGTCATAAGTAGACGTTAGGGTTGTCTATTACACATTCACTTTTTCTTAAGGAGTTGTGTATTAGACATTCATTTTTCTGGCATAGATAGGCAGGTCATAGGTAGACATCGATGGATAATGGTTTAATTTCAGTCATTTGTGGCCATGGTAAGAAGAGTGGAATTTTGTTGAGCTGCTTTTTTCTTTTAATGCCTTTGGCTACCATTAAATCACAATTTCTAAATGCCATTTATCTTTTAACATTGATTTTTTTAGATTGGAGTTGGAATTTTGTTTGAAGCTTTGTAAGCTGTGTAGGAAAGATTACGCATGGTAACATTGGTTGGATTACAGTTGAGATTTATACTTTTAAACTTTTTCTGTAATAATTATAGAATATCTATCATGTTATGCAATTATTATTTTGATTAAAATTATTTCTATTGATTTTGAGATTAAAGTGGTTATTTAGTTTTGAGTTGAAAAACTTGGAGTAATGAGTGATTATATGCTTTGGACTGATGGTTATTGGAACTCTATTATTTTGTTCTTTTTATCACATTCATAATGTTATTGCTTCTTAGAAATGTAGTTTCAATGATTGCTACTCTTTGGCTAAGATTGGACAACCCAAATTCCACCTTTTCATGTTCTTGTGTAATGGATGAGTTTTTCGAAAGCTTAGTAAATAATTTTTTTTCCAGCATCTCTTACCATGTGAACTCCCTATTATTTATTCTATTATTCTCTATATTATATCTATGACAACTTTGGAATCACCCTTGGTCAATCTTCCAATTAATATTTATAGACATTTCAAATGCACGTAACTTTAAACACCCTAGTTTTTAGACTGTCTTGCTAGTTAATCGTTTTTCTAAAGTACATCTGAAAATTATGGTAACTTACACAAAACTTCTTTTTTTTTGCCTCTTAAGAGAGTGAACTTATACAATTCTGAAAATTATAAAGAACTTATTTTAGAGTTATGAATATAGATATGTTATACATATGAGATAAAAACTCATCATTTTCATACTTATTTAATAAATAATTATTTATATACGAATTAATTATATATATATATAGTATTCTATAGTTTTTAGTATTGTGTATTAGAAATCTATAACTGGTATATATGTTGATGGTAAGTGTGTAAACCCATTATATTAGAAGTACAACAATAACAATTTGTCCAAAGGTAGGTCTAGATAAACAAAACGTTTTTATGAATTTATGACATTACCATGTTCTTCATTGAAAAGGGAAAAAAATGATTGATGTTTCTTAATGGAAAATAAATACTTTTTTCAGCAGATGGTAAATTAAATACTTATTTAGATTTTATATCTTAAGTATTATTAAATTTATTTTTTTAACAATAATATTTCTTGAATTTAAGTTGAGATTTATATTTTAAATTTTTTCTTTAATTATTTAGAATATATATGCTATGAGATTATTATTATCAAACATCATCAAATTGATCTTGGGATTGAGTGGTTATTTGGTCTCTACTTAAATCCGCAATTATGTGGCTCTTGGGGAAATGAGTGATTAGATTTCTTGGACTCAAGGCTATTGGAACTCCACCATATTACTCTTGTTATCTTCTTCTCAAGGAGTTGAAATTTGTGTATGTCGATCCCTTTTCAAATTTCTTCTTTCATGTTTTCAAAGTTACTATATTCATTATGATACTTTTTCTTATAGATGTAGTTTCAACGTTTGGTACTCTTTCATTAAGATTGGAGAATCCAAATTCTACTTCGTCATGTTATTTTTTTAATGGATGAGCCTTCATGAAGTTTAACGTCTAAAATATTTTTTTCCATCATCTTTTTCCATGTGAGCCCACTATTACATACTAGATTTATCCTATATATTTTTTAATCTATGACACCTTTTAAATCATCCTAGATAAATATACCAATAAAACCTTATTCAAATTTCAAATTTGCATTCCTTAAAACACCCTAGTTTGTAGCTTCTCTTTCCAGCTAACCTCCCCCCTAAGGTATATCTAATGTTTTGGTCCCTCTGATTCTCAAAGCGTTGTTTGTATTTGTCTATTATTACTTCTCTCCAATGTCAAAGGTTTGACCAAATTCTAATGTTCCAAGATAAAGTTATGGTAACTTCCACAAAACTTGTTGTTTTTGTCTCTTTTAGACGAGTGAACTTCTACATCTTGGCATTCGTATTTTTTTTGTACCTAAGATATTTTTAGTAGAAACACAATGGTCCATCTTATTTCTCATGCAATATGTGGTACTCAATTATGTGGTACTCAATTATGAACTCTCAAGATTCCCATATAATAGTTTTACACAAAACACTTCATCTATAAAAAATAATTTAGTAAACAAGCAACAAAGTATTGAATTATAAAACACTAAAAAAATCCTTCAACTACATTCCTAAGGGAATAATGCAATAAAATGGATGTAACTAAATACTCACTAGACAATAGAGAAAAGTCAATAGAAATTGTGCAATGCACAACACTACATTAGGTTTTCATGTCAAATATAGTTTTCATGTCATAACTATCATGGTAGATTATTAAATTTTAATGAGAAACTTGAAATTGAATAAATAATCTAAAATGTATTAAAATTTGTTATCCAATATAAATTTTAATGATCTTCAAAGTTTTGAGGAGTTTAAATTATTGAACTTATGACATAAAATGTGTTTTCATGGGATATTAAATAATAACTTTAATTTCACTAAATATTAAGGAGTGTTGTTTAAAATTGTTTTGTTGAATATCACCCAATACATATTTTGAATTAAAACACACTTACTTTACAGTAATAACATATATACATCCATTTTCTCCATGACATTTTTGAAACCTTGTTTTTATTGATACCCCTAACATGGTGAGATGACACAACCTTTATAATATTATAATTCACACATAGTTGTTGGAATAGACTTCACACCACCTTCACACATATAGGATGCCTATTATAAACTCAAGTGAGCTCTTATATTACAAATATCCAATTTTATTATTCTTGTTTCCTTTGGCATGTTGAAGATTATTTATCATCATTGATCTTGAAATTCTACATGTCACTTCATGACCTACCTTTTTTATAATTACTTATTAGTTTATAGATTTGTTCAACCTTTCTAACAAGATTCTCTCTTTTCCTCTCAACAAATCACCACTACCATGTTTGTGTAGATGAGATCCTCTATACCATAGATCTTGTGTGCATTATTGAAATTTTCTTCATAGGGTTGTTTTATTACATCAATATTGTTCTTATTTTAGAATTGGATAGAAGGTGCTAGGTTAAATATGTTTTTAATTACAAAACTCCTTCAAATGGGTAGGATTCATTGATACTATTATATTCTTAGTTGTGTCCATTACATCTATTGATAGGATTTAACCTATTAACTTCCTTGCATTTAAAAAACCATGATTAGTCATTATTGGATCAACTTAATGGGATTAGCATCTATACCTTCATTACAGGGATTTACATTTACTTAGATTGCTTTTGACTAATATTTTATAATTTTATTGTTTTCCATCTATTCCATAATGTTACCTTTAGGTATGTAGTTGGATGGCTCTCCACCCTGCAATTTGGATTATTGAAATGTTTTTTGTTTCTAAAATATGGAGTGAAAGGATTAGTTTTCTTGATCAATCAATATAAATGGGCTTGAGCTGTGTCTAGACTTGAAACATGGGCCATGCACCATGATGGAGAAAGTTGGGGTGAAGAGGGCCTACATGCAAAAATATGGACTTGGCCACTATTTTAATCAATCCAGGAAATGAATGGTTGCTTCTAACACTATTATTTGTATATATCTATATTAACATTCCAATATCAGTTACAAAAGCATGTTTCAAAATTTGCTCATAGGGTTTTATTGTAGTTTATTGTAGGTTTGTAGGAGTGTGGAAGTGACAACAATTGTCGCTTGTGATGGAGGAGTCTTAAGATAATCAATATTCTTAGAACCTTTCTAAACCTATGTTGCTCCAATCAAATCCTACTAAAGGGAATATCTCTAGTTGAATTAACATTCCTCTTTCTTTGATGGTTAGCTAGATAATGAACCTAACTAATGAATTTCCTCTAGAAGATCAAAATTTGGGTGAAGTTCTCAACCAAAATATTAAGGTTTATTGGAATGACTTAATTTAAGAGATAGATATTTCAAGACCTTGTTGTTTTCTAGGGAGTTTGATCATTTTTATTTCTCTCCAAACCCATTTTGATGATCTCCCAAGGTTTGTTCATGTTTTTATTTAGTGGATATGTGAATGCGACTGGTTAAAACCAAATGGGGTCCAGATAATTTTATTGAATATCATAAATATTTAAAGATGATTTGGTTATGGTTTTATTGAATTGTGGTGTTTTATGTCTTGGGTAGGGAAGACACGTCCTTTCTCTCCAACTCTTCATTTATTCGACCTCCAAGAAATATCTTAATACAATTTTAAGATACAGCATCTGCATCAAGGAATTTTCTTGGGCGAATGATGAGAGTTGGAGGGAGAGATGGTTATTCAATATGTCCAATGATGGGGTCATTTTAACAATGAGATGGAGTTACACATTTAGAAATTGATTCTTTAGATTTATTTGTAATATAGATGAGGGATTCAAGCTTCATTATAAATGTGAAATTATCTCCAATATAACAAACACAATGAAGTGGAAAATATATATTCACTTTGGAAAAACCTAGAAGTGTTTCTCTATTCTAATGTTGAATGGGAAAAACATGCAAGTTGGCATTCTCAACTCTATGAAAATACTTAGTTCACTTAATTGACCTATTCCAAGTTATTTAATGAGGGTGATGTTGGTCCATAGTGTTGAAATTTGATGGGTAAATTGCTGTCATTTGCCATTTTACATGTCAAAATATTGGCACTTTATAAAATTAAATGTCAATTTTTTTTTTCTTTTTTTTGTACTAGGGGAATCGACAACATGTACTGGTATGGTACTCACGTGACATGGGATCTATGTATCCAATCGTGATACCACTATACCCCTAGGTGCATCCATAGGGATCGAACCATGGCACATGGGTAAGTTCATGGGGATTTGAACATGTGACCTTCCATTTACAATTGATTACAACTTCTCATATTTACCCCTTGAGCTGCCCCCCATGGGCCATCTGAATTTTAATTCCACCCATCATTTTAAAGTGCATTTTTATTTTTTACATGTTTGTAATATCTATATCCCAAGCCTATATATATGTGTGTGTGTGTGTGTGTGTGTGTGTATGTATGTATATGTATATGTATGTATGTATGTATGTATGTATGTTCCAAAGAAAAAATTATTTTATTCATATTGAATAAAAATGGATTATCCTATGCGGACTTAGATCATCCTTTCCTACCTTCCAGGATTCATTACATTCTAGTTATCCCACAACCTTACAATCTACATATATCAAGATGCATACAAAACTTGGCACTCGACCTTACAATCCAGTCTTATATTGTTGTTTCATCTTCAAGTCATCAATAAATGATCCATTACTTTCTTGTCTCTGTGACAATACATTCTTCTACGGATAAAAGAAAGTCTTATTGGATATTAAAGAGTTCCCTAGCAACAAAATCCAATACAGAAAACTAAGAAATGGTTACTGATATTCTCTATTGATCTATGGATATAATACCAATGGAAAGAAATTATAGAGAGAAGAAGCAGATGTCTTACCTCTTCTTAGAGTTTGTCCTGCTGCTCCAACCTCCAAGCTTGATGTCCAAACTCCAAAGGTTGAATATAACCTGTCAAAGCTTACACAAACTCCTTTCCAAAAGATATTAATTATGAAATAGATCTATCTAATTGTCATGTCCCCATTTTTACATCACCATGGAGTTTCATGCACCATCCCTAGTGATCCTTGATCATCACCCTAATACATCTATCCCCATGGGTCCTAGTTGCATTTTAACATTAATTAACAAAAAATGGGCAAATTTTGGATTAGTCACCCATGCAAATTAGATAAATAAAGGTGGGTCATGATTGTGCTATTTATTAATATTAAATAATATTTAGATAAATTTATTGATGCTCATGTGGCTAGGAGACGCATTAGGATAAGGTGGGCCTCAAATACTCGCTTTCCAAAAGATGGTAGCTTCAAGAAAATTAGAGAAAATCAAGAAAGCCACTAAAAAGATGGATGGCATCCCAAAAGCAGGAAATTCATAAACATAGAAAGCGTGCATAAAGGAAGGAAAGTCCATAAAAGAAGAAATAAGAAGAAAATCAAGCAAAATCATTGAAAAAGAAGAGAAAATTGAGTGAAAAGCAGAAAAAGCAGAGGAAAAGCATAAAGTAGAAAAAAATCAGGCTAAAGCAAGAAAGGTTGCACAAAGCAAGTAATTGTCAAATTGACTAAGGAAGGCACTTGGATGAGGTAGGGACAACATACCACAACTTAAATGAATTTCCTAAGAAGATATAGAGTCTATAAAAAAAGGGAGAGAGAGAACCATTGACATCTTTTGACAGTTTAACTGTTGCATTGAGAAATATCTGAGCTTCTATAGGATTTGGAGATGTGCCCTTAGCCAACTGTGGGAGATGTGCACATATTAATTGTTCCATTCATATTAATCTTAGCTAATGTACAACAATTAGAGCCTATGTTTCATGTTTGAACTATCATACATCCTGAAGAATTCGAGCCTCTAGAATTGGTGCAAATATTGGTGCAAGATCGTTGAAGATTTGTGTTTGTATTCATCCGGAGAAGAGATCAATTCTAGTAATTGTGCCCTTGTGAGATATATCAGTTGTATTTAGCGCCTTCCATGATATATATTATGTTCATTCTCATCCCATGTTCGTGATCTAGTGCATCCAACGCTTATTTCATGCTCTCATTGAAGAATTATGCTCCCTTGTTGTAAGATCTTAGAGATTCAGGAGAAGCTATAAAGTATGAGTTATGAATGCCTTCTAATGCTGATAATAAATTCTAATAAATATTGACACTGTTTATTTACTTGTGCATAAATTTATATAGTACTTATGGGAAAGAATTTGTGATCCTCTATGGCTTTTTGTCCTTCATTATTTCAAGACTAGCTCTTTATGCCTAGAATTTTTACTAGTCTTGCAATATCTTTCACAAAAAGATTTCTAAGAGTCCTTTTATTATTCTATAAATAATTGAAGGTCATTAAGACACTACTGAAGCCAACCCAATCCTCAAACTCAAAATTTGTGACCTCCTAATTTTGTTTAGAAAATTCAGAACGAACACTAGTTGAGTAGTCCTAGCTAGCACGCTTCCTATTTTGACCTCCAAACACTCTAAACCAAAGTATATTTTGTAAATCAGTATAATAGAGAGTAGAAATAGTTCAAACACCTTCTGATTGTTCCCAAATATTGTGGAAAGGATCTAGTTTGCATATGATGGTGTACTTAGGAAGCCTTGGAGCAGACTTCAACGACAACTGATTTCGAAACATAAATGGTCCCAGTACATTGTGCAAAGGATTCTGAAGAAAGTTTATCCTTGTTTTTTTTTGTTGTACTCTTTTTCTCACTCTGATCAGATCCAAGAAAGTCCAATTGTGAAGTTTGGGTGGGTTTAGATGTGTTCAGTACTAGTTTCCCTGATTCTAGTTTTAATAACTAGTATCTAGTCTTCCAAGTTTCTTATTTAAAATTTTGTGATTTAGTCAATATTCTCAAATCTGATTTGAGTATATTACAATAATTCAACATTTCACAAAGCTAGCATGGATTCAAGGACATATTCATGAGAGAGACAATATAAGTTTATATTACTAAAGAACATGAAGAAACTTGTACAATGGTATACCTTAGTTGTATATCGGCAATAGTTCCTTCTAGACTATCCTTCAATATCCTTCAAGAGGCATGAGACCATAAGTTCCCCCCTTCAATTCTTCTCGTGCTTGAACCATGGTAAGAGCTTTAATTTATAGGATTGAGAGAGTTAAACTAATTAGAGGAGGATGTAGATCTCATGAGGAGATGGTGGATCAGGATTCCATGGATGGAAAGCGAGCAATATTCGAAGGGTAATTCAATCCCATGAAAATATCACCTAAGGATAAGATCCAAAATCCAAGGAGGTCACTCCTAGTCAAATTTATCATGCCCCAAAGATAGTGCAACACACGAAGAAGGGATATTTTCATGCTCTACAAAGCAAGCAAGGCGCAAAAATAAGGGAATTTTCACATTATGGTGACCTGCAAGGGTGCAAAAATCGTTCCGTGTCTAACTGGCAAGGTACGAAAATGTGTCTTAAAAGCCTCAAAGAAGGAGGGTATGAGTTGTTTTTCAGAGTCCAAATGATATGGAAGGTTCCTCGGGATGATGTGTAGACTAAGAAACCAACACACACTATGTTCTAACATGCTTAGGGAACATATCCTTCATGATGATAGGACAAAAAGACCGCAACTAACAAAATGAGGTGTAACAAGTGCCCCCTAAAGTGTGAGGTCAAAAGAGGAATTGATGGCTGAGACACTTCACCAACTCACCAATGAAGGATAACCAAAAGAGATCCATAGAAGAGCCTACAAAACCAACCACCGACAATATACCAATCCCGAGGTGGGAATTTACATGCTCAGAATGAACTTGACTCAAAACATGGCTGCCGACCAATACACTGTAGATACATGACTAAAAATTACTGAAGATAAATCATGACTACTAAAGGACAAGTGTAGATCCATGATGAAATAATGACATAGCCACGACCAATATAGAGCGGATCTGTGTGACAGTACATCAGTGAGGTGACCAACATGATGTCCATTTGGGAACCTACTAAGAAAAATCACCATCACAACCTGTATGTGCTAAATAAACATCAGAACCATCCAGGGTCTTCTACGCGATCCCAAATTGATACAAATCTAACCATGTGATTACAAAGTATTGAAGTCAAACATGGTATAAACCACTTGATTACCGGTCAATGATGTAAACCGTTAACAAGTGCGAGGGAAATAATCAATGGTGACAATCATCCCCAAGGTATCACCACTACATTCCAAAAACTGTTAATAGATGCTCTAACATTGAACACTCGTGGAATTTATCGATTAGAGGCCAATAAGGAAAACCCACTGCTGAACACGAGGAAACCTGCCATTGAGGCATGCATGTACCAAGGTACTAAAGTCATTCCTAATCTCAATTCTCGGATGATATGTTGATGTTGATAGGAATAGGCTCGTTGAAGGAGGGCCATGATGAACCCCACATCATTGACATGAAACTTGTAGCAAAGTGATGTAAGATAGTCGATTTCCTGAATGTGGACTGACACAAGGATGTAAAGGATGACAATATTGCATAGGTTGACTCAAGTAAAGACTTCCCTTGAACATGGACTGGGACGACAATAATAGAATTGGAAACATCGACTCAACAAGGTAGATTCCAAGACATAATGTGACAAAGACTGAGACATTCTTCGAGTGACTCGAAGGAGTAGGATAACTCATGAATTGGTATGACTCAGAGGAAAAGTAGACCATATGAGGGGACATAAATAGATTTCATGTTCAAGGGTGACACAAGCTTCCACAAACCTCTTCAGAGGTAAAATTGACAAGTAATTATCCCTAATCCGCATCATTATGGATGAGTACCTCTTTATTTTTTAGCGAGCTTGAGGAGGATAATGAATGCTCAGTGTAGATCATCTTCTTATGAGTCCAATCTCACATGTTTAACAAACATAAGAAAGGAGGGATTCGGTCCTAGAAGGACCCTTCAATGTTTAATTTCATGAGTCCAAAGAAGGAAAAATCAGCGACGTTTCACATTTGGAGAGTCTTAAATTGTCAAAAGAAGTCTCCAAAGTGACTTTTTCACAAAGTTAGTGTGAAGAACCTACAACAATTAATTAATAAGAATATGCGAAATAGCAGAAATGAGAGAACTCAGAATCACTTTTATATTGATCGCAAGCCACTTTGAGGGGGCAACCTCCTTCAGCAAGCTCAATACAAATAACTTCACGGTACCTTCATTGGTCTCAACACAGACTTATATACTAATTCTAGGAACCAATACCATGTGTTAACACAAACCATCGGCCAATACAAAATATGGATAAAAAAATTACTACGGGACGACTTACAAAGCATATGTGTCCAACAACAATAATACAAACTATGGATCAACAAGTACTAAGGGATGACTTACAAAGCATATGTGTCCAACTACAATATACTAGAAAAGTAAAGAGAAGGGTTGACATGAGTTCCTAACATCCCCTCTCCCTTAGAAAAATATTTGTCATCAAAGCTTTAGATGTGTAAATTGATGCAGAATCTGAAGGAGTGGTTCCCCTGTAGCATCTTCGGATTGCATTCCATCCCACTGACGGCTTTTGAGTTTCAGGGAGGATTACTTGGAAGGCTGTAGACGAAGAAGGACCATATCAACTGCGTGAAAAGTGCTCTCATAATGGTGTTGATCGGTGTGTTGTTTCAGTCGAATTCTTGCCATGTGAAGATTGTCCTACAGAATGAGAACAATTTGATCGTGGTTTCGAAGAACCGAGTCAATTTCTTGAACTGTTGAGCTACTGAGTGTGTATGGAAGAAGAACTCGTGGTGCCTGTCCATAAACTGCTTCATTTGGTGTCCTTTTAGATGTGGTATTGTACCACTGGAGCGATTCTAGGAAATCCATAGAAATAGCTGTCCACATTTGTGTAGGGATGGGAAAGGGTTTGAGCAGTCCTGAAAAGATTGTCGTTTCACCCTTGTTGACCTATAAAGTATCACAGTCAACCACCATTTGTTGAAGTGTCATTTTCATTCCCTTCCAAAAGAAGTTACATTGTTCCCAGTCATACATTTTGAGGAACCCAGAGTGCCCTGCGGATGAAGGAGCATGGAGTTCATAGAAGAGATAGCCCTGTTGAATAGATTGCAACTAATTTGGAACAAGCAGAGAAATAAATGTAAGAGAAACTTGGTCATCAAATGTGCGAGAAGGAGCATATGTCACCATATTGTCCTTACCCTTCTTGTAAGTTATCGCATAGGCATAACCCATGAGTTGGATAACCCATTTTAGGTGTGCTGGGGAGGAGACCCATTGTTCCAGAAAATTTTCCAGACTCTGAAGATCAGTCTTGATGCAGAAATAATTCCCTAATAGGTATGGCTGCCACTTCTGTACTACATGAAAAATAGCCATCATTTCCTGTTGAGATGTAGATGCAGCTAAATTCATACCAGAAAGGTCTCCTGAAGGTGACAAGCCCACTGGTTTAGCAAGGACACCTGCATATCTATCCAATGAAGTAGGGGAGACCGTTGATGGGTGCATCTGAATGGAATGGAGTTAAGTGATGACACCATGTGAATTCTTCTTAAGGATCTTTTCCAGACGATGTGAACTTATGATGTGGAGAGACCCTTCTTGTAAGCCCTTAAATTTGTGTTGTTTCCCATTGACTGAAAATTGCATCCAAAGTTTAGCAAAATCCCATAAGATGGGGCCAAGTGTGCGTAACCATTGAACGCCCAAAACAACATCACATCTGCCTACGAACAAGGAAATCATGTCAGAGTGCAAGTTATAATCTTCTAGAGAGATGCGCACATTGTGACACTTTCCCTTGCAAGGTAAGGTGCCCCCATTGGAAACCACGACTTCAAAGTTGGAGCAAGGATGGACAAAACAATCAGCATGTTTGGTGATCTGAGGGTTAATGAAGTTTGTTGATGTATATGTAACTTCGGAATGTATTTCATCTGTATATTATATTTATATTTATTGTACCCTTATAAGAGATGTGTTATTCCTCTATAAGGAAGTGTCGTCATGTGGATTGACAAGTGTCGCAAGTGGGTGTACTTGCCGATGGGTTATTAGACCACCTTATGGGGTCGGCCCTGATTAATATATAATATAATGTGGGTGTATCAAAGTAGACAAGTCGGCCCCAGTAGGTCACTGGGCAAAAAGGTGAGTATAAATAGAGATAGGAGATCTCTATTTTACTCACTCGGAAAAGTATCTATCTCTCTCTCTGAAAAGTGGCGCACTAGTGAGGAGGAGGAGGATCATCTGCTAGGAGACTATCTCTGTATTATTTGGTTGTATTTTGGTTGAGCCATTGCTCTCTCTATCTCTGAGGAAGTTGTGGGGTTTTTCACCTTAGGGTTTTCCCCACGGAAACTCTGTGTCTCTTGTCTCTATGCTTTTCTGTGATGCTTGTGATGCTTGTCATATTATGATTGTCATGCATTGATATACTGTAGATGTTGTTCTCTCAGCAAAGATCCTATAGTATTGTGATTTAATACTGAAAATTTAACATGGTATCAGAGCCTAACTGAGAAGAAGACATTTTACAGTGACGGAAGCTTGTATTGCTTGTTTATTGGGTTTCTCTCCACAGATTTTTGAAATTCAGTATAGTAGATTGGATCTACTCATCAAGGCGCATCTTTCTGTCGAATCAGATTTCAGTTCCGAGCATTTTCAGTTTTGACCCTAAAAATTAGGGTTTCCACAAAAATAGGAATTTCTGGAAACTGAAGGTACAGCTGGAAGCTCATTGCAAAAATCGAAGGTTTGAGCTTTGGATCGAGATTTTTGGCTGGGTAGATCTCCGGGAAACTCAAACCCTAATTCAGGGCTCTCCCCAGTGAACCCGGGAGGACAAAAAGGCAATTTTGAAGGGCAAGACTTTGCTGATCTCAATTTCTGAATGTACTAGGCTGATCAGCTCTCCAAGGCGCACCTTTCTATCCTTTCGGAATTTTGAAATTCACATTTTGAATTTTTAGGGTTTCTCTGACAAACCCTAATCCGGGACAAGATCCAGTTTTCAGCACTTCAAGTGGTAAGTCCTAAATCTTTTCTATTTCCATTTGAATTAATCTTAAAGATGTCTCTCCACACCAAGCTTGAGGATAAGCTTGAAGGGGCTGATAACTTCCGAGCCTGGAAGTATAGGATTGGGCTAATCCTGGAAGAGAATGAGTTGGACTCATATGTGAAAGAAGACATCTCTATCCCAGAGGATGAAGAGGCCAAGGCATTGCACAAGAAGAACTTGGTCAAGGCAAAGAGAATCATTGCTGATTCTATCAAAGACCATCTCATACCCCATGTGTCTTCTCTCAAGACACCCAAGGAGATGTTTGAATCCTTGACCAAGCTATTTGAAGGAAAGAACATAAATCAGAAGATGACCCTGCGGAACCAATTGAAAGCAGTAAAGTTTCAGAATGGAGAAACCATTCAATCTTATTTTTCAAGGGTCTCCCAGATCAAGGAACAACTAGAAGCAATGGATGAAATGGTGGAGAATGGTGAAGTGGTGATGACCACTCTGAATGGCCTACCCAGGTCAGGGGATTCCTTTATTCAAGGAATTTGTGCAAGGAAGAAATTGATCTCCTTCAACAGATTGAGGGAAGAATGCTCTCAAGAATAAGCTAGACTCATAGCTCGTGACGAAAAGATGGGAGGAGAAGATCAAGCTCTTGTAGCTCACACCAAGAGAAGCAAAACCAGGAAGGATCACTCTCACCACAAAAGATTCCATCAAAAGAGTAAGAAGGACCTAAGATGCTTCACATGCAATGAGAAGGGTCACTTCGCTTCAGATTGTCCCAAGAACAAAAGGGATAATAACAACAACTCCAGTAAGAAGAAGAAGGGCAGCAAAAGAAGGTTTCATGCTCATGCTGCCAAAGATGATGAACCTCCAAAGAAGAAGGCTAGGGCAGAAAGTAGTAGTGATGATGACTCATCAAGTGAAGAAGAATATGTTCTAATTTCTGCTCTTACAGGTACCATCTCCCATGGATGTAATGATTGGTTGATTGATAGTGGGGCTTCCAAACACATGACTGGGTTTAAAGAATCCTTTGTGAACCTATTTGAACATGATTCACCCCATAAGGTGAAACTTGGGGATGATTATCAATACCCAATCAAAGGAAGTGGTGAAGCCTCCTACAACCTAGATTCTGGAAAATCATTGAAGATGAAGGAAGTACTTTATGTACCTGGGCTCAAGAAGAACTTACTCTCCATTTCTGCATTAGATGCAAAAGGTATGAGGGTTGCATTTGTGGATGGCCAAGTCCTAATGTGGCCAAAGGGAAAGACCATAGATGATGCAGTAGTGATTGAAAAGCAAGAGGGAGGTTTGTACAATTTGAAGGGACAACCTGAACATGCCATGGTGACATAAATACAAAGATTCATCCATAGTCATGGATCACATAGAGGTATGTATAATTTGTTTTTGCAAAAGTTAACTAATGAGTTATGCAGGTCATTGAAGAGAACAAGAACACATTGCTAGACATAACTAGCAAATATGGTGACCAGGTATGTGTTTCTTATATCATAGGATCTATCATATAAGTATGCATGGCATGATTGATGATGATTGTTCATAAAGTCATAAGTTTGAATAATCATGGGCATATGCATATTATGTGTCTTACCTTAATTAATAATATGACTAACCAGAAGAGTCATAGGTTTGAGTAATTACAGGTTTAGACATGTTATGTTTCTTATGATATGACTAACCATAAGAGTCCTATATAAACCTTGAATGCTAATGCTTATTATTTATGTTTGAAATGATCATGACTATACATACTTGAGATTATTGTGTTTTAATGAATGTATGATTTTGTATGAGATCACAAGGATAACACAATCATGATACTAATAAGCATGCATAGGGACCAAGGATGAATATGAGTTCAAGAACAGGTAATCCAGGAAGCAAAGATCAAGAGGGAGCACACTCCAGTGGTTTCTGCAAGGGTGCAGATATTCAGAGGGACTTGTCCATCTCTCTACATTCCACAACAAGAAAGTGTAGAAGGACTCCAGCAGCTCCTGCAAGGAAGAAAAGACTCAGAGGGAGTCCACCCAACAAACAAACAAAGATAAGTATTTTAATTTTCTTGCATATTTGTTTGTTTAAGTAAAATTGTTCAATGATGTATATGCTCATGTTCCTAGACTTAGGATATGTATTGTGCATATTAGAATAGTTGCATTGATGAACAATATACTACTAATATACATGGGTAAGTGGCCTATGGCACTGTACAACATTCCATTGCTACTTATCTAGAATGAAACCTCTTTGCTGACATGTTGGGAGTTGTGCACACTCTTAACAATGTTCTGGTAGAGATTGGAAGGCATCTAGAAAGTTACGGAATATGGATAAATGTTGTATTGAAGCATTGGCTAAGATAATTGCATGACTGTATGACATATTTATTTATGTGTAAGAATTTGTTCTGAAAACTATGAGATGTTTTCTAATCATGCAATTTAACTTGTTGTGTAGGAAAGATCATATTCCATCACCTACAAAAGAAGAACTACAACATTTGTTCAGCAACAAAAATTATCTATTGAAGATATTGAAGTTCCCAGGATACGAGAAGAATGCCATGATCCGTCGATCATGAAGAATGATGTTTGGGATGTAATCCCAAGACATGAAGGGAAGTTTGCTATGACTTCCAAATGGAACTATCAGATCAAGCATGTTGCAGATGGCAGCATTGAGAAATATAAAAGTGATGAAATACACCAGATGAATTCAAGACAGCTTCCTTGAATGGTGTAGTTGAAGAAGAAGTGTATGTAGAGCAGCTACTTGGTTCTGAGACACATGATAGGAAATCATATATGTGCGGAACTTTGTATGGTGAAGATAGATTGATTACCGACATGTAGCGGAATCTTACTACCAAGTTCAAGATGAAGAACTTGGGGATGATGCACTATTTGTTTTTGGCATGGAGGTGTGGCAGAGTGCAGGTGGGATCTTCCTTGGTCAAGGGAAGTACACAGTAGATATCCTGAAGAGATATGGGATGATGGATTGCAAGGCCATGGCCACACCTATGGCATCGAATCTGAAGCTTCTTTGTGATGCTTCATCTGAGCCAGTTGATGTTTCTATGTATCGTCAGATTATTGGGTCCTTGATGTACCTGACGAACACAAGACCAGATATTTTCTTTGCCGTGAACACATTGAGCCAGTTCCTGACGGATCCGAGGAGTGTTCACCTGGTTGCTGTAAAGCATGTTCTGAGGTACCTGAAGGGTACAGTGGATTATGGGCTCAGATATGAGGCGAATCAAAAGTTTAACCTGCAGGGTTATGTTGATTCAGATTGGGCTGGCAGTGCTGCAGATAGGAAGAGCACATCTGGGTGTTGCTTCAGTATGGGATCAGGTGTGATCTCTTGGTTTAGCAGGAAGCAGTCCTGCGTAGCATTGAGTACAGCTGAGGCAGAGTATGTTGCAGCCTGTTCAGCTAGTTGTGAGG
Source organism: Larix kaempferi (assembly GCA_027924585.1). Lineage (NCBI taxonomy): Eukaryota > Viridiplantae > Streptophyta > Pinopsida > Pinales > Pinaceae > Larix > Larix kaempferi. The sequence continues at coordinate 2,442,179 of BSBM01000240.1, read as the reverse complement.
CAGTATGGCTACGGAAGCTACTGTCTGAGTTATTTGATCTCCCGTTGGAGGCTACTGGTATCTTCTGTGATAACCAGAGTTGTGTGAAGCTGTCCGAGAACCCAGTGTTTCATGACAGGTCGAAACACATAGAGATCAAATATCACTATATCAGGGATATGGTGCAGAGAGGAGCTGTGAAGCTCCTGTATGTTGCGACGGACGAGCAGATTACATATGTGCTGACGAAGCCACTAGCCAGGGTGAAGTTCGAGTACTTCAGAGAGAGGCTTGGCGTTCTTCAGATCGAGGACACTTCGAGGAAGAAGTGATGGACACATTTGCTGAAGCCATTCCAAGCATGTTGGAAGGAGGATCCTTCACATGGCTGTGGATGTAAGCGCTGGATGATGAGCATCAGGATGATGTTCTGGTTTCTGCTTGGATATGATCAGTTGGATCATTTTTATGTATGTATGTACGCATCATGTGGATGTTGGATATGATCAGTTGGATCATTTTATGTATGTATGTACGCATCATGTGGATGCTGGATATGATCAGTTGGATCATTTTATGTATGTATGTATGCATCATGTTGGATGCTTGGACCATGTATCTGTATATGTATCAGGTGGATACATTGTATGATCAGGTGGATCATGTATGGTGATATGTATCATGTATTTGTATTTGTATCAGGTGGATACATTGATGATCAGGAGGATCATGTATGATGATATGTATCAGGTAGATACTTGGTATGCATCAGGTAGATGCATTGATGATCAGGAGGATCATGTATGATGATATGTATCAGGTAGATACTTGGTATGCATCAGGTAGATGCATTGATGATCAGGAGGATCATGTATGATGATATGTATCATATATTTGTATCAGGTGGATACATTGACGATCAGGAGGATCATGTATGATACTTGGTATGCATCAGGAAGATGCATTGATGATCAGGTGGATCATGCAGCAGGATGTTGCAGTGATGATCAGGATGATCATAGATGACGAGCTTCAGGATGTTGCTCCAGATGACATGCAGCAGGATGTTGCAGTGATGATCAGGATGATCATAGATGACGAGCTTCAGGATGTTGCTCCAGATGACATGCAGCAGAATGTTGCAGTGATGATCAGGATGATCATCGATGACGAGCTTCAGGATGTTGCTCCAGATGACATGCAGCAGGACGTTGCAGTGATGATGATCAGGATGATCATGGATACATCAGGATGATGTATGGTGAGTATCAGGTTGGTACTCTGTGGCCGTGGATCAGGTTGTGCAGATGAGCATGTAATCCGGTGCCCTGGGAGATTTGCAGATGGTCTTTCGAGGTTTTGCCTATGGCATGTAATTCGGTGCCCTGGGACATCTGGCAAATGCTCTTTCGAGGTTTTGCTCTGAGAGGACATATAATTCGGTGCCCTGGGAGATCTGCAGATAGTCTTTCGAGGTTTTGCCTATGGCATGTAATTCGGTTCCCTGGGATATCTGGCAGATGCTCTTTCGAGGTTTTGTCCTATGGCATGTAATTAGGTTCCCTGGGAGATCTGCAGATAGTCTTTCGAGGTTTTGCCTATGGCATGTAATTCGGTTCCCTGGGATATCTGGCAGATTCTCTTGCGAGGTTTTGCCATGACCACATGTAATTCGTTGCCCTGGGAGATCCTATAGGTAGAGCTGTGTGCTCGTAACAGCCTGGGATGCTCTTGCGAGGTTTTGTGGTGAGGTCACATGTAATTCGGTGCCCTGGGAGATCCTATAGGTAGAGCTGTGTGCTCGTAACAGCCTGGGATGCTCTTTCGAGGTTTTGTGACGCACGTAAAAGTCCTGAGGATTCCACAGTATGGCCAGTGATGATGAAGACCTACAGGTGGTGGGCCTACATCCAGTATGAAAAAGGACTGGCTCTGTAGAACTTCCTATGACGAGTAGAGACAGAGATTGGTTGAGATAGTAGCAGCAGTGACGATGATGATGACGATGCATCGATGACGATGATCCAGAGAAGAAGACTTGTCTAGCAGATCTGTGTCGAGAAATACCTTCCTAGTTAAGAGGGAGTGTTGATGTATATGTAACTTCGGAATGTATTTCATCTGTATATTATATTTATATTTATTGTACCCTTATAAGAGATGTGTTATTCCTCTATAAGGAAGTGTCGTCATGTGGATTGACAAGTGTCGCAAGTGGGTGTACTTGCCGATGGGTTATTAGACCACCTTATGGGGTCGGCCCTGATTAATATATAATATAATGTGGGTGTATCAAATTAGACAAGTCGGCCCCAGTAGGTCACTGGGCAAAAAGGTGAGTATAAATAGAGATAGGAGATCTCTATTTTACTCACTCGGAAAAGTATCTATCTCTCTCTCTGAAAAGTGGCGCACTAGTGAGGAGGAGGAGGATCATTTGCTAGGAGACTATCTCTGTATTATTTGGTTGTATTTTGGTTGAGCCATTGCTCTCTCTATCTCTGAGGAAGTTGTGGGGTTTTTCACCTTAGGGTTTTCCCCATGGAAACTCTGTGTCTCTTGTCTCTATGCTTTTGATTCTTGTGATGCTTGTGATGCTTTTCATATTATGATTGTCATGCATTGATATACTGTAGATGTTGTTCTCTCAGCAAAGATCCTATAGTATTGTGATTTAATACTGAAAATTTAACAAAGTTATGAATGCTACCAGAATCAATGAGTATTGTAAGAGGAATCTTCTTGAAGTAACCCCTGACCCGCATTGTTTGGGGGGTGGTGATGCCAGATAAAGCATGGAGAGATATCTCTGGTTGTTCATCCTGAGATGGGGGGTCAATAGGTGGATCCTGAATGTCGAACTGATCATCCATTGTATCTGGAGTTTTTTGACCAATTGTAGACGCAGGTGGAGAATCCATATCACAATTATAACAAATCCCTTTTTCTCTGCGTGCCTGCATCTCTGTTTCAGAAAAATGCTTGATAGGAGTTGGTCAAGGAGCTGGCGGGATGGAAGGTCATTGAGAACCCATATTTTGGAAGGGAACAAAAGTGGGTTTGGAGCATTGTTGGGCTGCAATCTTGTCTGCTGCCAACTTAATCAACCCTAGGACTTCCATCATTGTGTTGGGACAGAACATTTTAACCTTTGACCGGATTTCATCCTTAAGACCACTGATAAAACAACTCCTGTAGAATTCATTAGACAATCCTTCTGTGTGATTGGCTAGTTTCTCAAATTATGTCTGATACTCTTTTGCAGTGCCACTTTGACGAAGTTTAGTGAGTGCTCCGGTGAAGTAATCAAAAGCACTAGGACCAAATCGTTGCAAAAGGAGTTGGCAAAAATATGTCCATTTTGGCTCGTCATGAGCATTGATGTACCAACGGGACCATTGAAGGGCTTCCTGTTCCAAATGAAAGGATGCAAGTGAAAATTTTTGGACATCAAAAGTGTTATGCAAACTGAAATACTGTTCTGCATGATAGATCCATCCAGTTGGATCAGTACCATTGAAGCGAGGAAATTCAAGCTTCGGACCATGGAAAGTGCTAGAAGAAGAGAACCCATTGGCTGCAGAAGATTCTGGTTGACGGTTATTGTTCATGGCTGAATGTTGAATATGGAGGCTGAGAAATTTTTCATCCAGATATTGGAGTTTCATTTGGATAGCTGCAAGTGCTTCCTTCATGGTTTTTGCTCCTGCGCGGGTGACAATCATAACCAGGAGTTTTTTTTTGGGGGGGGAATGGATAGAAAAACACAAACAAAAGCTTGTTTAGTAAAGGAAAATTTGGATTTGGGAAAAAGGCGGAAGGGTAATTGGGGTTTGACTAGGTTTTGGACAATGTTGAAGGGACAAAGAAGCAGAAAATGAGGATTTCAGAAGCGGGGTGAAAGAATGGGAAAATTTGGCAGAGAGGAACAAAGAAGCAGAATTAGGAAAGGAACTCTGTGGTAAAATTTGAAGGTGATTGGGTAAAATTTGAGGAAGTTATGGCAAACCCTAAAAATAGACAAATGTGGGATTTTGGGCTTTGGGAAGTTGAATTTGTGTTAAATTTTGAGCATTAATTCACAATACTCTTGGATCTTTACTGAGAGAACAGCATATACAGTATATCAATGCATAACAATCACAATAAGCATGACAAGGATCACAAGAATCAAAAGCATGAGAGACAAGAGACACAGAGTTTCCGTGGGGAAAACCTTAAGGTGAAAAACCCCACAACTTCCTGAAAGATAGAGAGAGCAATGGCTCAACCAAAGTACAACCAAAATACACTTGAGATAGTCTCCTAGTAGCAGATGATCCTCCTCCTCACTAGTGCGCCACTTTCTGAGTGAGAGAGATATAACTTTTCGAATGATCTAAATAGAGATCTCCTGATCTCTATTTATACTAACATGTTTGCCCAGTGACCTTATGGGGCCGACTTGTCTAGCTAGGTACATCCACAATATAATATATATATTTTAGAGCCGACCCCACACATGGTGGTCTAATAACTCATCTGCAAGTACACACACTTGCGACACTTGTCAATCCACATGACGACACTTCCTTATAGAGGAATAACACATCTCTAATAAGGGTACAATAGATATATATGAAATACATTCCAAAGTTACATATACATCAACACTCCCTCTTAACTAGGAAGGTATTTCTCGACATAGATATGCTAGACAAGTCTTCTTCTCGAGATCATCGTCACTAATGCTACTATCTCAACCAATCTCTGACTCTACTCATCATAGGAAGTTCTATAGAGCTAGTCCTTTTTCACACTAGATGTAGGCCCACCACCTGCAGGTCTTCATCATCACTAGCCATACTGTGGAAATCTCAGGACCTATTACGTGCGTCACAAAACATTAAAAGAGTCTCTTGACTAGCAAGAACCCTAAAGAGCATCTGAGGCCTTTTTCATCCTGTCCAGATCTCCAGGACTTATTACATGTGACCCCGCCACAAAACCTCGAAAGAGAATCCCAGGACTGATTACGAGCACAAGGCTCAACCTATCGGATCTCCCAGGGCACAAATTACATGTGATCACCACAAAACCTCGAAAGAGCATCCCAAGACTGATTACGAGCACAAGGCTCAACCTATTCTTTCTTCTTCTTCGGCTTGCTGCTGATTTTCACTTTCTTCCCTCTGACTTACATCTTCTGTTTCTTACTGCACCCTTGCATCTTCTGTTTCTTGTTGCAGCCTTGCTTCCTCAGCTTCTCTCTGCAACCTTGCATCTTCAGCTTCCTTTTGCAGCCTTGCTTCCTCAGCTAATCTTTGTTCTTCGTGGGCTAGGGCATCAACTGCTTCTCTCTCTTTATGCAGACTGGCTTTTCGGGCTGGGGCAGAGCTACAGCTTGCTCCACTACCTTGCCGACAAATATGCAATTCAGTCATGTTGTTGATGCCTCTGAACACTTCTTCCTTGGCATCATAGTAATGAGCATATTCAAAATGAGCATAAACTTCTTTGCAATGCTCGACAACCTTGCTCCGCCTATCATTTCTATGGAAGATCATTTCACCGAAGTGGAAAGCTTTCAGCTCTTGAACGAATTCCTCAGCTGATGCAACCCCTGAGAATTTGTAGGATCCTATGCAAAAGGGAAAAGGAGGGAAAGAAGCCTTATGTTGTTTGTTAAGCACCCCTCCTATTCTATCAAGGAAAATTTGCCTGACTACTTCCTTGAGGACTACATAATCAGTAGCGTATTTTGGAAAAATGTATGGCGCTTTGGTACCTCCAAACATCCTGATGCAGGTGCCCTGCTCTGAGAAATAAAAATCACCATAGTTTTCCAGGACCTCCATGGCATTTTCTGATAGACAATTGGGCTCTTCCTTGAAAATGTGCTCATATAGAGGCATGATGAACTCTTCCCAGATGAGCTTATAGCTTGCTCTGTAATTCTGAGCCCACATTATTTTATAAGCAGTGTAGACCGGGGTGTTGGATTTATCCCATGTGCAACCTAGCCTGGGGAAAGAGAGCTTGGCCAAGATGCAGTCAATGAGATAGGAAGACATGTAAAATTCTGGCTTTTTTAAGGCCATACCTTCTCTTGCAGTGGCCATTGTGGATTCCAAACTGTCTGAAAGGATAGTAGCCCAATCAAACACAATTCCTTTGAATGCTATGAAGTGGATGATGGGGGCCGACTGTATCCTATATATAGTGCCATCGGGCATGCCAAAAATTCTACATAGCATCAAGGTAATTAACCTAAAAGGAGGTCTTAGGGGCTGAACATCATATTCATCATTACCTCTCTTCCTCAGGTGCTTGCCTGTGACCAATAATTTTTTGGCCATCTTAATATTATTAATATTACCCAACCATTCACCACTTAGAGCTTGCTGGGGATGCGAGAATTTGTAGGTTGCAGCAATATACGCTGGATGGAATGAAGCGAAAGGTTCTCCCTTGCTGTCATGCAACACTCTTGTCTTTGGGTTGGCATGTTCCAATATCCACTCGATCACTTCAGAGCATGGGAACAATTCAGGGCGGGTAGAATCCCTAGCTATGCTGGAAGTTCTGATATTGAGGTAGATTTGTTCTTCTTCCAATAATACATCTGGGATATCCTGGTCCCTGATCATCCTGTAAACATCTCCCCAACGGACCTCGGGAGGAATGCCGATGGTACACTTAGTGTCTTGGAACATAGTTTCAGTCCTTAGTTGCACTGGCTCTAGTTCCATCACTTTAGTTTTCTTTCTACCACCTTTTGGCATCGTGGCTTATCCCTGCTAGCAACCAAATGTGAATCATTATAAAAATTTGCAACATGTTATGAGAGTGTAACATAGAAAAGGACAAATTTAACATGCTAATGAGAAATATAGACAAATTATGAAGCTGCATGCTGGGGAAGCAAAATAGATCACTTCAGAAAATGAAATATGGTCCTAAGACTTGATTATTCTAGGAAGACAATGTCTAGTCAGGAACTTTTGGAATGCTTCCGAAAAGGTAAGCATATGACGTGGAAAAAACCTGCTTTCCTCCTAGTCCTTGGACAGAGGGTGCCCTTCATCGTAGAACTTCTAATGGTCAATGGTGGGTTGGCCTGGAGTGAAAAGATCCTATGAATAAACAATGAAACAAGGGACTGTTTTCCACATTCATTAACTAAGCCAAAAGGTGAGTGGTTGAGTATCTCAACCGACCACGACTGCTATTAATAATATTTACGAAACAGTCTGTAGCCGGTACGAAGTTTGAATCAGGGTAGGAAAATGATCGGAATGCGGCCAGTGAAAAACTTGGATGGTCATGGCTACGACTTTCAGCTGGTAGGAATGAGAAACCTAAGGGGTCATGGCGGCCGTAATAAACAAAAAAAAAAATGACCTATGCTACCAATTTCTATCGACCACGTTATGAACGGGAAAACCCAAAAAGTAACTCGACGTGGAGATAAAACAAAGATGGCTGTTAAAAAACCTACCTGGAGACGAGACAGTGGTTGAGTCAGGTGGACGCGGTCATGGATGTGCTGAGATCGAGCGATCCGGCGCGGTCTTCCCAATGGCGTTCTTTGAACGCTAAAATAACAATGCGATCAACGAAACCCCCACCGTCCTTATAAAAGGTTAGACACGTGTGACATTTAAACGGGTAGCTGATGTCATTAAAACGGCGTTTTATTGCTTGTATGGTGTGGTCTTTTCAAAGCGTGTTGGCATTAAAGTGTGACCGTCGGTTGCGGGGCAGACTTACGAGTTTCGTCCGCAGTTGCGAAACAAAATGGCGAATTGCTTCGGCGTTTCGGGAGCACTTTGCGTATCTTTTCAAAATATAGTCTCTCAGAAGCTTATCGCGAATGGTTTTGCCGAGTCGTCCCACAGTTTCGGAAAGATTCAGGATATCCTTCCGCAACTTACGAAATAACTTTGTTCAAGCTTATCAACATTTGACGAAAGCTTCCCCAATTTCAGGAGTAAATCTCAAGTTCTTCCACAGTGTCGGTAGAGAAACTTGAGTTCTTCCCCAGTTTCGGGCAAGTTTGTTGAATTCTTCAATAGTTTCGGAAGAGAATGGTGAATTTCTTCCACAGTTTCGGAAGAGATTTTTATGTTTTTCCAAAAAAAAAAACACTAATTGTTTTCGCTATTTCAATGACTAACAACTTTAAGTCGTTCCACGGTGTCGGGAGAGAACCATGAATTCTTCCACGATTTTGAGAGAGAACGCCGAGTCCTTCCGCAGTTCTGGGAGAGTTCGCCGAATCCTTCCGCAGTTTCGGGAGAGTTCACTGAATCCTTCTGCAGTTTCGGGAGAGAAATGTTTTTTTAAATTAGAATAAAACTTCAATCTTTTTTAAAGAAGATTCCTCAGTTGAAAACAAAAACTAAGTTAAAAGGAGAATTAACCTCTTTAGGCAGTCTTTCTAGAAAAAGTAAAAGGAGGGGCCCCAATATGTACAAAATTTTGGGGGGGATGTTGCTGCAACAACAGGTCTTCTCTCCATAGATCATCAATAAACGAGGGCTAGGATAACTGGCCCTAGGAGGGCACATATTTTGGAGGAAGCATAATTCAATTCAAATATTTTTCATTTTTGTCCCAGTCACTAGTGCTGGGAGAAAACTAGGGCATCAAAATTTTTGGGTTTCCCTCCACCAATCCAAGAAAAGGAGTACACTAGACAACTCACCTTGAGAAGGCACATCTTTATGTCCAATCAAAAGTTGAAAATTCCAAGTTTGGAAAATTGGGGTTTCTCTAACAAAACCTAGGTCAGCCAGCTCTAGAACCAGGTTGGGCATCTCAAATTGGGAAGAACTAATTATTTTTTATTTCCATTTAAGGTTCTCATTTAAAAATGAAAAATCACACCAAGCTTGAGGATAAGCTTGAAGGAGCTTAACAATTCTGAGCATGCAAGTATAGAATCTCTCTTGTCCTATAACAAAATCATTTGAACAAATATGTCAATGAGGAGGTTCCATAACCAGAGGGAGAAGAGGAAAAGGAAATCCACAAGAAGAACTTGGTCAACGCAAGGAGGATCATTGCAGACTCCATCAAAGATCACCCCATCCCTCATGTATTATCATTGAAGATTCACAAGGAGATGTTTGATTCTTTGACAAAGATATTCGAAGGGAAGAACATCAATAGGAAGATGACACTATGGAACCAACTCAATAATGCGAAGATCGAACACTCAGAGACCATGCAATCTTACTTCATAAGGGTCTCTCAAATCAAGAAGCAACTTCAAGCAATTGAAGACAACGTAGAAGGAGAGATTGTTATGACCACGTTCAATGGTCTCCCAAGATCATGCGAATCATTAATTCTAGGAATATGTGCCAGGAAGAAGTTGATCACCTTCAGCAGACTATGGGAAGAATGCACCCAAGAAGAAGCTCGACTATTAGAAAGAGAAGAGAAGATGAGAGATAATGATTACGAAGCTCTAACTATTCACACTAAAGGAAATCACAACAAGAGGGAGGAACATTATCAAAGAAGATCCAGAAGGCACCATGGACCTAGCAGGGGTCTCTCAAGTATCAGATGTTACACATGTGATGAGAAGGGACATTACTCAATAAATTGTCCTAGAAATCAAGTATCCTCCCAGAAAACCAACAAAAAGAGGCATCATGCTCACATTGCTGAAGATGATGAACCAACAAGGAAAAGAACCAGAGAAGAAAGGGATGCTTCTTGAAGTGATGAAGAATATGTCTTAATCTCAGCGCTCATAGGAACCATCACACATGGGAACAATGATTGGCTTGTATATAATGGAGCATCCAAGCATATGACGGGGTGCAAGGAATCTTTCATCAACCTATCAGAACATGAGTCACCTCACAAGGTGAAACTTGGGGATGATTATCAGTATCCCACCAAAGGAAGTGGAGAAGATTCCTACAAGATAGATTCTGGCAAGTCATTAAAGATGAAAGATGTTCTATATGTACCAGGATTGAAGAATAATATTCTCTCCATCTCCGCATTAGATGCTAAAGGAATGCAAGTTGCATTTGTTGATGGCCAAGTTCTAATGTGGCCAAAATGAAAGACAATAAATGATGCAACAGTAATTGGAGATCAAGAGGGAGGCTTGGACAAGTTGAAAGGACAACACGCACATGCATTGGTTCATGACTCCATGGAACCAAGTGAAGTGTTGCACAGGAGGCTTGCACATGTACACTATAGAACACTACCAATTGAAAGCAAAGAAGTTTCAAGACTACCAGAAATCTAGACAAAGCATGAAGGCATTTGAAAGGGATGTGCACAAGGAAAGAACATGAAAAACACATTCCCTAGCAGTGAAATCAAGGAAAAAGGAATATTGGATATAGTCCAATTAGATGTATGCGGTCCCATATCTTCCAACTCATTAGGTGGGTATGTATACTATGTTTATTTTATAGATGATTTTTCCGTAAGACATGGATTTATTTCTTGAAGGGGAAAGATAAAGTATTCAAGGAATTCAAGGAATTCAAAGCATTGGTTGAAAATCATACACAGAGGAAGATCAATACTTTACGATCAAACAATGGTGGAGAATTCACTTCAGAAAAATTCAAGGACCTTTGTAGAGAATCTAGGATTTAGAGGGAGTTGAGCACTCCTTACAATCCTCAACAAAATGGCATTGCAGAATGAAAAAACAAAACAATAATGGAAGTAGAGAAGGAAATGCTACATGATCAGGATCTTCCGATGCACTTATGGGTAGAAGCAACACGGACAGCTATGTATGTACAAAACTGTACACCTCACCATGTATTGAACAACGAGACTCCCCAGGAAGCTTTCTTGGGAGAGAAACCATAATTCAGCCATATTAGAATATTTGGATACCCAGTGTACATACACATCTCGAAGGAACATATAACCAAGCTAGGTCCTCTTGGAAAGAAGGGAATATTCATGGGATACAACGACACATCTAAATCTTACCAAATATACTTCCTAGGGTTCAAGAAGGTCGAGATCAACAAAGACATGAATTTCTACGAAGATTCAACATACAACAAATCAAGAAAATTACCCATTGAAGAAACAAAAGAACCTGAAGTTCCCAGAGCCACAGACATAGTTATGGAATAAGCAATCCAAGAATTCATGAAGACTGTGACATGGTAGAACCACAAGAACCTGTACATCCACCTCGTGAGAAGAACTCCCACAAGATAAGAGCAACATGGGTATGTGAAGTAATACAAGATGCAGAGAAGTATGGTGCTCTAGATGGGATATATAGAGAAAGAAAGAGATGCAGACCATACTCCATATATGTGGCCCTACTATGTGACATCATTGATACAGAACCTTCCAACTACGAGGAAGAAACTGACAAGAAGGAGTGGAAGGTTTCCATGATCGAGGAGTACCAATCGATTATGAAGAATGATGTTTGGGAGATAGTTCCAAGACCAGCAGGGAAGTTTGTTGCGACGTCGAAATGGATCGAGAAGGTCAAGCATGTTGTAGATGGTAGGATAGAAAAAAAAAGGAAAGATTTGTGGCACGTGGCTTCTCCCAGAAAGAAGGCATAGACTATGAGGAGACATTTGCAAATGTAGCAAGGTACACTTCCATCAGATCTATAATTACATTGGTTGTAGTAATGAAATGGAAGGTACACCATATGGATGTCAATACATCATTCTTTAATGGTTTAGTTGAAGAGGAAGTGTATTTCATGTCCACAATTTTTGCTATGGTCCATGGGGGTGATTTTGGCCTAAGTCACCTAGGCATTAATTAATTAATTAATGGGTGAATGTGGAAATTAACTTATGGAATATGACTAAGGGTGTATGTGGGCGATTAAAGGGATAAGGTGGGCCCCCCTGAAGATATTAACCCCCAAACTAAGTGCTAAGGTGAATTATTTAATTAATTGTGAAATTTTGAGCTAGGCTTCTAATTTAATTAAATAATCAATGATTTTGGATTTTGGAGTGGGGAATTAATTTATTTTATTAATTGTATTCATTTATTAATATTTTGGCAACTAGATGATGTGTGTAAGTGGGCTAGGAGTAAATCCTCTTGAGGACAATGTTACTAATTCGGAGCTGGAGGCCAGGAAATAGCAAGGGATTGTTGTGGCCACAACAGATCCCATGCTTAGTTAAGGCATGGGAGCCCCATTTTTAATAAATTCGAAGGTATATGGGTAAGTTTCCATTTGTGAATATGAGTTTTCGGTTTAGAGGTCTTTAAATCCCTTGCCCAGATATTAATACTTCATTTTCTCTGCCTGATCTGGATTATCTCTAAGTGCTTAGTTTGCAAAAATATTTAAATTTTGAGTATTTTAACTTTTTCTCTACCAACCCGAAACCCAAAAGTTTCAGGTGCGGGATATTGGTGTTTTCATTTCTGGATTTTCGTCATCCTGAAACCTGCAACCTGAAAGTTGCGGGTGCAGGATTTCATTTTTCGAAGTTGTTTTATATAAACCCGAAACTCGAAACCCGACAATGTCGCGTTGTGGGAATCCAGTTTTTTTTTATTGTCTATAAGTTTTAATAAACCCAAAACCCGAAACCCGATAATGTCGCATTTCGGGATTCAGAAATCATTGTTTTTTGCATTTGATTGCGTTCCAAAACCCGCAACCCACAATTTTCAGGTTGCGAATTTCGAGAACCCAGTTTTGATTTGGTTATATTTTTGAAACCCGAAACCCGCCAGTGTCGGTTTTCGGCTTTCGAGAGTGGTAAATAAAACTTTTAGTTGTGTTTCCCAACCCGATCCCGCATCTCGCATTGGTTAATCTTAGCCCTTCTTTACTCTCAATCCTACGGTTGTGATTTAACTTGTGTAATTTGATAAATATGGGGTTTTTATTTAGTTTCGTTATCATTTTCACTCGCCAAAATCACCTCGCTGTGCTGATTTTGCTTTGAATTTTGGTGCTAAAGGTCGTTATTGCCAGTTTTTCAGTTATTTTAGGATCAGTTGTTTCTATTGCTACGTTTTTGTTCAGTTGTTTGGTTATTCTGGATTCAGTAATGACCTTTTGTTATTTGATTCAACTCTCGAGGCTTTGTAGGTTATGATTTTTCAGTCTCCACAGTGTAGCTTGGTATTTCTGTTAAATAAGCGCCCTGGATCTGGTTTCACAGGTGAAATCAAGCCGCCAGTTTGTGTACTAAAACTCCTGTCTTAGCCATTCTGCAATCATCTCTCTCACCGTAACTCCCATTTTTATCTCAAATCCGAGGTCATGATTGTTGATGTGAATAGATTTGTAATGATGAGCTTTCAGATGCTTTTTAAGTCATGCAAGTCTCGATTGGATTTGTACTTTCACATGCATCTAGATCCGGTTAACTCAGAATATGGCTCATTTCGTTACAGTTTGGATGATTGTAGTGCCTTAATCATAATAATTTAACCATTACGACTGGCTTTGTTCAATCATTACCATCCTATCAACTGGCTTGAAATTGGCAATGAACATGAAACTTTCAGTTTGTCGTTTGCATTCTCTAAGGGGAATTTTTTTTTTATAATAGTCTTGTGAGCTTCCTTCTGAACATATTTAATAGAGACAGTATGCAGAAAGGTCATGAATCTACCAATTCCCATTTGAAAGATGAAGAACTCTATCCCTTACTTTATCAAGAACCTATGTCACCGCCTTTTGATGCAGGTGTTCCTGATTTAAGCAGTGATAGTAGTGAAGAAGATTTTGATGCTCCGTTTGTTTGCATGCAAATTCTTGGCAAGAAAGACAAGAAAGTTTTGAAAGAATTGGTTGACTATGACGATGATATTATATGAGATTATATAATCAATGAAGAACCTAATATTCTACCAACTTCTTCTAAGGTGGACCCTTCGACGGATTTCTCTATTTTTGAGAACTTAGTCTCTCATCCAGAAGTTCCTGCGGTAAATTCTCCACAAGCCGAATCATCAGTTGCTGATAATGAGCAGGTTGGAGCGGAATTCTTGTTGAGATATGAGGATATTTCAAATTAAGGAATATATCTTTAAGAACCCCTTTGAAAAGGTGAAAGAAATCATGTAGTCTGAGAAATGGCAAGATTTCCTGGATCAATAGTTGAATCCGATTTTGTAATCTCTATTTCCTATGACTCTCTCATTGTACTCTGTTGTAATATTTTTATTTAAGGAGGAATATCTCTCTTAGTTGGGAGGTTGGAATTTTTGGAATTATAATTCAGCAAAAGATAACACTCGGGATACTCTGTGACCAGAGTCATTGTAATTTTGGTACAAGACATCTTAATACACTAATGTTATCTTTGGATCCATCTTTTGATTGTTACTCAAATTTATTTGAGGATTTCTGATTTTATATTCCAGATTGTCATCCACTGTATGTATGATATCTTGTTAGATACCGAATGAATGCATAGATCTGTTTTATTGATTTTTTTGTATAACTGATGTATGCATGAAAATATTTGATTGAATTTCTTTAATTAAATACTTTCTTTATCGATTTCTGCAATTGATCGGACATACATTCAATCATTGTTTATTTTTCAATCAACAAACAGATAACAGGTTATATCTTGATGGTCTTTAAGCTTGAATTGTCATTGTCTGATTTTCATTAAGTAATCATAATTTAAGTCAGCAAATATCTCATCTGAAGGCATTTCTATTAAGGGTGATAAACTATTTGTTCCTTACACCTCAGGGTTGATCTGCACAAACATCAAGCTTTTCATCTTAGAATAGGTTTGACTTAAGATTAGATCCTTATTTCTAAATAGGTTAAGTTAGAGTTGTTTACTGTTTTCCATATCTTTGTTTCCCTGAATTGGGAAACTGATCTTATTGATCAAACCACTTACTCATAGAGTGCCAGAGGAGGCTGAATATCTGTGGGTGATTACCACACCAAACAGCTCGAGGATAGAATTTCCCTTGCGCAGGGTCTTTCGAATCCTTTGGTTGGGTTTTCATCCCCTGTTGTGTGCCTTGGAACCCATTCCATCACCTTGCAGTAACCTGCACATCCGAGGCATCAACAAATGGTGCTAGAAGGAGGGCCACCAGTATAAAATGCCTAAGCAAACCTCTAATAAACCTCCTCCAGCAAGTACTTCAACGGTTCAAACCCAAAGCTAGTCTAGGGCTTCAACATCTGAACAACCAACTGATTCACAACCTACAGTTATACCTGTCACACCTGTGATACAACAGGAGAACAGAGGGGATATCATTTTCACATCACCTACAAGGGGACCCATATCATTAGAGAAGATATTGAAAACATCTGCCGATAGGGTTTTAAGAGCAGAACAACGACTTGTCGATCAAAGAAGATGTGGTCTAGAAGCCTTAAATTTAGAAGATATTCTACAGACTAGTGGTCAGGAAGATCAGCAAATTTTTGTTTCACAGGACAATGACCCACAGATTTAGCATACCGCTGATATAAATACAGAGCATCAATGTGTAGTTGATCAACAACCTGAAAACCAAGAGTTAGTTGATCAACCAGTTTCTCCTGAATATAACTGTGGGACCACTCTCATAGGAACACAAGGTCAACCAAAACTTGGAGCCGGTGGTCCACCACCATCCCCTTCTTCATCTTCATCATCTTCCTCAGATGGTGAGAATTCTTCTAGCTCATCTTCAAAAGAAGAAGAATGAGAACCTCCGATGGCTGGGGAAGGTCAAAACAGACCTTGGCCTGACCAAGGTGCAGTTTTCATATTAGGAGATCAACATAGATTACCTAAGAATCCTGAGAAATGGCTGCCTAAATTCAACCCTGATGATAAGACACCCGCATTGGATCATATAAAAACTTTCATGCAGGCAATCAGACTTAGAAGCGTGGTACATGAGGATGTAGTATGTAGACTCTTTCCCTGCTCTTTTGAGGGTAGGGCAGCTACGTGGTATTTTTCCCTACTAGCCCAATCTATAACGTCCTGGGATGACTTCGAGAAAAATTTCACCCAAAAATTTGGGGATGATAAAACACCACAGGATCTTGTCTTAGAATTATCCTCTATGAAAATCAAAGGAAAAGAAAGGGTAAAAGACTTTAACCAAAGGTTTTCATATCTCAAAAGCATAATTCCTACCAATCTTCTTCTTGTTGAAGAATATTTGGTAGCTTATTATGAAAAAGGTCTACCTATCCCTATTGCAATGTGGGTCAAAAGGGCACAGAAAGGTACTTTACTAGAGGAATTTGATGAAGCAATCCAAGTTGAGAAGGATATATTTTGTCTGAAATATAGCCCTGAAACTTCAGAAGAGCACCCTTCTACTTCTAGGAAAAGAACTGAGAACGTCCCCAAACCAACTGTTCAGAACAAGGATCCATTTGATATGGATGACATGAAGAAATTCATTCAAAGAATGTCAAATGAGATGGTGGATTTGAAGAAGAACACTAGTGACAATCAGAACCAAAACAGAGGTTTTGAAAGGCCACCATTTAGGAGACCTTACCAGCCTCCACAAAATCCACCACCACCAAATCCGGCAGAAGGACTGACAAACAACAAACTCTATTCTATTTTTAGAGCATTGGCAGTAGAATCTCAAATCACCCCTGACACTTCCAACGATCAAACCATCCCAGGTCCACAATTACCTGTAGAAGAAGAAGAAGGTGATCCATAGGTCGATGCTATGGGTTTCTTTTCAGAAATTCCTATGTGTGAAAAAGAAGAAGAACCTGAGGAGGTGTTTAACACACAACATCCTTATAACACAAGGTCAAGACTACAGCCACCTCAAGAACCTTCATCTTCTCTTCTAGTTCCCACCAACAACAAGACTGTTCCTCAAAAGGATATAGTCCTCCCTGAAATGGAGTACAATCTAGTCGAAGATTTAAAAAGAGTCAAATCAAACATCTCTTTGTTTGAGCTACTTAAGATCCCTGCTATGAGGGATTGCTTACCTAAAAGCCTAATAGTCAAACAACCTAGAGAGTCACAAAGTAATAATCTAGACTCTGTTACTAAATATGATGATAAAAAACCAGCAAGTAAGAGGACTCCTCCTTTCCTGCTTATTTTTGATATTTTCAACCGGAATGTGCACAACTGCATGATAGATTCAGGTGCGTCATCAAATGTGATGCCCCTCTCTGTTTGTATGAAATTGAATGCAACGTGGGAACCCTGCCCAACCCAGATTGTGCAACTTGATAGATCCAAAGTCAGAGTGGTAGGTAAGTTGAGAAATGTTTTTCTTACACTGCCAGCTGATCCCAGGATCCACCAGACAATTGACATCATGATAGCTGACATCCCTAAAGCCTATGGGATGTGGTTAAGCAGGGACTGGTTAGAGAAACTTAAGGGTTACTTTGTCACCGACTGGTCCCGTTTATGGTTGCGTTACAATGGTCAACCGAATAAAATTAAGATCAGTAGAGAACCTTTTATGAAATAGATAGTCACTGATCTTAATGACTCGAGCGAACCTGCTGGTTATCTCACCTCTCACGTAGAGCACTTTACATTTGATACCTTTTTTGGTGAATTCCTAACTGATGCCTCACCAGAAGAAAGCATTCAAAACAAATCACATATTACTTCTATACCTTTCTCTGGTGAAATTGTGCATAATGTATACAATGTAAATACAAATTTTAGAATAGACCCTGTCTCATGGACCTTATTTTTTGATGGTTCCAAGTCTAAGGATGGAGCTGGAGCAGGTTGTAGCCTCATTGATCCTAAGGGAATGAAAATTATGATTGCTTGCAGGCTATAATTTGATTGCACTAATAATGCAGTTGAGTATGAGGCTCTGGTACAGGGGCTCAAGAAGGCCATTGATTTAGGTGTGCTGGCAATAGAATGCTATGGAGATTCTGAAATTATAGTTAAGCAAGTCATAAATAAGATACACTGCTTATCTCCGTGTTTGGATGATTATCAGAAGATGGTAAGGGATCTAACCAACTCATTTTTAGCATTCAATATTAAATCAATTCCCAGATCACAAAATTTCAATGCAGACCTGTTACCAAACAGAGCGTCTAGACTGATCCCACCTGAAGGCCTGTCTCCTCAAACTTTTTCGATCGAATTGATGTACAAACCCTCCATTCCAGATAATGTGACTAATTGGAAAGTGTTTGATGATGACCGACAGATACTTGACTTCCTCACTACTCAGGATACGTTCCAAGACATGGCCATTGATGAAGCAGAACATGAAAAGTCACTCACTGATCCCTCAAATGTTATCCCAAATTCAGTGATCAATCTAGAAAAGTTTTATGATTTGCAAGACGAGTTCAAATCCCAAACTAATTATAAAACTCAAAGCTCATTCTTGAACTATGAGCGAGTCAATTTAGGCACCGAGCAGGAACCTCGCTTTATCAATTTGGGAGTTGATTGTACCCGTGAAGAACGAAGAGCCATCATTGCATTGTGTAAACAGTATAAATATGTTTTTGCCTGGACTGATGACAAATTGAAAACATTTGACACTAGCGTCATGTTCCATAATATACCCATGAAACCAGAGGTTAAGCCATTTCAACAAAAGCTGTGGAAGATGCACCACAGTTTAGAGCCTTATGTTAGAAAGGAGTTGGAAAAGCTACTCACAGCTCGAATTATATTTCTAGTTAGGCACACTCAATGGATAGCCAACTTAGTGCCTGTTCACAAGAAAAGCGGTGAAATTCGACTATGTGTCCATTTTAGGAACCTGAGTCGGGCTTCTGAGAAAGACAACTATCCTGTTCCACATATGGAGCAGATTCTTCAAAAGGTATCCGGGTCGGAAATATTTTCCCTCCTAGACGGATTTTCGGGATATAACCAAGTTATGGTTTCCCTAAACGACCAATTGAAAACAGCTTTTAGAACCCCTTGGGGTACTTTCGCCTACAAGCAGATGGACATATCTTTCCGAGGGTTAATGCATAGTTTTGTCGTATTTTATCTTGATGATATCACTATTTACTCCAAAATACGACATGAACATGTGTTTTCTTTGAAATAGGCTTTCGATCGCTGCAGGAAATTCGGTATTTCTCCCAACCCGAAGAAATCTATTTTTGCAGTAACAGAAGGAAAGCTTTTGGGCTTCATTGTTTCGAAAGAAGGTATGATTATCGATCTTGAATGCATAGAGGCTATTTCAAATATTGGGCTAACAAGTTCACGCAAAGCAATGCAATCCTTCTTGGGTAAGATTAATTTTGTACGTAGATTTGTACCAAATTTTGCAGAGATAGTCAGACCGTTACAACTTTTGGTCAAGAAAGATGTGCAGTTTACTTGCTCGCAGGAACAGAGAGATGCTTTTATTTAAATTCGAAGGGCTATCGCTAAAGATCCTGCTCTCATGCCCCCAGATTTTGATAAGGATTTCATCCTTTATACTTTTGCCACTGACTTTTCTTATGCAGCTGTCCTAACGCAAAAGCATGACAATGATGCAGAGATCCCGATCTCTTTTATGAGCTCAACATTCAAAGGTGTAGATCTTAATTACTCACAGATTGATAAGCAAGCATATGCGGTCTATAAGTCTATCAAACATTATAGGCCCTACTTGCTAAAGTCTCGAACCAAAGTCATTGTTCCATATTCTGCTATTAGAAATGTCATGATCCAGAAAGAGCTAGGGGAAAAGAGGGCCGATTGGATGACAGCCCTGCAAGAATATGATCCTGAGATAAGACCAGCTAAAATTGTCAAAGGGCAAAGCCTTTGTCTTCTTACCGCTCAATCCAACGACCCTACGCAGTAGCAATCCGAATGGGATCAGGAGGAAGAAATTCCCTCAGGTGTTGTTAACGCTATCGATGGCCCCGATGTCAGAATGGTATGATGATATCAGATTTTTTTTGAGCCATGGGTTTTCTCCCAAAACCCTTGATTTTAAGAAAAGAAGGGCTTTGAGACTAAAAGCTGCTCCTTATTAGTTTAATGATCAAGTTCTTTTTAGGAAAAATTATGATGGAGTATTTCCTAGGTGCTTGGAAAAACATGAAACTAATGACATCTTATTTCAATTTCATGCAGGACCTGCTGGAGGCCATTTTTCGAGTAAGACTACAGCACATAAGATTCTCAAGGCTAGATATTATTGGACCATGTTGTTTAAGGATGCTTATGCTCATGTAAGGAGGTGTGAACCATGCCAGACATGCACAGGCAAGTTCAAGAAACCTGCATTTCCTCTTCAACCAGCCATAATTCAGTTTCCATTTCAACAATGGGGACTGGATTTTGTCGGGCCTATAAACCCTGCTTCATCCCTCCAACATAAATATATTCTCATAGCAACTGACTACTTCACCAGATGGGTGGAGGCGGCCCCGGCCCCTCTTAAACAATGTAATGCCATTCAAGTAATCTCCTTCCTTGACAACCAGATCATCACACGGTTTGGCACTCCAGAGTACCTAGTTTTCGATAATGCATCCTACTTCTCTTCAATCGATATAACTGAATATGCCTTTGAAATGGGCATTAAGCTAAAGTTTTCTGCCAATTATTACCCTCAAGGCAATGGTTTGGTTGAGTCTTCAAACAAAAATATGATAAATATTCTCAAGAAGGTTGTAGCTTCTCATCACAGAGATTGGCACACATAGTTATATAATGCTTTATGGGAAGATCGAATTACCCCAAAGGTAGTGATTGCAAATTCCCCGTACTATCTCATTTATGGAAAAGAAGCCATCCTTCCTACTAATCTCACCATCCCTTCACTACAATTGGCCCAGTCTGTCCAAGAAGATGATTCTTCTCCTCTCCAACAAATAATTGATACTCTTTTGAAGCTAGAGGAGGACAGGGAAATAGCTAAGAACAAATTGTATCATCATCAACAGATGGTGAAAAGATGGTTTGATGAAAAATCCTCATCTGACAGGGTATTTTCTGTTGGTGACCTGGTTCTGAGGTGGGACAAGCAACACAAAGATAAGAACCAGTATACCAAGTTTTAGCACCTTCGGCTTGGGCCTTTCATTATTACAGAAAAGATTGGTCTCGGCACTGTTAGATTATAGACATTGGAGGGAGTTGTGGACACCTACCTAGTGAATGTGTCTCTTCTCAAAAAGTATTTTTTCTGAACAATCTGGTGCACTTGTATATTGGTGTGGTTTGTTTTTCAATCATTTGTTTTTCTTGTATTGACATCTTGACTGTTTTTTTTTTTTTCGTTTCATTTGGTTTTTCATTAATAAGGCTTCACACATTTGGTAATGGCTCATGATCACTTTTCTTAGCAACAATTGTTTCTGAAGTCTTAGCATTGTTATCAATCTTAGTTCTGGCTTATGATTAGAATTTTCTATGAAGAATAAACATTCAATAAGTGCAGTACTTTTGGATACTTTTCACTTTGATCATTATCTTTCGCAATGCTCTATTTGTGTAATTGAGGGATGGAGGATGGTCATCATTTCTTTATCTGGTGTTTCATGGTTGAACAACATATCATAATAACCTGGCCAGCTCTGATTGCTCATGGATCCTTTTAAAATCACTTTGATTATAAATTCTATTTTAAAATTATAAGTTACAAGGTGGGTGGTCTTGCTATCAAGCCAACCTATTAGGTTCATAGGTGTTTAAGTGGAATGACATCTTCACATCAAGCCACCACACTTGGAAGATGACTTTCAATTCTGTTGGAAGGTGGAAGATCCTATTATAGTTCAGTCCATTCATGATCTGCAAAACACTGGTGAGTAACATTACCACCATATGGTCACCAAGCCATGGTAATGCTTGTAGCTTATGCTAAAATAAATTATTTTGTCTTTCATTTATAATATTTTGTTGTATACAAGAACAGGGGGGGTCTTATCACAAGCCATCCCTACTATGATCAGGGGTTTGAACTTGGACTAGAGTTATCGCAATGTGGTCACCAAGCCATGATAATTTCTTTTGGTCTTACAGCCGGAAGACAAGGAGTCTTGTCATCGAGCTAGCTTGACCAGTTTCCAGATCAGGCTTGTGAATGGCATTGTTTCATCTGATCACCAAGTCAATACAGTGGTCTTGTATCAACAAGGTTTTATGTATAATCCATCTTTTAACCCAAAAAAGAGCACAAAAAAAAGGAGGAAAAGAAAATATAAAGAAGTGTATATAACCCAAAGAGGATCACTGAATATACATGCATCTAATAAACCAAGGTGATCCGTAATTAGGATATCCATGAGCATTTCTAAGACTATTTCTAGATTCAACACAAGCTGGTTTTCGATGATTACATCATGGTAAAGATTCGGTATTGTTCTTTAAATCTACTTATCAGATGAGTGTTATCTTTAAAATGGTCACTGTTTGAGATTTATCCATTTTCATATTTACTGTTTGTTGGATGTTATCTTTTTGAGTATTTTCTCTGAATTGAGTTTCAAGAAACTGGTTGATTAACATGTTGTCTTTAGTCAGATTTGATTACAGAGATAACTGGTTCTTCCTAGCCAGTCTCCATTTGTTGTGGCCACAACAAAGCCCATGCTTAGTTAAGGCATGGGAGGCCCATTTTTAATAAATTCGAAGGTATATGGGTAAGTTTCCATTTGTGAATATGAGTTTTCAGTTTAGATGTCTTTAAAGAGCTTGCCCATATATTCACACTTCATTTTCTTTGCCTGATATTGATTACCTCTAAGTGTTTGGTTTGCATAAATCTTTAAATTTTGAGTATTTTAACTTTTTCTCTACCAACCCAAAACCCGACAGTTGGACAACCCGAAACCCGAAACCCGAAAGTTTCGGATGCGGGAAATTGGTGTTTTCATTTTTGGATTTTTGTCATCTTGAAACACACAACACGAAAGTTGCGGGTGCGGGATTTCAATTTTAAAAGTTGTTTTATATAAACACGAAACCCGAAACCAATGTCGCATTGCAGGATTCCAGTTTTTTTTTTTTTGTAAGTTTTAATAAACCCGAAACCTGACAATGTCACATTTCAAGATTCGAAAATCATTGTTTTTTTGCGTTCAATTGCGTTCCAAAACCCACAACCCGCAATTGTCGGGTTGTGGCTTTCGGGAACCTGGTTTTGATTTGGTTATATTTTTGAAACCCGAAACCCGCCAGTGTCAGTTTTTGGCTTTCAGGAGTGGTAAATAAAACTTTTAATTGTGTTTCCCACTCCGATCCTGCATCTCGCATCAGTTAATCTCAGCCCTTCGTTACTCTCAATCCTACGGTCGTGATTTAACTTGGTTAATTTGATAAATATAGGGTTTTTATTTAGTTTTGTTATCATTTTTACTCACCAAAATTACCCTGCTGTACTGATTTTGCTTTAAATTTTGGTGCTAAAGGTCGTTATTGCTAGTTTTTCAGTTATTTTAGGATCAATTGTTTCCATTGTTGTGTTTTTGTTCAGTTGTTTGGTTACTCTGGATTTAGTAATGACCTTTTGTTATTTGATTCAACACTTCGAGGCTTTGTAGGTTATGATTTTTCAGTCTCTGCAGTGTAGCTTGGTCTTTCTGTTAAATCAGTGCCCTAGATCTGGTTTCACCGGTGAAATCAAGCCGCCAGTTTGTGTACTAAAATTCCTGTCTTAGCCATTCTGCAATCATCTCTCTCGCCGCAACTCCCATTTTTATCTCAAATCCGAGGTCATTATTGTTGATGTGAACAGATTTGTAATGATGAGCTTTCATATGCTTTTCAAGTCATGCAAGTCTCGATTGAATTCGTACCTTGGCATGGATCTAGATCCGGTTAACTCACATTATGGCTCATTTCATTACAGTTTGGATGATTGTAGTGTCTTAATCATAATAATTTAACCATTATGACTAGCTCTGTTCAATCATTACCATCCTATCAACTGGCTTTAAATTGGCAATGAACATGAAACTTTCAGTTTGTCCTTTGCATTCTTTAAGGGGAAATTTTCTATATAATAGTCTTGTGAGCTTCCTTATGAACGTATTTAATAGAGGCAGTATGCAGACAGGTCATGAATCTCTCAATTCCCATTTGAAATATGAAGAACTCTATCCCTTACTTTATCAAGAACCTATGTCACTGCCTTTTTATGCAGGTGTTCCTGATTTAAACAACGATAGTAGTGAAGAAGATTCTGATGCTCCATCTGTTTGCATGTAAATTCTTGGCAAGAAAGACAAGAAAGTTTCGAAGGAATTGGCTGACTATGATGATGATATTATACGAGATTATATAATCAATGAAGAACCTGATATTCTGCCAACTCCTTCTAAGGTGGACCCTTTGACAAATTTATCTGTTTTTGAGAACTTAGTCTCTCATCCAGAAGTTCCTGCGCTAAATTCTCCACAAGCGAAATCATCAGTTGCTGATAATGGGCAGGTTGGAGTGGAATTCTTGTTGTGATATGAGGATCTTTCAAATTAAGGAATATATCTTTAAGGACCCCTTTGAAAATTGAAAGAAATCATGTAGTCCGAGAAATGGCAAGATTTCTTGGATCAATAGTTGAATTCGATTTTGTAATCTCTATTTCCTAGGACTCTCTCATTGTACTCTATTGTAATATTTTTATTTGAGGAATACCTCTCTTAGTTGGGAGGTTGGAATTTTTGGAATTATAATTCAGCAGAAGATAAGACTGGGGATACTCTGTGGCCAGAGTCATTTTATTTTGGTACAAGACATATTAATATAGTAATGTTATCTTTGGATCCATCTTTTGATTGTTACTCAAATTTCTTTGAGGATTTCTGATTTTATATTCTAGATTGTCATCTATTGTATATATGATCTCTTGTTAGATATCTATTGAATGCATAGATCTGTTGTATTGATTTTTCTGTATAACTGATGTATGCATGAAAATATTTGATTGAATTTCTTTAATTAAATACTTTCTTTATCGATTTCTGCAATTGATCGGACATACATTCAATCATTGTTGATTTTTCAATCAACAAAGAGATAACAGGTTATATCTTGATTGTATTTAAGCTTGAATTATCATTGTTTGATTTTCATTAAGTAATCATAGTTTAAGTCAGCAAATATCTCATCTGATGGCATTTCTGTTAAGGGTGATAAACTATCTGTTCCTTACACCTTAGGGTTGATCTGTACAAACATCAAGATTTTCATCTTAGAATAGGTCTGACTTAAGATTAGATCCTTATTTCTAAATAGGTTAAGTTAGAGTTGTTTACTGTTTTCCATATCTTTGTTTCCCTGAATTGAGAAACTGATCTTATTGATCAAACCACTTACTCATAGAGTGCCAACGGAGGCCGAATATCCATGGGTGATTACCACACCAAATAGCTCGAGGATAGAATCACCCTTGCGCAGGGTCTTTCGAAGCCTTTGGCTGGGTTTTCATCCCCTGTTGTGTGCCTTGGAACCCATTCCAGCACGTTGCAGTAACCTGCACATCCAAGGCATCAGCAGGGATGAAAAGCAGGAACGTGTAAGATGTTACCAAAAATAAAGAAATGGAAAAAAACGATAAAAATATAAGGGAGGTAAAAATTTCCAAAAGAGAACTCAAATTACAAAGCACGAAAGTTTTACAAGGAAGGAAACATCTTGAGACAAAAGGGGCAAAGTTTCTAAAGGAGAGAAAAGGTGTAAGAAGAAAAGTAAGCAATATATATCCACTCATGGGTGACCCATTCTGATAGGTCACCAATCAAATTAAATTTTTCAACATGTCAACATGAATTCTATAAAAGAATGCTTCCAACTCCCATTAAGAACCTTTTTCATTTGCATTTTTGTCTTGAGAGCTCTAAGTGTCTCTTTTGTTGAGTGACGTGCCTCAACTCTTTCTTGGGTGATGTTCCCCAAGGATACATAATGTTTAGTTATTTAGTATTCAGATCATGAGAGTAATATTGTAGACATTCAGATCCATATCATATCCTAGTTGAAGACCTTCAAGCATTCAGAGAAGGAGGCCATGGTTTTATTGTTTTTGTAGCTAGTTTTAGTGGAGAATCACTAGTAGGAGGAGCTAGTTTTCAGTAAATGTGCCCAGGTTCTTTAGGAAGACAAATGTGCCATTATTTGCAAAGATCAGAGATGCATATGACCATAGAAACACTTCAGATCTGATTTCATACTCTTCTTCCACTTCTACCTTCATTCTCAACTACATTTGGAGGAGTTTTCCCTGGAGAAGGGAGATGGTTCAATAAATTCGCCCCTGTGATGATCAAAAGTTCATTATGCAGAAAATATCAGACATATGACCTGTAGGTGGTATGATAAATACTTCAGAATAGAGCCACAGTAATCTTCCTACTTCTCATCTTCATTCTCTATCATTTTGTAATGAAATTCTAGCCTGTGAGGCATTGTAAGTTTGGAAGGAAATCAAATAATTAAAAGAAGTGTTTTGAAGTTTACATTTTGACTTATATCTACAGATTAATTTATATCAGAGCATTAATTCATATCATAACAAAGTATAGTGAATTATGGAGGAAGTTTGACCTTTAAAGATGAAGACTATCTCATTGTGTGCAATTTCATGACTAGTTTGAACAGTATGAAGAAGAGGCGGTATCTATCAGATATTTTTAATTACCAAGAATAGATGAGGGTTACTTTTGTGACCAGCCTTATGATTTTGACATGAGATATGATCCACCTTTGTATGAAATTTTTAATGGAAAAACACTCAGTGGAAGGAATCATAAGGGATCATTCCAGTACCTCATGGAATACTATGCCTTAAAGGAGGAGATCCGGGATCTCTTATCTTTCCGATATTATTGCGAACTTGAGGTAGGTTGGATGATACAGAAAAAAAGTATGGCTGCACTTATTGTTGAGAAGGTGTGCAAAGAATTGAATCATATGTTGTAGTAGAGAGAAGGATCAAATCGCTCTTCCAATTTATTCCCTAAGACATCAGTTCATAAAGGAGGAAATACTAGTCATAGGTATGATCGGAAATCTGATTGTTCATCACAGCCATCATACCATGAGGAAGAGCTTGCAAATATAAATTGAACTATTTTCAGCAGCCATAAGGTTGATGAGTTACCAAATTTTTCATCGAAAGAACATGAAGAAGGTGAATGTTGTATTGGATAAAACTCACTATGGATACCACAACGGATAGATGACTACCAGAAATCTACTCAATTCTCAAAACAATGCTATTATAAATGACATTGTTAACACAATGGAGAAATGTAACCAACCTCGATCCAACGTTTGATGTAGATCCCCATCGGAGCTTTCAATCCATGCACATCCAAGCACTTGTAATCTACAAATTAGTCTCGGCAACCAATATCTAACAAGTACATGTGATATATAAATGACATTAACATTATCAATAACAATGGTCCATAATATCATAAGCAAATGCAACCCAATGTATAATAAATGACATTCACACCATTAATGGACAAGAATATGAGTATTTCTATTAATGAACAAGAAGAAGTACAAAGTGATACGACCTCTTGCCAGCAACCAATCTGAACCAAGAGCTAGATCAATCCACTTGTGCCTCCACCACTTCAATCCTCCATGAATGGCAAACTCAAACTAGAAAGGATTTTGGAAGGTGAACATAAATGGTTCACAACTACAAGGATCAATAAGTGCAGACTCAAGATAGGGCAAAAATCCACTAGAGTACCTTTACTCTTCTCTTCTTCCTCCCGCCCATAAGCCATATGTGCTCAATATATAGTCCTCTCAAAGGTAGGTGAAAGGACTTATCGAGATGTTACTTGGGCAGATGGAGAGCCAAAGGTCACCCAATGACCGCTTTTTGGGAGTAAAAAGAAATAAAATAGTGGTTTTTACCATTTTACTTGATACTCGCGGGCTATAGGGATGCAACTCGCGGGTACACATGCTATAGTAATGCAACATGCGGGTAGGAACAAAAATAGGATAGATTGGTATCACTGAAGGATGAAAATGGATCTCAGTCACTAAAATGGATCCTACAGGCCAAAGAATGCTAATGCTCACAGGGAGGAAGATTTTTGTGTAACAGATGCCCCCTAATGTGTGAGGTCAGAGACTGAAATGTGCTATGATGGCCGAAATACATTATAAAACTCAGAAGTGGAGTGATGGAGACACAAGTGGAAAGAACGGTTCACTCGTCATAATACAATAGTATCTCTGAATACATGTCGGTATAGTACAACAATCTGATACAGTGGCCATGAATAGGAAATACATAAGTAGATACATGTCATAAGTGATCATAGCCATGATCCCTCTACAGTAAAATATGGTTTTCTGCTGAAAAGAAGACAACTAGTGCAAACTGGAGGTACAAACTGCTGAAAACTGAGAGGTGATATCTCAAATGTAAAGTCAAAGTCATATGTAGCATACTGAATGCCACAATCGCTTGGGGTCTTCTACACAAGTCTTCGACGGTGCAAGTCCCATCAAGTGAATAAAGGAGTTGGGGCCGAACCTGATGAGACATTGTCTGATTACCAGTCATTGATGTATACCATTAATAGACGCGAGATGACCCACCGATAATGAAAATGGGCATCAAGGCACAGAGCACAATCATCAGAGTGTGAATAAATGGGTTGAAGTCGAACACTAGGATTAATCCATTGATCAGGGGACATTGATGTATTCCCAAAACTGTCGATGGCGAGAGAACCTGCCACTAATGACTGCAAGCCTCAAGGTACTCAACCAAACTCTAAGCCTCAAGTCCCGGAATAAATGAGTTGAAGTCGATGGAACGAGACTCACTGGAAGGAGGGCATTAAGGCATCCCCCATCAACCAGCATGAGGTACCAGCATTGCTGAAAGATTTGGAAGATCTCAGGTGAAACGGACTGACTCAATAAAGATGGCCGACATGTAATAGTCAAGATATCTGAGGAGTGGTTGACACTGGTTTCAGGACTTCCTTTGAACAAGAGCATGAGTAGATGGATAGACTCAGGAAGCATAGACTTGACATAAACTGTGCAATGCAGGAGGCATTACAAAGGGCTCCATAATGACTGGAAGCTTAACCAATTGGTGGACAAACCTAAGAAATGAGTACATATCCTAAGGACCAACTATAGTCTCGACTCATAATGTACGGAGTGGAATGAATGCTCTGTTCAAAGGCGACACAAAAGCTGCCAACAAGAGATAGTGACCATAATCCCGTCTGGATTTTTGGAATATTTGATTTTTTTGTCTTTTTCATATTTGGGAAAAGATTGAAAAAGAATAAAATTGCTTATAGTACAACAAGTGAGGGAACGAGTGTCAAATAGCTAGCAGACTAGTCCCAAGCAGTGGAACATACCTATGCTCAATGCAAGGAAGTGAGTGCAGGATGTGGACACTCGAGGGTGTGTCCCCTCAGGGTCAAAGGGTCATCAAATTGTGAAGGACAAGTATATAAGCTCTGTAGGGCTCGAGAGGGAAAGTGCTCAGGCACCAAGCTAACAATTGAGTAAGCGGGAGCCGACACAAGGCTCAAGCGGCAAGCAGGATGATGCAACGCAATCACAACATGATATAAGTGAAGGGAGTCCTTAAGGGAGATGGCCAGCATAAGACAAATTAGAGTATGAGTCTTCATCACAACATCATGGCGTGACTACAAAGGACTCCCAATCATGAGGACAGACAACGGCATGGGCACCAAAAGCACAATGGGGTTCTAACTAGGGTACCCATGTTTGGGAAAGCTCTATCACCACATGACGACACTCCTATAATAGTGTGAAGGTTCCATGTCAGTCACGAAGCGGGGTCGCACCTAGGGTTTATGAAAAGTGGTCAAAGGTCAAATGCATAACGCATGTGGAAATGGCATCTAACCTATATGCCAGGTGTGAAACGTACCTGCCGTAGGTGTGAAATGGATCAAAAAAACTCTCATCGAGGAAATATGTTGAAAAAACATTACTCCATGACACGATATTAGCTCACAATGGCCCAAAATGGACAAAACTATAGAAAAGTGGGTCCAGAAAATCATTAATAGTAATAAAATTTAATAATTTTCAATTCATTTGCACTATTCACCATTTTGGAGTTGAGTGGTAAGTTTGCACCTGAAACTTCAAGTGCCGATTGTGGGATCTACGAGCAACCGTTCAACGAACTGTCCAAAGCAGGTTAGTGGTCACTGCCATACCTTTCATTTAAGTGCTTTTATTTCAATTTTGGTGGGTGGGATGTTTTGTTTGGCCAGGCCCTAAATGGCTTCGGTGCTACCCACGGGCCGTAAGTATGTGGGTCGCGGGTAGGGCATCAAATGCACAGTCAAAAAATTGACTGCCTGCATCTACCCGCAACTGTCTATAATATAGCCTGCGTGTACAACCGTGAAGAAGTTTTTAAGCATGAAACTGACTAAAAATATCTTGCTTTGCACTCCAGGATGGTTCTAGAGTGGAGGGAGAGAGAGCATTACTAGGTAGATGAGGCCGTGCGCAATGATTTGCAAGCACAACAAGCATTGCAAGGATGTGGCTTATATAAATATTGGAGTCTCGGGGGCTTAAGGACCCAAAACCTACTAATCCGTCATTTGGTCAACTACTAGGATGTGGATGCTCAACACTTCATCCTCAACGGGAAAACACTGACACTAGATGTAGAGGATATCTATTTCATTACAGGTTTCTCCCGTAGAGGGGAAGTGGCTAGTCTTCGATCACGGACCATGGGTGGTGGGATCACTGTGCAAGACTACATAGCGCGGTATTTTCTTTCCAACACACGACCAGTGGGAAGTCAAGTGTCGGTCAATCTCATAGTGGACTTGAGCACAAAGATCATAGTGGCAACTCTGGTGCGGATCATGGGATCCAAAGCACTACATCAGGCATCTAGACCGGTGATGTTCTACGCATCACAATGCTTGAAGCCTACTATATTCGACTGGTGCACTACTCTGCTGGTGTCTATGAAGACACAACTGATGGAATGCAAAGAGGGGAAGGCCAAAAACTTTGGGTATGGTAGCATCCTCTGCAGTTTCTTTTTTGAGAGGGTTCCGGGACTTAGCCCGAGGGTGGATGTCCCTCCTCATAGTCTCCGAGATCCAGCCCTGACCCGGTAGGATGAGATACTGACACGATAGGGTGGTGGCCATCTGGAATCACCATATACTAAGGAGTTCTTCCGTTGGTGGAACTGGCAGGTGATTGCTATCGAGGAGTACCCCTATGCAGGGATAGACTTCAAACAGGACCATGACATACCGCTCCCACCAGGTGCAGCTTTTGGATACATCGATGAGTACTCTTTTGGTTTTGTGTTTTTAAATTTTTATGGATTTTTTTATTATAGTTGAAATGCAAAAAATATTTTTGGTGGTAATGTCATTTGCTAATGGGTGACTGTTTGCTCGCAGAAAAAGGCCTAGAGAGACCCAAGGGCTTTCCGAGACATGGTGATTGGGGTAGAGATGAGGTGGCCGAAGATGCTGCAGTAGGGTGCACACTACAGACGTTGCGGCACAACGTATCACAGATGGTTGCCCGAGTACCACTGATAGAGGTAGCCTGACTACCTGAGGCTATGCAGCGACAGGTAATGGGTGTTCCTGGTGAGTGGGTGCAGCTACTGCAGCGGATGGCCAACGTAGTACAGTACTACTATGAGACTCATCCCGTCGAGTCGGTAGCTAGACCTCCTTGGAGGGATTAGATATCCCAGGGTCTCATCATTTTCTGTATTGAATGTATATTTTTGAGGGCTACGGGCTCCAGTCTTGTATGACACTGCCATTTTTGGACATATTTATATATATATACAACTTTGGTTCTCGGTTCTACTATATGTGTGTGGTACAAATGTATGAATTTCTTTGTATTTATGTGCTTCATGATGAATGTGACAAATTCCAATCTAATACATAGTTAGCGTATGCATCAGATATATAATTATGACTTCTCGGAATGTGAATATATGTAATGGGAACAAAATGTCTCTCCAAGAGTCGTACCTTAAGGAATATCTGTAGTAATGTAGGGTCTTGTACACGGTACTGCCCATTCAGCTGAGACACAACTAGTTGTGAATCCAGGAGGACTTCTAAATACTGGATGTCATGTGAAATGGCATCCTGAAGTAGCTCAACAATAGCACTATACTCAGCCACATTGTTAGATGTAGGACCAAGACAAGCACCTCCCGAGGACACAACTTGATGGTCAGGTGAAAAGATAACCCAGGAAGCAGAAGCAAGGTCCTGCATATGTTGGCTAGCACCATCCGTGAAACCTAAGAATATAGGACATCCCGCTGACATCTTTCAATCAAACAGAGGCTAATCAACAGACCCGGCAACCAAAAATACAACCTAAACTATGTATAGAAGAACTATACAATAGTATACAAAAGTATCAGCCTGAACCATAGGTTCAAGCGTAATACCGCTTGAGGTAGAGCCCATTTCTAGGCTCCTTCAAGACAACTCCCTCGTAATCTTCCAAATCATAAGCCCCTTTTTCAAGGACACGCCTCACAATGTAAGGACCGTGCCACATGGGATTGAACTTGCCTGCCCCCAGGGGTTCTTTAGCTTGGTCATACAAGAGTACCAAGTCACCTTCAGCATATTGCCAGGGATGGACAGACCTATCATATTGAACCTTGACACGACTCTTGTTAACATCAATGGCCATAGCGACATCTTGACGGTGTTCGTCAAGTTGCTCGAGGTGTACTAAACGTTGCTCAATCTCTGTCGTATCAGGGAGGAGCTCTATGGCTAGCTTGAGCGAAGGAATCTCGCATTCAATTGGTAAAAGTGACTCCACACCATGAACTAACTAGAATGGTGAGAACGCGGCGGCAGTCTTAACTGCGGTTCAATATGCCCACAAAGCAGGATATAACATGATATGCCAATTGGTCTTGCTTTATTGGATGGTACATTGGAGAATGGTTTTCAAAGACTTATTTACTGCTTCAACCTGACCATTTGCTTGAGGATAGTACGAAGACGAGTGTTCCTGACGAAACCCAATCTTGAGAGACAAATCCTCCATCATCTTATTTTGAAAGTGACTGCCATGGTCAGTGACAATCTCTTTCGGGATACCGAATCGAGTGATAATCTGGTTGAACACGAAATGGGTTGCAGTAGCACCATCGGCTTTAACGGTAGGCATGGCCTCAGCCCATTTCGAAAAATAATCCATAGCCATAATAATATGATGATGCCCCCCAACCGAAGCTAGTTTGCAATCCATGAAATCTACCCCCCATTTAGTGAATGGACCGACAATGACGTCCGGATGTAGGGGCGCTGGATGTGAGTGTATGTTTCGAGAAAACTCCTGGAAAGGGTGACATCTCTTCATAGCGTTAATACAATCTTTAAAGATAGTAGGCCAAAAATAACCCACTCGCATAATACGTTGGGTTGTACCAAGCCCAGATAAGTGACCACCACACGCCCCCACATGGCAATCATTAAGTACTCGTTTCGCTTCTTCGTGAGTCAAGCAATGACGGAGAATGGAATCCTTTGAGCAGTTTCTCCACCTCTGCCTTAATAGCAGCTACCTTCCTAGGGTTCATAGCATGTAAACGTTGTCGAACCGGTTTAGCATCAGGATATGTTTTAATCTCGTGTTCAACAATGTCGGGGTCTATTCTTGGCATCTCCTCATATGACAAGGTGAAAGATTCCCGGAGTTCGGTAAACACATCAGTGTAAATAGTAATCTCCTCAGGAGTGCAATCTGCACCGACGTAAACATTTTCAATCTTTCTGGGAGTGCGAGAGATGTTGATCGAAGTGGTTGGGAAAATATTGGCCATATTCCCCTCCAAGAAAACATCGTGTGACTGTAAAAAAGCCACAGGGTGATCAAACATCTCAGCTAGAGTCATCCCAAACTCCTCCTGCTCAATGAGCTCAAGGTTGGGAAGGAAATAAGATCGATGATGCATATCTTCCCAAGGCCTCTCACTACCACACATTGCTTTGAGAATAGCTTCATCTGATGGCAAAGTATCATCAAGGCAATCGTGAGAGCAAGATGAGTTGGCTGCCCAAACTAGCAGCGTAACGGGATCTTCTTCAACTATCTGGGGAGAAGAGAGATCCGGATCTGCAGTGGTTTGTTGGATGTGATCATAAGTGAGCTCCACTATAGATAAAGGCATATACATTTCGACATGCACAATGTCCCCGGATATAGAATCTGCGGATGGAAAAATCCATGGATCATCACAATAGGACGTCTGGAATGGCATACTATTTGAAGGAGGAGGCGCACTGTGGGAAATGGTTCCAATAAAATTCACAGGTGCAGAATGGTTAAAAGTTCCCATCAACGAGGGGTACATTCAAACACCAATGTTCCTAGTTTCCGATTGAGAATCAGAAACTTGCGGGACTACTAATCCCGTAGATGCTGTGGAAGGAGTGCCAACATAATCCAGCTGATCGATCGTCACAATCTTGCCTTCATGGGGAAAGCAAATAACTTGAAATACAATAGACGCAACAACCTTCATAGCGTACATCCAGTTCCAACCCAATAAAAGGTTGTAGTTGATGGGCGCATCAACCACTTCGACTTCAATAGGAACAGACTTACCTCCAAAGGAGACAACAAGGGAAGGGATAATTTCGTGCGGCATAAAAGATCTACCGTCAAATGTAGTGAGTGTAGTTCTAGATGCGAGTAAGGGAGGAGAGCCAAGATCTTTCCAACAAGTTAGCAACATTACTGACACAGAGGCACCTTCATCAACTATAGTACGTTTGACGAAGCTTTTAAGGAAAACCACCTGGATTTGAAAAGCCGCGTGGTAAGGCAAGTGAGACTGGACATCAGTAGTGTCGAACTTGATAACACTAGGACTTCCCCCATCCTAAAATCCTAACGCACTCAAAATGGCATGCTTTTGATAAGGACAAGCTTGCAAAACTTCAAGAGCCGACATGGCACATGTAGTTTGGCCCAAATCTTCTACGATGGAGTAGTTCTGGGCGGCTTGAGCATTAGGATTATGCGTGGAGCGCTTGAGAACACCTTTCGGTATCCACGATATAATAGAAGGCTTCTCGATATGCAAGGAATTATCAGGAGGAGGGGGAGGCTCATTCCCCAAATTCGGTTGTGGTGCACCATAATCATGTTGACGAGTACCAACACAAACCTCCGACTAAACCATATTCACGCATCCATAACCACTAGTATTGGAAGAAGACGTTGTCGTTTCATTAGTACCATAACCAGTGGTGGGAGCATGCGAAGCCATGTTTTGGTGATGAGGTAGGGGATCCTTCAAGACAGCTGGGCTCTGTGCCAAATGCTTCGATGCTTCTTCCATACAAGGACATAAGTGAGTAAGATGATCCTCCCCACAAAGCTTGCAAGGGAATTTCACCTTACGCCTAGGTTTACGATCCTCGCCAGCATTACCGCCTTCCCGAGGAGGGTTGGCATTCTCTTTACGAGGAGTATTACAATTGCTATTATTGTTACTTACATTGTTTCCACCCCCATGATTATTTCTCCCCTTTTTCTTACCACCAGGTTGCTGGTTACCCGATGGTTTCGTTGATTGCACATTGTGTACATCGGATGACGGAGTGGAAGTGGAAAAGGTGTGAACCTGCCGGGTGCAGACTGGTTTAGCGACAAATTTTGCATTTTATTAGCTACCAAGTCTACAGGGTGAGTGCATGCGGACCCCACGATGCCATCGGCATGTGGTCCAGGAACTGACGTGGGCTCATGTCTTGTTTTCAGTGCATCAGGAATAATGTCATACAAAATGTCAGACTGAGAATAAAGTAGATCTAACTGCTGGACTTTCAAGATAGCGTGTTCCTCAATCACAATGTTGGACATTGAAACATCCTTAGCAATGTATGGAAGTAAGGACTTAAGGAACCATTCCAATAGGAACTCTGGAGGAATGTTGGCTTTCACTAATCTCTTCCACCGACGCCACTCTTGAACGTGGTCAGAAATATGTGTGGACTTATTCTGACGGAAGGTGGACAACAACTCACTACCAGTACATAATGAATCGACAACTGGAAATGGTCTAAGAAAACCAAAGCAATCTCGTTGAATCCCCTATAGGTGTTTCCGGGAAACTCCACATGCCACTTCGTGGCTGCCCCCATGAGGGTGCGTTGAAATAGTCGTAATCGAATGGAATCATGATTCAAAGAGTTGGAGGAGCACCAAAGGTGAAACGTCGTGACATGATCTCCCAGGTCCTCACCACCTTTCCCCTCAAACTTTGGAATGTCCAAAGGGAGCTTGGTAGGGACCGGGGGCCGAGTAGGGTCGTGACACACCAGATCATTCGTGAGCTTCAAAAGATCCAGGAGATTCAAGCATGCAAGGAACGGGAGCTGAGGCTGGAAAGCTTGATTATAAGCTCCCATAAAAGGTTGATTGAACGGAACTGTGTTATACAATGGACCAAAATCTTTACCATGAGGGTTAAACTACTGATACTGAGGACCTGACAGCCCATAATCTTTCCCATGGCCATAAGATGGATAACCTCCCCCTGCCTGACCCATTTGAGAGTAACCAGGTATATGTGCATTTTGAGCACCATATTTGTTAAGATTCAATATGCTAAGACAGAAAATAGCAGCATTTCATTCCATTTCACAATAATAGCATATACAGGATCACTGAAGAAACAACAAGCACAACATAAACACAAGAGACACAAATTTATCCTGGGAAACCCTCATGGGGTAGAAAACCCAGTAAAGCTTCCTCAATATAGATGACCAGCAATATACAAAGATGTAACCCTGAGCATAAGCTCCTTCTTCTCCATAGCAAACCTCTCCTGCACAAGTGAGCCACTCTCAAGTGAGTGAGTGTGTAAAATGAGGAATACACCTCCTCTATTTATACACTACTCCGACTTATCTTTTACACAAAACATGTAGGCTCGTATTTAACCAATGGGTTAAATACCCCACTACAACTAACTGGGCCGACCCCTCTAGGGTGGTCTAATAACCCTTTGACCCACATAACACACATAGGGCCGACCCCCACTAGGGAAGTCTAATAACCCAAGTTATCACATTCCGATGGATGAATAAACATCTCCCGATATACAATAAGATCTTCACGGAGGAATGAAACATCTCCGAAATAATAAAGTACAAATATAATATTCTTTGAAGTTACAATATCTCAACACTCCCCCTTAAAGAGAAGGATATTATAACAGCATCTGCATGAGAAAGGAGTCATCAACATCATACATGATACATCTATAAATCATTGGAAGCTTTCTCAACATCATCAGTAACTCAAGCAGTTACTGGAACATCTTCAATACTGGAATATCAACATCTTCAGTACTGAGTCTTTATCTGCTGCAGCACTCGAACAACTACAACAACATCAACATCTGGATCCTCACGATCATCAGCATCGTCATCATACGATCATCAACATCGGGATCATCTTGATCTACAACATCTGGATCATCTCGATGTACAGCATCTGGATCATCTTGATCTACAGCATTTGGATCATCACGATCTATAGCATCCGGATCATTTCGATCTACAGCATCTGGATCATCTCGATCTACAGCATCTGGATCATCTCGATCTTCAGCAT
This sequence comes from Larix kaempferi, assembly GCA_027924585.1. Classification (NCBI taxonomy): domain Eukaryota; kingdom Viridiplantae; phylum Streptophyta; class Pinopsida; order Pinales; family Pinaceae; genus Larix; species Larix kaempferi. The sequence continues at coordinate 2,404,647 of BSBM01000240.1, read as the reverse complement.
CTAGATCATCTCGATCTACAGCATCTGGATCATCTCGATCTACAGCATATGAATCATCACTATGTACAGCATCTGGATCATCTCGATCTACAACATCTAGATCATCCTGATCTACAGCATCTGGATCATCTGTACTAGTATCCACACCAATACATCTATCATCAAAACATGTATTCTTACAAATACATATATCATCAAAACATGTATTCTCACTAATACATCTATTATCAAAAGCATGTATTCTCACTAATTCATTTATCATCAAAAGCATGTATTCTCACTAATATATCTATCATCAAAAGCATGTATTCTCACTAATACATCTATCATCAAAAGCATGTATTCTCACTAATACATCTATCATCAAAAGCATGTATTCTCACTAATACATCTATCATCAAAACATAGCAGCATACTCTGCAACACACAAGATCCTATTATGGGATGATCAGTCCCTCTCAGTTTAAGACATCTCTCATGTCTATGGATGATGCAATCCAGATCAACTTACAGGATGATCAATCCTTATCCTTTTAAGACACCTCACCATGTCTAGGGATGATGTAATCCCGAATCAACTTACAAGATTATTAGTCCTTATCACTTTAAGACACCTCACCATGTCTAGGGACGATGCAATCCCAATCTACTTACAGGATGATTAGTCCTTATCACTTTAAGACACCTCACCATGTCTAGGGACGATGCAATCCTAATCTACTTACAGGATGATTAGTCCTTATCACTTTAAGACACCTCACCATGTCTAGGGACAATGCAATCCCAATCTACTTACAGGATGATTAGTCCTTATCACTTTAAGACACCTCACCATGTCTAGGGACGATGCAATCCCAATCTACTTACAAGATGATTAGTCCTTATCACTTTAAGACACCTCACCATGTCTAGGGACGATGCAATCCCAATCTACTTACAGGATGATTAGTCCTTATCACTTTAAGACAAGTCTCATGTCCAGGGACGATGCAATCCCAATCTACTTACAGGATGATTAGTCCTTATCACTTTAAGACAAGTCTCATGTCTAGGGACGATGCAATCCCATCACGTACATTTTGAACCCAGTTCATGGACGATGCAGTCCTCACGTACATTTTGAACCCAGTTCATGGACGATGCAGTCCTCACGTACATTTTGAACCCAGTTCATGGACGATGCAGTCCTCACGTACATTTTGAACCCAGTTCATGGATGATGCAGTCCTCACGTACATTTTGAACCCAGTTCATGGGAAATGCAGTCCTCACATACATTTTGAACCCAGTTCATGGACGATGCAGTCCTCACGTACATTTTGAACCCAGTTCATGGACGATGCAGTCCTCACATACATTTTGAACCCAGTTCATGGACGATGAAGTCCTCACGTACATTTTGAACCTAGTTCATGGATGATGCAGTCCTCACATACATTTTGAACCCAGTTCATGGACGATGCAGTCCTCACGTACATTTTGAACCCAGTTCATGGACGATGCAGTCCTCACGTACATTTTGAACCCAGTTCATGGACGATGCAGTCCTCACGTACATTTTGAACCCAGTTCATGGACGATGCAGTCCTCACGTACATTTTGAACCCATTTCATGGATGATGCAGTCCTCATGTACATTTTGAACCCAGTTCATGGACGATGCAGTCCTCACGTACATTTTGAACCTAGTTCATGGACGATGCAGTCCTCACGTACATTTTGAACCCAGTTCATGGACGATGCAGTCCTCACGTACATTTTGAACCCAATTCATGGACGATGCAGTCCTCACGTACATTTTGAACCTAGTTCAGGGACGATGCAGTCCTATCTTCAATTTTCGGAGACATCAGTCTACGGCTCAATTCTGGGACCGAGGTCCGGGGAAGATGCAATCCCCTACCTGTTCATTCAGGACTTCATTCTCGGAGACATCATGTCTACGGCTCTCTTTAGGACTGAAGTCCAGGGATGATCCAATCCTCTCATGTCCACCAAGGACTTCATTTTCAAAGACATACATCTATGGCTCTCTTTAGAACAAGTGTTCAAGGATGATACAATCCCTCTTCTTTCTCGGAGACACTTGTCTACGGCTCACTTTAGAACTTGTGTTCAATGATGATGCAATCCTCACATGTCCACCAAGGACTTCATTCTCGAAGACATACATCTACGGCTCTCTTTAGGACTGAAGTCCAGGGATGATCCAATCCCCTCATGTCCACCAAGGACTTCATTCTCAAAGACATACGTCTACGGCTCTCTTTTAGAACATGTGTTCAAGGATGATGCAATCCCCTTGTCACCTTAGACCCTGTCTAAGGACCATCCACCAACCTCTCTGTTGGCATCAACAATATAGGTATCCACATCATCGACCTCACTGTCGATGCGGGCAATCTCATCATAAGTGATCACATCGCTCCCCCTTTCGAGGAGGGTCCTTCTGCACTATTTTAAGTTTGTCTCGAAAAGCTTTACTTGAGGTAGGGGTTTGGATAGTACATCGGTAACTTGTTACAAATTCAAACTTTAATTCTTTTCTGCACCATATCTTGTATATAGAAATGTCAGATCTCTATGTGCTTTGACTTATCATGGAATACTGGATTCTCTGCCATTTTGGTACAACTCTATTTGTCACATAGGATCACAGTTTGGTCCATTCTAAATCCATACCGCTTCACAACTAGCAGAGCAAGCAGCCATATATTCCGCTTGTGCTGAGAGCCACACTAGATTGCTTCCTTCTAAACCATGAGATCATGGCTGATCCTAGACAGTAACATCCTCTCGATGTGCTCTTCCTGTCTGATACAATTTCTGCCCAATCAACATCTGTGTAGAGAAACCATATTCAACCTTGTAGCAAAGGTTGAGATCCACATCACCCATGGTGATCATTAAGCTCATCAATTGATTATCGATCCTGGGAACCCATACAGAACCTGATTCACACTTCTTCTTTAATTACACCATTAAGAGAATGGTCTTATCTAGCCACTTGGAGCAAACATCTCATCATGATTCTCTTCCTCTTTCTAAGAGAATCTTCTAGCCACGAGCCTTCTATAGTGTGTTTGATTTGTAAATCCTTTTGTTGAACATCCATCGCTTGTTCAGTGTTCATCATTCATCATGATCTTTCCTACAAATCAAAATTAAGTACATGATTAGTAATACTTCATAATCATCAAATAATATTGACATGATAACCTATTATGCATACAGATATCATTTACATAGTTATGCAACTATTTTGACCAATACTTTGGAACAACACTTTACCATATCCTGTATGCATACAGTGGCTATCTAGATGCCTTCCATCTCTACCAGAACATACTATCGAGAGTGTGCACAGGTCTCAGCATGTCAGCAAAGAGGTTTCATTCTAGACAAGCAGCAATGGAATGTTTGTCCAACTTATCAATCATATGCATATTAGTAGTATACTGGTCAATTCTCTATGAATGTTTACACTCAGCATGATATATTCTAGGAATACAAATATGCATACAAGCAATATCATTTACTATTTCAAATAACAACTCAAATACTTATCGTTTATGTTTGTGTGGTTGCCTCCTGCTTGATCTTCTATATGTCTTTTGAACTTCTATTCATTCTGTACCACTGTGCATGCTCAAGTGTGCACTAGTGTCATCCTCATGATCTCATACAGAAACATACATTCATTATTATATTCTCAAAACATTCTAATTCTAAATAATCTTGAATATGTGTAGTCATGATCATTAGTATTCAGGGTTTCAAGGAAGTCTTCTTTTACTCATGCATATTCTTGTTTGATCATAGTACTCTTCTGGTTAATTAAATCATCAAGACAAGAGACATAATATGCATAAACCCTTGATTACTAACTTTATGAATAAGCATAACCAATCATACCAAGTATACTTATATAAGGGATCCTAACACAAGATAAGATTCTAACTTGACATAAGAAAACATACCTGGATTAGTATACTTGCTTAGTTATGTACAACATACCTAAACAATCTCTTCAATGATTTAGAGATCCTGAGCTAGAACCTGCATGTCTCAAAGGTTAAGCATAATATAACAAAGTCATACATACCTCGTAAGTAGAACAAAGATTATGGATGAGTCTTTGTCTTCATGTTGTCATGGTCATGGAACTTGATTTGTCTTTTGTGATGTACACGTATCTTGTTAGCAGACAACATCAACCTCACACAACACCATAACGCATTAGTACAATCATATAGCCCTAATCAATGAATGTATTTGATCATTCACATGCATTCATACTGTTACTAGGGTGATAAGACAATTCTAACATTAATCAAGATTGTACTAATAAATAATATGAAGACAAACACATCATGAACTTAATCAAGAATCAGATTTCAAGACATACCTGAACCTCCTTAAGTCATACCTGTCGAGACTTCTTGTAGTCTTCTTATGTAAGGCCTTAGCCTCAACTCCCCCTGAAACTTGATCTGGAGCTTGATTAGGGTTTGCTAGAGAAACCCTAAAAATTCAATCTTTGACTTTCACACTTCTGAATGGATGGAAGGATGTGTCTTGCTAGCATACTTCAATTTTGAAATCTCCAAAATTTGACCGCTCAAAATTGCCTTCGAAACTTCTGGATCTTCTCGACAGGAATCCGAACTAGGGTTTGATGAAGCCCACCCTTCTGTCCAATCAAAAGGTTCGATCCAAGGCTCTAAACTCTTATTTTTCTGAGGAGCTTCCAGCCATGGTTACAGACTTCAAAAATTCCAACTTTTGTTGAAGCCCTAATTTTCCATCTTTCCGATCAAAATCCCGAAGTGGGGTTTGATCAAGCTTGGTCTTCTACCCAACCAAAAAATTCGATCTTGGTCTTTAAATTTTGATTTTCCTAAGTAGCATTTAGCCGTGGATTCCGATTCCAAAAATTCTAACTTTCTCCGAAACCCTAAATTCTGGAAGCCATGAATGAAGGTGCTCCAAAAATACTTCTGTTTTGACAGAAATATATACCTGATTGTTTCTACTGTAACTCCGAACTTTTTGCTCCACAGGGTCTGAAATTTTTTTTTGTGGTAGCCTGACCTGTCATCTTTCCATCCCGACAGGTCTGACCTCAATTGGATTTTCTGAGAGAGAGTTATGCCAAGTGTCACAACGTGACCTGTTTATGGGATAAAACATGAGAGCGAACTTGTACCACGTGCCACGTGTCATTGGTTCAACTTCGGCCTCTGAAAACGTTTTCTGAGATAGTATAGTCTTTGTACTACCTGTCACTTTTTACAAAATTTCATTTGGAGCTTCCTATCCCCAGTTATGCCAAGTGTTGCAATGTGACCTGTTTATGGGATAAAACAGGAGAGCAAACTTTTACAGTGTGCCACGTGTCACTGGTTCAACTTCGGCCTCTGAAAAACATTTTTTGAGATAGTACATTCTGTGTACTACCTGTCCCTTTTTATGAAATTTCATTTGGAGATTCCTAGCCCAAGTTATGACCTTTTTTCCTAGGTCACCTGATTTTTAATGAGATCTGGAAGAGGCAGAAACCCTAACTTGTACTGATCATAACTCACAAAGTACAACGAATCTGAGGGTGCCCTTTGGACACAAGGCACCGAGGGATGTTATCGACGACCTGTAAACTTTTCAGATCCTGAAACTTCGCATAAATGGATTTATACTGAAAGTTCCACAATGACTGGTTTTTGCTATGTAAAACCCAAACCTTCAAATTGTCGCAAGTGAAGCAAGTGTCGTAAGTGCCATACATTGCCTTCCTTCAGGTTAGATCTGATACCATGTTAAGATTCAATATGCTAAGATAGAAAATAGCATCATTTCAATCCATTTCACAATAATAGCATATACAGGATCACTGAAGAAACAACAAGCACAGCATAAACACAAGAGACACAAATTTATCCTGGGAAACCCTCACGGGATAGAAAACCCAGTAAAGCTTCCTCAATATAGATGACCATCAATATACAAAGATGTAACCCTGAGCATAAGCTCCTCCTTCTCCATAGCAGACCTCTCCTCCACAAGTGAGCCACTCTCAAGTGAGTGAGTGTGTAAAATGAGGAATACACCTCCTCTATTTATACACTACTCCGACTTATCATTTACACAAAACATGTAGGCTCGTATTTAACCAATGGGTTAAATACCCCACTACAACTAACTGGGCCGACCCCTCTAGGGTGGTCTAATAACCCTTTGACCCACATAACACACATAGGGCTGACCCCCACTAGTGAAGTCTAATAACCCAAGTTACCACATTCCGTTGGAGGAATAAACATCTCCCGATATACAATAAGATCTTCACGGAGGAATGAAACATCTCCGGAATAATAAAGTACAAATATAATATTCTTTGAAATTACAATATCTCAACAATATTGGGGTGGTGGGTGATACTGGTGGCCAGCACCGACTGTGTTGTATTAAGGGTTGCCACCATGGGTATGGGGCATGTATGTACTATTCATAGTGGGAACCGTGTTGTATTGACCGTAATGGTATGGTATGTTCCCACCCCCAATATTAGGATTAGCTTGAGCAGTCGTGTGATGACCATAAGCATGAGAAGTATTCCCAGGTCCAATATGGGTGTGACCAGTAGCAGGGTTGGTGGTGTGTTGTCCATGTGGATAGGAAATATTCCCACCCCCTACATTACTATTACTAGCCACGGCAGTGGACGCAAAAGTATGCGGTATGTGTCCACCCTCGTGGTTGGGAGGAACGGTATCATGTGCGAAAGTGGTCCTAGGTTGATGAGTAGCGACATGTGTATTAGGTGGTGGATGGTGAGTCATGTTTTGGACGGCATTCCGACTAGGTTGGTTATTCCTAGGAGGTGGTCGCATTCCAACATTAGCATGGTTAGGAATCTGACCAGTCCCCATACTATGTGAGTGGGTGGATAATGTAGTGCCCCCAGCTAGGGTAGTGCCCCTAGTGGGTATAGTATGGCTAACACTTTGACTAGTGCCAGCATGACTACCAACCATAGTGGAAGGTTCGACGGTATTGTGACTAGGCATACCAAAAGAGAGTGTGGTGGGGTTGACCATAGGGACGGAATCATCATGAGTCTCAGGCCTCCTATATCTAGAATCGCGTGGAAACGAAGGAATGAAAGGCTCGTCCTGTTCTTCCTCCTCAGGTAAGTCGGGCATCCCGTAAAGATAATTTTCCGGATTCGAAGGATCAAACGGATCCCTATCAAGTGGATTAGGCCAAATAGAACCATATTGGGTCGTAGGTGGATCACCTCCCCAATCCTCACGAGGAGTCTGGGGATCATAAGTATGCTCAACTCTACCCGAAGGAGTAGAACGTTCTTTCCCGATATTGGGTTGTGTAGCCATGTAATCTTCAATGTAAGTCGTGTAAGAATCTGAAGACTCAGAGGGATCCCTCTGGTGTCCTCTAGTAATACGTTGTGTAACCAAAGCTGGCTTTAAACCAGCCAAATGACAGGACCAGTGGAGAGTAGGACTCTGCGCCATGTTCTCTCTGGAGAGAGACACGGCATCTCCTAAAGGCCAACTATCGATAAAAAAATAGTAAATCAAAAGCACACACCTAGAGAATCTACAGCCAAGAGAAAACAGACAGAGTGGATAAATGAGCTCCCGACACTAGAGCCGGTATGTCTCGCCTAGGAGAGGCTTGAGACTCCCAAACTATAGCCGAAGGTAACAGAATCAGTTATAGAGACACCCAGGCTTCACTCTGTCGACAGGGTCAAGTCCACTGCACGAACACAACTATGTTGTCCAATCCCTATCTGACTCAGGACACAAACAGCATAACCACTACAAGTACCCTGTGCGGTACCTAGGTAAGGCAACTATGTCTACCGCAATATAAACAATGCTAAGAGGGACAGTCACAGGTGGGATCCATCGTATGGGAAGGGTAGATAAGCCCGAAGCACAAGAGGACAAACCTCCGGTACCCCCAGATACGAACAAATCTTGGATATATCTCCCACGTTCAGTCGGTATCAGAGGGATATCTCCTCAACCAACCTCCCGTCACCTCATGCTTACCCCTGGTTTGAGTAGAGATTTCTTGAGAACACTGATCTATACCATGGATTCCTCCACTCCCTGGTCAGACACCTAATGTTTCGTTCAGTAGTCTTGGATTGTTAACTCACAATGATCTATTCCAAGACTCTAAAACTATGCTAGTTGGTGTACCCTATAAATAAAATAAGTCTAATCAATTTTATGATTAAGCGTTAATTTTAGTGGCTGTGATTACTCAAGGGATATGGTCGTGAAACTAGTGATGTGTAGACTCAATAGTATGCACCATCCTCCAATCCTAGACTCATCTATCCAATAAAACAATGTCACTAATATGCAAAGTCAATCAACAATTCCGAAATAAATATGCAAACTTTTATCTTTTCAATGCACAAGCAGAACCTAAATTGGAGGCAACAAGCACTCAATGCAAAATGCAGTATATGGAAATAAAATATTTTTGTATTTTCTCTTATAAACAAAAAGGAAAATGCAAAAACTAAATGAACATTTTTTGTACTTTTTCAATATATGTGGAATGAAAAAATGCAAGCAAAATCCTACTATTCAGTCACTGAAGTGCCGAGAAGATCACTAAGACAACCCAGCATATCCTAAACAGCAAGACTCAGCCAAGAGAAAGAGCTCAAAAGGAAGAAACCAAGAGGTTAAAACCAAAGGTTGGTAAAAGACCAAGAAGGCTCAACCAAGAGAAACGAAGAGATCTGGTCACAACCAAGGCATGGAATAGTCAAGAAAGAGGCCAACAAAGACTCAGGAACCAACCAAACTCACCCAGCAACAACCAATAGCCATAAACCAACAAAAGCCGGAGTTACACGCTATTGTCGAAGGAATACCTGTGGGTACCCGTGAGCAGTAGTGTAAAACAGAGGTGCGTATACACGGGCATAACTAAGCTAGCCCGTGGGTGAGGAAAAGAAAATGGTCAAATAAAGAGTCCAGGGGCTCAGAAAAAGTAGGTTTTCTACAGTGTATCTTAACGGCCAATCAATGAGATAGAGCTTCGATAAACAACAACTCTAATTATGGACTAATGCTCAAAATTTTTCCCAAACATGGATGTTTTCCCCAGCGGAGTCACCATTTCTGTACTGGAGAAAACTCACTATGGCTTGGGAATACCACAATAGATAGATGACTACCAGAAATCTACTCAATTCTCAAAACAATGCTATTATAAATGACATTGTTAAAACAATGGAGAAATGTAACCAACCTTGATCCAATGTTTGATGTACATCCCCGTTGGAGCTTTCAATCTGCGCACATCCAAGCACTTGTAATCTGCAAATTAGTCTCGACAACCAATATCTAACAAGTACATGTGATATATAAACGACATTAACATTATCAATAACAATGGTCCATAATATGATAAGCAAATGCAACCCAATGTATAATAAATGACATTCACACCATTAATGGATGAGAATATGAGTATTTCTATTAATGAACAAGAAGAAGTACAAAGTGATACGACCTCTTGTCGGCAACCAATCTGAACCAAGATCTAGATCAATCCGCTTGTGCCTCCACCACTTCAATCCTCCATGAATGGCAAACTCAAACTAGAAAGGAGTTTGGAAGGTGAACATAAATGGTTCACAACTACAAGGATCAACAAGTGCAGACTCAAGATAGGGAAAAAATCCGCTAGAGTGCCTTTACTCTTCTCTTCTTCCTCCCGTCCATAAGCCATATGTGCTCAATATATAGTCCTCTCAAAGGTAGGTGAGAGGACTCATCGAGACGTTACTTGGGAAGATGGAGAGCCAAAGGTCACCCAATGACCGCTTTTTGGGAGTAAAATGTAATAAAATAGTGGTTTTTACCCTTTTACTTGATACCCACGGGCTATAGGGATGCAACTCGTGGGTACGCATGCTATAGTAATGCAACATGTGGGTAGGAACAAAAATAGGATAGACTGGTATCACTAAAGGATGAAAATGGATCTGAGTCATTGAAATGGATCCTACAGGCCAAAGAATGCTGATGCTCACAGGGTTGAAGATTTCTGTGTAACAAATGCACAATGGAAGATCCAGTAGTTAAACATTTGATTATTGGTAATGTGGAAGGTGAAATCACTCCCAATTTATTTGTGGTTGATTCAAAGATAAGTGAAGAAGAGATTGGTACTCTTAATAATGGCAAGACATCTTTTGGATCTTATCCGAAAGAGGAACACAATTCAGATTTACAGTCACCCCTTGAGCCTCACAAGGTAGAAAAAGTTGAGCACATCTTAGTAGGGTGTGAAACAGAGAAATGGGTGGATGAACAAGCCATCATAATTCCCCCACATAAGGAGGATAACATGACACATGGTGATTTATTAATTTCTTATTTTTATGTGTCATTATCTCAATCTAAAATGGCATCCACTTCTAGTGAAAAGATTAGAATGGTTGAGCCCCCTAGTGATAAGGTTCAAAAATCTGGTGTAAAAAAGGAATGCAGTGTGAAGTCTGAAACTTTGAGAGAAGATATTTCTAGTTCACCAAGGATAAATGAGCACTTAAGTTGCATCCCAAATTATGTTGTTGAGGATCTAAAAGATGAATATATTGCAGAAGCAACATATGGATCAAATTTCAAAACCTCGAGTGCACTGCATGAAATTGATTCGGTGATGGAAAATGAAGAGGAGGAACACCTGCAAGAGCCTCATCTTCTTGTAGGGTCACTAAAAATGGATGAACAGAAGATCCAAGAGTCCCTGAAAATTCTCCATGACACTCATGCTTTAGTGTTAAAGTTGTGTTGGGAAGCTGCTTTAATGGAAGACCAATCTTCCTTTGAAGCCATGGAGAATATCCATAAATCAATGTCCACAATCAAAGGTAATTTCTCATAATTGCTTTCAGATAAAAATGACATGTTTGAGCTTGTTGAGTTGTTGTGGGAAGCATCGCTGCATGATGAAGAAAGTATTTGCATATATGAAAAAGAGAACTACGAGCTCAAAGGTGAGTTGTTGGCCACCCAAGATTCTTTGAGATACACTCAAAGTGCCCTCTTAGAATCACAAATGAAGATAGAACAATTCCAACAAGAGTGGGAAGAATTGACTGTATCCTCAATTTTTCCTGAGAGTCATCCCTTTTGGGTAAATGCCATAAAAAATTCCATGGAGGAACCTCATGAGTGGGTGGACCATGAGGAGCATTATATTCGATATGTGCTTGAAGAATTTGCATAAAAAGTGGATGAAAAACAAGCACATGATTTTTTCCAGAATGAACCTAAGAGGTTCATTGAAGAAAGTCCCTCTTCCAAGGAAGAGGCAGATGAGTTCACCATAGATGGTTCAGCCATCAATGGAGAGGATACAGCCACCATGAGCAGAAGGATCCTAGAATTGAGGCCGATGACATGTTCCTTAACTCATAGCAATTGAGGCAGCCCATGCATGTGTGTGAAGCCACTTTCGACACAAAGACATCATATCTACACTTACCTTCAATGTGTGGGTCAATTGATGGAGTTCCGCACCCTTGGATCAATGGTAGAGAGTTGAGCCATTGGATGAAGAGGGGAGCAGCTGTAGAGTTCCATATAGATCATGAGATCTCTTTATTTGAGGAAAAAAAACATATGGCTGAACACATTCCATATGGTTAAACAAATAAAAGTGCTTATTCATCCATTGGTTCGATGGGTAGAGGCATCATTCCAATGAAGACCTTGGGAGGTAAAATGTTTTCTTGTTTCTACAATAAATATTTTGTTATAACTGACATTGTCTTCAATTGTGAGCAACAACAAAGATATATTTTGAAGCCATTAGATATCTCCAGTACACATCCATAAGACATGCATTCTGATTTGCATGCTCTCAAGAAGTTCTATGTTTGGTGTTGAATTCTTACAGCTATTCAGTTTTGCATTTGGAGTGGCACACTTCCAACTTGGTGGATGGATCCTGACATACCCTGGAGTGACAAGTTGACACAAGTAACAGTGATGATAGATGGTATTCATTAGGGACCATGGGATCCAGGACTTCATTGGAGTGAAAACCTTCCAAAGGTAGCAGAATAATTTGGGTCCTTATAGAGGAAGCAGTGGGACCCAAGAATTCTACTTAGTTATCTTAACAGTGTTAAGATTTTTTTTAGGATTTAGTGTAGATAGAGTTTGCAGTACAGTTTATTCTTCATAGTCATCTTGCATTTTTTTAAAATATTTTTTTGAAGGCCCCAAGTTTAATTTTCATATTTTTCAGTGGATGGGAACAATTATAATCAGAGTGGTGCAGCAGAACCTTGGTGGAATCCTAACATTGCTTGAGGACAAGAAATCTTGGGAAGGGAGGACTGTCATGTCCCCAATTTTTGCTATGGTCCATGGGGGTGATTTTGGCCTAAGTCACCTAAGCATTAATTAATTAATTAATGGGTGAATGTGGAAATTAACTTATGGAATATGCCTAAGGGTGTATGTGGGTGATTAAATGGATAAGGTGGGCCCCCTGAAGATATTAACCCTCAAACTATGCGCTAAGGTGAATTTTTTAATTAATTGGGAAATGTTGAGCTAGGCTTCTAATTTAATTAAATAATCAATGATTTTTTATTTTGGAGTGAGGAATTAATTTATTTTATTAATTATATTTATTTATTAATATTTTGGCAAATGGATGATGTGTGGAAGTGGGCCAAGAGGAAATCATCTTGAGGACATGTTAAATCGGAACTGGAGGTCAGAAAATAGCAAGGGATGAAAAGCAGTAAGGTGTAAGATGTTACCAAAAAGAAAGAAACGGAAAAAAAACATAAAAAGCTAAGGGAGGTTGAAATTTCCAAAAGAGAACTCAAATTACAAAGCATGAAAGTTTTACAAGGAAGGAAACATCTTGAGACAAAAGGGGCATAGTTTCTAAACGAGAGAAAACGTGTAAGAAGAAAAGTAAGAAAGTATATCCACTCATGGGTGACCCATTCTCATAGGTCACCAAGCCAATTAAATTGCTCAATAGGTCAACATGAATTCTATAAAAGAATGCTTCCAAATCCCATTATGAACTTTTTTCATTTGCATTTGTGTCTTGAGAGCTCTGAGTCTCTCTTTTGTTGAGTGATGTGCCTCAACTCTTTCTTGGGTGATGTGCCCCAAGGCTCCATGATGTCCAGTTATTTAGTATTCATATCTTGAGAGTAATATTGTAGACATTCAGATCCATATTAGATCACAGTTGAAGATCTTGAAGCAATCAGAGAAGGATGCCATAATTTTAGTGTTTTTGTAGCTAGTTTTGGTGGAGAATCACTAGCAGGAGGAGCTACTTTTCACTAAATGCACCCAAGTTCTTCAGGAAGACTATTGTGACATTATTTGTAGAGATCATATATGCATATGACCATATAAACACTTCATATCTGATCTTCACACTCTTTTTCCACTTCTACCTTCATTCGCAGCTACATTCGGGGGAGTTTTTCCAGGAGAAGGGAGATGGTTTAGTAAATGTGCCTCGGTGACGATCATAAGTTAAGTATGTAGACAATATCAGACATCTGACCTATCGGTGGTTTGATAAATACTTCAGAATATAGCCACATTAATCTTCCTACTTCTCATCTTCATTCTCCATGATTTTGTAATGAAATTCTAGTCTGTGAGGCATTGTAAGTTTCGAAGGCAATAAAATAATTAAAAGAAGTGTTCTGAACTTTATATTCCAAAATATTTCTGCAAATTAATTTATATCATAGAATTAATTCATATCATAACAGAGTATAGTAAATTATGGAGGCAGTTTGACCTTTAAAGATGAAGAATAGGTCATTGTGTGCAATTTCATGACTAGTTTTACACTTATGACTGCTATTTCTTTTCTAAGCATCAGTTTTTCTTTATGTTAGTTGCATTAGATTAATAAATCCATATACATTCCATCCCATCCCTATTCCTTAGAATTTGGATGTCTTTACTCATATTTGGAAGAGTCTAGAAATTGACTAGCTCAACAATCCATAGTGTGCATTTAGCTCCCAAATCACTCCAAACCTTTCCAAGTTCACCAGGACATTATTCCAGTATATTCTATAATTTAATTGAATGATACAAATCTACCATAAACTCTGATAACCCTCACCTAGTCTTGTTGGCATATGCTAGAAGCCAAGGAAGCCTCGAAGTAGGCAACATAATTTCTCTGTTGCTAAAAAGTGAATGGCTCTAGTACTTTGTGCCTAGGAATTCTTATGAGATCATATTTATCTGCTGCTGCACACTTAGCCATATAAATTCCAGATCTTAATTTCATCCCCACTATCCTCACTCATTGTTTCAGTCCTCTTCACTTACATCCTGCTCAGTTCAATAAATTGCCTTAAAATAGACTAGTAAAATTTTGACACCATTTGAGTTTGGAGATAATATTTTGGCCAAATCTTGGCTGGAATATTACAGTGTACATGGAGCAACCACTAGGATTCGAGACACATGACAGACAAACTCATGTGTGCAAGTTGAAGAAAGCCTTGTATGGATTGAAGCAGGCACCCAGGACATGGTATGGAAGGACGAACAAATTTCTGATGAGCTTAGGGTTTACCAAGAGTAGACCAAATTCCAACCTTTACTTCAAGGTTGAAGGCAAAAGACCAGTGACACTACTACTATATGTAGATGACATGTTTGTAACAGGGGAGGATGAGCTCATTGCAAATACAAAGAGAAGGCTTGCCGCAGATTTTGAGATGAAGGACCTGGGAATGGTGCACTACTTATTAGCCATGGAGGTGTGGCAGAGTGCGGATGGGATTTTTCTTAGTCAAGGAAAGTATGAAGTAGGTATTCTGAAGAGGTTCGGAATTATAGACTACAAGGAAATGGCCACATCTATGGCATCCAACTTGAAGCTACAATGTGACTCATCTTTAGAGACAATTGATTCCATGATGTATAGGGAGATGATTGGTTCGTCAATGTACTGAACAAATATGAGATTAGACATATGTTTTGTTTTGAACACCCTAAGCTAGTTCCTGACAGATCCAAGGCATGTTCACCTAATGGCTTCAAAACATATATTGAGGTACCTGAAGGGTACAATTGAGTATGGGCTAAAGTATGAGATGAATCAAAGGATTAACTTGCATGGTTATGTTGATTCGGATTGGGAAGGAAATGCCATAGATAGGAAGAGCTCTTTGGGATGTTGCTTTAGTTTGGGATCCGGTATAATATCTTGGTTTTGCAGGAAGCAGTCATTCGTGGCACTGAGTAGAGCTGAAGTAGAGTATGTTGCATCTTGTTCGGCTAGTTGTGAGGTAGTATGGATTCAGAAGCTACTATCATATTTGTTTGATCTCAAGCTTCGGGCGACTTGTATCTTCTGTGACAACCAGAGTTGCATGAAGTTGTTTGACGAACCAATGTTAAATAACAAGTCGAAACATATTGAGATCAAGTATCACTATATTTGGGATATGGTGCAGAGAGGAGTAGTGAAGCTCCAATATGTGGAGATAGACGAGCAGATAGATGATTTGTTTATGAATCCATAAGCGAGAGTGAATTTTAAGTGCTTGAGAGAGAAACTTGGTGTTACCAAGATTAATGTTACTCGAAAGAGGGAGTGATGTGACCAGAATATGCAGGTGCACCAAGGTTGTATCTCACATGGTGGAATACGTAGGTGTTCCATAGGGATGTAATGCACTTGGGGTGCTCCTGGGATGTATCCACATGTTTGGAGACATTGGTAGGTCCATGGGTCATAAATATGCTTGAGGTGCGCCTGGTATGTATCTTATAAGGTAGAAGATGCAGGTGGTCCATATGGACGTAATGCACCTGGGGTGCTCCTAGGATGTATCCACATGTTTGAAGACACGGGTTGACCGAGAGAGATGTAATGCACCTGGGGTGCTCCTGGGCTGTATCCACTGGGTGGAAGATGCAGGTGGTATAGTGGATATTATGTATGCACTTGTGTTTCTCTCCATGTGTGATGATGAGATGATCTGGATACAATGAGATGATAGTAGGAGACACAAGTGATTGTTGTGGCAATGTAATGTGTGCTTCTAGGATGTACCTACTAGATGGCTTGCTCGTGGAGATGATGAAGACCTATATGAGAGATAGTCCTACATCCAACATGAAAAAGGGTTGGCTCTATAGAACCTATCATGATAGATAGATTCGAGAGATTTCACTGGTCAATGCTCAACAAGATGAGGATTGATGCAACAACGATGATGGTGATCCAGTGTTGATGATGATGTTCTGGCATTGATGATGATCCAATGATGATGATGATCCAATGATAATGACGTTGTTTATGTCCAGAGTGATGATGATTGTGGCAAGAGAATACCTTCCTAATTAAGAGGGAGTGTTGTTGTAAACGTAACTTAGGAAGATGATATTCATTATTATATTACTATTTTATTTTCATTGTACCTTCGTTAGAGATGTTTTTCCTCCGTTCAGGGATGTCATTATTGTATTTGGTCATGTAAGAATATTGAGGTAAAACCTCCATTGTAAGTCAGGGAAATAGTTCCCCAAAGGTCAAGTGTAAAATGTATTTTTGAGTCTCCCTAGGACAGGTCATCCCAATCAGTTAGACAAGTTGGCCCCATTGAGGAACTAGGTGACCATCACTTAAAGTATAAATAGAGAGTCAGTATCTCATTTGGCACTCACACTCACTCAAGAAAGTTCGCACCAAGTGAGAGAGAAGACAAGTTCGATTGAGGAGAAAGAGAGAGAGCTGCATAATACATCTTATATTTTGGGTTTTCAATCTTGTTTGATCTTGTACTAGTGACAAATCTATTTATGAGGAATTTGCAGGGTTTTCTCCTTTATGGTTTCCCCGAGGAAAATTCTTGTGTCTTTTGTGTTTTGTTGTGCTTGTCTATCTTTCATTTTAAATATCTAATTAAATTGAATTAAATTGAAAAATCTAACATCATCTTTCTTCCTCTCCATCCTCACTAATGGGTCTCCCTTTAACACTTTTTACCTCTCCAAGGGAATCTTACAAGGAAATCCACTATCTCCAGTTTTATTCATCCGAATGGAATATTGTTTGGGATGAACCATCAAATTCATGGCTTTGATGGTAGGATAAAGGGTTTAAAGATACGTGTTTACAACCTATTATATGTGCAACTTCAACTCGTATATGAAATTATGTTAATGGGAACTTTGAATGTCAGGGAAGAAAAATACACCCAATTCATTTTGAAGGAATTCATTGACACTTAAAAAACCTTCGCAACCATGGAAAGTCATAAATATTCTTCTTTAATACTCCTTTGGCTATGCAACTACATATTTATCATGTCCTCATTTCTTAATGGGCCTCCCTTACCTCCCTCCAAATACCATCACTAGACTTGCAAAAATTTGTTAGCCAAAATGGACAAAAATATTTCCAATTGGACCTTCAAATCTCTCAATTTAGCAGGGAGATTGGTTCTTTTAAAAATTTTCATGTATGGAAAGATCACTTGTATTTTCTCAATTCTAGCACCCTTGAAACACATCATCAAGGCCATTAGAAACCTTCAATGATCATTCATTTGGGAAGGATCCAAAAATTATTGTAAATGGGCTCTAATGGATTGGTGCATTATATGTCAACCAAAACAAATTACTAGACTATGGATAAGGGATATTGGAATTGAATGTAAATCCCTAGGAGAAAATAATTGGTGGAAATGGCTTTGGAGAAATTTAGCACTTTGGGTCAAGGCATGGAGACAAAAATATGCCCCAGAGTTGGAAGAGAATGAGCTAATTAGAATATATGGGTTTAAACTAGGCTCCCATTCATTGTAATTCAAAATACAAGAGATCAATCAGTTCTGCAATTTTTGGAAAACAAAGAAGTTCCAAATAAATTTAATTACCCAAAGCACCTAGAACTCAAGTCTCACACAACTGGAACAAAAAACAAAACAAACAAATTCTTCACAAAATGCTTCAAAAGGCCTTAAAGACTCAAAGCAAAGCAAATCAGAGGCTTCCCAAGAGCCACAAGACTAGGCTTCTTGTGAGGGATTGAAATTTCCCAATATAAGATTGGAAACTACTTGAATACCTAGGACTCACTAATAAACCTAATCTAAGCTTAAAATCTCAAGGAAAAGCCAAGAAAAGAGGCAAACCAAATATGGAGAAGATTGTCACTGAGACAAGTGAAGCACAAATCTCAGAGGAACACTTAGTCCAGCTTTAAAGTGAGGATTTTGACCTTAATGCAAAATTTTGCAAGGTGACGCAGTCTACTAATACACAGTAGAGTGTTAGCCCCTCAATGAAATTTTTTTATCATAGAGAAAGTGTGTCAGTGACGCTCCTTGAAAACTATTAGAGTACGTCAATGACGCTTCTTAATCCAAATCTAGGTGCTTCAACTAAACAATGATGCAGGGAAAACATATCCCAGGTGCGGCAGGTAAAATTAACAATTGAAAAAGGTAAAGATCCCAAAACAAGACTAAATAATTGAACAAACTAAAGATCCTAGAGTGAGACTGGATCACCCAGTAACTCAAAAAATAATTGATCCAAAAGAAACAAGGAAAATCAAGTAGGTCTAAGAGGATCAACAAGGAAATGAAAATCACAAATTAAACACTTCAAATGCTGTGGACTCTCCCAAGCGGAGTCACCAATTTTGTTTTAAGACAATTCATTTATGTGTACAAGGACAAAGCTCTCTAGTTTAAATGGTGTAGATCTAGAACAAAACACAACAGAACATACAAACTTTCCTAGATTAATCAAAATACATAGAAGACAAGGAATTGCTTACCTGGAGATTATAGTAGTGTCTCCCCGCTTGGAGTATCCTTCGATCTCCAGCTGCAAAACAACATACAATAAACAAGTGGAAACACAGACAACAATAGTATGCAATATTGATCAATCTAAACAAGTAGTCAAGGAAACAAGTTCTAAAGACTCACGCAAGTAATCTTTATTGAAAGAGTATATATTACTGTATTAAAGCAATTACAAAGGGAGATATTACAACCATTTCCTTGACGTCGTAACTTCTTCCAACTATCCTTTTTCCTCAAAGATCCAACTTTGTTTCTAGAGAAGGGAAATTTAGCTCTAAAAAAATTTCAACAGCATTTGGATGCTCTCACTTTCCTCCTCAATCCCATGAGGGTAAGCTTGCTTTTATAGGCCAAAGATGATAGAAGGATTTGAGTATTCAATGGAGAAGGTTAAGGGATCATCCCAAAAGGCTAGGGGTTCGACTACCACCTATTCATATTTGTAGGGATAAGCCTCCACGAGAGATCTGTTCTAAAAGGCTTTCAAATCTTCTCTTTTTTCCTTTTAACAAACAGTCATGCACCCTGCCAAAGAGAAACCTGCATCACTAACGGATGACGTATGCTACATGAAGGAAACATAAGTCAGTGATGTGCTCTATCAATGTGTAGAGTGCATCAACAAGAGTCTGAAACATGTTGTAGGTACATAAGGTGTGTCAGTGATCCAAACTTGGGAAAATGAGAAGGAAAAACCTATTCTCAATTAATTTGGCACTAACACTTCAGGGATTAAGCAAAATACAAAGGCACACATCTCATTACCAGGATGATGATGAGATTTTGGTAACAAAGAGGACCCTCATAGGTTCGGTATAAAAATGTTACATCAAGCTTCCACGATAGATCCTTGACGACTTCAATTCTCATGCAATGGAATTCCTGACTAATTTCCAACTGCTACTCCAATATGAGACTGGTACTAATCTCTTAAATTCACTTAGGAAATCCACCTCCACACATATATCAAACCATATTCATAAGTGGAGGTGGTGGTGAACTGGTTGATTAAATCCACAACTCTAGACCAACTCTTGAAAGATTGGTTTACTAAGTCACTCCTTCCACCCATTGCATGACATGTCTCCAAGGGAGGGGATATCACATAAGAGTAGGTTATTAGTCGCAATCAATACTTGACTTCGTGTATTCCCAATCCAATAGACTCTATGACTTGATCATTAATGCTCCTTGTCGATCGAACGGCCTGTCAAGACCAACCATGGAATCCCATGTTGATAGTGCGTTGTGCTCCATAAAAACATAATCCGTAACACATTCAACTAGGAAAAAATTCCAATCGGCCTCTACCCCAGTTGCATCACAAATTGATGCCAACACCAAAGATGCACCTTTTCCTGCACAATCCTATAAGGTGAATTTAGTTCAATCTAATTCGTATCAACAATCCAGAGGTAAGAAGAAAAATAAAGGTAAATCCAAAAAATATTCTAATCAATGTGAGAACAACAAAACGCAAGAACCAAACACTAAAAAAAAAACAAAGAGAAAGGCAAAGTTTCCCTAACTAGTTTGCGGAGACCAGCAGAGATGACCACTACTCAAAGGACTATCCCCGTTGTGAATAAGTCACTAAATTTCTAAAAGGAAACTCCCAAGCCATAGTGTTAGCTAACCCTTTCCCACCACAACAACGACAAATGGTTTCCCAAAATCATGCCCCTCCACAAGGAGGTAATACAGATCATCCTAAAAAATGGGATGCTTCCTCGAGTGCCATTGTCTTTATGTGTAGCAATAATCTTATCCCAACAATTAGGTACCATACATACAATCCACCTCTAGAAAAAATTGCAATGGAAGTGCTCCTGACAACCCCTCCACCTCCACTACCCCTCTACCTTCTGGCCCTATTCAAATCGAGAAACCTATTTCTGACTCATTTTTGCACCCACCTAAGAGCACAATTCAAAATTTGAAGTTTAATCCAAGTTCCCATGCTAGCTAAAACTACAATATTCTAGAATATTTTGCACAGACACCTTGTTTTATGTTGACACTCGAAGTTCTCAAAACTACCCTACCCAACATAGAACCTTGTTGTCAGTTATTAGGTATATGGACCCAAAGACCTGTACCATGATTATGTTTAATATGGAGTATTTCAAACCAAGGCTCCCCACCAGTTGGCATTTCAAATTATCACCATTGTCCATGGGAATAACATCCATCTCACTATTCTAGACTAAGGGGCCTCGACTTGCATTATGACTTTACCCCATTGGAGGGCAATCTTCTCTTCTGACCTTAACCAGTATCCTACTACTCTTAAAGCATTTGATGGATGTGGGTTCAATCCTTATGGAATTTCGCAATCTTCAACCATGGAATTGGGGGGAAAACCATTTCTATTGATGCAGAGCTAGTTGATGCACCCCTCAATTATAATTTATTGCTTGGTCATGTTTTATGCGATGGTTGTTGTTGCATCTTTGGTCTTGTGCCTCATGTAATTCCCTTAAAAAGGGAAAATTGTTACCATTCACCTGCTCGATTACTGGACACCCAATATCCATAACAACACTGCCCATAATGTCCCTTTTTTGGGACATTATAAACTCAACTATGAGGATGTGTGGGTAGTTCTCCTTAAAGATTCCTCACTCATGGGAGTTTTTCCCTTGTTTACCCTTGATCCCCCATGGCATGTTTCCACAGTAAACATGATTTCATCTACGGTGCAACAATCCCCTGAATAATTTGATCCTTGGGTAGTTCCTAGCCCATCTGAACTTGAATCTATTGGAAACATTATGCCACTTCATCCTACTAATGCGACATATCATGCAATAGTTCTTCCATCTTATGAAGACGTCTTGGAAGCCATGGCCAATCACCACAATAATAGTTCGCTTTCTGTGTCAAGCGTGTTAAAAAATGAAATGGATAACCATGCACACAGTTCATTGTCTATGTTGAGCTCGTTAAAAAATGACATAGACTCCCCTCCAAATGGGTTGAGTCTTCCACTAGATCAAGTACCTAAAACTTCATTTCTATTTCCTGTGTCACTTGATCCTCTTTCTTCCTCCCTCTTTGGTGAACCTATTCCTATTAGTATCTAGGAGTCTAATAGCATGTAGAAGAAGCATTCACAAACCAAACGAAGCTTCGGGGGCATGTACCAACCTCTGAATATCATGTTGGGAAAAAACCCACCAATGGGCATCATTTTGAGCATAGTTGATTTTTTGTTTCAAGCTCATTAAATATCATGACCAAATCATTTTGATGGGGTCATGATGAAGTGGATGATCATGACCAAAGTATTTCAAATAATTTATTAAGATCATTTTGAAATCTTAAAAATAATATGTGAAACATCACCAATGGAAAGAGTCAAACTTGATCAATTCATAAAAGTTGTGAAGCTCAATCATTGTAAATAATCAACATAGATCAATCTTAACTTTAGGATAACAAGTGTCGAAAGGAATCAAATCCCTTAAGGTGCAAACATTTCATTAAATTTTGCACCATAAAAAAGGTTTTCACCTCATGAGATTTGATCCATCTATGCACTTTATAGATCCAAAGTTAAGATGGGTCTACATTGATTTATTTTATTATATTGATATTTTTTTGTAGTTTTTCATTTATACCAAGGTCATTTTTATTTAATTTTTTAAGACATTTAAAAAAAAATTGTTGTGGATCTTCACTTTACATTTTTCATATCATGTCTTTTGTTGAGACAACATACGTAACAGATGTGACACATCTCACCCACCTGGGTTGTAAAAATTGCCTCTCAACACAACAAGTCCCTATAGAATCCCTACATAAAACCTTGGAGGAGAAATCCATAGAGTGTATAGAAATCCTTAGAGAACACATCCATAGAATTTGAGAGTCTATAAGCCAAACTTCGAGTAGAAGGAATATGAAAGAAGAAATCTAGTATTTAATATGAAAAAGAACACACAATTACTTTTAAGAATCTATTATACACAAGTTTCCATGTGACAATAGGTGACAAACAATTGTTGATAAGTTAATGTTGGAAATATAACATTTAAAATATATATGTTATATTTGGAGATAATGAAATATTTATAGAGATAAGGATGCCAATAACGTAGCTATGAATTCTCTAATAATGCAACAAAGCATATTTACAAGCAAAAATTATAAGTAAGACAAGGTTGTATTGCTATAAAATTTCTTCAAAGAGTGGCCCCATTTACTCCACTTCCACCTTGCAAATTTATTGAACACTCATGTTCAAGTGAATTTAAGTATAGGTAAATGATGGATTCCAAAGTGTAGCCATCATGCAACTGTTTGAACCTTAGTTTTGGATGATTAAGCATGCCCATGAGTAATGTTTTTCAAACTTGTGATTGATTTCCCTTCTTTAGTATGACTTGCCTTGAAGTATTCAATATATTTTTGTTGAATTATTATTCGAGAAGGTCATAAAAACATTAGATAACTATTTTTTAGTTTGTTTTTTTTTTTTTATAATTTATTTATTTTCTTTTAATTATTGCACCAAGAGCAGTGAGGTTCTATACACCCAGCATGGGGAGATGTTGTAATGTAACATTATGTAAAGTGGAGTTCCGCAAAATAAGAAGTAATTAAAAAAAATTATGTCAACTCATATGTTACCAAAAATAAAAAGTAATTATAAAAAGCAAGCTAGTTTATAAAATAAAAAATTAAAACCAACGTAGATCCATCTTAAACCTAGATCTATTAAGCATAGAGAGGGATCCAATTTCATGAGGTGTAAATTGTTTCTTAATGTGTAAAAAAATTAAGATAAAAACATATTATACCCCAATAAATTGGATCTGTCTCGGTGCTTGATATCATAGATTTAACGTCATAACATATCGTTAAACTTCATTTTTAGCATGTTTGTATCTACAAATCATTATATAATAACATTGTCTTGATCCTTTTTTTATCATGTCAAAATTATTTAAAATCAATAGGATAGATTTGCTTAATTCAGTACACATTTAATATCTTTTACATAATGGGAGGAATTTTGGGCTTTGTGAGCCATTCACTATGTAGGAAATCGATATACCCCATAAAAAAGTTGTGGTTTAGTGTGGGGAATAATCCAACTTTTAGCTATCTCCCATAATATACAAATACAATTGTCAATTCCTTTAGGAATATGCCCCTCTAAGTTGTTTAGAGATATATCCAATATATGTAATAAAACCAAACCACTAATATTATTGGGAATTTTTCCAATTAAGTTATTTAATATTATTGGGAATTTTTCCAATTAAGTTATTTGAATCTAAATATAAGTAAACCAATAAATGAAACTTTCCTATAGCTTTAGGAATTATTCCTATCAAACTATCATTTGAAAGGTAAATATATTCAAGTTTTTTCAAATTAAGAATGGCTTCGGGTATATTTCTAGTAAACTTATTTGAATACAACCTTAATGTGGATACTTTACTCAAATTAGCAATAGTTTGAGGGATGTTACCCGTAAATCTATTGGAATAAACATAAAGAGTGGTCAATTGATTCAAATTAGAATTAGCTTAAGAGATGTTACGAGTAAACCTATTTGCATCAAGATATGCTACCTGTGAGCTTATTTGAGCCAAGATCTAGTATACGTAACTGACTCAAATGGGTGATATGTTTAAGGATGTTACGAGTGAAACTATTATTATAAAGAACTAGGTAGGTCAACTCCAGGTTGCTCCCTGTCAACCTATTCGAGCTGAGGTATAAATAGGAAAGGGGAATATGGAATATACCCCTCGGCAACGACCCCTCAACTATGTTACAACTTAAATCCAGCGTTGTAAGGCAAGGAACCGTGGAGCACATACCAGCGGAGGTCAAGTGTTCCCAGCCTTGGGTGGAATTCTTCCTCTCGAGTTATTCAAAACAATGAGAGGTTGCCAAGAGAGGCCGAAAGGTACCTTCCAATGCTTATCCTCCAAGGTCTATGGCAACGACAAAAGCCACACAATGGCTAAAAGTTGAAGCTAAATTGGAGAGAGTAACAACTGTTGATAAAATGTTGAACATGTCACAACTGTAGATTAAAACCTTATAAACATTTTTAAAACAAACTGAAATTTTATTAGAAAATAGTATAATTGCCTAACTTAATAAATTGCACCATCAACCATTTTAAAGCAACTATTCATAATGATGAGAGACATAAATAATGAACATAGTGTAACTTTAAGAACATTACATAATAGTATTACAATGGAATAACTATCTAAACTATGAACATAATGTAACTTTAAGAACAATACATGTGATTGTATGAAAATATAGAAATAAATCAACTTTATATTGTTTCTTAAAAAATAATATAGTACTAAGAAATTTATAATTAGTTTTAATGGTTTACTTTTTTAAATTATTTATATATATGGTTCAAGGATACAAGGAATTTGAATTTGGCTCTAACCATAGTGTGGTTGATATGAATTCATGCTCTAAAACAAATGTTTTCAAAGTGCATGTGCAAAATGGTTCTTTCAATATTCAAGTTGAGAGGGAATATTACATGTGTTTCCACGTAGAAAAATTGAATGGAATAGGTGTTGAGAAGAGAAGGCCACCTAAAGCTCCTTTATGTTACTCCTAGAGTCCCCCACATGTGCTTGAAGGTGCCCTCCTTATCCCTACACTTGTCCTCACCCATTACTATCTTCTCCTTCATCTTGGGCACCTATTTCCTAGTGTTATTGGGCTTCATCTACGATATCATTTCCAAGACACCCTAAAGTTGAAGAAATTTGAATATCTCTTTAGTGTGGTTCTATCGACTATCATACTAGTATAACTTGTCACCTTGACATTGTCTTATTCTAAAACATTTTTTTCTAGGCTTATATGTTGATATTTGAAAAATATTTAAACTTTTAACCTAAATTAGTATCATACCTTGTTGGATGATTTCATCAATTTGAATGTTGTTGGATTGTTAAAGATTGGAAAGCAACTAAAACTAGTTTTGTCTCCCTAATGTTTTATATTATGAATATATTTTTGAATGTGACAAGCATTTAAATAAATTTAGATATCAAACTCAATACCAAGAAACACCAATTAACAATAAATCTGTTACTCCTATCTACTCAATTATTGTTATTACTTTTGTTGAAACCTTACAATACATTTTTTGTTGCAAGAAATCGACATACCTTACATTACATTTTTGTTCCATGAAATCCACATATTTGGAATCAATGCTAGTGATATGGGCTATAATATATGCTTGAACATTGGGTTAATGCAGTATTATTTGCCATGATACAAGGTGAAAGTAATGAATATATTAGAAAATAGTAGGTGGAGTTCCCCCTTTGTCCATTAAAAATAGAAAACTGAATGCTAATATGGTTGTTAAGTACTAAATATTCAATGCTTAGTGGGTAGGTGGATTGGCTTGTGTAGAGTTTAGTCTCCATCAAGTCATCGATTCAATTCCCATGGATTTCTTGTGGCATATTGACCATTTAAACCCCAATATACACTACATTGTGTGAACATGCTATCATCAATGGAGACAAAAATACTAAATCTTACAATGTATTATTCATATATAGTTAACTAGCACGATATTTATTTACATGGGATGCATGTTATTAATATGGGTTACATGTCATTAACGGTATATTAAACCCTTTTCTCCCAAAATGAAATTATGCAAATAAATTGGATTTCAAATCAATAATATTTATTGTAATTAAAATTTCAATTTTGAATTTATAATGAAATAAAATAATGTTAATTATATCCGAACTATAACATAACCATCTATCTTCAATTATAACACAATCACTTAGAAAGTCAAGTTCACAGATAGTTAAGCATTGACCATAACATTACTATTAAACTTCTAAGAACTTGTCTCTAATCAACGCATGTAATGTCATCAAAATGTCATATTGATATGGCATCAATAATAATTTAAGTGTTCATGCACAACCCCCAATGAATTGGGACTATGTTATATTTTAACTTGCATGTCTTTCCACAAGTCTCTTCATCGTATGCCATAACCTTTACATATCTATATCTCCTCCGTAGCATTGGATTGTGCAATTATCTTCTCCAAATCACATGTAAAACAATCAATAATCAATTACATACCTTAAATTTTTAGATATAGCATGCTATCATTCGTCAATGATAAGCCCCACCGTTTTCTAGCTCTTAGTGAGTTAAACATATTTAACCCCATATCATTGAAACGACAAAGAAACAAATGAAAAATGGTATACTAAACATGGTACAAACATAATAGTATATTCAAAGATGACATAAGCTCTAATAGAAACCCACTTGAAGTCTCGAAATCAAATTTAACAACAATTAACATAAAATAAGATTAAGAAAACACAACTCCAACCCACCAAAAAAACACAAATTACCATAAGGAAATTATTTTTTTCCTTTAAATTTGTCACTCTAGAGATAATTTTTTTAATATAAACTAGTCTTTGAAATCATTAGTAAAATGCAAGTTTGAAATTATCCAATGTGTACCCAAGGCAGAAATGGAAGTAGTGCTTTTCAAAATTTATAAATTGAAAAACCAAGTCAAGTACTTTATATGAAATAGTATTGTTTTTCATATTTTTATCGTATGCATTTTATATAATCTATAAAAATAATAGATATTCCACTACAATAGTTCGCCACAAAAGATCTTACAATATTCTACAATATCTTATTATGCAATGTTTTTCTTGAAATTTTAGATTTTATTAGACTTAAATAACTTGAAATTGAAATGAAAGAAGATAAGAAATAAAATGCCATCCACACAATTAACAAAATATGTGTCTTGATAAAATGCAGTACAGGAAAAAATCAGCTAGACGATGAGATTGAGATGCCTTGTTGTTTTCTTCAAAGTTATGAAATGCAAATATGAAGAAACAACATTCATTGTGGAGTTTCCATGGACCCTATGATATGTATGTTTCTATAGGGTATTCTACTTCCTCTGTTATGCTTCAATATCTCACTCCCAAAGTATTTTTTCTACTATGGAACAATAAACAAAAGAAACAAAAAGGGCACCCCTCCTTTTCCTAGAGGCCTAGTATTTAACATTGCCTGATATCCATCTAGGGTTAAGATTAGAATTTTTGCATTCAAGAGCCCCAACTAGTGTTAGGGATTTGAAACTTCTAAAGTATTCTTCAAATTCCATGCATTAGTAGCTCCATATCTATGAGTAGTGGAAGTTGATGTGAGCAATGGAAATCGATGTGGCATCCACTCACAACCATGGTGGTCAACAAGATAGTTCAACTTGCATATGGAACAACTTCCTCATATGAACTCCAATTGAGGTGATCTTTGCACTATTGGAAATGTCTTAATGTGAAGAACAATGTCAAGAGAGTGCAACTTTGTTTGCAAAGTTTTGATGCAAAATATGGATAATTAAGCTCTCAAATGAAATAAAAAAAATTACAAACCCCAAATCACCAAAGCAAGAACTTCCTTTAAAATGGGATTAATTTTCTTAATCTTGTTTCAATGAACACAAGAGAAACATTTTTATACCGTTCTAAGCTTAGAAATACAGGGCAATACAATGCGATAATAATAATAATAAAGCATTTTCTCTATATTCAAACAACATAGTGACAACTATATATCAAAGGAAAGGAATAAACATAAAGTTGCTTGATATCAAGGATGGCTTGTCAATTAATATCATAAATGAACATTTTACACACAACTTTCTAAGATAAAGTGGGTGAGGTGTCCTATGCATATAGTGCATAAGAGATTACATAAGGTTGGGAAAATAATTGTTGCAACAATGGCTTCTACAAAGTGCAAGTGATCATGTTGTTGTCTTTTTCCATAGTGCACCACAAGTTATAGAATTGTTTTCTCTTATTGTAATAAGAACAATAAGATAATCCATTTGGTATAAGATAAAATTCTAAATTCAATGGTTGAATATTGCACAAAAATGTTGAAAAGGAGGAAAGCAAATTTTCCTTGCTCTTAGCATGTCATTAACCTACAATGAGTGTTGTTTTATTTTGTTATATAAGTATCATAGAGAAATCAGGAATTCACAAAAGTGGCAAGTTCAAGTCAGTGCTATGGGATGTAAGTTACTCTTTAGACTTGCATAGGTCTCCTACATGGAGAAATACCAATGCCCAACATTTAACTAGTTTAAGAAATTGAATTTCTCCTTTTTGGTTGTGTTTAGATTTGTTGGAAAATATTTTTTAAATTTAGAGCCCAAGATTTACAAAATGAATGACCTTGTAAAATCGCTATCACAATTAAAGTTTCAATTCTATTACAATAATTCAACCCAGGCTAATGATTTGCACCAAGGATTACTCCACAAAGTTGGATATGCTCAGACCAATTCAAAAACTAGTGACAAAGTTCAAATTCTAACTCAACATAACCTTAAAATCTTCTTATAAAAACCTAACTCAAAGTATAATTTAACGTAACTTTAATTTCTAACAATAATCCACCCTAAAGCATGACACTCTTGGACAACACTAGTAACTTTAGGCTTTACAATGATCATCCATGATGCTTAGTGCATATTTAATATATTTAATCCTAGTTGTAGCAAGCAACCCACCATACCAGCCTTAGTGCCGAGGTTTACTTTAATATCAAAACCCATAGTGAAACCTAACTAAATAGTAAATATGGACACATTAGTTGTTTAGTTTCCATTAACATTACAACATTTTGCACACCACTACACAAATGCGTATTGTATATCACAATTTGGCACACTAGCCATTACATAGAATACCTATATTCATTATTTAAAAAGAACATGGATGTCATTCAACTTCACTTCCACATAATAATGTGTTAAGAATGTGGCTAGTTGATCATTTGAATTATTTGGTAGTATGCTTCCAAATAATACATATCTAAATATCGCATCCATGTACAAGAGAAATTAGGAACAAACCTATGAGTTTAAAGTGAATGAAAATGTTGATTTGTGTACCTTGGAGGTGTTCCCCTAGTGATTTTGTGACTGAGTCACTAAAGGGGGAAAAGTGACATGACCCTTAGCATTAATTTCATGAGGTGTGAAATTAATTTCACTTTATGATATGTAAAGTGATTTTTAAAATATTTAATGAGAAAGTGAGTCAAATTAAATTTAATGGTGAGAAAAAATGCATTTATCTCATCCATTGATCTTTCATCTCAGGATCCAATGAGGGCCCTTGGATATTGAGACCATTCAACTACTCTCATTAATCAAACAAAAGTGATGACTCAAATTGAAGAGGCACATTCTTTCCATGAGATTTGGAGGAGAACTCGACTTCTTGAGAAGAGAAGGACACAGGAGAGAGAAATAACCCAGCCACAAATTCCTAGGCAATCCATATAGCAGCAAGGGTACGAATTTTTTAGCATGACTGCTACAAATTTCAAGGAGAATTATAGTAATCATTTCATCTAGAATCCAACAAAAAATTTGAAGAGAGGGGCATGCAGTTCAAGCAGGTGAAATGTTGCATAAATTTTGAGGAGTACTGCACAATAATTAATGAAGGCCATACTGCATTTATTACAATATGTCCATACAGTGCAATGTTATTGCCAAGGGGGTATGAATTTTGAGGTAGATAACTGCACATAATTCAAGGAAAAATTATGCTATGGTAGTGGTGTTAGAGATTAAGATCTAGCTAAACTAGCTTACCTATCTAAGCAACAATAACATACCAACATGGACATAAAGAGATCAAGAAAAAGATAACACCAGATATACCTGGTTCACTCTATTGGGCTACGTCCACGGGAAGGGTTTCATCTTCCATTAATGAAAAAGATCTCAAAGATTACATGGCATCCTCACATATGAATCACATCAAACTCCATCATACAATGTGTGTACAAATGACATACACAACATGTGAAGTGTGATGAATTACACATATTCTAACACTCTCCCTTAATGATGACTGGGATAAAGAATACAAATGGAAGTAAGGTGGAAACACCTCAACACCCCGCATGATGACAACTTCCATAATGCTCCATAAGATGTAGATAAAACACACTTCGCCTCATGGATTTGATGAAGACAAAATCCGCTTCTCACTGAATCATGAAAGTGAACACAACTCAAGTTGTACGATGAAACAAACATGTGACGCAATCCACCAAGAAGATGCCCAGATCTAAAGAGAATCCATCATGACTACTAGATCCACAAGATGCCTAGATCACCACAAAAATCATCACAACCATAACTTATAGCTAAAGAACTTTGATATAACATCCACACCAGTGTGCAGATACCTTCTGACGGCTGATACAATAGAACATATGGCTAAGAACACCACAACAGTGTACAAAATACCCAGAATCTGGCCGATACGCATGTAGATAGTAGACATTCTTCCAATCAAGGTGCAATATAAATATCTGTAGAAGACCTCAAACATCGAAGAAATAAGACCCCAATGGTCTATACATCAAAAATGATATCATACAGATGAAAATCATGACTTTAACAGTAGAAGATGGATGTCCATTATACAACATGATTGAAATATGATAGAACATGATAAAATTCAACATCACATTCCTTCTTAAGAGGAACCAAATATCTGCAACCAACATATGCTTTAAAAAGGAAGGAATAACATAATCAAGCTATCCCACAACATGGATAACAAACCTGCACAAAGGAACTTCCAAGAACAAAGAAAATAAAAAACATGATAAGCCCAAAAGACATAAGATATGATAAAATGACATTTCTCAAGAATATATAAAAAAGATATTGCTTTTATGCAAAACCATATAAATTTGAGCAAAAGATTATCGAAAAATGATAGGATAAGTTATGATAAAAGATAAATGAGCATAATAGATACCAAGATAGA
Source organism: Larix kaempferi (assembly GCA_027924585.1). Lineage (NCBI taxonomy): Eukaryota > Viridiplantae > Streptophyta > Pinopsida > Pinales > Pinaceae > Larix > Larix kaempferi. Next base: position 2,372,841 of record BSBM01000240.1, on the reverse strand, counting down.
ATAACGAGCCAGGATTTCACTTAAATATATGAAAATTTAGTTATCAAGCAACTAATCTTAAGCATATGTGCATTTCTTATTAGTATGATGTTAATATGCAAGAGATGAATGCCCTAAAAATGTCAATGTTTCCATATAGGAACGTTAGAGATAAGAAACACATGCCAATACTTCCATATAGGAACATTAGAGACAAGTAGAAATAAGACAACCTCTGCAATCATAAGAATAGAAATCCCACTGCAACAAGAACAAGGTGCTCATGATAAATATTTCAAGATTATAAGGTTTCCCAAAGCCATATAAATATTGAGTAAAAGATGATCGAAATAAATATGACAAGATATAGATAAATAAAAAATGTTTAATACGATCAACATATAACAAATTATGATCAACTCATGATATCACTTATAAAAAAATTATGAAATGACAAGTCACTAATGGTCTTAATCATGGGTTCATTTCTTGTTAACACTATGTAAATATGCAAGAGATGAAATGCCCTGGAAATGTCAATGCTTCCATATATGAATGTTAGAGACAAGTAACACAGGAACTAGATACAATCTCTTCAATATATGAGAAAGAAACTATATCCCAATTAAAGAACTTATGACAAGCCAAAAAATATGATATCACATAGATACAAAAAAAAATGACTTTACTTAAGAAATTAATTAGCAAGAGCATATAATGATCATAAAGATATTTATTAGAAGAAAACACTGAAATTACTTTTACACAAAGGTCAATAATAACATATAAATAAAGCAAATAATGATCACAAAATAACACAAAATAAAAATCTTCCATATCATGAATAGAAGAGTGAGACCAAAATAATATTACTTATAGAAATGAAAAATATAGCCATTAAACAACTAAGTCCTAAGCATAGGTTCATTTATTGATGTTAACATTACTATACTATAGATCCATGCTCCTAAAAATGTCAAAACATCTTCCACACAAAGAAGGTTAGAGACATAAGAACAAGACAACCTCTATAAATATGATGAAAAAATCCTAATACAAAGAGATCAAGAAGTTTATGATAGAAACTCCAAGGTAAGAGATGAAATGTTTCCAAAACAGAACACATAAACTTTACCTACAACCCTTAGAAAAGGTGCCAAATAAAGTCACTCGCGGGTCTACCAAAGTGAACTCGCGTGTACTCGCGGTTTGTGCACAGAGAAGCCGCGGGTTCACGATTCTGTAAAGGAGAAGGACGCGATTGTTGCTTGGTTTTTCACCCAAGCATGTGCTGATGAGCACCTACTAAGTTGTAGTAGCAGTCTCAATGGAAATAAATAAAAATTGAAGTAAAAAAGCAGATTTAATCTAAGATATGAGAAAGTAAAAAGTTAATCTAGCATGTTCATGTAAAAACTTGAAAGTAAATGGTAAAGAACTCAGATCTATATGTAAAACAAATTCTTTATTTTTGAAAAAATAGCTTTACAATAATCATGTTACCTCAAGTGGTGAGGATGGTTGAGTTTGAGCAGCTGCAAGGTTGAGGTGCTCCAATGTTCCAATGGTCTCTTCTTCTCCAATGCTCCAATGGGGATCTTCAAACTCAAAAAGGGAGGCAAGGGCTCTCAAAGAGAATTTGGTAGCATAAGGATAGGATCAATATGGATGAATAGTGAGGAGCTCCTATCACCTTTTTATAGTTTTTTGGTGATGGGGAATACCATTATGGTTTAAGGAAACCAATGGTATTGACCAAAATGATTTAGGTTTCTTTTTCCTCTTTTTCCATCTTTTTTCCTTTTTTGAATATATTTTATATTTTTATTCCCTTTTAATTGATTTGGGAATTTTGGAACCTTTTTTAGGGTTTTTTGTATTTTTGAGGAAAATGATATATTTTGAGGGGAAAAAAATGGATTTTGGTCTTTTTGGTGACCTTTTGAAGGTTTTAGAGGCTCAAATGGTGGAAAAGGTGGACAAATGGGTCATGGAAATAGGGAAATGAGCTAGTGAGCACTTTTTGGGTGTTAACAGATTGCCCCATTGATGTGTGAGGGTAGGAGCTCATCGTATGGCCGATAGACATCATATTTTTTTTATCTTTCTCCTGGGGTTTGGAGGAGAAAAGAGTCTGGTTGGAGACTGGAAGACTGGGCCCATGCAAACTACACAAACTAAAAATACATGTCCTCAAGAATGAATGAGGAATAATCTATGATAATGGACGAGGCGGGCATACCCATGCTCGTATCAGGACATACAAATAACAATAAGGCCCAAAAAAGGGGGACCTGAACAATACATATAAACCTGTTCTGTACATCATGATGGTCTAGAGGGGACACAATGTTGGTACATACTCATGGTCATACCATGATGGTTGACTTGCAGAGGAGATTTGATCTTGTCAGAGCACTTTCCTCATTTGCGGGAGATTTAAGCGTTGGTTTTCTGTTTCACGAGTTCCAGGTAAGCCTATTGGCCTTATCCTTTAATTTAATTCACTTTCGGGGGCAAAATGGGTCTCGAGATTGGCGTATACGCCACATTGGCTTTCCAATGTGGAATATCACAGCTTCTGAGCCTTTTTACGTGATCTGGATTGAGGCTATGGGCCACCACAGGTGCAATCTGGATCGTAGTTGTGGGCCTCCACAACCGCGATCTGGATCGTAGTTGTGGGCTTCCACAGCCGCGATCTGGATCATGGCTGTGGACCTCAACAACTGCGATATGGATTGCGGCTGTGGCCCTCCACAGTCGCGGTATGGATCGCGGTTGTGGACCCCCAAAGCCATAATCTGGATCGTTTGCTTGGGGAAGTTTATTGCATTTTTATAGATTTTAATATTTTCTTGTTGACTTGGTAGGATGCTCAGGCGAACGAGGGCATCATGGCGAGAGGGAGAGATTCTAGAGGCTCATATGGATATCAACCAGGATGACCATCATGTGTAGGCGGATCTGGCTTTGAGCAGACTACTGAAGTTCACTAAGATTCCTCTTTTGCGTTCAACAAATTTTTTGCTGAACAAGTTGATTGATTTCGAGGATTCGGGTATGCAGGCTTTTATGGTTCAAGGTGAGAGACTAGATCTCACCTTAACTGATGTTTATTTTCTGACTGGGCTTCCCCGTTTGGTTGATATAGGGGATACACAGCCCAAGATACCGGCTGATATTGATATAGAGGATCTCCTTGAGATATTTTTATGTCAGGGGTCTGAGGTGCATGTTGGTGCTTTACTTGTTCGTAATTTGCAAGATCCGATGATGCAGGCAATTGCGGCCGCCATACTTCGGGTACTTGGGGCACAGGTGCCCCACTGATTGTTGGGTGGGAAAGTGTTGATGGTTCATCGAGTGATGACAGATACCTACTATGGTTGGGGGAAGATGTTCCTTACATGTTTTTGGCGTGAGTTGAACAAGGTGAGGCTAGGGGGGGGGGGGAGTTCAGCTACTCTTCATTTCTATGTTGCTTCTTTTTCAAGCGGGTGCCTACATTGCGGCCTCATTGTGGCCTCGTGTGCTAGTTTGAGGAGTGAGCTACGGATGGTGCGGTGGGGAGAGATGATGCCCCAGAGTGGTGGGGGTGTAGTTGTACAGTTCTTCACGACCGAGATGTACGAGGAGTGGGAGAAGATGTTGGTCATGTTTGACGATTATCCATACCGAGAGATGGATTTCCGAGGGGATATAGAGATGCCCTGTGCTCCAAGTCAGGCCCGGGGGCCAGATAGTACGTATTTGTTTTTGTTTCTCTATCATATCATGTTTATATGTTTTCTTATGATGATGGCTAGAGGTGTTTTCATGATGCTTATGTCGCATATTGTTGGTTATTGCAGATGTGGGTCCACGGCCTCCACCGGATCATCAGGGCCGTAGGGGACGTGTGGTGGTGGTGGTACCTCCACCAGTAGTGGCACCCTTGCCTCATGCATGAGGAGTTGTACGTTGTCGAGACGACGACATAGAGGATGTACATGAGAACTTCGAGGCGTTGTTGGATGGTATACCAGATGATGGTTGGAGAGAACTGGATCAGCATGTGTTGGACAATTGTTTCGATGCTTCTCATGAGTGGAGATCGATTCTGCGGATGGTAGTTGTGTTGGCAGCGGAGAGGAGATCTCTGGATCAGTATGATCCAGAGGAGGAGGAGCCAGAGGAGGCAGTCGATCGTGATGATGAGGATTAGGTTGTATTTTACTTGCCCCCAAATGGTGATGAGCATATGGGGACGTTTTTGCAGATACATATTATGTACAGCTGGTGTACTTTCTATATATTTGGGTGTTGAGAACACTCTTGACATTATGACTATATGATGATATATATATATATATATATTTATGCACATGGATGCGTTTTTTATTATACAGTCGTGTATGCACATGGATGCACATCTTGTCATTGCTTTTATGTCTTGTTGCACATGGATGCAATACTATGATGGTTTCTTTTGTTTGTTTATTTGATTTTTTGGTGCCTATGTGATGCATGTTTGATGTCCTACATTGTTTGGTTGACGTGCCAATCTAGAATGTTGTTAGCCATTTGGTCTGCTACACTATTGAGGTTTCTTGGGACATGTGTGAATGAAATGGATTCAAACTATCAAATCATTTGTTTAATGTGTAGGAATTTTCTAAATAGATAGGGATCGCGTACCTGATAACAGTTGTTGATCTAGAAAACAAGAAGTTGGGAGTCAAGGAAGACGCTAAGGTGACTTATGCCCATCTGGAGAGCAGTGGTCAGTAGACCAGTCATGGTGTCGTACTCAGCTTGATTATTTGTGGTAGCATCTATGCACACTCTGTCAAGGTGGATGAACTCATGTGAAGGGGAATAGAGTACCCAAGCTGCGGAGGTGAGATTTGGAGACCAGCGACTTGTACCGTTAGCGAGGCCGACATAGTAGAGTGGAATAGGATCCATTTCTGTTCATGTAGGAAAAAATGAAAACGTAAGGTTTTGAAAGTTTACAGTGAAAAAATGAATTAAAAACTATACAATATGGACTTTGTTGTCCAGAAGCTTTTTATGGATAGAAGCGTTTAAGGTACAAACGGTTACGAGGGTTGCGGATGGGGTTACCTTCTGAGTTGGTCAAAATGTATGCCCCATGTCCAAGGAAAGTGTGTATGATGTATGGGCCTTGCCACATGGATTCGAATTTTCCTTTCCTGTTTTGTCATGGGATTGATCGTAAACGAGTACAAAGTCTCCTTCACTAAATGCTCGTGGGTGAACATGTTTATCATAACTTACTTTGGAGCTGTTCTTTGCAGTTTCTATTGTTTGGAGAGCTGCGCAGTGATCTTCATCGGCTTTCTCTAAAAGAAGTAGGCATTGTTCAATTGGTGAAGTATCCGGGAGGAGTTCAATGGCAATGTGTAATGTCAGGATCTGACACTCAATTGGGAGGATAGATTCTACGCCATGAACCAAATGGAAAGGGGGTGAAACTAGTGGCAGTTTTAGTGGACGTGCGGTAAGCCCATAGTGCGTGAAAATGCATGTGATGCCAATTGGACTTATGTCGGCCGATAGCGAGTTGGAGAATAGTCTTCAAAATTTTGTTAATAGCTTCGACTTGGTTGTTCCCTTGGGGGTAGTAGGCGGAAGAGAAATGATGTTCAAACTTAAGGAGGGTTGAAAATTCTCTCCAAACAAAGTCTTCAAAGTGAGAACCATGGTATGAGACGAGTTGCTTTGGTACTCCAAAACGAGCAATAACATGGTTGAGGAAAAAGCGCGTTGCAGTGTTGGCTTTGCAGTTGTAAATAGGCATGGATTCTGCCCATTTGGTAAAGTAATCGATGGCCACAATGATGTGTTTATGGCCACCAGCTGATCTAGGATTACAATCCATGAAGTTGATGGCCCATTTGAAAAATGGTCCAATGGTGACGATTGGATGAAGCTGGGCGAGGGGGGATGGTTCTTGCCTTGGGGGAAAAATGCTGGCAATTTTGGCAATGTTTGATTGCTATGATGCAGTCCGTAAATAGTGATGGCCAAAAATAACCTACGCGGATCACCTTTTGGGGAGTGGCCATTCTAGAGAAATGGCCACCACAGGCGCCACTATGACAGTCATTAAGGATTTGTTCCACTTCTTCTCGAGAGAGGCAATGTCGTAGGATTGTGTCGACACTGCGTTGATAGAGGACATCTCCTAACAGGAGATAACAGGAAGCATGGTGGCGAATGCATCAGTGTCCATTGCGGTCGACATTGGGTTGAAAATTCTGTGTGCAAAGGTAAACCAAAATATCGTCGTACCAAGGGTCATCTGACGAGATGATGAATAAATGGTCGTCAATTAGATCAGTATTGATAGCTGGTGATGACAATCAGGATGGTAAATCCGTAATAAGTTGAGAATGTGCTAAGGCTTTGGTGCTCTTCAGGGTTTTAAAATTCAGGTCATTTTCTTGTAGGATAATCACCCATTTGGAAACACGGCCTTGCAAAAGGCGGCGATTCAAGAGATAGACCATTGGGTTGGAATTTGCGACAACCTTGGTATGGTTGCGGAGAATGTAATGGCACAACTTCTGTACTGAAAAGGCAACGGCGAGGGCCATTTTCTCTTCATGTGGGTAGTGCAATGGTGGGCCTGATAAGGTTTTCCTTACATAGTGAATGACATGCTCTTGACGAGCAGAGTCTTCTTGGACGAGTACTCCAGAAATGGCATAATCAGATGCCAAAACGTAAAGGATAAAGTATCTTGTGAAATCCAGAGGAGAAATCAAGTGGGAATTAGTTGTGAAAATCCACATAGCATATCTAAGAGTTGATGTATACCTCACAAGAAAGATTATGATTAAGCAGGAAGATTGAAGAAGAGTGGTCAATGCAGTGTAAATGAGCAACAGAATAATAATATAGTAGAACTCGAATAGAAGCAAAATAAATTCACACACACTAATTCCTTAATCACAAATATGAACAATAAATAGTACAATGGTGGAGAGGATTCGAATGCCAAGGTAGAAATTCGAATTAGCCTCTTGTAGAGTGATCATCAGATCAATAGAGTGTCAACAAAGCACAACTAGGAGTCATCATCATCAGTGGAGTCATCAATGCACAATTAACTGTCAACCAGATGTCAAACTGAGTCTAACTGAGTGTGGTAGGTGTAACTGGTACATGGAGGCACTAACTGAATGAAGGAGGCTCAGTAGAGGGTGCATGAGGAGCTAACTTGAGTTAGAATGGGCAGTCTAGTCTCACTGGAGGTCTATCGGAGTGATACAATCAGTTGAGAGTCAGTCTAGCCTTAAGTCAAGGAAAGAACTGAAGATAACTGAAGTACAACTGAATGGCAGGTGAGAGAGGGAACATGAGATGCATGTAACTGCATGCAGGGAGCACTAATCATTAGGAGGGATAAAACTGATCAGTGATAAGCTCTCAGGGCTAGCTAATTGAGGGCTAGGTGCTGGGACTGATGACTGGGATGCATGCAGAATGCATGCTGCATGTAGAAATGCATGCAAGACTGAAAATGCAAATAATGAAAATGCTAGTAGGACTAGGATGGAGTATAGGAATATCCTAACATTAGTGAGTGCTTTCTTCAGCTCTGTGAAATCTCCTTCCACTTGGTCATCCCATACAAAACGGGTATGAAGGCATAGCAAATGAAGGAAACCATGAACTTTCATGGCGTAATCGGGGACAAAGCAGCGAAGGAAGTTGGACCTCCCATGAAGGATATGTAGCTGGCTTAGTGTACGAGGTGATGGTAGGTCCACGATGGCTTGGACCTTTAATGGATCTATGGTGATTCCTTTCTCTGAAATGATAAAATCCAACAGACGTCCTACTGGAATGCAAAAGACACACTTGAGTGGGTTCAAGCAGATTTGGTATTTGAGACAACGCAAGAAGACGTGTCGAAGGTCGTCTAGATGGTCGGATCATTTTCTAGATCGATCCGTGAGGTCGTCTAGGTAAACCAATATGATGTTAATCAAGTCATGGAAACAATAAGTCATGGCTCGTTGGAATGTTGCTCTAGCGTTTTTGAGACCAAAGGGCATAATGCGATAAGAAAAAGTGACCCATGGGGTGGTGGAAATAGTTATGTATTTGGTTATACCCGGCGAAACCATCCATGAAAGATAGTACCTCATGCCCCGCACATGCATCGATTAGTTGGTCGATAAATGTTGTTGGGAAGTTGTCTTTGGGACAAGATAGATTGAGGTCACGGAAATCAGTATAGACACGAATGGTTCCCACTTTCTTGTTGACTGGAACTGGGTTGGAAACCTAGGTGGTATAAGCAATAGGGTATATGAACCCTATTGCTCGAAGCTTCTCAATTTCGGCCATAACAGTTGGAAGCTTAGATGGGTGAATGGGGCATTGTTTCTGGTGGACAGGAGGTATGTTAGGCCAACTGTCTATGTGATGTTCTACAATGGTAGGATCACGACCAAGCATCTCAGTGTAAGACCAAACAAAGACATCGTGAAACTCTTGGAAGAGTTTCTTATAGGCTTGAACTTCCTCTTCAGTGCAAGATGCGCCTAAGGAGATAAGTTTAGGTTTTCCAGGTGTTGTGGAGATGTCAATATTTATGATAGGCAAAATGTTGGCCATGTTACCTTCTTCAAAGGAATCTGGAGCTGGGATTGGATATTTGAACCAATCGACCTTGGTTGGTAAAAAATCTTTGGATTCGACGTATAGTTTATTTTCCGTGGTGGAGGTAGATGCCTCAGGGATGAAGTATGACCTATGGTGCATATCATCCCAGGGGTAGTCAGGTGCAGTAAGTGTTTCTAAGATTTCCTCATCGCTACGGAAGTAGTGTGTCATCAAATCAATTGGTTCAGGCTTGTAGGTGGATGAAATCATATAAATGGTATTGATTTCTTCTGAAAGGGAACATTTTGGGGGGTATATCTCCTCAATCAGAGGGGGGATATCTCTAGGTTAGCATTATTCAATTCGTATAGAGCTACTCTATAATCTGGGAGATCAGGGCAGTGATGAGAATAATGTTCGTAGATGCCGCATATCACACAAGGGTGGTTGGTAAGCAGTGATTTATCGTGAGGCTAAGGCGGTAGCTCAAGTTTGACAATTGGGATGTTATTGTCGTCATCCAACATTTTCATATGTTCTTGAAGTGCTGGTAATTATGGAAATTGATGGGTAGCATGGCCTATATCGTCGCATAGAGAACACTTAGGGGGAACACAGATTGTTGGGGGATTCTTCGCCAACTTGGGATTTGGTGGGGCGGTGTGGGTTGTGGGTCAAGTGGTGTAGGTTTGTGGGCCTCTGCTCCCATTGTAGAGGAGTGGAGGGGGAACATTACTAGATGTTGATGTAGTGGTCCCAGTTGGAGGTGGTCGGTTTTGGATGTTCGCTACAACAAATGGTGGATAGTTTGAAGTAATGATGGGTTTCACTGGTTGTAAAACGACATTTGGTGTTGGGGGAGGGGTTGGTGTAGGTAGGTACCATACAAGTAGTCCTAACATTAACCCTAGAAGATTTAGCGTAGCCATTACTAGCGTGTTGATGACTCCTGAAGGAGGAAATAAGAATGGGATAGTGTGAATCAGTGTTGCTCCGATGTGACTAGGCACTGTGGGTGGTTGTGGCAGTAATGGTGGTTGTTGAGTATGTGACTGTGTGTTGTGCAAAAGGGTGCACAAGTAAGATATTTCAGTTATCCGCAGAGGGGGGGAATATATTGGAACATGGAGGTCATGGGAGTATCTGAATATATTCCGGGTCCGACTAAGGACACGCACAATGTAGGTTCACTCTGAACGGGTTGTTCCATCATAGGTAGAACGTTTTCAGATGCTACAGGGGCACTAGGATCATAGTATGTTATCTGGTCATTTTTTACTATGCATCCTTCGTGGGGAAACATCATGAGGCGGAAGACGGAAGAAGCGACAGCTTTCATTTTATACATGTAACTTAGTCCTAATAGGAGGTTGTAATCAAGCTGGGTGTTGATGACCTCTATATCTATGAGGACCATTTTTCCTCCAAGCTACACGGGCACGTTAACTAACAAGACCTGTGGTTGAGCTAAACGGCCATCGTAAGCTCGCAATGCGGTAGTGGATGGATGTAGTGTGGGGGATCCAAGTTTTTTCTAGACAAAAGTTGACATAATGCAGGTGGAAGTAGCTTCATTGGTGATGCATCGATGAACAACAAGGTTTCAAATGGATACAGAAACCTAAAAAGCTAGTGACGAGGGAAAACGTGGTTCGGCTTGGTCTAAGTCGAGTGCCATCATATGGGAGTCGTTAGGGTCTATGGCACCAATGGAGGACAACAATAATTTCCTCTATGTAGGATAGTTTTTTAAGACTTCTAGAGAGGAAAAAGCAGTAGGGGACTGGGCTAACTCTTCTACAATGTTATAGTTTGAAGCTGCACGAGCGTTCAAATTGTTGTTGATTAATCTTAGGGGGAAGCGAGGGGCTTTTGGACCCCCTTCCACTGGCATATTAGGTATGTGTAATGTCTAATTAGTTGGGAGGTTGCTTGAGGATGGATCATAAGGCGTGGTTTCATGGGTTGATCCATATTGGTTTCGGCGAGTTTGAAGGTTGATATCATTTGATGACATCATTAGCAGATGGTGAGTGCTCGTCTCTGTATACTGGTAATCGGTTGCAGCATACGTAATTTGCTATTGTGGTGCAGCGGATCCTTGTGGGGAATCCATTGGATGGGTGTTTACTACTCCTTGGTTGTGTAGAGGATTCTAGAATATCATGGGTTGCGGTTGAGGAGGTGGCACTGGTTGTGCAACGTGTCCTTGTCGTTGGGCGTCATCGGCCCAAAGTTGACGTGCTTTCTCCAAATGGGGGCAATTATGTGTGTAGTGGCAATATACCGAACAAAAGGAACATGGGTGGTTTGCGCTTAAGTTGGGGTTTTTGCCCTGTTTGGGTGGATGATCAGGGTTTTGATTAGCAGGAGCAGCGTTATTGTTATTGGGAGGATTAGGTGGCTGCCCTCCTTAGTTTTGTTGTTGGTTATTTCTACGGTTGCATCCTCTTCGGCGATTATGTTCACCTCCTTGGTTACGTTGGTTGTTCTGGTTTTGGGGTTGGTTTTGTTGCACATATACTTGCCCTTGGGCAGTAGGAGGGTTTTGGGGTCACGCAAGTGGTTGAGCAGGATGCGGTGGGAAGTAAGTGTGGGGGTTCGGGGGTGGACCCAGTGCTTGTTGTGGTTGTTGGTAACCTTGAGCTATTGGAAGTGTTGGGGCAGAGGGTGCTGCCTGTTGAGGGTAATAAGCCGATTGGTATTGGGGGTGAACTGGGTTATGATTGGCCTGTTGGTTATAATATGTTGGTGGTGCATAAGCTGAGGGTGCATTCCCATAACACTGTGATGGACATGAGAGTCCATGAGTGTGGTGGGTGTGCGTCATGGGAGCATATGAAGTTGTGGCTCCAGAATGAGATGTATCCCTAGAAAGGTCTGGGGCATTGTTGGTTGTCATCATGGTGAAGGGTTTGTTTTGTGCCATAACCTAGCCAATGATACCGTCAGTGACATTGCATGCTCCCGGTGCGTCACTCCAGGATGGATCGCTACGTAGGGCATATGGTAAGATTGTGTATAAATAGCCAAACTGGGCATAGATCAAGTCGAACTACTTGGATTTTAAAATGGTTTCTTCTTCCGACTAGGGTCATTCAGAAGCTACATCCTTGGGTATGAGTGGAAGGAGGGATTTTAGGAACCAATTCAGGAAGATACGGTTGTCTAGCTTGATCTTTCATAGACTACGAAGCTTACACGACTCATAGATATGATCTGTGATATGGGTGGCCATATTATGTCTACAAGACAGTAGGATTTCTACTTCTGCATCATAGTGGACGAGTAGTTGAAAGAACTGTAGGAAAGTTGAGGTGAGGGATGTAAACGTAGCGTGTGTCCCATGGGACTATTCAATATACCATTTGGTTGTCGAGCCAGTGAAAGTTCTTTGTAAAAGTTGTAGTCGAATACAATCATCAACTATAGAGTTTGAGGAACACCATAGGTGAAAAGACATAATATGATTTTGTGGGTCTTCTCCAACCTTCCCTTCAAACTTTGGGATGTCTGATGAGAGTTTTGTGGGCATGGGGGGCCAAGTAGGGTCATGTCTACTGGGGTCATTTGTTCACCTTGCTAGGTCTAGCAGGTTAATACTAGCCATAAATGGCAGATTGGCAGAGGGGTGTGATATGGTTGATGGGGCATAAGTGCTAGTGGTAGAATTATGGGTTGAGTCACTGCCCGCAAAGGGAATATTTGTTGTAAAAGGGATGTGCCCTCCACCTAAAGATGTGTGAAAGGGGCCAGTGCCTCCAAGTGCAACACGAGTTACAGATGGGTTTGGATTAGGTATAGTAGACCCTGGGTTTGGTATGGTAGAAGTGGTTCCTGTCAAGGGCATACCTAGAGTGTGTGTAGGTCCCATGTTGGGAATCCCTAAAGTGCGTGTAGGTCCCATGTTGGGTATCCTGAACGTGGGTGTAGGTCCCATGTTGGGCATACCAGTAGTATTTTTTGTGGTGGTGGCTAATGTGGTAGCCGGTGTGGTGGGTGATGTTCCACCAACAGTCCCTATGTTGAAAGGGTTGGAAGGAATACCAGCCATGGGGCTAGATGGTGCTGTGTATGTGGGGTATTCAGATTATGTGTTAGAATCGGATTCCATATACGGGGCATCCAAATCAGGTGACGAGGCTCTATGTAGATGACATAGGGAGTCGAGTGGCAAAGCTCTACGTCGATGACGTGTGGTGTCAAGTGAACCGAACCAAGGGGGTTCAGCCCTAAAACATTGAGAACGTCTCGAGGACTCAATGGTGATAATTGTCTGTTAAAACTAATGTGTGGTGGTGAGTGGAAAGCTCAAAAAACCCTAATGCATCCATGTGTGCAAGAGGCAAGTGCAAAAAAAAATGGCACTCAAGCCAACAACCAAACTCAAAACACTTACTATAACAGCTATGCTATAGTAAGTGGAGTAATAAAAAATGTGGTCAAAATACCAACATGCAAACATCTCCTAGAGAATAAAAAATGGTGTACTCACTAGACCAAAGGGTGGTAAAAGAGCATGCAAGCACCTAACTAAAATGGTATTATGATTCAACAAGATGTATCCTCTACAAGCTGATGAAATCCAAGTCAGACAATATGAATTGTAGATCCAGAGGCTAGATATCCCCCTACCAGGAGGGACACTGGGTAGACAGTCCTAGAAGATAGGCAACTAATATACCCCATTCATGACACATCCAGAAAGGTGAATCTACAGCTCTTGTTCTATCATCATTGTACTCCCAAAAGGGTGGTACAACGAGAATAGTGAGTAGGTGTCATTCGGTGACTGAATGGATTGTGGTAGTCCACTCATGCCTCTGGAACCAATCTGGCTACTTCAACCCTCCTAAGGGAGAGGCCTTTCCAACAAATTGGTTTGAAACTGTGCCAATAAGTACTAGGGGATTTTGGTACCCTAAATGTCAACCACTGTGTCTCAAAATGAAAGTGAGTCAGGGGTGTTATTTGGATACTTATCCCCTCAGTCCTACCTATCTACAATATTCTTTTGGTGTTCCCCAAGTGGGGTTAGAATGTTGGTTTAGTTAAGAGGATTTTAAGGCTCACTTTGATATATGGTGAAAGATTGTGTGCATGTGTGGTTATGTACCAAAAGATGACATTCCTCGCTTGGGCAAAAATTGAGAAATAATGATTTCAAATTGTGAAAATGAAAAATGATTTAAATGTAAATGCTTTAATAATCTTTTCAGAAAATATGGGTTCTTGAAAAATATTTTTAAGGTAAAGCAAGTATCATTAAAAACAATTAAATCTCTAATGCTTTGCTTGGGCAAAATATCAAACAATTTAAAATTCTGATTTTAACTTGTAAAATATGAAATTTCTAACTAAAAAGTGCTTCTCTTTTTGCTTTCACTAAATTGAAAATTTTTAAAATTAATGTAGCAAAGCAAATAACAGAAAAGAAATATGAGTTTTTAATACTACAAAAAATAAAACAGTAGGCTATCCAAAATTGTAAGGGAGATGGCTGGAAAAATTGCGCCGAAATGAGAAAAACTCAAAGAAACGAATTAGACAGTACAGGACAAAATTGTGGCTATCTGTGGTGAAAGTCACGATCTGGATCGCGCCTTTCGGGCTAAAATCCACGATGTGAATCGTGGCGATCTGAAAAAAAGGCATGATGTGAATCACGGCTTCGAGGGAGAAAAGCACGATGTGAATCGCGGTTGTGAGGCAAGAAACCCATGATACGAATCGTGGCTGACAGGAAAACAACCTACGATCTGAATCATGGAAAACAGGCTAAAAGCTGCGATGTGAATTGTAGTTGTGGGTGCCGAAATCCACGTTGTGCCAAACGAAAAACATCGCCGAAAAACGAACCCAAAAATTGAAATTTTGGGTTGTTTAGGCTGCAGAAAAGGCCAATAGCTATGGCAGTAAGCTATGGGATTAGAAGCGGGCCAAATCTACACTATTAAAGGTAAAAAAGAACTAAAATATAGATCTAAATAAAATGTTCAAATATTCGAAACGAAGTGGAGTCGCCAAAAACTGTTGCTTGGGTTTTCACCCAGGCATGTGATGATGAGCACCTACTAACTTGTAGTTGCAATCTCAATGGAAATAAATAAAAACTCAAGTAAAAAAGCAGAATTAATCTAAGAGATGAGAAAGTAAAAAGTTAATCTAGCATGTTCATGTAAAAACTTGAAAGTAAATGGTAAAGAACTCAGATCTATATGTAAAAAAAATTATTTATTTTTGAAAAAATAGCTTTACAATAATCATGTTACCTCAAGTGGTGAGGATGGTTGAGTTTGAGCAGCTGCAAGGTTGAGGTGCTCCAATGTTCCAATGATCTCTTATTCTCCAATTCTCTAATGGGGATCTTCAAACTCGAAAAGGGAGGCAAGGGCTCTCAAAGAGAATTTGGCAGCATAAGGATAGGATGAATATGGATGAATAGTGAGGAGCCCCTATCACCTTTTTATAGTTTTTTGGTGATGGGGAATACCATTATGGTTTAAGGAAACCAATGGTATTGACCAAAATGGTTTAGGTTTCTTTTTCCTCTTTTTCCCTCTTTTTTTTTTCTTTTTTGAATATATTTATATTTTTATTTCGTTTTAATTGATTTGGGAATTTTGGACCCTTTTTGAGGGTTTTTTGTATTTTTTAGGAAAATGATATATTTTGAGGGGAAAAAGATGGATTTTGGTCTTTTTGGTGACCTTTTGAAGGTTTTAGAGGCTCAAATGGTGGAAAAGGTGGACAAATGGGTCATGGAAATAGGGAAATGAGCTAGTGAGCACTTTTTGGGTGTTAACAGTGATTCTGATCAGAAATTCGCGGGTCTCTATACAGTAATGTCACGGTTATGCCAAAGCACTCGTGGGTCCCTGTATAGTGAAGTCGCGGTTATACTGAAGTAAATGCGAGTTGGCAATAGAACAGTCACGAGTATGACATAGCACATCCGGGTATGTACACTGAAATTCGTGGGTCTATAGTATACTTGCGAGTTCGCACTAGGGAAAGTCGCAGTTACCCGTGCTGTCTGTGAAGCAAAAGTCGTGAACATCAAGTTTTAGGCCGAAAATAGTGTCGAATCCGTCGAACAAGGAAACCTACATAAATTCTACCAAACTTGGACGAAAACTGTCGATCTGACAACCGGAAGAGAGATCTACTTGAGGAAAATCCAAAAAACGTATAGATCTACAAAAATAACATCATGAAACCTTTGAAAAATTTCTGCAAAAATATACACAACAAGGTTAGGATTAGAAATAAAAACTGTAGAAACATGCCTATATCTGAAGAGAAGCCTAATGGCTACTAGATAGAAAGAAAATCTACAAAAATAAACAATGCCCAAATGGTAATAGTTATTGATGGAAGCTATAGAAGTTACTAGATCATAGCAACTAGCTCTGATACCATGTCAGAGATTAAGATCTATCTAAACTAGCTTACCTATCTAAGCAACAATAAAATACCAACATGGACATAAAGCGATCAAGAAAAAGAGAACACCAGATATACCTGGTTCACCCAATTGGGGTACATCCATGGAAAGGGTTGCATCTTCCATTAATGAAAAAGATCTCAAAGATTACATGGCATCCTCACATATGCATTACATCAAGCTCCATCATACAATGTGTGTACAAATGGCATACACAACATGTCATGTGTGATGAATTACAATCAACACATATCCAAAAGGGTCTCCTTCACCTCTCTTATATACGAAGAGGTTTGGATTACAATACATCCCATAATACATGTAGGATAAATGAATTTCCTCCTCTTTATATAGAGAATGGTTACAAAGGATATAATTGCAATGATGCATGTGGGATAACTCTATTTTATAGCATTAGAGTTATTTTCTGCCTTTAAATGATATTTTACCAATACATTACATAAGTCATCATTACATATTCTAACAAGCGGCATGCAAACCAAGGACAAGAATTTCTTGTGCGCATAATTCGAGGAGGAATTTTAGCACCATTTTCAAGGATGGAAGTTATCTTCAAGGGTTGAGATAAGTTGTGCATTTATTGTTGATTATATTGTTGTACATTTCATTGAAGAAATAAAAAATAATAACTCTCTCTCACAAGTTTTCCCCTCAAGGCGTTTTTCTGAGGCATTTTCCTAAATTTCTAAGTATAAAACTTTTATATGTGTGGGTGAATTTATTTCTATTCATAAGAATTTGTAAATTTCTCCATATGTCTCCAATCTGAGTTGTTTATGAGTAATAATTCATTTGCAGTGGTCATGATGAATGGGTTGGGCATTAAGCAACGATCACTGAAACTTGAAACCAGGTTCAGAAAAATACTGAAAATTTTACATGGTATTAGAGATGAGTTAAAGAGAAGGGAACATAAAACAAAAGGTTGAATTTATAGACTTTCTAGGAAGATTTTTGGACTTACAGTTTCAGTGAGATGGCTATTGGGTTTATTTTGGAGGACAGGTTGGATGGGGCATTCAATTCCAATCCTTGGAAAGCAAGGATTATGTTGATTTTCCAAGAGAATTATTTGTGGGGCGTCATGAATAATACTACAGCTAATCCTGTGATGATATCCACTTCTAAATATGCAATAGCTTTTGAAGCCTTCAATAAGAAGGACATCAATGCTAAGAGAATTATCCTTGATTTGGTTAAAGATCATGTAATCCCGCACATGAATGGTAAGGACTATGCTTATCAAATGTGGGATGCCTTAACCCACATGTACCAAAGTTCCAATAAAAACCAGAAGATGGTACTGAGAGAGAAGTTGAAGAGCATTAATATGGATAAATATGAAAATGTTACATCTTAGCTTACTAGGAAAACATAGGTGAGACATGAGCTTAGAGTAGTTGGGGAGGTTGTTATTGGTAGTGAGATAGTGCAAACAACCTTGAAAAGTGTGTCCAAGCCATGGGAATTTTAGCAACAAAAAATATTCCTTTCTGGGATCATCTTTGGGATGACTTTGTTTAGGAGGAGACCCAAAGAGGATATGTAAAGTGTAGTTCATCTCACAATAAGGAAGATGAGGAGAATGTGGCTTTGAAAGCTAGGGAAAAAAGAAGATGTCCAAGAAGGGTCCCAAGGGTGAGGCTAAGCAGCAGGGTGATCAAAAGAAATACATGAGAAAATTCAAGTGCTTTGCTTACCATAAGTTTGGGAACTATGTTGGACAATTTCCAAACAAGAAGAAGAAGAAGCGACAGATAGTAGCATGAGCGGAGATTGATGAGTATGAAACGTGATTCAAGAACGAGTTTTCTCTATGTGCTAGTCCTTCGAAGAGAGAATCCATTACCATCACAGAGGTAGAGGATGAGAGGGATTACTCACTATTTTTTGGCTATTCATTGAGTGCAACCACCACCACATGCACCTGGTACATTGATAGTGGAGCTTCTAGCCATATGAGAGGTGTTCAGGACATGTTTTCACAGTTCACAGAGACAAATTTGGATTTGGAAGTGGTGTTGGGAGATGACATTATTTCTAGGGAAGTTGGGTGGGGGACTCATTAGACAAAATTTGAGTTATAAAATGGACCTCCTAAGGAAAATAATAAAATAATAGTTATAAATTTTGAAGGAGAAGGCACAAAAATTACTTTTTGTTTTCATATTTTCAACTTATCTCCCTATAGGTTTACTCAAATTTCGAGAGGGAGCACTCATTGGATGCGGATTTAAATTTTACATCTAACGAGTACCCACGCTGCATACTTTTGATGGATCCCACCCCACAAAAAAAATGATAAATACATATTACGAACCCCCCATATCTATGTGAGTTATGTCATAGAAGGATGGATAACTTGCATCATCTAGCTTTGACGATGTTGAGAGATATGGTGAGGAGGAAGCTTAAATGGCTTTAGGACACCTTGAGGGAATCCCAAGAGTCAGTGGGGAATTCAAAGAGTCAAGTGCAAGAGAGCAAAGTTCTAGAGATATTTTTGTAGTTAGATGGCTATGGTGACTAGTCTTCGTGATTCAGAGCCTTCCACTTTTGAGGAGGCCTTCTAAGCATCATGTATGGAGAAATTCCATAATGGAAGAGTATCATTCCATCATGAAGAATGATGTGTGGGAGGTCATTTCGATACCGAAGGGGAAGTCATTTGTGGCTTCTTGGTGGCTCTATAAGATCAAGAATGATGTGGAAAGAAGCATTGAGAAGTACAAGGCTCGAGTTGTGGTGCATGGGTTCTCATGGGTAGAGGGAGTTGACTATGACGATACCTTTGCACCAGTTTCGTGCTACTCTTCAATCATAGCAGTGATCTCCATTGCAACGGAGATGGGTTGGTAGATCCACCAAATGGATGTGAAGACTGTATTTCTCAATGGAATTATATAGGAGGAGGTGTATGTTGATTAGCCTCGGGGATTTGAGATACATGGGAGAGATACTCATGTCTACAGGTTGAAGAAAGTTTTGTATGGACTGAAGCAAGATCCTAGAGCATGGTACTCCAGGATAGATTCTTACTTGTTGCATATGGGATTTCATAAGAGTTAAGCACATATAAACCTATACTTATTGTGGTGGTTGATGATCCACACATTCTTCTGCTCTATATTGATGATTTGTTCATTATAGGTACAGAGAGACTCACTATAGGGTGCAAGAGATATCTTGCTTCACATATTGAGATGAAGGATATTGGGTTGATGCATTATTTCATGGGATCATAGGTTTGACAGGAGCCTAGTCATATTTTCTTGGGGAAAGGAAAGTATGCAGTGGACATCTTGAGGATATTTTAGATGTAGGATTGTAAGTCGATGGCCACACCTATGATCACCAACTAGACGAATATTAATGCTTCTAAGAGTGATTTGGTGGATCCTACCTTGTATCGTCAAGTCATTGGTTCGCTGATGTATCTGGTCAACGCCATGCCAAATCTCTATTTTGTAGTGAACACTCTCATTCAGTTCATGGTTGAGCTGAGGAGAGTGCATTGGGTAGCTACAAAACATGTGCTTGGATACTTGTGTGGTATGGTAGGTTATGGTTTGGACTATAGTAGATCGGATGGAGTTAGTTTGGTTGGCTACACAGACTCAGATTGGGCAGGTTGTGTGATAGACTGGAAGATCACTTCCGAGTGTTGTATCAGTTTGGGCTTGGTAGCATTATTATGGTTTAGTCGGAAGCAAAAGTTAGTTGCACGAAGTTCTTTAGAGGTGGAGTACATGGTAGCTAGTTGTGAGGCCTTGTGGCTTCGCAAGTTATTGGTGGGATTGTTTGATCAGGATTTGATGCCTATGTGATTTACTGGGACAATCATAGTTGGATCAAACTCTCTAAGAATCAAGTTTTTCATGAAAAATGGAAGCACATTGAGATCAAATACAATTTCATCCGAAATTATGTCCAGAGAGGAGTTGTAGAGCTGCAATACATATGCACTGATGAGAAGGATGTAGATCTCTTTACGAAATCTTTAGGAAGGGGAAAGTTTGTCTTCTTCAGAGACAAGTTGGGAGTGGTGAACAACACCTTCCTCAGTAAGAGGGAGTGTTTATTTTTGTACCTTTGAGGTGTTCCCCTAGTGATTTTGTGCCCAAGTCACTAAAGGGGGAAAAGTGACATGACCCTTAGCATTAATTTCATGAGATGTGAAATTAATTTCACTTTATGAGATGTAAAGTGAATTTTTAAATATTTAATAAAAGTGAAAATGAAATTAAATTTAATGATGAGAAAAAGTGCATTTATCTCCTCCACTGATTTTTCATCTCAAGATCCAATGTGGACCCCTAGATCTTGAGACCATTCAATTACCCTCATTAATCAAACAAAAAGGTTGAGTCGAAGTGAAGAGGCAAATTGTTTCCATGAGATTTGGAGGAGAACTTGACTTCTGAAGAAGAGAAGGGCGCGTGAGAGAGAACCTAGGCACAAATTCCTAGGAAATCCGTACAATAGAAAAAGCATAATTTTTTTAGCATCATCGGAAAAAATTTGGAGGAGAAGTACAACAATCATTTCTTTAAGAATTCAACATGAAATTCGAGTTGAAGAGCATGTAGTTCGAGGAGGTGAACTACTACACAAATTTCAAGGAGTACCATACAACAATTAATGAAGGTCACACTGCATTTATTACAGCAGATCCATACCGTGTGATGTTGTGGATGAGAGGGCATGAATTTTGAGGCTAAGAAGTGCACAAAATTTAGGGAAAATTTTTGTTGTAGCAGTGGAACGCAAACCTAGGAGAAGATTGTCCTGTGCACGGAATTTGAGGAGGAATTTTGGCACTATTTCAAGGCTGGAAATATTGATCCACATCCCAGTTGGAATTATTGTCGAATGCTAAGACCGACTACAACAAGTCATCAATGTCAATACAACTTCGACAAGTTTTGACTCGACATGAATTCGACAACTTCGACAGGTTCTGATTCCGACACATCTCTGACGAGTCTCAACTTTGACATACTATGACACATTCTGCACCTTTGACATGTTCAACAACCTCACAGTTCATGACATCGACATGTAGCATCGACATGCGACCAGTGACTGTCGAACTTAGACAAACTATCTCTCTGTCTTCCAGTCGACTATAACGGTTGAACATTTGAAACCATTCTAACTTATTTGTAACTGAACGTAACGGGAAGGCACCCAAGCGGCTCAGAAGTCTATATAAGCATGTATAATATTGTAACATACATTAGAATCTATTAGTTTACAAGTAATAAAAGAACAATTCGCATTCTTGCATATTGTCTGCGCATATTGTGTTTATCTGAGTTGTGTAATCCTTCTTTTGCTCATTTTGTTTATTAAGCTTCTGCCATAATAGAGCCAATCATTCAATTGAACTGTTGTCCCCCTCATGCTTCCTGGAAACGACCTAGATCATTGGTATCCAAGCACTCAGTTTTGTTCATGCTTAAGTTCTATGTATACACTTCTCTCAAAGTCACCTGACTTATGTCGGTTCAAACTAGCTCACAATCTTGGCAATCCAAGGAGACACAATCTCTAGAAATGGCAGAAGAAACAGACGATAGACATGCAACCGATGAGACAACACAACTTATGGAGCAAGATCTCGCTCAACAACAGACTAAAATGTTCACCCAGTTCAACGAGATTCTCTTTCAATTCGCTTCAACATCCGAAGGATCCTCGACGAGAACTCACTTCGATAAAATTAGCCCCTTCAAAGTGCAAATGAATTAGAACATACCGAATCTTGAAGGTGAGATTGACGTGGAATCCGTCGACAATTGGAAGCCTATGGCATTGTAAATCAACTCTCTGAAGCTGAAAAAGTCACCATTGTGTCCTTAAAGATGTCAACCTCCATGCACTGCTGGTGGGAAAACCTCTCGACAAAGATGGAGAAAAGAGGAGACCCCATTGACACATGGGATAAATTCATTGAACATATTCAAAAGGAATTTTACCCACCTAAATACCTCAAGAAATAGTATAAGAAATGGAAACAACTAAATAAATGGAAAGACCAATCAGTACAGAGTTACACTGACGAGTTCTACCGACTCATGGCAAGACTTGGCATCCAAGAAGAAGAGAAATTACTTTTTTTGAAGTACATCAGCAAATTGTCCCAATACATCTAGGAGGAGATGGAATTTATAATTGTCAATATGCTTGCAGATGCATTACACTATGCCAACAAACTAGAAACCAAGAAAAAAGGGAAAGACGCTTCACGGCAAAGACGACATCACGATGACCACCCGACAAGAAGGCACCAGCTAACTTCAACAAGTCAAAATCTTCTTAGCCGACACCGCCAAAGCTAGACCACGGTAAGAAGTCTTTTCAAAAAAAGGAACATAGAAAACAACTTCCAACCGAAAAATGGTGCGATTACCCCCACTCATCTTGGGATGATACGTCTGAATGCAAAGCTCAGAAGACATTTTTGACAAAAGTGTCGACCTTCAACACATTCGAAAAGACAATGGAAGAATCTGATCCAGACGCAACGACCCTTTTGACATCGACCACTCCAACAGCCTCGACTATTGTCGATGAGGAGGAACGAAAACGCCTTTTCCATACACGGATATGGGTCCATAGAAACCCATTACATCTGATTGTGGACAATGGTAGCCAGAAGAACTTCATTTCTGAATATTTTGTAAAGAAACTAGGTCTTGTTACCACTCCGCATCCTCAGCCTTACAACATCTGTTGGATGAAGGATGGACAAGAACTGCGGATCACTCGACAATGCAAGCTCGCCTAATTCATAAAAACTTTTGAAGATGAATTACTCTACGATGTGGCACCACTCTTCATAGCCGATGCCCTGTTTTGGAAACCTTACCTCTGGGATATACATGGAAGTTATCAGTCACATCCTAAGAAGGTGATTGTCAGAATCCGAAATCGATGGTTCAGCATACCAGAGCATCAACCTACACCAACGGTCGCACTGATATCTTCCAAACAGACAAAGAAGCTCATCAATCATGCTCAGAAGTTTGCATTAATCATGATCAAGCCGCAACATTCTAAGAAGACTGCAGCAACGAGTCAAGTCATCGACCAATGCAGCTCCTGACAGAAGAAGCAAGTCGATCATATTCTCGATCAGTACCATAACCTCTTTCAAGCTCTTGATGGAGTACCTCAACATTGTCAGGTAAAACACTCCATTGAACTTGTTCCTGGTTCTTCTTTTCCTAACGCATCTATTTACAGAAGATACATTCTCGAAAATGAAGAGATTCCCAAACAAATCCAAGAATTAATCAACAAATTTCATATCCTCCCCATCTCCTATCTTTTTGGAAGTCCAGTTGTCCTATTTTAGAAGAAATACGGGACTTGGCACATGTGCATCGACTACAGAGCTCTCAACAGAATTTTGGTAAAGAATCGCTACCCTCTAGTGCAGATAGAAAAGCTCATTGACTATCTAAAAGGTGCTAAATTCTTTACTAATCTCAACCAAAATTCGGGATACCATCAGATTCCAATCGATCCCTCAGATGTGTGGAAAACTGCTTTCAAGACCAAGGAAGGATTGTTCGAATGGTTAGTCATGCCTTTCGGCTTAACCATTGCACGTGTGACCTTCATGCGACATATGGATAACATTCTTCGACCTTTCATCGGAAAATGGGTGATTGTCTATCTCAACGATATATTGATTTTCAGTTGATCATGGGAAGAACATGTTGGACATCCTCGACACTCTCTAGCAAGATCGGCTCTATCTGAACATGGACAAGTGATCTTTTGTGATGACTAGCATAAAATATTTGGGGTATGAAATTGATTCTGCAGGTATTCACGTCGATCCAAACAAAGTACAAATCCTCAAAGATTGTCCCATTCCTAGAAGAATTCAAGAACTAAGAAGTTTTCTTGGCTTGGCGAATTTCTATCGACGGTTCATACTCGTCTTCAGTCACATAGCCTGGCCCTTGAATCAGTTGATGAAGGGAAATGGGAAAACTGTCTTCCAATGGATAGCAACACATCAAGCATCTTTTGAACAGCTCAAACATAGGCTCTGCACTACACTAGTGCTTGTGTTACCTCATTTGCATCAACCCTTTGAGATTGAGACGGACGCATCGGACTATGCCTTGGGAGCAATGATCACTCAGTCTGGTCACCCAGTCACTTTTCATTCTGAGACTTTTAACGACACAGTTAGAAGATACTCAATGTACGAAAAAGAAATGTATGTCATTGTGCAAGCTCTCAAGCAATCGAGGCATTACATACTTGGCAAGGAAACGGTCATTCTCACTGATCACAAGCCTCTACAGTTTTCTCTGACACAATAAAATTTGCAGACAAACCGACAAATCAAGTGGATTAATGACCTACAACAATTCCAAATGGTGCTTAAGTATCAAAAATCTAAAGCTAACGCCGCTGTCGATTGCCTCAGTCGACCACCCATTACTCTCCTTTTGACAATGATGAGTATGCAAGGATACGATACAACCACTTGGCAATAGTTGTATTAGGACGACAACAACTTCTCACCAGTCTACCAGCAGTTAAAGACTAACAAGTCGTCGACCTCCGACTAATTCCTGAAATATACTTTGCTATACAAGCTTGGACAACTTTGTGTTTCAACTAGTGAGCACCGACAGTAGCTCATTTGGGACGCGCACTACAGCAAGACTACAGGACACTTTAGAGTCGCAAAGACACTTGCTATTCTGTAGAAGTATTTCTTTTGTCCTACACTTAAATCCAATGTCAACAAGTACATTCGATCATGCGTGGTTTGTGCCATTGCTAAACCACCTAATCGATGACAGGGATTGTAAAAACCTCTGTTAGTTCCTATTCGACCATGGGAATCTATTTCTATGGACTACTTGACGGGTTATCCTACTACCAAAAACCAGCATGACGCGATATTAGTAGTAGTCAACCTATTTTCCAAGATGTCCATTCTCATACCATGTAAGAAGGCCACAACAATGCAGGAGACTGCTCAGCTCTTCTTTACACATGTTTTGAAATATTTTGGTTTACCCACAACCATTATTTCTTACTAAGATGCCAGATTCATTAGCATATTTTGGAAGGCCCTTTGGAAACAGCTGAACACATAATTCTCTTTATTGGCATCTTTCCATCCTCAGACTGACAGACAAATGGAAGTTGCAAATCACCTTGTAGTACAACTGCTTCGCATGTACAAGCACAAGCATCGAAGCACATGGTATGATACTCTTCCATACATTTAGCACAGCTAGAATCGTGATTAGCACATATCTACAGGAAAGAATCCATTTGATATCTCTTATGGATTTCAACATCCCTCAGAACCTATCGACTTGATCAGCTCCTTGACACATCTGAAATCCAACACCGACTACATTCAGCGAGAAGTTGACAAAGCAGTCAAGTTTCAAGAACAGATTTGCAACATCCAGAAACAAGCACAAGAAATGTTGCACAGAGCAAACAAGTCCCAACACGACAAGCATCATATTCCTCATACATTCCAGATTGGGGATAAGGTCTGGTTACATCTTAAGAAGGAGCACTTCACTATTCCTTTCAAGAAGTTAAAACCTTTGCGATATGGTCTGTACAGTATTCTTCGATAGATTGGAGAAAACATTTTCCAGCTCGAGATTCCTACATGCCTAGGTCTGCATCCAGTCTTCAACATGGATCTACTTCGACCATACCATGCACCCTTGTTGGAACAAAATGACTTACCAATAGTAGAAATCGAAGACATCCGTACATATGTTCGGGAGCCTCTTCCTTGCAACACCATTGTGGGATGACGAGTATGCCTTACAAGGATGAACACAATTCCCTTCTTTCAGGTTGCCAAAGCTGGCCAGCTCCCATCTCAAGGAAAGTGGTACTCTGTTACTGACATAACCGACAAGTTTCCTCACCTTCGTGAGCAAACAATGGAGACCATTGTTTCTTAAGGAAGGAGGTCTGATCTGCATCGCAGTTGGCATTATTGTTGAATGCTAACATCGACTACCACAAGTCCCACAGAGATAAGTCCCAACACGACAAGCATCATATTCCTCATACATTCCAGATTGGGGATAAGGTTTGGATACATCTTAAGAAGGAGCACTTCACTGTTCCTTTCAAGAAGTTAAAACCTTTGCGATATGGTCTGTACAGTATTCTTCGATAGATTGGAGAAAACATTTTCCAGCTCGAGATTCCTACATGCCTAGGTCTGCATCTAGTCTTCAACATGGATCTACTTCGACCATACCATGCACCCTTGTTGGAACAAAATGACTTACCAATAGCGGAAATTGAAGACATCCGTACATATGTTCGGGAGCCTCTTCCTTGCAACACCATTGTGGGATGACGAGTATGCCTTACAAGGATGAACACAATTCCCTTCTTTCAGGTTGCCAAAGCTGGCTAGCTCCCATCTCAAGGAAAGTGGTACTCTGTTACTGACATAACCGACAAGTTTCCTCACCTTCGTGAGCAAACAATGGAGACCATTGTTTCTTAAGGAAGGAGGTCTGATCTGCATCGCAATTGGCATTATTGTTGAATGCTAACATCGACTACCACAAGTCATTGATGTCAATACAACTTCAACAAGTTTCGACTCGACATGACTTCGACAAATTCGACAGGTTCTGATTCCGACACATCTCTAACGAATCTCGACTTCGACATACAGCGACACGTTCCTCACCTTTGACATGTTCAACAACCTCACAGTTCACGACATCGACATGCAGCATCAACATACGACCAACGACTGTCAAACTTTGACAGACTTTCTCTCTGTCTTCCAGTCAACTGTAATGGTTGAGCTGTTGAAACCGTTCTAACTTCTTTATACCTAAACGTAACAGGCAGGCACCTAAGCATCTCAAAATTCTATATAAGCATGTATAATATTATAACATACATCAAAATCTATCAGTTTACAAGTAATATAAGAACAATGTGCATTCCTGCATATTGTCTAAACATATTGCGTTTATCTGTGTTGTGTAATCCTGCTTTTGCTCATTCTATTTATTAAGCTTCCTCCATAATAGAGTCGACTCATTCAGTCGAACTGTTGTCCCCCGCCTGCTTCCTGGACACGACCTGGATCAAGTTGTCTTCAAGGGTTGAGATAATTTGTGCATTTATTATTGATTATACTATTGTACATTCCATTAAAGAAGTAAAAAATAAGAACTCCCTCTCGCAGGTTTTACTCTTAGGTGGTTTATCTTGAGGCTTTTGCATAAATTTCTGAGTCTGAAATTTTTAACTCTGTAGATGAATTTATTTTTTGCTCATAAGAATTTGTAAATTTCTTCATTTGTTTCCAGTCTAAGTTGTTTACGAGTAATAATTCATTTGCAGCAGTCATGTTGAATGGGTTGGGCATTAAACAATGATCAATGAAACTTGAAACCGGGTTGGGGAAAACATTGAAACATTTACAAAAAAGGGATCAAAAAGATTAGTAGCAAAGAATGTAAGTAAAAAATAGATGAGATAATGATACAGGAAAATTACCCAAAAAATAATCACTGAGTTCCATAGTAAAAAAAATTGAATCCAATTGTAAGATTAGGAAACAAATGAAATGGAGGTAATAACCAAATACATAAAATGAAAAGAGAGAAGTCAAAAGCATGGAATCTTGTTACATTAATGATTCTTTGTTTCAAATGATAATGTAAGGCTTATCTTGGGTACAATGCCTATTTTTAATTTGCAAAGAATATATATATAAAGGGTGAAAACGTGAATCTTAATAACATTTTTTTAGTGAAATGCAAGGGTAGTTTTACAAGGGTTTAATATTTCAACTAAAGGATTTATTAACAAAAACAATCGACAATTATTTAAATTTTTTTTAAAGATAGTTAAAAACTCTCTACTAAGAGTTAAAATCTCACCCTTAAGATTTTCCTATGAACAATCTAGGTCAAGAGTTTAAAATTGGGTGAAATTTTCTTAACTAAGAGTCTTGTAGAGTCATCAAAATCCCATATGGGTGGTTAAAAGTCTCCATTTAGATTTTGTAAAACTATCCTAGAAGAGTTTATGTTTTGAATATCTAAAAATGTGACTTCAATAGTGGTAAACCCTTGAATTTTTTTAATATCCAATGTTAGACTTACTACAAAAAAATCTGCGTTGTGTACATAACATTTTAAAATGTTATTAAATACAAGATGTCTAAAAATAAGGTAAAAAAATCCCTTTACTTTATTAATATCAAAATCCTTAAGGTAAGGTAACACCTTACAATTGATCATTTTATGGAAGAAATGCACTCATATTCCCTTGCCTCTTGAGCTTAGGTGAACTCCCATTGAACTAAGCTCCAAATATAATAAACTTCATACCTCCACAAGGAGGACTTCATCCTTATAGATTTAAACAAGATAACCCCAACCGTAACAAACTCCTAATGACTTAGTTGATGTTCTTTAATGATGCCCCATTGCATTTATTCAAAATTAACTACCATAGCAGGCCTTATTTAACAATAACAAACATAGTCTCCTATGGGGAAGAAACAGGAAAGCATGTCTATGATATTGTGATCCAAAGGCAAGTTAAAATTCAAGGAGGAAGGGATATCCTTCAGTGGGGTCATCAACCGATAGGGAGGTTCACCATTAAAGAATCTTACCATTTGCAGACCAGTTCGGACAATTCAAAGGAGAATCAAGTATGGAAGCATTTATGGGAGGCTAAATTGTGGCCTAAAATTACTCTTTTTCTCTGGTTAGTATTACGATGTTGAATTCTGACATGGGACAAAATTGCTAAATGAGGCTTCGAGGGTCCATCTATTTGTGTTCTTTGTGGTCTGAACAGTGAGACAATGGCTCATCTTCTTGACGAATGTAGCCTTGCCTCAACGCTGTGGGATGAAGGGGCCAGGTTTTTCAGTAGGATTGCTCGAGTTAGGACAAGCCCTGAGCAAACCATCAAACAATGGAGTGGGAAACCTTTTCAAGGGAATATATTGAATTGTATCTAACAATTGTATCCTAGTTTCCTCCTCTGGGAGGTTTGGAAAGAATGAAATACTCGATTGTTTTAGGAAAAACAGAAACTAACACCTGGAAGGTCGTCTAGGAGCATCTTAAGCAGGGGCTAACCGAAACCTTGAAACTCACGAGATGGAATGAGGAAGATCTGAGTGGTCCTAACAATGAAGTGAGAATACTACATACTTGGGGCATCAGAGGTCTCCCCCAGTTTATTAGTCTTCATTATACTGGAAACAAACCGCAGGAAAGCCTGACGCAGTGGTCTCCACTGTAGCAAGGATGGCTCAAACTGAACTTTGACGGAGCTTCCAAAGGGAATCCGGGCATGGCAGGGTATGGTGGGGTGGTGAGAAATAACCATGGCCATATCCAGTTCTGCTATTATGGTAATATAGGAAATGAAACTAATAATGCCGTTGAATGTGAAGCTCTGCTTCAAGGGCTTAGTCTAATTACTAGACGCGGCTTTAATAGTTGCATTGTGGAAGGCGACTCTGAAATTTTCATACAGATTGCTAATAAAATCTTAAATGGAACTCATGCTGTGAAGGTGGCCATCTCGTGGTGTCTAGCGTGGTGGATAACATGTCTGGAAACCATGATAAGAGGATTAAATTCCATCGTGTTGTTAGGAACCCATGTCTTTACTTTGTTAGTATATTGTTGTTGGACGCATATGCTTTGTAAGTCATCCCATAGTATTTGTTGATCAATATTTTGTGTTATTGTTGTTGGTGCATATGCTTTGTAAGTCACCCGTAGTATTGTTGATCCATAGTTTGTAGTGGCCCATGGTTTTGACCCATAGTATTAGCGCCTAGACTTAGTATATAAGTGTGTGTTGAGACCTATGAAAGCACCGTGAAGTTATTTGTATTGAGCTTGCTCAAAGGAGGTTGCCCCCTCGATGTCGCCTGTGATCAATATAAAAGTGATTCTGAGTTTTGTCATTTCAGCTATTTTGCATATTCTTATTAATTAATTGTTGCAGGTGCTTCACATCTGGTATCAGAGCACTTTCTTGGGCTCACTGGGTGAAATTTCTACCAATTTTTTTTTTCGCATCTGTTGTAGGTTCGGATTTGGGAATAATCCCTATCCGCTTAATTATGGGAAGTACTTGGGCATAAGCCCTAAAACTCATTGTGAGGAGTACCACAGGAACCCCAAAGTAGCTGGGCCATTGAGAGGACTTGCCAGCAAAAAGGGAAATGACCCCTACTTGTTTGACTAGTTCCCACCCGCGAGGTAAACCAAGAGCTGTCATCTGTGGCAAAGCGGTTATCATTTTTACCTGAGCTGTGGAGTGAGGGGTACTACCCCAATAAGAAAGCCATCAGACAGCATGGGTGGCCGAGTGAAACCCCTAAACTATTAGGAAGCCGCACATACCTGGGGTCCATATCTATTTTCAACTGAACTATTGTCGATCATTGTTGTTCCGTTTCAGATCCAGCCATTCATATCCATTCTGAAATCCATTCCAGATCCAACCGTTTTCAATCCATTCGACATCGTTTCAAATCCCTCTGTTTCCACTCACTTCTGGGCCATTGCAGATCTATCTGTTTTAGACCCCTTCCGAGCTGTAGCCACTCCAGTCTGGAAAAAAAAAGAAAAAAGAAAAAAAAAGAGAAAAGGATGTTGCTTCCCTATCTCCCTATCTCCCTTGTTTTCACTCTGCTTCCCTTGAAATTTTCGGGGAACCCCTGTCATCCCATTTTTCATATTTCATTCTCAACGACCCTATCCCCAATTCTACTTCCCAAAGCCCGAAATCCCACATTTGTCTATTTTTAGGGTTTTCCATAACTTCCTCAGATTTCACCCAATCATCTTCAAATTTTACCACAGAGTTCCTTTCCAAATTCTGCTTCTTTGTCCCCCTCTGCCAAATTTTCCCATTCTTTCACCCCGCTTTTGAAATCCTCATTTTTTGCTTCCCTGTCTATTTGAAAGTGTCCAAAACCTAGTCAAACCCTAATTACCCTTCAGATTTTTTCCCAAATCTAGATTTGCCTTTACTGAAGCAGTTTCTGTTTTTGTTTTTCTACCCAGTCAACCAAAAAAAAAACTCCTGGTTATTTTTGTCACCCACGCAGGAGAAAAAACCATGGAAGAAGCACTTGCAGCCATCCAAGTGAAAATCCAGGATCTGGATGAAAAATTTCTCGGCCTCCATCTTGAACATTCAGCTATGAACAACAAACGGCAGTCTGAGTCTTCATCAAACAATGGGTTCTCTTCTTCCAACAATTTCCATGGTCCGAAGCTTGATTTTCTTCACTTCAATGGTACTGATCCAACTGGATGGATCTATCGTGCAGAATAGTATTTCAGTCTGCATAATACTTTTGATGTCAACAAAGTTCTGCTTGCATCCTTTCATTTGAAACAGGAAGCTCTTCAATGGTACCGTTGGTACATCAAGGCTTGAAGAGCCAAAATGGACAGTCTTTTTCCAGCTCCTTTTGCAACGATTTGGTCCTAGTGCTTTTGATGAATTTACAGGAGCCCTCACTAAACTTCGCCAAATTGGCACTGTGAGAGAGTATCAAACCGAATTTGAGAAACTAGCCAACCACACTGAAGGATTGTCTGATGACTTTTACCGGAGTTGTTTTATCAGTGGTCTAAAGGATGCCATCTACTCTGAGGTCAAAAAGTTCTGTCCCAACACAATGATGGAAGCCCTAGGGTTGGCTAAGTTGTCAGAAGACAAGATTGTAGCCCAACAACGCTCCAAGCACACTTTTGTTCCCTTTCGAAATATGGGTTCTCAACGACCACCCATACCGCAGGCTCCTCGACCAACTCCTATCAAGTGTTTGTCTGAAATAGAGATGCAAGCACGCAGAGAAAAGGGGCTTTGCTATAATTGTGATGAGAAATTCACTCCGGGACATAGATGTGTTCAGCAAAATCTCTATCTCTTGGATGTGGATTCTCTACTTTCCTCTGAAATTGGTGACGAATATCCAGAAACAATGGATGCTCAACTCGACATTCAAGAACCGCCTATTGACCCTCCGTCTCAGGATGACCAGCTAGAGATATCTCTCCATGCTTTAGCTGGAATCACCACCCCCCAAACAATGCGGCTCAGGGCTTACTTCAAGAAGCTTCATCTTACAATACTCATTGATTCTTGTAGCACTCATAATTTCATTGACCCTCGGATTGCCAAACAAGCTGATTGTTTTATCCACCCTTGCTCCAACTTTGAAGTCATGGTTGCCAATGGGGGCACCTTACCTTGCAAAGGGAAGTGTCAAAATGTGTGTATCTCTATGGGAGATTATACCTTGCACTCTGACATGTTTGCCTTGACCTTAGGTGGATGTGATGTGGTTTTGGGTGCTCAATGGCTATGCACACTTGGCCCTATCTTATGGTATTTTGCTGAACTTTGGATGCAGTTTTCCCTCAATGGACAAAAACACACATTGATAGGATTACAACCAGGGTCTCCCAGCATCATCAGTTCACATCGCATGGAAAAAATCCTCAAGAAGAATTCACATGGTGTCATCGCTTAGATCGATTCCATTCAGATGCAACCATCAACAGTCTCCACTGCTCCTTTGGATCTAAAACAAATTCTGGATCGATATATAGGTGTCTTTGCTGAACCAATGGGATTGCCACCTTCAAGGCCAGAAGACCATCATATTCAGCTCCTTCCTGGCAGCGTTCCTCCCAACATTAGGCCCTATCGCTACCCATTTCACCAAAAAATGGAGATTGAAATGCTTGTTCAGGACTTATTGAAGCAAGGTATTATTCTCCCAAGCACTAGTTCATTTTCTTCTCTAGTTCTTCTTGTCCACAAATAAGATGGGTCATGGCGCCTCTGCATTGACTTCCAAGCACTTAATCACCTTACCATCAAGGATAAGTTTCCAATTCCTGTTGTTGATGAGCTTCTTGATGAGCTTCATGGGGCTCAATTTTTCTCCAAGTTGGATCTTCGTTCTAGGTATCATCAAATTTGGGTTCATGAGGATGATATCCCTAAAACAACTTTCCGCACACATGATGGCCATTATAAGTTTTTGGTCATTCCCTTTGGCATCACTAATGCTCCTTCCACATTCCAGGCCTTAATGAATAAAATATTTCGGCCCTACTTGTGGAAATTCATTCTGGTATTCTTTGATGATATCCTCATCTACAGTAAAACATGGGATGAGCATCTCCAGCATCTGGATCTTGTCATGCAACTTTTCTCTGACCATCATCTCCATGCTAAGCAGTCTAAATGTGTTTTTGGATAGAAGGAAGTTGAGTGTCTTGGGCACATTATCTTAGCACAAGGGGTTCGCATGGATCCTTCCAAAATCGATGCCATGAACAATTGGCCGCATCCTCAGACACTCAAGAGCCTTTGTGGTTTTTTGGGGTTGACTGGATACTACCACAAGTTTGTCAAGGATTATGGGAAGATTGCAGCTCCATTAACTTCTCTATTGAAAAAGGATGCTTTTACATGGACACATATTGCTCAGTGTGCATTTGACAAACTAAAACAAGCTATGTGTACTACACCTGTTCTAGCTATGCCCGATTTTTCCAAGCCCTTCACTATTGAGAGTGATGCTTGTGGCAATGGACTTGGTGTTGTTCTCCTTCAAGATAAACACCCCATTCTATTCACCAGCAAATCCCTTTCAGGTAAGAATTTAGCTGCCTCTACATATGAGAAGGAAATGATGGCTATTTTGCATGCAGTACAGAAGTGGTGACCATACCTCTTAGGGAATCATTTATGCATCAAGACTGATCACCAGAGTCTGAAATATTTCTTAGAACAACGTGTATCCTCCCCAGCACAACAAAAATGGGTTAGCAAACTCATGGGTTATGACTATGAGATCACTTACAAGAAGGGTAAAGACAATATTGTGGCAGATGCTCTTTCTCGCACATTTGATGCCCAAGGTTCTCTTTCAGCTATTTCTATGCCTATTCCAAATTGGTTGCAATCTATTCAACAGGGTTATGTCAATGACTCTTCCTTATCTAAAATCATCCAATACTTGACCAACAACCCTTCTCATGTACCACATTACTCTTGGGATGGTGCTTCTCTGAGATACAAGGGTCGTCTGGTGCTTCCCCAGAGCACAGATCTTCAACAGGCTGTCTTCTATGAACTCCATGCTTCTCCATCGGCAGGGCACTCTGGGTTCCTCAAAACATATGAACGGGCACGACATAACTTCTTTTGGTAGGGCATGAAAAGGACAATTCAACAGATGGTGGCTGAATGTGATACCTGCCAGTGCAATAAGGGTGAAACAACACTCCTTCCAGGATTGCTTGAACCCTTGCCCATACCTACACGGATTTGGATAGATATTTCTATGGATTTCATTGAAGGGCTCCCTAAATCTGGCGGGAAGACAGTGATTCTCGTTGTGGTTGGCCGCCTCTCCAAATATAGTAATTTTTGTGCTCTCAGCCTTCCCTATACAACCTCCTCAGTTGCTCAAATTTTCCTGGACCATATTTTTCATCATCATGGCATCCCTTCTTCCATTGTCTCGGATCATGATGTGACTTTCACCAGTCATTTTTGGACAGAACTATTTCACCACACTGGCACCAAACTGAAGATGATTTTAGGGTATCACCCACAAACAGATGGTCAGACTGAAATTATTAATAAATGCTTGGAAACTTATCTTCATTGCTTCACCTCTGAACAACAACATCAGTGGGCAAAGTGGCTCCCTCTCACTGAATGGTGGTATAATACCTCTTATCACACTGCCTCTAAAATGACCCCATATGAAGCAGTCTATGGTCAGGCACCTCCAGTTCTTCTTCCATACACCCCCAACAGCTCACCACTTCAGGAAGTTGACAT
Source organism: Larix kaempferi (assembly GCA_027924585.1). Lineage (NCBI taxonomy): Eukaryota > Viridiplantae > Streptophyta > Pinopsida > Pinales > Pinaceae > Larix > Larix kaempferi. The sequence goes on along the minus strand of BSBM01000240.1, from coordinate 2,337,851 downwards.
GGTCCTTCGAAACCGCGATCAGATTCTTCGCATTTTGTGGGACAATCTTCACATGGCAAGAAATCGCATGAAGCAACAAGCTGATCAACACTGTTCTGACCGCACTTTTCAAGTAGGCGATATGGTTTTTCTTCATCTCCATCCATACAAGAAATCCTCCCTGAAACTCAAAGGGTGTCATAAGCTCGCTCCAAAGTTCTATGGGCCATATCAGATTCTTCAGAAGATTGGGTCCGTTGCTTATAAATTGGAACTTCCTCCTTCTTCCCGCATTCATCCAATATTTCATGTCTCTTGTCTAAAGAATGTTCTTGGCACCAACATCAGTGGCCAAACTATTTTACCCGAACTAGATAATGAAGGATCTATCCTTTTGGAGCCGGAGGTCATCCTCAATCGGCACACTCGTCAGCTTCGCTCTCGCTCTATCACAGAGGTCTTAATTCAGTGGCATGGCATGCAACCAGAGGATGCTACATGTGAACCACTACTTTAGATTCAACAAAAATTTCCACATCGAAAGCTTTGAGGACAAAGATTTTTTTAAGGGGGAGGGGATGTTAGGAAACCATGTCTTTACTTTGTTAGTATATTGTTGTTGGATGCATATGCTTTGTAAGTCATCCCATAGTATTTGTTGATCAATAGTTTGTGTTATTGTTGTTGGTGCATATGCTTTGTAAGTCACCTGTAGTATTGTTGATCCATAGTTTGTAGTGGCCCATGGTTTTGACCCATAGTATTGGCACCTAGACTTAGTATATAAGTGTGTGTTGAGAACTATGAAGGCACCGTGAAGTTATTTGTATTGAGCTTTCTCAAAGGAGGTTGCCCCCTCAAAGTGGCCTGTGATCAATATAAAAGTGATTCTGATTTCTGTCATTTCTGCTATTTCGCATATTCTTATTAATTAATTTTTGTAGGTGCTTCACACGTGTTTAGACATGTAAGACGAAGTGCCAATTGTCTGGCTGATGAGTTGGAAAATTAGGGTCTCGTGCAAGTGAATGAAAGATGGGATGGGCAGGCCTTGGATCTGCCCTCTGATATGTGTCGTATTAAGTGCTCTAAAATCGCCGAGTGTGATCATTAGGAGTGGCTGGAGAAAGGTGACGATAGGGCCTGTCCTAATAACGATGATTGACGTATGGAGGGTACACGTTTTGCATCAAAGGGACAGATGGAACGATGGGAAGATGTAACAAAGGATGATCGTTAAGGTTTGTGGAGTTATTATATCAGATGGTGAAATCAATTTAGAGGATTTGAAGCATGAGAAAGACAAGGTGGTGAAGCTTATGCAGGATTACGATGGAGTTTCGTGATCAGCAAAGGACACTAAGTATGAATGATGAGGTCTGTTTTAATTATTATAGCATGAGGACTATGATGCCAAATTCAATGGAGATAGGAGGCGGCTCATCCATAAATATGGAATGCAGAAGTGGCAACAGGAACAAAGCTTCTTGGCAGATTATCCATTGTGAAACGTTCTGCAAGTTTAATATGGTTGTGAGTGTGCAGAGGATTTGCAAGAGAGAGAACACCATGCCTCTGAAATCCCGTGCCATGAAATGAGGCCGTAAAAACCCTGGTGAGACAAGCATTTTGGGGGGAGGTGCTACACCTCATACTGGTCCTAGTCGGGATCAATGGAATTTGGGTGCTACCGCAGTTTTCTTTCGTCGGTTCTTTCTGCCAGGAGTGCGGTAGGAGGCGGAGGAAATTGAAGCGAACTTATGGTGTCTGGTGGGGGAGGTTGATTTACCGAAGGAAGTGGAGGCCATGGCTAATTGGATTCATGACCCGGGTAATACTCTAGCGCACGTGGCTCTGTACAATCAGGCAATTGTTACCCTGTGGGTGACCAAAACCTTGATTGCCCAGTGTCTAGATACCCGGGGGGATGCATTATCGGGTTCTCCTCAGCTCAAGAGGATGGAGGATGTTAGCAAGGATACGACGGAGAACTGTCACTGGATCCATATGATGTTGGATCTGCTAGCCGATAAATTGGGTATTACTTATTTGGATGTGCCGAAGCAGCAAGCTATCCCTCGGGATCCAGTACCTTCGGATAAAGGGGATATGGCAACAACTCCTATTATGGTTCATATTGATGATGAGGCAGGTCCTTTAGCCTGACGCTTCGTCTGTGTTGACTCCTGTGGTGTGGTATCTTTCGGCGGTATTTCTTTTTTCTCTGGTGCATCTCATCCTTTTTGTTGGGTTCAGGTTCCTTTTTGGCTGTGCCATGTTAGCTGTCTGAGGCCCTGGCTCTGGGCAGGTTTAGTGTTGTTTGGTGTCTCTATGGTTTCAATGGGAACGAAATATGTAATTTCATGAACTGTAATCTTCTGTTTGGTGATAATGTTGAGGATGGTCTCATGATTCTCTACTCTGCCGAGTGGCATTTTAGAAACTATGATTCCAATTTTTGTAAAATCCTTGAAGATATTAAGTTAGGTTATGGGTGGGTAGTCTGCTTAAGGGTGGCTAGTATGGCACCTGTTTTCTGGGAGCTTAGGGGTGGCTCACTTAGCACCTGTCTTTCTCTGTGGTTGTATGTGGTAGCTCATGGAGCACCTAATTACTGTAAAGAAGTCAGTATGTATTTTCTGTTTATGCTAATAGAATGAAAGATAACTTTTTTTTGCTTAAAAAAAAACAATAACAAACATAGTGAACCTAGTACACATTGCATTAAATGGATTCCACTATTATTAGTCAATATGTCCTTTGTCCCCCCATTACACCCTTAGGGAGGGTCCTAACACTCTACTTTGAAAATTGTTTCCCTTAATGATTGTTGTGAGGAGGTACGATCATAAGCAAATGTCTCATGGACAAGTGTTAGTCTCAATGTTGAAGTAGTCCAAGAAGGGTCCCATGTACAAGTGTTGAATGCAATGCTAAAGTAGCCCAGATCCGATGTGCAAGTTCTCATGTTCACCCTCCCCACAGAAGATACATGATCTCAATACCTTGGTGAGAACGTTGCTCTGCATGCCTAGCATGATCATGTGGATCAAAGGTTATGTGGGGATTTTGAAGGAAGTCTACGAATGGAGAATATGCAAACTAAAAATTGCTAGTCATATCCTTCTCCTAACTTCCTTTATTCATATCTTTGTTACACTCCTCATTGACAATGTAATATGTGTCTTTAGTAACATGGGCCTCCTTAAATTCTCATAATATATAGTTGATTTTTTTTATATACCTAGTTTTAATAACAATATAAATCATTAATAACATGATCATTTTTTGCTAGGTATTATATTTAAAGGAAATGGATGGTCATTATTATGATATTGATTGATAGTTTGATCCCTTCCTATGCCCATGCCATGATCATTACAGTAGAGTTGATATGCATGTCATGGTTTGTGAAAATACATATAGGATATAGAGACGCCTTAGTTTTCATAGCTATATACATTATTGTTATTATTTCATGCAAATGATTATAGGGATCCTAAGGACCATATGGATCCATAGAAAAACTTTCCCTATAGATTTGGTTATTATTAACCCATAACCCCTAAAACCCCACTGCAAGATATTATATATACTATGTGATGAATCTATTATATAGACTATGTGATGAAGCCATCTAACATTAAATTATTAGTGTGGATCAAATGGTGGCAAGCATTCAAGGAAGTTAGTATTTTTTGAGAAAGATTATAATTTAATTTTAGAATTCGAGGGCATCGTTAAATAGGTTATGCATATAGCTAAAAACAATTGCTTGACCTCAATATTGAGGTTGATGTCTAGCACAAACTTAAACTATCTATTTAAAAATGGGTTTCCAAGGGATAGTAGGCTGGTTCTTTCCCATTGAATCCTGAATTCTTACTCAATCAATTTATTTTTATCCTGACTAAATAGGTTGTGTTATGAATAACCTCTAATAAATACTCGAGAGACTCAAGGTGAGGGGCTACAAGATAGGGATATATCTTATCGATAGACATCCTAGTAAGGTTGTTGTTAGGTTGTAAGTTGGCCTTTGTAAATTAAAGAGGGGGAGTTTGCAATGAGAGAATCAACTATGTGAGTGAGTAGTGTTCATTAAGTTATAATTGATGCCAACAAGGGACTTGCAGTGGCCTTTGAGTTGTCATTGTTTCCACCAAGGCCCTTGTAGTGGACATGTATTTATGTACTGGTATTGACAGGTTCATGGACATTATCATATGCTCTCATATCTCTTGTGAGGTATGTTTCACAGGTTGGAACCCTCTCCATGGACAAAGGTTGATGATTGATGGTTGCACGGGTATGGATGATACTTGTGTACCCTCACATGTGGTAGTTTGTCCCTTGGAGACCATACACATATGGTTTGTGCTTTGGATCACTTGGACATGATATGGTCATGATGATTCCTTTTCACATGGAGGATTGGGTTTTGTAACCCACACATATGGTGGTTTTGTAATGTCGCAACAATTTGCATTGGGTCACAATGGCCTAAACCACTTGACCATATTCATGTTAGTCTGTCAAATTGATGATAAGGGTCAAATAATTACCAAGCATGATTTCTAAGTTAGTAATAATGTAAAATAAGATCCAAGTGGAAAATGTGGGTCACATTAAGAGAATTCCCAATTCAAAGTTTGTAATATTCCCATCCAAATTAACTATCATGGGGGGAAATTACTAGTTTCCAAGATTGGGGGTGGAAGCATTAAAAGATTGAGTAAAGGAGCTACAAGACCCAAAATGACCTTGGACTTACAAATTCACATTAATGGATCAATTAAATAATAATACAAAGAAAATAATGTGGCATTGGACCATGAGGGCACATAAGAGGTTATGGGACCCACTTGTGGCAAGATTCCCCACTACACTTGGCATGATTCTCTCACCAATTCAATTTCAAGATGAAGGGTAAAATAATTGGGGGAGTTTAAGAGGTATTATTCATGGCATGAGTCATGTAAGGTAGAATTGGAGTGGAATAATAAATCTCATCGAAGAGGAAGAGGCATATTAGAATAATTGTGACACTTGGGCTAGATTCCCTAGCTTCTATGACAGCAATGATGAAGATGTTATGACACCTGTGACACAAATCAGACCTGAATGCTGAAATCTTACATATATGAAATGTCAGGGCTAAAAATATCCTAGAAGAAGGTGCGCAAGGGAGTTAGGGCAGCCAAATAGACACCCATTCGAAATGAGGGAAGATGGAGACTGTGAATTGTTGGACAAGTGGCACACATTGGAATCTCTTCCCAACTTGAGTTGGCATGAATATTTTGGAAGGAATTAGACCCATGGACGACTTGATAAGTTTAAAAAATACAAGAACAAAGAAGGAGATTAGCTTTTGATAATTTTTTCTTTGTATCTTTGCAATTTGGAGAGCTTTTAGCTTGTCCACGCTAGTGGAGTGTTTACTCTACTTGCCTTAGTACCAATTTCGAGGGTGAAAGATTCCCATCCTAATTGGAAATTGGAGAGGCCATTCAGACCTTTCATTTGGAGCTACAATGGATTTATTATTTTCAGGTTGAAGCTACAGGGTAGCTCGTGGTTCTTTCTTCTACAACTTGTTCTCATCTCTATCACACATTTCCTTGCATATTTTGGCTCTTGGAGGAATTCTGCCTTTGGTGAGATGTTGATCTCTTTGTGAGAGTCCAATAATATCCATTTATTTGTATTATGATATATATACTCTGGATTTGATTCTCATAAGACTCTCAGGTCAAAATACCAAGTGAAACCATGTAAAAATACCAAACAATGCATAAATGGTGCCATTTTCCCTATATCTTGTTGTTGGAGCTTGAAGATGCTTTATTTTGACTTGTATCAGTCCATATCTATTATTTTGTTGATTTATGGAGCTTCATTAATGTTCTGAAGAAGTTTCATTAACATTGCACAAGTATTGAGAACCTAAATTTTAAATTTCATAACAAGTGGTGAAGTTTATTAGCATTTCCCCATATGTGAAGACATGAATACAAATATCTGATTTATGGGAGTTACAGAAGCCTATAGAAACTAATTGATGATGCATTGAAGATCCCATTGAAGTACTTTATCAGTACCATGCCCCTTTTCTGAAATTTGGGAACATATTATAGCATTTGGAAAGCCATCTTTGTCCCCTACCCTTGGGGGTTTGAACCTCGAATTTACTAGTAAAATTCCCCAACTTCCCCTGAAGTTAAATGGATGTTTCAGAAGTATTCTAATAGTGTATAAGAACCCATGAGGTTCATTTTTATGTCTTAATACCACTCATATACCTTCAGAACCAATTCAAAATCCTAAGGAGTCTTTTGGAGCCATCTACCTTTGGGGGTTTCAACATAGATTTTCATAGTGATTCTGCCTTTCATTTTCTAAGTGTAAATGCAAGTTGCTGAAGTATTTAGAAACTTTCCAAGCCTATAATATTTGCACTAATGCGTGTTATTAAACCTCACTCCACTTAATACACAGTTTGAAACCATTTGGGACATTTTGGGGCTTCACTAGTCCAAGTTTTGAAAATTGACCAAATCGGGAAAATATTCCAAAAATGGATATTACAGGTTTGCTGGATTTTGGACATTGTATGTATCCCTTGAACATAGAAGAATCCCTTGGTTGATGGTGTAGATCTTGGTTCCATTAGAGTACTTGAACAAGCCAATTTATGATGTCTTGCACAAATTCAAAAAAATAAGAGGGAAGGACCTTGTCAATGTAAGCAAGACCCTCATAAGGAGATAGTCCTCGTCAACATCTTTTTGGTAGTATGTGGAATTCCTTCTAACTCTGCACAATTGAAGAGATATGGATTTTTGAAGTTGGTGTGTCAAAATTACCCCATCATATGGGTCAACCAGCCTATTAAAAAGTTTTTTTAATTTTTTTTATTGATATTGCAAGGTCAACCAGACTTGTTCTATGTTGATCATGCCCACATGATTGTGTATACAAATAAGCATATGCCCTCATTCAGTTGAAGTGATTTGTGGAATTTGTATCTCTTATTTTCAAGTGAACAAAATGAACTGAGGCAGCCGCAGTAGAAGTCGAGCACACATCTCTGATTTTGGATGACTATAGCATCGAAATGTTTATTTGAGCAACAAGCTAGCTCTGAAATTCAAGTTTATAGCAAAAGTGCACTAAGGTAGCTGCATCATACAAAAGGAGGAACAAAAAATATAGTGGAACAAGTCTAGCTTTGAAGTTTCCTTACTCTTTAAATTTCGAGTAGCTGTAATACAAGGAGATCAACATCAAAACAGTCAAAAATCAAGCTTTGAATCATGTTTTGATATAACTCAGAATTCAAGTTGTTGCTACCATATGAATCCCTAATGTATTCCATGAAGTGTAGATATATCTTAGCTTCCTCTTCAAACAACAGTTGAAAGCATAAACATATGTTCTGAAGAAGACATGGAGATCAAGAAGTTCGAGGTCTACTACAAAAGAGGCAACCAATATTTAGAAGCTATCTTTAAGCTTATAATCAAATCTACAATTGGTGAATTTTTATGCTCAAGTGATTGCAGCCATACCTGAGGTGATACAAAAAAGATCTTAATTTGTTCCATTCTTCTGGTACATATAAGAGAAAGAACATTGAACTCTAAGATAGTGCAAAGAACATGTCTCTAATTTAAATCCTATCTTTGAGTTTTCTAATCTTGCAAAGAACAGGTCTTCTAATTTTAAATCCTAGCTTTGATTTTTCTAACCTTACGCTCTTTGCTAGATAGGTTCAACTACAATTCTTTTTTCCTTCAAGTTTTTTCTTAAATCCCTTAATTTTGAGCTCTTTTGACGTGAGAAATTTTTCAAGGCTATTAAATCCCCTAATTTTGAGCTCTTTTAAAGGTTTCGATACCTTAACTTTTTTAGGTTGAGTTTAAAATTCATAGTCTTGGTCTACAGTGTTAAGTTTAAACCAAATAGACTATCAAGATCACTGAAAGAAACATAATCACAAGATAGACACAGAATTTACCCTGGGAAACCCTCATGGGGTAGAAAACCCAGCAAAGATTTCCTGAATAAGATGATCAACCAAAATACAAGATGTGCTCCAAGACTTGTCCTTCTTCTCTACCTCACATGCAGACCTCCCAGACACAAGTGTGCTACTTTCTGAGTTGTGGAAGTGTGTCAAATGAGGAGCTCTCCTCCTCTACTTATATTAGTTCCTGACTGACCAAAATCCCTAATGGGGCCGACCTCTCCTAGAGAAGTCTAATAACCCCTAAAATATAAACTTAGGGCCGAACCCCACATGGTGGGTCTAATAACCCTAGTTACCACAAATCATTGGAGGAATAAACATCTCTGGATACATAATAGAATCACATCGGAGCGATGAAACATCTCCGGAATAACAATGTACAAATATAATATTCTTAGAAGTTACAATATTCAACACTCCCCCTTAACGAGAAGGATATTATAACAACATCTGCAGGAGAAAGGAGTCATCGACGACATCATACATGATACATCTATATATCATTGGAAGCTTTCTTCAATACATCATCATCAGTAACTCAACTAGTTACTGGAACATTAACATCATCATCATCATATGATCATCAGCATCATCATCTCACGATCATCAGCATCATCATCTCACAATCATCAGCATCGTCATCATACGATCATCATCATATGATCTTCAGCATCGTCTCATACGATCTTCAGCATCGTCTCATATGATCTTCAGCATCGTCATCTCACGATCATCAACATCGTCATCTCACGATCATCAGCATCGTCATCATACAATCATCAACATCGTCATCTCACGATCATCAGAATTGTCATCATATGATCATCAACATCATCCTCATATGATCATAAGCATCATCATCTCACGATCATTAGCATCATATACCATGCAATACACATGATCATATTACAAGATGATCAATCCTGCTCTCTTTAGGACATAGGTTCATGGACGATCCAGTCCTGTCATGTACCTTTTGAACCGAGGTCCAAGGATGATCCAATGCTATCATGTACCTTTTGAACCGAGGTCCAGGGAAGATCTAGTCCTATCATGTACCTTTTTGAACCGAGGTCTAGGGATGATCCAGTCCTATCATGTACCTTTTGAACTGAGGTCCAGGGATGATCCAGTCCTATCATGTACCTTTTGAACCGAGGTCCAGGGACGATCCAGTCCTATCATGTACCTTTTGAACCAAGGTCCAAGGATGATCTAGTCCTATCATGTACCTTTTGAACCAAGGTCTAGGGACGATCCAGTCCTATCATCTACCTTTTGAACCGAGGTCCAGGGACGATCCAGTCCTATCATTCAATTCTCAAAGAGCTCTTGTCTACAGCTCAATTAAAGGGACCGAACTCCGAGGATGATCCTTTCCCCATTCTTAGAGACATCATGTCTATGGCTATCTTTAGGACTGAAGTCCATGGATGATCCAATCCTCATTCTTGGAGACATCATGTCTATGGCTCTCTTTAGGATTGAATTCCACGGATGATCCAATCCTCATTCTCGGAGACATCATGTCTATGGCTCTCTTTAGGACTGAAGTCCACGGATGATCCAATCCTCATTCTCGGAGACATCATGTCTACGGCTCTCTTTAGGACAGAAGTCCACGGATGATCCAATCCTCATTCTTGGAGACATCATGTCTATGGCTCTCTTTAGGAATGAAGTCCATGGATGATCCAATCCTCTCATCAATACAGGTATAGGTATCCTCATCCATACAAGTACATTAATATATGTGCATATATCATCAATATAAGTATTCTCATCAATACATCAATATGTAATAATACAAGTATCATCATCAAAGCATGTATCCTCACCAATACATATATCATCAAAACATGTATCCTCATCAATACATATATCATCAAAGTAAAAGAAAAGTAATATAAGTATTCTAAGAAATCTAAATCTAAATAAGCATAAATATCTAAGAGTGGTAAACAAGTATCCTCATCATCAGTGACGATACTACTCCCCCTTTCGAGGAGGGTCCTTTTGAGCTACACCAAGATTGTCTCGGAAGTATTCAAATTTCACACGAGACAGGGGTTTGGTTAATATATCAGCAACTTGTTCCTCAGTATTCACATACTTGAGTTTGATAGCTCCTCTCTGCACCATGTCTCGTATATAAAAGTATCGGATCTCTATGTGTTTTGACTTATCATGGAATACATGATTTATGTCATTTTCATACAACTTTGATTGTCACACATGATCACAGTGGCATCCATCTCTAATTCAAACACTCCAGATAATATTTTCCAAAGCCACACTACCTCACAGCTAGCAGAGCAGGAAGCTATGTATTCTTCTTCAGCAGTACTGAGAGCCACACTAGATTGTTTCTTGTTAAACTATGAGATCATGGCAGATCCAAGACCATAACATCCACCTGATGTACTCTTTCTGTCTGAGATACTTCCTGACCAATCAGAATCTGAATAACCATGTAGTCTGAGTTCATGATTTCCAAGATAATATAGACCAAAATCTAATGTACACTTTAGGTACCTCATTAAATGCTTTGTAGCTATTAAGTGAACCTTTCTAGGTTCTACTAGATACCGACTCGGGGTATTTACAGCAAAGCATATATCTGGCCTAGTATTTGTTAAATACATCAAAGATCCAATGATTTGTCTATATAGAGTTATGTCCACTAATTATGATGATTCATTAACTAATAACTTCAAGTTGGAGTCCATGGGAGTGCCCATGGCTTTACACTCCAACATATCAAATCTTTTTAGAATCTCCACCGCATACTTACCTTGATTTAGAAAGATTCCTTTTGGTTCTTGCCATACTTCTAGACCTAAGAAGTAGTGCATTAATCTGAGATCTTTCATCTTGGATTCTGAAGAAAGCTTCTTCTTGCATTCAATAATTTGTTTCTCATTTCCGGTTAGAAATAGATCATCTACATATAACAATAGTATAACTAGTTCATCATCCATTACCTTGAGATAAAGATTAGGGTCATCTTTACTCTTGGTAAAGCCCATGCTTGTTAGGAAATTGTCAATCCTTTCGTACCAAGCTCTGGGAGCTTGCTTCAATCCATATAATTCCTTTTTCAGTTTGCATACATGATTTCTCCCGTCTTTAACCTCAAACCCTTGTGGTTGCTCTATGTACACTTCTTCTTCAATTACACCATTCAGAAAAGTTGTCTTAACATCCATTTGGTGTAATTTCCACTTCATCATAGATGCAAGTGCCATGATAGTTCTAATTAAAGTGTACCTAGAAACTGGTGCAAAGGTTTCTTCATAGTCAATTCCCTCTTTCTGAGAGAATCCTCGGGCTACAAATCTTGCCTTATATTTTTCAACGCTACCATTTGCAGCATGTTTTATCTTAAAAATCCATTTGGAAGAAACCACACTTTTATCTTTTTGTTTGGGAGCTATATCCCAAACATCATTTTTCATTATTGACTAAGATTCTTCTGTCATTGCTTCTACCCATTCTTTCTTATGAGCTACCTCTTCATAGCTAGTAGGTTGTTGATCCACAAGATCACACATCAAGGCCACATAGTTGGATACTAGCTTTGGTTTCTTTCTTTCTCTAGTGGAGGCTTCAGGAGCTCCATATCTTTCAGCTCCTTGAATAATGTCTCTAGCCCATGCTGGCCTTCTTTTCCTAGATAAGTTTGTAATAGGGAATTCTTGTGGTTCCATCATGTCATGGTCCTCTGGTGTATCATCTTCAGGAATGCACACAGCTTCTGTGATTCTAGGAGGTGTATCTTCTTCATAGATTTCTTCAAGTTGACACTTCCTGGATTTCTTGAGAGCCGCTTCTTCATCAAATGTTACATCTCTACTTATTTCCAAATGATGAAAACCTGGTATGTAAATTCTGAAGGCTTTGGATGATTCACAATATCTAACAAATATCCCCCTCTTACCAGATGGATCCAACTTGGTTCTCTTTTCTTTTGGAATGTGAATGTACACAGGACAACTAAATATTTTGAGATGACTTACCTAAGGCTTCTTTCTTGTGAACACTTCTTCTAGAGTTTTGAATTCAAGAGCACTATGGGATAGTCTATTTTGCACATAGACTGTTGTCCGAGTTGCTTCAGCCCATAAATACATGGGTAGATCTTGATCATGTATCATGGTCTTTATAGCTTCCATGATGCTTCTATTCTTTCTTTCAGCAACCCCATTTTGTTGGGGATTGTAGGGAGTGGTTACTTTCCTCTTGATTCCAGCTTCCTTACAAAAGTATTCAAAGTCCTTTGAAGTATATTCTCCACCACTATCTGTTCTGAGAATCTTGATTTTCTTTTTTGAGAGATTTTCTATTAAGGCCTTGAACTCTTTGAATTTTCCAAAAACTTCATTCTTACCTTTTAGAAAGTATATCCAAGTCTTCCTTGAATAGTCATCAATGAATGAGAGATAGTATTCAAACCCACTTAGGGAAGTGGTGGGAATTGGTCCACATACATCTGAGTGTATTAGCTCCAAAATGTTCTTAGTCTTTGTTTCACACTTTGGAAAAGGGTTCTTGACATTCTTCCCTTTTCCACATCCTTTACATGAGCCATTATGATCAACCTTCAAGTCTGGTAATCCTATGACCACCTTGCTTACATAGGGTAGGGATTTATAGTTAATGTGAGCTAATCTTCTATGCCATATTTCACTGGGGCTAAAGGTTTCATGAGCAAGGGCAACTTCTAGATGTCCCTTGAGCTTATAGAGACCTCCTTCCTCTTCACCAATGACAACTACATCTTCAATTGATTTTCATTTGGGCCACATAAGTACTTGACCATCTATGAAAGAAACTCTAAAACATTTCATATCTAGTGCTGAGATAGAGAGTAGGTTCTTCTTCAAACCTGGTACATATAAAATTTCTTTCATCTTCAAAGGTGTTCCAAAATCAAGCTTGTAGCTTGCTTCACCAATTTCCTTGATGGGATATTGGTAATCATCTCTTAGAAATAACTTTTGTGGAGAAGACTTTTCTTCAAGTTTTGAGAGAGTCTTCCTTTGACCTGTAATTTGCTTTGAAGCACCACTATCAATGAGCCATGTATCTTCTCCAGGAGATACAGATCCAGAGAGTGCAAAGAATAGGACATATTCTTCTGGATCTTCTTTCTTTACTTTAGATCTTTTTCTTCGAGGCCTTTCCTCTTCCTCTTCTTCTTCTTCTTCTTCTTCTTCTTCACTATCATCTTCTACCATATGTGCATGGTGTCTTTTGTGGACAAACTTATTCTTCTTTTGTGAAGGACAAAATCTGGAAATGTGTCCTAGTTTAAGACAACTGCAACACTGGACTATGGAGAGATCTCTTTCTGGGTTGGGTCCTCTTCCCTTTTTAACTCTAGAGAAGGGTTGAGATCCTTTGTGGTCAACTTTCTTGAAGTGACCCTTTCTTCTTCTTTTGGTGTGAGTAGCCAAGGCTTGGTCATCCTCCTTGAGGAGGGCTTCTCTGTTGGCTACCCTAGCCTCTTCTTGAACACAATCCTCCCATACTACATCAAACTTCATACTTTCTTTTCTGGCACACATAGTTTGTATAAATGACTCCCAAGGTCTAGTGAGACCATTTAGAGCAGTCATCACAAAGTCATCTTCATCATGAGTATCACCAATGGCATCTAGTTGCTCCTTGATTTGGGAGACCCTTGAGAAGTAGTCTTGAATGGATTCTCATTTGTGCATCTTGGTACTCTTCAACTGAGTTCTTAGGTTCATCTTCCTATTGATGTTCTTTCCTTCATACATTCTTCCTAGGGCATCATACATTTCCTTTGGAGTCTTCTTGGAAGCCACTTGGGGAATCAAGTGGTATTTAATAGAATCAACTATGATTCTCTTTTCCCTAATCAAGTCCTTCCTATACTTCTCTTTGGCTTCATCTCTTTCAGGTTCTGCAACTTCATCCTTGATATACTGAGCAAGATCATTATCTTCAAGAATGAGACCAATTCTATATTTCCATGCCCATAAATTCTCTATACCTTCTAGCTTGTCTTCAAGCTTAGTGCTTGGAGCTATCTTCTCTTGGGGGAGTCCAAGAGACAAGAGATAGAATAGTACTTACCCGGAACCTTTAACTTTTTACTTTTCCGGATCTGCAACAGAATTTCTGGTTTTATCGCACTTTTGGTAGAACTAGGGTTCGACTTTCCCAGATTTCTACCCAACCAAAAACCTCAATCCAAGGCTCAAACGATAGATATCTAGGAGGGCTATTCAGCCATGCAATCAGAATCCAAAAATACTAACTATTGCAGAAACCCTAATTTTGGGAGAGAGAGAGAAATATAATTTCACCTTGTGAAAGATGTTCTATTCAGGCTAGCTCAAATACCATGTTAAGTTTAAACCAAATAGACTAGCAAGATCACTGAAAGAAACATAATCACAAGATAGACACAGAATTTACCCTTGGAAACCCTCATGGGGTAGAAAACCCAACAAAGCTTTCCTCAATAAGATGATCAACCAAAATACAAGATGTGCTCCAAGACTTGTCCTTCTTCTCTACCTCACATGCAGACCTCCCAGACACAAGTACGCTACTTTCTGAGTTGTGGAAGTATGTCAAATGAGGAGCTCTCCTCCTCTACTTATACTAGTTCCCGACTGACCAAAATCCCTAATGGGGCCGACCTCTCCTAGAGAAGTCTAATAACCCCTAAAATATAAACTCAGGGCCAACCCTCACATGGTGGGTATAATAACCCTATTTACCACAAATCATCGGAGGAATAAACATCTCCGGATACATAATAGAATCACATCGGAGGGATGAAACACCTCCGGAATAATAATGTACAAATATAATATTCTTAGAAGTTACAACAATCAACATAGAGGATTGGTGCTTTGTTTGTGTCCCACACTGAAAGTCTTTAGTCAACTCTCTTAATTTCTTGGCCAGCTTCTCAACATCATGCATAGCCTTCATATAATCCCTAGAAACAATTTCAACGAGGTATTTATGAAAACCCACTTTCCTAATGGTAGTAACTTTATCCATTTAAAGTTTATGGTAGTGGTTTTATTGTCTTTAGCTTCCATATGTCTTACGTCGACTCTGGGCAAAAGAGTAGCCATGCTAATAATGTCCTTCTCATAGTCTACAACAATGACCAATCTAGGGATTGTTAGACCTTCAAATATTGAGAGACTATCATTTATTCTCTTTAAATGTTACTAATTTTATCTAATCTAGTATAATTACAAAACATATCCATTGAGGTATTACGATGCCAAGAAATAATTTATGTTTTTAGACCCTTATAAGTCAGCTAGTTCATCCATAGACCTCATGCAATAAGATTGGATGGTTAAGATCGCCATGACTCCTTTAATATGTTGTTTTTACAGTGCGAGCGAATGAATCCTTGGGAAATGAAGAACTTAAAAATATGTCCTGATGGGATCCTCCATAATTCGTATGACAATCTGTCCACCCTACCATCGGTAGCCCAAACATAGACAACATCAATACTATAACGGTGAAAATGACCCATAATAAATGTAGATATATATAATGTTCCCTAAAATTAGTCAACGAGTTCAAGTTTGGCCACTTGATTTAGAGTATCTGTATATTCTTTACATGCGGGACTTAATTTTTATTGGAAAAGTTAAGACCTTGTAATTTCCACCCTTTATTTTAGGGTATTTGGGATACCTCTAGTATAAGGTATATAGAACATTGGTTATATGTATTGAAGGTTTAAATAGTGGAGTACATGATTGTTTTTTTAATGAGTTAAAGGAATTTGATATGTCCAATGTGCTACATCAATGAAAATATTATAATTTATTTAAAGTTATGAAAATAATTTTAAACATGTTGGAATAAGTAAAATTTAAAAGGAATTTGTTTAGATTGCATTTAGTGGATTGTGTTGAGTCAAAATATTTTAATTAAATTTATCTTGAGGATACCAATAAAAACTCTAGGATATGTTAACTAAGTCATTATTTTCTGTAATGACGAAAAGCTCACTGATATTCGATTGTTCTATGTCACCAGTATAGATCCATTTAAAAAGGTGATCTACTAGGCATCGAGAGGAATCAAATATCTCACAAGTGCAAACCCCTTTTTAGACTAGAAACTTTGAGGAAGTGTGTAAGGCAATGTTTATGGTTATAATTTATCTAATTTGTGTAGTTTTATATTATGTCGTTCTAAATATTTTAAATTTAATTTCATCCGACATGTTATTTTTTTCTAATATGTTATTATTTTTATAAAAGACATGTTTCACCTATAGGATGAGCACATAATGAGTTACACATATGCCCATGCGCCTCTTCAATGCAATTATAATTCATAATATTATTAATCTGGACTTGGCTTTGAAGTGATCTGTGGTGATTTTCTCCTTCCTATGGTGAATATTCTAAGTAGAAAGCCAAACAATATAGGGTTTCTAGCAATTTGATCTAGGTTTTTTGGTGACCTAGACATTCAAGCATTCAAACATACATACACTGAGCATTATATTTGGGATGTGACATAAGAGTTGAGCCAAAGTTCGCATGAGCCTACGACTTGTGAACTAAAGTGAACTTTTGAACTAAACAACAAGAATAACACACAACGAAATTGAACCTAATCTAAGCTAAGCAACATTGAAGCTAACCATTGACCAATGACCCATTCAAGTAAGGTTTTCAGCATTCTCTGAGGCCATCTGAAGCAAGGAAATGACATAGTCAAATAAGTGTAGTGATTATACCTACATACATCTGATTCTAAGGCTAGGGAATCACGAGCAGCTGGAAGTATTTCTTCTTTATTATTTGCCACTATTTGATCTGTGGGATTGAATCAAATTGGAGAAAACTTCAGAGCTTATCTCTACTCAACTTTGAGGAATTTGGAAGTAAGGAAGCAGTTAAAAGTTTAAGCATAGCATCCATCCAAAGAATCAAGTGCACAAGTTCCATTTATTCTTTTTATTTTTCTCCACTTGTTTTTTTCTATACATATCATCCAATTATGAATAATTCACCGCATATTCCAAAAACTACCAAAGGGAGGCCTAGAACAATGACCCTACAAAACCTTGGTGATCGTATAGAGTCATTAGAGAAAAACAATGAAGAAAGGGATGTCAAACTTGAGACAGAGATAGAAACCATGCTTGAAAATAAACTTGCAGCTCTGATCGAAAACAAACTTGCAACCATGATCGAAAATAAACTTGCATCCATGCTTGATAATATATTTGCAACCATGTTTGAAAATAAGCTTTCAACCATACTCGATAATAAATTCACATCCATGCTTGAAAATAAACTTGCTCCTTTCATCAATAAAAAATTGACATCTTTCGAAGATAAGATTCAAAGACAAATAGACACTAAATTAAAAATGACGAAGAACAAGATGGAGTCATTAGAGGTTAAAATGCAAATTATGGAAATTCAAAGCCAAGAAACCAAGCAATCAACCCTGCAAGGAGATGTTGGTGCCTCAAAAAGTCTTAAACTAAAGGACATGTTTAAAGAGCTTGACAAAAAAGTAACAACAAATTTGACGCTAAATAGTCCAGAAGGTCACTTAGATACCATACCCATTAAGGAGGAGGTAAATAAGATATTAGCATTAGAACATGAGGGTAACAAAAGAGAATTAAACCTCATAATTTTTTTTTAAAAGAAGAAGAATAAGAGGACATGCTAGTCGTAGTTAAGGAAGAACTACATAATAGGTTACAAATCGAAATAACTTGTCTCATAGAAGCAAAGTGGTTGGGAAAACTAATTGAAAACAAAAATAGACTAATCAACTTTAAGATCATATCTAAGGACCATAAACTTGGGATACTCAGTAAAAATTCATGTCTAAAGGGATCGAAAATATTCATAAATGAAGTTCTCATCCTAGAAGACCAAGTCAAACTAAGAAAAGAAGTTCAAAAGGTTAAAGAAGCTAAGAAACAACGAAAGTGGGAAATCATTAGAAATAGAAAAGCAGTAATTCGGGATCGAAACCAAAAAGATACCACTAAATATAAATTCAACACTCTTTGTATCCTCTCTTGGAACTATCAGAGCTTCCCATGGAATAGAGGTTTGTTGTGGCCACAACAGATCCCATGCTTAATTGAAGCATGGGAGCCCCATTTCTGAATAAATGCAAAGGTATTTGGGTGATTTGTCTTGTAAATAACAGTTTTTGATTTCCATCTAAAAGATCCCTTACCCATGCTTTTGGTCTGCCTGTTTACCATGCTTTTGAATAAATTTTTCTAAGTGTTTTCGTTTGGAAAAAGCTCAAATTCTTAGTATTTTTGTCATTCGCTTTCGTCAACCCGACATTTTGGAAACCCGAAACCCATAACCCAATAGGTGCGGGTTGCGGGATTGCTCTTTTCATTTTCTGGTTTTTGCAAACCCGCAACCCGACAAATGCGGGTTGCATGTTCTGTTGTTAATAAGTTTGGGAAATCTTCTTCCCGAAACCCGAAACCCGAAACCCGAAACCCGCATCTGCAGCTTTCGGCTTTCGGGAATTGGTTTTTTATTTAATTTTGTTGCGTGTTCCAAAACCCGCAACCCGCAAGTTTCGGGTTGGGGATTTCGGGATAAGCCTTTAGATTTGTGATTGTTTTCATTCCCAAAATCCGCAACCCGCAAGTGTCGGGTTGCAGCTTTCTAGAATCCTTTTTCCCCACTCAGTAGTTTGCGAACCCGAAACACATAACCCGCTAGTGTCGGGTTTCGGCTTTCGGGATTCCTAATAAATCTTGTCATTAAACCCTACAACTTGATCCCCCAATCTTGAGATTCAATCCCAACCGTTGATTTGTCTTGATCCGACGGATGAGGTTACACTGCATGATTTGTGTTAGAACATTTTTCCACCTATGTACATTAATCATTTATTAATGATGATTAATTAGCCCAAGTGATTAATGATTACATCCCTAAGTTGATTAGATTGGTAAATGGTCAAACTGTCTTGAACTAGTTAGCAATGTGAACAAGTGCTGAGTCAAACCAGCTATGTGGAGCGCTCCCCAGGGCAATTAATGCACTCAGCATGCCTAGAGCGCCCTCCTCAGGTCATTTAATGCACTCAGCATGCTTCTCTTCTACCTAGGGCGCATTTGCTCTCTTTGTGGACAATCTTGCCTTGGTTTGTCACATTTTTGACCAATTTTAGACTCCAAACCTCTAACCAACCAGTTTCTTCACATGTGTGAGGTCACATGGGCCTGTCCAGTCATTCCCAGCATTCACACTGCAGATTCGAACCAGTTTGGGATGGTTTGGGATATTTTGGTCAACCTAGGGGGGTTTGAGCTTTTTCTAAGCTAGATCAGTGTGAACACACCAGATGGATTCGAATTCTTCCAGATTTGTATATATGGGTGTTCTTAACCTTTGTTAAGGTTGGACAGTTAATAATATTGACATTATTCACCAATTCATGTGTATTGTTCTTCATTCATTTAAATTTTTTATGCTAATTCTTGCAAATGTTGTGCAATCTTTCACCAGTGAGGAATCCACAGTAGCTAGATTCAACTATGCTTGAGATTTTACATGGTATCAGAGCTCTTGGAGCTAGAATTCGAACCAGCAGACTGTTGTAGTGGATTGCCAGAAACAGTGGAGAAACCACATAATTCCTGAGGCCATTGCCTTGAGCTTACTGGAGAAATCTAGTGGCTCCTCTCAGGTGTGATGCTCTCCCGAATGCACCCACTATCCATACAGGGTTCGAATCTGTGAGTGTAGATCCCTCCAGAGTGATTTGAGAGTTGTTTGCAGGTATTGGAGTTCAGCATTGTCAGCAAGTGCGAATTGCAGCAGAGGAGAATGGAGCCATCTCACCCAAACGTGCTCACACCCTTCAACTATTTCGATTGGAAGGCAGAAATGGTGATTTTGCTGAGATCCAAGGGTCTCTACAGAATCACGATGGGCACTGAGGTTGAGCCAAACTCAGCTGTGGAGAAATCCAAGTTTTTTAACAGAATGGATGAGGCATTTGGCCTCCTTTGTCTCAGCATTTCGAGAGACCTCCTGTTTCATGTAGAAAGTCTAGCAACTCCAAATGAAGTGTGGCTCAAGCTTGAGACACTGTTTGGAAAGACTGATGAGATGAGAGGCCACCAGCTCGAAAATGAGCTTGTCTCACTGAGCCCAGGGAATTTCGATTCCATCCAGGACTTCTTCACCAAGTTCAAGAACTTGGTCTTGCAGATCAGACAATGTGGCATAGAGAAGAAAGAAGAACAGTTGGTGTTGTCCATTCTCTCCAAACTGGGTTCTGAATACTCAGTTTTTGTGTCTTCCTTCAACTCCACAAGGCTCACAGTTAGAGGTTGGAAGATGCCATCCTTGGCTGACTTCATGGAGATGCTAACTCAAGAGCAAGACAAGTTGGTCTTGATGGGCTCCATCAAGCAAAAAGACCAAGTTCTTGCAGCTGGAGATTCGAAATATGGAAGAGGCAAGCAAAAACCAAAGGGGTCGAAACCTCAAGAGAAGAAGATGAAGGAGAAGAAGCATTCAAGTGATGAAAGCTCAAGTTCAAGTGATGAAGATTCAAAAGTCAAGAAGATGAAGAGCAAGAAAGAGAAGCCCAAATGTGGTTATTGCAGAGGTTCTCACAATGAAAAATCATGTTTCAGAAAGAAGATAGACATTCTAACCAAGCTACTTGAAGAACATAACATTGATGTTCCAGATTTTGCAAGAAGAGAAGAAGCCAAGCTCTCTTTGGAACAAGATCATTGCCTCTATGCCACATGCAAAGGTAAAAAGCTCTATAATTTGGGTGAAAGAGCCAAATATTTTTCTGATATCTCTGTTTCTGATTTACATTCTGATATATCAGATTCAGAAAATTCAATCTCTTCCCTGAAAGAATCTCCATCCAGTTCACCGAAGCTTTCTCCCAATACTAGTAATTTTTCACTAGTTTTTGACATGCCCTCTGAAAGCTCTTTCCCACTTCAATCAGATCTTTCATATTCTGATATGGAAGATAATATGCAGGCTGATATACAGGTTATGACAGCCATCAAACCATTTCCCCAACCATTGGATGCCCAAAAGACCACACAAACCCCAAGTTCTACAGTTGGAAAATCTCACAATTTTATTGTTTCCAAAACTGTGTCACTGATCTATCTTGGTTTTATGTCTTGCATATCATTCCTTGGTTGGACAGCCATGTCATTGGCTATCATGGGACTGCTGTTCCACATGTCTGGACCTGATCTTACCACCTATGGTTCAAAACTCAAGTCTCCAGACCCTTCAAGTTTGCTCAACTGTCAGTGTGATCCAGTTACACACACTTCTCTTACTGTAAAACCATTCGATCATGGAGACATTATACCTCTAGTTTTTGCTGCTCCATATGGCTCCTATTCTGATATATCAGAGCCACATGATCTCTATTACAGATTTGGGAAAGTGCTACATCAGTTCGGAAGGAAGATTCATGGTTTGATTTGCCATGTGGAAGCTCCTCAAAATGCAGATTTTGTTGAGATTTTTGATGTTCTTTGGGAAGGATTTTGCAGAGATATCTTTTCCATTATTGATCATGTATTCATATCAGAGTATGTATGCAGCAAGAAGCATTCTTATAATGCTCCCCCATCATCAAATGATGAGATTCAAGGAGCCTTCCAACATGTTTTTTTCCTACAAAACATTGAAGAATTGGTGCATGATCATGACATCCACAACATCTTCACCAAGTATTTCAGCAAGAAGTTGTTCATTCAACTCATTCAAGTGAAGAACAAGACCTGTTGAAGACCTTTTGATCATCTCTGTATCATGTCCATTCTTGAGGGAGGATTTTTCCCATGTGGTTTTGCCTCTTTCCTCATTTTACATGGACAAATAAATTTTATGATGTAAAAGGTGACTTGAGCCTAGTTGCCAAGGCCTTAATTTTTGATATTTCACTAAGTCTAGCTTAAGGGGGGGTGTTAGAACATTTTTCCACCTATGTACATTAATCATTTATTAATGATGATTAATTAGCCCAAGTGATTAATGATTACATCCCTAAGTTGATTAGATTGGTAAATGGTCAAACTGTCTTGAACTAGTTAGCAATGTGAACAAGTGCTGAGTCAAACCAGCTATGTGGAGCGCTCCCCAGGGCAATTAATGCACTCAGCATGCCTAGAGCGCCCTCCTCAGGTCATTTAATGCACTCAGCATGCTTCTCTTCTACCTAGGGCGCATTTGCTCTCTTTGTGGACAATCTTGCCTTGGTTTGTCACATTTTTGACCAATTTTAGACTCCAAACCTCTAACCAACCAGTTTCTTCACATGTGTGAGGTCACATGGGCCTGTCCAGTCATTCCCAGCATTCACACTGCAGATTCGAACCAGTTTGGGATGGTTTGGGATATTTTGGTCAACCTAGGGGGGTTTGAGCTTTTTCTAAGCTAGATCAGTGTGAACACACCAGATGGATTCGAATTCTTCCAGATTTGTATATATGGGTGTTCTTAACCTTTGTTAAGGTTGGACAGTTAATAATATTGACATTATTCACCAATTCATGTGTATTGTTCTTCATTCATTTAAATTTTTTATGCTAATTCTTGCAAATGTTGTGCAATCTTTCACCAGTGAGGAATCCACAGTAGCTAGATTCAACTGTGCTTGAGATTTTACAATTTGAGTAGATGTTTGGATTTCAATTTTCTCTGGTATTATTTGGATTGTTTCCATTCTTAATTATCTCTAGTTTAAGCCAGTTTTATCGTTTCAGTTGGTTCCATAATCTCGATGGTTAGCTTAACATGTTGTCTTTCACATTTTCCATCTAGATTTGGTCTTCATTTGCATAAGCTGATTCATTTTATTGGTTTTTGGCGATTTCAAAGATCTTGTCATTTGATTCTGACTATTGTGTGTAATGACTGTTTATTATTATTTGAACTTGCTTGAGTAATTTACATGCTTCAATCTTTCCTAATTAAATTTGTATGATGATCTTGGCAAATTCAATTGAACTCCATTCAATTAATACGTTTTTTGAGCAACTTGACGGATTATAATAATTTGATGAAAACACTCATTTTTAATCATTTTAATTTATGACTTGAAAATGGTGTATATAATGGAACCATACATTTGATTATCACTTTTGAAAGGATTATTGAATTTTACTAAGTATTGAATATTTGATAAAATTTGTCATTATGGGAAGATCTATAATTTTATGACAATTTTTTATAATTCAATGAAATCCTAAATAACACATGGAAAGAGTCAATAACATTTTCATTAAGCAAAGTATTGTATTTTACAAAGGATAATTAACTTTGCTTATTTGTAAGATCATTATTATTGTTTAAATTATATTCGATATATTTTTTGAAGAACAATATTAATAATCTTATTTATATAATTGACTTTGGTATATCATGTTATTTACAAAGTTTAATGCATAATATTTCACTAAACCCTAATTTGCCGCCCATATAAAATTTGAAAAAACGCAATCTGTAAAAGACACGTTTTGGCACGGAGGATTGCAGGAAAAATGTGAGGAATCAGATCAAATGGTTGAAAACTCACTTCCCAAATGGGCTGATTTACCCCTAACTGCGGACAGTTTTGCAAATTTGTGAACAGTTTGGAAGGAAAACGTTGTCGAACAGGGGTGAATGTTCAGAAATTTATTCCGACCGTTTTTGCATACAGTGAACGAACCAAGCATCCGGGGATTTGATCCTATCCTTCCCAATGCTCTTCACTACTATAAATTTGACCTCCCAAGACTGTGAGAGGGGAGAAAAGAGTTCTCTAAAGAATGGAAGAATTTTTATTCTTCTCATATCTACATTCTTCTTGCAAGAATTCTTGTTGACATGGAAGAAGAAGGAGAAACACTACTTCCAGATGGATGATGCATGTTGGACAGAATTGCCAAAAGAGATTGGAGATTCTTTGTTGTTGCAGGCTTGGTAATGTATTATAGTCCTTTAATATACAGATAGTTTTCTTCAGCCACCTCTTTTGTTATAATTTATCAAATTTATTTGATTGATTGTGATTTTGCTTCAACTCATTCGTAAACACTATTTATTATTTGCAATTGGTAACCTGCATATATTTGTAGTTCAAATTTTTCTCAACTCATCATCCAGGTAATTAATGTTTTAAATGAATTTCTTTACTTAAAACATTTGATTTATTTTGCAAATAATTAACAGAAATCAATAAATCAATGTTAATTTTTCAATTAACATTCCAATGATAGTGTTAGCTTGTATGCACTTAATTCTGAAGTTATTATTGGTTAAATTTCTTTAGCTAATTATATCTTGAGATACTGAATCTAGATCCAGTTTTTCGTTTCTGCTTAATTGGTGAGAAGGTTTACTATTTTCAAATCAAGTTATCCTATGCATAAACAAAACACTCCTTTTAGAATAGATTTAACTTAGATTAGATTCTCTTCTCAAATAGCATTAAGTTAACTTTGATTTACCATTTTTATACCTTGTTTCCCTGAATTGGGAAACTGATCTTATAGATCAAAACCACTTACTCATAGAGTGCCAGCGGAGGCCTAATATCCGTGGGTGATTACCACACCAAACAGCTCGAGGATAGAATTACCCTTGCATAGGGTCTTTTCAAAGCCTTTGGCTAGGTTTCATCCCCTGTTGTGTGCCTTGGAACCCATTCCAGCACCTTGCACTTACCTTGCACACTCGAGGCATCAACAAGGCCTCAAGTTGATTTGGATCCCAGCTGACATTGATATTATATTACTCATTGAAACTTGGGAGCACGAAGAAACTAAAGTCCCTAACGTAGATGATTTTTTCCTTTGGTCTACTTGTAACAAGCTATCCTCTCATAGAGGGATTGGGGGTATAGCCTACTACATTAGAAAAATAATTTCTTCCAACATTAGAATTTATAAGAAAGACCCTTCCAACCAAGATATTTGGCTGGAAATCATGGACATCAATGGTAGAAAAACCTATATAGCAATATGCTATTTTGCCCCTATTAACTCTAACTTTTATAAAAAGTGCAATTTAGATAAACATTGCCCCTATAATGGGTTAGAGAAAGATATTTCTAGCCTTAGAAATGTTGTCAATATTATGTTAATAGGAGACTTCAATGCTTGAACCTCAAACAACCAAGTTATTCTCTTAAGAAACTAATCCAACCCTAATCCGCTCTTGTTAGATGAATACCTTGTTTCATCTAGAAGGTACTCCAGAATCTCTGAAGATTTAGGCGAAAACTTGTCCATCTCTGAGTTAGTTTAAATCTATGTAATGCTCAAGATCTGATAATCTGTAATGGATTAAAGAAATGGTGAAATTTAGGTAGGATGACTTGCATTCATTGTCTTGGAAGTAGTGTAGTTGATTATGTAATATCTGATATCCCTTTGTACAATGAAATAATAGATTTTGACATCCTAAATGACCATGAGCCTAAATCTGATCATAGGATTTTAATTATAACCCTCAATATTACCATACATAATGAGCCAATTAAGGAGAATTCTCAAAGCCAAAAGCACTTGATCTTTGATAGAAATAATACAAATGGATTTCTTAATGATTTAACGAAGCATTTGTTCTCTCTTTCTAACAACAACAATATAGAAGATCTTTATCATAATTTTACTACCTCCCTCTCCTTTGCCATTAACATTTTTTCTCTTGTAATCTCTAGCAAAAAGAAGAACATAACAACCAACCTTTGGTATGATAACAATTGTAAGCATGCAAGTAGAGAAATTAAGGAAGTTGCTGACGAGTCATTGAAAGACGAGAAGATAAGTATGTACAAAGCTCTAATTAAAATGAAAAAGAATTTCTATATAAATAAAATACAAGAAAAACTTTTACACTTATCTAAGGCGGTTCCTAAGAAACTTTGGAGACAAATTGTAACTTGTAAAACTAAAGAAAATAATAATATATCTATGGAGGATTGGAACTTGTATCTTAAAAATATTTATGAATCCCCAGATGTCATGAATAACATTCAAACCCTCAAAATGGAGGAATTATTTTCCTTGAAAGACATTGACTTTGGGATTAAGTTCCTAGCTATTGGAAAAGCTAAAGACATTGAAGGGTACCAAGTAGAATTATTAAAAATTGGAGCACCCGTCCTCATCCCTTATATTCACAATCTATTCAATTTAGTAGTCAAGCATGGTTTCACTAAGCCTTGAATTCAAAGCCTTATAGTTCCTATATTTAAAAGTGGAGATAAATATAACCCCTCTAATTATCGTACAATTATGATTAGCCCTCTCTTAGCCAAGCGACACAACATTATCCTTCAAAAGAAGATAAGCATATGGATAGAAAATGAAGGAAAGAGGGATAAATGCCAAGCAGGATTTAGAAGACATCACTCAACCAAGGAACACCTTATCACACTTAGGATCATTGCAGAGGAGTTTTGTAATAATAAATATAATATTTTTTGTTGTTTCGTGGACTTTTGGAAAGCTTTTGATACGGTGCCTAGATATAACATTTGGAATAGTAGAAGAGATAAAAGTTCCTCTCGATTTGAGGGCTACGACTATAAGGTTATATGAGAATGTCATTTCCAAATTCAAAAACACTAAACGATGGTCGCAATTTAATAATTGTAATATTGGAGTTAAGAAAGGGTGCCCCCTTTCCCCTACCCTTTTTGGCATTTACATCGATACGCTTGAATATTGTTTAGAAGAGGTAGGTTGTGTGGGCATGACCTTAGCAAGAATAGTCATCATGCTACTTCTCTATGCTGAGATATCGTTTTTATGGAAAGGTGCCCTTACGATCTTGAGAAGCAATTATGAATTCTCAAAGGTTTCTGCACCAATATGGACATGACCATTAACACTGACAAAACAAAAGTCATGATTATCAAGTCCAATAAAGGTACTTATGACAATTTTTCTTATGACAATAGAATCTTAGAGGAAGTAACCTCCTATAAGTACTTAGGAATTGACTTTCAACACAAGCTCAACTGGAACTATTATATTGATAAGAGGATTAATGGAGGGTGGAAATCCTACTTTAACCTTGAAAACAATTGTAAATCGGAAAACCTTGTGATGTGGGACAAAATGAAAATCCTCTTTAAAACACTCATCACTCCGATTATTTTATATGGTTGTGAAGCTCGGGGATGCAACATTTCCAGAGAGTCTTGGAAAAGAATTGAGAAAATTCATAAATGATTTATTACTTATAATCTTAAAATTAAGAGTAGCACACCCTATAATATTCTCCTCTTAGAAGCATGGATCTCCCCCATTGAAAGCATGGCTATGATTAAATATCTAATATACAAGAACAAATTTAAAAAAATAGGAGATGACCGACTTCCTAAAATTTCGCTTAATTGCATTTAAAAGCACCTTCACCTCATGCAGGGATGGATTAAAGATGCCACGGCTTGGTTAAATTATTGGAGGATTAATGAAACTACCACTCTACAAAATATTGATAACATTAATTACATTATTACTTCTACCTTCAAAGAGAGAATGTGGTGCAAAAAAGAATTAGAGGTAAAAAGAAAGCTTTGGTATTACAAAGAGATCATTAACCCTAATATCGAGGATCAAAACTTTCTTTCTATCTTCACAAGCTAAAAGAAAAAAATTAATATTTCTAAGATTAGAACGAACTCTCATGAGCTCCATAGTGAAACTGGGCATTGGACCACCCCTACAATGCCTTGGGCTAAAATAATTTGCCATCTATGTGATTCCATGAGTGTGGAAGATGAAAATCACTTTCTGTAAGAATGCTTGGCTCTCACTCACATTAGATATTAGTTTCAAAATATTTGATCCGGCACTAACCTGTCTAACCTTCTATATCCCCAAAACTGTACTAAGCTAGGGACACTCCTTTGTAAGCTTTTTGAGCATATAAATAACATTTTAAAGAAAACCAAATCATGTCTATCTTCTTAAGGTCCGATAGACCAAGATTGGGCTCAGTAGACATTAAAGACAATCATCATCATCATCATCATCATCATCAATAATATTAAAATAAAGTATTTTGTGAATATGAGATACATACTATATGATTGCATGGTAAACACCACATACAAATAATAAAAATATTTAAATAAGAAAATTTGAAGTAAATATCTAAATTACAGTATACTAACATTTTATTTTAGCAATTTATAAAAATAGCAAAGACTTTAATTATTATTTATATCAATCAAAATGTTAGTTTGTATGTTTTAAGTTCCACTAGCAGTCAATGTATATATAATAAACTCTTAATTTTTAGTTAATTTTATTAATATATTTGAGAATTTTATTATTATTTTTTTTTTTGACACAAGCGGTTAGTTTTTGTATTAAAAGGGTGGCAGAGCCACAAGCAAAATTACAACTTCAAAGTCTGTAAACTAACTATCCTGGAAACTGTTTAAAACAATAGATGCCTATGTTTATACATATTCAGGACTTTTAGGAAAGCATATGCCTGTGTATTAACAAAAACAGGTCTTTCTAGGAATAGATATACAAAAAACAACAGGGTTTGAAGACAGACAGGTGGCGTCGATGTTAATCCCTTGAGGAGCGATTGCCTTCTTCTGAGACCTTGCCTGCGTCTTCTTGCAGCTTCACTAGAACTCCTTCCATCTTGTCGAGCCTTTTATTCATGCTTTCGATGGCAGCGGTTACCCTCGTCTCCAGCATTTCAAGAGCTTCTGCAAACTCTGCTCTCGAACTTCCAATTTCGTCCTCCATTCTATCCAACCGGTGTCCTCCCTGCACATCCATTTGTCGCATGAACTCCCCCTGTCTTCGTACACGCCGGCGAAGGGTCCTAATGTCTGCTTCTAGTTCAAGGAGCGGGTCAAGGGATGACGCAGCCGAGTCCTCTGAGTGAGCCATTTTGTCCAGCGGGTTCCAATCGCTTTTCTGAGGAACCAGATTGCAGGAAGCGTAGAGCTCCCAATAGCTGTGCCAACCTGAGTCTACCTCCTTCAGCTTGGAAATGCCTCTCGAATTCAGGGATGGGCTGAGGGGCGCTTTGTGGGAAGTGCTGGAGTCATTTCTCTGTCCATAATGCGGATGGAGAGCCTTCAGGATGAGACGTGACCTTTTTAACCACATGTTCATGCTCTTGCTTATGGTTCTCGTACAATTCCATAAATGCCTTAGTTCATTACAGAGAGAGGGAGCCGCATGGTAATCAGTACCCCGAATGTCCATGTCACAGATCGCGGGCCCTGTGAGCCCAAAGCCTTTGGAAGTTATGGCACTTAAATCTCTGTGCTGATGTGAAATTGACTTCGCACGCCTGACGGGAGGAGGATGCGAGATTTCCTTAGCATGGGAGATCTTTCTGCGTAACTGCTCCAGTATCAGCATACTGTGAATGGTACCAGTCGTCATCCGCAGGGACGAGGACGCCATCATTCTGAGGGGAGGTGAGCGCACGTTGAGATGCGAGGGAGGAGGGATGGCGCTGTTAGAAATAGCTATCACACTTGGAATTGCCACGTTGCGAGTGGATAGAGTTCCCATCCGTCGCCTGGAAATCGTTCCACTTGTCATGAGGTTCCTGCCAGCGAGTAGCTCCCAAATAAACGTCGAACCCATAATGTTACGGGATTGGATCCAGGACATGGTCGTTGTTGATTTTAAGAATCCCTTTACCAAGGGGAATTGCCTCATTTGCGGCATTGTCGGCCTGAGCATTGTTTTGACGCAAGACATGATAAAATTTGATATCATAGAAGAGCGGGATGAGGAGTAGGATTCTTCTAAGAATTTGCCTGAGGTGGATAGAGGAGGGCAGTCTCTGATCATTTAAGCTGTGGATGATCATCCTCGAGTCCCCAACCACCGAAAGAGTCTGGATTCCATGCTTGACAGCTTGATTTAAACCTTGCCACAATGCTAAAGCTTCTGCCACATTATTAGTTTCGATTCCGAGGTTCCAAGAATAGGTAATAATTCGTTCTCCATCGGGGTTTAGGATCACCCCTCCCCCTCCTGCCTCCCCTGGGTTCCCTTTCGAAGCTCCATCAAAATGCAGCCTATGCTTTCCTAGCTTATGGCACCAGAGTTCGAACTCCGCTCCTTCGGTTCTGATCTCCCAATTCTGCAGCTGGGGGGAACAGACAGAGAGACTGGTTAAGGGACTTGGATTCAGGTTGTAGAACCATGTGGCTTCATCGACGGTTAAAGGAGAGGACAGATTTAGGGAAGGTTTAGACCTGATGAAGTCCCCCAATAGGGCTTTGATTTTATTCACTACTTGGATAGAGGAAGATCGTATTCCCCTGAAGATACGATTATTTCTTTCGAGCCAAAGCTTCCAACAAACAAATTTCGGAAGAACCATCCACGCGAGACCTAGAAGATCCTTGGCATGGGATTTGACAGGGGAGGACAAGGACCAACTGCAGAGAAGGGAGGGAATATCTTCAAACTGTGAGGGGAGAAGCCAGGGGAGGGAGACAAGATTCCAGACATCTGCAGCAAAGGGGCAGTTGATGAACAGATGGGGGGAGGTTTCTTCATCTTTATAGCACAGTGGGCAGCACGATGGGCCTTCCCATCCTTTCCTTCTTAGGACATCAGTAGTTAGGACGCTATTATGAGCAAGCAACCAGATGAAATGATCAATTTTTGGCAGCGATTTATTAGACCAGATATACCTCCATATTGTCGGGTTTCTGGGAACATTGGGAATTGCTTTAATGCACCTGTAGCCTTCAGCAACGGTGTAGTGGCCATATTTTGAGCCCCACCCACGGGCGTCTTTACAGTTCTTCGCTACAGGATATTTCCCATTCAAGCTTCTTAGAAGGAGTGCTTTTTCATCTTCAAGATTTGGTGGACAGTCTGGAATGTCCCACCCTATCCATATGTAGTTTTCATCAGGATGCCATTTGGAGATGTCTCGAAGTTTGGTGATCCCTAGACTTGAGAGATGCCTTCGGATGCCCTCCAATCCTTCGATTTTCCCCAGGGGGGGTTTCCTGAGATGGAATCTTCCCAAATTCTGATTTTTCTCCCATTTCCTGGGATCCAGGTCAGATCTTCAGCAAAGAAGGGGTGAGCTTTAGAACATAGGGAGAAGAGGGGAGAACCTTTTACTACCTTTGGCCCATGATGCAGGCATCGTAGCCTAGTCCCTGCAAAATATTTTTTCCACAAGACCTGTTTACTCCAGGTGGCCTTCCCCGTCACCATATTCCAAAGTAGCTTTGCACCCAGTGCCAAGTTTTGAGCTCTAAGGTCTCGCAGGTGTAATCCTCCTTCTAGATAAGGAGCCGTGACTTTTGCCCAGTTGACAAGGGGGAGTCTGTTTTCATTGTGCTTCCCTCCTTTCCAGAGGAATCTTCTAAGGAGGGCTTCAATTTTCTTTAGGAATGTGATGGGAGCTAGGAGAAGAGAGCATTGAAAAACTGGCATACTGGCCAAAACCGATTTGATGAGGACATACTTACCTGCAAGGTTTAACCAAGAAGCTCCCCAAGCTTTGATTTTTGAATTCAGCTTTTCTATAAGCGGATCCCAACTGGAGATTTTGGCTTTATCTTTGAAGATTGGGACTCCAAGATATTTGAATTTCGTCCATTGATACTTTCCTTCTATTTCCAGGATGCGAGATATGGCAGTTAGTTCCAAGGGAGAGCAGTTCCAGCTGTAGATTTTACTTTTGGCGTGGTTGTTTTTGCTTCCAGAAGCCTCTTGGTAGATATCCAGTACCACCTTGAATTTTCTGGCGTTAGTTGGGCTAGCTCCACTTAAGAGAAGAGTATCATCAGCAAATTGGGTGTGGTTAACTTCCTTAATTCCTCTCACAATCTTTAGTCCCAAAAGATCTTCCTGGACCCTGTAGTTTTCTAGAAGAAAGCTTAGCGAAGCCGCCTGAATGGCATATAGTAGTGGGGAGAGAGGGCATCCTTTCCTGAGGCCCCGGGAAGCTTGGAAGAAGTTGGAAGATCTCCCATTTACCAGTGGAGCTATCTAGGGGTTGCTTATACAGGCTTTGACCCAAGAGATTAGGGCTGGAGCAAATCCAAATCTGATCATTACCTGGTACAAAAAAGCATGTCGGACTCTGTCGAAGGCGTTGGTTAGATCTAATTTGATTACCATTCCCTTTTCTTTTCTTGACACACTTGAATGGATGGCTTCTTGAACGAGAATGATGTTGTCTGAGATTTGTCTTCCTTTGATAAATCCTCCTTGATTTTCTGGGATAATGAGGGGAAGGACCGTTTTCAATCTGTTGGCTATAATTTTAGTGATAACTTTATACCCGATATTGCAGAGAGAGATGGGGCGAAAACGGGAATAGGAAGAGGCTCCTTTTTCTTTGGGGATGAGGGAAAGAAAGGAAGAGTTTGTGCCTCCCCCTAACTTGGAGCGAGTCTGAGAGTTTTTGACCATCCTGAACAGATCTGATTGGACTATGGGCCAACATGCGGTAAGAAATCTAGCAGTAAATCCATCCGGTCCCGGGGCTTTGTCAGGGGCCATGCATTCTACTGCAACTTTAACTTCTTCACAGGAGATAGGTCTGAGAAGCTGATTGTTTAACTGGTCAGAGATAAGGAGAGGGATGTTATCCAGGAGTTTTGAGTGGGAGAAGTCCATCCCCGGGGCCGGTTCCGTGTACACCTCCTCAAAATGATCATGAGCAGCTTTCTTTATTTCCTCAAACTCAGTTATTGTCTTCCCCATATGATCAATATTGGCGACAGCCTTAAAGTGTTTCCTTATTTCGGCTTTCTTGTGAAAGAACTTGGTGTTTTGGTCTCCTTCCTTAAGCCAGGTGTTTCTAGATTTTATTTTCCAATAGTTTTCCTCGAGCCTGCAGGCTTCATGGAGTTTTCTATTCAGAGTGATTTCTCTATCTAGAGAAGTTTGGGAGAGGCTCCCTTCACTACTTAGAATATGATCCTCCAAGGCTTTCTCTACATCCATCCTTTGCTTTTTAGGCGATTTTAATGATTTTGCCCAATCCTTGAGGGTTTTTTTAACGATCCTTAATTTTGCTTCCCAAACATAGCATGGAGACCCTCTGATATTGGTTTTCCAGGCTGCTGCAACTAAGTCCATAAAGCCTTCCATTTGAATCCAGGAAGGGTTAAATCTGAAGGGAATAGGTCCCAGATTCTGGTCTTTGAGAAAGGTGAGAGATATGGGTTTATGGTCTGAGGCACAGAAAGGTATTATGGCAGAGGAAAGGTCGAAACCATGCATATGTAGAGCCTGCTGGACCAAGAACCTATCCAGCCTTGCTGCAATATGACCCGGGCCAATCCTTTTGTTGGTCCAAGTAAATTTCCCTTTGGAGGGTTTGATGTCTTCCATATCCCAGTCCGAGATAATGTCTTCCACCCATTCCCTGGCAGGATCCCTCACGAAATTGCCTCCTTTTTTTTTCGTGGAGGAGAGGGTGAGGTTTAGATCTCCGGCTATAACATAGTTATCCAACTGTGAGGATAACATGTGTTCATTCACACTGGCCCAGCAGGATTGTTTCTCAGAAATAGCGTTAGGGGCGTAGATGTTGAAGAGGCTTAATCGCAGATTATCTTCTTTAAAAAGAAATTCTGTGAAAATCCAGTGAGAGGACTTAGAATGACTTACAATTTTAACCAAAGACGGGTCCCAGAGCGTTGCAATGCCACCAGAAGCTCCTCTTGAGCTGACCGCTATGTTTTCTACTTGTTTCCAGAAGGAAGAGACAGCCTGTTGAAAGGCCTGCTCTTCCATTTTGGTCTCCTGGATTAGGAGGATGGAGGGTTTCGAAATTTTAATTAGATCTTTCATTGACAATATTTTCGATTTGCTTCCTAACCCCCTGCAATTCCAGGAGAATATGCTTTTCCAGGGTTGAATGGACTCCAGTAAGTCGATCCTTATATGAGGCTGCTTCCCTTCGTTCCTTGTCCGTTTTCCTTCCTCTGCGCTCCTTTTTGGTGGATTTCATTGGGTCGGGTTCTTCCTCATCCATTTCTTCTTCCTCCATTTCTCCCTCATTTGCTGGGTCTAGCTGCAGGTCTTCCTTTGTTTGTTGGACTGCTTCTGTTTCCTCTTCCGTGTTTTCAGCTGCTTCTGCCTCCTTTCTTTTGATCTGGGCAGAGGAGGTCATTGGAGATTTGCCCCCTTGTTCATTTGAGTTGCCTTGTGTTACTTGATCTCCCAGAATAGAGAAACTATTTCCTGTTCCAGTATTCGGGCTATTTTCTTTAGCTCGCTCCTGGACATTGTTGTTTTGTTCCTTTTTCGTTCCCGTCGGGGGGGTTCCCTTAGAACCTTTTCTTCTGGGATTCGATCTGTGCCTCTTGGCTTGTTGCCAATCTTCCTCCAGATTTTTTTCTGGTTCGGACTTTTGGATTTTAGGGCAGTTCCTCTGGAAGTGACCATATTCGTGGCAGTGCCTGCATTTGAAGGGCAGCTGTTCATAATCTAGTTGTTGGAAATGCTTCCATCCTTTAATTGAGAGTTTGATTGCTTCAAGGAGCCCAGCTTCAAGATCTACTTCCACACAGATGCGTGCAAAGGAGTATTGGCCCTTTGGGTCGGCTTTGTCAATGTACTTACCCAGAGCATTTCCAATAAACTTTAGGGTTTCTTCACTCCAGCAGTGCATTGGGAGATTCGGTAGCCGAACCCAGACTGGAACTGCTTTGGGGACATCCAGAGCCGGATCGAAGTCAGGAGTCCATCTATTCAGGTAAAGACCCTGAGGACCCATAAAATAAGGTCCACTTCTGAAGATCAGGTCCCTGTCTTCTTTTGATACGAAATCGAAAAGAAAGTACCCTCGTCCTATTGCATAGCTTTTAACTTCTTGTGAGATCAAGGGCCACCAGTTGTTTTGAATCCAGGTTTCAGTGGAGCGAGGAGATGGCCACAGTCCAGTAAACTGCCCGATAAGAGCTCTGTCTGCCAAGGATACTGCTAGATGAATGGGTTTTTCTGACGGCAGCTCGATTTCTGGTATCGAGTCCATCTTCTTGACGAATTTGGGAGGCGGAGTTGCATCTGTCTTTTTCCCGCAGATGTTTACAAGCCTTTCAAAGGCTGCTTCCTCGGTAGCAGGAGGAGGCGGGCCTCCTCCGTACGGGGCCATGAGAACCCTCAGAGCAACCAGACGCAGGCAAACCCTAGCTTTCGCGCTGCAGCAGAACTATTCTTTGAGAATTTTATTATTATTATTATGTATAAATGTTATTTTATATGAGTAATAATCATTATCATTAATACTTCATTAATGATAAACATTGTCATTAATATTGAAAGGTATTAGATATTGCACAAATTTTTTAACCCCATCATTCTTTGTAGATTTTGTATCCTATTAGTTTTGTCTGAATTTGTATCTTATTCATGCTTTTGAGGATTTATATATGGGGTTATCTAAAAATTCGACGATTTGTCCTGGACGGGGGATTTTCACTCAAATCTGGCATTTTATTTTATTTTATTTTGCAAAATATGAATTTAATTGTGTTTTAAGGCGATACCCTAGACGCACCCAAAATGTCAAAGTTTGACAATTATAACTAAGATTTTTAAAACTTTATGCTGGATTTTTTCAAAAACGTGCTTGAAAAATCAAATTTTTCCTTTTGGACAACGCATTTATATATTAATCAAGGCTATGGTGGCATTGTTTTATTAGTATCAATATAAACCTCATTTTCAAATATAGCCAGATTAATTTTATCCTTTTTTATAATGGTTTTGACTTTATTGAGAATGCATACCAAGCCTATCTCTTTAGTTAATGTGGGATAATTGACATCATCCCTACACTAAATCCTTTTACATTTATGAAATATGTATTGGATTATAAATACTGTCTTCATTTATCCCTATTCCTCCATGTCCCTTAATTTATATTTCATAGTGATTTAATATCCTGGTACATAGATCTCTTTCCTAACATATTTATTTTTAGGTTTATTATTAATTTTTGTTTTTAATATTTATAGGGATGATTTTTATGACTCGATATTAAGAATATGTGCAGGATGTCTATGTTAGTTTTTCAACTTTAATTCAATATTTTCTAGGATCTTAACTGAAAAAATAACAAGAACAACAAAACACAAGAGACACAAAAATTTTCCTCGGGGAAACCATAAAGGAGAAAAACCCGCAACTTCCTCAAAGATAAAATCGTCACCAATACAATATCACAAAATGGAAAACCCCAAAACAAGATTGTCTTTTGCAGCTCTCTCTCTTTCTCCTATATGAACTTGTCTTCTGTCTCTCACTTATGTGAACTTGAGTGAGTGAGTGTGTGTCCAAATGAGATATCCTAGCTCTCTATTTATATTTTACCTTGGGGTGACCTTTTTACCCAACTCGGCCGATGTCTCTAGGAGACCTAATAATAAATTTACATTTGACTCTTTTGGGGGACTATTTCTCCGACTTAGAATGGAAGATTTTACCTGAATGACCTAGTATGACTAAGCATAATAATGACATCCCCGAGTAGAGGAAAAACGGCTCCGTCAGAGGTACAAATAAAATACAATAATAATAACAATATAAAGTACAAGGGAATATCTTCCAAAATTACAATAACAACAACACTCCCTATTAACTAGAAAGGTATTCTCTTTCCACAGTCATCAACCCCCTTGGACACAAGTATGGATAACGTCGTCGTCGCTTGAACATCATCAACATTGGAACATCGTCATCAACACTAGATCATCATCATTGCTTCCGTTGCAATCCTCATTATGTTGATCATCTATTGGTGACATCCCTCGAATATACTTGTCATAGGAAGTTCTACAGAGCCAACCTTTTTTCATGTCATATGTAGTCCTATCCCTCATGTAGGTCTTCATCATATCTGTGAGCATTCCATCAAGTAGGTACAACCCAGGACTAGTAATTAAATTGCCATAGCAATCACCCGTGTCTCCTACTATTATCTCATCGTATCCATATCATCTCATCATCACATGAAGCACATCCCATATGCACATCACATGTCCCACAACGGTCAGCCCGCGTCTACCAGCATGGGAGGACAATTAGGAGCACCCCAAGCGCATTACATCCCATGGAAAACCTAGGCCTTCCACCATGCGAGATCCTTCCTAGGCGCACACACAGTTTCTTATGACCGATGGAACTCACAACGTCTCTAGTATGGGAGGACAATCAGGAGCACAAAAAGTGCATTACGTCCCAATGACCACCTACGCCTACTACCATACGAGAACCATGTCTACCAGCATGGGAGGATGATTAGGAGCACACTAAGTGCATTTAGTGCCAAGGGCCACCTATGCCTACCACCATACGAGAACCATGTCTACCAACATGGGAGGAAAACCAGTATCACACCAGGTGCATTACGTCCCAAGGACCACTTGTGCCTACTTCCATGCGAGAATGGCTCTAGTGCATCTGCGTCTTCTAGTATCATCACCCCTCCTTAGGAGGAAGCTTAATCTAGATAACACCAAGCTTCTCTCTGAAGTACTCAAACTTTAATATGGCTAACGGCTTGGTGAATACATCATTTATATGCTCGTCTGTCGTAACATACTAGAGCTTCACTACTCCCCTCTGCACCATATCCCTGATATAGTGGTACTTGATGTCAATGTTCTTTGACTTGTCATGGAACACTGGGTTCTTGGACAACTTCACACAACTCTGGTTGTCACAGAAGATACAAGTCATGTCTAACTGGAGATCAAACAAATCACACAGTAGCTGCCTAAGCCATACTACTTCAAAACTAGTAGAACAAGCTCCAACATACTCTACATCGGCTATACTCAATGCCATGCAAGACTGTTTCCTGCTAAACTAGGATATCATACCGGATCCCATATTGAAGCAGCATCCTGAAGTGCTCTTCCTATCTACGACACTTCCTTCCCAATCTGAATCAACATAACCCTGTAGGTTAACCTTCTGATTCTCCTAATACTTGAGCCCATAGTCAACTGTACCCTTTAGATACCTCAATATATGCTTTGCATCAATCAGGTGAACTTGTCTCATATCCGTAAGGAACTGGCTCAGGTTGTTCACAGCAAAGAATATGCCTAGTCTTGTGTTCATCATGTACATCAATGAACCAGTCATCTGACGATACATCGTGGCATCAACTGACTCTGATGAAGCATCGCATAGTAGCTTCAAGTTAGATGCCATGGGTGTGGCCATTTCCTTGCAGTCCATCATTCTTAACCTCTTCATAATCTCTACTGCATACTTCCCTTGTCCAAGGATATTCCATCAATATTCTACCACACCTCCATGCCTAAGAAATAATGCATCATACCCAGGTCCTTCATCTCGAACTCTGCGGCAAGCTTCCTCTTCGTATCTCCAATAAGATCATCCTCCCTTGTTACAAATAGGTCATCTACATAGAGTAGAAGTATCACTGGATCTCCCACTTCAACCTTGTAGTAAAGGTTGGAATCTGCTTTACTCTCGGTAAATCCTAAACTCATTAGGAAGTTATCCATCCTTCCATACCATGTCCTAGGTGCCTGTTTCAATCCATACAAGTCTTTCTTCAATTTGCACGCATGAGTATATCCGTCATGTCTCTCAAATCCTAGAGGATGCTCCACTTACACTTCTTCTTCTACCACACCATTCAAGAATGTTGTCTTGACGTCCATCTGGTGTACCTTCCATTTCATCACTGCAACCAATGCTAGTATAGATCTGACGGAAGTGTATCTCATTGCAGGTGCAAATGTCTCCTCGTAGTCTATGCCTTCCTTCTCGGAGAATCCATGTGCTATAAATGTTAAATTTTGAGCATTAATTCAATATACTCTAGGATCTTTACTGAGAGAACAACATGTATAGTATATCAATGCATATCAATCATAACAAGCACGTCAATCATCACAAGAATCAAAAGCACGAGAGACAATAGACACACAGAGTTTTTGTGGGGAAAATCCTAAGGTGAAAAACCCCACAACTTCCTCAGAGATAGAAAGAGAAATAGCTCAACCAAAGTACAAGAGATAGACTCCTCTTAGTAGCTGATCCTCCTCCTCACAAGTGCGTGAATTTCCGAGTGAAGGAAGAATGAGTTTCTAAGTGATCCAAATAGAGATCTTTCGATCTCTATTTATACTTGTCTTGTTTTCCCAATAACCTTATGGGGATGACTTGTCTATCTAGGTACAATAACTTCATATTACATTATATAAGGCCGATCCCTTACAAGGTTGTCTAATAACCCATCAGCAAGTTAACACACTTGTGACACTTGTCAATACAAAGGATGACACTTCCTTATAGAGGAATAACACATCTCTATAGGGGTACAATAAATATATAAATGAAATACATTCTGAAGTTACATATACATCAACACTCCCTCTTAACTAGGAAGGTATTTCTCAACACAAATCTACTAGCACAAGTCTTCTTCTCTAGATCATCATCATCGATGCATCGACCTCAAATCATCGTCATTGTCACTGCTGCTATCTAAACTGATCTCTGAATCTACTTGTCATAGGAATTTCTATAGAGCTAGTACTTTTTCATACTGGATGTAGGCCCACCACCTATAGGTCTTCATCATCAATGGCCATACAGTGGATCCCAGGACTGATTACGTGCATCAACAAAACCTAGCGCAGACTATAGGTTCTTTTACATGTTGACCTTCACAAAACCTACTCAGAGCATCCCAGCATGTTATGAGCACACTGCTCTACCTGTCTGGATCTTGATAGAGCATCCCAGGATGTTATGAGCACACCGCTATACCTATCCATATTTTAAAGGATCTTTTCTATGTGAACATTCACAAAACCTACACAGAGCATCCTAGCACAGACTATAGGATCTCGATAGAGCAACCCAAGATGTTATGAGCATACCGCTCTATCTGTCCGGTTTTTAAAGGATCTTTTCTATGCGAACTGTAGCAAAACCTACTCAAAGCATCCTAGCGCAGACTATAGGATCTTAATAGAGCAACCCAGGATGTTACGAGCACACCACTATACCTGTCCAATTTTTAAAGGATCTTTTCTATGCTACCTATAGCAAAACCTCGAAAGAGCATCCTAGCGCAGACTATAGGATCTCCCAGGATCTTTTCTATGCTACCTGTACAACCTATCCATGGCCACAGAGTATCAAACAGATACTCACCATACATCATCCTAATGTACACATGATCATCCTGATCATCATCACTGCATCATTCTAATGCATGTCATCTGGAGAAACATCCTGAAGCTCGCCATCCATGATCAACATGATCATACAATGCATATACCTGATGCATACCAAGTATCTGCCTAATACATATCATCATACATGATCCACCTGATCATACAATGTATCCACCTAATATACATACAAATACATGATCCACTTGATCATACCTGATACATATCAACATACATGATCTACCTGATCATACACAATATCCACCTAATAGATATACAGATACATGGTCCAAGCATCCAACATGATGCTTATACAAATACATATAAATGATCCAACTGATCATATCCATCATCCAACATGATGCGTACATACATATACATATAAATTATCCAAGTGATCATATCCAGCATCCATCATGATGCGTACATACATATATAAATGATCCAACTGATCATATCTAGCATCATCCTGATGCATATACAGAACAGTAACTAGAGTATCGTCCTGATGCTCATCATCCAGCGCTTACATCCGCAGCCATGTGAAGCATCCTCCTTCCAACATGCTTGGAATGGCTTTAGCAAATGTGTCCATCACTTCTTCCTCGAAGTGTCATTAATCTGAAGAACACCAAGCCTCTCTCTGAAGTACTCAAACTTCACTCTGGCTAGTGGCTTCGTCAACACATCTGCAATCTGCTCATCCATCGTAAAATACAGGAGCTTCACTGCTCCTTTCTACACCATATCCCTGATATAGTGATATTTGATCTCGATGTGCTTCGACTTGTCATGGAACACCGGGTTCTCAGACAGCTTCAGACAACTCTGGTTGTCACAAAAGATACCAGTAGTCTCCAACGGGAGATCAAATAACTCTGACAGTAGCTTTCAAAGCCATACTAACGCACAATTAGCCGAACAGGCTACAACATAATCTGCCTCGGCTGTACTTAGCGCTACGTAAGACTGCTTCCTACGAAAGCAAGAGATCATACTTGATCCCATACTGAAGCAACACCTAGATGTGCTCTTCCTATCTGCAACACTGCCTGCCCAATCTGAATCAACATAACCCTGCAGGTTAAACTTTTGATTCGCTTCATACTTGATCCCATAATCAACTGTACCCTTCAAGTACCTCAGAATATGCTTTACAACA
Organism: Larix kaempferi; assembly: GCA_027924585.1. Classification (NCBI taxonomy): domain Eukaryota; kingdom Viridiplantae; phylum Streptophyta; class Pinopsida; order Pinales; family Pinaceae; genus Larix; species Larix kaempferi. The sequence continues at coordinate 2,296,446 of BSBM01000240.1, read as the reverse complement.
ATCAGGTGAACACTCCTCGGATCTATCAGAAACTGGCTAAATGTGTTCACTGCAAAGCAAATATCTGGTCTCGTGTTCATCAGGTACATCAAGGACCCAATCATCTAATGATCCATAGAGACATTAACCGAGTCAGATGAAGCATCACACAAAAGCTTTAGGTTTGATGCCATAGGTGTGGCCATGGACTTGCAATCCATCATCCCAAACCTCTTCAGGATATCTACTGTATACTTTCCTTGTCCAACGAAGATCCCATCTGCACTCTGCCACACCTCCATACCTAGAAAATAGTGCATCATCCCCAAGTCCTTCATATCGAACTTGGTAGCAAGCTTCCTCTTTGTATCAACAATCAGTCTATCATCTCATGTTACAAACAGGTCATCCACATGCAGGAGTAGAATCACAGGATTCCCTTACTCAACCTTGTAGTAAAGGTTGGAATCCACTTTACTCTTGGTAAATCCCAAACTAGATAGGAAACTATCCATCCTACCATACCAAGTCCTAGGAGCTTGCTTCAAGCCATACAAGGCTTTCTTCAATTTGCACACATATGACTCCCTGTCATGTGTTTCAAAACCAAGTGGCTGCTCCACATACACTTCCTCTTCAACTACACCATTCAAGAAGGCAGTCTTGACATCCATCTGGTGTATCTTCCATTTCATCACTACAGCCAGAGTAAGTACTGATCTAATGGAAGTGTACCTGGCTACAGGAGCAAAGGTTTCTTCATAATCTATTCCCTCTTTCTGAGAGAATCCATGAGCTACAAATCTCACTTTGTATTTCTCTATGCTGCCATCTGCAGTATGATTGATCTTGTAGATCCATTTGGAAGTCACAACAGACTTCCCTTCAAGTCTTGGGACTACATCCCAAACATCATTCTTCATGATCGACGAATCATGGCATTCTTCCATTACTTCATCCCACATCCTGGGAACTTCAATATCTTCAATAGCTATCTTTGTTGCTGGAACAAATGTTGTAGTCCTTCTTTTGTAGGTGAAGGTATAAGATCTTTCCTACAAAACAAGTTAAATTGCATGATTAGAAGCATCTCATAGTTTCATAACAAAATCTTACACATAAGATTATATATCATACAGTCATGCAATTATTTTAGCCAATGCTTCAATAAAACATTTATCCATATCCTGTAACTTTCTAGATGCCTTCCAATCTCTACTAGAACATTGTTAAGAGTTTGCACTACTCCCAACATGTCAAAAAAGAGGTTTCATTCTACATAAGTAGCAATGGATTGTTGTACAGTGCCATAGGCCACTTACCCATCACATACATATTAGTAGTATACTTTTCATTAATGCATAATACACAACCTAAGAATATACATTATTGAACAACATTATTTAATCAAACAAATATGTAAGAAATGACAATTCAAATACCTATCTTTGTTTGGTTGTGGGTGGACTCCCTGTGAATCTTTGCAACTCCATTCTAATGTGTATTGTGAGAAGTGGTCAACTCCATATGAATATATGCATCCTTGCAGAAACTACTGAAGTGTGCTGCCTCTTGATCTTTGCTTCCTTGTAGGAACAACTGGAGTGTACTCCCTCTTGATCTTTGCTTCCTGGATTACCTGTCCTTGAACTTATATCCATCCTTAATCACTATGCATGCTTATTAGTATCGTCATTGTGTTATCCTCAATTTCTCATACATAATCACACATTCATTAGTATAATATTAACACAATAATCTTAAACATGTATAGTCATGATCATTTCAAACACAGATAATAAACATTAGTATTCAAGGTTTCAGGGAAGTCTTCTTTTACTCATGCATATTCTTATTTGATCATAGGACTCTTCTGGTTAGTTAAATCATCAATCAAGATAAGAGACATAATATGCATAAACCCTTGATTAATTACATTTCTAACTTTATGAATAAACATAACCAATCATACCAAGTATACTTATATAAGGGATCCTAACACAAGGTAGGATTCTAACTTGATATAGGAAAAACATACCCGGATTGGTAAGTTAGCTAGTTATGTCTAACATACCCACATGATGTCTTCTTGTTTTCTTCAATGACTTGTGCTAGTAACCTGCATATCTCATAGGTTAACCATTATAGAACCAAGTTATACATACCTCATAAATAGATCTTCTAAGTGATCCATGACAATGGATGAATCTTTGTCTTCATGTCATCATGATCATATGTTCTTGAACTAGAACACGATTTGTCTTTCTTGGTGTACCTTTCATGTTAGCGGACAACATAAACCTCATACAACACCATAATGCATTAGTACAATCATAAGTGTCAACACCCTAATCAATGAATATCTTCTATCATTCATTCATAATTTTTTTAAAGTGATACAACAAGTCTAAATTTACTCAAGATTGTACTAACCGTAATAACATGAAGACAAACATACCATAAACTTAATCATGAACAAATCTCAAAACATACCTAGATAAGTCATACCTATCGAGATTGCTTGTAATCTTCTTATGTAAGGCCTTAGCCTCATATCCCTCTGAAACAGGAACTTCTTCACTTATGCAGGTGACCAATCCATTCTCTTCTAGGATTAACCCAATCCACTTGATTTGCAGGAACGAGATCTGGAGATGGATTAGGGTTTGTCAGAGAAACCCTAAAAATTCAAACTTCCGAAAGGATAGAAATATTCACCTTGATGAGTTGATCAAGATGGTATACTCAGAATTTGAAAACTGCAAAGTTTCACCCCTCAAATTTGCCTTTGAAACTTCCAGATTCACTGGAGAGGACCCTGAATTAGGGTTTGATTTTCCCATATATTTGCCCAGCCACAAATCTCAATCCAAATCTTTAAACTTCGATTTGTCCAAGGAGCTTCCAGCTATGTCTTCAGATTTCAGAAATTCCTATTTTTATGGAAACCCTAATTTTTAGGGCCAAATATGAAAATGCTCGGAATTGAATTCTGATTGGCCAGATAGATTCTCCTTGATGATTAGAGTCAATCTACTATACTGCTTTTCCAAAATCTATTGAGAGAAACCCAATAAACAAGAAACCCTAGTTATCGTCACTACACAATGTCTTCTTCTCAGGTTAGCTCTGATACCATGTTAAATTTTGAGCATTACTTCAATATACTCTAGGATATTTACTAAGAGAACAACATGTATAGTACATCAATGCATATCAATCAAAACAAGCATGTCAATCATCACAAGAATCAAAATCATGAGAGACAATAGACACACAGAGTTTCCGTGGGAAAAAACCCACAACTTCCTCAGAGATAGATAGAGCAATAGCTCAACCAAAGTACAAGAGATAGATTCCTCTTAGCAGTTGATCCTCCTCCTCACAAGTATGCCACTTTCTGAGTGAAGGAAGAATGAGTTTCTGGGTGATCCAAATAGAGATCTTCCTATCTCTATTTATACTTGTCCTGTTTTCCCAATAACCTTATGGGATTGACTTGTCTAGCTAGGTACAATAACTTCATATTACATTATATTGGGCCGACCCCTTACAAGGTGGTCTAATAACCCATCGACAATCTAACACACTTGCGACACTTGTCAATGCAAATGACGACACTTCCTTATAGAGGAATAACACATCTCTATAAGGGTACAATAAATATATAAATGAAATACATTCCGAAGTTACATATACATCAACAATAAATATTGCCTCATGTTTCTCAATGCTACCATCTGCATGCTTGATCTTGTAGATCCACTTTGAAGTCACAACATACTTCCCTTCTGGTCTCAAAACGATCTACCATACATCATTCTTCATAATTGACTGGTACTCATCGATCATGGCATCCTTCCATTCTTTCTCCATTGTTGCTTCCTCATAATTGGAAGGTTCTTTATTAATGATGTCACACAATAGGGCCACATAATTGGAGTATGATCTAGGTCTCTTTCTTTCTGTGTGCATCCCCTCTGGAGCGCCATACTTATTTGCATTTTGTATTGCTTCTCGTACCCATCCTAGTCTCCTCTTGTGGGAGTTCTTCTCAAGTGGTGGATCTATAGGTTCTTGTGGTTCTACCATGTCACAATCTTCATGATCTTCTGGAACTGCTTCTTCCATCACTGAATCTCTAATCCTAAGAACTTCAGGTTGTTCAATCTCTTCAATAGGTAGTTTTCTTGATTTGTTGTATCCTGAGTAGGTGATTGTACACGATCTTTCCTACAAGTCAAATTCAATTTCATGATTAGAAACATCTCATAGTTTTCAGAACATATTTTTACACATAAATGCATAGGTCATACAGTCATGCATTTATCTTATCCAATGGTTCAATACAACATTCATCCATATCCCGTATTCATATGGTAACTTTCTAGATGCCTTCCATCTCTACCATAACATTGCTAAGAGTGTGCACTACTCCCAACATGTCAACAAAGAGGTTTCCTTCTAGATAAGTAGCAATGGAATGTTGTACAGTACCATAGGCCACTTACCCATCACATGTATATTAGTAGTATATTGTTCATTAATGCAAATTTTCTAACATGCATAATACACATCCTAAATCTAGGAACATAAGTATGTACACAACTGAACAATATCATTTAAGTAATTAGATATGCAAGAAATGAAAATTCAAATACTTATCTTTGTTTGGTTGTTGGGTGGACTCCCTCTTGATATTTTATTCCTTGTAGGAACTACTGGAGTCTCTGACAGTGTGTTCTTCTTTCTTCTTCATCGTCTGGTTTGGAGATCCCGTGCCTTTCTTGCTTATGATCAGAAATGTTGAGCAAGTATCCTACACTTGTTCTTTGTGATGGAGTAGACTTTGTGTGTCCTTTCTTCTGCATCCTTTATTCATCATGATACATATTCTTCATCACTTGAAGAATCATCTCTTTCTTCTCTGATTCTTTTTTTTGCAGTTCATCTTCTTCCATGGTGTGAGCATGATGTCTCTTCTGGTTAGAATTCTTTTTGGAGACACTTCTGTTTCTGGGACAATCTATGGAGTAGTGTCCCTTCTCATCACATGTATAACATCTAATGTTGGATAGATCTCTTCTGGGTCTTATTTTTCTATCATAGTTCTCCCTCTGATTTTGATGGTGGTTCTCCCTCTTACTGTGATGATGGTGCTCCCTCTTGTTATGATTTCTTCTAGCATATGTTGTGAGAGATTGATCATCATTTCCTCCCATCTTCTCTTCTCGTGCGACAAGTTGAGCTTTTTCTTGTGTACATTATTCCCATAATCTGTTGAAGGTGATCAACCTCTTCCTGGCACATATCTCCTGAATGAATGAGTCCCATGATCTTGGGAGACCATTCAAGGTGGTCATCATGATATCTCCTTCTTCTAACTTTTCTTCAACTGCTTCAAGTTTCTCCTTTATTTGAGAGACTTTTGTGAAGTAAGATTGCATGGTCTCAGAGTTTTGGATCTTCACATTCTTAAGTTGGTTCCTCAATGTCATCTTCTGATTGATGTTCTTCCCTTTGAATCATCTTGTCAATGTATCGAACATCTCTTTGGGTGTCCTCAAGGATGACACATGTGGAATGAGATGATCTTTAATGAAGTATGCAATAATTCTCTTGGCCTTAACCAAGTTCTTCTTGTGGATGACCTTAGCCGCATCTCCCTCTAGTGCTGGAACCTCTTTATTAACATACTTGTCCAAATCATTTTCTTCAAGGACAAGAGAAATCCTATACTTCCATGCTCAGAAGTTATCAAATCCCTCAAACTTATCCTCAAGCTTGGTGTGGTGAGATATATTTAATGAGACCCTCAAATGGAAATAGAAAATATTTAGGTCTTACCATTTTGAGATGCCCAACCTGGTTCTGGAGCTGGTTGGCCTAGGGTTTGTTAGAGAAACCCTAATTTTCCAAAGTTGGAAGCTTGAACTTCTGATTGGACAGAAAGATGCGCCTCCTCAAGGCAATTTTTCCAATGTACTCATTTTCCCAAATATATTGACGGAATCACAAAATAACTGATGCCCTAGTTTTCTCACGGCAGTAGTGACGGGGCCAAAAATGAAAATTCTCGGATTTGAATTTCATCTTCACAGGAAAATGCACCCTCCTAGGGCGAGCTGGAATAACCTCCTTTTCAAGCTGATCTATGGAGAAAAGTGCTCGGAACAGGAAGCCCTAGTTTTCCTCCTGACAGTAGTGCCACGCCAAAAATTGAAAATTCTAAGAATTTGACTATGCTTCGACATAAAGATGTGCCCTTCTAGGGATAGTTTTCCCAACCTCCTTTTCTTGATGATCTATGGAGAGAAAACCTCAAACTTGGAATCCCTATCTTCTCACTACTGCACAATGTCTTCTTTTCAGGTTAGCTCTGATACGATGTTAGTTTTTCAACTTTAATTCAATATTATCTAGGATCTTAACTGAAAGAATAACAAAAACAACAAAACACAAGAGACACAAAATTTTTCCTTGGGGAAACCATAAAGGAGCAAACCCCGCAACTTCCTCAGAGATAGAATCATCACTAATACAATATCACAAAATGGAAAAACCCAAAACAAGATAGTCTTCTGCAGCTCTGTCTCTTTCTCCTATGGAAACGTGTCTTCTCTCTCTCACTTATGCGAACTTGAGTGAGTGAGTGTGAGTCCAAATGAGAGAGCCTAGATCTCTATTCATACTTTACCTTGTAACTATGTTCAGAAAAGTATTGATTGAATACAACTAGTTTTTTGTCATCCAAAAGTGTTATGTTTCAGGTACTACCCACATCAATCATCAACTCAAATTACGCTATTTGTATTGTTACCTACTCCATGCTGGATAAAGAAGGAGCTCAACTTTACAATTGGATCGATGATAGTAGCATGTGGAGCAGAATTAATCCAATTCTACTAGATCAATTTCAACAGTCTCTATCACACTTAGTAGGGACTAATAACATAACAAACTACCACCCCCAAAATGTATCCTAAATAAGGAATGGATTAGAAGTTAATTAAAATGTAATTAGCGTAGTTAATCACTTAAGGGAATTCCATCGGAAATCTTTTCCGACTACATGCAAACCCATGTGAGGTAAACTAGTGTGGTAAACGATTTTGTATGGATAACGATGTGTGGTTAGGTAAAAATTCTGAATTTTCATCCGCGGTAGTAACCATCAACAGATTGTTTGACCCATTTCAATTTTACCTAGAACCTCCATCAGTGACCTCCATTTGCGAGTGTTTTTTCCCATTTTGATTTTACCCAGAACCTCCATCAGCGGATTTTTTGACCCATTTCAATTTTACTAAGAACCTCCATCAGCGGATTTTTTGACCCATTTCGATTTTATGCGGAACCTCCATCAGTGGATTTTTTGACCCATTTCGATTTTACCCAGAACCTCTAATCAAACTAGGCCATTTGCCATGCTTAACCTCACTCACAAGCCCTGTAAGATAACCCTATGAACAAACCAGGTCCCTTCTTGAGAAAAAATAACAAGATAACCTTGTGAACCATAGATTGGTGGATCCCCTACATAAAAAAGAATCACTGATCCAATCAGATAGGACGCAATTCCAGATCAAACCAATTCGGATTGCATGGAAATTTTTTGAACAAAGGGTATAATTTTTTTTTCCAGATATGGTTGTATTTCTGTTTGGGTTTCGTTTAATGAATGTAATTGTTGAAAATCCATTTTTTCATTTATATATTTTTACAAGGATTGTATCATTTATTTTTTAATTTCTATTGTACAATTTCAGATCACATGGGATGCGATTCTAGATCAAACCAGATCAAATTGCATCGAAATTTTCTGACCAAAGACAATGTATGATGGTGCAGGATAAGTTTGCCACTATCATTTGTATTTCTATTTGAGATTCTTCATTTTTTATATTTTTATAAGGTTTGTAACCTTCCTTTTATAATTTCCATTGTACATTTTTTTTTTCTAACCTATTTGGCTATAATAGTTATTTACCAGATACTGTATATGCATAGCAATCAATTTTACCCCTAGTTTTTTGATGCAGAAATATTATAGGACTTAGAAGATTTTGTTTTGTTGTGTATGCAACGCCATAACCTTGGTTACAAGGAGAAAATAAATTAATGGTTGTTACCAAAGGTTAGTGTAGCATTTATATTGTGCCTATAGAGCTAGATTGTTTTTTTCACTGTTTATTTCCAATTCAGAGATCACCTGTGTAACCTGTGTGGCCCCTTTGGGCATCTTGTCATGATTGCAAATTATAAATTTTCATATATTTAATCATGTTCAGTACAAACCCTAATCCATTACCACATAAAGAACGGAAGTCATTGCCTCCAGAAGTTGTGGAAGAAGCATTCTGAATACTTGCAGAAGAGGATGCTATACGAGAAAAACAACAACAAATGAAGCAACAATTATCTAAACAATGAAGGAAGTCACGACAATTATGTAAAATTGTTAAAAATGATTGTTGGAGTGATGATGAAATAGAGTCTAGCGGTAATGATGCTCAGGTCTAGCTTAACAATATGAAAATACCTTATCAACTCCGTTGTCGCTCATCTATGGAGTTTGTTAGGGGAAAAGCTCCAAACTTCGATACTTTTTCCCTTCTTAAAGAAGAAAGTGGTTTAGAAAAGATCATTCTCTGCAAAGTTATTGATGAGTCCCATACAGGATATGTAGAGTTGACAAACTTGGATCCTTGTGAGAATGATCCAATTCTTTACACTATTGGTACTAGTGGCACATGTACACATAGTATAGATGATGTTTTTCCCATTCTAATGGTCTATGCAGATGATAGTGGAAAACTTATGCTGCACCATCCTTCATTATCTGAAATAAAAGCATAGTTATCTTCAAGGTCATATGAATATCATTCCACTGCAGTCATCAAGCAAGGGTTTTACATGGGATCTAGGTCAAATGTGACTCCCTTATTGGGAGATGATCATTTTATCAATATTGGAAGAAATAAATTCATTCAAATGGATGGGCTTCTGGTGCATAGCACAAATCCATTTGATTTTACCATAAAAGTAGGCATGTATGTTCGTATTTATTATGAAAATGTTCCTAGTATTTCCGAAGAAGAGTCATTGAAAATTCCATATCCTATGGAATTGTTGAATTGTTTAGTAGATGTTTCTACTGGTGGAACATTCTTTTGGGTAAGAATTTTTGAAAGTGAGTTGGATGTTATTGGTAGAGGCCACCATATTCCCCAAGGTGTGAATTTACATCCACATGAGGTGCTCTATACAAAACAAGGTTTATTGATATCAACTGAAATCATTGATGGTTAGTATACATGTATCTTTTAATTCATATTTTTCAGTTTATATCAAAAAAAAAATTTACCCAAAAAAAACCCAGTTTCTTGCTATTCATGTCTATGAATCAAAGAAAAATTACAAAAAACATAAGGTGCATAATTTCCAAATAAAACTATCAGCTAGACTTTGTAAAGACTCTTTGTAATAGTCATTAGTTATATGTTCTACTGGATAGAACAGATTCCACATCAAATCATCAATACATATTGATCACTATGCCTTATTAACTGAGACAAAAAAATATTAAAAGCTGGAAATGTAATAATCTGGGTAGAGTGCACATATGTAAAAGTGTTCAGGTAGTATCTAATGCACAAATGACTATATACTAATTACAATTGATAGAACCTTTATCCACTAATGTGGAATCCATAAATTCCTCAAAATAAAGTGTACCCTCTTCCAGACCAATAGTTTTCTTTGATAGCAAATCTGCCTGTGTGTTGAGTTCCTTGTGAATATGACAAAAAGATAAATACTGAAAATTACTCCCAACATTTGTTAATTTTTGTTTCCACTGATCCAGATTTGTAACCTGTAACATTGATTTCCCTGCCAAGTAGTCGAAGATGCATTTTGAATCTCCACAAACCTGAACTAATGTGATCCTTTCAAAGTTAGCAAAGAATAGTAAAGCCCAGCTGGATATCAGTTCAACTGTAGTGTTTGATCCTCTGCCACAACCTAACCAAACACGAAAAAACTGATTGCCTAGGAATTTGATATAAATACCTCCCCCACATTCACCCAATTGTGCAACTAATGTGGGATCTTAGTAACTAATGTTATTCTTATTTATATTGCAAGCATTGTTGATGTTTTCTTTATTGTGAGCTCTATCAAAAGGTGGGATGAGAGCACTCAAAAGGGAGAATATTTTTTTTGTCATTTTATTGCTATGAAAGATGATAAGCACACCACTTTCCAACTTCTTGCAACAAAGGGTGATGATGAAGTTGTGACTACCAGATTAGCTGCCTCTACAGAATATGGAACTCACAATGCATTACCATCATGTATTCGAGTATTACAGCCACATCGAATCCATCGACACAATATCCATATTCTTTCCTACAAATTTTTCAACCACATAAGGTCTCGTAACATGATATGTAGTGAATCTTTTGTGGAAATTCCTTGTTCATATGAAAGTTTCATGGTTACTTTTGAGCTTATTGCAATGCATGTCGTACCTCCTGGTATTGTGAAGAAAAACAAATCACTAGAGTTCACCATAGAAGGCTATGTGAATCTTAAGGAGGTTGTTTTCTATAGATGGTCAACCTTTCCTAATAGATATCAGCTATCTTCACGCTCAAGTAATGATAGTCAACCTGTTGGAAAATGGAGAGTGGGACCAACATTTAGATTTCGGTATTTGTATAATAGCCTATAGCCTCGTGTGTAGGTGCACTTTTCATGGGATTCACACCAATGGGATCCTGTCCATCAATGTTATGGATTGGGGATGAGGACTAGTGCAACCCATTTGGAGATGTAAACATTATACCTATCATAAATATGGTGAATTCTGTATGAGAGATCTATGGTGTAATATCTATGGTGAAATGTTTGAACTTTGTAATTTGAAGTTTTTATAAATAAATATAAATATGAATCTGGGGAAATCCAAATAGTCTTCTTAATTGTGTGCTTGCTGAGATTGTTAGTGATTCAATCATGACTGTGCACTCTGATTTTGTATCCTTGTAGTATCATCTGTTGATCCTGCAGGGCTGCATCACATGACATATTGTTGGCATAGGTAACTGATCTAGAGGTTTTCCAATGTAGACCCAGGTTCTTTGCGGTTTTAGCCTTAACCAACAAAACCACTTTTTCACCGGCCCTTTCAGAAACAACCTGCGTGTAGGTTGAGGTCTCACCCGAGGTGAAGCTATGGGGGTGCTACAGAATCAAGTTCCCACAGCATAAGTGATGAGTTGATGGCGGAAGTACGTATGGCGCAGCGCACTACCAGTTTGCACTGCGGGCCAAGTCTTGCGCCGCGATGGTTCTCGTCACGTGGTGCCACAACAGGGTGTAAGGCCCACGCACCCAGTGCAATCAGGGATTGCACGGTCTCAGGTTCTCCTCATGTTACAATGATAGGCTATAGGTAGCTTATCTCGTAGTGACTCTCAATAGCTCGGTGCGTCAGCTATACCGCGCGTCCGTCTAAGATGATTATCTCTAACCAATCTACTAAGCAACCTTACCCATTCGACTCATTCAGGTTCTTATCATTCTATTGTGAGCAAGTGTGCAAACATACAATACTGCATGCTCCAACGCTGCACTGAACTCAGTGTTCTACTGTGTGATTATTCATCATATTCGTACATTCATAGACTTATACTTGTTGAATACTTAACATTCACCCATACATGTATCACTTAACATATTATTCCCATTCTCTGTGGCGAATACATACAAAAGCTATCACATAACAGACAACTGCAGTATTAACCTTCATACTAAGAAAATGAACAGTCATAAAACACACAACAATCACATAAAACAGGATTTAACATGGTTCACCCCCCAGATGGAGGCTACATCCATAAGAACGGTTGTTAATATTGAGCTTTATGGGAAGGGTGCAACTGTTCTTAGTCTGTGCACTCAGCTGCAGACTCTATTCTCTCTCAGATAGGTCTCTACACACTCAGCTGTAGAGCCTTTACAATAGATTTCATGCTTAAGATTCTACAATAATCAACACTTAACAAAATGAAGAGTAACCCTTCCCTTAAAAAATGATGCTTATTTATAGATTATTCCTGGAGGCATGTCTTTACAATTTGCAAGCAAAAACCTTCAGGTTTACAAAACTGGAGTGGCTAACTACCAACCTGACTGTCACCATCGACATCTTATTCCTCCTGATTCAGGCCGTCCAGCTAGCCCCCTTGTGACTCACACGCTTCTCTAATAGTCGCAGTCCTCAAAACGGTTATACGGCATCATGGCCTGTCCCTTTCCGTTGCTCTCGCCTTCCCGTCACCGTCGACGTCATGGCCTAGCTTCTCAGCTGCTTGCTGCCACTCTCTCTGATAGGTCCTTCCTTCTTCCTTCATCCTAGTTCTTTACCAAAAGCAGGATGCTTCCTCACCTGGCCTTTACTTATATCTCCCTACCAAAGGGTACTACTGCATGGGTCTTTTGCATCAGCTTAGCTTGGCAACAAAAACTGTTATGCACACTGCACACATACTGATGTTATGTTTCTCTACTGCGCAGCTAAAAACCATACTTCCACAAAATTGTAGCTACTTGGGCCATGCCCAACATGCCCCTAACACTTACCTGTGGCTCATCCCGAGCCACCTCAATCCAACTAGTGCATCTGCCCCTTTTCGGAAATGCCTGCCCACGCACTGAATTCTTGCATTGTTTTACTCAACCTTGTAATGACCTATTTCACTTCCTGCTCACATTCTTTAACTTTGTTGAATACCTCTGACGAGGCAGGTTCCAGTGTTTCTCCTTTGATTTGGTTTTCCTCTTCACGAAGCTCTTGCAATTTGGCCTCAATATCATCGTTCAAGGTAAGGGCTTCTTCCATGAGTGGTTGCATCCTGGCAGATGTTTCAGCTTCCTTTATCCTTAGAGCTTCTAGTTCCTTTCTGAATACCTTAGTTTTGTCAAAATCCATCCTCTTTTGTCTTACCGGCAAGTCTTTCATGGATGCATCTATTGCGTCCAACTCTTTCTGTTTCTTTCTGCTTTTAATCGCTGGACTTTCCTGCAGCATGCTCCTTATGGTGGAGACGTCAGTTGCTAATTCTTGGCATTGCGTTGTTTCTACACTAATTCCTTCCATTCAAATCCTTACATCTTATGTTCGTGCTTCCTCTTCCTGCTTCGTTGTGTCAATTGGTTGCCTAGCTTCCATTTCAGCTATCTCTGCTTGATGGGAAGCTAACATCTCTGTAATTTTCTCACGATGGGAGACTTGCAAATTCTGCATTTGTTCCTGTAGGTTGCTCATAGCAGGTCCAATCTGTAAAATTGTTGTTGATGTGTCAGGCTCTGTATTGATTGTGGCAAATTTTGTGCAAACAGCTGACACGGCTCCTAGTATCTTGCACTCCCTTGCCTGCATGTGCTGAAGGTCCTTGTCCTTCTGCTGGCATTCTCCTTGTAGTTTCTAGTATCTTTCTTCGAGCTGAAGGAATCAATTATGCGAGACAATGTCTCACTCATGAAATTCATGGGATATCTCAGTGTGTAGCTGGTGGAGCCCTTCACCTGGTAGCACCGCTACATTAAGATCCAAGTGTACGAGCTGCCTCGTACTTTCTTCCATCTCGTCTGTCAGATACAAAATTGACAGTGGTGCGATTTTCACAAATCACATTCTGGGAGTGGAGGCTGGTGGCCTTCACATCTGCTCACTTGGCTCCCCTGGGTCAATAGTTTGGGATGGCCCTCTAGCCATGTCTCGATGGACTTGGTCCATCCTTATTACCAAGCTACTCAGCCTGTCTATGTTTTTTGCGGACCTGTGCCTAGTCGTCCTCGAGGTGTGTAGCTGTTCACACGGCTATCATCTCGTATTCATCCTCATGCAAGATTTGGTCTAGTGGCTCCTTTGTTTCCTTGGACTTCTTCCTCTGATTTTTTTGGGGCTTGCAGTGGCCGGTTGTTTTCTCTTTTCACCCACCTACGGCCCTTTACTTGATTCTCCTGTTTGCTGTGCAGGTGCTGAAGCTGAAGGGCTTCAATTTTCTAGATTTTGCTGCTCTTCTTCCCCTTCAACTTCTTCATCAGACGAAGTGATAACTATCTTAGGTGCCTGTTCCTTCCATTCGTCTAGCCAATCCTCAATGATTAGCTCAATCATTGGGATTTTTAGTTGATACTAGCCTTCATACCATTTCTCTGAGTTCAGGCGTGGCTCTATCAAGATAGAGTGCATGCCGGCCTCAAAGAGCATAAGAGGTTTGTACTATGTGGTTACCTCTCTTGTGATTCGTGAAGTGCTTCCTATCACTGTGCACAGCTACTGATAGAAAGTTAGGAAATGGAGATTCTTAGTGCGTTGTTTTTCCGAGGTGGTAGAAAAACACATGTTTGCAAAGCGAACTCCACGACAGTCATCCTGCGCGACGGGCAGGCCAATTTGATGGCTCGGTTCTTTCCAGCTGAAAAAAGCGATGAGGACCAGGAGCCAGCTGAAATAAAATTGATATCCTTTGTCCTAAGTATCCTCGTTGTCCAGCAGTAGTTCGTTCAATAGAAAATTGACCTAATTGTATTCATGGCCTTCCATAGCCTTGGCAGCTAAATCTATGACCACGAGCGGTACCTACGTTGGCCTAGTGTTTCGCAGCATTCTTCCTGCCAACAATTGAATAGAAAAATGCAGGGGTACATTTGAAATTCCGTCAGTCTCATAACCCTTGCTTCCTCTTATTAAGTTGAATTGTTGCTTGATTTCTGTGGTTGACTCTTGGTCGTCCTTCTGTCCCACAAAGAAGGTAGATGGATCGTCACCTTTTTTGCTCAAACCTGTGATCCTCGCTATGAGATCCACAGTTATGCTAACCTTGAAATCTAACCATATGTATCCGTGGTGTGTGCAAGAAAGAAGAGTATTCACCACAGCTTTATATTCCTTGTTGCGACTGAAATGTGGGATTCGTAGTAGGCTGAGAAGTCCTTCCTATGCTAGCGGCACTGCCCAATCCACAGGTGTGAATTCTGGCTTATGCGTATCGGGATTGTTCACACTGACTGTGTATTTTTCAAGTAGCAGATGTGGGAATTTCTTGGCATCCACCAAATTGGAGTCATTCATTTTGCATTCCGGGAACTTATCCAAAAGATCAGCTCTTTTCCTCACGCATTTATCCATTGGCAGCATGGGAATGTCATACTGCGGTTTCTTTTGTAGAATCAATTCTGGTGCATCATCTTTCTGTGGGATAATATAATCGAGTATGACCCAGACTGGTATGGGTCGTTCTGCTTGTAGAACTGGCCTCGAGGAAACTAGTGCCTGCGACGTTTCTAGAACTACTTCAGGGTGCTTATCTTTCTGCTATTGTTGTGTCGGCCTGCTCGGCTTCAGGCCCTTAAATGGGCCTGCTTTCTCTAGTGAAGGTTTCTTTTGTGGAGATGTCATGAGTCCGCTTAACCCAGAACATTTGAATGCACCCAGAATATCTTCTAGCTCCTGTTCCTCCGACATAAACGCACCATCTACGAATACTTTTGTGCTGCTTCAGCTCTTAGGTTTCTAATGTTCTTGAAAGTTTCAAACTCGCTGTAAAATGCACAAGGATGAAGGTGTGAGTATCTATAATATTTCTACCTAATGATGGGGTTGTTTACCGAATGGACGGGGACTTAAATGTGGCTTTACTTGGCAAATCCCATATGGATCTTCATTGATCATGTCATTGAAGGTGTCGTAATGGATAACTCAGGCATTAACTACTAGCTATGTGGGATTAGATCTGGCGAGATTATTGATCTGCTCCCACCATGCTTTATGTCATGTCGAGGTAAGTTTCTTTAATGACCAAGGGCCTATGGTACTTCCAGGCTGTCTGTCGGCCGATCATAGTTTTGAATGCTACATCTCTCAGATAATCTTACTTGGATCCTAGTCACTTCATTCTTTTATGATTCTTTGATTAAATAGGATATGCTTTAATTGCATGGCTTAACTGTCACTGTCAATCTTTGAGTAACGGTGTAATATCTGGTTGGAAGTTGTCACAGCCACCCAGCCTTATGAAGGTCTGTCGGCGGTGCTTTCATTATGGCATGTGTATGAGATGTGCGCTTATATTTGGACCATGTATCTCTGGTCACTTCTTCCGTCTTTTCATTGGAATTCCTTTGTCTTCTCATGGCGTAGCTACCCTGGTAGCGCGCAAGTTTTTTTTTTTTTTTTCACGCAGCTTCTCTATTGTAAAGTGTTGCGCAGCATGTGACATCTTTCTTTTATAGACAGTGTGTATAGACTCTTCATGAATTCTAGTGCCCAATTTCAACTATACTTGACACTTAGAAGTTTTCTCATCTTGATCAGATAGGGTGTTGTGCAATGGGACTATTGCGGTAAAGCTTTAGTCTGCTTCCATTTATCCAAGTGGGAATAATGCCTTCGACTAATGTGGCCAGCTAGACTGCACCACTGTTAGTAACATTTATAATAGTATATGGGCCAAGCCAATGCATTTTAGATTTTCCAGGAAACTTCATAAACTTGCTATCATACAGGAGGACTAGGTCACCTACCTGAAAGTACTTGTTCTTGATGTGGTGGTCATGCCATGCTTTTTCACACTCTTTCTGTACTTGTTGGTGGAAGCCTACAACAAAACAATCTTCCTCTAGCCCAATCAAGTGTAGGAGCCTTTCTTTGAGTGCTGCATGATCTGCCATGCCTGTAAACACTACTATGCACAAACTGGGAATGATGTACTCCATCATCATTATTGCTTCTTTCCCATAGACCAACCTGAAAGTTGTATGGCCAGTTAGTTTCTTGCAGGTAGTTCTATATGCCCATAGTACAGATGGAATGCGCAGGTCCCAATCGTCCCGATTGACATTGCATATCTTGGTTAGCGCATTCTCCAGCACTTTGTTAAATGCTTCAACAGTTCCATTCACCTACGGATGATATGGCATGCTATGGTGATGGTGGATGTGGAACTCTTCGGTCAAAGCTTCAATGCTCTTATTTAGAAAGTGAGTGCCCTGGTCACTCATCAAAATATTCGGGCATCCGAACCTTGTAAGGATGTTCTGAAAGATAAACGCAGTAGCAGTAGTTGTGCTACAGTCTTTTATTGGCTTTGCTTCTGCCCATCTGGTGAGGTAATCAGTTGCGGTAATAATATACCTTGCACCAGTTCTCTTCCCTGGTGGGTTGATAGGACCCACAAAATCAATGGCCCACTTCTCAAATTCCTGCAAAGTTAACTGCGGGTTCAGTGGCATTTCGTCTCTGTGCGATGGATTCCCTATCCTCTGACAGACATTGCAGTTCTGGCAATGTTCCCTTGCATCTTTATGGATAGTAGGCCACCATAACCCTCCACGTAGTATCTTCTGCATGTTAGTTCTTCCGGCGTAATGGCCTCCTGCAACTCCTGAATGTGCATCGGTTAATATAAGTAGTTTCTCATGTTCCAATATGCTTCTACATAGTACTTCGTCTGGTCCCAATTTGTATAGCTGACCTGCAATTATAGTGAAGTTTGTTGCGTGCACTACTAGCTGCTTCTTCTGTTGCATAGTGAACTTTGTGGGTGCGAACCCAGTAGTAAAAAAATTCATGATGTCTTGATAATAATCGTCAGCAACCTGTATGGCGAACAACTGCGCATCAGGAAGATTGTCCTCCATATTCGTATGTTCTTCTCCTGACTCGATTCTTGATAGATGATCAGGTCCCAAATTCAATCTTCCTAGATTCACAACAATCTCAAAGTCATACTCCTGGAAGAGTAGTAACCACCTGCATATGCACCCCCTAACACTAGCTTATTGACCAAGTATTTCAAGGCAGAGTGGTCAGTGAACATGGAGAAATGCGCACCAAGCAAGTAATGTCTAAATTTCTACAGTGTGTAGACCATAGCGAGTCCTTCTCTTTCAGTAGTGGTATAGTTCTTCTCAGCGGATGATAACTTCCTACTGGAAAAGGAAATGGGATGATCAATACCTCCCTCTCTTGGTTGAGCAAGAACAATGCCCAATGCTATGCATGAGGTGTCCACATGGACATGAAATGGCTTCTCCCAATCTGGGAAAACTACGATTGGCACAGTGACCATTTTCTCTTTCAATGTGTCGAAGCCTTTCTCACAATCTTCATTCCAAATGAATTGTACGTCTTTCTTCAGCAGCTTTTCCATAGATGCAGTTATCTGGGCATACCCTTTTATGAACTTCCTATAATACTCAGTATGCCCTAGTGTAGTGCACAGTTGCTTGACTGAATTGGGTGTAGGCAAGTTTACAATGACTACGATTTTAGCAGGGTCTACCATCAAACCCTGTTTGCAGACAATATGTCCCACCAAGACTCCATAGGGAACACAGAAAACACACTTCTTCAAGTTTAATGAAATTTGATGTTGTCTTCATTTTTCGAGCATCATTCTAAGGTTTGCGGCATGGTTCTTCAATAAACCAAAAATGGTCTAATCATCAAAGTAAACCTCTAAAAAATTATGTATAAAGTCCTTAAATGCTGCAATGACCACTCTAGAAAATATGGCAGGTGCATTTTTCAGACCGAAAGGCATTACTGTGTACTGGAACGACCCCCATTCTATAGAAAAAGTCGTCTTGTGCCTATCTGCGCAATCAATCCTAATCTTATGGTAACCAGAGAATCCATCAGTGAAAGAATGGGCCTCATTTCCGCCAACATTATCTCGGAATTCATCTGTAAAAGGTGTAGGAAATGGATCATGCATCGAGGCATCATTCAGTTTCCTAAGATCCACACAGATTCTAATCTCACCCTTCATTTTCTTATCCTGGATAACCATCGGGATTATCCACTTGGATTCTTCGACTGGCTCAATGATCCGTGCATCGAGCATCTTATCAAGTTCTGCACTAACTCATTCTTTATAGCGCGGGTTCAATCTATATGGTCTTTGTTTCACAGGCTTAGCACCAGGCTTATGTTAATGGACAATCTACCAAAGACGGATCTAAGGCATGATATCCCTAGATTAATGCAAGTCTAGAACAAATCAAACAAAACATAGATCTACTTTCCTAGATCAATAGAAGTGCAAACTAGTAGATAGATAGCTTACCTCAAATTTGTAGATCCCTTTTCTCTTTGTTGATCCAATGCTCCAGTGTCATCACATCTCAAGCTGCAAGACCCTGTTGAACATATAGATACTAGCAAATAGTGAAAGCATACATTTCATATGATTGATCTAAGTTAACAGTCAAGGAAGAAAACTCTAAACATCATCATCAATGAGACAACAGTTTATGGAAAGAGATTATATTAACTGTATAAAATTGGGAATTACATAGAAAGGATGAAGCTACAACCAAAGCCTCAACGTTGCATCCTCCATCCAACACGTCCAAGCCAAGCCTCCAAGATGGTACAATGCTTCCTAATCACCAATGTGGGTTCTACTAGTATAAGGGTACGATAGACCTTCCTCCCTCTCAGGGAGAGAGTGGGTGTTTATATGGGGCTAAAGAGATAGGGTACGTTGAGGATTAGGGGGAAATGGTTAAGGGATCCTCCCATTAGGTTAGGAACCGAAATGCCACCTCACCTAGAGCCTAGGGATAGGCCTCCACCTCAACAAACTTCTAGAAAGACCTCGAGACTCCCCAAAATAGCCTTTAACCAACCTTGTCGCACCCTGGTAGTGGACATAGAGTGACAAAGAGGGGTCGTCTCACTCTGTAGGAAGACAAAGTACGACAGTGTCTCACCCTAGTTGACCAGAAACTGCGACGTCACACCCTAGATGAAGGAGAAGTGCGACATCCTACTCAAAGAGGTCAACTAGGTAGGAAAAATCTCTCAATTGGATGTGTTTTAGCCCAGAATGAGTTTAGGGGTTAGAGCACAGAGTTTACACAATGGTCAAGATGATGACATTATCACAATGGTCACGATGAGGACACTTGGTCATAAGGACGATACTTACAATGGTCATGGTGATGACACTAAGTTAGGATGACGACACTTGCGACACTTGCACAAGGGTGACGACATTTTGGTGTAACAGAATGCCCCCCAAAGCATGAAGTTGACAGAATGAGACAGGTGAACTGCTTTGTAGTAATAAAAATGGCAAGGACTTGCTGGTTGGAAGGAGTTGCTGCAGAAATGACCTAAGATACACAAGTCTCATACAACACAAATCATGGCTGCCGACCAATACATTGTAGATCCATGATAGTAAAGATCGACTGAACACAATCATGGCTACTAGGCACAATCATAGATCCATGATGAGATGATAACACAGCCATGACCAATACAAAAGTGCATCCATGTAACTCTGAACTGACAACACAGCCACGACCAATACAAAGTGGATCTGTGCATCCCAAACAATCTCCATCGCAACCTAGGTAGGAAAGAACTTCCCCAGGATCTTCGAGCTGAACCCGCAATGATACGAATCTATCCATGTGATTACAATGTTTTGGAGTCGAACATGGTAGAAACCACTTGATTATCGGTCATTAATGTATACTGTTAACCAGTGTGAGGGGAATCACCATTAATGTCGATGATCCCCAAGCTATCACAGTACATACCATCAAGCATGAATTAATGAGCTGAAGTCGAACGCCTAATGGAATCTTTCAATCAAGATTCAATGAGGTGAACTCATGTTGAAAGAGAGGTAACCTGCCATTGAGGCATGCAGGGCTAAGGTACTTGGTTGGTTTCTAGATTCAATCCTTTGATGATAAGTTGATGTCGACAAGGATGAATCCGTCGAAGGAGGGCCATGATGAACCCCCCATCAATCGACACAAAACACGACAAAAGATGTGTAGAGTAAATCAGACGATAGAATGATGTGCAAGACTGACTCAAGGTAGACCGACATGATTGAAGGTATACTGACTGCAAATGATGAGTAATGAACATCTCTTGAACGTGGGCATGGCATGACTTGGCAGTATTGACATGACGAGAATGATACCAACCCCTAATGCAACTGATGGTGGAAGCATTCTTTGACTAATCCAAAGGAGCGACGCGACTCATGGAATTGACAAGACTCGAGGACAAACAGATTATCCAAGTACTGAATGCAAATGCAAACGAGTGCCATGTTTAAGAGTGACTATGTACTACCGTAATTATGATGTAACACAAAATCTTTCCTTTTTCCCCATCATGATTGATGAGTGCCTCATGTGTTTTTGGCGAGCTTGATGAGGGTAACCAGATGCTCGGTATAACTCATCTCATAGATGAGTCCAATCCCAAATGTTTCATGAACCTAGGAAAGGAGGCATTCGTCCCATAATGGGCCCTTCAATGTTTAAAATTTAATGAGTCCAGAGATAGAAAAATCGGCGTCATTTCATGTTTAGAGAGTCTGAAAAGAACTAAAGGAGACTCCAATGGTCCTTTTTCCTATCGCCCGAAAAAGGGTAAAACAACGCGGGAGAGGACTCTTCCAGCCATGTTTGGTTGGAGTATTCCTTTTTCATAAATAGTGCTTCCTGGTCCGAAAAAGGGGTAAACTATCACCAGAAAGACGATCATTCAAATGCTTTTACAAGCGTGAAAGCATCAAGTTCGCTTGGTAATCTTTTCCTATTTAGGGAGTCTAAAAAGAGCTTAAAAAGGACTCCATGAACAACTTTTTCATGGTTGATAACCGAGTATGACAAAGGAAAAGTAAACTCAGTACAGTTCCTTTTCCGTAAATAGTCTAGCGAGGCCGGATAAAGTGATAAACCTATACTCATTAGACACACCTTTTTAGTCGAATTTTTAACGAGCATGACAATGGTATCAAAAGCACTCGGAATCTTTTTCATATTTGAACCAGAGCATGAAAAAGTAAGCTCAAACCACTTTTCATGTTTCAACCAGAGCACAAAAAAATTGAAAAGTAAGCTCAACACCATCTTACTGTTTTTAACGAGCTCGAAGATAGGTTGGAAGAATGCTCATGATGTCTGCTTCATTTTTTAACGGGCTTGTAACATAAAATGAACTATGCTCGAGATAATTTTCATGGTTTAATGAGCTCGAAACCTAAAATAGGAAAGTATGCTCGAAAATGTTCCCAATGGTGAACTTTTTCCCAACATGGCATCTAGAGATTGGTGGGTGCCCCCAGCATGATTTCTAGAAGTAAGTGACTTAGCTCCAACGTGGTGTGAAGAGGCGATCGAATTGACTTCAACGTAACTTCCAGAGGTTGAAGACATGCCCCCAAGCTTCATTCCATCCGCCTAAGTCATAGGCGAGTGAAAAGAAGGTTCAGGGACTAAGTCTACGAGTAGACTTGACTCAAAGGGAAAGGATATGTTTCATTTTTTAAGGAGCTTGACACAAGATTAGAACTCTGCTCACGGGAACCTATTTCATTTTTTAACAAGCTTGACATAGAAAGGGAACTATGCTCATAGGTTAAGTCCCATTGACGGGTTCCTTCCCAACATGATACCCAGAGGATGGTAAATGCCCCTAGCATGATTGCTAGCGGCATAACATGGTAGTGTTCCCTCAACATGATTGTTGATGGTACGACATGTGGCATGCCCCCCAAGCTTCATTTCATCTAAAAATGTTGCTTGCTAACCCAACTACCAACCTGGCTACTAATATGAAAATGTTCACTAAGGGGGGGAAAACGAGAATCAGAGGAAATGAAGGTTCAAGTTCTAGCTCTAGCGAGAGACTCGAACTGAAGGGAGGGAGATCTATTTCATTTTTACACAAGCTTGAAATAGACAATAACTATTCTTAAGGGGGCCCATATTATTTTTTTAATGAGCTTGAAATGGAATAAAACTATGCTCGACTGGATGGCTTCATTTTCATGCAAGCTTGAAACCAAAGGTAAACTATGCTTAGAGGGGTCTATTTCATTTTTTAACAAGCTTAAAATAGAATAAAACTATGCTCTAGTGGATGGTTTCATTTTTGTGCAAGCTTGAAACCAAAGGTAAACTATGCTAGAGTGTTCGGTTTCATTTTTTAATGAGCTTGAAACATAACATAAACCGTGCTTGTACCCCCCATCCTCAGGGGGAAGAAACCACTAAAACATGCGGAACATTTAGGGAAGTCTGATGACTAGGAGTCATATGATGAGTGGGTGTCACGAAGGAAAGCTAATCAATGGTCAAAATATTCCCATGATGAGGAAAATACATCACTCGAAAGAGTGTGGACACTACAACTTTCATAGCATAGACATAATCATGTCCAAGGAGTAGATTGAAATCTAAAGGACCTTGGACAACCATGACATCAACATAAACAATTTTACCTCTCAACGTGATAGGTAACTGTGGGAGAATCCCTAAAGGTCCGGTGGGCCTTCTATTAAAGGCCAAAATCTGGTCAGTTACTGGCACAAGCTGAGGGGAATCTATAGCTTTCCAAGCAATTGAGGATAAAATACTAACAGAAGCTCCCTCATCAACTATCGTACAAAAGATTTCTTTATCGGAAACTCCTACAAATATTTGAAAAGGAACACTCGAATGAAGACGAGACTATGTTAGACTATTCCAATCAAATGAAATAACCTCAGTACTTGGAGGGGGTCCTGTGGAAATAGACAAGGTTTCCTCTCACCTGGAACAATCTGAATTGACCAGAAAAACATCAGTAGTTTCTATTTCACCCTCAACATGAGGAGTGGGGTCAATCTAGAATGAGACTTGATTAACCACTTGGGTCTCATCCCTCAAGGGAGGAATGGGCTCGATCAACAATGTTGTTGAATCGACCGCTCCATTTTCACTCTCTGATGAAAGAGTGGGGTCAAACGAGGGTGGGGTCGGATTGACCGCCCTATCAACCAGTGAAGGATTAGGGGACAACCTACAATAGTTTGTTGGAAGGCATTTATGGGATGTGTCCATGTCTTCCAACAATTGTGAAGCTTCATCCATACGAGGACAAAGGTAAGTACGGTGCATGCCCTTGCTTAGCCAGCAAGGGTCTGCAGCTCTACCCTTTTGATCCTTCACCAATGGGTCACTGGTCGAGGGAGTATCATCAACATGATGGTCATAGGTTGAGGAAACAAATAGTTTGGGGTTTTTAGACCACACTTCTGACACACGGGAAAGACCAGGGCAATTCTTGAGAAGGTGATCACCCTTGCAAAGTTTGTAAGGGAACTTTGGCTTATGAGGTGTTCTCATAGAATGAGTGCCATCAGAGGCAGATGGTGGATGTGTGGTCTCTTTCTTAAGCTTCTTCTTCTTAATATTCCCTTTCTTCTTCTTCACACCTGCCTTCTTACTAACATCAGATTTTTCAGTAGGAGAAGAGGAAGAGATGGAAGTTGATTCAACTTTCGACAGAGAAGGAGAAGGGTCATCATGAGATTGATGATCATGTGGTGAAGGTCCTAGGTCCGATGCAATTGGTGCACTTGGTGTAACTGGATTCAAGAATAACCATACTGGTAATCCTATCATAAATCCAGGAAGACTCAACGTAGCCATAAAGGGAGGACCAACAATTCCACGAGGGGGAATAACAAATGGCATACCCTAGAAAGGGTCCTCTTGGTTGGTAGTCCCGGAAGAGTCTTCCATATCTAAGCTTCCTAAGAGTCTCTAAAGTACCACAGAAATCAAACACTACTCAAGTCTAAAAGCAACAAGCAAACTCTGTGAATAGGAGTGGATTCAAAGTCTGGAACCTCACGGGATTATCAAGGCATCGCAAGCCGCTATATACTGTAGGGTCCAACAATATGACGTGACAAGGAGGATTGTGACCGTACCCTTCCTGCATACCCGATTACCTGGACAATAAGTGCATGCTAATCTCCCCGAGTGTTGTTCTCGGTGTATTGCATTGCCAAGACTGCCAAATGGTTAACTTAGTTGGCTTCAGGAATCCTAGCGGTGTCTCCCGATATACGCAAGGTACGTGGGAGCTCAAATCCATAGTGGTGCTATCTAATGCACAACCGTCCGGCAAGAGACCTTCCGATATACTACCGAGTACGTGATACACCCTTTGATATAGGCCAAGTATGGGTTATGGTACTTGGTGGGTACCCGAAGGAGCTCGATATACCGATAAGTACGTGGAAGACTACAATACCCCAGGGATAAAATGTTGGCAAATAACGACAGCTGCCATGCTTAACGACGCTGGAACAGGTCTCTAACTTACACACAGTTATTAAATGATTTTAACCTAACCTAGCGTTAATTTTATCTTGTACGGTTAGGTGGATGCATGAGGTGAGTACATAAATGTAAACATAATGCAATCCTCAACTACATGATAATGCACATTTTCCTTTCCTTTTTCAATGAAAACTACTTAAGGTAAGGAGAGGTTTTTCTTTTTTTCAAACCAAAAGTACTTAAGTACTAGTGAAAAGAAGAATTCCTTCCTAGAGTGAAATAACTCTAACTTTCTACAATAATCAGTTAAAAAGCACAAAGAAAATGAAAGATGCAACTAATCTTAACAATGTATAAGACAAAATAATGAAGCACTTTCAATTTCAAATGCATGTACCAAAAATGGAATTTGATAACTAAATGCTTTTCATATCTATATACAGAAAGTGAGAGAATATCTACAACATTCTAATCATTCAGAAATTCCCAAAGAAAAATGGCAAGCACCCAAGCAACTCAAAGGCACTCAAGAAAGGATCAAAATCTACCAAATGCAAGAATTATAACTCATTTCCTATCCTTTTACACTTGAAAAAGACACATCTAAGCTACGAAAAGAAGGATTCCACAAACGTTTCCAATCAAATGTAAGATAAAGATAAGCACTTAACAATCTTATCTAACTCAAATGCACACAAATCTGAAACAAGACTTTCTTTTTCTTATGATGATAAGACCAAGAATATCAAATGATCAAAATAAAGTAAGAAGAATATTTACGTTTTCCAAATTCATGAATATAGCAAAAGAGTGACAAAATCAAGCTTTTCTTTGAACTAAAGTGGAGACAAAGAATCAATCTTCCCCAAAAATGATTGAATAGCTCAGCATGTAAGGGAAACAAGATGCATAACCCAAGAAAGAGAGGCTCAAAAAGACATGGACATCCCACACTCTTCAAGTCTTTAAAACAAGCCAATCACGGCAAACCAAAAAATGATCTCAAAACCTTGAGATGGGTCAAAACACTAGTTTTTACTCAAGGTGCCAAACATGAATCCAAAACTCAAAAGTCCCAAAAACGAATACAAACAAGCCAAACAAAACACTGCTGGACAAAAGGGGCTCTGCCTGGAAGGTACAATGCAGAAGAGTCTATACACAAACCAAAACTCAAATAAAAAATGGAGAAAAGGTGCATGTATGGAAAAAAATGGTAGATCGGTGCACTCTGTGCTTATGCACAGTGCGACGTCGTAGTTCACTAGTGTGGGAAGTGTGACAACATCGCACTATACCAATGGAAGGGCTGTGACGATAGACTAATAGGAAAAGAACAGAGATAAAAAACAACACAGTTTCACTCTGGGTACACTGACCAGGTGCGACAGGCGAGATCTAAGTCCAAAAATGAACCAATTCTCCAGATAATGAGCATAAAAAGGTCTGCCAGTGAGAAGTCCAAACTCAAAGGAAGGCAATCAAACTCTTCAAAGCAAAGATCTGATGGTGAAAGGGCTTAAGAAGCAAATAGCCAAAGAGATGGCTTGGAAAAGCAATCAACTGAAACTGACATTCACATTGAAAACAACAATGTTCTTCCATAGTATGGTCGCCAAATTTGTTAACGGACAATCTACCAAAGACGGATCTAAGGCATGATCTCCCTAGCTTAATGCAAGTCTAGAACAAATCAAACAAAATATAGATATAGTTTCCTAGATCAATAGAAGTGCAAACTAGTAGATAGATAGCCTACCTCAGATTTGTAGATCCCTTTGCTCTTTGTTGATCCAATGCTCCAACGTCATCAAATCTCAAGCTGCAAGACCTTGTTGAACATATAGATACTAGCAAACAGTGAAAGCATACATTTCATATGATTGATCTAAGTTAACAGTTAAGGAAGAAAACTCTAAACATCATCATCAATGAGACAACAGTTTATGGAAAGAGATTATATTAACTGTATAAAAGTGGGAATTACATAGAAAGGATGAAGCTACAACCAAATCCTCAATGTTGCATCCTCCATCCAACACGTCCAAGCCAATCCTCCAAGATGTTACAATGCTTCCTAATTACCAATGTGGGTTCTACCAGCATAAGGGTACCATAGACCTTCCTCCCTCTCATGGAGAGAGTGGGTGTTTATATAGGGCTAAAGAGATAAGGTAGGTTGAGGATTAGGGGAAGATGGTTAAGGGATCCTCCCATTAGGTTAGGAGCCAAAATGCCACCTCACCTAGAGCCTAGGGATAGGCCTCCACCTCAACAAACTTCTAGAAAGACCTTGAGATTCCCCAAAATATCCTTTAACCAACCTCGTCGCACCCTAGTAGAGGACATAGAGCGACAAAGAGGGGTTGTCACACTCTGTAGGAAGACAAAGTGCGACAGTGTCTCACCCTAGTTGACCAGAAACTGCGACATCGCACTCTAGATGAAGGAGAAGTGTGACAACCTACTCAATGAGGTCAACTAGGCAGGAAAAATCTCTCAATTGGATGTGTTTTATCCTAGAATGAGTTTAGGGGTTAGAGCACAGAGTTTACACAATGGTCAAGATGACGACATTATCACAACGGTCATGATGACGACACTTGGTCATAAGGACGATACTTACAATGGTCATGGTGATGACACTAAGTTAGGATGACGAAACTTACAACACTTGCGACACTTACGACACTTGCACAAGGGTGACGACATTTTGGTGTAACAGCTTAAGAGGGATTTTCATCACTCCTAAGTCTCCCGAGATACCTTTCATCTCGGTGAACTTGGTCAGGAATAGTTATTGATATTCCTGTAATATGCCCATGACCTCCTCAAATGTATTTTCATCGCAATAATCTCCAATAGCTGCAAACTTTGGCTCTTTGCTGGTGCCAATGTTCACTTTCTTTGTTTTCACAGGTCCGCTCATATCTGGAATTTCTAGTGGAGGTCCTTCTACCTCACGTGATCCTTCTGACTCATGTATCTGTATATTACGCGGGTCATCCTCATCACTTTCTGCTGCATTCTCTTCTTCAACGATGTGGTAATAGTCCAGAGCGTGCTCGAGCTGTTCTTCCCATTATGGATGTAGGCACACAGGTACACTATTTGCTCCAAATAATTCTTCTAGTGGCATGTTTCTCTCTGTGCAGTCTGGTCTGAATATTTTTTCTTTAATGGTCTGCAGCGCATCGTTGATACTTGGATGCTCATCCTCGAAACTGAAATCCTGCTGGAAGGTCGCAGTCAGGCCAGACCAGTCCACTATGCCTCTGTACAACTCCAGGTCTAGGTACCACTTCTTCGAAATTGGTTCTTCTAATGTGTGCACAAATAGATTCACCCATTCTATTTGTGGTATTTCCCTCCATGCTTCTGAACATATGCGAATATGCTCCCTTGGATCCGTCTGTCCATTGTATTTCTCGAATGATGTTAACCTTATTAGCAAACCTAATTTTCATCCTAATTCTACACTGATCCCATGTCGTTAGTGTCTTCTTATGCGCATCCCACCATCTGGAGGGTGTATCATTCAATGCTATGTCTAATTCCTGCAAGCGGTGTTCTACTGCAATTGCTGCAGCATATTCACTAATAAAAGAATAAACATTAGAAAAACCATCATAGCCAGGGATTGAGTTTACCTCCTTTTTGATCCAGCGCATTGACTTCGTGATGCGCACGCATTTCCTGGCAGATACTTCATGCAGTCTGCTTTGTCAATTTTCTAGTCCTGCATCAGAGTCCGAAATGCAAGAACTATCACATCGCCAACTAAGTGTGCCATCCGCAGTGGGATTAACCTAGTCAGCATCATTAGTGGTCATCTTGTAAATACAGTCCAAGTCTTGGGCTCTTGATTCCTCTTGAATCGGTTCAACATATCGTTCACCATGCGAAGGGTCCAATGGCGCGATGACCTTGATATCATTGCCTTCAAATATCATTTTCATAGTTTTTAAATCAATAGTGGCAGAGTTTTTCATTGCCCAATCGATACCCAACAGTGCTGGATAAGGATGGTTGTCATCCACGATTTCGATTACCTCAAAATCGGCATAGCTGCGCACTCCATCAATGTCAACTATTGTGTCTGATAATCTCCCCAAAGGTATAACTATCCCTTGGTTAGCCATTCTTAACTATAGAGGTGACCACTGTAACTTTGGTTTGCCCATCTGATGCCATGTCTTCCTGGTCAAGACATTTACTTCGGATCCAAGATCAAGAATGATCTCATCCATCTCATATTCTCCAATTTGCACAGTGAGTCTCATTTCCCTTCCTGTTCTTTTTGGACTCCTAATATTATGGATTGCGCCATGGGAAACTCCTTTCTCACTGTTTTGCTCATACTGCCTCAGTAGCTTTTCAAATTATGTGAACGCATCTGCACTCTTTAACAACTTCATGCAGATCCGTAGGAACTGCGCAACAGAGGTCCCGATATATGTTGGAATGTCTGTATGATTATATGCTGCTGGCGTATCCTCTATGTGCAGTGCTTGGTTGTGTAGTGGGATTTGCATTGACTGAGGTTCTGACTCTCTAAAAATATCTCGCCCTTCTGTAAATGCTCCCTTGTTCTTCTGCAGGTCCAAATCCGGTGCTTTCCCAGGAGCTTTTCTAATCCATACCGGCTCACCCAGATTTTTCTTAGGATCGTGCTATCCTGAAGTGGAGGCATCTGTGCCTCCATCCCTGCCTGTATCAGTGCCACTACGCATTACCACATTTACACTTGGATCTGCAAGTCTTCTCTTCGCTACAATCAACTGAATGTTGGGAGTTGGTGGTTCTGTCCTTCTTCTTTTCTGCATTTCTACCTCAAGCACAGGATAGTCTTCAATAACATGCTCAAATGATTTACAGTAATTGCACGTAGTGCATGGGTTGGTACAATCTCTAGATACGTGATCTGGCTGGCCACAGTTATAGAAAATTACCTGGCCATGGCCTCAGCCTTGCACCAGTCCAACATTTCTTCCTCTCCTGCGGTATCCACCACCACGGCCTTTATATCCTCCCTGATCATAGTGGGTGTTTTCTTGTTTTGGCTGATTTTCCTCTGGGACGCAGTACATTCCAGCACCTCGCATCATTTCCATATCTCGGTTTCTTTCATTCATGAGCTCGTATGCACAGCAATTGGATTCATCATGTCCAACTGATTTACAGAAATTGCAATATAGGATTTTAGGGGTGTTTATATATTTCTGTATTAGATAATAGTCTTCAGGCCGGTGTCCTCTGGTTCTACAAATTTCACACCATAGCAGCTAATTTTGATTCATATTTATGGGGCTTGGCGCACCACTGTTAAGATGATCCCGAAATATAGGACAATGTTCTCTGTCATGACCTTCTCCTTTGCATGATGTGCACCAAACCTCATGCCTCTGTTCATATCTCTATTCTTTTCCATTCTTCATACCTTGCAATTCTAATGTCAAGGTGGTGAATTGGTTTTGGATTTGTGACATCCCAGAACTACTCTCTCTGATTGGTGAAGCCTCCAGCTTCATTGCAATCTCTAAGGCCTCTGCCTATGACACAACCTTCTATTGCATCAATGGTTCTCTGATGTGGGGAAGCAGCACAGCAATAAACCATTCCTTATGCTGTTGTGGAGCTATAACAAAGCTCACTTGGTCTAACAATATCTTAAACGTTTGGTCAAATTCCCAAACCGTTTCAGTAGGTTTCTTCTTGATTTCTTTTAGCTCTATTATGCACTGCAATTTTGATTTCGGCTTCTTAAATTCTGCTACAAGTGTAGCCTGGATTTCTATTAGGGTTCTCGGATGTTCCTGAGAATATTTCATAAACCAATGCAATGTGCGGTCTCTGAAAGTGGTAATGAGCTGCGCTCTCTTCACAACATCATCCTGGATCTGCTTCAAACTCCATACGGCTTCACATAGGAACCAGTGTTGATCAGGGTCTTCTAGACCCGTCCCTTTGAATATTGGCAGTTTTATATCATTATCTATCATTCTCCTTCCTGGTTGTGCGGCGCTCTGAGTAGTGCTGATTATTTGCGCCAAAAAAATAAATTTGGTTCCTGGGATGGTGCTAGGAATGCTACCCTGTTGAATATTTTGAGATTGGGTATTCAGAACTAGAAAATTCAAACTCGGACTAACCTAAGTGCCTACTCCTGTGGTGTTAGCGGTATTGATAGTCTATGGGGTGAGCTGCGCTACGCTTGCAGTGGGTGGGTTCTGAAGTATGGGTTGCATGGTCTCTGCAACCGACGGGTTCTGATGTGTGATAGGGTGGATGGTGGCTGATAGTGGTGCAGTCTGGTTGTTAAGGTCACATGGTATTTTTGTATCGACGTGGATTCCAGGTCCTCTAGGATTCTTCTCTTTATTAAACTTATATCTCTTTCCACTTCTCAGATTATGTGTCTCTTCATCAGAATCACTAAAAATGCTATTGACCATGACAGAATCAAAATATTACTACATTCTTAATACACCTTGCTCAACTAAAAGCATTTTAATATATAGACTGAGATTGTTCAGGAACTTACCTCTAAATCCCTCAAAAAAATATGCTTCCACTTGACTGTAGGACTTCAATGTGTCGACAGCGAATTCGGTGACAAATATTTCAAGTATCACTATTGACCCAAAAGTTGACTACACATGACAGTGGGTTGTCTATTGCTTTGAGCTGCGTTGTGAGATCTGGGGTGCACTCTATGGGTACTCCCCCTTGAAAACAAGTCTTCTTCTCTGCGAGTTTCAATATCCATGCGTGTAGTGTTAAATTTTGAGCATTAATTCACAATACTCTAGGATCTTTGCTGAGAGAATAACATATACAGTATATCAATGCATGACAATCACAATATGACAAGCATCACAAGAATCAAAAGCATAAGAGACAAGAGACACATAGTTTCCATGGGGAAAACCCCACAACTTCCTCAGAGATAGAGAGAGCAATGGCTCAACCAAAGTACAACCAAATAACACTGAGATAGTCTCCTAGAAGCAGATGATCCTCCTCCTCACTAGTGTGCCACTTTCTGAGTGAGAGTGAGTTACTTTTTCGAATGAGTAAAATAGAGATCTCCGATCTCTATTTATACTAACATTTTTCCCAGTGACCTTATGGGGCCGACTTGTCTAGCTAGGTACATCCATATTATATTATATATAATTCAGGGCCGACCCCACATGGTGGTCTAATAACCCATCGGCAAGTACACACACTTGTGACACTTGTCAATCCACATGACGACACTTCCTTATAGAGGAATGTCACATCTCTTATAAGGGTACAATAAATATATATAAAATACACGGATGAAATACATTCCGAAGTTACATATACATCAACACTCCCTCTTAACTAGGAAGGTATTTCTCGACACAGATTTGCTAGACAAGTCTTCTTCTCGGGATCATCATCATCATCGTCGTCACTGCTGCTGCTATCTCAACCAATCTCTGACTCTACTCGTCATAGGAAGTTCTACAGAGCCAGTCCTTTTTCATACTGAATGCAGGCCCACCACCTGTAGGTATTCATCATCTTTGGCCATACTGTGGAAACCTCAAGACTTATTACGTGCATCACAAAACCTAGCTGCAGCATCCCAGGCTATTACGAGCACACAGCTCTACCTGTAGGATCTCCCAGGAGCATATTACATGTGACCCATCACAAAACCTGGTTGAAGCATCCCAGGATGTTAGAAGCACACAGCTCTACTTGTCAGATCACCCAGGAGCTCATTACATGTGATCTCAGTACAAAAACTGGCTGAAGCATCTGAGGCCTTTTTCATCCTGTCCAGATCTCCCAGGAGCAAATTACATGTGGTCATGGCAAAACTTGGTTGAAGCATCTGAGGCCTTTTTCATCCTGTCCAAATCTCCCAGGAGCAAATTACATTCCATAGGACAAAACCTCGCAAGAGCATCTGCCAGATATCCCAGGGCACCGAATTACATGCCATAGGAAAAACCTCGAAAGACTATCTGCAGATCTCCTAGGGCACAAATTACATGTCCTCCCAAGCAAAACCTTGAAAGAGCATTTTCCAGATGTCCTAGGGCACCGAATTACATGCCATAGGCAAAACCTTGAAAGACCATCTACAAATCTCCTAGGGCACAAATTACATGCTTACCTGCACAACCTGTCCACGGCCACAAAGTATCATCTGATACTCATCATACATCATCCTTATGTACACATGATCATCCTGATCATCATCACTGCAACATCCTGTTGCATGTCATCTAGAGAAGCTCGTCATCTACGATCATCCTGATCATACAATGTATCCATCTGATGCACACCAAGTATCTACCTGATCATATACAATGTATCTACCTAATACATACATAGATACGTGATCCACACAATGTATTCATCAGCATACATGATCTACCTGATCATACAAAGATACATGATCCACACAATGTATCCATCAACATACATGATCTAACTGATCATACAAAGATACATGATCCACACAATGTATCCATCAGCATCCCACATGATGCGTGCATACATAAATGATCCAACTGATCATATCTAGCATCCAACATGATGCATACATGCATAAATGATCCAACTGATCATATCCAGCATCCAACATAGCGTATACAAAATACATACACATGATCCAATCGATCATATCGAACATCCAACATGATGCGTACACACATATAAATGATCCAACTGATCATATCCAGCATCCAACATGATGCATACATATATACATATAATGATCCAACTGATCATATCCAGTAGAAACCAAAACATCGTCCTGATGCTCATCATCCAGCGCTTACATCCACCGCCATGTGAAGGATCCCCCTTCCAACATGCTTGGAATGGCTTCAGCAAATGTGTCCATCACTTCTTCCTCGAAGTGTGCTCGATCTGAAGAACGCCAAGCCTCTCTCTGAAGTACTCAAACTTCACCCTGGCTAGTGGCTTCGTCAGCACATCTGCAATCTGCTCGTCCATCGCAACATACAGGAGCTTCACAGCTCCTCTCTGCACCATATCCCTGATATAGTGATATTTAATCTCAATGTGTTTCGACCTGTCATGAAACACTGGGTTCTCGGACAGCTTCACACAACTCTGGTTATCACAGAAGATACCAGTAGCATTAAATGGGAGATCAAATAACTCAGATAGTAGCTTCCATAGCCATACTGCCTCACAGCTAGCTGAACAGGCTGCAACATAATCTGCCCCAGCTGTACTCAGTGCCACGCAGGACTGCTTCCTGCTAAACCAAGAGATCACACCTGATCCCATACTGAAGCAACACCCAAATGTGCTCTTCTATCTGTAGCACTGCCAGCCCAATCTGAATCAACATAACCCTATAGGTTAAACTTTTGATTCGCTTCATACTTGAGCCCATAATCTACTGTACCCTTCAGGTACCTCAAAACATGCTTTACAGTAATCATGTGAACACTCCTCGGATCCGTCAGGAACTGGCTAAATGTGTTCACAACAAAGCAAATGTCCGGTCTCGTGTTCGTCAGGTACATCAAGGACCCAATCATCTGACGATACAAGGAGACATCAACCGGCTCAGATGAAGCATCACATAGAAGCTTCAGATTCGATGCCATAGGTGTGGCCATGGCCTTGCAATCCATCATCCCAAATCTCTTCAGGATATCTACTGTGTACTTCCCTTGACCAAGGAAGATCCCACTTGCACTCTGCCACACCTCCATACCTAGGAAATAGTGCATCATTCCCAAATCTTTCATATCGAATTCAGCGGAAAGCTTCCTCTTAGTATCTGCAATCAGTCTGTCATCTCCTGTTACAAATAAGTCATCCACATACAGGAGTAGAATCATAGGATTCCCCTGCTCAAACTTGTAGTAAAGTTTGGAATCCGCTTTACTCTTGGTAAAGCCCAAACGAGATAGGAAACTGTCCATCCTATCATACCAAGTTCTGGGAGCTTGCTTCAAGCCATACAAGGCTTTCTTCAATCTGCATACACATGTGACTCCCTGTCAAGTCTTGGGACTGCATCCCAAATATCTTCTTCATGATCGACGGATCATGGCATTCCATTTCTTCATCCCAGATCCTAGGAACTTCAATATCTTCAATATCTTCAATATCTTTGTTGCTGGAACAAATGTTGTAGTCCTTTTGTAGGTGAAGATATATGGTCTTTCCTACAAAACAAGTTAAATTGCATGATTAGAAACATCTCATAATTTTCAGAACAAATTCTTTACACATAAAGAAATATGTCATGAAATCATGCAGTTATCTTAGCCAATGCTTCAATACAACATTTATCCATGTTCCACAACTTTCTAGATGCCTTCCAGTCTCTACCAGAACATTGTTAAGAGTTTGCACTACTCCCAACATGTCAGCAAAGATTTTTCATTCTAGATAAGTAGCACTGGAATGTTGTACAGTGCCATAGGCCACTTACCCATCACATGCATATTAGTAGTATATTGTTCATTAATGCAATCATTAAAATATGCACAATACATCTCCTAAGTCTAGGAACATAAGCATAATATTATTTAAACAAACAAAATAGGCAAGAAATGATAATTGAAATACTTATCTTTGTTTGTTTGTTGGGTGGACTCCTTCTGAGTCTTTGCTTCCTGGCAGAAGCTGCTGAAGTAGCTTCTTCTACACCTTTCTGTTGTGGAATGTAGGGAGATGGTCAACTCCCTCTGAAAATCTGCATCCTTGTAGGAGCTGCTGGAGTGTGCTCCCTCTTGATATTTGCTTCCTGGATTACCTATCCTTGAACTTATATTCATCCTTGCTGACATCAATCTTCTTGAACCCAGAAAAGACCTCTTCTGGTGTCTTGTTGTCCAACATTTTGTGGGATGTTCTGTTCTGCACATATACAACTGTTCTAGCTGCTTCTGCCCATAGATGCATAGGTAGATCCTGGTCATGGAGCATTGCTCTTGCTGCTTCATTGATTGTTCTGTTCTTCCTTTCTACAACTCCATTCTGTTGTGGATTGTAAGGAGTAGTCAACTCCCTCTTAATCCCTGAATCACTACAAAGCTTCTTGAAGTCACCTGATGTGAATTCTCCACCATTGTCGGATCTGAATGTTTTGATCTTCTTGTTAGTTTGATTCTCCATCAAGGTTTTGAATTCCTTGAATTTATCAAGCACCTCATCTTTGCTCTTCAAGAAGTATACCCAAGTCTTCCTGGAGAAGTCATCAATAAATGAGACATAGTAAACATACCCACTCAGGGAACTGGATGACATAGGGCCACATACATCTGAGTGGATGATTTCCATGATGTCTTTTGCCTTACTTTCACTGCTTGGGAAAGCCTTCTTAATGTTCTTACCTTTTGCACATCCTTTGCAAACACCTTCATGTTTGGTCTTGATTTCAGGAAGACCCTCTACTGCCTTGCTTGCAAGTGGAAGTTCTCTATAGTGCATATGAGCTAGTCTTCTATGCCAAAGTTCACTTGGCTCCATGGATTCATGCACCATGGCATGTTCAGGTTCTCCCTTCAATTTATACAAGCCTCCCTCTTGCTCTCCAATCACTACTGCATCATCTATGGTCTTTCCCTTTGGCCACATTAGGACTTGTCCATCCACAAATGCAACCCTCATACCTTTTGCATCCAATGCAGAGATGGAGAGTAAGTTCTTCTTGAGCCCAGGTACATAAAGGACTTCTTTCATCTTCAAGGATTTTTCAGAATCTAGGTTGTAGGAGGATTCACCACTTCCTTTGATTGGGTATTGATAATCATCCCCAAGTTTCACCTTATGGGGTGATTCATGTTTAGATAGATTCACAAAAGATTCCTTAAACCCAGTCATGTGTTTGGAAGCCCCACTGTCAATTAACCAATCATTACAACCATGGGAGATGGTACCTGTGAGAGCAGAGATTAGAACATACTCTTCTTCACTTGATGAGTCATCATTACTATCACTTTCTGCCCTAGCCTTCTTCTTTGGGGGTTCATCATCTTCGGCAGCATGAGCATGAAACCTTCTTTTTCTACCCTTCTTCTTCTTGTTGGAGATGTTGTTGTCCTTCTTGTTCTTGGGACAATTTATGGCAATATGTCCTTTCTCATTACAGGTGAAGCATATTCTTCTTTCTTTGAAGTGATGTGAAGATCTCTTGGAGTGAGATGGCTCTCTCTTGGACTTCCCTTTCTTGGTGTGAGCTGTGAGAGCTTGATCTTCATTCCCCACCTTTTCTTCTCATGCCACAAGCCTTGCTTCTTCTTGTGAGCATTCTTCCCGTAGTCTACTGAAGGAGATCAACTTCTTCCTTGCACAAATTCCTTGGATAAAGGAATCCCATGACCTGGGTAGGCCATTTAGAGTGGTCATCACCACTTCACCATTCTCCACCATTTCATCCGCTGCTTCTATTTGTTCCTTGATCTGGGAGACCCTTGAAAAATAAGATTGAATGGTTTCTCCATTCTGAAACTTTACTCCTTTCAATTGGTTCTACAGGGTCATCTTCTGATTTATGTTCTTCCCTTCAAACAGCTTGGTCAAAGAGTCAAACATCTCCTTGGGTGTCTTAAGAGAAAACACATGGGGTATGAGATGTTCTTTGATAGAATTAGCAATGATTCTCTTTTCCTTGACCAAGTTCTTCTTGTGCAATGCCCTGGCCTCTTCATCCTCTGGGATAGGGATGTCTTCTTTCACATATGAGTCCAACTCATTTTCTTCCAGGATTAACCCAATCCTATACTTCCAGGCTCGGAAGTTATCAGCCCCTTCAAGCTTATCCTCAAGCTTGGTGTGGAGAGACATCTTAAAGAGTACTTCAAATGGAAATAGAAAAGATTTAGATCTTACCACTTGAAGTGCTGAAAACTAGATCTGGTCCCGGATTAGGGTTTGTCAGAGAAACCCTAAAAATTCAAAATGTGAATTTCAAATTTTTGAAAGGATAGAAAGATGCGCTTTGATGAGCTGATCATCCTGGTGCATTCAAAATTTGAGATAAGCAAAGTCTTGCCCTCCAGAATTGCCTTTTTGTCCTCCTGGGTTCACTAGGGAGAGCCCTGAATTAGGGTTTGAGTTTCCCAGAGATCTACCGAGCCAAAAATCTCGATCCAAAGCTTTAAACTTCGATTTTTGCAAGGAGCTTCCAGCTATGTCTTCAGATTCCAGAAATTCCTATTTTTGTGGAAACCCTAATTTTTAGGGCCAAATCTGAAAATGCTCGGAATTGAATTCTGACTAGACAGATAGATGCGCCTTGATGAGTACAGTCAATCTAATATATTAAATTTCAAAAATCTGTGGAGAGAAACCCAATAAACAAGGAACTCAAGCTTCCATCACTGCAAAATGTCTTCTTCTCAGGTTAGCTCTGATACCATGTTAAATTTTGAGCATTAATTCACAATACTCTAGGATCTTTGCTGAGAGAATAACATATACAGTATATCAATGCATGACAATCACAATATGACAAGCATCACAAGAATCAAAAGCATAAGAGACAAGAGACACAGAGTTTCTGTGGGGAAAACCCCACAACTTCCTCAGAGATAGAGAGAGCAATGGCTCAACAAAAGTACAACCAAATAACACTGAGATAGTCTCCTAGAAGCAGATGATCCTCCTCCTCACTAGTGCGCCACTTTCTGAGTGAGAGTGAGTTACTTTTCTGAATGAGTAAAATAGAGATCTCCGATCTCTATTTATACTAACCTTTTTGCCCAATGACCTTATGGGGCCGACTTGTCTAGCTAGGTACATCCACATTATATTATATATAATTCAGGGCCGACCCCACATGGTGGTCTAATAACCCATCGGCAAGTACACACACTTGCGACACTTGTCAATCCACATGATGACACTTCCTTATAGAGGAATGACACATCTCTTATAAGGTTACAATAAATATATATAAAATACACAGATGAAATACATTCCGAAGTTACATATACATCAACATGTAGCTCGTTGGGGAAGGTAGCCCAAAATATCTCGTGCATATCTCTCCACAAATATCTATTCAACCACTGCACGTCTGATAGACGTGATCTATTTTCTTTCTTTGCAAAATCTCTTTCTATTTTATCACACCAGGCCTAGATCTCTTTCTTTTCTGGATGCCAGTTATCTGATCCTAATGGGAACTCAAACTCTTCGAGTACATTATCGGACATTGCTTCATCAACTCATCATGGATTCTTAGCATGGAAACGGAACCATTTGTTAACATAGGTAACTGATCTAGAGGTTTTCCAATGTAGACCCAGGTTC
The DNA here is from genome assembly GCA_027924585.1 of Larix kaempferi. Lineage (NCBI taxonomy): Eukaryota > Viridiplantae > Streptophyta > Pinopsida > Pinales > Pinaceae > Larix > Larix kaempferi. Next base: position 2,257,005 of record BSBM01000240.1, on the reverse strand, counting down.
TTTGTGGTTTTATCCTTGACCAACAAAACCCCTTTTTCACCGGCCCTTTCGGAAACAACTTGCGCATAGGTTGAGGTCTGACCTGAGGTGAAGCTATGGGGGTGTTGCATAATCAAGTTCACACAACATAAGTGATGAGTTGATGGCGGAAGTACGTATGGTGCAACGCAATACTGGTTTGCACTGTGGGTCGAGTCTTGCGCCGCGACAGTTCTTGTCGCATGGTGCCACAATAGGGTGTAAGACCCATGCACCCAGTGCAATCAAGGATCGCGCGGTATGGGGTACTCTTCATGTTATGACGATAGGCTATAGGCAGCTTATCTCGTAGCGACTCTCAACGTCTCAGCGTGTCAGCTAGACCGTGCATCTGTATAAGATGATTATCTCTAACCAATCTACTAAGAAACCTTACCCATTCGACTCATTCAGGTTCTTATCGTTATATTGACAGCAAGTGCGCAAACATACAATACTACGCTCTCCAATGCTACACTTAACTCAGTGTTCTACTATGTGATTATTCATCATATTTGTACATTCATAGACTTATACTTGTTGAATACTTAACATTCACCCATACATGTATCACTTAACATATTATTCCCATTCTCTATGGCGAATACATACAAAAGCAATCACATATCAGACAACTGCAGTATTAGCCTCCATACTAGGCAAATGAACAATCATAAAACACACAACAATCACATAACACAGGATTTAACGTGGTTCACCCCCCAGATGGAGGCTACGTCCACAAGAACGGTTGTTAATATTGATCTTTATGGGAAGGGTACAATCGTTCTTAGTCTGGGCACTTAGCTGCAGAATCTCTTCTCTCTCAGATAGGTCTCTGCGCATTCAGCTGCAGAGCCTTTACAATGGATTTCAAGCTTAATATTCTACAATAATCAACACATAACAAAATGAAGAGTAACCCTTCCCTTACAAAATGATGCTTATTTATAGATTATTCCTGGAGGCATATCTTTACAATTCAAGCAAAAACCCTTAGGTTTACAAAACCGGCGTGGCTAACTGCCAGCCTGACTGTCGCCGTCGACAACTTATTCCTCCTGATTCAGGCCATCTAGCTAGCCCACTCATGACTCACACACTTCTTTGATAGCCGCAATCCTCAAAACGGTTATACTGCATCGTGGCCTATCCCTTTCCACTATTCTCGCCTGCCCATCACCGTCGATGTCGTGGCCTAGCTTCTCAGCTGCTTTCCGCCACTCTCTCTAATAGGTCCTTCCTTCTTCTTTCGTCCTATTTCTTTACCAAAAGTAGGCCGCTTCCTCACCTAGCCTTTACTTATATCTCCCTACCAAATGGTACTATTGCGTGGGTCTTTTGCATCAACTTAGCTACGCAACAAAAACTGTTATGCATGTTGTGCACATAATGATGTTATGTTTCTCTACTGCGCAGCTAAAAACCATACTTCCGAAAAATTGTACCTACTTGGGCCATGCCCAACACATATTGATGTTGTGTTATCAATGGTTTTTGTTTTCCAAGGAAAAAATATTTATCTTTGATATTTCAAAGTTTGAAATCAGAAAATACATTTTTTAGCCTACGAGATATTGAAAAGATACATATGTTCTGTCTTCAAGCTATCCTAATAGCCATTTATCCTAGTCTTCCATAATCAACAAAATATTTGGTGAATTATGTATGACAGATCTGTGGTGTAACATGTATGGTGAAATATGTTTTTTTTTACCAGGAAAAAAATCATACTTTTCATTTCAGAGCAGAAATAGCATACATTCTATAAATTCCTCTCCTTTACTACCCCAGTAAAGAATATCTTTTTCAGTAACTGATAGATAACATTTAGCCTATTTACCTTTTTAGCTTCGAATCCTAAATATGTCAACAACGATCACTGACCCAAGTATACATAATCAGCCATTTAGTTGCAGAGTAGGCTACTGAAAGAGGTGCTTGTCAAAAATGATTATGCATTCATAGCTTGCATTTTACACCAAGTGTCCATAATAGTAAAAAGAGTCTAAAATTGCACCTTTCATATATCGATTGTGAGCATATGAGGTTAGGTCATATAAAATTTACACAAGGATAGTCTTCTCAATATATCTAGCCATCCAATTTCCAAAACCATTTACTATAAACATTTAATAGGAGGGTTTGGCTTGCATTTTTATTAATCTAGGTGGATATTTCATAAATACAAGACAACCATGTAGTGTTTATGCACAACATGCACTTTCTGAACCCAAATTGAAAAAAAAATGTATAATAATGTAGAAAATAGTAAAACATACCATTTCCAACTAAACTCACTCAAAAATACCCAATACTTAGTGTTGGATAGGCATTTCTTTGATCTGGGTAAAATTGTGTTGAAAACACAAAAGTTGTCATTTTTTCAATTTAACTGTGAACAAATGAAACATAATTTTAAAAAAATAAAGAGTTTTTTGTCAAAAATATATCTATCTTCAACCCCATGGTATTAGTTTCAACTGATGACAATTGTACGGACTGCAGCGTGCATTTTCCTAACCCCATTTTTGAATATTTACACACTGTTTTTTACATAACAACTTAGAATTCCAATCATTAATTTTGAATTTGTCCAAGATACTTGCAATTTTAGTCATTCATGTTCAATTTAACTGCTATGCATTCCAGCTTGCATTTTTATGCTTATGGCTTGCATTTTACACCAAGTGTCCATAATAGTAAAAAAAGGTTAAAATTGCACCTTTTATAGGTCGACTGTGAGCATATGAGGTTAGGTTATATAAAATTAACACAAGGATAGTCTTCTCAATATATCTAGCCATCCAATTTCCAAAACCATTTACTATAAACATTTAATAGGAGGGTTTGGCTTACATTTTTATTAATCTAGGTGGATATTTCATAAATACAAGACAACCAAGTAGTGTTTTTGCACAACAGGCACTTTTTGAACCCAAATTGAAAAATTAAATGTATAATAATGTGGAAAATAGTAAAACATACCATTTCCAACTAAAATCACTCAAAACTACCCAATACTTAGGGTTGGGCAGGGATTTCTCTGATCTGGGTAAAACTGGGTTGAAAACACAAAAGTTGTCATTTTGTCAATTTATCTCTGGACAGATGAAACATAATTTTAAAAAACTGAAAGAGGATTTTGTCAAAAATATATCTATCTTCAACCCCATGGTGTTAGTTTCAACTTATGACAATTGTATGGACTGTGGCGTGCATTTTCCTAAGCCCGGTTTTGAATATTTACACAATATTTTTTACGAAACTTAGAATTTCAGTCATTTTTTTAATTTGTCCAAGATACTTGGAATTTTAGTCATTCATATTCAATTTGAATGCTATGCATTCCTAACTTGCATTTTTATGCTTATGGCTTGCGTTTTACACCAAGTGTCCATAAAAGTAGAAAATTGTTAAAATTGCACCTTTTATAGGTCGACTGTGAGCATATGAGGTTAGGTTATATAAAATTAACACAAGGATAGTCTTCTCAATATATCTAGCCATACAATTTCCAAAACCATTTACTATAAACATTTAATAGGAGGTTTTGGTTTGAGAGTACATCAAAACATGTACAGAAGAATACTACTCTATTATTATATTACTCACTCTATTAATCTATTTTTTCTAGAATAGTTAGAATGCCAAATTTTTACTCTATTGTTTATTCTTACTTTATTATTTTCAATAAGTATACTTAACATGCTAGAAAAAAAAATATACTTAACATGCTAGAAAGTTAACTATATTGAAATTGAAAATGTAAGTTGTGTATGGTTGACTTGAAACACATTTGTAATTTTTATTATAGTTTGGAAAAGTCAGAACACATTTGTAATTTTTATTATAGTTTGCAAATGTCAGAACACATTTGTAACTTTCATTATAATTTCGAAACATCAGAACACATTTGTAATTTTTATTTTAGTTTGGAAAAGTCAGTGTGCTGGTATCCTGTGTGTGCATTTGTGTGCATCCTGTGTGTGCATTCCCTTCTTCCTTTCTGAGTGTGCCATCATCCTGCAAAATGGAAACAGTAGCCTCATGTTCCATGCCATCAACTGAAACATGGAGTTCTGAAGTTGCTGAGAGGTTCACTGTTAGAAAATTCAGAGAGAGTGCAAGGCATGGGGTGACAGAACCAACTGGCCAGAAGGTGTGCTAAATGTTCTGGTTAGAGCAGGAGTGCATCGTTTTCTTTTCGGTAAGTTCAATTTCAACAATGAAGAGATAGATAATGCAATTTCTAGTTATGATGCTGAGTCCAAGGAATTGATTATTTTTGGGAGGAGGGTTTGTCTGGACCTTGATTTGTTTTGAAGTGCAATGAAAATTCCACGTAGGGGGGGAGTAATTTTGACCACCAAGAAAACCCTCAGAGTTGAAAAGGGTGATATGGCAAACAAAATATGTGGAAAAATGGTTTTGGTTTCCCGGAATGGTTTAAAGATGCAAGATGTTCCCCCGTGGTTGTACAAAACCTTAATTCAAATTGTAATTAGGACAATTATGAATCACCACAAGCAAGATATTTCAGGTGATTATATGAAGTTGGTGATTCATTGGTTTGAAGACCTGGCCATAGATGTCCCTCATCTATTGGAAAAAAAATCTATTTTGCACTCCAAGAGAGCAAAATGAAGAGAGTGAATTTCAGTTACCCTGGTACACTACAAAAAATTATTGAATTATATCGACCCAGCAATGTAGAAGGAAGCAGGTTTAAAAATACATACATTAAGAGGTCAAAACTGGACAAAATTAACCAAGGAGTTCCTCAACAATCTCCAAAGGACAATGTACAAGTCCCTAAAGAGCCTTTTGAGTACTGTATGCAAGGTATGGGAAGTGACCCTGAAGAATTTGATGTTGTCTCAATTCTGGCCGGATTACATGAAGGCAGATAAATAAATGTAAACGAGATGCATGATGTTGAGTTTAATGAACAGGAGGAGCATAGTGATGATGATATTTATGCTCCTGCAGAAATGCCACCTGTTATATATACACCTCCACATGAGTTGGGAGTTGAGAAAACTTCCTCTCCAAAATATTTTTTTGATGGTAAAATTGTTTTTAAGCTATTCGATGAAATGTTGCATTTCAAAGAAAAAGCTAAATTTCAAAGAAATTTTTTTTTATATTGGTATCTTACCTCAGTACAGAGCGTATAACTCTGTAGGATTAAGCATATGCAAATTCAGGACCTCTTAAAGGTAGGCATTATTTTTCAATACTATTTTTCAAAAAGAAACAGTTGCCAAATTCCTTTCTTTGAAGCCTCGTTAAAATTTTCACTATTTACAGGTAATTTCAAGGTTAGAAATAGAACACGTGGATGCTATGGAATCTTCTATTAAAAATTTGCAAATGCTGGACCTATTTAAGGTAGGAGGCATTTTTTAATGCTTTTTTCCAAAAAAAAAAGTTGCCAAATTCCATTTTTTGAAGCCTCCTTAAAATTTTCCCTGTTTACAGGAAATTGCAAGATTATGAGAATCCCTTATGAAGACTGTGGACAGTTCGAGAAGTACAATAGCAGGCAAGGACTATGTTCATAAGTCTTTGAATAAGGAACTAGAAAACATTCAGGATGAATTTAGAATGGAAAATGAGAAATGCAGAGAAGAATTTATGGTTGTTCGGAAGAAAGATAAAAAAACCATAGAGAGACTAGACTGGAAGATGAGCTGAAACATCGACCGGAGTTTTTTGACATCCCCCCTCTAAGGACTGTTATCGGCCAGGAAGCAAGACTTACGGCCGAAGTCAATAAGCTAAACAGAATAATTGCAATAATGAAGGATGAGTTTTAAAATAGCCTTGCTGAAGACTACAATAAACATGAACTTGAGATAAATGAATATAGAAAAAAAAGAGGAAAACATGAAAAACATAATTGCTAAGAAAGATGAAGACTTGAAAGGAAAAATAGTTGAACTTGAAAAGATTACTGTAGAACTACAGACTAGAGGAGTTGAATAGTTAAAAGAATCTGAAATTGGTAAGGGACAGGGTTTGATAAGGTATGAGAGTTCCCTGCAAAACAGAGAGAAGGCACTGGACGTAGCTTTTAATGCAATACAAGCTCATGAAAAAGTCAAAAAGGGGTTACAAAGATATCGTGCCTTCTCAAGAATTCGAGAGAAGTCCTTGATGGATGCTATTGCAGCAATGAATGATGGAGCTGATCTCTCTGTGTGGTCAACCATATATGAAACATTGAAAATAAGGTAGCTGAGAGGGAAGATGAGATTAAAGAGCTCAGATTGAAAATACTGGAGGATAGAGAATCACAACATTTGGGATTTAAGTCCAAGATAGAAGATCTGAAATCCCAAATTTCCACTCTGCAGAAGAACAACATACTTCAACGAGTAGTAATTGTGTATACTCCAGATAATACAGAATTGAGGGAAAAAGAGTTGGAGACAAAGACAGAGCAGCTCGGGAAAAAATTGACGCAAGTTCAGTCTGAGTTGAAATATGCAACTGATCGTCTTCAACAAAAGGAAAAGGAACACAAAGAGAAAAATAAAATAATGTGGAATTGTTGAAGAAGTAAATCCAAGATAAAGATAGATTGAATGAGATTTTGCACAAATGTGCAAGAAAAGTGAAAGAATTAGAATGAAAATATGAACATGCACCTGCTGTAGCTTCTGAAGAACCAGAAGCTTCTAGACAAGGCAAGAGACTAGAATGTACAAATTTATCTTCCCTAGAAAAGGAGGACTTGCAGCCTAAACCTCCCAAGCAACCTAGAACTATGGAATAAAATAGGTAGATCCTAGCTGTTTGCTTGGAACTGTGGATATTATAGGGATATTATGGGGATGATGGATTGAGAACTTTGAAGTTCTTTATGAGAATTTTGATGCTATGTATTGTTGTATTTATGTAATTTTCTTTATCTAATGAAACTGAAATTCCAATTCTGGAACAATGTCATACAATTCTACTCATGTAACCAAATTTCAACGAATAACCCAAAGCTGTAATGCCTATAGAACTGGCCTAAAAAAGATAGAAATTTACAAAATATAAGCAAACACAGAAAAAAAACTGTAGTTTTATTACTGAAAAAAATTTAAATATTTAATATTCCTTCCAGCATTTGTTACATTTCCAAAATTTGATAACATAAATGTTAGCACATTAGAATAAATTTTCAGTACGGCAAGATCACTAGAAATGCTTATTGTAACATAAGTTTCTTTCACCATTTTGCATACAATGTTGCATTTCGATCATCTACGATTTTTTTCTTTTTGGCTTGTCTCACACTTCTTATAATGAAATCAGTTTTTATAGGATTCCCAGCATCCATCTTTTGGATATCAACTACTGCCCCTTGAATTTCTTGTTTTTCACTACTCTGCCCTGTACCATTTACCGAGGATGGAACACCCTTTTAATTGTGAGTCATAGCCCCCATCATTGTCATATCAATAGCAGCTGCTCCATACACTTCTTGTAATTCATTGATTTTCCCTGCTTCATTTCTTGAGGATGAAACACCAATTTTACAGTAATTTTCAGTCGCCATCATAGGCATTTCAACACCAGCTGGCCCATTCAATTCTTGTGTTTGATCAATTTGCGCTACCACTTTCCTCTTGGATGAAACACTTAGAGTTTTACTATTATTTCTTCTTTGAACATTTTTTTTCCTTGCACCTTCCGAAGCGATGTGATTCACGAAAATCCTCTTCACCATATTTTCTTATTGGCCTTGATCTTGGAAGATGATTACTCAACTGCAAGAACATATTAGTATTTAGTAGTTAAAAACAGATTATGAGTCCTCACACCATAAAATGAAAGTAGAATTAGAAACCATTTAAAATTAGGGCATACTTACTGTTGGTGGTGCAATCAATGATTTCTTAGATTGTCTTACCCATGACTGAAATAGTTGTTTTACTTGTTTAGAAGTGACATTAGGGAAGCGGGATTCCAACTATGCTGCATTTTCATCATTTAGTGGACTTCTTGTCTTTTCATATTCAACACGAAGTTGACATCTAATATTGGAAGCCAAAAATGTTCTTTCTTTAAAATTTTGGAAAGTACCCTCTGATCTCATAACCAGTTTGAAAAGTTGTGCTCACATCTCATTTACAAGACACATTTTGTCATGTTCAAATGTGTTTATATACTCCTTAGCAACTCGTCTTCCTCCTCCTTGGTTGTTGTTCAAATTTTTCATTTCCCTATGCTTATGTTCCATTAATTCATTCCTTGACCGTCCTAAAGTATAAGGATGATCACCCCTAGTCATCTGAAGAGCATGGGCCCCTTGGATATGCATATAAGGAACCATCTCATCTCCTAAACAACAAGACCACAACCAAGTCCACTCACTAGAAAGGAATCCAATCCTGTAATGATAGTGGATCAAAATTTATATCATGAATGCGATAATACCACCATGCTGAAATACATAATAATATGAACTTAGTATAAAATGGTGTACTTTTCCTCATAGTCATATTTATCATCCCCTACACACCCTTGCAATTGCACCATGTGGAATTCTTTATAACACTTCCACATCCTCACCAATGTTTTATACTTTTCTTCATCTAGTAGGCCTTCAATAACCTACAAGCACAACATTTCATTGTACATGATACACTACTTAATTTTCTATTAAAATTGCATAAAAATAAGAGCAAATTTCACTCTTGTGCCATCATAAAATCATCACTTATTGTTAGTCAAGAACCACATTAAAAATATTGGATATGCTAACATAATTATTAAACCTTTAAAATACCCTCATGCTGAATGAGCATCTTGTCTGATGCGGATCCATCTGATTGCCCATAGTTAAGATCATTGTACTCTTGGCCCCTATGATGGTATGGTTCCCTAGTCTTACATGAAACACCAATTTTCTTCATCACCTCCCAAATTTGAAAAAAATTTGTTTCCTCAATCGCTCTAGTTGGATGAACATTGTCGTAATCTTGTGCAATTTTTAGAATTTCACGAAACATCTTTAAAGCAGTTCTAATTCAGGCATGGAAAGCACAATATACAAAGTTGGACATTGAGCCAGGAGTTAGCTGTAATAAGTTGGTAGCACATGTTTCACTAGGAACAAGTTAGTTAAATAATAATAATTTCCATTTATAGTAAAGAAATAATTTTGAAAACATGTACCTTTTGATCATTTGTTCTATTCATGAGATACCTTTTTATAATATTCAATTCTCTGTTGCATAAGGCTGGTTGAATGTTTGTAATACACTCATCGATTTTTTCTTCCCATCCTTTAATGCTTTGTTCCAAAGCAAGATTCAATTCCTAAAGTTTTAACCCAAAGTAAGATTAAGAAAGTCATGGCATGATATCAACAAAAATCAGTAAACTTTTAATAAATATGTAAAACGTACTATGAGCAAGTTTGGTGACATTGCATAAAACTTGAAAATGCTACGAATAGTATCCCCATCTTGAATTTTGATTTTATTTGTAACCATGTGTATAGCTTTTTTATGGCATGTGCACCAAGGACAAAAATTATTCCCCATTGGATAAACATTATTATTGCATACTAAACTACATATGGCCACTAGATCATGGCACTCGAACAAATTCACTTCCACTACCCTTCCATCTGGCATTAGGATCCCGTCTTGTGAAAGTTTGTTTATCTGATTCATTAAGTTATACTCATTTGTAGGATCAGCAGCATGTGCTAAAACCTATTTATATTCTTCATTTCCATCCCATTTTCCAAGGCTTACACAAGACATCAAGCCACTATCTTCTAGTAACTCAAATAATATCTCACATACCTGCCCACTTTGATCATAATGTACACAAGAATCAATACCAAGTTTGAAAGAAACTTCAATGACTCTACTTCCAGTCCTCTTTTCATAGGGCTCAACCATCAAGGAAACATATGAATTTACTTGCTTCACTCTAACTCCATACGTGAGACAATCAGTTCTCTCCCAACCCATATCAATATCCTCAGCTTCTTTGCTCCACTTTTTCATCTCCTTGGAAACTGAAGTTGGACTAACCCCTTTCAATACACCATGATGGTCAATCCGCTTCAAACATTGTAAATCCTTATGGCTCATGCTTGATTCAATAAATACAGAAGCCATATTCCTAGGCATAAAATCATTACGGACCTCTTGCATAACAATTGATCAAAGTTTATGGATCACTCCATCTAGGTGTTGAAGAACATCCTCAAATTTAGAATCTTGACTATAGTTTTTGCTCATGAAGTACCCAATTCCAGAAATAATGTCATTTTCATCTACATATTCAAGTGACTTCCCAGAGAACCATCTACCAATTTCCTTAAATTTTTTGTTCACCTCATTTAGCCTGCGGTTAAACCATTCAAGCCACTTCTTAAGACTCAATAAGGATGTCCTTAAGCGGTTTCCTGCTGACCTTCTAGTTACAGCATATGTAGTTTGATCTGTTGAACACCCTTCAGGAATTTGTATTGAAGCTTGTACATCTACAGAATTTTAGGTGCATTTCTATCCATTTGTCCTTCTGGCATTTCTACTGAAGCTTCTACATCTGCAGAATTTTGATTTTCTATAGTTGCATTTCTATCCATTTGTCCTCCAAGCATTTGTACTAAAGCTTGTACATCTGCAGAATTTTGATTTTCTGTAGTTTCATTTCTATCCATTTGTCCTTCAGGCATTTGTACTGAAGCCTGTACATCTGTAGAATTTTGATTTTCTATAGGTGCATTTCTATCCATATGTCCTTCAGTCATTTCTACTGAAGCTTGTGCATCTATAGAATTTTGATTTTTTGTAGGTGCATTTCTATCCATTTTTTCATGAAAGGTAGTTCTTTCAACTGTTTCATGACTTCTAGTTGTATCCAACTTCTCAAGGGATGCATGTTCAAATTGTTGTCCACTAGGTAGGATTACACTTTCATTCCCTTCAACCATAACCAGAGACAAAGACAACCTAGGTTGTTGAGCAAAACAACCTTCTATACTTTGATACAAATTATTTGTAACGGCAGCATCATCAACAGTTGATCTTTGAGGGACATTTCGGACCACATTATGTGAATCAAAGTTAATAGTATGGTTAAGAGTTATATCTTGTACATTACCATTGCCCTCAATTGTAATTGGAGTCAAAGGTTGTCTAGGTTGTTGAAAAACATTGTTGTTTGTCACACATTGCTTACATACAGGACATTTAATTTCAACAGTTGCTTTCATAGTATAATTTTCTGGTATGGAGTTTTGATCTATAAGTGCTTGACATTGTTGATGGACAGCACGAATAGCAGCTCTTTTACCCCTAGCAGGAGTGAATTGAAGGACAATATCATGTCGGGGAAAAAATGGAATATTATTCAATTCTACCTCCTTGCGTCGACCTCTTTTTCAAGGAATATTTTGTTGAGATGACTGGTTCGAATGATCCATTGATGAGTTATTCTACAAAATCAACAAAATAATCAACATTAATACAAAATATAGTTTTTTTTGTATAAAAAATACTTTTTATGGCTCAAAAAGAAAACATGGAATAGTACAAGAACATGGGAGGAGGAAACATATATTATCCAATTTAAGCCACTTAAAAATACATAAGGATGGAACTTATGCTTGCATTTTAGTGGACAAAGCGGGCATTTCACATTTACAAGGAAGCTTTGCAATGTTTTTGCACAACAGAAATGTTTTTAGCCAAGATTAGAAAAATAGAAGTACAGGAAGGTGTAAAACAATAAAAAACACCATATCCAACTGAGATCACCCAAAAATACTAAACAATGAGGGCTAGGCGTACATTTTACAGACCTAGTCAAATAAAGTTCAAAACAGAAAAATTGCAATTTTCAAAACTTTACTGTACACAAAATGAACATATTTTAAAAATTAAGAAGAAGTTTTTGTCCATAGTATATATAGCTCCAGTTATATGGCTTTAGGTTTTGAGAATCACCTCTATAAACATTGCGGCGGGCATTTTTCTAAGCCCATTTTTACAAATTTACACTTTGCTTTTACAAAACAAAACTGTGAATTTAGACATTCTTTTCAATTATGACCATGCTACTTATAAATTATGAAAGTCATACATGTATAATACATATAGTATGATATAAATAGAATACTATCTTGAGGTTGTGGGCCCGCTACAAGATCCTCCTGCAAATGTTATGAGACATATCTGGACTTCATGCAAATATTATGAGACATATTTGGTCGTGTAAGAACATGGGAGGAAGAAACATATATTTTCCAACTTAGCCACTTAAAAATACCTAAGGATGGAACTTATGCTAGCATTTTAGTGGACTAAGCGGGCATTTCACATTTACAAGGTAGCCTTGCAATGTTTTTGCATAGCAGGCATGCTTTTAGCCAAGATTAGAAAAATAGAAATACAGGAAGGTGTAAAACAATAAAAAACACCATATCCAACTGAGATCACTCAAAAATACTAAACAATGAGGGCTAGGCGTGCATTTTACAAACCTAGTCAAATAAATTCAAAACAAAAAAATTGCAATTTTCAAAACTTTACTGTATACAAAATAAACATATTTTAAAAATTATGAAGGAGGTTTCTGTCCATAGTATATATATCTCCAGGCATATGGCTTTAGGTTTTGAAAATCACCTTTATAAACATTATGACGAGCATTTTTCTAAGCCAATTTTTACAGATTTACACTCTGCTTTTACAAAACAAAATTGTGAATTTAGACATTCTTTTCAATTATGACCATGCTACTTATAAATTATGATAAGTCACACATGTATAATACATATAGCATGATATAAATAGAATACTATCTTGAGGCTATGGGCCCACCACAAGATCCTCATGCAAATCTTATGACACATATCTGGACTTCATGCAAATATTATGAGACATATTTGGACATGTGTAAGAACATGGGAGGAAGAAACCTATATTCTTCAACTTAAGCCACTTAAAAATACATAACGATGGAACTTATGCTTCCATTTTAGTGGACTAAGTGAGCATTTCACATTTACAAGGCAGCCTTGCAATATTTTTGAACAACTGTCAAGTCCCCTCCCATCAGACCGAGCCAGGGAGAGAACATGGCACTAAAACTAGGCATCTAGCCCCACATCCATTAAGTAAAACTAATTGATAATAAAAGACATATACATATGCATATAGTAATTAAACACAACGGAATTAAAATCATCTACATATCTAACATACATTCAAGTTTTTCATGGCAGTCATTAAATAAATACATTACAGAATTTAACACATGAGAGTACTTATCTTAAAACCAAGTAGTCCCAAGCAACCAGCTATGCAACTGCAATGTTCCACCCAACCATAGGCCAGTTGTGCTTATCAATCTCTTGATACAACTGCCACCCCCGAGCTGGGCATGATATCCACAAGGAAAAGGGAACAACAGACTCACACATAGCCAAATATACACCAAAATTAGCTAAGCCAATCGACAGTTGGGTTTTCAAGCTATTAGGAAATGGAAAGGAAGAATTGCTAAGCTAGTGAGCTCAGCCACAGAGCTATGGATACCTCTACAAGATCTATCCAGCTTGGTTCCCCACAATGCACACACATGACTCAAGGAAGTATTCCCTTCACTACTACACAGTCCTTTAGGCCATACCTTCCAATTCAGTGTTGTTCAAGGTGTGCATAGACGAGTATCCAACCCTTTTGATCTTCTTGAGAGGTTATTTTACCCACTAGGTTTATCAATCCAACTCAGGTCCACTTCCACTCCTAATTTCTTGCTCACAATTCAAACTAAAACAACTATGCACATAACAACAAAAGTACAATTGTTAGGCATGAAGAAAACGTTTTTACAGTGAGATATCCAAAATGGGGTTTCTACCAGTTCAGAAAAATGTGGGCAGCCAAAAACGAAAAGGTAAATGAGGAAACAACCCTGGGAAGCCAAATGTGTTTTCAGAAAAATGTCCATGGACATTCCAGGGAAAAAAACGACCTCCATAACAGCCCCAAATCATGGTCCTCCTCTCCCAACCATTGTGTAACAAAAAAACGAGCTTCCAACCATGGAAAAATGCAGGAAAATGATGAAAAATGTGATGGGGAATGCCCCAGCTAACTCAGACTGCATGAGAGAGCCAATTCCATGGGTGAAAGATGGCTTTGGGCACCATTTTGTGGGTGTTTTCTTGCCCAAGAAGGAAAAAATATGAATTCCCAGGTTGATAACTTGCCCATGCACAAAATTGGCTTCCATACCTCTTCATTCCCAAGGCATTAATTACCTCAACCAACTCTTGGAAGAATTAAATGATTGGGTGCATAAGTCAAAATGGGTAGTTGGTGGTTATGGGTTTTCTCATGAAATTGGGCTTAACACTATTGGCTCAACGGTTTCAATAATTTCCCTCCCTATTCCTTATAAAAATCATGCCCCCATCTCTTTGTGGCATTGCATAGCTAATTGTGGGCATTTCATTAAAATTCGTATTTCATGATGTCTTAATATGCATCATGCCTGTCTAGCACAAAAACCATATGCACCGATTTTTAATTGTCGATAGATAAAACGATAAATCAACGGTGGGGCCTTGGCCTTGAGCTCCTCACCATGATTAAATAATGATATTTACATCATTTACAATTTTAATGCAATAGGGTCAAAATCGGTATATTACAACAGTAGTCACGTTTTTAGCCAAGATTAGAAAAATAGAAGTACAGGAAGGTGTAAAACAATAAAAAACACCATATCCAACTGATATCACTAAAAAATACTAAACAATGAGGGCTAGGCGTGCATTTTACAGACCTAGTTAAATAAAGTTCAAAACACGTTCAAAACAAAAATTGCAATTTTCAAAACGTTACTGTACACAAAATAAAAATATTTTGAAAATTATGAAGGAGGTTTTTGTCCATAGTATATATAGCTCCAGGTATATCTCATTAGGTTTTAAAAATTACCTCTAAAAACATTATGGCAAGCATTTTTCTAAGCCCATTTTTACAGATTTATACTATGTTTTTACAAAACAAAATTATGAATTTAGACATTCTTTTCCAATTATGAAAATGCTACTTATAAAATATAATAATTCATACATGTATAATACTTATAGTATGATATAAGTAGGATACTATCCAGGTGATGTGGGCCTAGGCTGTGGCGTGCATTTTTGTAATCCTAGTTTTACAGATTTACACTTTGTTTCTTACATAACAACTCAAGATTTTACTGATTAATTTTGAACTTGACCAAGATACTTACAAATTATGAATATGTACATCTTTAATGCATAAAGTATGGTACTCTTTACTATAATAAAGTCATAATATATGAATGGTCAAATTTGTTGATTCATTTTAAGTCTAAAAATCTCCTTCTCTGCAAAAATGACACTTGAATCAAGGAAGTATTCCCTTCACTACTACACAATCCTTCAGGCCATACCTTCCAATTCAGTGTTGTTCAAGGTGTGCATAGAAAACTATCCAACCCTTTTGATCTTCTTGAGAGGTTATTTTTCCCACTATGTTTATCAAGCCAACTCAGGTCCACTTCCACTCCTAATTTCTTGCTCACAATTCAAACTAAAACAACTATGCACAAAACAGCAAAAGTACATGTGTTGGGCATGAAGAAAATGTTTCTACAATGAAATGTCCAAAATGGGTTTCTACTAGTTCAGAAAAATGTGGGCAGCCAGAAACGAAAATCTAAATGAGGAAACAACCCTAGGAAGTCAAATCCGTTTTCAGAAAAATGTCCATGGACATTCCAGGGCAAAAATGACCTCCATAACAGCCCCAAATCGTGGTCCTCCTCTCCCAGCCACTATGTAACACAAAAACGAGCTCCCAGCCATGGAAAAATGCAAGAAAATGATGAAAAACGTGATGGGGAAAGCCCCAGCTAACTCAGACTGCGTGAGAGAGCCAATTCCATGGGCAAAAGATGGCTCTGGGCACCATTTTGTGGGTGTTTTCTTGCCCAAGAAGCAAAAAGTACAAATTCCCAGACTGATGGCTTTCCCATGCACGAAATTTTCTTCCATACCTCTTCATTCCCAAGGCATTAACTACCTCAACCAACTCTTGGAATAATTAAATGATTGCGTGCATAAGTCAAAATGGGTAGTTGGTGGTTTATGGGTTTTCTCATGAAATTTGGCTTAACACTATTGGCTCAAGGGTTTGAATAATTTCCCTCCCTATTCATTATAAAAACTCACTATGGCTTGGGAGACCACTATAGATAGCTAACTACCAGAAATCCCCTCAATTCTCAGAACTATTCTATTATAAATGACAATGCTAAGATAATGGAAAATGTAACCAACCTCGATCCAAACGTTTGATGTAGATCCCCGTTGGAGCTTTTCAAATCCGCGCACTTGAATCTATAAATTAGTCCAGATAGCCAATATACAACAAGTACATAATATATATAAACGACATTAACATCATCAATAGCAATGGTCCATGATATAGCAAGTAAATGCAACCCAATGTAAGATAAACAACATTTACAACATTAATGGACGAGAATATGAGTATTTCTATTAATAAACAAGAAGAAGTACAATGTGATACGACCTCTTGCCAACAACCAATCTGAACCAAGATTTGGATCAATCCAGTTGTGCCTCCACCACTTCAATCCTCCATGAATGGAAAACTCAAACTAGATAGGAATTTGGAAGATGAACATAAAGGGTTCACAACTACAACGATCAATGAGTGTAGACCCAAAATAGGGCAAAAATACACTAGAGTTCTCTTGCTCTTCTTCCTCTTCTGGTCCATAAGCCATATGTGATCAATATATATTCCTCTCAATGGTATGTGAAAGGACACATCGAGATGTTTCTTGGGTAGATGGAGAGCCAAAGGTCACCCAATGACCACTTTTTGGGAGTAAAAAGTAATAAACTAGTGAGTTTTACCATTTTACATGCTACCCGTGAGCTATATAGATGCAACTCATGGGTACGCCTGTTATAGTGATGAAACAAGTGGGTAGGAATAAAAGTAGGGCAAAATAGTATCTGAAGGATATAAAGTGGATCTCAGTCAGTGAAATGGATCCTGCAAGCCAAAGAATGCTGATACTCATAGGGTGGAAGATTACGTTGTAACAGATTCCCCTTAATGTGTGAGGTCAGAGAGTGATGCTACAATGGCTGAAATACATTATAAAACTTAGAAGTGGAGTGGTGGAAACACAAGTGGAAAGAGTAGCTCACTCATCATAGTGCAATAATATCTGTGAATACATGTCGGTATAGTACAACAATCTGATACAATGGCCATGAATAGGCAGTACATGGTGAATACATGTCATAAGTGATTATAGCCATGATCCCTCTACAGTAAGATATGGTCTCCTGCTAAAAAGGAAACAACTGGTGCAAACTGGAGGTACAAACTACTGATATCTGAGAGGTGATATCTGAGAGGTGATATCTCAGATGTAAAGTCAAAGTCATAGGTAACATACTAAATGCCACCATTTCCTGGGGTCTTCTACAAAAGTCTTCGATAGTGCAAGTCCCATCAAGTGAATAAAGGAGTTGAGGTCGAACCTGATGAGACATCGTCTGATTACTGGTCAATGATGAATACCATTAACAGACGTGAGATGACCCACTGATAATGAAAATGGGCATCAAGGCACAGAGCACAATCATCGGAGTGTGAATAAATGAGTTGAAGTCGAACACTAGGATGAATCCATCGATCAGGGGACATTGATGTATTCCCAAAATTGTCGATGGCGAGAGAACCTACCAATAATGACTGCAAGCCTCAAGGTACTCAACCGAACTCTAAGCCTCAAGTCCCAGAGTAAATGAGTTGAATTTGACGGAATGAGACTCGCTGGAAGGAGGGCATTAATGCATCCCCCATCAACCAACATGAGGTACCAGCTACGCTGAAAGATTTGGAAGAACTCGGGTGAAACAGAGTGACTCAATAAGGATGGACGACATACAATAGTCAAGAGATATGAGGAGTGGCTGACACTAGTTTCAAGACTTCCTTTGAACAAGAGCATGAGCAGATGGATAGACTCAAGCAACATAGAATTGACATAAACTGTGCAAAGTAGAAGGAATCACAAAGGGCTCCATAATGACTGGAATCTTAACCAACCAGTGGAGAAACTAAAATACAAGTACAACTCCTAAGGTCCAACTATAGTCCCGACTCATAGTGTATAGAGTGGAATGATTGCTCTGTTCAAAGGTAACACAATAGCTGCCAACAAGAAGTAGTAACCATAATCCCGTTCGGATTTTTGGAATATTTGATTTTTTTGATCTTTTTCATATTTGGGGAAAGCTTGAAAAAGAATAAAATTGCTTATAGTACAACAAGTGAGGGAATGAGT
Source organism: Larix kaempferi (assembly GCA_027924585.1). NCBI lineage: Eukaryota > Viridiplantae > Streptophyta > Pinopsida > Pinales > Pinaceae > Larix > Larix kaempferi. The sequence continues at coordinate 2,238,582 of BSBM01000240.1, read as the reverse complement.
GTCAAATAGCGAGCAGACTAGTCCCAAGTAGTGGAACATAACTATGATCAATGCAAGGAAGTGCATGTAGGATGTCGACACTCAGGGGTGTGTTCCCTTAGGGTCAAAAGGACATCAAATTGTGAAGGAAAAATTTAAGCTCTGCAAGGCTCGACAGGGAAAAGTGCTCAGGCACTAGGCTAACAACTGAGTAAGCAGGAACCAGCATAGGGCTCAAGCGGCAAGTAGGATGATGCAATGCAATCACAACATGATATAACTGAGGGGAGTCCTTAAGGGAGATGGCCAGCATAAGACAAAGTAGAGTATGAGTCTTTATCGCAATGTCATGGCATAACTAGAAAGGACTCCCAATCCTAAGGAAAAACAACGGCATTGGCATCGAAATGTACAAAGGGGTTCTAACTAGGGTACCCATGTTTGAAAAAGCTCTACCGCCACATAACAACACTTCTATAGCAGTGTGAAGGTTTTGTGTCGGTTATGAAGCGGGGTCGCACCTAGGGTTTATGAAAGTGGTCAACAGGTCAAATGCATAATGCACATGGAAATGGCATCTAACCTATATTCTAGGTGTGAAACGTACCTGCCTTAGGTGTGAAATGGTCTAGAACATCTTTCGTCGAAGAAATCTGACTAAAAAATACTACTCCAAGACATCGTATTAGTCCAGAATGGCATAAAATGGTAAAAACTATAGACAAGTGGGTCCTGAAAATTATCAATAGTAATAAAAAATTACATTTTACAATTCATTTTTACTATTCACCCATTTGGAGTTTTTGGTTAGTTTTCACCTGAAAGTTCAGTTGCTGATTCTGGGAGCTACAAGTGACTATTCATCGAACCGTCTGGAGTAGGTTGGTAGTCTCATCCATACCTTTCATTTCAATGCTTTCAATTTAGTTTTCAGTGGTGGGATTTTTTCTTTGGCCAAGCCCTAAATGGCTTCAGCGCTACCCACGGGCTATAGCTATGCGGGTCGCAGGTAGGGAACTATACACGTAGTCAACTCAAATGTTGACAGTGGGTACCTGCACCTGTATACAAGTTAGCCCATGGGTACGGCCATGTAGTTGGTTTTTTAAAAGAAATTGACCAAAATGTTTGTTGTTTCTCACTCCAGGATGGTTCTAGAGTGGAGGGAGAGGGAGCATGACCAAGTAGATGAGGCCGTGTGCAATGGTGTGCAAGCACAATAGGAATTACAAGCATGTGGGTTATATAAATTTTGGAGTATAGGGGGTTTGAGGGCCCAAAACCTATTACTCCGCCGCTTGATTGATTACCGGGATGTTGATGCACAGACTTCAGTCTCAATGGGAAAATCCTCACACTGGAAGTGGAAGACATCTATTTCATAATAGGTTTATCTCGTCGAGGTGAGACGGCCAGTCTTCGGTCTCATATTGTCGGTGGTGGGATCACCGTCCAGGATTACATAGCGCGGTATTGTCCCGCAAACACACGACCGGTGGGAAGTCAGGTGCCCATCAATTCCATAGTAGATCTGAGAATGAAGATCATTGTGGCTACCTTAGTGTAGATCACTGGATCCAAAGCCCTGCACCAGGCATCCAAGCCGGTGATGTTCTATGCATCACAATGCATGCAACCTATAGTGTTTAATTGGTGTTCCACACCACTGGGGTTTATGAAGACCCAATTGATAGAATGCAAAGAAGGGAAGGCCAAAAGCTTTAGGTATGGAAGTATCCTATGCATCTTCGAGAGAGAGAGAGTTTCGGGGCTTAGTCCAAGGGTGGATGTCCCTCCTCATAGCCTCTGCGATCCAGCCCTGACTCGGTGGGCTGAGATCCTGACACGACAGGGTGGTGGTTGTCTGGCGTCACCATTTACTGAGGAGTTCTTCCGCTGGTGGAACCAGTAGGTCATTGCCATAGAGGACTTCCCTTATGCAGGGATAGACTTCCACCTGTATAGGGACATGCCACTCCCACCAGATGCAGCGTTTGGATCCATTGGTGAGTACTCTGTTTAGGTTTTTTTTGCCATTAAATTTTTATGGATTTTTTATTATAGTTGAAATGAAAAAAACTTTTTGGTGGTAGTATCACATGCTAATGTTTGACTGTTTGCTCGCAGAAAAAGTTCCAGTGAGACCCGATGGCTTCCCGAGACATGGTCGTCAGGGTAGAAGTGATGAGGCAGGTGATGCTGCAGTAGGGTGCACTCAACAAACCTTGCAGCGCAACCTAACACGGATGGTTTCCAGGGTTCCACAGATAGAGGTGGCACGACTACCTGAGGCCACGCAGTGCCATGTAGTGGGGGTTCCTGGTGATTGGGTGCGGTTACTGCAGTTGGTGGCCAATGTAGTTCACTATTACTATGAGACACATCCTGTCGGGGTGGCAGCTAGGCCTCCTCGAAGGGGGTAGATATCCTAGGATCTCATTTTTTGTATCAATATGTATATTTTTTAGGGCTACGGGCTCTAGTTTGGTATGACACTACCATTTTTGGACATATCTATATAAAAACTTTGGCTCTCCGGTTCTACTATATGTGTGTATGTACAACTGTATGAATGTCTCTTTCATTTGTGTGCTTTATGGTGAATGTGAAAAATGCCAATCTAATACATAGTTAGCGTATGCATCAGATATATGCTTAACACTTCTTGGAACATGTATGTATGTAATTGAAATAAAATGGCATTCCAAGAGTATTACCCTTAGGAATTTCCAAAGTAATGTAGGATCTCGCACACGGTACTGCCCATTCAACTGAGACACAACTAGTTGTGAATCCAGGCGGACTTCTAAAGAATGGATACCATGGGAAATGGCATCCCGAAGTAGCTTAATGACGGCACTATACTTAGCCACGTTGTTAGATGTGGGACCAAGACAAGCACCTCTTGAAGACACAACTAGGTGGCCAGGTGAGAAAATAAACCAGGCAGCAGAAGCAAGCTATTGCGTATGATAGCTAGCACTATCCACAAAACCTAAGAATGTAGGAGATTCCGTTGACATCTGTCAAGCAAACGGAAGCGAATCAGCAGACCCAAAAAACCAAAAGAAAGCTAAACTATGTACAAAAGCAACTATACAGTAGTATACAAAAGTATCAGCCTGAACCAGAGGTTCAAGCGTAATACCACTTGAGGTAGAGACCATTTATAGGATCCTTCAAGATAGTCCCCTCGTAGTCTTCTAATTCATAGGCTCCTTTTTCCAGGACATGCCTCACGATGTAAGGACTCTACCACATGGGATTGAACTTGCCTGCCCCTAGGGGTTCTTTAGCTTGGTCATATAAGAGGACCAAGTCACCTTCAGCATACTGTCGGGGACAGACAGACCTATCATACTAAACCTTGACATGATGTTTGTTAGCATCTATGGCCACAACGGCATCTCAACGTTGCTCGTCAAGTTTCTCAAGGTGGATTAAATGTTGCTCAATATCTGTCGTACCAGGGAGGAGCTCTATGGCCAGCTTAAGTGAAGGGATTTCACATTCAATCGGTAAAAGTGACTCCACACCGTGAACTAGCTGGAATAGTGAGAATCCGGGTGGCAGTCTTGACTGTGGTTCGACATGCCCACAAGGTAGGATATAACATGATATGCCAATTGTTCTTACTTTGTTGGATGGTACGTTGGAGAATGGTCTTCAAAGACTTATTCACTGCTTCAACTTGACCATTCACTTGGAGATAGTAGGAAGACAAGTGTTCCTAATGAAACCCAAGCTTGCGAGACAAATCCTCCATCATCTTGTTTTGGAAGTGACTGCCATGGTCAATGACAATCTCTTTCGGGATACCGAAATGAGTGATAATTTGATTGAAAACGAATGGGCTGCAGTAGCACCGTCGACTTTTATGGTATGCATGGCCTTAGCCCATTTGGAAAAATAATCCACAGACACTATGATATGGTGATTCCCCCCAGCCGAAGCTGGTTTGCAATCCATGAAATCCACCCCCCATTTAGTGAAGGGACCGACGGTGATGACCGGATGAAGGGGCACTGGATGCGAGCGTATGCTCCGAGAAAACACTTGGTAAGGGTGACATCTCTTCACAGCGTTAATACAATCCTAAAGATGGAAGGCCAAAAATAACCAGCTCGTATAATACGTTGGGCTATAGCAAGCCCGGATAAGTGACCGCCACACACCACAGCAGGGAAATCATTAAGTACCCATTCCACTTCTTCGTGAGTTAAGCAATGACGGAGAATGGAATCCTTTCCTCAGTGATACAAAGTGTCACCAACGATAGTATAGTCTTTAGCGTGATGTTTCACATGCCATTGCTTATCTCATGAATAATGTAGAGGAAACTTCAAAGTTTGGAGATACACAATGGCATCCCCATACCAAGGGTCCTAGGACGAGACAAGAAATAAGTGCTCATCCACAAAGGAATCTTCATGAATGACATCCTCATCAAGTCTTGGAAGGTCTGACATAAGCTCAGCAAATACCAATTATTTCACCGATTTTGCTAAAGAAAAATCGAGATCGAACTCTTGAAGGATCACAATCCATTTATTATACTTACCCCCTATAAGGCGTCGTGATAACACAAACTAAAATGGATTGATGTGAGCTACTACTGTGGTTGTTCTAAGCAAAATATAATGTCGTAACCTCTAGACTGCATGGAAATTCGCAAGCACCAGCCTTTCTACATGAGTATATCTTAGCTCAGCGTCTACTAGATTTTGACTAAGGTAATAGATAACATGCTCAATGAGCACGTCATCAACCTGAACCAAGACCATCCCAATCGTCTCTTGAGATGCGGCCACATAAAGGATAAAATATCATGCGAAGTCTAGTGGACTAAGCACAGGGGCTGATACCAAAGCTTTCTTAAGGGCGTCGAAAGACTGCTGGGCTCGCTCATCCCAGATAAATGGTATTTCTTTCTTCAATAAGCACGCAAACCTTTGGTAATATTAGCATAATTGACTACAAATCACCACAGGAAAGTAGCTCTCCCTTGGAGGCTCTGAAGTTGTAACAAATTACATGGAGGAGGCAACTAAAGTATTGCCTCAACTTTTAAAGGATCGACTCTAATACCCTCTTTCAAAACTATGAAGCCCAGAAGGTGACCCATCCTTACAGCGAAGATGCATTTATTGGGATTCAATCGAATTGTGTAGTATATACATCGTTTGAGAATCATACGGAGGTGCTCCGGGTTATCCGCTCTCTTGCGAGAATGGCCAGCAAGATCATCCAAGAAAACCTCCATAATCTTCTTAAGATCATGAAAGGCGTAGGTCATGGCTTGATGAAATGTAGCTTCGGCGTTTTTAAGGTTGAATGGCATTTTTCGATATGCAAATGTTCCCCATGGAAAAATGAATGTCGTCTTATGCTGGTTCGTGGGTTTGATCTGAATCTTATTATAGCTTGAGAAGCCATCCATGAATGAAAAAAACTCACTTCCTGCACAAGCATCCAAGATCTGATCAATGAATGGCATGGGGAAGTTGTCTTTCGGACATGCACTGTTCAAATCTCTAAACTCGATGCATACACGGATCGTTCCCTGCTTCTTATCCACAGGAACGGGGTTTGACACCCATTCGGTAAGGAGATCGAGGTAGATGAAACCAGCTTTGAGTAGTTTCTCCACCTCTACCTTGATAGCAGCTGTCTTCCTAGGTTTCACAGCACGTAAGCATTATCGAACCGATTTAGCATTAGGATACGTTCTAGTCTCATGTTCAACAATGCAGGGGTCTATTCCTGGCATCTCCTCATATGACCAGGAGAAAGCTTCCCGGAGTTCTATAAACAATTTGGTGTAAATAGTAATCTCTTTAGGAGTACAATCGGCACTGATGTAAACATATTCCCCTCCGCAAAAACATCATGCGACTCTAATAGAGGCACGGGGTGACCAACCATCTCTGCTAGAGTCATCCTAAACTCTTCTTGCTCAATGAGCTTGAGGTTGGGAATGAAATAAGAGCGATGATGCATATCCTCCCAAGGCCTCTCAATACCACACATGGCCTCCATAATGGCTTCATCAGATGGAAAAGTATCATCAAGGCAATCGTGTGTACAAGACGACTTGGCTGCCCAAACTGACAGCGTAATGGGATCTTCTTCGACTGTGTGGGAAGAACAGAGATCTCATTCTGTAGTGGCTTGTTGGATATGCTCATAAGCAAGCTCAGCTGCAAACAATGGCACAGACATCCTGACGTGCATAATGTCTCTAGACATAGGACTCATGGATGGTAAAGTCCATGGATCAGTACAATAGGAAGTCCGGAATGGCATATTATGCGGAGGAGGAGATGCATCGTCGGAAATGGTTCAGATAAAGTTCATAGGTGCAAAAAGAGTATAAGTTCCCATCAATGAAGTGTACATACCAACACCTATGTTCCCAGTTTTCGGCTGAGAATCAGTAACTTGTGGGACTATGGATCCCGTGGATGTTGTGGAAGGAGTGTTAACAAAATCCAGCTGATCGATGGTCACAATCTTGCCTTCATGGGGAAAGCAGATAACTCTGAATACAGTGGATGCGACAGCCTTCATAGCGTACATCCAGTTCCGACCCAGTAAAAGGTTGTAGTTGATGGGCACATCAACCACCTCGACTTCAATAGGCACAGACTTCCCTCCCAAGCAGACAACAAGGGAAGGGATAATTTCATGCGGCTTAAAAGACTGACCATCGAATGCAGTGAGCGTGGTTCTAGACGCGAGAAGAGGAGGAGAGCCAAGAGCTTTCCAACAAGTTAACGACATTACTGACGCGGAAGCACCTTCGTCAACCATAGTACGTTTGACAAAAATCTGAAGACACACCACCTAGATTTGAAAAGCCACGTGGTAAGGTAAGCGAGGTTGTACATCAGTAGTATCGAACTTGATAACACTAGGATTTCCCCCATCCTGAACTCCTAATGCACTCAAAAGGGCATGCTTTTGAGAAGGACAGGCTTGCAAAACTTCAAGAGCCGACATGGCACACGGAGTTTGGCCCAAATCTTCTACAATGGAGTAGTTATGGGTGGCTTGAGCATTAGGATTATGCGTAGAGCACTTGAGAACACCTTTCGGTATCCGCAGCATATTAGAGGGATTCTCAATATGCAAGGAATTGGCAGGAGGAGGGGGAGGCTCACTCCCCATATTGGGTTGTGGTGCACCATAATCGCGTTGACGAGTAGCAACACATACCTCCGATTGAACCATGTTAACACATCCATAACCACTAGTATTGGAAGAAGCCGTTGTCGTTTCATTAGGTCCATAACCAGTGGTGGGAGCATGCAAAGCCATGTTTTGATGATGAGGAAGGGGATCCTTCAACACAGATGGGCTCTGTGCCAAATGCTTCAATGCTTCTTCTATTCGAGGACATAAGTGAGTAAGATGATCTTCCCCACAGAGTTTGCAAGGGAATTTCACCTTACACCTAGGTTTATGATCCTCACCAGCATTTCTGCCTTCCCGAGGAGGGTTGACATTCTCTTTACAAGGAGTATTACAATTTCTATTATTGTTACTTCCATTGTTTCCACCCCTACGATTGTTTCTCCCCTTTTTCTTACCGCCAAGTTGCTAGTTACCTGACTGTTTCGTTGATTGCACATTGTGTACATTAGATGATGGAGTGGAAGTGGACAGCGTGTGAACCTATCCAGGGGTAGACTAGTTTAGCGACAAATTTTGCATTTGATTAGCTACCAAGTCTATAGGGCAAGTGGTTGCATATCCCACGATGCCATCGGCATGTGGTCCAGGAACTGACATGGGCTCATGTCTTGTTCTCGGTGCATTAGGAACAATGTCATATAAAATGCTAGACTGAGAGTATAGTAGGTCTAACTGCTGGACTTTCAAGATAGCTTGTTCCTTAGTCACAATGCCGGACATCGAGACATCCTTAGCAATGTATGGGAATAGAGACTTAAGGAACCATTCCAAAAGAAACTCTGGAGGAATTTTGGCTTTCAGTAATCTTTTCCGCCGATGCCACTCTTGAACGTGGTCAGAAATATGTGTGGCCTTGTTCTGACGGAAAGTAGACAACAGTTTAGTACCAGTGTCATAACGAACCGGCAACTGGAAATGGTCCAAGAAAACCAAAGCAATCTCGTTGATTCCCCTATAGGTGTTCCCAGGAAACTCTACATACCACTTCGCAGCTGCCCCGTGAGGGTGCGTTGAAATAGTCGCAATCTAACAAAATCATGATTCAATGAGTTGGAGAAACACCAAAGGTGAAACGTTGTGACATGATCACCCGGATCCTCACCACCTTTCCCCTCAAACTTAGTAATGTTTGAAGGGAGCTTGGGAGGGACCGGGGGCCAATTAGGGTCGTGACACACTGGATCCTTCATGAGCTTCGAAAGATTCGGAAGATTCAGACATGCAAGGAATGGGAGCTGTGGCTGGAAAGCTTGATTATAAGCTCCCATAAAAGGTTGGTTGAACGAAACCATATTATAAGGTGGACCAAAGGATTGACCATGAGCATTAAATTGCTGATAATGAGGACCTGATGGACCATAAGCTTGACCATGGCCATAGGGTTGATAACCTCCTCCGACCTGACCCATATGAGAGTAAGCGAGCATATGTGTGTTTTGGGTACCGTACTAAAGCGGGTTGAACTGGTGGCCAACACCGACTATGTTGTAGTAAGGGTTGCCACCATAAGTATGGGGCATATACGTACTATTCGTAGTGGGATCTAAGTTGTAATGACCATAATGGTGAGGTATGTTCCCACCCCCAGTATTAGGATTAGCATGAACAGTCGTGTGGTGAACATAAGAATGAGAAGTATTCCCAACCCCAACATTGGTGTTACTAGTATTAGGAATGGTGGCATTATGATCACAAGGATAAGATATATTCCCACCTCCGACATTAGCATTAATAGTAACGGTGGTGGATGCAAAAGTGTGTGGTACTTGTCGACCCCCATAGTTAGGAGGATCATTAACATTTGCGAAAGTGGCCCTGGGTTGACGGGTATGAATATGTGTGTTCGGTGGTGGTGTCACATACCCACCAATTTATCCAATGCAAGGCAGGAAACATGATGCCAAATTCAGGGCTTTCACATGATCTCATCCCATTTGTTAGATTCATATAATTAAATATGAGTGTGCAGATGTAAAACAAATAAATTATGCATAGCGGAATTAAAACAACATCCACACACAATTCATACTCATCCAACATATCAAAATAATCATTAATTAAACATTGCAGAAGTAAATACATAGACATAAAAACACTTATCTTCATTTTGCAACTGCCCCAAGCAACTAGCTATGTCGTTGCAACGTTCCACCCAACCATAGGCTCTTCAACAGCTTATACTGAGTCCGTCCGAAGGCCACCCCCGAGCTAGGCATGATTCTCACAAGGAAAGGGAACATTCTAGCTCGTTCACTACCAATTACTCATTTCATCTCAGCCAAGCCAGTCCAGAGCTGGGTTTATCAGGCTACATTTGAACAATGGATGCTTATTCTCAAGCTCAAGCCAAAGCAATGGATACCCAAATCCCATACCCCAACATTCTCATTTCTCATACCGCAAGCACAAACATTGGGCATAGATACCATTTACAACAAGGGTATTTTACAAAATAGGGTCCATGGGTTTTTCCCAAACCGTGGCTTACTAAAACAGACCATGGAAAGAGTAATTCGATTTCAACCCCAGGGAGTAAAACCGATTTCTTCCCACTGGTTATAAACCTTTCCAATGGCCTAAATGACCTCCAAGAAGACCCAAAAACATGTTGTTCTCTTCCCCACTGGTAATCAACACCAAAAACTCCCCTTCCTAGGTAAAAGATGAAGGGAAACCCAGAAAAACCATGGAGGAAAACGCCCAGGCAACTAGAGCTGTGTGAGGGAGCAAGACTGATGGTTGTATAATGGCTTAGAGAGTAATTTCATGGCTCTTTTCTTTCCCAAGGAGACAAACATGATTTTCCATGAAGGGTGGCTTTCCCATACCCAAATTTGGACAGCGATACCTCTCCATTCCCAAGGCATTAACTACCTCAACCAACTCTTGGGAGAAATCAATGGTTGGGTACAAAAGTCAACATGGGTAGTTGAGGGTTTGATGAGTTCTCTCATTGACACTTGGCTCAAGGGTTTGAATTTTTTTCCTCCCAATTCCTTGTGAAATCATGCCCCCATCTCTTTGTTGCATTGCATAGCTAGTTGTGTGTATTTTTATTAAAATGCATATTACATGATGTTGAAGTTCCAATGTGCCTGGCTAGCATGCAAACCATATGCATCAATAAATCGATAGCGGGGCCTTGGCCTTGAGCTCCTCACCATGATTTCATAACAATATTACATCATTTAAAATGTTAAAGTGATAGGGTCTAGATGGGGATGTGACAGGTGGATGGTGAGTTGGGTTTCGAACAATGTTCCTATTAGGTGGGGCAGTCCTAGGAGGTGATCTTCTTCCAACATTAGCATTGTTAGGAGGATTATGACCAGTCCTCATATTATGTGCGTGAGTGGACAATGTGGTGCCCCCGATCAGGGTATTTCCTCCAGTGGGTGCAGTGTTTCTAACACCATGACTAGTGACAGCATGACTACCAAAAGCAGTGGGAGGATCAATTGTACTGAAACCAGGCATACTATATGAGAATGGGTTATCGTTGATTGCAGGATCTTCATCTTCATCTTCAGGTAAGGTTGGCATCCCATAAAGATAATTATCCATATTCGAAGGATCGAACGGCTCGTTCTCAAGTGGATTCGGCCAAATAGAACCGGGTTGAGTCTCAGGTGGATCACCCCCCCATTCCTCATGAGGTGTGGGGGTATCTATAGTATGTTCGACTCCATCTGATGGAATCGTGGGGATGTTCTCCGTGTCAAAATGTGCAGCCGTCATAATGTCGGCTAAGTATGTCTCATAAGAATCTGAAGACTCAGAGGGAGCCCGCCGACGTCCTCGAGCGGCACGAAGTGAAAACTCGGCCGATTTTAAACCAGCTAACCGACAAGAATAGCAGAGAGTGGGACTCCGCACCACGATATCTCCAAAGAGAAAATCAAATCACAATGTATCCTATGGCCAACTATCGATCAAAAATAGTAAATCAAAAGCACACACCTAGAGAAACTATAGCCAAGAGCAGACAAACAAAGTGGCTAAATGAGCTCCCGACGCTAGAGCCTGTATGTCTCTCCTAGGAGAGGCTTGAGACTCCCAAACTATATCTGGAGGTAATAGAATCAGTTTCAGAGACACCCAGGCTTCACTGCCTGTACAGGATCAAGTCCACTGTACAAACACAACTGTGCTATCCAATCCCTATCTGACTCAGGACACAAACAACATAACCACTGCAAGTACCATGTGCGATACCTAGGTAAGGAAAATATGGTCACCACAATATAACCAATGCTCAGGGGGACAGTCGTAGGTGAGATCCGTCATATGGGCAGGGTAGCCAAGCCCAAAGCACAAGAGGATGAACCTCCAGTACCCCCAGATACGAACAAACCCTGGAAATATCTCCCATGTTCAGTCGGTATCAGAGGGATATCCCTTCAACCAACCTCCCGTGACTTTGTGCTTAAATCTGGTTTAAGTAGAGCTTCCTTAGAACACTGATATATACCATGGATTCCTCCACTCCCTAGTCAAACACCTAATGTTTCATCTAGTAGTCTTTGATTGTTAACTCACAACGATTTATTCCAAGACTCTAAACCTATGCTAGTTGGTGTACCCTATAAATAAAATCGGTCTAATCAATTTTAAGATTAAGCATTTATTTTAATGGCTTTGGATACTCAAGGGATATGGTCATGAAACTAATGATGTGTAGGACTCAATAGTATGCAAAATCGTCCAATCCTAGACTCATCTATCCAATAAAACAATGTCACTAACATGCAAAATCAACCCAACAATTTTGAAATAAAAATTCAATCCTTTTATATTTTCGATGCACAATCAGAGCCTAAATGAAAGCAGCATGCACTCAATGCAAGATGCAGTACATGAAAGTAAAAAAAAAAATTGTATTTTCTCTTATAAACAAAAGGAAAATGCAAAACTATATGTATTTTTTTTTTTGTATTTTTCAATATAAAGAAATGAAAAATACAAGCAAAATCCTACTATTCAGTCACTGAAGTGCCGAGAAGATCACTAAGACAACCCAGTAGATTCCAAACATTAAGACCCAGCCAAAGGAATGAGCTCAAAAGGAAAAAACCAACAAGGATAAATCCAAAGATGGGTAAAAAACCAATAAGGCTCAACCAAGAGAAATGAAGAGTTCTGGTCACAACCAAGGCATGGAACAGTTAAGAAACAGGCCAACAAAGACTCAGGTTCATCCAAAGCCAACCCAGCAACAACCAATAGCCATAAACCAACAAAAGCTAGAGTTATACACTACTATCGAAGGAATACCTATGGGTACCCGCAAACAATAGTGTAAACAGAGGCGGGTATACGCGGGCATAGCTAAGCTAGCCCGCGGGTGAGGAAAGGCAAATGGGCAAACAAAGAGTCCAATGGCTTAGAAAAAGCAATTTTTCTATAGTGTATCTCAACGGAAAATAAGTGACACAAAGCTTCGACAAACAGCAACTCTAATTATGGACTAATGCTCAAACAATTTCCCAAACATGGATGTTTTCCCCAACGGAGTCGCCATTTCTGTGCTGGAGAAAACTCACTATGTCTTGGGAGACCACTATAGACAGCTGACTACCAAAAATCAACTCAATTCTCTGAACTATGCTATTATAAATGAAAATGCTAAGATAATGGAAAATGTAACCAACCTCGATCCAAACATTTGATGTAGATCCCCGTTGGAGCTTTTCCAATCCACGCACTTGAATTTGCAAATTAGTCTAGACAGCCAATATACAACAAGTACATAATATATATAAACAACATTAACATCATCAATAGCAATGGTCCATGATATAACAAGTAAATGAAACCCAATGTAAGATAAACAACATTTACAACATTAATGGATGAGAATATGACTATTTCTATTAATAAACAAGAAGAAGTACAATGTGATACGACCTCTTGCCAGCAAACAATTTGAACCGAGATCTGCATCAATCCACTTGTGCCTCCACCACTTCAATCCTCCATGAATGGCGAACTCAAACTAGATTGGAGTTTGGAAGGTGAACATAAAGGGTTCACAACTACAAGGATCAATGAGTGTAGAACCAAGATAGGGAAAAAATCCACTAGAGTTCTCTTGCTCTTCCTCCTCCTCCCGTACATAAGCCATATGTGCTCAATATATAGTCCTCTCAAAGGTAAGTGAAAGGACACATCGAGATGTTTCTTGGGCAGATGGAGAGCCAAAGGTAATAAACTAGTGATTTTTACCATTTGACATGCTACCCGCTAGCTATATAGATGCAACTCGCGGGTATGCCTGCTATAGTGATGCAACAAGCGGGTAGGAATAAAAATAGGGAAAAATAGTATCTAGAGGATATAAAGTGGATTTGAGTCAGTGAAATGGATCCTGCAGCCCAGAGAATGTTGATGCTCACACGGTGGAAGATTACGTTGTAACAACAAAACAACAAAAGTACAAGTGTTGGGCATGAAGAAAACGTTTTTACAGTGAGATGTCCAAAATGGGGTTGCTACCAGTTCAGAAAAACGTGGGGAGCCAAAAACAAAAAGCTAAATGAGGAAACAACCTTGGGAAGCCAAATCCGTTTTCAGAAAAATGTCCATGAACATTCCGGGGCAAAAACGACCTCCATAACAGCCCCAAATCGTGGTCCTCCTTTCCCAGCCACTGTGTAACACAAAAACGAGCTCCCAGCCATGGAAAAATGCAGGAAAATGATGAAAAACGTGATGGGGAAAGCCCCAGCTAACTCAGACTGCATGAGAGAGCCAATTCCATGGGTGAAAGATGGCTTTGGGCACCATTTCATGGGTGTTTTCTTGCCCAAGAATAAAAAAATACGAATTCCCAAGTTGATGGCTTGCCCATGCACGAAATTGGCTTCCATACCTCTTCATTCCCAAGGCATTAACAACCTCAACCAACTCTTGGAAGAATTAAATGATTGGGTGCATAAGTCAAAATGGGTAGTTGGTGGTTTATGGGTTTTCTCATGAAATTTGGCTTAACACTATTGGCTCAACGGTTTGAATAATTTTCCTCCCTATCCTTATAAAAATCATTCCCTAATCTCTTTGTGGCATTGCATAGCTAGTTGTGGGTATTTCATTAAAATCTGTATTTACATGATGTCTTAATTTACATTGTGCCTATCTAGCACAAAAACCACATGCACCGATTTTTAATTGCCAATACATAAAACGATAAATCGATGGCGGGGCCTTGGCCTTGAGCTCCTCACCATTATTAAATAATGATATTTACATCATTTACAATTTTAATGCAATAGGGTCAAAATCGGTATATTACAACAGCAGTCACGTTTTTAGCCAAGATTAGAAAAATAGAAGTACAGGAAGGTGTAAAACAATAAAAAACACCATATCCAACTGATATCACTCAAAAATACTAAACAATGAGGGCTAGCCGTGCATTTTACAGACCTAGTCAAATAAAGTTCAAAACAAAAAAATTGCAATTTTCAAAACTTTATTGTACACAAAATAAAAATATTTTAAAAATTATGAAGAAGGTTTTTGTCCATAGTATATATAGCTCCAGGTATATGTCATTAGGTTTTAAAAATTACCTCTAAAAACATTATGGCAGGCATTTTTGTAAGCCCATTTTTACAGATTTACACTTTGTTTTTACAAAACAAAATTATGAATTTAGACATTCTTTTCCAATTATGAAAATGCTACCTATAAAATATAATAATTCATACATGTATAATACTTATAGTATGATGTAAGTAGGATACTATCCTAGTGTGGTGGGCCCAGGCTATGGCGTGCATTTTTGTAATCCTAGTTTTACAGATTTACACTTTGTTTCTTACATAACAACTCAAGATTTTACGGATTAATTTTGAATTTGACCAAGATACTTACAAATTATGAATATGTACATCTTTAATGCATAAAGTATGGTACTATTTACTATAATAAAGTCATAATATATGAATGGTCAAATTTGTTGACTCATTTTGAGTCTAAAAATCTCCTTCTCTGCAAAAATGACACTGCAGACACTTTGTGAACCCAACTTGAAAACCTATATGTACAGTATGGTGCAAAATAGTAAACCACACCATTTCCAACTTAAATCACTAAAAAATACTCAATAGCGATGGTTAGGCGGGCATTTTTATGAACATGGTAAGACTTGGTTCCAAACATAAAATGTGTTATTTTGTCAAATTAACCGCAGGCAAATGAAACATAATTTTAGGAAACTGAAAGAGGTTTTTTTCAAACATATATCCGTCTTCAATCCCATGTTATTAATTTAAAATAATAATATATCTATGGACTGTGGCGTGCATTTTGTTAAGCCCCTTTTTGTAGATTAACACTCTGTTTTTTACATAACAAATTAGGATTTTAGTGATTAATTTCAATTTCACCGAAATACTTACAAGTTATGAATAAGTATATGTTTAATGCCTATGCTATGATACTCTTTATTATGATAAATTCATGGTATCTTCATGGTCAAATTTGTTGATATAATCATTTTAAGACTAAAAATCCCATGCTCTGTAAAAATGCATACATCAGTCACTTTTTGAACCAAAATAAAAAAAACTAGTTGTAGAACGTGGAAATCTTTATTAATTCATGAAGATGATGTACAAAATACAGTGTCAAAAACCAAGTGAAAGACAAATTGAAAGACACATTTCATTTTGCAATGATACAAATATTTTAACTAGTGACAATCATTGACAATTTATGTAACTAGGTTTTTGGATCATCTCTTATGAATGTGCCATGGCTCTCTCTCTAGTGCACCAATGCTCCCTCTCTAGTGCATTATTGCAAATTTACTAGTGGTGGTTAAAAGTTGCCCTGTTATGGCGTGATAAAATTATTATTGACACTTGTTTTGGTGTTGGTTCATCACCTAGGAAACATAAAACTTGATGTTGTAATTGTCAAAGTCATTTTTGTATTGTGTGGGATTGGTTTAGTTTGATATGTGGGCTGAGTTCATGATTGATGGGCTCTTGATCCATGCCAACCACATTTCATTTTGCAAGAAACTCATCGTTTTCTTGCCAAATCACTTTTATGATCCATTTACAACTCAAGTATGTTTGTCTTTGGGTTAAATTGTGCCATTTGGCAGGTCGACACTCAAAATTTGGTGCTCTAGTACTGAATCAATTGAGAATATTGCATGCCCGCACAGGTGTGGATCATTGGCAGTTCAGTTCTTATGAAGTCACAAGTTGTAAATGAAGGTCACGAGTTCAAATCCCACCCAGCTTTACCCGTGTCCCATGCTTGCGGGGTGTGTGTGGAACCTAGGGGTCTAGTGGTAGCGGGATTGGATCCCTGGACCCCATGTCATGCGAGTACCAGCCCAGTCTCCAGTTGTCGATTCTCCTAGTTACAAAAAAAAAAAATGAGAATATTGCACGCACACTCAGTGTTTTTTGCATGGTTTGTATCAAATCTATGAAACATCTGCTATTTTTTGTCACTCATGGATAGTTTACTCAACTTCAACGACATATTTGAAGCTTCCACATATATATGGAGATGGAGATATCACAACTATACACTTACAAATTAAAAAGGAACCATTGAGCCTCTAATTCAAAATGAGATATAACTTCCACATATGGGCCCACATAAGAAAGAGGATATTTTCTATAATCTAAACTTCCACGTTAATTGAACCATCCTTAGACCACTCAAAGGAAACCACACAACAAACTCGTCATGGAATTTTGTTTAGTATTCTCTTTTGCAATTCATGAAATCTACTTTACTTCCCATTCAATTCATGACATCTAATTTACTTTCCATTTGTTTTCCTTTCAACATTCCTTCACCCCTTCTGGGACAATTGCTAGTTATAATATTTTAGAAATAGATGAGTATGAGAGTCGAAAAAGTTATATATTTTAAACATAATAATAAACCACTTTGTAACAATACTATTTTTCCATATATATTTTTAAAATTTTAAAATGATAAAATTCAATTCAAAGATACAACATGCATGTAATGTGTATAGAGGATTGTGAAACTCAAAGCATTGGGAAAGGATAGAGGCAACGAAAACTGAGACCCCATCGACGGCAATGGAGGAGTCGACTATAGTTGCAATAGACTCTATGACATCATCTTAGATGGAACAATGGTAACTGGAAACTGAGATGGAACATAGATATTGCACTAAGGATTGAATGTGGTTGGCAAGGGATGAGCCACAGAAGAGTGAGGGCGAATGGGGCTACAGTAAAACCATGTGGAAATCATATCATTTGGTAGGGTAGTCATTCTCTACAACAATGGTTAGCAAGGCGTCAACGGTCGTCTCACACTGATGAACAACAAGCTATGGGAAAATGTAAAAATATGTCACAGGTTCTATTCAAAATTGTCAAAACTCTTATGTTCTATTATAGTACAATAACTTGTTAAATGTTGTTGATCATTGCCCTTTCCCAGGCTACAAAAATTGATGGGCATTAGCCACCAAGGACCATTGAAAATTTAAATAAATGTTTATCTAAAAAATCCATTTAATATAAAAAAATTAAAGTATAGAAAATAAGAAAATTTAGCCAATGCACAAGGAGATTAATATAAAACATCAATTCATAAAGAGACATAATAACATTGTCTTTATTCTCTTATTTTTAGCATGCCAATATTATTTAAAAGCAATAGGATAGATTTGCTTTTAATTCAATACACATTTCACCGTTTACATAATGGATGGAACATTGGGCTTGGAGAGCCCTTGACTATGTATGAAATTGGTACACCCCATAAAATGGTTGTGGTTTAGTTTGGGGAACCATCCAATATTTAGCTCTCTCCCATAATATAAAAACAAGTACCACTTTCCCAAATCCTATTCCCATTCCCACCCCAAATGCTATTAATGACATCTTTTCATCTATGCGACTCAACCATCCCACTTGAACATTATTCCTCTGAGTGCTACTATTGTATTCTCCAATTATTTTTTTCTTTTGATTGCATGGATCTACAGGACACCCCCATAAACACTTATTCATTTGAAATGAAGTTACATTGAAAGTAGAAAACTGTGTCCCTGTTGGGATTCATCCATAGAGACTATTTGATGAAACATTTAGAACACCCAACCAGTGCAATTTTGAGAGTTCTTCTGGTATTGATCCATTCAAATTATTTATTGCCAAGTCCAGCTACTCCAAAGTAGATATCTCACTAAGAGATATGGGAATTTGTCCTTTCAATTGGCTCCTGGATAAATTCAACAATCGTAAGCTGTTGATGTATATGTAAATTTGGAATGTATTTCACATATATGTATATTGTATTCCTATAGAGATGTTATTATTCCTCTATACGGAAGTGTCATCATTTATATTGTAAGTGTCATAACTTATACTTGATGGGTTATTAGACCACCTTGTTAGGGTCGGCCCTGTATAAGTCATGTGGGTCAAAGAGTTATTATACCACCC
Source organism: Larix kaempferi (assembly GCA_027924585.1). Lineage (NCBI taxonomy): Eukaryota > Viridiplantae > Streptophyta > Pinopsida > Pinales > Pinaceae > Larix > Larix kaempferi. The sequence goes on along the minus strand of BSBM01000240.1, from coordinate 2,219,947 downwards.
TATTAGGGGTCGGCCATGCGGGTCAAAGGGTTATTAGACCACCCTAGTGGGGGTTGGCCTAGTCAGCATTATGTTAAGTGGTTAAGTTGAGGCCGACCTAGTTGAGTAAAAGTCAAGTCAAGTATAAATAGAGTGCGGGAGGCACTCTATTTGACCACTCACTTCTCACTCATGCACTCAAGGAGGAGTGGTGCACTTATGGAGGAGGAGGATATGCTGCTAGGATATGTCTATCTCTTATGTTTGGGTTGTATCATTGCTCTATCTATCTCTGAGGAAGTTATTGGGGTTTTTCACCTTTATGGTTTTCCCCAAGTAAATCTTTGTGTCTCTTGTGTGCTTGCATTATTGTCTCCATGATTGATATGCTGTAGATATGCTATACATGTTGTTCTCTCAGTTAAGATCCTAGATTAGATTGAATTAAATTTTGAAAATTTAACATGGGATCAGAGCTAGCTTGAAAGAAGGCATGATATGGCACGTATGACACTTGTTGCACTTACGATGTTAGGGCTGGATATAGCAAAAATCAGTCATCGTAGCACTTTCGCTATAAATCCGTTTTGGTGAAGTATTCAGATCTGAAACCTTTACAAGTCGAATATTAAATCCCTATGTACCTTGTGTCCAACGGAAAACCTCTAATTCCTTGTACTTTGTGATTTATGATCTGTACAATATAGGGTTTCTGCCTCTTCCAGATCTGAGTCAAAATCAGGTGACCTTGGGAAAAAGGTCATAACTTGGGCTAGGAAGATCCAAATGAAATTTAGTATAAAGTGGCAGGTAGTAAACAGACTGTACTATCTCAGGAAAATGTTTCAGAGGCCGAAGTTCAACCAGTGACACGTGGCACACCGTACAAGTTCGCTCTCCTATATTATCCCATAAACAGGTCACATTGTGACACTTGGCATAACTCCGTCTCAGAGAATCCAATTGAGGTCAGAACTATTGGGATGGAAAGATAACAGGGCAGGCTATCTCAAGAAAAATTTTCAAACCATTTGGATTGAAAAGTTAGGAGTTACACCAAAAACAAGCAGGTACATAGTTCTGTCAAAACATAATTATTTTTTAGTACCTTCATTCATGGCTTCCGGAATTTAGGGCTTCGGAGAAAGTTGGAATTTTTGTCATTGGAGACCACGGCTGAATGATACTCATAAAAATAAAAATTTAGAGACCAAGATCAGAATTTTTGGTTGGGAAGAAGGCCGGGCTTGATCAGACCCTAGTTCGGGACTTTGATAAGAAAAGTGGAAAATTAGGGCTTCTGTAAAAATGGGAAATTTTGAAATCTGTGACCACGGCTGGAAGCTCCTCAGAAAAATAGAAGCTTAGAGATTTGGATCAAACCTTTTGATTGGGTAGAAGAGTGGGCTTCATCAAACCCCAATTCAGGGTCATGTCTAGTGAATCCGGAAGTTTCAAAGGCAAAATTGAGGAGTGAAACTTTGCAGTTTTCAAATTTTGAATATACCAGCTTGATCAGCTCATCAAGGTGCATATTTCTATCCTTTCAGAAGTTTGAAATTCAAAATTTGAATTTTTGGGGTTTCTCTGACAAACCCATATCTAGCTCCAGGTCTAGTTCTTGCAAATCAAGTGGATTGGGTTAATCCTAGAAGAAGATGGATTGTTCACCTGCATAAGTGAAGAAGTTCCTGTTTCAGAGGGAGATGAGGCTAAGGCCTTACATAAGAATATTACAAGCGATCTCAACAGGTATGACTCATCAAGCTATGTTTTGATATTTGTTCATGATTAAGTTTATGGTATGTTTGTCTTCATGTTATTACGGTTAGTACAATCTTGATCTTAGATTTGTCGTATCACCTTAATAGAATATATTCATTGATTAAGGTTTTGCCACTTATGATTGTACTAAAGCATTGTGATGTTGTATGAGGTTTATGATTGTTTGCTAACACAAAAGGTACACCAAGAAAGTCAAATCATGTTCTACTTCAAGAACATATGCTCATGGTGACATGAAGACAAAGATTCATCCATTGTCATGGATCAAAGAGAAGATCTACTGTCGAGGTATGTATAACTTGGTTCTACAATGGTTAACTTATGAGACATGCAGGTTACTAGCACAAGTCACTGAAGAGAACCAGAAGACATTATGCGGGTATATTAGACATAACTAGCTAGCATGCTAATCCAGGTATGTTTTTCCTATATCAAGCTAGAATCCTACCTTGTGTTAGGATCTTATACTGTTGTGTTGTTGATAATGATTATTCATGAAGTCATAGTTTTGAATAATCATGGGTTTTGTGCATATTATATCTCTTATCTTGATTGATGATTCAACTAACCAGAAGAGTCCTATGATCAAATAAGAATATGTATGAGTAAAAGAAGACTTCCATGAAACCTTGAATACTAATGTTTATTATCTGTGTTTGAATTGATCTTGACTATACATGCTTGAGATTATTGTGTTTTGATAAATTATACTAATGAATTATGTATGAGACCTAGAGGATAACACAATGATGATACTAACAAGCATGCATAGGGATCGAGAATGTATATAATTTCAAGGACAGGTAATCCAGGAAGCAAAGATCAAGAGGGAGCACACTTCAGTAGTTTCTGCAAGGATGCAGATATTCAAAGGGAGTTGACCACTTCTCACAATCCACATAAGAATGGAGTTGTAGAAAAGAAGCAAAGATTGTGAGGGAGTCCACCCAACAAACAAACAAAGATAAGTATTTGAATTGTCATTACTTGCATATTTTATTGTTTAAATAATACTATTCAATAATGTATATACTGATGTCCCTAGAATTAGGTTGTGTATTATGCATATTAGAATAGTTGCATTGATGAACAGTACACTACTAATATGCATGGGTAAGTAGCCTATGGCACTGTACAACATTCCATTGCTACTTATCTAGAATGAAACCTCTTTGCTGACATGTTGGGAGTTGTGCACACTCTTAACAATGTTCTGGTAGAGATTGGAAGGCATCTAGAAAGTTACGGGATATGGATAAATGTTGTATTGAAGCATTGGCTAAGTTAATTACATGACTGCATGACATATTTCTTTATGTGTAAGAATTTGTTTTGAAAACTATGAGATGTTTTCTAATCATGCAATTTAACTTGTTGTGAAAGATCGTATGCCATCACCTACAAAAGAAGAACTACAACATTTGTTCAGTAACAAAATTATCTATTGAAGATATTGAAGTTCCCAGGATACGAGAAGAATGCCATGATCCGTCGATCATGAAGAACGATGTTTGGGATGCGGTCCCAAGAGCTGAAGGGAAGTCTGTTGGGACTTCCAAATGGAACTATCAGATCAAGCATGTTACAGATGGCAGCATTGAGAAATATAAAAGTGATGAAATAGAAGATGCACCAGATGGATTTCAAGACAGCATGGTGTAGTCATATATGTGTGCAGAACTTGGTATGGTAGGATAGATAGCTTTCTATCCAGTTTGGGCTTTACCAAGAATAAAGTGGATTCCAACCTTTTATACAAGGTTGAGGAAGGCAATCTAGTGATACTACTTTTGTATGCCGATAACCTGTTTGTTATGGGTGAAGATAGATTGATTGTCGACACATAGTGGAAGCTTGATGCCGAGTTCGAGTTGAGGAACTTGGGGATGATGCACTATTTGTTTTTGGCATGGAGGTGTGGTAGAGTGGTGGGATCTTCCTTGGTCAAGGGAAGTACACAGTAGATATCCTGAAGAGATTTGGGATGATGGATTGCAAGGCCATGGCCACACCTATGGCATCGAATCTGAAGCTTCTATGTGATGCTTCATCTGAGCCGGTTGATGTCTCTATGTATCGTCAGATGATTGGGTCCTTGATGTACCTAACAAACACGAGACCAGATATTTGCTTTGCTGTGAACACATTGAGCCAGTTCCTGACAGATCCAAGGAGTGTTCACCTGGTTGCAGTAAAGCATGTTCTGAGGTACCTGAAGGGTACAGTGGATTATGGGCTCAAGTATGAAGCGAATCAAAAGTTTAACCTGCAGGGTTATGTTGATTCTGATTGGGCTGGCAGTGCTGCAGATAGGAAGAGCACATCTGGGTGCTACTTCAGTATGGGATCAGGAGTGGTCTCTTGGTTTAGCAGGAAGCAGTCCTGCATAGCACTGAGTACAGCTGAGGAAGAGTATGTTGCATCTTGTTCAGCTAGTTGTGAGGCAGTATGGCTATGGAAGCTACTGTCTGAGTTATTTGATCTCCCGTTGGATGCTACTGGTATCTTCTATGATAACCAAAGTTGTGTGAAGCTGTCTGAGAATCTAGTGTTTCATGACAGGTCGAAACACATAGAGATCAAATATCACTATATTAGGGATATGGTGCAGAGAGGAGCTGTGAAGCTCCTGTATGTTGTGACGGACGAGCAGATTGCAGATGTGCTAACGAAGCCACTAGCCAGGATGAAGTTTGAGTACTTCAGGGAGAGGCTTGGTGTTCTTCAAATTGAGGACACTTCGAGGAAGAAGTGATGGACACATTTGTTGAAGCCATTCCAAGCATGTTGGAAGGAGGATCCTTCACATGGCTATGGATGTAAGCGTTGGATGATAAGCATCAGGATGATGTTCTGGTTTCTGCTGGATATGATCAGTTGGATCATTTTTATGTATGTATGTATGCATCATGTTGGATGCTGGATATGATCAGTTGGATCATTTATATGTATGTACGCATCATGTGGGATGCTGGATATGATCGGTTGGATCATGTGTATGTATTTTTGTATATGCACCATGTTGGATGCTTGGACCATGTATCTGTATATGTATCAGGTGGATACATTGTATGATCAAGTGGATCATGTATGGTGATATGTATAATGTATTTGTATTTGTATCAGGTGGATACATTGTATGATCAGGTGGATCATGTATGATGATATGTATCAGGTAGATACTTGGTATGCATCAGGTAGATGCATTGTATGATCAGGATGATCATGGATGACGAGCTTCAGGATGTTGCTCCAGATGACATGCAGCAGGATGTTGCAGTAATGGTGATTAGGATGATCATGTGTACATAAGGATGATCTATGGTGAGTATCAGGATGATACTTTGTGGTCGTGGATCAGGTTGTGCAGATGAGCATGTCTGGGAGATCCTATAGGTCGGATTTGCGTACCCATAACAGCATGGGATGCTCTTTCGAGACATCGCTCTGGGAGGACATGTAATTTGTGCCCTGGGAGATCTTCAGGTCGGAGTTGTGTACCCGTAACATCCTGAGATGCTCTTGCAAGGTTTTTTCCTATGGCATGTAATTTGCTCCTGGGAGATCTGGACAGGATGAAAAAGGCCTCAGATGCTTCAGCTAGGTTTTGCCATGACCACATGTAATTTGATCCTGGGAGATCTGGACAGGATGAAAAAGGCCTCAGATGCTTCAGCCAGGTTTTGTGGTGGACCACATGTAATGTGCTCCTGGGAGATCCGACAGGTAGAGTTGTGTGCTCGTAACAGCCTGGGATGCTTCAGCCAGGTTTTGCGGTGGACCACATGTAATGTGCTCCTGGGAGATCTGATAGGTAGAGCTGTGTGCTCGTAACAACCTGGGATGCTTCAGCCAGGTTTTGTGGTGAGATCACATGTAATGTGCTCCTGGGAGATCCAACAGGTAGAGCTATGTGCTCATAATAGCCTGGGATGCTTCAGCCAGGTTTTGTGATGGGTCACATGTAATGTGCTCCTAGGAGATCCGACAGGTAGAGCTATGTGCTCGTAATAGCCTGGGATGCTGCAGCCAGGTTTTGTGATGCACGTAATAAGTCCTGATAATTCCACAGTATGGCCAGGGATGACGAAGACCTGCAGGTGGTGGGCCTACATCTAGTATGAAAAAGGACTGGCTCTGTAGAACTTCCTATGATGAGTAGATTCAAAGATTGATTGAGATAGCAGCAGCAATGACGATGATGATGACTCGATGACGATTATCCAGTGACGATGATCCAGAGAAGATGACTTGTGCTAGAAGACCTGTGTCGAGAAATACCTTCCTAGTTAAGAGGGAGTGTTGATGTATATGTAACTTCGGAATGTATTTCACATATATGTATATTGTATTCCTATAGATATGTTATTATTCCTCTATACGGAAGTGTTGTCATTTATATTGTAAGTGTCATAACTTATACTTGATGGGTTATTAGACCACCTTGTTGGGGTCGGCCCTGTATAAGTCATGTGGGTCAAAGAGTCATTAGACCACCCTATTGGGGGTCGGCCATGTGGGTCAAAGGGTTATTAGACCACCCTAGTGGGGGTCGGCCTAGTCAGCATTATGTTAAGTGGTTAAGTTGAGGCCGACCTAGTTGAGTAAAAGTCAAGTCAAGTATAAATAGAGTGCGGGAGGCACTCTATTTGACCACTCACTTCTCACTCATGCACTCAAGGAGGAGTGGCGCACTTATGGAGGAGGAGGATCTGCTGCTAGGATATGTCTATCTCTTATGTTTGGGTTGTATCATTGCTCTATCTATCTCTGAGGAAGTTATTGGGGTTTTTCACCTTTATGGTTTTCCCCAAGTAAATCTTTGTGTCTCTTGTGTGCTTGCATTACTGTCTCCATGATTGATATGCTGTAGATATGCTGTACATGTTGTTCTCTCAGTTAAGATCCTAGATTAGATTGAAGTAAATTCTGAAAATTTAACATAAGCTACTCATTCTTCCTATGGTAGGAGGGATTTCTCCAAGAAGATTATTGTTGGACAAATCAAATACAGTATTTGTAGGAAACTCATATGATGAACGAGTCTCCCTTCCTTTCATGTCAATTGTCATTTCTTGATATAATGTATCAATGCTTGACTGATTTTTTTGTGAAGATACATCCATTGCAAATCCTGAGAGCCTCTCTAGATGATATGGTATTGTTCCATTGAATTTGTTGTTGGATAAATCTAACATATACAATTTGTTGATATTTGTGATGAATTGAGGAATGCCACCATGCAAATTATTATGAGCAACGTCTAAAATTCTCAAATCGTGAAAATGTGAGAGGGATGAGGGAATTTGACCTATCAATCTATTTTTACTTAAATCTAATAGTTGAAGTTTGGTACAATTAGCCAAAGAGGTTGGGAGAGTACCAAAAACATTATTAGAGTGAGCAGAGAAAATATTCATATAGGTGCAATTACCAATGCCCTCAGAGATAAGTCCCTCTAAATTGTTTTCTGATATATCCAATCTCTCTAATGAAAACAAACCACTAATACTATTAGGAATTTTCCCAATTAAGTTGTTTGAATTCAAATATAAATATTGCAACAAATGAAGCTTTCCTATAGCATGAGGGATGCTACCCGTAAACCTATTTGCATCAAGGAAGAGGACGCTCAATTGATTCAAATTAGCAATGGCTTTAGGGATGTTACCCGTAAAATTATTTGAATCAAGATATAGGTCGGTCAATTGACTTAAATTAGCAATGGCTAGTGGTATGCTACCCTTGAGCTTATTTGAAGCTAGATCTAGTGTACCTAACTGACTCAAATGGGCGATATGTTTAAGGATGTTACCTGTGAGACTATTATTATAAAGACTTAGGTAGGTCAACTTGGTCAAATTGGCCATAATTCCAGGTATGCTCCCTGTCAACCTATTTGATGGAAGATATAAAACGGAAAGGGGAAGATGGAATATACCCCTTGGCAACTTGTTAAATGTCGCTTATGTCTACGAATTGCCCATTCCTGGGTTTCAAAAATTAATGGACGTCAACCACCAAGCACCAACGAAAATTTAAAAAAATGTTTATCTAAAAATTCCACTTAATATAAAAAATTAAACTATAGAAAATAGGAAAGTTTAGCCAATGTACAAGCAGATTACTATAAAACATCAACTATATAAAGGGAAATAATAAAATTGTCTTTATTCTCTTATTTTTAGCATGTCAATATTATCTAAAAGCAATAGGATAGATTTGCTTTTAATTCAATACACATTTTATCCTTTACATAATGGATGGAAAATTGGGCTTGGTGAGCCCTTGATCATGTAGGAAATTGGTACACCCCATAAAATGGTTGTGGTTTAGTTTGGGGAACCAACCAACATTTAGCTTTCTTCCATAATATAAAAACAAGTACCACTCCCCCAAATCCTATTCCCGTTCCCACCCCAAATGCTATTAATGACATCTTTTCATCTATGCGACTCAACCATCCCACTTGAACATTATTCCTTGGAGTGCTACTATTGTATTCTCCAATTATTTTTTTATTTTCATTGCATGGATCTATAGGACACCCCCATAAACACTTATTCATTTGAAATGAAGTTACATTGAAATTAGAAAATTGTGTCCCTGTTGGGATTCTTCTGCAGAGACTATTTGATGAAACATTTAGAACACCCAACCAGTGCAATTTTGAGAGTTCTTCTGGCATTGATCCATTCAAATTATTTATTGCCAAGTCCAGCTGCTCCAAAGTAGATATCTCACTAAGAGATATGGGAATTTGTCCTTTCAATTGGTTCCTGGATAAATTCAACAATCGTAAGCTACTCATTCTTCCTATGGTAGGAGGGATTTCTCCACTAAGATTATTGTTGGACAAATGAAATACAGTGTTTGTAGGCAACTCATATGATAAACGAGTCTCCCTTCCTTTCATGTCAATTGTCATTTCTTGATATAATGTATCAATGCTTTACTGATTTTTTTGTGATGATACATTGATTGCAAATCCAGAGAGCCTCTCTAGATGATATGGCATTGTTCCATTGAATTTGTTGTTGGATAAATATAACATATACAATTTGTTGAGATTTGTGATGAATTGAGGAATGGCACCATGCAAATTATTATGAGCAACGTCTAAAATTCTCAAATCGTGAAAATGTGAGAGGAATGAGGGAAGTTGACCTATCAATCTATTTTTACTTAAATCTAATAGTTGAAGTTTGGTACAATTAGCCAAAGTGGATGGGAGAGTACCAAAAAAATTATTAGAGTGAGCAGAGAAAATATTCATATAGGTGCAATTACCAATGCCCTCAGAGATAAGTCCCTCTAAATTGTTTTCTGATATATCCAATCTCTCTAATGAAAACAAACCACTAATACTATTAGGAATTTTCCCAATTAAGTTGTTTGAATTCAAATATAAAGAGCGCAACAAATGAAGCTTTCCTATAGCATGAGGGATGTTACTGGTAAAGTTATTTGAATCAAGAAATAGGGTAGTCAATTGACTTAAATTAGCAATGGCTAGTGGTATGCTACCCGTGAGCTTATTTGAACCTAGATCTAGTGTACCTAACTGACTCAGATGGGCGATATGTTTAAGGATGTTACCTGTGAGACTATTATTATAAAGACTTAGGTAGGTCAACTTGGTCAAATTGGAAATAACTCCAGGTATGCTCCCTGTCAGCCTATTTGATGAAACATGTAAAGAGGAAAGGGGAAGATGGAATATACCCGTCGGCAACGACCCCTCAATTGCGATCCCACTCAAATACAACTTTGTAAGGCTGCTGCAATTTCCAATTTCTGAAGGGATGGAACCGTGGAGCACGCTCCACCTGAGGTCAAGTGTTCCTAGCACTTTAAGGCGCCCAACCTCGGGTGGAATTCTTCCTGTCAGGTTATTATCTAAAAGAATCAAACTGCGCAACAATGAGAGGTTGCCAAGAGAGGCCGAAAAGGTACCTTCCAATGCTGAATAAGCAAGGTCTATGGCAACCACTCACTTATTCGCATGATGTAAACTCGTACCATCGTCAGTTTGTATTGAAGACCTTGGGAAAAACAGTTGTATCACTCATCGATGCACTGCTCGAGCTGCTCAAGATTAGACCGCCATGTCAGAAGCCCAAAAAGACTTTGTTCTCGCACTTATCAGAGTGCACATTTACATTTTCAAAAAAAAAAAAAAAAAAAAAAATTTGATTTTAACATGGATCCACTGTGTATTGTTCGTGGCCATGCTTGTTTACTACTGAGCATGGGTATGCCTGCCTCAGGAAGATATTATATATTTGAGAAATTTCTAAAGTTTGCCATGCAGGTGTGATCCTCAAATCCTGCATCCGTGAGTTTCCCTTCCCTCATCCTTGCTTTCAAAGATAAATCATATCAGTACAAAGAGTATCAGTATACAAAGTACAAATTTCAGTAATGTATTTCGGCCCTTAGCTTCGCTTCGGACCTCACACATTAGGGGGCATCTGTTAACAATCAAAATAGCACCCTCGTCATGTGACGAAAGAGGCATATTTTTGCCATGCACTTGCAGCAGGAAGTCATAACACAGTTTCATCCAGAGACAAATCCTCTCTGAGAAAGGCATTAAGATGCAGTAATTGTGATTAAATAATTCTAAATGGTGCAAAAGGGCCTAAAAACTATTCAGAAGTGGGTTTTCACTTGAAAATAATCAAAATTGAGAAAAGTGACTAATCCCACATCCACTAGAAAGACCCAAGGCTCATTTCCCAATGCTATATAAGAATGGCATGGGAGGCATGGTAAAGGGTGATAAAAAAGCAAAGGCATGCTGAGGAGATTCTGGAGGAGGAAGAAGAGCTTCAAGTCTTCAAGAGCAAGGGTGAAGGAAGGGAAGCTCATGACAATGGAGGAAGGGTTCACATCAAGCTTATTGGTAAAGTTGTACTTCTTCCTTGTTTCAATATGAAGTAGTTCAAGTTTCTACCAATATGATGTTTAAGACATTGCTTATATTATGTGATTTAAATTGTTAAATGGTTATAAATCTGAAGGTTGCTTATCTTAAATGATGAATGAATTTCGATTTTGAAATAACTTGTGTTAATTACTTCATTTCTGACGTAAGATCTCACCAATATTTAGTAAGATAGTTTAATATGTGTAGACACATCCCTGCACAAATCTCTGTTATCAGAATGGTGACTCCGCTGAGTTGAATTTGCTTGGAAATTTCTTGAGGAAAGGAAAATGCGCAAACAAAGAGTCCAATGGCTCAGTAAAAGCAAGTTTTCTATGATGTATCTCAACGGAAAATAAGTGACACAAAGCTTCGACAAACAACAACTCTAATTATGGACTAATGCTCAAACAATTTCCCAAACATGGATGTTTTCCCTAGCGGAGTCGTCATTTCTATGTTGGAGAAAACTCACTATGGCTTGGGAGACCACTATAGACAGCTGACTATCAAAAATCAACTCAATTCTCAGAACTATGCTATTATAAATGACAATGCTAATATATTGTAAAATGTAACCAACCTCGATCCAAACGTTTGATGTAGATCCCCGTTGGAGATTTTCCAATCCGTGCACTTGAATCTGCAAATTAGTCTAGACAACCAATATACAACAAGTACATAATATATATAAACAACATTAACATCATCAATAGCAATGGTCCATGATGTAACAAGTAAATGCAACCCAATGTAAGATAAACAACATTTACAACATTAATGGACAAGAATATGACTATTTATATTAATAAACAAGAAGAAGTACAATGTGATACGACCTCTTCCCGGCAACCAATCTGAACCAAGATCTGGATCAATCCACTTGTGCCTCCACCACTTCAATCCTCCATGAATGGCGAACTCAAACTAGATAGGAGTTTGGAAGGTGAACATAAAGGGTTCACAACTACAAGGATCAATGAGTGTAGACCCAAGATAGGGCAAAAATCCACTAGAGTTCTCTTGCTCTTCTTCCTCCTCCCGTACATAAGCCATATGTGCTCAATATATAGTCCTCTCAAAGGTAAGTGAAAGGACAGATAGAGACGTTTCTTGGGCAGATGGAGAGCCAAAGGTCACCCAATGACCGCTTTTTGGGAGTAAAAAGTAATAAACTAGTGATTTTTACCATTTGACATGCTACCCGTGAGCTATATAGATGCAACTCGCGGGTACGCCTGCTATAGTGATGCAACAAGCGGGTAGGAATAAAAATAGGGAAAAATAGTATCTGAAGGATATAAAGTGGATCTGAGTCAGTGAAATGGATCCTGCAGGCCAAAGAATGTTGATGCTCACAGGGTGGAAGATTACGTTGTAACAACAAAACAACAAAAGTACAAGTGTTGGGCATGAAGACAATGTTTTTATAGTGAGATGTCCAAAATGGGGTTTCTACCAGTTCAGAAAAACATGGGGAGCCAAAAACGAAAAGCTAAATGAGGAAACAACCCTGGGAAGCCAAATCCGTTTTCAGAAAAACGTCCATGGACATTCCAGGGAAAAAACGACCCCACAACAACCCCAAATCATGGTCCTCCTCTCCCAGCTATTGTGTAACACAAAAAGGAGCTCCCAGCCATGGAAAAATGCAAGAAAATGATGAAAAACATGATGAGGAAAGCCCCAGCTAACTCAGACTGCGTGAGAGAGCCAATTCCATGGGTGAAAGATGGCTTTGGGCACCATTTTGTGGGTGTATTCTTGCCCAAGAAGCAAAAAATACGAATTCCCAGGTTGATGGCTTTCCCATGCACGAAATTGGCTTCCATACCTCTTCATTCCGAAGGTATTAACTACCTAACCAACTCTAGGAAGAATTAAATGATTGGGTGCATAAGTCAAAATGGGTAGTTGGTGGTTTATGGGTTTTCTCATGAAATTTGGCTTAACACTATTAGCTCAACGGTTTGAATAATTTCCCTCCCTATTCCTTATAAAAATCATGCCCCCATCTCTTTGTGGCATTGCATAGCTAGTTGTGGGTATTTCATTAAAATCCGTATTTACATGATGTCTTAATTTACATTGTGCCTGTCTAGCACAAAAATCACATGCACCGATTTTTAATTTCCAATACATAAAATGATAAATCGATGGCGGGGCCTTGGCCTTGAGCTCCTCACCATGTTTAAATAATGATATTTACATCATTTACAATTTTAATGCAATAGGGTCAAAATCGGTATATTACAACAGCAGTCATGTTTTTAGCCAATATTAGAAAAATAGAAGTATAGGAAGGTGTAAAAAATAAAAAACACCATATCCAACTGATATCACTCAAAAATACTGAACAATGAGGGCTAGGCGTGCATTTTATAGACCTAGTCAAATAAAGTTCAAAACAAAAAAATTGTAATTTTCAAAACTTTACTGTACACAAAATAAAAATATTTTAAAAATTATGAAGAAGGTTTTTGTCCATATTATATATAGCTCTAGGTATATGTCATTAGGTTTTAAAAATTACCTCTAAAAACATTATGGCAAGCATTTTTCTAAGCCCATTTTTACAGATTTACACTGTGTTTTTACAAAACAAAATTATGAATTTAGACATTCTTTTCCAATTATGAAAATACTACTTATAAAATATAATAATTCATACATGTGTAATACTTATAATATGAGATAAGTAGGATACTATCCTGGTGCTGTGGGCCCAGGCTGTGGCGTGCATTTTTGTAATCCTAGTTTTACAGATTTACACTTTGTTTCTTACATAACAACTCAAGATTTTACTGATTAATTTTGAATTTGACCAAGATACTTACAAATTATGAATATGTACATCTTTAATGCATAAAGTATCGTACTATTTACTATAATAAAGTCATAATATATGAATGGTCAAATTTGTTGACTCATTTTAAGTCTAAAAATCTCCTTCATTTCAAAAATGACACTGCATACACTTTTGGAACCCAAATTGAAAACCTATGTGTACAGTATGGTGGAAAATAGTAAACCACACCATTTCCAACTTAAATCACTCAAAAATACTCAATAGTGACGGTTAGGCGGGCATTTTTATGAACATGGTAAGACTTGGTTCCAAACATAAAATTTGTTATTTTGTCAAATTAACCGCGGTAAAATGAAACATAATTTTAGGAAACTGAAAGAGGTTTTTTTCAAACATATATATGTCTTCAATCCCATGGTATTACCTTAAATTAATTATATATATATGGACTATGGCATGCATTTTGTTAAGCCCATTTTTGTAGATTAACACTCTGTTTTTTACATAACAAATCAGGATTTTAGTGATTAATTTCAATTTCACCAAAATACTTACAAGTTATGAATAAGTATATGTTTAATGCCTATGCTATGATACTCTTTATTATGATAAATTCATGGTATCTTCATGGTCAAATTTGTTGATATAATCATTTTAAGACTAAAAACCCCATGCTCTGTAAAAATGCATACATCAGTCACTTTTTGAACCAAAATAAAAAAACTAGTTGTAGAACGTGGAAATATTTATAAATTCATGAAGATGATGTACAAAATACAGTGTCAAAAACCAAGTGAAAGACAAATTAAACAACAATGTCAAAAACCAAGTGAAAGACAAATTGAACAGTAATGAAAAAAAAACCTTCGAGACTATGATAGACTGTAGAAACGACTTAACAACTTTCCCAAAATAGATAACAGCTTCATTGTTGGATAAATGTACACATATTGATCTTAACAACTATCACATTAATAGACTGTAACATTGACATCAAAGCTATATGAGCAACTAATAAAGCAAATCCATATCACAATGCCATATCAGCCAAGTGCATTCATTACAATCTTATTCTATATGCTACTGTCTGGATTCTTTCCATTTTTTAGCTTCAACAGAAGTGACAGGAAAGTGCAATTTACTATTAGTTGAGATAAGGATGGGATTGGATGAAGTACAATGCAGGCGTACTTGAGTCAGAATAATATGATTTTGTGTGGATGAGTCAAGGTTGGTAGACTTCACGCCAAAGGAGTCTCATCAGGTAATGCTGCTTCTTATGCCAATTTAAAATTTTGAAGGTATCCACAAGATGTTTTTACATAATCACCGGGCAGTCCAAAACAAAACACAAAGAAGTTTGTCTGGTTATGTTGCAGGGTACCAGGTAGTCCAAAACACCAGGCAGTCCAAAACAAAACACATTGTTATAAAAATCACTCATTCAAATTCATGAGAAATGAAATTTTTTGAAACTACCTACCATGCTCAATCGATCATGGATGCTCAATTGATTTCAGTCCACCATGTAGATCTAAAGGTGGATCATATCATAACTGCGCCACCCATTCCTAGCATGTCTTACACTTCCAAGACTGTTACTAGTGGTGCTAATTTAATGCAATTTCGAATCTCCATACGCTTAACCTACATTAAACTCACAGTGGGTTGGAAATTTCGCTTGGGTGACTATGCTTTCTTTAAGAAAATGTCCAGTTAACTTGTATTTTTGATCGGAAATTGTCTCGATTTCCTTTTTTCGGGCTCAAATCTTTTCGGTGAGTAGACTCATTTAACTACTTTAGAATAAAAAAAAATATTTTCAATAGGATGTGAGCAATTTTAGCCAATTAAAAAAACCATCTTTTGACAAAAGAAAGCATCTTTTGATATCCCTTGATTAACATTCTTAATTATTTAGGATACACGCTAGTGTATGATAGTTTGTTATGAATATAATCCATTTCATGAGTGATTTTTCAAATTGAATACTTTGCATGTCAAAATTTTAATGAAAACTTTACATTTTAGATTTACATATTTCAACATTAGTTGTTGTGTACCTAATCACATATCTCTTGGTGATTAGATTCTATGTTTGTGTGTTATTCTATACATAAGATCTAGTGTTAATTGTTACACAATGTCATACTTCAAAAGGTAACTTTTATGTAGTGTGACATAAGGACAAGCTCTCCTAGGTAGGGGGTGTGCCTCCACATTCCCTACAATCTAGGAATAGGGAAACATCCTCTAAAATTTTCCCCAAACTCTCTTTTTGGGAGAACAATGAGAAACACAAGGTGAAATGTTTCCCCTAGAATGTAAACATACCCTTTTTGGGGGGCATTGAAGGGCAATCTGTCTCCCAAAAATTTGCTAATTGACCTTTGGAAAAGGTCATAAAAAATCAAATAAAAAATAATCCAAATTCTTCTAGCCCCCTACACCATATTGACACTTTGTAAAAACACATAAGGTCAACCCATAACCATTTCTCATTTGCATGTGTTAGAATTTGTTTGGGAGAGTGTTGTTGGAGATCAACAATGAGACGTAATTATTGAACTATAAGAATTAGAACCACCGATAAATATGTTTTGAATATTATATTATAAATTTAATTAAAGATACAATGGTGATTGATGAATTATGATTGTTACACTTACAACTTATATACCAATGTGAATACTTATACCATGTTTTCATTGTTCAAGTTTGATTGATTCAAATCATAAATATCGTTGTTTTTCATATGTTAAGATTTAACAATTAGATGTATCATTCATGTCTCTCTCTCTCTCTCTCTCTTCTCTCTCTCTCTCTCTATATATATGTTATATATATTTTTGAACTTTAGTTAGGATTTTGGTCGAGGTCCCCTATCTTGTAGATCTAGACATCTCCTATGATGTTTCCTATAATTTTGGGGATGCGTTCACACATTCCCTGAATGCATATCCATGTTCCTTTATCCCATAGTCCTAGAAACTTGGTGGAACATTGCTTTTATGTAATTAGTGCCTAATCTTTTTTATTAGTAACTTAAACTTTAAGTTATATTACCACCTATTTTTTGTATAAGTAGGATTTTCTCCCTCTATTTTGTATATATCTCTTATCATTTTAGTAAAATCAGCATGTTTCATTGGAGAATTATCCCTCCATATAATTCATATTTGTATGTGCAATCCACCTAGGTGTGGAAGTGCTCCAAACCTCCATATAATTCATATTTGTAGGTGCAATCCACCTAGGTGTAGAAGTGGTCCAAACCTTTTTTGTGTTATTCTTTGAGCTCAATGTTATTAATCTTTTGTTGTTAGTTTAAGTTACTTTTTTAGTTGATCTGCTCGTACCATTTTGAATGCATGTGCATTAGCTATTGGTATAAAATAATCAATCTATTTGTGCTCTTGTTGCATAACTAGAGCCCTAACCTATTGAAAACATGATAAGGGGAATTTATTAGTGTGTGACTAAGAGGAATTTGAACAAAATCATTGCAATATTTGTGGAATAAATAATGTGTGAGATGCAAACCCTATGCAAAATGATCATGGATCCAACATTGGATGCCTTAATCCAAAATACCAAAATATTTGAGGAGAATGGGGAGGATGTAAAAGTAATGGAAAAATAAATAACATCCCACTGAAATTGTTGGTTGCACAAAACTCACATATACCCACTTTGAATCTCTAGACGACCTTGTAAAAGGATTTTGGAGATGAGGTGAAGTTGAACACTTCATTTTGCAAGATCAAGTTATCTCTCAAGGTGCAATGCATTTACAACTAGGATGATATATTAATGTGGCCATACAACATTTGGATGGGAAACACACACATGCAGTTTGAAATATGGATCTCTACATCATAAAATCCCTAAAGATCATTTGTTGAGTTTGTAGATGCATTAACTCAAAGAGTATACTGCCATTGGAAAATTCCCTATGATGTTCATCTCATGCTTCTCTTCCTGAAAGACTAGACAATTCAGGACTACACTATGAAGTTCCAAATCTTGGAGTCAAAGGTTAAGATCTCTATAGATTTGGTGAGAAATATCTACATCTCAAATTTTAGGTTGGAAATCTAGACCAAGGTGAGAGCATTTAAACTATTTTGGAAACCCTTATGCATGTATCCATTGGATTGTACTTTTGAGTCCCGGTGACCTACATTTTAGTCATTCATGGACATTAGTAAAATTATTTTATCTTATTTGGAAAAAGCCATCACTGTAGCTAGAAGAGCAAAGAATAAAGTTAAAGATATAAAAGAAAGATAATTTGCTCTAGTAATGCTTAGATGACGTTGTTAGATTTACTTGAGTCCAATGTTGATGTTGTAATCATTATTATTGTGCATTGTTGTGTTTCTAGGTATGGCTTAAATCCGACCTCTTCAACTCTCTTATATTATATTCCTAGATTGTTAAGACCGACTTATTTATCATAGTGGTCCCATGGTTTCTCTTGGAAAAAGAGCCATATCCATTGACTTATGTATAAAATGCACAACTCGCATCTTATTTGTAACATCATTCTGTATACAAGTGATTCATTCATTATGGGCATGATATCTAGCATTGTGTTCCATTGATCTTGGATGATTTCTTTGTAAGGTACATCACACATTTTTGTTTCTCTCTATTGTGAACTAGTGCCGATTTATCTTCTCTTTGTGCAGATTTATGGTTTACTGATTTAGGGTTTGTTGGTGGTTCCATTCGACCCCTTCTCTCTCTTGTGAATCTCAACATGGTTTCAAAGCAAGTGTCAACCTCCCTTACTCTATCTAACAACTGATCCAAAGAATTATATCTAAATGCATTACCCTAAGGGTTTTCGATCTATGGTTTGTGGTTTTTTCTTCTTTTTTCTTAGGTTTCCTAAGGCTTCTTCTAGGGTTTAAACCCTCTACCAAGGACTTATCTCAATACATGATACAAAGATTTTAACTAGTGACAATCATTGACAATTTATGTAACTAGGTTTTTGGATCATCTCTTATGAATGTGCCATGGCTCTCTCTCTGGTGCACCAATGCTCCCTCTCTAGTGCATTATTGCAAATTTACTAGTGGTGGTTAAAAGTTGCCCTGTTATGGCGTGATAAAATTATTATTGACACTTGTTTTGTTGTTGGTTCATCACCTAGGAAACATAAAACTTGATGGTGTAATTGTCAACCTCATTTTTGTATTGTGTGGGATTGGTTTAGTTTGATATGTGGGCTAAGTTCGTGATTGATGGGCTCTTGATCCATGCCAACCACATTTCATTTTGCAAGCAACTCATCATTTTCTCTCCAAATCACTTTTATGGTCCATTTACAACTCAAGTATGTTTGTCTTTGGGTTAAATTGTGCCATTTGGCAGGTCGACACTCAAAATTGGGTGCTCTAGTACTGAATCAATTGAGAATATTGCATGCCCGCACGGGTGTGGCTCATTGGCGGTTCAGTTCTTATGAAGTCACAAGTTGTAAATGAAGGTCACAAGTTCAAATCTCACCCGGCTTTACCCGTGTCCCATGCTTGTGGGGTGTGTGGGGCACCTAGGGGTATAGTCGTAGCGGGATTGGATCCCTGCACCCCGTGTCACACGAGTACCAGCCCAGACTCCAGTTGCCAATTCTCCTAGTTACAAAAAAAAAATTGAGAATATTGCACGCACACTCAGTGTTTTCTGCATGGTTTGTATCACATCTGTGAAACATCTGCTATTTGTTGTCACTCATGGATAGTTTACTCAACTTCAACGACATATTTGAAGCTTCCACATATATATGGAGATGGAGATATCACAACTATACACGTACAAATTAAAAAGGAACCATTGAGCCTCTAATTCAAAATGAGATATAACTTCCACATATGGGCCCACATAAGAAAGAGGATATTTTCTATACTCTAAACTTCCACATTAATTGAACCATCCTTAGACCACTCAAAGGAAACCACACAACAAACTCTTCATGGCATTTTGTTTAGTATTCTCTTTTACAATTCATGAAATCTACTTTACTTCCCATTCAATTCATGACATCTACTTTACTTTCCATTTGTTTTCCTTTCAACGTTCCTTT
Source organism: Larix kaempferi (assembly GCA_027924585.1). Lineage (NCBI taxonomy): Eukaryota > Viridiplantae > Streptophyta > Pinopsida > Pinales > Pinaceae > Larix > Larix kaempferi. The sequence goes on along the minus strand of BSBM01000240.1, from coordinate 2,200,348 downwards.
ACCCCTTTTGGGACAATTGCTAGTTATAATTTTTTAAAAATAGATGAGTATGAGAGTTGAAAAAGTTATATATTTTAAACATAATAATAAACCACTTTGTAACAATACTATTTTTCCATATATATTTTTAAAATTTTAAAATGATAAAATTCAATTCAAAGATACAACGTGCATGTAATGTGTATAGTGGATTGTGAAACTCAAAGCATTGGGAAAGGATAGAGGCAACGAAAACTGAGACCCCATCGACAGCAATGGAGGAGTCGACTGTAGTTGCAATAGACTCTATGACATCATCTAAGATGGAACAATGGTAACTGGAAACTGAGATGGAACATAGATATTGCACTGAGGATTGAATGTGGTTGGCGAGGGATGAGCCACAGAAGAGTGAGGGCGAATGGCGCTACAGTAAAACCGTGTGGAAATCCTATCATTTGGTAGGGTAGTCAATCTCTACAACAATGGTTAGCAAGGCGTCGACGGTCGTCTCACACTGATGAACAACAAGCTATTGGAAAATGTAAAAATATGTCACAGGTTCTATTCAAAAATGTCAAAATTCTTATGTCTCACAGGTTCTATTCAAAACTCTTATGTGTGACAGGTTCTATTAAAAAATGTCGAAACTCGTATGTTCTATTACAGTACAATAACTTGTTAAATGTCGTTGATCATTGCCCTTTCCCAGGCTACAAAAATTGATGGGCGTTAGCCACCAAGGACCAATGAAAATTTAAATAAATGTTTATTTAAAAATTACATTTAATATAAAAAAATTAAAGTATAGAAAATAAGAAAATTTAGCCAATGTACAAGGAGATTAATATAAAACATCAATTCATAAAGGGACATAATAACATTGTCTTTATTCTCTTATTTTTAGCATGCCAATATTGCTTTTTTAATATAAAAAAATTAAAGTATAGAAAATAAGAAAATTTAGCCAATGTACAAGGAGATTAATATAAAACATCAATTCATAAAGGGACATAATAACATTGTCTTTATTCTCTTATTTTTAGCATGCCAATATTATCTAAAAGCAATAGGATAGATTTGCTTTTAATTCAACACACATTTCACCGGTTACATAATGGATGGAACATTGGGCTTGGTGAGCCCTTGACTATGTAGGAAATCGGTACACCCCATAAAATGGTTGTGGTTTAGATTGGGGAACCAACCAACATTTAGCTTTCTTCCATAATATAAAAACAAGTACCACTCCCCCAAATCCTATTCCCGTTCCCACCCCAAATGCTATTAATGACATCTTTTCATCTATGCGACTCAACCATCCCACTTGAACATTATTCCTTGGAGTGCTACTATTGTATTCTCCAATTATTTTTTTATTTTCATTGCATGGATCTACAGGACACCCCCATAAACACTTATTCATTTGAAATGAAGTTACATTGAAAGTAGAAAACTGTGTCCCTGTTGGGATTCTTCCGCAGAGACTATTTGATGAAACATTTAGAACACCCAACCAGTGCAATTTTGAGAGTTCTTCTGGTATTGATCCATTCAAATTATTTATTGCCAAGTCCAGCTGCTCCAAAGTAGATATCTCACTAAGAGATATGGGAATTTGTCCTTTCAATTGGTTCCTAGATAAATTCAACAATCGTAAGCTACTCATTCTTCCTATGGTAGGAGGGATTTCTCCAATAAGATTATTGTTGGACAAATCAAATACAGTGTTTGTAGGCAACTCATATGATAAACGAGTCTCCCTTCCTTTCATGTCAATTGTCATTTCTTGATATAATGTATCAATGCTTGACTGATTTTTTTGTGATGATACATTGATTGCAAATCCAGAGAGCCTCTCTAGATGATATGGTATTGTTCCATTGAATTTGTTGTTGGATAAATCTAACATATACAATTTGTTGAGATTTGTGATGAATTGAGGAATGCCACCATGCAAATTATTATGAGCAATGTCTAAAATTCTCAAATCGTGAAAATGTGAGAGGAATGAGGGAAGTTGACCTATCAATCTATTTTTACTTAAATCTAATAGTTGAAGTTTAGTACAATTAGCCAAAGAGGTTGGGAGAGTACCAAAAAAATTATTAGAGTGAGCAGAGAAAATATTCATATAGGTGCAATTACCAATGCCCTCAGAAATAAGTCCCTCTAAATTGTTTTCTGATATATCCAATGTCTCTAATGAAAACAAACCACTAATACTATTAGGAATTTTCCCAATTAAGTTGTTTGAATTCAAATATAAAGAGCTCAACAAATGAAGCTTTCCTATAGCATGAGGGATGTTACCGGTAAAGTTATTTGAATCAAGATATAGGAGGTTCAATTGATTCAAATTAGCAACGGCTTCAGGGATGCTACCCGTAAACCTATTTGCATCAAGTAAGAGGACGCTCAATTGACTCAGATTAGCAATGGCTAGTGGTATGCTACCTGTGAGCTTATTTGAACCAAGATCTAGTATACGTAACTGACTCAAATGGGCGATATGTTTAAGGATGTTACCTGTGAGACTATTATTATAAAAACTTAGACCGGTCAACTTGGTCAAATTGGCAATAACTCCATGTATGCTCCCTGTCAACCTATTTGATGAAACATCTAAAGAGGAAAGGGGAAGATGGAATATACCCGTCGGCAACGACCCCTCAATTGCGTTCCCACTCAAAGACAGCTGTGTAAGGCTGCTGCAATTTCCAATTTCTGAAGGGATGGAACCGTGGAGCACATTCGAGCTGAGTTCAAGTGTTCTCAGCACTTTAAGGTGCCCAACCTCGGGTGGAATTCTTCCTGTCAACCTATTGAACCCGAGGTGAAGTGTTTCAAGCACTTTAAGGTGCCCAACCTCCGGTGGAATTCTTCCTGTGAACTCATTTTGCAAAAGATTCAAACTGCGCAACAATGAGAGTTTGCCAAGAGAGGCCGAAAGGGTACCTTCCAATGCTGAAAAAGGAAGGTCTATGGCAACCACTCTTCTAGAGTGTTGTTTGCAACTGATACCATACCACAAGCATACGTTCTCGGAGTTGTGGGCCGTCCAGTTAGAGAGCCTTCCAAATGGATCGGATCTGATGTGCTTTCTGAACGACAAAAGCGCTTCCACGTCACTTGTATGATGCTTGTCCGCCGCAGTTGGTGCAGCTGCAGAAGCAGCCACGATGAAAGAGCAAAGCATCATGAGAGCAGCTCCTTCCATTTCTTCCTCTCCGCCTCCAACGTCCTTCAAAGCGTGTGTGTTCAGTTCTTCGCTATGTGCGTGTATATATAATCACAGCAGCTCTCAACCTAAAGTATTAGGTGGGGTAAATGCCGATCAATATGGAAAAATGAAGGAAAAGGCAAAAAGGCAAATCGTCCCATAATTTCTTCGCCCATCATGCGCCAAGTCAAGTAATTAATACGGACCACTCATAAGATTCACACAATACTGCGATTTTGTATCCCTATTGAAGGAATTTCATCGAATCTCCTCGCCCCCGTGCCCAAGTCAAGTCAATACGCAAGAACGCACATTTCTTGCTGTTTAATTGCCTCGAACTCCTCATCTCTTCACCCCTATGCCCAACTCTAGCCAAGTCAATACTCTCATTTCTTGTTTGAACTCCTCATCTCTTCACCCCTATGCCCCACTCTAGTCAAGTCAATACTCTCATTTCTTGTTTGAATGTTTTTTGTAATTGCCTTCGATCTCATCTTTCTTTTTCCCACAAAAATTTACATCACTGTTGCTTTCTCTCTCCAATTATCAAAGGCCCCTCAAGAGAATTAGGTTAGCCCCACAAGAATTATCAAAGGCCCCATTTCTTGCAGTGTAATTGCCTCGAACTCCAAATCTCTTCACCTCATTCCCACTCCAGTCAATTCAACACTCTCATTTCTTGCCATCCATATCTATCTTTCTTTTTCCCACAAAAATTTACGTGAGAGTTGATTTCTCTCTCTAATTATCAGTGTTTAAAGGAAGCTCGAGTCTAAAAACGCTATGATTTTTTTCTTCTTCGCCCACTTTGCTTATTTTCTCTTCTCTGCTACTCTGTAATTGCTTTACAATTAATAATTAATATTATTTTCTTATATTTTTATATTTTATCACTTTTATTTTTCTCTTTTCCTTCTAAAATAAATTAATTAATTATTAAAAAATATTTCATAATTATTAATTTTGTTTTTTTATAATTATCAAATTTATTAAAATTAATTTAAATAAACAATACTCATCACCATAATTAGAACCTCTTTCACTATGCAATCATGTCCATACTTCTAATAATCTATAATAATCTATGTGAATATGCTTGACATGTCATTAATTTAATAAAAAATCTTAATGCAAACTATTTGACATTTGTACAAATGTATTTGTAATTTGTATAAATGAATTTTTATACAAAATTTTAATCATATAAAAAAGGAAGTTTCCTCACCTTACATTACCAAAAATAAAAAGTAATTAAAAAATTAATGTCCATTCATAAGATAAAAAATTATGAAAAATAATTTAAAAATCCATCTCTGCTAAAAAATAAAAAATTACAAAAAGTAATTAAAAAAATGGATATCACTATAAAATAAAATAATAGACTTAAACCCATATCTATCAACCAAGAGAGATCAAATTTCTTGACTTTAAGATTAAAAAAAATTACACTAAAGAAATTGGATTCCTTTAAGTGCTCGATAGATCCACGTTTAAGATAGATCTATGTTGGTTTTAACAAGTATCAAGGATAGCGAAGTCTATGCTTCTCTAGACAAAAGTCCTTAGTTTTGAAGAGAAGGCTAAGTTGTGATATCGACGGCAAAGTTTTTGCTCCTTGACATAAAATTTTGTACCAAGTTTTGAAGAAAATGATAAGTTGCACCTTTGTGGATCTTGTCTTTTCAATCCTACACTAAAGAGCGAAGAAGACAAACATTTTCAAAGCAAATAATAAATCCATTAATGTGAAGCCTTAATGGTAGAAGGTGTTCACAAGATCAATCATGTTATATTTATGATCCCTTAACAATGTTCAAATTACACTGATGTTACAAAGACTTTCATAGACAAATAAGAATTTGTTGCAAAGTAAGTGATCATGGGATGATAAACATCATGAAATAATGAATTTGAAACAAGCATTCTCCTCGATTCTTCACTTTTTTTACATTGACGTTTTAACGTAGTAGTTATGGATAGCCCAAAAACTTTAGAAATGAATTAATGTATTATTGTGTATACCCAAAAGTTAAAGTAATTCTAAAGCATTAATGTAGTTTTACAGTATAATATTTTATATTGGGACGACATATAAACTTTAGTTTAAATATGAGAATGATATTTCTAGATTACGAAGAGAAAATTTGTCACAAGTGAGATATGAAACTAGGTGGGGAGGATATCACCTTATCCTCTATATCAGTAGACTCAATTGTAAATTTGTTAATATTGACTACATAATTAGGGTTAAGGACCATAACAAGTGGATTGGAGGTGATTATGATTAGGGTTCTCTAGTAACTATAAATAAGGATAGATTCCTCTTTATAGAGCATGTGTTGAAATATATTGTATTTGGATCTTAGTTCCTTAGGAGGTTTGTGAAATTCTAAATCACAGCATATCTAAAGAACTGAGGATACCTCACAAAGAAAGAATGAGCAGAAAATTTGAATAAGAGTGAAAACTGCAGTAAAAAAGAGCAGAAGAATAATAATGCAGCATAACTCAGATAGGAGCAGAATAATGTCACATGTTCCAATAATCAGTATAATATACAATGATGTTACAATGGAGATAATTCAAACCTCAATTGGTGTAGCGTAGGGATTATCACCACTGGAGTTCTCTAGAAGACTCAAAGTCAACTGAACTAAACCTAAACTCAACTAACTGAAGTCACAATCAATTAACTGACTAAGGAGGGCGCAATAGTGAGTTTGTCATGCATGCTAGTCAGAAAAGTGCGCATTAGGCCACAATCAGTGGCATCCAGAGCTCTCACCCCCCATAAGAGTCAGATAACTCAAGTGCACTGCACTAAAACATTCAGTAGGTTCCTATAAAATAGGGAATTGACTGAAGTGGTTGTAAAATGATGCATGTAGGGATTAGAAGGTGGTAGATGGATCTTGGATGACATTTGCACACTACTAGGAGAAAAATGACATCATCAACAACTAGGAAAAATAAATTATGCTAGTTAGGACAAGGATGGAGTATTGAAATATCCTAACAAGGTTTCCCCATCGAAAATTTAAGTGAAAAAATGGATTCCCTCCATAAAAGGATCATTGTACCGTTTTTACAGACCCTGAGGGTTTTTTTATAAATAAAAGATTGAGCATTGTGAATATCATTTTTGTTATCCAAATTTAAGGGTAAGGATCACAACAAGTGGTATCAAAGCTCTTTCTTAGAGAATTGGAATATTTTTTTCTCATTTTTCATATTTTCATGTGGAAAACTAGGGTCATGACACTTCGATATATTCTTGTAGCTTTGTTAATATTATATGCTACTGAAGACTAAATTCTAACTTCAGTAGCATTTAATACATTTTCACAATAGAAACATAATAAGGATCTCTGAAAGATACACAATCACAAGGTACACAACAATATATCTTGGGAAACCCTCAAGGGGAAGAAAACCCAACAAGAATTTCCTCAATATAGATTACCAAAGTACAATACCCAAAATAGGTCTCACAAATAAGAGAGACAAACCCAAACTCTGGAGCCAAGCCAATCCTCTTCCTCCTTCGCAAAATTCTCTCTCTCCTCTAATGTGCAATGCATGAATGAGTGAATTGTACAAATGAGAGGAAGTCACTCTCTATTTATACTTTTCTTTTCACTTGAAAAATAGCCTAACTAGGTCGGCCTCACTTTAACTTGGTTGGGCTGACCTCTCTAGAAAGACTCAATTAATAATAATAATAATAAACTCTTTTGGGTACTATCGACCCAAATTACAATGGAGGTTTTACCTCATGACTTTTACATGACCAAATATAATAATGGAATCCCCGAACAGAGGTAAAACATTCCCGATGGAGTTACAATAATAAAGTACAAGTAGAATATTCTTCGAAGTTACATTAATTCAACACTCCCCCTTAATAAGAAGGGTATTCTACTGAAAACAACAACAACAACATGTGTGGCTCTACACAACATCATCGAAACGAGGGAGGAGGGGCATCATCAACAATATCATCTGGAACATTGGTTGGTACATCTATAAATCATTGCAAGTTCTTCAACAACATCAATATCAGCAACTAGAACATCATCATCTGCAACGCAGAGCTGGAACATCATCTTCTGCATCATCATCTTCAGTAGAGAGCTGAAGTATCATCGTCATCATATTCTGTACAGAGATGAAGTATCATCATCATCATCTTCAGTAAGAGCTGAAGTATCATCATCTGTAGTGCACATGATCCTTCCTTTCAAAATTACAGGATCATGGACAGTCCTTCCTTTCGGAATTACGAGACCCAGTCCAACAACTCTGGTGATCCTTCCTTTCAGAATTACGGGAATCTAGTCCAACAAATCTAGTGATCCTTCCTTTCGGAATTACGAGATCATGGAAAATCCTTCCTTTCATAATTATGGTATTCTACTCCAACAAATTTGGTGAACCTTCCTTTCGGAATTACAGGATCATGGACAATCCTTCCTTTCGGAATTACGGGATCATGGACAATCCTTCCTTTCGGAATTACGAGATTCTAGTCCAACAAATCTGGTGATCCTTCCTTTCAGAATTATGGAATCATGGAAAGTCCTTCCTTTCGGAATTATGGGACTCTAGTCCATCAACATTGGTGGTGCTCAGACAATCCTTCCTTTCGGAATTACGAGACCCAGTATTTACGGAGCTACCACACTTGGACGATCCTTCCTTTCAGAATTACGGGATCCTTTTCCACTACTCACATCTTAGGCAATCCTTCCTTTAGGAATTATGGTATTCTAGTCTAAGGATCAACATTTAAGACTATCCTTCCTTTCAGAATTACGGGATTACTGTCTAGGGATGATCAATCCCACCACAAATCAGGATCGACATTTAAGACTATCCTTCCTTTCAGAATTACATGATCACTATCTAGGGATGATCAATCCCACTACATCACAATATCATCAGCACTACTCCCCCTTTTGAGGGAAGTTCTTACGGACTACACCAAGCTTGTCACGAAAATGATCAAACTTGACACGAGATAATTGCTTAGTCAACACATCTGCAACCTACTCATCGGTGCTCACATATTGGAGCTTTATAGCTCCCTTATGCACCATATCTCGAATGTAGAAATACCAGATTTCTATGTCCTTCGACTTATCATGGAACATGGGGTTCTCTGTCATCTTTATACAACTCTGGCTATCACATAGAATCACTGTGGTATCTAAATCTAGATCAAATAAACCTGATAACAACTTCCGAAGCCATTTGGATTCACAACTAGAAGAACAGGCTGCAATATATTCTACTTCTATAGTTTTGAGAGCAACACAGGACTGCTTCCTTCTTAGCCATGAGATCATGGTTGAACCCAAACTATAACATCCACCTGAAGTGCTCTTTCTGTCTGAGACACTTCCTTCCCAATCTGAATCTATGTAACCAAACAGTTTGAAGTCATTATATCTAGTATAACTGAGACCATAGTCTATTGTAACTTTTAGGTGCCTCATCACATGCTTTGCAGCTACACGGTGAACACGTCTGAGATCAACCAGATACCAACTCAAGGTGTTCACAACAAAGCATATATATGGCTTGGTATTCATCAGATACATCAATGACCCAATAATCTTCCCGTATAGTATCATATCCACTATGTATAGTGTCATATCCACTAATTCTGACGAAGCATCAAATAACAACTTCAAATTTGTATCCATGGGTGTGGCCATGGATTTACACTCCAACATATTAAATCTTTTCAATATTTCTATTGCATACTTCCCTTGGTTAAGGAAGATTCCTTCTGGGCTCTGCCGTAATTTGAGACCTAGAAAATAATGCATCAATCCAAGGTCTTTCATCTTGAATTCTGCAGCGAGATTCTTCTTGCACTTTGAAATTTGTTTCTCATTTCCTGTCAGGAATAACTCATCCACATATAGTAATAATATGATAGGTTCATCATCCATAACCTTGAAGTAAAGGTTAGGATAAACTTTACTCTTGGTAAATCCCAAGCTCATCATAAAACTATCAATTCTTCCATACCAAGCTCTTGGAGCTTGCTTCAACCCATACATAGCCTTCTTCATTTTGCAGACATGTGTCTCTTTGTTTTCAACTTCAAAGCCTTGTGGTTGTTCTATGTACACTTCTTATTCAATGACACCATTAAGGAAAGTTGTCTTCACATCCATCTGGTGTAACTTCCACTTCATCATGGCTGCAAGTGTCACGATGGTTCTAATTGAAGTGTACCTTGCTACTGGTGCAAATTTTTCGTCATAATTGATTCCTTCCTTTTGAGAGAATCCATGAGCCACAAATCTTTGTATTTTTCAACATTTCCATCCGCTGCATGTTTTAGCTTGTATATCCATTTATTTCATCTTTCTAAGTAACTGGATACCAATATCTCGAACTCTGTTTGCAAGTTCTCTCTTGCACTGATCTATGAGATTCTCATCTTCAACCTTGTAGCAAAGGTTGATGTCTCATCACTCTAGGTGATCCTTGATCTCATCATTCTATCCATAGGTGACTTCTGAGCCCATACAAAATCTTCTTCAATCTACATACATGTGTTTCTCTGAGTCTTGGAGGTTGCTCGATATCTTCTTCTACTTTGATGAGTCTGCCTACTAGAGAAACATCTCATCATAGTCGACTTCCTCTGTTTGATTTCATTAGTCTTGTTTATAGTTGAACCATTGTCACTTGTTCTACGGAACAAGTCTCATCATTCTTCATTTGTAGGTGATCGTGTACGATACTTCCTACAAGTCAAATTCAGTAGCATGGTTAGAAACATTTCATAGTTTCCAAAACATATGCATAAAAACATAAGTCATACTGTCATAATTCTATCTTATCCAATAATACAACAGTCATCCATATCCCACATTCATATGGTAACTTTATAGATGCCTTCCATCTCTACCAAAACATTATTAAGAGTGTGCACTACTCCCAATATGTCAGCAAAGAGGTTTCACTCTAGATAAGTAGCAATGGAATGTTGTATAGCACCATAGGCTACTTACCCATCACATATTAATGCAAATTTTCTAACATGCATACTATACTTCTAGGAATATAAGCATGTACACAACTAAACAATATCATTTAAACAATTTGATAAAAATGACAATTCAAATACTTATCTTTGTTTGTTTGGTAGGATCTCTTTTGATCTTAGTCTCCTTGCAAGGATTACTGGAATGTATGATGGTGAGCTCTACTCCATCATCTGATTCTGAGGTCCTATGCCTTTCTTGCTTATGTTCTATAATGTTCATCATATATCACATAGACTTGTAGTATCATGAATTAAGGTTGCTTCTAAGTGACCTCTAAGTTTATATGAGACACCTCCTTCTGCATCTTTTAGAGATTTTTCCTCTAGACCACATAAGATATTCACTACCTATAACTCTAAAACCTTTCTAAAGCTGAGATATAATACATCCTTCTTCATCATCAGAGATCCTGAATCAAGCTTGTATGTGGCTTCTCCTATTTCCCTACTGAAACTTTCTAAGGGGAGTCCTTTTCTTCAAGATTTGAGAGAGTGCTTTGAAACACCACCATTATAAGACATATTCTTCAATTTCTTCCTTTGGTAACTTCCTGGGAGGTCCTTCTTCTTCTTCTTCGACTAAATGAGCATGATATCTTTTGTTACTCTTCTTCTTGTATTCTTCTTTTCTCACTGGACAATCTTTGGAAATATGTCCCGTCTTATCACAAATAACATTGATAAGAAGATAAGTCTTTCTGCTTGTAGTTTCCTTTCTTGTACTTATGAAACTTCTTAGGTGGATGGAAATCCTTATGAGTTTCCTTCTTGAAATGGGATTTTCCCTTTCCTCTTTTAGTATGAGTAGCTAGGGCTTGATCATCTTCTCTGAGCAGTGCTTCTCGATTTACCACTCTAGCTTCCTCTTGAACACATTCTTCCCATACTACTTCAAATAGTAGACTTTCCTTTCTTCCACACATTGTTTGGATAAAAGATTCCCAAGTTCTTGTAAGACCATTGAGAGCAGTCATCACAAGTTCATCTTCATCAATATTATCTCCAATTGCTTCTAGTTGGTCTTTGAATTGAGAAACCTTAGTAAAGTAATCTTGGATAGATTCACCATGATTCATCTTCGTGCTTTTGAGTTGGGTTCTCAAATTCATCTTTTGATTGGTGTTTTTTCCTTCATACATTCTTGATAGGGCATCAAACATCTCCTTTGGGGTTTTCTTGGAGGACAATTGAGGAATCAAGTGATCCTTGATGGAGTCTGCTATGGTCCTCTTGGATTTAATCATGTCCTTCTTATGCTATTCCTTAGCTTCAGCTTCTTCAGGTTATGGTACAACTTCTTTAACGAACTTTGAAAGATCATTCTCTTCTAGAATGAGTCCAATCCTATACTTCCAAGCACGAAAGTTCTTTATTCCTTCCAACTTGTCATCAAGCTTAGTTCTTGGGGCCATCTTATCTCGGAGAGCAGAGAATAACCAAAAATTAAAATTTCTCAAAAGTAAAAATTGAACTCACCAAAATATGTGCTTGACTGAGGTGAGTATCCTGGTACACTTGGTTTCTGAAGATTCCAAAATTTCACCCTTGAAATTTGACTTGCGAAATTCTAGTCTACAGTTTCTGGCTTTTTCTGGTTTTTCTGGTCTAAAGTCAAACTAGGGTTTGACTTTCTGGAAGATTCATCCACTAGAAAATTTTTATCTTGGTGCCAATAGATGCGCCCAGGGGAGGCACACTTTCCTATGCCACTTGCACTAAAAAATTCCACTTTCGTAAGAAGCCCTAATTTTTATGCTAGGAGAGAGAGAGAGAGAGAGAGAGAGAGAGAGAGAGAGAGAGAGAGAGAGAGAGAGAGAGAGAGAGATTTACCTTATGAAAGTTGATCTTTTTAGGCTAGCTCTAAAATCATGTTATATTATATCCTACTAAAGACTAAATTCTAACTTCGTGAGCATTTAATACATTTTCACAATAGCAACATAATACGGATCTATGAAAGATACACAACAATATATACTAGAAAAACCTCAAGTGGAAGAAAACCCAGCAAGAACTTCCTCCATATAGATTACCAAAGTACAATGACCAAAATAGGTCTCACAAATAAGCGAGACAAACCCAAACTCTAGAGCCAAGCCAATCCTCCTCCTCCTTCGCAGACTTCTCTCTCTCCTCAAATACACAATGCATGAATGAGTGAATTGTACAAATGAGAGGAAGTCACTCTCTATTTATACTTTACTTTTCACTTGACAAATAACTTAACTAGGTCGGCCTCACTTTAACTTGATTGGGCCGAACTCTCTAGAAAGACTCAATTAATAATAATAATAAACTATTTTGGGTACTATAGACCCAACTTACAATGGAGGTTTTACCTCATGACTTCTACATGACCAAATATAATAATGGCATCTCCAAATGGAGGTAAAACATCCCTGAAGGAGTTACAATAATAAAGTACAAGTAGAATATTCTTCAAAGTTACATTAATTCAACATTTATGTATCTAATTTGAATAAACCAATTGTAGATTTCAGTTCCACTCGAAAAGTATCCAATTTTAAAGAAACAAAATATAAAAATTGGAGTCCAGGAAGTAAAGATATCACTAATTGAAAATCGTATGTTTTAGGGATATTTTAGTGATGGTGGCATATATTGCAAAGAGCATGAGAGCACATATATTTGACAAAGTGCCCAGTTTGTAGCTAGACCAACACTACTTGAAGCAAAGAGGACATGGAATTTCCATATTGTGGCCATAATATAATTTCTTTTATCTATTCAAGCAATTAGGGAAATTTCAAATTAGTTATCTCAACACCCTAAGGGAAGCCAATAACGTCAATGTCATGTTCCCAATTTTTGCTATATTATTTTGGCCAAGTCACCTAGGTAAAAACCATTAAAATTATTAAATGGGTGGCTAAAGGAGAAATATTTCCTAATTTTAATGGTCCAAGGAAAAATTAAATATTATTTGGACTTAGGTAAGCCACATGAAGAATATAAGGTTCCCAATTCAAGTTGCTAGGCAAAATTATTAATTTGGGAATAAATTGGCAAATAATTGACCAACTATATTTTGCACAAGTTTATTTTTCTAATGTTGGTCCAAAAATGAAAGATAATAATTATTGGTGAATGGTTTGGATCAAAGAGGGCACCCAAGAAGTTGGTTAGAAAGGACAAGGCATGTGTGAATAAGTTGGGAAAAAAATAATGGAAGTAGTGGATGAAAAGATAATATTTTGGACCAATTCCTCAAATGAGGTTAAATTGGTAATAGTTTGTTAAGGAAGTTATAGGATGCATTTATGAAGGTACAAGTGGTTACAGGGTGCAAATATGAAGGTAAAAGTGGTTAGAAGGATCACTCATGAAGGTAGTGGAGCAATTATGGACCACTAACTACCTAGTGCATGGTTTTGGGTGTTCCATGGCATTTTTCCTTGGTATTGGCTAAAGGTAGTTATGGAACATGGTTTTCACTCATCCATAGTATTGTCCCATTGTATTGTAGACCTATCAAGCTTAAAAGGAGCATCAAGGTGCACTAGGAAGGGTTGGCTATTGTGTTGAATAAATTGTATTGGATTGCATTGGCAATTCTTGGCTTGGGTGATGCTCTCCATGCTTACCAAGAGGGTTATATGCCCCTCATTCCATTGAATCAAGGAGTGGAGTAATTAGATCCATTCAAAAAGGTTATTTTAGGTTTTCTACGGGTTATGGTAGTCATCAAGTAGCTTGGTGGAGAAGCACACTCCCCATTTTGGCTTACAACTACTCATAGGGTGTTTTTGGTGTGTCTTTGGGTTTAGAGAGTTGGTATATGGACTCTATTGGATTACATGGATGTAGCATGCCATCCATAACATAATGAAATCTATGATTTTATCTAATATTAAAAAAACCAGCTCTATACTACAGGAAATTATTTTGGTATTTCCATGTTAATGAACCTATGCTCAATGCATGTTATTTCTGACTAGTTTTCATAATTTTCCTTAAAAATTACATTTTGCTTATCCACTCAAAGGTTTGAATCCATATTTGGAAACTAGACAAAAAATTGTTCGGAACCCCACTTTCATATCTGAAATTCGACCCCTTTAGCCTAAGTTGAATCGAGTTGAAAATAAGGCAATTGTGTAGTCCTGAATTGGGAAATATCACTTCTGGGGATCCAATTGACCTTTGCATTTTTTTATAGACATTCTTACTACAAAATATTTCATAACATATACCATATAACTATTCCAGAACCCTTTCCCGAGTTCTAGAGCCTCCTACCTACCCGTAAATAAATTTTTAGTGTCTTTCTTGTCTCATTGAGCTAGTGCGCCTATTCCTTTTGCAATTTGTGTCTTAGGTACATTATATTCAACATTGAGGAGCTTGAAATGGGATGATAGAATGGATTTGATCCAACACATGCAAAATTCATTTGATCGATGTTGAAAATATATGAAGGAGGCATTTACTGAATTTAAGGGGTGTTGTATCAATGTTGAGACATATCCTATTATCCAAGGTGAGTATTCTAGTGACATACATGCTTGGTATGAGATAAATGATACGTGTGATGATAAATTTATGAACAATGGTCAATTCTAGGATTACAAATAGTTTCACCTTTTATTTATGAGCATACTCCATCTTATGTAGATAACCTTATTAAAGGAATTCAAAATCTAGTTATGAATGCTAGTTTTCAACTTAGATAATTTTTAGTGGTAGTGTTCTAGATCCACAACCAACCTTTTTAAATTATGTGGATGTTATTCTCAACATCAATGTTTTTATTTATTTGGATCAACATGATCATCGATACCATTTGGTGCACCATGTTCATGTTGAATAATTCTTCGGGATTACATTGTAACTAATATTTTAGTTATTAGTTAGTAAATTCTAGTTAATAATCTTGTTATCTAACTGTAGATAACGGTTTTGATTTCCTTTATATGTAACACTCCTCTACGTAATAAGACATTGATTTTGCTGAGGTTCTTCACGGCCCGTGTCAGTGGTATCGGAGCAAGGCAGCAAAGCATGGGTGAGAAAGACTTGGTGAGAGAGAAGGAGCCCATGAAAAAGGAGCTAGAAAAGGAGCTATCACCAAGAAAGGAGAGCTGCTTAGTAAAGATTATGGAAGAATGGTTGCACATAAAGGGGATACTGCACGTAAATTGTTTCGGTAATTGTTTAGAAGAATAATTTTTTATTTAAAAGGAAAATAAAAGGAAGAGAATGGCCATTTATATTTGGGTGCAAGGTTTTTTTTTTCAAATTGAATTATTAAACCTTTTGGGAAATCTATTTAGAAGATAAAAAGATTTTAAAGAATATAGACTGAAAGGAAAATAATATATCATAGTGTAATTTGTACTAAAAAATTTACTACACAGTAAATTTCAATGAATTCTTTAATTCCAATTGTTGGAGTTATTTTGTCTGGAAAATAAAATTATCAAGAATGGTTTCGCAAAGTTAAAAATACCCTAATTTTTAATGATATGTGGGATGGAATTTGTGAAAATGAGAATTTAGAAGATAAGAAAGATGGAGAAGAAATAGATGAAGTGGATAAAAGTGCACCAGTACCACCTACTAATACCAAAGAGTTAGCATTATGGAAAAGCAAGGACAAGAAGGCTTATGCCTTGATCATTGCCTCTGTAAGTGAAGAAGTAAGTATACATTTAGTTTCTAGCAAAAGTGCTTGGGAAGAATTAAAGAAACTAAAAGATTTGTATGATTCACATTCTGAGCTTGAAATCATACAAATGTTGAAGAATTTATTTAACTTAGAATTAAAAGATAATGATCCAATGAGACTTGCTTCTGAAATTAGAGCTATTTTCCATGATATTGATGCAACCAGTGTAAAAGATGACATTCAACTTACTGCATGTATTAAAGCTCTATATCCTACCTATACTCATTATTTAGAATCACTTCAGGCTAGTGGCCAAATGAAAGTTATGATATTTGAAACACTTGTTGAGAAAATTGCAGAAAGAGAGAAAGCATTTGGGAAGAAGGAGTCTAAACCCAATGAAGAAAATTTGTGTCTTGCACAAAAAGGACACAAATCAAAATAATAATTTGCAAAGGATGAAAATAGAAGCAGAGGTCGAGGTAGAGGACAAAGAGGACAATACAGAGGAAGGGGGTGAAGATTTAATCAAGGAGAGAAACAATGTTATAGATGTGGAAAAACTGGTCATACTGCCAGTCATTGTAGAACTTCATGGGAGAAAATTGTTAACAAAAAATAGCAAATACAAGATAAAGGAAATGATAAAGGTAACCCTCCTAAATCTGCACATTATGTTGTTGCACATTGTAATCTTGGAATTGAAGAAGCGTTTAGCACTTCATTTTCTTGGAATGAAGTTTGGTTATTAGATACTGGAGCCACATGCCATATGACATTTAGAAAATACTTCTTTGAGACATTTAGTGATCAAATTGATGGGGTAGCACATTTGACAGATAAGTCTCAGTTAAAACCTTCAGGAATTGGTTCTGTTAGACTGAAATTATCAAGACTTACTGATTATATACTTTTTGATGTTCTTTATGTTCCACAATTGAAAATAAATCTAATATCTCTTGTGCAAATTAGACAACAAGATCACTCAATACATATGTTTGATGGTATCATTGAGATTAGAAGAGCTTATGACAATGTGATTGTAATGTCTGGAGTGGAAGATAACAAACTTTTAAAGTTGAATGGTACATCATCCAATTCACAGAATTTTGTAAATTTGAGTCAACATAATAGTAATTTATCTTCCAGCTTGTTATGGCATGCTAGATTTGGTCATATTAATTATGACAGTCTCAGGATTATGAAACAAAAAGGAGTTCAAGGGATTCCTACTATTCCAAGACAACTTTCCCCATGTGATGCTTGTATCTTAGGCAAGCACAGTAAACAACCTTTTCATGATTCTATGTTTCGAGCTTCAAGAAAGCTTGGTCTTATTCACTCAGATTTATGTGGGCCCATGCCTGTTCCATTAGCAAATGGTAACAAGTATATAATGAATTTTAATGATGACTTTACAAGTATGTGTTGGGTTTATTTATTAAAAGAAAAATATCAAGCTTTTGATACATTCAGAAATTTTCATTTATGGATTAAAAATGAAGCTCGGCTCAATATTGGAACCCTTCGAACCGATAATGGTGGTGAATATACATCTCATGATTTTGAAAAATATTTGCAGCAGAATCTATTGATAAACAATGTGCTCAACTTGATCGATTTCATTCTAAAAAAATCTATCATGAAATGGATAATGAACTTACAAATCTTGAAGGGGGGATTCCTGTCCTAAGTCAAGTTTTGGAATTTCCTTCAATAGCAACAAGTTCTTCTAATATACAAGTTGATTATTCTAATGCAGAAGTTGATGAAACAGAAGATGAGATAGTTGATGATATTGTTATTGGAATGGATAGATTAAGTATCATAGATAATGTAGAACCTGATTTTAAAGAAGAAAGAGAGCAGACACCACAACAAGAAGTTCGTAGATCGATACGGACTAAGACATTTCCAAAAAGGTGTGATGATTTTGTATCATTAGATTGTGAATTAAACTTTCATACGTTTGATGAACCTGCATCTTTTCAAGAAGCAGTATCTAGTGATGTATGGAAAAGTTCAATGCAAAGAGAGTACGATGCTCTCATAAAAATTGGAACTTGGAGGTTGGTGGACCCTCCAATTGGAACGAAGCCAATTGGATGCAAGTGGATATATAAGAATAAGTATAAAGCAAATGACTCACTTGACAAACACAAAGCAAGACTTGTAGAAAAAGGGTATGCACAGAAAGCAGGTGTTGATTACATCGAAACATTTGCTCCTATAGTTAAATGGGGCACTATTCGAACTTTGTTTTCATAGCAGCACAAAAAGGATGGAAAGTACATCATATGGATGTTAAAACCGCATTCTTGAATGGAGACTTGAAAGAAGATGTTTATATGGATCAGCCTGAACGCTTTGCTATCAAAGGTCTAGAACAGAAGGTATGCAAATTGGTCAAATCTTTATATGGTTTGAAGCAAGCACCCCGAGCATGGTATGAAAAGTTAATTGAACATCTTCTCAAATTGAATTATAAGCATTTCAATATAGATGGTGCAACTCTATTTTTCAAGAAAGTTGGAAGATCGGTTTTATATCTAGTTCTCTATGTGGATGATTTGCTTATCACAGGAAATAATGATGATTATATAGCCTCTATTAAAAGAGAATTGAAATTTTTTTTTGATATGACAGATTTGGGATTATTACATTATTATTTAGGAATTGAAGTAGATCAAAAACCAAAGCATATTTTCATTTCTCAGAAAAAATATGTTGGAGAGTTATTAAACAAATTTGATATGCAGGATTGTAATCCTATTTCTACACCAATGGAGCAGAATCTAAAGCTTACTTCAAATGAAGGTAGCACATTTGAAGATCCAACAAAGTACAGGCAGCTTGTTGGAAGTTTAACTTATCTTACTACTACTCGACCTAACATAACTTTTGTTGTAGGAATACTTTCCAGGTTTATGCATCATCCCTATGAAGGTCATTGGAATGCAGCAAAGCGAGTGCTCAAATATTTAAAAGGCACTCAATCTTATGGCATCAAATATTCTAAAGTTTCAGACTTTCATCTCATTGGTTATTCAGGTTCTGATTTTGATGGAGATAAAGAACACGGGGTCTCTACTTCAGGTTATTTGATGAACCTTGGATCAACAACTATCACATGGAGATCATGAAAGAAATCCATTCCTACTCATTCTACAACTGAAGCCGAATATGTTGCAGCAGCTCAAGCCACAAAAGAAATCATTTGGCTTTGCAAAATACTTGAAGACTTGCAGGAGAAACAAATGACTTCAACACCTCTCTTTGTTGACAACTCTTCTGCAATTCAATTGGCCAATAATCCAAAATTCCATGATCGAACCAAACATGTCAACACCAAATATCACTTGATTCGACATCATGTTGACTAAAACCATTCATCTGACACATTGTTCTACTTCAAAGCAAATTGCAGATATATTTACTAAAGCATTGGGCCATGAAAAGTTTGAAAAATTCAGAATGCAACTTGGCATGTCAGATGTCCCTTCGGATTAAGGGGGAATGTTGAATAATCCTTTGGGATTACATTGTAAATAAAATTTCAGTTATTAGTTAGTAAATTCTAGTTAATAATCTTGTTATCTAACTATAGATAACTATTTTGATTTCGTTTATATGTAACACTCATCTACATAATAAGACATTGATTTTGCTGAGGCTCTTCATGGCCTGTGTTAGTTCAACCACTCATTGAGTTCATATGTATTATGTGGGGAGTTTCTTGGACTACTTCGGCATTGAAGCTTGTAATTGTACATGGGAACCTAGCTTATATATGAGCTTATCGGACTATTTCAGCATTGTGGTTAACACTCATACATGAGGTGTACGTTTATGGATGAGATTCTTGGAATACATCTAAGTTGAGTTCAAAACCCGCTCATACATGGGAGACTAGTTTATGGTTGTGCATCCTCACTTCAAACATTGACAATAACACTTTTCAAAGGGGGGTGGAGTGTTGGAATCCTCCCTAGGGTTGTAAATTTGAGGAATTAAAGGGCCCACTAAAGTAGCAATAGTGTAGTTATGGTGGCCATTTAATGTAAGGTGGACTACGTCCACTATGCTTGTTATTATTAAGTAAGTCTCACTAGTTAAAGCATGCAATAAATGTAATGTGGTCTCATTAACTAAATTCCACTAGGTAGATAGGAGGTGGTTATGATTAGGGTTTTGTATAAGCTATGTATAATGATGGAATCCTCATTATGGAGTACATATTGAAGTATATTATATTAGAGGCTAGCTCATTAGGAGGTTTCTCATTTGAAAATGCAAGTGAACACTAGTGAATTCATTCAATAAAATGATCATTGTACAATGTTTCTCTACCTTAACAGTTTTTTGATGAATAAAGTATTGAGTATTTATAAATATATTGTTTGTGATTCAAGCTTAAGGATTGAGGATCATAACTAAATCAATGCATTAAGTAATCTTATTGTATTTTTACAACATGCAAATGATTTCATTACTAGATCATATCGACTTTAGTGCTGTAGGGGTTTCTCATCCACATAAAACAATTGGAGACCTAAGTGGTAAATTTAATAATAAAACAAATATTTCTTTCCATATAATTACAAATTTCTATATCCCAAATATTTATCATTATACCAAAATATCTATATTGATAAAATTAGATGCCCCTTA
Organism: Larix kaempferi; assembly: GCA_027924585.1. NCBI lineage: Eukaryota > Viridiplantae > Streptophyta > Pinopsida > Pinales > Pinaceae > Larix > Larix kaempferi. Next base: position 2,179,777 of record BSBM01000240.1, on the reverse strand, counting down.
TATGCACTCATATCATGGTATATGCATCTAAAATCTCATAAATGAGTGAAAAAATATTTAGTATAGGATGAAAGATGATGATGAAGTAGAAATTTCACAATATGAAATAGAGGATGAAAGATGATGATGAAGTAGAAATGAAATAAAAACAAAATATAACTCATATCATGGTATGTGTATCTAAAATCTCATAAATGAGTGAAAAAATATTCAGTATAGGATGAAAGATGATGATGAAGTAGAAATGAAATAAAAACAAAATATATGAAAGATGATGATGAAGTAGAGATGAAATAAAAACAAAATATGAAGTACAAGATTAAAGGATGATGAAGTAGAGATGAAACATGTTACTTGTTAAATGGAATAATGTTAAAACACCATAATCATGTACAACTCTTATGAACAAACCCAAAGTTCATTTAAAATTCCAACTAAGTTCTTAGTTGCATGCTTATATATTACACACCGAAATCAATATAGGAGGCAATTATGTGCTTCTTAAGGATAATTTGTAACATAGTTAAGAATGAATCCATCCAACTCACAACATGATCGCTCATGGAGAGCATTGTTTAATACCTCTCCTCTCCGTTAGTGTCCACCTCAACCAAAATAAATCATTTAACGAGAATGTTAAGAGGGAGGAAATAAAAAGTATTTGATATTTACCCATTAATATCACCCTTTCAATGCACAAAAAAATATCCCCCCTCCATATGGACTAAACATGATTACATACTATTATCAATATCTTCTTGGATATTGTCCTTACCAGTTAATTTAGAAATTAAATTCATTTAGGGGGCATGCTTGGCTTCCCATACAATCCTCAAATATTGAAATAAACTCTTACTATGATACAAAATTTATTATAAAAAAAAAAAATAACCAATTACATAAAAAAGAAAACATTATAGCCAATTTATAACTGCTTATTGGGGACAAAATTATGTAACTATGGAAAATCATTTTTATGTTGCCAGCATCCCTAACAACACGCATGGTCTCAACGATTTCATCAAAACAAGTACCAAATATATAGGTTTTCATTTTGAAAACAATGAAAGCCACTCCGTAGAGAATGAAGAAGACCTCCACCATTTATCGAAAACACTAAGCAATAAAGCCTATATCATTACCAAACTATAAGCACTAGAAAAGAACTAATGAGTATTTAAAAGTAATGCATACTCTATATTTTTATTAAACATGGAATTTTATTTTGATAAGTAAATAGATATAACCTACACATCATAAATCCCCTCAATGGAATTGCATTATATTGAAACTTGCATAAACATTTGTCTTATACTAATTTATTAATGGAACACTATCATACCTTGGAGAAAGAAGCATAGTGGCATCTTAAGTGCGGCAAAGAGATAAAGAATGTCGTGGAAGTCTTCACGAGATAACCAATGTGTAGAATTCACGAGATGTCGTGGTGTAAAGCCAATGAAAAGATTGGTGAAGAAATTCCCTCCGATTTCTTCGCCACAATGCAAGAAGTCAAGTCAATAGGGACCACTCAAGTAAAGTCATATGGTAAAGAAATTTCCTCCAATCTCTTCGCCCCTGTGCAGAAATACTGCGTTTTTCTCTCTATTTTAAAGAAATTTCCTCGAAGCTCTTCTTCCTGTGTGGCCAACAGGCCAACAGGCCAACTCAAGTCAAGCCAATACGCTCATTCTCAAGTCAAGTCAATACGCTCATTTTTTTTTGTCGTGTATCGATCTCGTTGTCTCCATCTTTCTTCCATTGAAAAAAATTTCCCGTTCACCCCTGTGCCCCACTCCAGTCAAGTCAATACTCATTTCTTGTTCTCTATACTCTGAATCTTTTTTTGTAATTGCCATCCATCTCCATCTTTCTTTTTCTCGCACAAATTTACATAACAGCTTCTTTTTCTCTATGTCGTGGGTAAATGCCGATCGATATGGAAAATTGAAGGAAAATGCAAAATCGGTGTAATAAGTGGGGCAGAGAGACAAAGAAAGTCGTAGAATTCACGAGATGCCGTGGTGTAAAGACAATGAAAATATTAAAGGATATTGGAGTTCTATAATTTGGTGAACAAATTCCCTCCGATTTCTTCGCCACGATACCAGAAGTCAAGTCAATACGGACCACTGTTAAGCTTTAAAGTCAGACAATACTATGATTTTCACTGTGTATTGAAGAAATTTCCTCCAATCTCTTCTGCCTGTGTGGCCAACAGACCAACTCAAGTCAAGCCAATGCGCTCATTCTCAAGTCAAGTCAATATGCTCATTTTTTTGTGTTGTACTTACCTGCAATCGATCTCGTCATCTCCCTCTTTCTGTCATTGAAGAAATTTCCCCTCTTTCTGCCATTGAGGAAGTTTCCCCATATTTCTTCAAGTTCAGCCCTGTGCCCCACTCCAGTCAAGTCAATACTCATTTCTGGCTCTCTATACTCTGAATAATTTTTTGTAATTGCCATCCATCTCCATCTTTATTTCGAGATGGAGATCTTATGATTAATATCATAAAATGATGAATTTGAAACACACATTCTTCTCAAATCTTCATTTTTTCTTTTATATTTTTATAACAACTAAAATTAAGCAGCAAAGGTGATGATGGTGATGTTTTAATGTAGGAATTGTGGATAGCCCCAAAAACTTTAGAAATGCATCATTGTATATAGGTAAAAGTTAAAGTAATTGTAAAACATGTGAAACATGTTACCCAATCAACAATGTATTACTTGGGCATAGCATAAAAAGGGAAAAGTCACACAATGGTTACTACATGTATTTAAAAGTTGAAAGTAAATTCGAGAGATTAACAACCATTGATAAAGTATTGAACATGTTACAATTGTAGATTAAAATATGATAAGCATTTTTAAAACAAATTGGAATTTTAAAAAATAGTACAATTGCCTAACTTAATCAATTGCACCATCAAGTATTTCAAAGCAACTATTCATAGTAATGAGAGACATATAGAGGTAGGAATAATGTTGTACGCTCCATGATGAGAGATTCGGCTGACGTTCACTAACGTCAACGCTCCGGCTATGTGACCTTCGTCTAGGGTTCCTGGCCGCTCTCAGATCCCATCCTTTCTGTCTTGTACTCCCCTTGCTCTTTCAGGGCCCCCTGTACTGAGTCACGGCCATGACTTCTGCACCGGGGGGGGTGCGAGGGCCCATCCCATATTGCGGGTCTGACCCCCCCTATCTCTCCATGTTCGATTGGTCACGCCTCCTCTCTGTGAATAGGCTCTGAGGACATCCCGATTCCTGATACTGAACAACCCCCTTCAACAGCCATTCCTAACTCTGATCCTCATTCTGTTGGTGTCACACCCGGAACCAATACATGCATAGCACATACGCCCGCTCGCCCTAGTCTGACCCTTCCCCCAGAAAGGATCAATGCCAGGTTGCAATATCTGAAAGATCATACTCTTATTTGCAAGTTTATGGGAATTTGGCCCACTGAACAAGCCCTAAGAAGTTGGATCACCATGAAATGGAAACCAAAAGCCCACTATGACCTTCAACTCAGATCCAAACATCTCTTCACCATAATCTTTCACCATTTGGAAGACAAAGGAAGAGTGGAAAACAATGGCCCTTACTTCTTCAATTCGACAGGTCTGTACATGAAGAATTGGATTGAGAAATTCTGCCCAGAAAAAGAGGACTTAACCTAGGCTCCAGTCTGGATCAGAATGTATTCCCTTCCTCGGGAATACTGGGATGAAGAAACCATGAAAGATATAGGGAACACCTTAGGTGCTTATGTCCGATCAACAAACCGAACTAAGCTTCAAAGGTACACCTCCTATGCTTGGATATGTGTCTACATGCACATCGCAAAAGCCCTCCTGGATGCAATCAGTCTCTCCCTTGAAGACTCAGAATGGATCCAACCCCTGGATTATGAACACGTACCTTTCAGATGTCGTAAATGCCATGAACATGGGCACCTCTTCCGAGATTGCCCCCTAAGCAAGCACCGGCTAGAAGACTCCAAAAAAGACACTCCAAATGCAAATGGTTTTCAAAGATCTCGAAGATTCAAGCGTCACAACCATAAATCCACTATGGGAAAAAAAAAAATGGAAAATCCTTCCACCAACAATAGCTTCGAAGCCCTGGCAGAGCACACGATAGACCCAGAAACAGATCTAAAGAAAAAATCTGTTAGTGAGGAAGATTGCCTACCCATGCCATAAAATCTTGATCGGCCTCTGGATATGGATGGAACTATCGATCCAAGCAAATCTGCTTCCCACGCAGAGCCTCAAGGTACTTCCTCTATCCCGACCAATCTCTCCCTTAAGCAGCCAGTGGAACCTTCCTCGGATATCACCATGGATGAAGAAATGACTGAATTAGACCTAGGAGATCTAGATCTGTTGGGTCTGGAAGACGCCTGTATGAGAAAATATTTTGGATCCATCCCGCCTAGTCAGATCTAGATCCTCAGAGAATCCCTTGCTAAATTCAAGGCCCATGTCAAAATTGGAATCCACAACCTCCCCCAAAAAGACAGATAGAAGCTCTTGAGGGAACTGAAGAAAAGAGGTAGAAAATTGGATCTGCAAAGAATCAATTTGTTGGGAACACGACTAGTGGAATTAGGGAAATATGCCCAGTTAATTGAGTTCTTATCCTCTCTCACCCCCCCAATGAAGATTATCTACTGGAATATTAGAGGAATCAACGGTATTTCCAAACGTCGTATGTTAAAGTGAAAAATCCTTTCTGATTCCCCCTCTGTTATCTTTCTTCAAGAAACCAAGTGCTCTTTCGAAATTCTCAGCCTCCTAATGTCCAAGCTCTGGCGAGGCTGTCAAAGTTTTTCCATCGATGCCAATGGAGCTGCCGGGGGCATTGCCATTGCCTGGAACCCTAATTTCCTAACCCTTGATGATTATGCATCCACCCCCCATTGCATCTCTTCCTCTTTCCACATCCTTAGCACTTGCCTCCACGGTCATCTCCTCAACGTCTACAGCCCCCAGCCCCCCAATCTCAAATCCCATCTTCTCCATCACCTCAGTTGGTTTGCCTCTCTCCATTTAGACTCTCCCCTCATCATCGGAGGTGATTTCAACATGATCACTGCCCTTGAGGAGAAAAAAGGAGGCCTCCGCTCTCTCCCCCCGAAGATCTCCTTTTCAAATCCTTCATTGCGTATAACCATTTGGTAGATTTACAACCCTCCTCCAGCTTCTTCACCTAGAATAACAGAAGGAGAGGTGTTCATCAAATTTCCAAGCGCCTTGATAGATTTTTGGTCTCAGAAAACCTCACTTTGGTAGGTGGAATCCTGGCTTCCTCTGTTCTACCTGCTGCATGTTCAGATCACTAGCCCATTGACTTAACGCGGAAAAGTCATGGCACCCATTCCCACAGGCCTTTCAGATTTGAGAAATTCTGGCTCTCACATCCTGACTTCTCAGATACAATTAGTTCCTGGTGGATGGAGATGTGTGTCGAAGGAAAATAAAAAATGGCCATCCTCCAGAGGAAAATCAAACTTCTTCAAGCCAATCTCAGGAACTAGAACCATACCACCTTTGGTAACATATTCAAGGAAAAGAAACTGATCGAAGAAGAGCTCGACTCTCTACAGCGCAACATCATGAATGATGGCCTCTCCCAGGAGCATAAATCAAAAGAAAAGGATCTCCTGGAAAGGCTCAATCAACGCTGTCAGCAAGAAGAAACCCCGTGGAAGCAAAAGTTGAGAGTCTCTTGGCTCAAAGAAGGAGATCGTAACACCTCCTTCTTTCATCGCTCCACTCTTCAGCGTAGAATGCACAATCGCATTAACAAGCTTAAAGCGGATTCGGGCATTGTTCTAGAGGAGAAAATAGACATTGAGCATGAACTCAAAAGGTACTTTCGGGATCTCCTCATAGAACCTGACTCTAGGAATGTTGCCATTGCTTAGGTTACTCACCACATCCCTACTATCATTACCGAAGAGCATAACACCACCCTGATGCAGCCCATATCGCTTCAGGAAGTGGAAACTGTTATGAAACAAATGGCAGATGATAAAGTGCCTGGCTCGGATGGCTTCACCGCCAACTTCTTTCACCACGACCGGGATCTGCTTAAATTTGAAGTCTAGGAGGTGGTTGAGGAATCCAGGCAAAAGCAGTGGGTGCTTCCAGCCCTCAATGCTACGCATCTTTCCCTTATTCCCAAAGTGATAGAGGCCTCTCATCCTGGTAAGTTCCTCCCTATCTCCCTTTGCAATGTCATTTACAAAATTATTTCCAAGGTAGTCGCCAATCATCTTAAGCCACTCCTACCCCTACTCATCTCCCTTGAGCAAACTAGGTATGTCGAAGGAAGACAAATTTTGGATAGCATCATCCTTGCCCATGAAGTCACCCACTCCCTCAAAGCTCATCGCACACCTGGTATGCTCCTAAAACTAGTTCTTTCCAAGGATTTTGATAAACTCAGCTCGGACTTCATCAGGAAAATGGTGCGTGCCTATGGCTTTAGCCCAGCTTGGACCAACTGGATCTCTTCCCTGGTTTCCTCTTCCTTTTTCTCCATCCTTATCAATGGTTTTCCCTCCCCCACCTTCACCCCATCATGTGGCATCCGTCAAGGTGACCCCCTCTCTCCATTTCTCTTCATCCTCATGGCAGAAGGTCTAGGAAAAATGATTCAAGCAACGATTGCTTCTGGTTCCCTTCAAGGCCTCTCACTTCATGGGGGAGCCCCTATAGCTTATTAACAATTTGTAGATGATAACCTCTTGTTTGGCCACCCCTCTGTGCATGAAGCATGCTCTTTTCAAAAGATCCTCAATATTTTCTCTAAAGCCTTTGGTGCATCCATTAACCTCGAAAAGTCTCAAATATTCTTCTTTAACACTGATGTTGTCTCCAAGCGCAACATAGCTCGCATTATGGGCTTCGCCACCTACTCTCTACCAACTAAGCACCTCGGAGCTCCCCTCTTTGACTCAGGCATCAAGCATTCCTCTTGGAGAGAGCTTATTGAGAAGATTGACTCATGCATCTCCTCCTGGACCTTTCGCTCTCTCAATCTCCCCTGTCGCCTTACCCTCCTCAAATCCGTCCTCTAGTCCATGCCCCTTTACCTATTCTCGGTTCTTGCTACATCCAAATGGGTCCTTAAGTATCTAAGAAAGATACAACAGTCCTTCCTCTGGGGAAAAATTCAACAAAATAATAGGTGGGCCCTAGTAAGCGAGAAGGAGACCCTGACATCAACAATGAAGCACTCTCAGCGAAAATTTGGTGGAGATGGATCTCCAAGAATGATTCTCCCTAGGTGCAATTATGGAACTGTAAATATGCTCCCCAATGGGGCCCCTCCCAGCTCATCAGGTACGACTCTGACCCCTCGAGTTCTCTTATATGGCGGGAAACCAACTCTCAAAGGGCCCTCATCCAACAACATAGTTTCTGGGAAATCAAAGATGGCTCCCTCACACTCTTCTGGAAGGATTCTTGGAAGCAAATGCCCAAACTTAACAGCCTCCCCATCTACCGTGCTTCACTGGATATCTGGAAGGCCACTTCAAATTCTGTTGTCCATGATTTCTGGGACCCTGCCGAAACTTCCTCCTTTAGAGCTTGGAAAAATCCAAGGCTATGGCAACCCGGAATACCAACATAAGACTTTGAGGCCGTCTGGACAGATCTTCAAACAAGGAAAATCAGCTTCTCTCATGGCCATGACATCATACGCTGGGGTCACCTACCCAAGGGCTCTTTTACAGTTAAAGAAGCCTATTCCATCCTAGCTCAAAGAGACGCTATCACTCTCTTTCCTCTTTGGAAGAAGATTTGGAATCCTTCTTTATGGCCAAAGGTTTCAACTTTTCTATGGTTGCTGGCACACAAGAGTATTCTCACCTGGTATACCTTGCAGAAAAAAGGCTTCATTGGCCCCCCAATCTGTGTCATGTGCAATCACAATGTAGAGAATATGGACCATTTGCTTGACTCATGCGGCTTAGCCTCCGGACAAAATGGCTAAAGCCTTCCATCGTTCCAACATAGTCAGAGGAGATATCATTGGTACCTTTCAGCATTGGGATACCAATCCTTTTCAAAGTAGTCAACTCAATAGACTTTGGGACCTCACCCCAGGTTTCCTAGTCTGGAATATCTGGAAGGAAAGGAACTACAGAATCTTTGAAGGAAAATGCAACCCCACTGACAAAATCTGGGACATGCTAAAAAAAAACCTTCAGGAAACTCTGTTTATTACCCCTGGCATACCTCTAATCTCCCCACCTCTGATCTGGAGCGGAGCATTCTTCACATCTAGAACTTCACGCAGCCGAACCCCCCCTCTATCTTGTCACGCCCTAACCCTCGCATCTCCAGCGCTTCTCACATGTCCCCCCCCCCGGTCTCTACAAGCTCAACTTCGATGGCGCCTCTAAAGGAAATCCTAGTTTGGCAGGTTTTGGGGGAGTTTTCCGTGACCACGAGGGTCAATTACTTAGAATCTACCATGGCAATATTGGGCATGACAGCAACAACGCAACGAAATTGGATGGTCTCTCGCAGGGCATCATCATTGCCAATGAATTCATTCTCCACCCTCTCATCGCCGAAGGATATTCTCAACTTCTTCTTAATATGGCTTCCAAAATCCAGAATGGTTCTCAGATTGCCAAACTCTCCTGCAGTTGGAGATTAGAAAACAAAATTCAAAGGCTGGATGTTGCTTTGAGTAATCACATAAACATCACTTTCCAACATGTGATGCGTCAAGCAAATTCCCTAGCTGACATATTAGCTAATGAAGGTGTCTCTTACAATCTCACTCTCTAGACTGGAAACCCTTCCAACTCCTCCATTCAACTTAAGCAATTCTGCATCATTCAAGCCAGAAAGGATCTCTCCCCCCCAGATGCGGGTGACACATCGACCGCCAACGCTGTAGCAGAGAGTGCCACATGCCCACCTAGCAGTACGGAGCCTCCACCTAGTACCAGACCCCATGCTGCCCATTCCCCCAGACTCCTGCATTAATGGTGGACATGACTCTTCTCCACTTGGCCCTTTCACACGTACCTAGTATTATAACCCACATGGCTCGGTGGGTGGCATTAATGCTGGCCCTGGTTCCTACGTCCCTTCCTCTCCTCTGGTTTACCTCCGCCATTAAAATCTTGTGCGACGTCTCCTCCTTCCAGTGGTGCTCTCATTGATATGAGGTCCACACTCATGCACCTGCTGTCATTACCCGCCTTTTCTACTCTCTGTCTGTTTCCATAGCAGAAAGTTCGGCTCCTGCTCAGTCTTCCTGTGACATTACTGATACTGCCATGAAGCGCACACGAGGAACCTCCAAGCGAGGCTCTAGCCATGGCACTGGTAAACCGACGTCTGCTGTCGAGAAGGAGCACTCCACCAATATCGGCTACCAAGACAACGTTTCCATTTTTGTTCGGCGTCTGGTTGACGACTGGGAATCACACAATGTAGCAGAAATCTTGGCTTTAGGCAGCCAGGGCACTCAAGGGAACTACTACTGGCTTTTGAAAAATATGATTGGCACCCTAGTGGAGGAAAAGCTCACTAATTGGAACATGGCTAAGGTTGCTATCATGGATACCAGGGCTAACATGGCTCATTTAGATGGGGTGCTCGTCGCTCTGGATGCCAGCCTGACTGGCCAAATATATTCTCTATTTCCTCACCCGGTTCCTCCGATAGGTTATGGTCCAGCAGGTCCCGTTGCTGGTTCAGGGGAGGCGTTAATTGTTCACACTGAAGGCGCTTCCACTACCGTGGCTGCTCAGGCTACTGGCATCTCCTTACATGATTCCATGGGTATCACCGCTTCAGATGGAGTGGTCCCTACTTGCGGCCCCAATTTTGGTCCTGATTCTCCAACGGCAGTGGTGGTGAAGGGAGATTCCCTCCCTGGGATATCCTTCTTGTCCCCTCTACCATTGACGTTTTGCACTACAAGCATGTCCAGAAAGCTGAGGATGAGGCGGTTCTCCCTCGAAAAGATGAGCCCTTGCCAATCAAGCTCCCAATGCAATAGTGGGATGACGACTTCTTTGGCTCCTATCCTATTTCTGAGGAAAATCATGGCTCCAAGAATGCACAATCCAACACCTAAGGCGGCTCGGTATGAGCACAGTTCTCCTGGTTTTTGCATTAAGCTATTTACGTTTAGTATGTTTCTGTCTTTGGTCCTTATTTAGATGATTGTCTATATCTATAGTATTGTTCTGTTTCTCTCTTTCCTTATCGGTTGTCATGAGGTTTATGTTGCTGGGCTTGTCCACGGAGACTCTTTTTGTAATACTGGTTCCATGAGAAGCTTCAGAAAGCTAATTTCATATTCTCATGAAGATTGTAACTCTTTTTGTACTATAATATAATTTTACTATGTTGCTTACAAAAAAAAAATGAGAGACATATAGAAAGATTAACATACAATTAAACATACTTTTTTTTTATGTTCTTTCTTTGGAAAAATAATTAAATAGTATATTGTAATTTGTATGTTAAAATGATAAATAAAAATTGTAATGTATTGTTATTTATATTTTAGAGTATACAATATCTTAGATTACTAAGTAATACATAAATAAATGAAAAATTGTATGGAGACAAGTAATACCTTCTTATTCATAAATTCATTTTTTCGATAAACTACCTTTCAACTTTGGATTAACATTTTTTTCTTCTGAATATATCTATATCTATATCTATATATCTATATCTATATCTATATATAGCCATTAACATCTTAGATTATTAAGCTATTATATTTAAAAATAAATCTATCTATCTATTATATTTAAGAATGAACCTTTCTATCTTTGTTAAAGAAGTGTATACTTAACCAATCAACACATGGTCCAATGACTCTAATTTTGGATATATCATTGTTATATCTAGAATAAAATCTTAAAAAATAGAATATTAATAATTACATAAATTTTAGAGATAGTTTCAAAAATTTGGACAAAATAATCTAATCATAGCATTAAAATGGAAAAACTACCTCAACTATGAACATAGTGTAACTTTAAGAACAATACATAATAGCATTCAATGGAATAACTACCTAAACTATGACCATAATATAAATTTAAGAACAATACATGTGATTGTATGAAAATACAAAAGTAAATCAACTTTATAATGTTTCTTAAATAATATTATAGTACTAGGAAATTTATAATTAGTTTTAATGGTTTACTTTTTTTAATTATTTATATGTATGGTTCAAGGATACAAGCAACTTGAATTTGGCTCTAACCACAATGGGGTTGATATGAACTCATGCTCTAAAACAAATGTTTTCAAAGTGCATGTACAACATGGTTCTTTCAATATTCAAGTTCGGAGGGAATATTAAATGCTAGTTTCCACGTAGAAAAATTGAATGGAATAGATGTTGAGAAGTAGAGATTACCTAAAGCTCCCTTACATCACTCCTAGAGTCCCCCACATGTGCCTGAAGGTGCCCTCCTTGTCCTTACACTTGTCCCCACCCATGGTTGTCTTCTCCTTCATCTTGGGCAACTATTTCCTAGTGGTCTTGGGCTTCATCTACAATGTCTTTTCCAAGCCACCCTAAAGTTGAAGAAATTTGAATATCTCTTTAGTGTGGTTCTATCAACTATCATACAAGTATAACTTGTCACCTTGACATTGTCTTAATCTAAGACATTCTTTTCTAGGTTTATGTTGACATTTGAAAAATCTTTAAACTTTTAACCTAAATTAGTATCATACCTTGTTGGATGATTTCATCAATTTGAATGCAGTTGGATTGTTAAATATTGGAAAGCAACTAAAACTAGTTTGTCTCCCTAATGTTTTATGTTATGAATATATTTTTGAATGTGACAAGAATTTGAATAAATTTTAGATATCAAACTCAATACCAAGCAACACCAATCAACAATGAATGTGTTACTCCTATCTACTCAATTATTGTTATTACTTTTGTTGAAACCTTACAATACATTTTTTGTTGCATGAAATCGACATACCTTACATTACATTTTTGTTACATGAAATCAACATACTTGGAATCAATGCTAGTGAGATGGGCTAGAATATATGCTTGAACATTGGCTTAATGGAGTATTCTTCGTCATGATACAAGGTGAAAATAATGAATATATTAGAAAATAGTAGGCGAAGTTCCCCTTTTGTCCATTAAAAATAGAAAACTAAATGCTAATATGGGTGTTGTTGAACTTTGGTTGTCATTGATGTCAAAGAGGACTTAGTGTCTATGTGCTAGTTTGAAGAAGTACATAAAACTATGTGTGCAAGTCCTTAATCCCACTTAGTCGTGGTACTCCAAAGTTGATGTCAAAGAGGACTTAGTGTCTATGTGCTAGTTTGAAGAAATATATAAAACCATTTGCACAAGTCCTTAATCCCACTTAGTCGTGGTACTCCAAAGTTGATGTCAAAGAGGACTTAGTGTTTATGTGCCAGTTTGAAGAAATATATAAAACCATGCACGCAAGTCCTTAATCCCACCAAGTGATGGTCCCCAAGTGTGAAAGTCCCACCAAGCTAATGAATCAGTGTGCGCAAGATCCAATTAGACATGGTACCCCATTTGCACAAATTAATACAAGTGGAAGATGCTTGGGTAAGTTTGTTTGAAAAGAAAGGAAGAAGGGGTGTTACCATTTAGAGAAGCCCCAACTTGTGGATGCATTGTTTGAACAAGTTGAGTATAAATAAGAAGTGATTTTGATGAGTGAATAGGTAAGCTTGGAAGAATGCATGGAGTAATATTTTGAATTGACAAGATTCAGTGAGAGTAAATGATGAGGGGAATCCGAAGAAACATAAGTTGATGAAGTGCGCGAGGCAACAAGAAATGCAGAAGCACAAAGAGCAAATGCACAGATCTGAGAATTTGTGAAAAGGTGCAAAAAACATGTGGATGTATATGTGCAAAAAATTTATGTTGTAGAGAGGATCAGTGGTGCAATACAGTGTAATAGAAATAGTAGTTTGAGTTTAGCCAGTGGAACAGTGCGCGGTCAGTAAAGCAAAGCGTAAATATTTTTGCATGCAGACCTGAAGTCATGAATCTATACTATCTACATCTCAGGGAGGTTGGAGGAGGAAAGGAAAGGAGATCTGTGTCTCCACTCAGGTTGGTGCTTGAACACTGCGAGTTGGTGCTTGCACAAAGGATTGGTGTCCTCACAAGTTGGAGCCTGGTTCAACAAGTTGGTGCTTGCCAGTGGGATTGGTGTCCCAATCAGAGGAATGTCTAAGTGAGTCAATGCTCACATCAATGGAGATTGGTGTCTCATGTCTTTATCTATAATATAATGTTTATATATATATATATATATATATATATATATATATAAAAGTTTCTCCAAATATTTGTGCACAATTTGTTTTTATTGATGTGGTGTTAAATTGCAATTAGTGCATGTTTTTAAAAGAGAATAATTTGTAAATCTGTGTATGATACTGATCCACCCCCCCTGCTTGTATAATTAATAATCCCAACAGGTGTTTAGTACTAAATATTAAATGCTTAGTGGGTAGGTGGATTGGTTTGTGTAGATTTTAGTCTCCATCAAGTCACCTATTCGATTCCCATGGATTTGTTATGGCATATTGACCATTTAAACCCCAATATACACTACACTGTGTGAGGATGCTATCATCAACAAAGAAAAAAAACTAAAATCCTACAATATATTAATAATATCTAGTTAGCTAGCACTATATTTATTTAGATGGGATACATGTTATCAATATGGGTTCCATGTCATTAATGGTGTATTAAACCCTTTTCTCCCAAAATAAAATTATGCAAATAAATAATATTTTTTGTACTTAGAATTTCAATTTTGAATTTGTAATGAAATAAAATAGCATTGACTGTAGCTCAACTATAACACAACTATCTTTCTTCAATTGCAACACAATCACTTAAAGAGTCAAGTTCACACATAGTTAAGCACTGACCATAGGGTGATTCCATGAAGGTGGTTCACGATTTTTGGCAAGTGGGGCGCCACAAATTTGTGCAACCGACCCTCGATCGAGGTATTTTAAAGCCATAAATCGAGGTATTAAAACCTCGATCGAGGGTTTTAAAATACCTCGATCGTGGGCTTTAAAACACCTCAATCGAGGGTTAAAAAAAGATCTCAATCGAGATATTGAAACCTCAATCGAGGGCTTGGTTAAACCCTCGATCAAGGAATTGCTTCATCGAGCTGTTGAAACCAAATAAAAAAAGTAAAAAACAGGCCCGCGACCATTTTCAACGAAAGCGACCGACAACTAACTCCTCGACGAAGGACCTAATACCACAACCACGCCACCGCACACCATGTCGTCCACTCCACCAGGTAAGTGGACCATAAACCCCACTTATTTATTTTTTAAATAAAATTTATTTTCTTGTTTGTTTTTTATAAATTTATATCAACCAACAACGTTTATGTTGTCAGTTTTATTTCTAAATGTGTATTGGAAAGTAGAAATGTTGGGGGATTACACATTTGGAAATAAATTAAGCAACATTTTTTTTAAAGCATCGATTGAAAACATATGTAGCAAAAGCAGTTACATTAGATTAAATATGTTTTAAATTTTAAATTTAAGTTTTATTTATTTTTTCAATTTATGAATATCTAGATTTATATCAACCGGTAGCGTTTATGCTATCGATTTTATTGTAAAATGTGTATTGGCAAACATAAATGCTATCCATTTTTTTCAATCCTCTGAGAATGCCGGGAGGATTGGAAGAAAAACATATCTCAAAATAAAACCGGCAACATAAACGTTGCCGGTTTTTTTTCCAATAAATTTCAATAATTTCATATAACCATGTAACAAGAAACATTAACATTAAAAAAAAACATTTGAAAAACTTTGAAATTGAAATTTCAATTTCAATTACAGATTTCAATTGCAATTTCAGTTTGAATTGTAATTTGCAATTTCAATTTCAATTTAATGAAATTGCAAATTGCAATTGGATTTGCAATTGCAATTTGAAATTTGAAATTGATATTGAAATTGACATTTGAAATTCAAATTGATATTGGAAATAGAAATGGAAATGGAATTGGAATTGGAATTGGAATTTGAAAATTGAAATTTGTAAATTGCAATTTGAAATTTGACTTGTGGCTTATTGGTGTTCACCGACCATAATTGCAATTTGAAATTTCAAAATTGAAAATGAAAATGAAATTGAAATTGAAATTGAAATTGAAATTGAACTTGAAATTTGAAATGACATTGAAATTGAAAATTGAAATGGAAATGGAAATGAAAATTGGGAATTGGAATTGGAAATCAAAATTGAAATTGAAATCGAAATTTGGAATTGAAATTGAAAGTGAAATTGATTTGAAATTTGAAATTGAAAACTGAAGTTGAAATTGAAAATTGTAAATAAAATTGGAATTGAAATTTGAAATAGAGAATTGAAATTGAAAATTGAAAATTGAAAATTGGAATAGAAATAGAAATGGAAATTCGGAAATGGAAATGGAAATGAAAATATAATTGGAAATGGAAATGGAAATGGAATTGAAATTGGAATTGGAATTGGAATTGGAAATTGAAATAGAAATTGAATTTGAAATTAAAACTTGAAATTAAAACTTGAAATTTGAAATTTGAAATTGAAAACTAAAGATGAAATTCAAACTGAAATTGAAATTTGAAATTTGAAATTGAAAATTGAAAATGAAAATGAAATTGAAATTGAAATTGAAATTGAAATTGAAATTGAAATTGATATTGGAAATTGGAAATTGAAATTGACATTGGAATTGGAATTCAAATTGAAATTTGAAATACAAATTTGAAATTAAATTGAAATTGAAATTTGAAATTAAATTGAAAATGAAAATGAAAATGAAAATTGAAATTTGAAATTGAATTTGAAATTTGAATTTTAGATGGAAATCCGAAATCAAAATCAAAATTAGAAATGGAAATTACAATTGAAATTGAAAGTGAAGTTGAAAATTCAAAATGAAATTGATTTTGAAAATTGAAACTAATATTGAATTTGAAATTGAAATTGAAATTGGAAATTGGGATTGGAAATTGGGATTGGAATTGGAAATTGCAATTGAAATTGAAAATTTGAAATCGAAACTTGAAATTGAACTTTGAATTTGAAATTTGAAATTCAAAATTCAAAATTCAAAATTGAAATTGATATTTGAAAATTGAAAATTTGAAATCGAAATTAAAACCGAAACTTGAAATTGAACTTTGAATTTGAAATTTGAAATCCGAAATTGAAAATTGAAATTAAAAATGAAATTTGAAATTGATATTTGAAAATTGAAATTGAAAATGTAATCTGAACTTGAACTTGAACTTGAAATTGCAATATGAACTTGAACTTGAAATTGAAATTGAAATTGAATTTCAAATCCAAATTGGAAATTTGAATTTGGAATTTGGAATTTGAGATTGAAATTGAAATTGAAATTGAAATTGAAATTGAAATCGGAAATTTGAAATTGAAATTTGAATTTGAAATTGGAAACTTGAAATTGAAATTGAAATTGAAAGTTGAAATTTGAAATTTGAATTTTGAATTTGAATTTGAATTTGAAATTGGATTTGGAACTGAACTTGAAATTGAAATTGAATCTGAATTTGAAATTTGAAATTGAAATTGAATTTGAAATCGAAATTGAAAATTGAAATTGAAATTGGAGTTTGAATTTGAAATTGAAATCTGAAATTGAAATTGAAATTGAATTTGAAATTGAATTTCAAATTGAAATTGTAAATTTGAATTTGGAATTTGAAATTTGAAATCTAAATTGAAATTGAAAGTGAAATTTGAATTTGAAATTGAAATTGAAATCGAAATTTGAAATTAAAATTGAAATCGAAATTTGAAATTTGAAATTTGAAATTGAAATTGATATTTGAAATTGAAATTGAAATTGAAATTGAAATTGAATTTGAATTGAATTTGAAATTTGAAATTTGAATTTGAAATGTGAAATTTGAAATAGAAATTGAAATGTGATGTAGAGAGTTCTCAAGAGCGTCCTTCATTGCTTGCTCGATGGAGCACAAGAGGATCCGACGTCGCCCCACAATGTGGCCATCATCAACACTCTCGTTCACAAAGGAGCGAGGCCACACTGAGGTCACCTGCTGCTGGTGGAAGCAGCAGGAGAGATAGTGCGTTGGTTCATGCCGAGTCCCGATGATATACATCTTGATCCCAAGGAGGAGGATGTGTGCCGAGACACAGGTACATTAGGTGCATATTTTGTTTAGACACGTTTTCGGTAAATTTTTAATATAGATTGCATTCAATTTCACTTGCAAGTTATAATATATATTTTCACTAACATTTGTGTTTTTGTTTGGATTGCAAGTGCATCGGTAGGATCATACAACAATGAGGTTTCTCGTATCACTCTTGTTGATATTACCACCCAGCGAGAGTGGGTGCACTCATGCGCCTGCACAATCAAGGAGGATTCTTCTACCAGATGCTCATTATGAATGATGCTGACAAAATTTGATGATATGTTGTCCCTCTATAAGAAAGTGGGATCTCCAAGTGACATCTAGCATTTTACATGTTAGAGGAGAAGATAGGATGTCATGGGTCCCCATAAATGGGATGATGTCAAATCCGCCACAAGATGGTATGATGTCAAGGGAACTTTGTTTGACATCCCTCCTGATCTCCTTGTTGGTCAATTGCTTAGACTCAAGGAGTTTAAGCTCGAGGCCGCTGCACCGTATGAATATGATAGATTCATTCTAGATATGCACCCAGACTACACCAGCAAAGGATCTAAGTTCTTTGGTGCTAGTATGGGATGCTCCTACCAACGTCTTAGAGCTCGTAGAGACCCTTTTTTCATGCAACCCCATCCAAGTTTGGTACCGATTCCAAATAGGATGGTTATCAGGTCAGGGGTCGTAACACAACCATCCCATATTGCTACAAAGGCTAGACGGGGGATTGCAGACTCATTGTTCACTGCCATGGGCAGTGCTATTGTTGTCGTGCAGGGAGAGACGTTTAGACCACCCCTTGCACATGCACAACCAGAGATAGAGTAGGTCGACGATGACCTACTCAATTTTTTTGATGATGAGGCCATACGAGGGTATGATCGGTTAACCAGAGATGCATACTTTCATATGTATCATAGATACGACACTCCAGGACAGGTATATTTTTGTACAATTATGTATATATGCTATCATGTTACATCATATTATATGTTGTAAATTGAATGCTCAATAATACTTAAGGGGTGTATTTTATTGTGCCATGCAGGGGACCACATGCATGGATGAGCTCTTTCGTAGTGATCCATTGGTTGGTCCATCCACTCGTCCTAACCCACTGGACATAATCATTGAGGTAAGTTATAATTTATGTTCCAATTTAATTTGTGTTTATTAATCTCAGTTTATAATTTATGTTTTAATTCTTAATTTGAGATTTTATGGTCTAGATCCTAACTTTGAATTTCAAATTGTATAGGGCAAAGGCAAGGCCATTGCTCGAGATGACACACATGAGGATTGCGAAGGTCCTGACCAACCAGGCCTAGACACGGAGGTCGGTTTTAATTTATGTTCCAATTCATTTCACATTTAGTAATTTCAATTTATACTTTATGTTTTAATTCTTGAATTATAAATTTTATGTTTTAGTTTTAATTTTTAATAAATCTAACTTATTACATGTAATTGCATCTTACACAGGCATCACTACAGGTGGGAGTTGATGCTGCAATCACTTTCTCAGATGATTGGGATGCAGCTTGTCCACGTGGTCCTGACGAGGGCCCATCTACCTAGATTCTGACCCAGGTGCTAGATATCACCATTGAATCAAGACAGGTGATTTTCACATCCATCCATTAAAAATTTTCACTTCTTGTTGAATATTATACATTGGTCAAAATCTAACTAACTTAGAGAGTTCACAATTTTAACTTTTATAGTATGCTGAGATCGAGGCCTTCTTTCATAGTTTACTGCCTCAAGGCTAGCATGGTCTACTACAAGTGAAGGTAGTCACAGGGCCGATCAAGGGCCTCGTGGGGGTAGCGGCCAACGTCTTGATGATGTATACATTTTCATGTTTTGTATATTTTCATATTTTGGATATTTTCATGTTTTGGATGATCTATGTATACATTTTCATGTTTTAGATATGGACTTCTATCATATATATGGACTTTTATCATATATGGACTTTGGATATGGACTTTTGGTTATTTTGTTATATATATTTGTTATCTATTTTGTATATTTCATCATATTGAGGTCTTCATGTGTATTTTGTATCTTGATTTGAAACCGATCGTCTTTTATATTACATCTAGATATAGTTATTACAGTTACATTTATGTTTTGTTGTTTCAATTGCAAATTTAATGTACATTGATTACAATATAAAAGTTCAATCTCAATTATATTACAATTGCAAATTCAAAATTTTAAATTCAATTACATTACAATTTAAAATTTAAATTACAATTTTACATTACAGTCTACACATTACAATTCAGTTACATGTTACACATTGCAATTCAATTACAATTTCAAATTGCAACTACATTACAATTGCAAATTCAAAATTTAGAATTCAATTGTACATTACAATTTAAAATTGAAATTACAATTACATTATGTAATCTACACATTACAATTCAATTACAATTTACACATTCCAATTCAATTACAATTTAAAATTTAAAATTTAATGTGTAATTTCAATTGAAAATCCAATCTGTAGTTACAATTTAAAAGTTCAATTTCAATTACATTACAATTGCATTTAAAATCAAAATTTAAAATTCGAATACATAACAATTTAAAATTTGTAGTACCTCTAGACTGTTGTAGACTTTGTGGGCACTTGTCGAGTGACCCGGCTAATTGAAACTTCAAAAAAATAACCCTTTGATTTTATATTTCCGAATAATCGAAGAACAACTGAGTATGTTCATGACAACAAGTGATGAATGGAAAATAATGAATTGAATAACATTAGTGGAAGTGGATAATTTATCTAAATTTGATGAAAAATTGCATGTTGCTTAATGGTTGGTTGTGTTATGAAAAATGTGATATGTGTACATGAATATGATGCTTAATGAGTAGTTGTATGATGAAATATGTGATGTGATCAAAATAAATGAATATTGGCTTAATGACTAATTGATTGATGAAATATATGATATTATGAGTAAACTATGGTTGCTTAACGATTAGCAGTTTATGAAATGAATTGGGATGATTAGGAAGAAATTATGATGCTTAACGACTAGCGGGTTATGAAATAGATTATGATGAATGAAAACAGAGCTACTGATGTGTGCTTTTGAGCATGTGTGTAACGACAGGAGAAACGGTTCACTAACGGACACACAAAGGAAATAAAGGGTTGTAGAGTACGAATAAATCACACATGGAAGAATGACGATGGTCCCGACTTCCTACAGAATTCCACGCATGAGTTGAAAATCCCCTATCTACTTACTCGGGGAAGCGTGAGGTCATGCGAAGTGGACCATGATGGAGTTGGTCACGTACGATTTGGGGGGCGCGTAGTAAGAACAGACTTACTCCTCAGCGCCATTAGTCTCCAATAGCATGTAGATAAAGGATTGAAGGTAATAGATCCTAAATCCCTAAATGAAGTTCCTACAAATCAGATGCAACAAAGAGGTATCAAAGAAAGGACTCGACGATGTGGTGCCTTGTCGATAAACGGAAATGATGGACAAAAGGACCCGACGATGTGGTACCTTATTGATAAACGAAAATGACAGACGAAAGGACCTGACGATGTCGTACCTTGTCGATAAACGGAAATGATGGATGAAAGGACCTGACAATGTGGTACCTTGTCGATAAACGGAAATGACGGACGAATGGACCCAACAATGTGGTACCTAGATCCTAGACGGATATAATTGATGAACATTATGCATAAAAATTTATGAATTGCATTTAGGCCATTTGCACATGAAATACATTTTTGGTAATTAAAATAATAGAAAATATTATTTTAGGAGCAAATGGAATACTAAGTTTTAGCATTTAGTTAACATTACTTGCACCCACAAAAAATAGAAACTTGATTGAACATCAAAGGGGACAAACTTGAGTAAATCTAGGAAGGTAGGTGCACACTCTTGGAAATATGACACATAGATGGGTGAGCTAAATTACTTTTGAATAATTAAAAATTAGGCATTTTTAAATGAAGTGACATGTGTCGTAAGGAATTTTCCTATATAAGGAAGGCTTGAGGAAAGGGAAAAGGACCCTATGGCTGTATGGTTATCGTAATTTTTGTAAGACATTGATTTGCTACTATTGGAGTATGGAAAGAGATTTTGGTGGGGGGGGTACCCACTTCTGAGTCTCTAGATTTGTGTGTGAGCTCTACGGCCCCACTGCTCGGGGGTTCGGGAGGAAGAAGAGTACTCCCGATAAGGAAGGGAAGCTAACCGAGGTGTTTGTCGGTGATTCGTGGAGATCGACGGGAACAACGAAGCTGCAATCCTTCATCTCTTCAAAAAGGATTACCTCAAGCCTCTCAAACAGGTTAGAAATAATTAGATTTCTTTTCTCCCTTATATTCTCTTATATGTATGATTGTAATTTATTTAGATTTAGAAAGGATTCGTTTAAAAGTTTTCATATAAAATGCTATGAATTTTCCGGCACATTTTATCGTTGCATACTTGAATAATGGCTGTGAGATATGTGTCTAATTGTATTACCACTGTACACAGAGAAAGATAGAATCATAAAAGTAACATTGAACATGAATAGGTGATGTTGTAACTCTTATTTCTGTGCTATGTATGGTCTATACTACCTCTTTGATAGATCATAATTGTGCCGAGTATTTGTAATTCTTATTTATGTGCGATGTGTGGTATATACTATCTCTCTGTGATAGACCATACTTGCGCCCATCATTTTGTAATTCTTATTTCCGTGCGAGGTATGATCTATACTCTCTCCGTGATGGCTCATACTTGTGCCCAACTATCTGTAATTCTTATTTATGTGCGATGTGTGGTCTATACTATCATTGTAATAGACCATACTGGCACCCATAACATAAATCTTTACTTTTGTGCGAGGTGTGGTCTATACTCCCTCTGTAATAGAACATACTAATTGCGCCCAAAATTCACAGTCTTAACCCTGTGCGATGTGAGGTTTAGATCCTCTGAGATGGAGCAATCCCACACGCACAGATCAGAAGCTTAACTCTGCTCTTTCATTATGTAATTACTGTAGTAAGACACTCCAAACTGCCATATCGTGGTAGTCATCTATGTGCAATTGACCACACACTGGATCTCTGTGTAGTATACAATTTGGATGATATAGAATTTCAGTGCTACCTAGTACTCAGTTTCTGTTAGATACTTGCTTAACCTCTGCATAATTTAACAGTACTGTACCCACCCATTATGCTTTGATAATCCTGAAATTTTACATTGGGTAATGGCGGCTTACTGGCGAGTTCGCTTTCCCTTTTAATAAGTTATGTTTATGTTATATTCAATTAAATTAGCGTATCATTGATATGCTGCACCGATCGAATGCTTAAATATATAGATAGTGTAATACTGGTTTTAAGGTTAGAGTCTTGAGACCTCCGTCGAGGATTCCTTTCTTAGCATAAAATTATGTTGAGATTCCGTCGAAGTTATGACTCCTTCCAAATTCGGAGGTATAAAACTATGTGTGTATTCCAAGGATCTCTCCCTTAGAACATAATATGGTTAGTGGTATATCTGATGTACCTTTCCTATGCAACGTTTTTAACACCCTAACACCAGATTGAGTAAAATCTAGTATTAAACTCTGTGCTTGAATGTTGATCCTAGTTCTGCTAAACACCACCAAAACACCAGATCATGAATGGGCCGATGTCTGTCACTACCCTAATCCTGCTATTGATGGCATTACACCTAACTTCTGTCAAGACTCATCCATAACGCCTAGATCGTATATTATTCGATCTCCAACGTTGACTAAATCTTATGTATAATATTCTATTTAGTATTTCGACTTGACTTACACCATATTACCCTGGAACGTGGAATCCTTCTTTCTGAAAGGTGTCCCTTTATCACTGAGGTAATTCAACGAAATACTTCTGGTTTGTGATAAATCAATCTTTATGTTCCTTGTTGTATATTTCATTTGATCTACTAGTTATGTATAGTGTGAGTTAGTTCGACATAGGTTCCAGTATCTAAATCACAAATATTTATTAAGCCAACTCAAAATCCACTAGTGGAGCGAGTGGTGTTCCTTCTTAGATTGCTTGGCGAACCAATTGAGGGTCATCCCAGATCAATCTCCTTATTCCACGAATTTGTGGCAAGTGTAATATTCATGCGGCTATAATATTAAAGAATGTGGTTGTAGATAAAATTATTTATTTTAAATTATGTCATAGATGTGTCCTTAATATGTACGCTATATTGAATAAGTCGAGGTGTCAATGTTTACGTGAGAGTCTCCTTTTAGGAAGTAATCTACTATTTATTAGAGGGGAACGATGTCATTAAGTTCCTCTCCAATTACATATTAACGCCTTGGATATGTTTCATTTGAAGTTACTTGGATGCCATGATTAAAATCTTATATTCATATGCAAATAGAATGTAAGTGAAATAAGGATTGTATTGCTTAAGTGTTAAATGGATATGCTTCACTTTTAGACTATATTCATATGCGTTGTATTAAATAAGATCGGAGTGCCATGGCTTTAGTCAAGAATATATAAATATGAATGAAAAAAAAATAGTCAGGGTTGTGATGCATAAGCATTAGTTGAAGTACCTTACCTTTACGCATTATTCAATAGCATTGTTTTAGAAAAAGAATAGTATACCATGATTATAGTCTAGAGTTATATTCTTTTGCAATACAATCAAAGATGGTAGTATTATGGTTTAGATATTATTTCCATCACTTTTATATTTTCTTTAGGTGGAATCCTTTACGAAAACAAGATTTATATTGTGATCATGTCCGTGTAATGACATCTCTAACAATATGTTATGTTGTCTATTCCAATTAAATATATTTATGAAGTTAGGATAGGTTCTAAGCGGTATGTTGATCGAGATGCATTCTACTGTTTTGATTATACTATGATTAGGTGATTAAAATACTAAGATAAAATAATTTGGGATTCTTAGCTTTTTTACAAAACAAAAAAAAACACCTTCTCGATGAGCGAAGCCCTACATTTGGTATCAAATCCAGTCGAACCTTGACCGGACCATGAAAACTAGTAAGTTAACTTCTACAAAAACATTAGACTATATTTATGAGAGTTAAAGTGTCACTAATTATATTTTATTATTATGAATAAAGTCGATAGATTGTACATTACAATTGCGGGTTAAGGACCGTCGTAGGTGAAGAGGGAAGAGGGAGAGTCGGAAGAGGACGACGTGTACGTCCTCCACCCTCGCCAACTTCTACAACGACCCTACCATGATAGGAAGAGAAAGAAACCTTCCTTGCTGGAGGAGTTTTTTTATTGGTAAAAGGTTTTTGACGAATGACCTGGAACACTACCTGGTCTACTGCCACAACGCGGGCTAGACTTCACTTTTGAACTCAGACCTAGAACATAACCTTTAGCTAGAACCCCTTACCGAATGTCGGTACAAGATTTAATAAGATGTGGATTCAACTTTAGAAATTGTTAGCCTCGGGACTGAGTAGACCTAGTGTACCACCCTGTGAAGCAACTGAAATCATTGACAAGAAGAAGGATGGGTCACAACGACTATGCATCGAGTATCGTCAAATGAAATAAGGAACCAAATACCCTCTGCCTAGGACTGACGATATTTTGATCAAATGAAGGGCATGACTATATTCTCCAATATTGATCAGAGAAAAGGTTTTCATCAATTAAGAACAAAGGAAAAATAAATCCCTAAGATGGCTTCCAAGAAGAGATTCAGGCACTATGGGTTGATAGTGATACTTATTTGATTAACATATGTACCTAGTGTATTTATGAAATTAATAAATAGAGTGTGTCGTCGATGCCTAGATAGATTTGTACAAGTATTTTGGATGGTAGGTTGAGCAGTCCCAGGACACTAGAAGAATAAGAGGAACACTTAAGAGAAGTGCTACAACACTTAGGAGGGAACCCTTTTTACAAAAATTTATTGGAGTATTCATTCTTTTAGAAGCAAGAGAAGGAGGTTCATTACCTTAGGTCACATTATTTTGGGTGAAAGAATTGCAGAATATCCTCTAATGACAGAAGCAATATCGGAACGGCCAACACCCTCTAGCATACATGGGGAATGAAGCTTTGAGGGACTTGTGGGACATGGTTAATGCTTTGTAGAGGTCTCTCCAAGTGGGAGGACCCATGACAAAATTATACACTTTAATTTTTGTTTTACAGAGATATGAGAAGGGGATTTGCACTAAAGAAGCTATTGTCACCAACATCTATATTAAGAGTCCATGACATAGACCGAGATGTTCAAGTAAGTATGGATGTGAGGAAAGGAAGAATTAGGGTGAGTATTAATGCATGAAGAGATGATGATTACTTACACTTCCCAAGGATTCGACCACACGAAGGAAACTAAGTGGCCCATGGCATGGAGATAAAAACAATGATTTATGCAGATGAGACTATTTAGTCAAAAATAATATCGAAACAAAAACTAAAACTGATCATTGTGGATTACGGCATATACTTACATTAAGCTACTTAAATACAAGACATGGAAGATGGAAAGAAATATACTCGAGTGGAGTGTGAGAGATGTTCCTTAGATACTGAAGGATTACTAAAATACAAACAACCATATTGATGTACCAGAAAACAAAGAGACCCGAAATTGGATTTTATCAGAAGCTCACAGAAAGGTTTGCAGCACCCACCCTGGAATTAAAGGATGTTTGCGTATCTAAAATTTTTGTTAATGAGATTGTCATATTTCATGGGATACCGAAAAGGAAATAAATAATATTGCTGCATAATGCTCTGTATTATTAATTGGTTCATAAATTCTTAAGGTTACATGGCTGGATTGACAAGGTAAGCTTTAAATGCGAACTCTAATAATTATGAAGCTAAGGTTCCAAAGGAAATATTGCATACATATGTATACATCAAAGTATTGGATCATCTAGTAAATAAGGTGTATGCATGAATACGATGTAAAGGAATACTTGGACCTTTAGAAAGAGAAGGGACAGATACTTGTATACTCTTAAGTATAGATGGTGTAAGGATGATTTAGGATGAATTGAAACTATGTAAATGTTTATCATAAATTATGGGAGAAAACCTAAGAGGAGGACTAAGAATTTTATACATTATATAATGACCTTATGTATTCATACAATTCTAGTTATGTGAGAGGAAATCACAAAATATGGTTAAGAAGATTGCAAGTTTGTAAAGAAGGAATGACATGGTTAGGCGAATGTCATGGTCATCTCATAGAACATGTATTTGGGTTTGTAAAGTTGGAAAGAGAAAAAGGTATGAACATGCAATTATAACTGATGGAGTTTCAACGAATTATGACTATATATATTAATTGCGTCAAAAAGAAAATATTGTATGCTCATACATTATAGAATATATATATTTGGATACTTGTGTCTATACAATAAGAAATTTATTTACGGAATGATAAGTATTACGGAATAGACCTCACGAAACTCATATTCAGGGAAACTCTAAACCAGAATTCAATTAAGAATTCAACACCAACGTAATGTAGAGATAAATATAGGATGATGATCTTTGACAAAGAACATACAATGCACCTTAAACAAAGGGAGCGAACTTAGTGATTTTTTAGTATTACCATGCGAAAGTCAATTGGAAAGACACCCAAAAGTCTCCTTCCGCCTTTACTTAGATAAAAAGGGTCAATAGAGTGAAACATACATGAAATTTAGAGAAATGATCCCAAAGTTACTAGCATGAGAAATTGAGCCCCTTGACAAGGACATAGTGTAATTGGCAAAAATGAATGAAAAGATAAGTTATGTACGTGAGCTAGGTCACTAACTCACGACACCGTTGGGAGGTGTTAGAAATCAAAGGCATTAATGGAAATTATTGGGAAAAAATATTATGATATGTATAGTACATAAAATTATTGATGAAAGTGGAAGATGACGGCAAACGACATGGATGTGAAAATAAAATGAAACTCACCATGGAAGTACTACAAGAATTAACTTTGGAACAAAGTTCTATATAAGGAGGGGTGTATGTAGTGCCCCTAGACTGTTGTAGACTTTGTGGGCACTTGTCGAGTGACTCGGCTGATTGAAACTTCAATAAAATAACCCTTTGATTTTATATTTTTGAATAATTGAAGAACAACTGAGTATGTGCATGACGAAAAGTGATGAATGGAAAATAATGAATTGAATGGCATTAGTGGAAGTGGATAATTTATCTAAATTTAACTAAAAATTGCATGTTGCTTAATGGTTTGTTGTGTTATGAAAAATGTGATATGTGTACATGAATATGCTGCTTAACAATTAGCTGTATGATGAAATATGTGATGTGAGCAAAAGAAATGCATGTTGGCTTAATGACTAATTGATTGACGAAATATATGATATTATGAGTAAACTATGGTTTCTTAATGATTAGAAGTTTATGAAATGAATTGGGATGATTAGGAAGAAATTATGATGCTTAACGACTAGCGGGTTATGAAATAGATTATGATGAATGAGAACAGAGATACTAATGCGTGCTTTTGAGCATATGTGTAGCGACATGTGAAATGATTCACCGACGGACACACAAAGGAAATAAAGTGTCGTAGTGTACGAATAAATCACACACAAAAGAATGACGATGGTCTTGACTTCCTACGGAATTCCACGCATGAGTTGAAAAGCTCCTATCCACTTACTCAAGGAAGTGTGAGGTCGTGCGAATTGGACCACGACGGAGTTGGTCATGTATGAGTTGGGGGGCGCGCAGTAAGAACAGACTTACTCCTCAGCGCCATTAATCTCCAATAGTGTGTAGACGGAGGATTGAAGGTAACGAATCCTAAATCCATACATGAAGTTCTCACAAATCAGATGCAACGAAGAGGTATCGAAGAAAGGAATCGACGATGTGGTACCTTGTCGATAAACAGAAATGACAAACGAAAGGACACGACGATGTGGTACCTTATTGATAAATGGAAATCACAGACGAAAGGACTCGATGATGTGGTACCTTGTCGATAAACGGAAATGATGGACGAAAGGACCCGACAATGTGGTACCTTGTCGATAAATGGATATGACGGACGAATGGACCCGGTGGTGTGGTACCATATCGAATAAAAAACATAAAGGATGGATGGACCGAACGGTGTGATACCTAGATCCTAGACGGAAATAATTGCTGAACATTATGCATAAAAACTTATGAATTGCATTTAGGCCATTTGCACACGAAATAAATTTTTAGTAATTAAAATAATAGAAAATATTATTTTAGGAGAAAATAGAATACTAAGCTTTAGCATTTAGTTAACACTACTTGCACCCACAAAAAATAGAAAATTGATTGAACATCAAAGGGGACAAACTTGAGTAAATCTAGGAAGGTAGGTGCACACTATTGGAAATCTGACACATGGATGGGTGAGCTAAATTAATTTTGAATAATGAAAAACTAGGCATTTTTGGATGAAACGACATGTGTCGCAAGGAATTTTCCTATATAAGGAAGGATTGAAAAAAGGGAAAGGGATCCTATGGCTGGATGGTTATCGTAATTTTTGTAAGGCATTGATTTGCTGCTATTGGAGTTTGGCAAGAGATTTTGGTGGGGGCGGAATCCACTTCCGAGTCTCTAGATTTGTGTGTGAGTTCTATGGCCCCACTGTTCGGGAGTTCAGGAGGAAGAAGAGTACTCTCGATAAGGAAGGGAGGCTAGCCGAGGTGTTCGTTGGTGATTCATGGAGATCGACGGGAACAACGAAGCTGCAATTTCTTCATTTCTTCAAAAAGGATTACCTCGAGCCTCTCAGACAGGTTAGAAATAATTAGATTTATTTTCTCCCTTATATTCTCTGATATGTATGATTGTAATTTATTTAGATTTAGAAAGGATTCGTTTAAAAGTTTTCATATAAAATGTTATGAACTTTTTGACACATTTTATCGTTGCATACTTGAATAATGGTTGTGAGGTATATGTGCAATTGTATCACCACTGTACATAGAGAAAGATAGAATTATAAGAGTGACGCTGAACATGAATAGGTGATGTTGTAACTCTTATTTCTGTGCGATGTATATTCTATACTACCTCTGTGATAAATCATACTTGCGCCCGATATTTGTAATTATTATTTATGTGCGATGTGTGGTCTATATTATGTCTCCGTTATAGACCATACTTGCGCCCAACATTTTGTAATTCTTATGATGGTTCATACTTGTGCCCAGCTATCTGTAATTCTTATTTCTGTGCGATGGGTGGTCTATACTATCACTGTGATAGACCATACTGGCACCCAGAACAGAAATATTTACTTTTGTGCGAGGTGTGGTCTATACTCCCTCTGTAATAGAACATGCGTGCGCCCAGAATTCACAATCTTAACCCTGTGCGATGTGATGTGTAGATCCTCTGAGATGGAGCAATCCCACACGCTCAGATCAGAAGCTTAACTCTGCTCTTTCGTTATGTGATTACTATAGTAAGACACTCCAAACTGCCATATTGTGGTAGTCAGCTCTGTGCAATTGACCACACATTGGATCCCTGTGTAGTATACAATTTGGATGATATAGAATTTCAGTGCTACCTAGTACTCGGTTTCTATTAGATACTTGCTTAACCTCTGCGTAATTTAACACTACTGTTCCCACCCATTATGCTTTGATAATCGTGAAATTTTATATTGGGTAATGGCGGCTCACTGGTGAGTTCGCTTTCCCTTTTAATAAGTTTTGTTTCTGTTATATTCAATTAAATTAGCGTATCATTGATACGTTGCACCAGTCGAATGCTTAAAGATATAGATAGTGTAACACCGGCTGTAAGGTTAGAGTCTTAAGACCTCCGTCGAGGATTCCTTTCTGAGCATAAAATTTTGTTGAGATTCCATCGAATTTACGACTCCTTCCAAATCCGGCGGTATAAAACTCTGTGTGTATGCCAAGGATCTCTATCTTAGAGCATAATCCGGTTCGTGGTAGATCTGATGTACCTTTCTTGTGCAACGTTTTTAACACCCTAACACCGGATCGGGTAAACTCTATTATTAAACTCTGTGCTTGAATGTTGATCTTAGTTCTGCTAAACACCACCAAAACGCCAGATCGTGAATGGGCCGATCTCTTTCACTACCCTAATCCTGCTATTGATGGCATTACACCTAACTTATGTCAAGACTCATCCATAACGCCTAGATCGTAAATTATTCGATCTCCAACGCTGACTAAATCTTATGTAAAAGATTCTATTTAGTTTTTCGACTTGACTAACACCATATTACCCTGGAACGTGTCATCCTTCTCTCTGACAGGTGTCTCTTTATCGCTGAGGTAATTCAGCGAAATACTTCCCGTTCGTTATAAATCAATCTTTCTGTTCCTTGTTAAATATTTCCTTTGATCTATTATTTATGTATAGGGTGAGTTAGTTCGACATAGGTTCTAGTCTCTAACTCACATATATTTATTAAGCCAACTTGAAATCCACGAGTGTAGCGAGTGGTGTTCCTTCTTAGATCGCTCAGCGAACCAATTGAGGGTAATCCCAGATCAATCTCCTTATTTCTCGGATTTTTGGCAAGTGTAATATTCATGCGGTTGTAATATTAAAGAATGTGGTTGTACATAAAATTATTCATTTTAAATTATGTCATAGATGTGTCCTTAATATGTACGCTATATTGAATAAGTCGAGGTGTCAATGTTTACGTGAGAGTCTCCTTTTTAGGAAGTAAATATACTATGTATTAGAGGGGAATGATGTCCTTAAGTTCCTCTCCAATTATTTATTAACGACTTGGATTTGTTTCATTTGAAGTTACTTGGATGCTATGGGTAAAAGCTTATATTCATATGCAAATAGAATGTAAGTGAAATGAGGATTGTAGTGCTTAAGTGTTAAATGGATATGCTTCACTTTTAGACTATATTCATATGCGTTGTATTAAATAAGATCGGAGTGCCATGGCTTTAGTCAAGAATATTTAATTATGAATGAAAAAGAAAATAGTCAAGGTTGTGATGCATAAGCATTAGTTGAAGTACCTTACCTTTACGCATTATTCAATAGCAATGTTTTAGAAAAAGAATAGTATACCATGATTATAGTCTAGAGTTATATTCTTTTGCAATAAAATAAAAAATGGTAGTATTATGGTTTAGATATTATTTCCATTACTTTTATATTTTCTCTACGTGAAATCCTTTAGCAAAGCAAGATTTATATTGTGATCAAGTCCGTGTAATGATATCTCTAACAATATGTTATGTTGTCTATTCCAATTAAAAATATTTATGTAGTTACGATAGGTTCTAAGTAGTATGCTGACCGAGATGCATTTTACCGTTTTGATTATACTATGATTAGGTGATTAAAATACTAGGATAGAAGAATTTGGGATTCTTAGCTTTTGTACAAAAAAAAAAAATTACCTTCTCAATGAGCGAAGCCCTACATTTGGTATCAGATCTAGTCGAACCTTGACCAGACCATGAAAACTAGTAAGTTAACTTCCACAAAAACATTAGACTATATTTACGAGAGTTAAAGTGTGACTAATTGTATTTTATTATTATAAATAAAGTTGATAGATTGTACATTACAATTGCGGGTTAAGGACCATCATAGGTGAAGAGGGCAGAGGGAGAGTTGGAAGAGGACGACGTGTACATCCTCCACCCTCGCCAACTTCTACAACAACCCCATCGTGACAGGAAGAGCAAGAAACCTTCCCTACCGGAGGATTTGTTTTATTGGTAAAAGGTTTTTGACGAATGACCTAGAACATTACTTGGTCTACGGCCACAACGCAGGCTAGACTTCGCTTTTGAACTCATACCTAGAACAGAACCTTCATGCATAGAAACAATACGTACATGAATTGAAAATACATTAAAAACAACATAATTCAATTTTCCAACTACTACATAATTATCACAAAGTTCATTTTATTTGTTGTCATTGAATTTTACAACTATTACATAACTATCAAGATATTCATTTCATTCGTTTTCAAATTAAATTTTCCAACTAATACATAACTATCACAATGTTCATTTCGAATCAAATGAGGCTACTAAAATTAGACATTGATAGTTATTTCAATCAACAAATGTTAAGCCTTGGAGCTCACATGAGGATATAAAAATATTTTTTTAACAAATAACAAAACAAAAATTGTAATAACATTTAACTTGAAATTGTTAGTAACTTAGAAAATTGAAAATAGCTAAATATGTACATTTTAACTTGAAAATTGGATTCAAGTTATAACACACTTCTTATTAAACGGTACAATGACAATTTTGTTTTTAAGGACAAACCACTTCTAACTAAAACCTATGTCAACATCTATAATTATAATGTCCAACCATCCTAAATTGAATATTGCTTATGCATATTCATTTAAGTTAAAGTATGTTTTTACTTCATCCGAAATTGATTAATTTTTTTCAAATATCTTAAGTAATTCTTAAACTACCAATTTATTATTAGAGAACTAGAATTCTATTTATCAATCTTTAATTATTCATATAATTTTATATCATCCACTTGAGAAAGAGTAATTATACTAGCGCAATTTATATATATATATATATATATAAAATCTACCAAATATAACATCCACAAGTAGGTGTAGGTATAATATAGTTTTAAACATAACACATTCCAATATACATTAATCCTCCTATTTAAATTTCTTGAGACCTATTTACACATTATACATACCTGTAACCTACCTTACTATTTTCCAGCAAGAAATTACATGACAAATTTGTATAAATAACTATACAAGAATCCTTGTTCCTCCACATACATTGATAATTGATAATATGTATAAGAAACATCATTTCAACTTTAATATACAATTAACACATAGAGCATCATTTCAATCATATTATATGTGTTTAACATACGGGGCATCGTTCAACCGATGCATATAATAATAACTCAAGAAACATCTTTCAAACTATAACCTATATTTAACATATGAAGTATAATTTCACACTATAATATGACCATATGCAGCATCCATTCGAACCATAATATTCATTAACTTATGACGCATCTGAAGCATTATTTCAAACTATAATATATAGAACATATGCAGCATTATTTCGATCTGTAATATATATATATCATGGGAAGCATTACCTGACCGTAATATATATGTAAACATATGAAGCATAATTTCGAACCTCGCTAACATTCCACTTAAAGATTAGAATGGCGGTTAACGCCGATTTTAAACATAGGTGTTTATTGAACCTCACATTTATATCTATCACTTAACCAACTCAAGGAGGATACCATGGCGTTTATCGAGCTTCCAATCATCACAGTCACGGGATCTTCCGAGCTGCCAGATATAGAACACTTATAAAACAAGAAAATAATTAAAAGTTACCAGAGGAACATAGATGACATGACTACGGTTAGGTAGCAACAGCTACAATCAGTGCGGACTCGTACTCGCCATGAGTCTTAAACGGGCGTAGAAATGTGAAACTTCTATGGCATTGATGCGATGTAATAATTTTACAAGCCAAGATCCAGAAACAAACTAGTCCTCACAAAGAGTTTACACAGTTTAGCAGAAAATCAAAGAAAAATTGAAACAGAAATACATGAGATATAACATAATTGATGTAAACTCCACTGTAGTATCATTAAGTAAGATGCGTACAATATATAATGCATCTCAAGAGAGAAATTTATGAGATGGTGCTGTTTTAAGTTTTTTCACCACTGCTTTTAATGAATCTTGTTTTCGCGGGAAAAGGATCTAAGGAACTTGGAGACCACCTTTGTTGCTTTTAATGAATCTTGTTTTCGCGGGAAAAGGATGTAAGGAACTTGGAGGCCACCTATGTTGTTGCCCAATTAGAAAGAATAAGAATCTATCCAAGAAGGTCTGCTCGAACTCATCCCACCTCTTTGATCCACATGGAAAGACATTAGCTGAACCGAAGGAAGAGGAAGGTAATGAAGAGGGTAAAGTCCTTGCCATGTATGTGGAGTTGTTGCGAGATTTGAGCAATAAAATAATCCAGATTGAGCATAATCAACAAAATCAGTAAGCTTCTCCCTCAAATTGGCACTCTTTTTAGCCAAGATAGCAATCTCCTAAAAGGCCATTGCAGTAGGAAAAGAGGGATGAAACTCAATGTTGCTAAAAGGCCATTGCAGTAGGAAAAGAGGGATGAAACTCAATGTCCTCTGATACCATTTAGTAGCAACAAGTTTGTGGGGACCTTTTCTCATTTCCATTGTCATGCTTGTAATTTTGCACATGATGAAGATGGTTTGGGGGTATTTGCTCAGACAACGCATTTAATCATGCAAGATTATTTGGAAGAAATATATAGGGAGCTTGAAACAGTGAGAATAGACGCAATATGTTGAGCTTAGTTGGGGAAGAACACTTTCCACAAATATTTGAAGTTCTCCACCAAAGTCAAAGCAGTCAGCCAAAGGTATTTCCATTAAATGCAAATCAATTCAATGCTTGTCAGAATGGTATGATTTCTACTAATATGGCAGCCCCAGGAAGTCAAATGGAAACCGATAAGGGTCTTCTTCGTCTGGCTATTAATAAACCTCCGTCAAAAGGGGATGCCTTGGTAGTTGAAATAAAAAAGGTATACATGTAGGAAAAAGGCAGTCAGTGACCACCAAGAGCAGCATCACATGCCCCAAAAGGTTACTCAACAGATGGCTACCCCAAATCAATAGGATCCTTTTCCCATAGACAGTACCAATTTTGACTTGGCACATGAATTATAAAAAAGTCCAGATTTCGGTACCATTGTAAGATCTCCTTCGCATCTCGTGACAAAAGAATGCCATCAGCAGATTCTTGGTGACAGTCCACAGGTATACCTGGTGACAGATGATCATGAACCAGCAGTTGCATCCCTTGAGCCTTGTGAAGATGTTACTTTTGTTGATTGTCGACAGCATCTTGGAGATCATATTTATGATACAGATCATGAGGAAGAAGAACAAAGTTTTCAATTTGCTCCAGTGATTCTTCCTAGTATTGATTGCAGATTGGGAGAGGAGAAGCAACGGATTAGTCAGAAGAACTTTGATCATCATGAGACATCTTTTCCTTTTCCTATGGGAGTTGGTTCAGGATGAGCATTCAACCAACATATTGTTGGAAGATGATAAGATG
The DNA here is from genome assembly GCA_027924585.1 of Larix kaempferi. Lineage (NCBI taxonomy): Eukaryota > Viridiplantae > Streptophyta > Pinopsida > Pinales > Pinaceae > Larix > Larix kaempferi. The sequence continues at coordinate 2,144,304 of BSBM01000240.1, read as the reverse complement.
AGTTTACAGGTGTGTTTGTTAATTCCTTCTAGTAGAGATATCAAATTTGAAGAAGAGCAACAAGTCAGCCATGCAGACTTGAATCAGCATTGTGATCCTCAATTTGATTTTTGTTTGGATATCAATGTTAGTCATGATGCAGATGAATTGAGGAGAGGAAGAGCTTAGTACCCCTTGTTTTTAAAAATTAGGGCTTCTAAAACATTTGACTGAAATCCATGTCTAATTATGTCTACATGAATCTCCATACCATGTTCCAGAGCTTCCAAGGTAGCACAAGCAGTAAGAACACTGGAAAAGGTCTTCTCATCTGGGATTACTCCTGTGCTTCCCATTCGTTTGAAGAGCTTTAGTGCCTCAACGCCCTGCCCATTGTGTGCATATCCAGCAATAATTGATGTCTAGGATACAACATTCTGCTGAGGCATTTGATCAAATATATCATATGCATTTTCTATGTTTCCATATTTGGTCCCCTTACCACCCGAACTCGTTCTTTCGTAGAGTTGGTGCTATTTCTCGTATTCTTCGCAATAGATCCTAAAATAAAGTAAGTGTTCTGACGATATTGATCCCAATTACCTCCCTTCTTACCTCGCTATGTCCTTACACTACTTACAAGTACGTTATAAAACCAAAATGAGTGAAAGAAGGCGTACCCATTTCTCTGTGAGCGTCTGCTATTCAGTATGCCCATTTCTCTGTGTTCGATGGGCTCTACGGTATATAGGTAGATAGGTAGTCAGTATGTAAGAAAACAAAGGGGTCCGAACTAGCTCTCTCAGATAAGCCCTTCCACGCAGGCAGGGGGAAGTGGCTGGCAAAACTTAGCAGGGTTTAAATTTTGGCGGTTGTGGAGTTAAGATGTATGAGAGGAAATGTATTGGACATTTTAGAAATTATATACCTAACTAAATATTATTTTACTTTTAATAAATATTATATACATACATATATGTATTATTACTGTATAGATTAAGTTAATTAGTCCATAATAGGGTGGCAGTTGTGGTGGGAGCATCTTTAAATTTCACTTCAAGTGTAGGAGAAACCATCAATACGGATCAAGAATTTTATTGTAGTATAGGACTCTACAATGATAAAATCAAGATATTTATTTAGAGATATTCATTTATTACGCAGAGAGGCGCTCTACAACCCAGTATGGGAGAGATTTAGTCGAGTGTGTGTCGAGTAACAAAATAATACAAAGTAAACAAAAAAAGAATAATACAAAGTAAAAAGTAATAAATATTATGTCGGCCATAAACAAAAAAGAATAATACAAAGTAAAAAGTAAATATGAGACTTAAACTAGAGACTTTAGAGCTTAGGATTAGGTGGTAAATATTATGTGGGCCATAACAAAAAAGAATAATACAAAGTAAAAAGTAAATATGAGACTTAAACTAGAAACTTTACTTTTTACTTTTAATACAAAGTAAAAAGTAACTATGAGACTTTAGAGTGTTTGTCCTGTAACAAAATAATACAAAGTAAACAAAAAATAATAATACAAAGTAAAATGTAATAAAGATTATGTCGGCCATAAACAAAGAATAATACAAAGTAAAAAGTAAATATGAGACTTAAACTAGAGACTTTAGAGCTTAGGATTAGGTGGCTCAAGTATTGCACTCAAGGAGCCATTCAAGGAGAGGTTTGCACCTCGGGAGATTTGATCCCTCTCGCCGCTTGATAGAGCCTAGGATTTGGATCTAAGCTAGTATAGCTCAAATGTTGGCAAAAAAATATAGAATTCTATCAAATTCTCAGAGGCATTAATAGTTTAGCACATATAAAGGAAAATGAGGTTGTTTCATTACATGTTGGAATGATGAGTATAAATGGGGGAGTAACTCTTATATTTCATCACCCATCAAGATTAAAAGTATATAATACTACTTAAGCATGATGGAAATGCAAACACGGGACACATTTCAAAGCAACGTTAAGGTGAAAGGATAGGCATTAAAGATCTCGACCTTAAATACCTATTCATTTGTTCAAGCATGAGGTGAAGTTTATTAACCTCACATCAATAAATTTAAGCGTTGAAGATGGGATTTTCATTTTGGAGATTAGTCATAGTTTTGGATCTTAGCAAACAGTATGTGAAAGTTGACAAAGTGTGGGTTCTTGGGTGTGGTTGTGCATTGATATCTCTAGTGAGGTTGGTTCTAGGTGCATTGTGTTGCTTCCTTTAGCTCTATGGATTGGCTCTAGTTATAATTTGGTATTGTGGGGAGTATCTAGTTTGAGTTTTGATTGGCTCTTCTTATTTTGGTCATGGGAATTGTTTTGCATTAGGGGTAGGAGTTGTTTTAGTTTGGCATCATAAACTCAATTGTTGGTTTTGGAAAAGAATGGCAAGTCATAGTCACTTCGGTTGTTGCATACTATGAGACCTCAGACCTACAAAGAGAGCAATGAAGAAATGAATGACATTAAGAGGATATCCAGGTATCCATCTCACACTTCAATAGCAGAATGACCATTCAAATTGAAGACTAAAGACCAAAGAATTCATAGATTTCAAATATTTTGTCTTGTTATAAAGAAAGAAAATTGAGAAGTTGGAAGCATATTGTAATATTCTCTATGAATTGCCCTTAGTCCTAACTAGGAGCTTGCACTTGCATGGTGACCCATCACACTCTTGGTTGCCCCTCCAAATATTTTTATTGGTTCTATTCAACTTGAACTAAAATATGAGGACATTGGTAAAAAAAACACAAGGCAACATTGAGGTCATAATGGTAGAGATCAAAATGGTAGATCTTGACTACAATATTCAGGTTGAAATCAAATAGGAAGCCCCTGGTGGGCTTGACTTCACCTAAGTTCAAGTTTTAATATATATGGAAAATAAGTTTTGTTTTTAGCCCACTTTATTAGGCATTATACCAATGGGATTTATAGTTATATTGTTGGGAAAGTAAAACCAACTTAGCTAATAGGCGAAAAAATTGAGCTTTCACTTGCATGGTGACCCATCACACTCTTAGTTGCCCCTCCAAAGGTAGTTATTGGTTCTACTCAAGTTGCACTAAAAGATGAGGATGTTGTTCAACAAACCCAAGGTAACATGGAGATCAGGATGGTAGATCTTGAGTACAATATTCAGGTTGACATCAAATAGGAAGCCCTTAGTGGGCATGACTTCACCAAAGTTCAATATTTTAATATGTATGACAAAGTAGTTTTGTTGCTAGCCCACTTTATTAGGCATTATACCAATGGGATTTATAGTTATACATTTGGGAAAGTAAAACCAACTGAGCTAATAGGAAAAACAATTGAGCTTGCACTTGCATGGTGACCCATCACATTCTTGGTTTCCCCTCCAAAGGTATTTATTGGTTCTATTCGAGTTGCACTAAAAGATGAGGAAATTTTTCAACAAACACAAGGCAACATGGAGATCAGAATGGTAGATCTTGAGTACAATCTTCAGGTTGACATCAAATAGGAAACCCTTAATGGGCATGAGTTCACCTAAGTTAAATGTCACGTCCCCTCCCATGGACCTAATTCGAGGAAGGGAACATGATACCAATTTCTGGGGCTTTTACATAAACTCAACCCATTCATTAGATTCATAGCAATAAAACAAATGTGTGCAGATGCAAATCAAGGAAACATGCACAGTGGAAATAAACCTCATCCACACACATTTCATATGTGTTCGGCATATAAAAAACAATCATCAATTTAAAACATTGCACAGGAAAAACACATAGATAGAAAAACACTTATCTTTATTGTGATGCTGTCCCAAGCAACTAGCTATGTCACTGCAACGTTCCACCCAACCATAGATCTCTGCCCAGCCTGTATTATTTCAGCACTCAGAGACTACCCCCGAGCTGGGCATGATTTCTACAAGGAAAGGGGGCCATTCAAGCTCATACAAAGCCAAATAATCATTACATCTAAGCCAAGCCAGTCCATAGTTGGGTTTATCAGGCTAAATATGAACCCTCTTCATTTATGGATGCTTGCACTCAATCTCAAGCCAAAACAATGTATACCCATAACCCATACCCCAACATACTCTACCTACACACAGCAAAAATCAATCATTGAGCAGGGATACATGTTTTTAACAATGAGATTTAGAAACAAGATGGCCATGGGTTTTCCCCAAATCGTTTCCAGCCAAAAACAGATTGCGGGATGGGGAAAAACAATCACAGGGAGGAAAATGATTTATCCCCCAACTATCTAAGCATTCAGTGGCCCAAACTGTCTCTATGGAACCCCCATTTGATTCCCCTTCTTCCCCACTTGTACACAACACAAAAATGCCCTTCTCCCAACTGAGAATGAAGGAAAACATAGGAAAACCATGGAGGAAGACGCCCAGGAAGCTCCCAACTCGTGAGAGAGAAAAACTCATGGGTGAAGAATGGATTGGGAAGCAATTTCGTGGGTCTTTTCTTTCCAAGGAATCCAAACATGATTTTCCATGAAGGGTGGCTTTCCCATACCCGAATTTGGATAGCCATACCTCTCCATTCCCTAAGGCATTAACTATTTCAACCAACTCTTGGAAGAAATAAATGATTGGGTATCAAAATTCAACATGGGTAGTTGAGGGTTTTATGGGTTCTCTCATTGACACTTGGCATGAGTTGATTGGCTCCAAGGGTTTGAATATTTTCCTCCCAATTCCTTGTAAAATCATGCCCCCATCTCTTTTTGCATTGCGTAGCTAGTTGTGAGTATTTTATTAAAATGCATATTTACAGGATATTTGCAATTCCAATGTGCCTAGCTAGCACATAAACCATATGCATCACTAAATCGATGGTGGAGCCTTGGCCTTGAGCTCCTCACCATGATTTTATAATAATATTACATCATTTACATTTTAATGCAATGGGGTCAAACTCGGGATATGACATTAAATTTTTTAATATATATGGCAAAGTAGTTTGTTTCTATCCCACTATATTAGGAATTATACTAATGGGATTTATAGTTATACTTTTGGGAAAGTAAAACCAAACTTAGATAATAGGAAAACATTTTGAATTTTTATGTCTTTTTTTTAAAGACTAGGTTCAAACTTTTTAAATTTTTATTTGTACTAACGTATTGTATGACATGACCAATCCAACTAACATGTTTGGAAATGATCGTGCTTGCAAGAAGGAATTGCATAATACACAAGATAAAAAGAGAGAAAACAATTAGGAGCTTGGAAGATTGAAAGCAATTGTTGATGAATTAATAGAATGGAAAGTTGTTGTGGAGGCGGGGAAAGAAAATGGTGTTGTTAATCCAAAACCCAACAATATAAGATTTTTGCATGTGTAGACTATTTAGTATTTAGTATGTCACCTTTGAAGATTGGGATTTTAAAATCACAATGCTAATATGAATAGGTTCACATTATTTGTTGCAAAACAAAAAGAAGGTTACACCACAATTGTGGGATGTGTAAGAAATTAAATATTGTATTTTGTAGCATAACCCCTTTTCTTTTGATTTCATTGTATCTCATGCAAACTAACATATTTGCAGAGTAATTTTTCCATGTCAGATGTTGCATCTGAATGAGGAACCTCCACAAATCTCACCTCTTAATCTAGACAAGCCAATCAATGTAATTTTTGAAATTGCCTATGCTTTTGTCCATTGTTATTTTTCATTCTTTGAATACTCACAAGTAGTTTTTTAGGAGAGTTTCCATATTCATCTTAATGAGGCTCCAGTGGAACAAATTACAATGGCTCCTACACCCTCTAACACATTTTGTGCTCCAAATTTGAAGGTATGTTTTGAAACTATTTATTATTTAGTGCAATATTGTTATAATCATTATTTCAATAAAACTTACAAGTATGTATTTAAAAGGAATAACCAAGAAGTCAAAGTGCCCATGGTGACACCGGAAAGTTGCCTTCTGGATGTCTTCTTCCCGTATACTGATTTGATGGTAACCAGAGCGAAGATCTATATTTGAAAAGTATTTTTCCCCATGGATTTCATCCATGGGCTCATCAATCCTTGGGATAGGATATTTTTTCTTGATAGTCTTCTTGTTGAGAGCTCTGTAGTCTATGCACATGCGCATGGTCCCATATTTCTTCTTCACAAGGACTGCAGATTATGCAAAAGGACTTGAGCTTGGTCCAATGAATCCCAATTCAAGCAGTTCCTTGGTGGTTCACTCTATCTCATCCTTGAATCTTTTTGGGTGCTTGTAAGGATGGAATTTGATAGGTGGAATTCCTATCTCCAACTCAATCATATGCTCCACTCCTCTATTAGGTGGCCTACCATGAGGAAGGTCCCCAAACAATTTCTTATGGTTTTGGAGCAGTTTCTGAATGTCTTATGGATATTGTGCTACTTCCAAAGAGGTATCCATAGTGGTGATTAGGAATTCTACATCCCATTCAATGTCTCCATGCCTTAGTAGGGATCTCATACTATGTGCACTCGCCACTTGTTTTGGGTAGGTGTTGATCCCTATCAACATTGCCTCCTTTCCATCTTCTCCTTTGAAGGTCATCTTAGGAATTTGGTAGTCTATTGAGTCATTCCCAATGGAATACAACCATTGTACTCCCAAAGCCATGTTAGTATCAACAACATTCACAACATAACAGCTATATGTAATGGTGTGAACTCCTATAGTAATCTGGAAATTTTGGAATCCATCTAGAACAATCCATAGAATGATTACCTAGAATGATAATAGTAAAGCATCCAAATTTTTTAGTAGATATCTTCCTCCTTTCGACCATAGTTGAACCAATGAAGATATGTGTTACTCCTCCATCCACTAACATAGTGATTGATTGTCCTTGAACCACTTATGCATCTACTGAGGCCTCTTCTTCTTCCTCCTCGGCTTCTCTCTCTAAGTAAACTTCAATGTAGTTTGTTTTTCCTTTAGCACATATGTGTCCTGGAACCCATGGTTCCTGACAGGTGAAGTACAACTTCCTTCTTCTCAATTCATCTCGATCTTGTGAATAATTGTCCTTCTTGAAATTTCCAGAAGGACTTTTCATGGGTGGCCTTTGGTTCTTGAATTGAGTAGGAACAATGGTTCTAAGAGGAAATCAAGTCCTCAGAATAGAGTATTGCAATTCTCTTGTTCTACTTAGTGCATCTTGCAAGGTACAGGGTCTGTAAGCCTTCACCAAACCTTTCAAAGGTTCTGCTAACCCTTCAATGAACAACAGGATCAATCTAGATTTTGAGATATCAGTGACCATCATAACTAATTTCTGAATCTTAGAGATGTAGGATTTTGGAGTCTTGGTCTGCCTCACATGTGCTAGTTCTCTGAAGGTGATTTCAGGATCTCTTCTCTCGAATCTTTCATCCAATATTCTTGTCAACTCTTCATAGGTGGTCATTTGATCATTCCCAAGTGTTTTCAGGCCATGAAACCGCTAATCATTGGCTTCACCATCTAACTGTAGAGTGGCCAACTTGATGGCATCTCTCTCAACCATTGGATTCAACTGAAAATATGTATCAAGCTTCTGAATCCAAGAGTTAGCAGTGCACTTTTATGAGCCATCAAAGTAAGGAAAGTAAATCTTACCAATAAAATTTCTTAACACATTGTTCTAATTTGGCATCTAGAATTTTCCTCTTGAGTTGTTCTTGTAGTAAAGATCATAGAAATATCTGAATGGTGAAGCCCTTCTACACTCTTCATTCAGTGTGAGGTACTCAACATATTTTTCTTCCCATGAAGCAAGACCTTCATTTCGAACCTCAAGTTCCTCTCTTTGTTATTCAGTAAACTGGGGCATAATAGGCCTGGAATGAGGCTGGGATTCCATCTTGAATTCATCAGGGTGATTGTGAGGCCCATTTCTTGAGAAAACAGAGCCACCACTAATCTTCATTTCCCCATGTGGGGTACCATTGCTGCTCCCCTCTCCATTTTTGCTTCCTAGCTACTGAGCTAAGAAATTTATGGTCTCTTTTCTAGGTTGAACAATATTGTGGGATATGTCTTGTAATCCTTTCATCATTCTTTGAAAAAATATCTTGAACTCATATTTTTCTTCATTGTGAAACAAATCTGACTCTCCTCGTAGCTTTCCTTCAATAGAATTGATTTCTTCTCCCTCTTCTTCCTTTAACAAAGGATCCTTCTTCTTATAATATGAATATATTTTTGGACTCATAGAAATATTTCAAGAGCAGGTTCAGAGAACCATGATCTGATACCACTGCAATGTACCAACCAGGATTAATGATACACTAACTCACTCTTCTATAAGACTCAATTAAAAATAATGGATTATGGTGACTAGTTTGACTGCAGGTAGGAAAAAATGAAGAAATACGGAGGGGATGAGGATTATTTCATCTAATAGAACCTTCACAAAACATACTGGTACAATTAATGGTCCAAACATCATCCGAGATGAATTCTACTCCAATGCTCCTGGGCACCCTAGCATATGTAAACTAGAACATCAACTAAGCATGGGTTGAGAACCAAAGGTGAAGGATTCTAACTTGGGGAGTCTAAATAAAATCAAATAAAAGTAAATGGATAGTATTGGTTCACTCTATAAATTTTGTTAAGGTTCTGATGAAGTCTCACAATTATACAAGGAAAATTGCCTTCCAAGATTACACCACTAGGCCAATTTCAGGACTTCCAAAACAGTCAGGAAGTCTCATAAATTTATGATATCAAGATTGGGTTGAGTCATCTAACATATTAACTAACATCAAAAATAGAAATCATCTCATAGGATCAATACTCATTCATTTATAAAATACATTTTGGAAACTAGTTCAAAATCTATGCAAATCTATCAGGGGTGTGGAAAACTCAAAACACTTCAGACTTCTGCATTATAAATTTTGTGTATGATATAATAGAATCAACATAAAATAAATTACATAATATGGGAGCCAAGAGGCTTCTTATAATAGTCCAAATATTCAAACCCTTTCAATACAATAAGCTAGCACTAAAAATCACTAGAAAGCTTGATGATTCAAACCATAGACTTCATGAAACTTTCTCTAAACTTCAAACCAGAATTGGATGAGCTATAGGACTTGCAATAGAATCATTGACAATGGTTGAATTCCATAATCCTCCCATAGGATGCAGGGGAACATCTCCCAAGTCTCTGAGGCACAACTTCACTCAAACCAATACTCAAACTGACAAAAGATCTGAAGGTGGTGTGCACTCCTTATTTTATAAATGGAGGATGACTTGAGCAGTAAGTATCCCAGGATAATGTACCCTAATGGATGGATAAGGAAATATTGATTTTCCTTATTTTTCCTTTTCTGCTTTGCTTTCCTCCTTTTTCCTTTTCTGCTTTGCTTTCTACTTTTACCTTATCTGCTTTAGATTTTTACTGATTTTTCTTGCTTTTCTGCCTTATCCTGATTTTCTGCCTTATCCTACTTTTCTGCCTTATCCTTCTTTTCTGACTTTATCCTGCTTTCTGCGTTTGTGCTGATTTCTGCTTTACGTTGTTTTTTCTGAGTTTTTGCTTCCTTTTTTATTTGTACAATCTTTCTTTCCATTTTCATGATTTTCTAGCTTTGGATGCTTTCTCCTAACTTCTTTTACAAGTCATGTCTTCACTCAACCTTATTTACTAAGGCGCACTTGTGGAGCATTATCCTCTTTTATTCAAAATAAAAATACTTAATTTATGAATAACAAGCCTAGATCCAAATGCTAGGCTCTATCAAGTGCCGAGAGGGATCAAATCTCTGGAGGTGCAAACCTCGGCTCAGGTATTGCACTCAAGGAGCTATTCAAGGAGAGCTAGTAAAAATGAATTACTATAGCTGACATAAGAAATAGAAATTACACTATCTCCCTCATATTTACTTTTTACTTTGTATTATTATTTTTTGTTTATGGCCCACATAATATTTATTACTTTTTACTTTGTATTATTCTTTTTTGTTTACTTTGTATTATTTTGTTACTTGACAAACACTCCACAAAAGTTACAAGATCTCCCTCATATTTACTTTTTACTTTGTATTATTCTTTTTTGTTTACTTTGTATTATTTTATTACTTGACAAACTCAACAAACACTCGACTAACAAGATGTCCCCCATACTGGGCTATAAAGCGCCTCTCGGCGCAATAATTATTCTCAAGTGCATAATCAACTTTAGGCAAAATTAAATCACATTCCCTAATTAATTAAATGCCTGAATTTCAAAATTAACCCCAAGTAAATGAAGTTGTCTCCTCAACCCAAGGGATTGGTTGGGTTAGGAACTTGATCTAGTAATAACTGTTGAGGAGACATGACACAAGAAGAGTGGTTAGGGATTACATTATGGATAGTAGAGGAATTGGGATTACCGCCAATGTGTTTCTAACCAAATGTCAGGGATATTCTGATGCAAAAAGCAGTAATTTTTTCCAAGTGCTTACCTTTAGAGGCAGCCTCCCAAGCTTTAGGACCTTATCTTTTATAATTGGTTGTGTGAACTTGATTTTCTCTATTAGATGGGTTGTGCTTGTTGGAGGCGTTGGAAAATGGAAATGGTATGATACACTCTCTATGGCAAATTCTAAAGCTAGAATAGTTGCATCCATTGGAATTGATCTTTCCATGGATTGCTTAGCTTTAAAAAAACTTTTCTACTTGAAGAAGACAATAAAATATATAAAAGACTGTTTATGTTAGTAATGATTTTGGACATAGTATGCATTATATCAACGAGTGCATTACTAGGAACTTTGGGAATAAAGGGTTTTGGGAGATGGATATATGATGCTCTACAAGTCTTGGTTTGGCTGAAGTGGGGATCTGGCACTTATTTATATTGGGAATATTCGTACTATGTTATAAATTTATGGCAACAGAAACACTTAGTTTTGTACATTAGTGCCGCTCATGGTTTGATATTTTCTTCTGGATTCTTTTCGAATGTTATTTTGGTCGGAGTTTGGGGACAATGGAAGTACTCGCAATCTTGAAAATTTTCCTCTAAAGATGTTGAAAGATAAAAAACATGAACTTCAAAACGAGTGTGGAGGTGAGTAAAGTTTATGAACTAAATGACTCTAAATGGATTATATTTAATGTTGATGTCTTTATGACACGATGATGGATCTTTATCATTAAATGGATCATTTTTTTACTCCTACAAATTGCATTTTTTAATCCTTGTGAAATGAGTAATTTTTTATACGACATTTATTAATCATTTATTTTTTAATTTTTTAAATAAATTAGATTATTGTTTAATTATATTGATAATAATGATAAATATAGTTAATTACATTTTAAAGAATAATAAAATTAGATAAATGTGGGATGGGTAAATGCTCAAAGTAATACTAGCACATCCAATTAATATGGATATACCACAAGTTATTTGTTATATCCATGCACCAACTATGGGTTATCCATGCATCAAGAATCGGTTTTTGAATTTGGAGCTAAGTCTATAAAATCATTGTAGACAATACACTTATCTCATCCTCCTACAATATTGGAAAAACATATTTGCTAATCCACCCTAAATTCTAAGATATAAACACCTATAGATGTAAATATAGTTTGGTTATGTATAACTAATTTTATAAAAAAATTCATTTATTTAATTGTCATAAATATTTAAGTATAAAATAGATGCTAATTCATTTTCAAATATAGAAGTGTATATGTTTAAAGATGTAAGTTAATGGCTTGCATAATAGGGTGGAAGAGTGTTACAAGTTAGCTTACAAAAATATATTATAACAATAGCCGCATGTGGCAATGTCCATGACAAAGCTTGGTAACAAAGTTTGCAAATCACATTTGCAGCAAGAAAAAAACATGATGCAGGGAATTTCTAGACTGACTAGGTATATTACATCATGAAATCCACCATTGTCTTAGCATAAAAGTGTTCAAGGACAAGGTGGATTATGCTGCAGTTAAATTTGAAGAGATACTAAAGAAAGTGAAATCTAAGATATCCAACGTGATATAAGGATTCCAATGTGTTCCATGGTATACAGTTTCACTGAGGAAAATATTGAATTCATAGTGAGTCCATTTAGTGAATATATGAAAAATCCATGTTGCTAGCATCGTCAAGCAACTTAATAGATTTTCAGCTATTTGAAAGGAACAAATTATTTTTATATTAGCTTCAATGACAAAACTTATATTAGCTTCACGATAATATCATGTTGGTTGGATAGCTAACATTGATAGTAGCAAGTCCATCATAAGTTATTGCTTTATGTTTTGTACTGGAGCAATATTACAACGTCGCAAAAGTTTAGTCTATTTAATATTATTGTTGTGTCAAGCACTTAAATAGTGTTTTATCTCCACAAGTAGCAAAGGAATTATTGTGCTTGAAAATGCTACATGCCAATGTTGGAAAAGAATAAAGTGTAACTGCAACATGCTATCAAAGAAATTAAGAGTCCTTGCATCTATTGCTATAAATGAAAACATGAGGCTTGAATCAAATGCATCTTTAACAACATTTGAGAAAAAGGAGAACTCTAAAAGTGTTGAAATTAGACAACAGGATATGAAGACAACTTGTTGACAGATTCAGAAAATTCTCCAATGAGTGATATTACCAAAAACTCAGGGAGAATGGAAGTAGTTCCACATCCAGATGTCAAGGATGTCTTGGAAAATCCGCGCAAGGAAGGTCGGTCGAACCCTCTTGCTTAACAATAACACACAATAAACACAAAAATGCTCACATAAACTAGACGTGAACTGGAAAGGGCAAGAAGTTGGCTCTATTACTTGAATCGATTAAAAAGTTACATGGAAAACAAACAAACAAATTGACCTTAGCCTGTTACAATATACAAAAGTAAATCTCTATTCTCTCAGTGTGTTTTTCCCTATGTGTGATCCTTTCCTTCTTCCATTCATCTGATCCATTGAAAGAATGATTGATTGATCCTCTTCTCTATGCCTTCGCACTATTATTCTACTCCGCTCTAATGCTGTTCCCGAGGTCCACCATGAATTGCTTCCCTGAGGTGTCCTTACTCTGTCCACCACTCTACTTTTGATCTGGAAGATCCTATAGTTGTCAGAGCCTCCGACCGTTCTGCACAATCTCCTCCTGTGGCGACACCTGGCCTGGTTCCAACCACATTCTCAACTACCATTAAATTCCTCAATAACCCACAACAACTGTTGCACTCCTTTGTCTATGTGCCTCTTTGACTTTGTTGTAGTTGTTGTTCCTATCGATATCCACTTTGAACCGGTTCGCACTTCGACACATCAACTAACCTTAACCTTGTCACTCCTTGAATTATCTGTCGATTTCGCTTGGTATCCATGGCTGTCGATCTTCCCCATCTCCCTCGCTTGGCCTTTGTCATTTCTTCGTCGATGTCGTGGTTCGACTTCTCATCAACTTCTGAATTCATTGACTTCCTCTTTTGTTGATGTTGATGCTAGACTTTGTCAACCTTTAACATTTACTCATGTCGATCACACTTTGACAACTTCTTTCTCGACTACTTGGCTTCAACTACCAGCCTCCTGGCACTAGTGGTCATCAGCAATCCCCCTAGTGGTCATCGGCAATCCCTCCTCGCACTAGTGGTCGGCCTTCTTATGTCGATAAACTTCGATTGTTTCCTCTAGGCCCCGATGTCCCTGCATCAGTCTCCCCAAGTGAAAAAGAACTTGACTACTCCATCATTCTTCTGTACTCTTCCTCCGAGATCCATATCACCTCCTTTAGTTCATCGTTCCTCCATTGGACAAAGTATTCTTTCTTCCGCAAACTCCTTGTGCGTATGAATTCACTCTCATCCACTACTTCAACGATCTCTTCCTTGTGTCGACCTGGAATGTGTCATGTCCAGTCGATGTTCGACACTTCTACGTTGTTGCTCGTTTAACCTTCTTCATACTTGTACAGATATGATACATTGAACATAAAAGAAATGTTCAATTCCTTCGGTATCTCCAACACATAAGCATTGCCTGAAATCTTCTTCAGATTCTTACATGGTCCAATCTTCTTCAGCTTCAGCTTGTTGTATGTTCCTGTCGAAAACCTCTATTTCCTTAAGTGTGCATAGACTAAGTCTCCCTTGCTGAATGACTGTAGCCTCTTCTTCATGTCGGCTCTCAGCTTGTATGTCAGATTACTCCTTTCAATCTATTTGTGTACCTTTTCATGTACTTCCTTCATGTGATCCACGAGTTTCTCTGCATCCTCTCTCTTCCTAGTTCCTGTTGGTACTTCAACCAAATCCACTACACCATGTGGGATTCGACCTTGAACAATCTAGAATGGAGTCATACCTTTCAACCAATTCACAAAATTGTTGTATGCGAATTCTATTTTTTCCAACACGTTCTACCACTATTTGGGTCTATCGGCCTTCAAACATCTCAGAAGGTTTCCCAAACTTATGTTCACTACCTCGGTCTATCCATCAGTCTGCGGATGGTATGCCGAGCTAAACTGCAACCTTGTGTCCATCTTCTTCCACAAGGTTCTCTAGAAATGACCCATAAACTTGGTATCTCTGTACCATGTTATACTCTTCGGGAACCCACGCAATCTGACTATCTCCTTGAAGAATAGTACATCAATGCTTATGGCATCACTTGTCTTCTGACATGGAATAAATTGTGCCATTTTCGAAAATCTTTCGACTACTACAAAGATTGAGTCTTTAGCTTGTTGTGTCTTCGACAATCCTAGCACAAAATCCATGCTCAGGTGCTCTCATGGGACATTTGGCACTAGCAATGGTGCATACAGCCCCGTTTTCTGACTTCGCCCCTTCGCCAGCTAGAAAATTCGACGCTGTCATACCCACTTACCTGTTGATGTATATGTAACTTCGGAATGTGTTTCACTTATGTATTTCATCTATGTATATTGTACTCCTATATAGATTTTATTAGTCCTCTATACAAAAGTGTTGTCATTTGTATTGACAAGTGTCACAAGTGTCGTAACTTGCCGATGGGTTATTAGACCACCATGTGTGGGGTCGGCCCTGATTAAGTTAACCATGGGTTATTAGGCTAAGCTAGACAAGTCGACCCCACTAGTTTATTGGGCATGACAGGACAAGTATAAATAGAGATCGGGAGATCTCTATTTGATCATTCACTTACTCACTCTTCCATCACTCGAAAAGTGGTGCACATGTGAGGAGGAGGATCAGCTGCTAGGATAAGACTATCTCTTGTACTTTGGTTGTATCATTGCTCTTTTTATCTCTGAGGAAGTTGTGGGGTTTTTCACCTTTATGGTCCCCAGTGAAACTTTGTGTGTCTATTGTCTCATGTGATTGCTTGGTCTAATTGATATGCATTGTTATACTTGATATGTTGTACATTTTATTCTCTCAGTAAAGATCCTAGAGTATATTGAATTAATGCTCAAAATTTAACATGGTATCAAAGCTAACCTGAGAAGAAGACATTGTGCAGTGGCAGAAACTAGGGTTTCTTGTTTATTGGGTTTCTCTCCATAGATTTTGGAAAAGTAGTAAGGTATATTGACTCTACTCATCAAGGAGAATATATCTGTCCAATCAGAATTCAATTCTGAGCACTTTCAGTTTTGGCCCTAAAAATTAGGGTTTCCACAAAAATAGGAATTTCTGAAATCTGAAGACATAGCTAGAAGATCCTTGGAAAAATAGAAGTTTAGAGCTTTGGATCGATATTTGTGGTTGGGTAAAGCTCCAGGAAACTCAAACCCTAATTCAGGGTCCTCCCTAGTGAATCCAGGAAGACTAAAAGGCATTTATGAAGGGTGAAACTTTGCATATCTCAAAATCTGAATATACCAGGCTAATCAGCTCATCAAGGGGCATCTTTCTATCCTTTTAGAAAGTTGAAATTCACATTTTGAATTTTTAGGGTTTCTCTGACAAACCCTAATCCGGGACTAGATCCAGTTTTCAGTAAATCAAGTGGTAAGACCTAAATCTTTTCTATTTCCATTTGAAGTACTCTTTAAGATGTATCACCACACCAAGCTTGAGGATAAGCTTGAAGGGGCTGATAACTTCCGAGCATGGAAGTATAGGATTGGGTTAATCCTGGAAGAAAATGAGTTGGACACTTATATAAGTGAAGAGGTCCCTATCCCAAAGGGAGAAGAGGCTAAGGCTCTTCACAAGAAGAACTTGGTTAAGGCAAAGAGGATCATTGCTGATTCTATCAAGGACCATCTCATCCCACATGTGTCATCTCTAAATACACCCAGGGCAATGTTTGACTCTTTGACTAAGCTATTTGAAGGGAAGAACATAAATCGGAAGATGACTCTACGGAACCAATTGAAAGGGGTAGAAATTCAGAATGGAGAGACCATTCAATCCTATTTCTCTAAGGTCTCTCAGATCAAGTTATAACTTGAAGCTGTGGATGAGGTAGTGGATAATGGTGAAATTGTTATGACCACATTGAATGGCCTACCTAGGTCATGGGATTCCTTTATCCAAGGAATCTGTGTAAGAAATAAACTAATCTCCTTTAGCAGACTATGGGAGGAAATCTCTCAAGAAGAAGCAAGGCTTGTGGCCCGAGAATAAAGATGGGGAATGAAGATCAAGCTCTCATAGCACACACCATGAAAGGGAAGCCCAAGAGAGAGCCATCTCACTTCAAGAAATATTCACACCACCATCATAATAGAGAAAGGAGAATATGTTTTACCTGTAATGAGAAGGGACATATTGCTGTAAATTGTCCCAAGAACAAAAAGGACAACAACAACTTTAACAAGAAGAAGAAGGGTAGCAAAAGAAGGTACTATGCTCATGCTGCTAAGGATGATGAACCTCCAAAGAAGAAGGCTAGGGCAGAAAGTGATGATTCATCAAGTGAAGATGAATATGTTCTAATATCCGCTCTCGCAAGTACTATCTCTCATGGATGTAATGATTGGCTTATTGATAGTGCGGCTTCCAAACACATGACTGGGTTTAAAGAATCTTTTGCAAATCTATCTAAACATGAGTCACCCCATAAGGTGAAACTTGGGGTAGACTATCAATACCCTATCAAAGGAAGTGGTGAAGCCTCCTACATCCTAGACTCTAGGAAGTCTTTGAAGATGAAAGATGTTCTATATGTACCTGGGCTCAAGAAGAACCTACTCTCCATATCTACATTAGATGCAAAAGGCATGAGGGTTGCATTTGTAGATGGCCAAGTCCTAATGTGGCAAAAGGGTAAATCTATAGATGATGCAGTGGTGATTGGAGAGCAAGAGGGAGGATTGTGCAAATTGAAGGGACAACCTGAACATGCCATGGTACATGAATCCATGGAGCCAAGTGAACTTTGGCATAGAAGGCTTGCACATGTGCACTATAGAGCACTACCAATTGGAAGCAAAGTTGTACAAGGTCTTCCTGAAATCAAGTCAAAGCATGAAGGTGTTTGCAAAGGATGTGCAAAAGGAAAGAACACAAAGAAGGAATTTACAAGCAAGTAAGGAAAAATGAATTATCCACTCCGATGTATGCAGTTCGATATTATCCAGTTCTCTGAGTGGATATGTATACTATGGTTCTTTCATTGATGGTTTCTCTGGGAAGACTTGGACTTATTTCTTGAAGAACAAAGATGAAGTATTCGACAAGTTCAAGGAATTCAAAGCCTTGATGGAAAATCAAACTGACAAGAAAATCAAGACATTCAGATCCGATAATGGCAGAGAATTCACTTCAGGTGATTTCAAGAAACTATGCAATGATTCAGGGATTAAGAGGGAGTTGAGCACTCCTTACAATCCACAACAGAAAGGAGTAGAAGAAGCTACTTCAAAATTGGACTGCAGCAGCTCCTGCAAGGAAGCAAAGATTCAAAGGGAGTCCACCCAACAAACAAACAAAGATAAGTTTTTGAATTTCCATTTCTTGTATATTCTATTTGTTCAAATAATGTTGTTCAATGATGTATATATGTTCCTAGACTTAGGTTGTGTATTATGCATATTAGAATAATTGCATTAATGAACAGTATACCACTAATATGCATGTGATGGGTAAGTGGCCTATGGCACTGTACAACATTCCATTGCTACTTATCTAGAATGAAACCTCTTTGCTGACATGTTGGGAGTAGTGCAAACTCTTAACAATGTTCTGGTAGAGATTGGAAGGCATCTAGAAAGTTACGGGATATGGATAAATGTTTTGTTGAAGCATTGGCTAAGATAATTGCATGACTGTATGACATATTTCTTTATGTGTAAGAATTTGTTCTGAAAACTATGAGATGTTTCTAATCATGAAATTTAACTTGTTTTGTAGGAAAGATCGTATACCATCACTTACAAAAGGACTACAACATTTGTTCAGCAACAAATTTATCTATTGAAGATATTGAAGTTCCAAGGATCTGGGAAGAATGCCATGGTCAAGGAGTATCAGTCAATCATGAAGAATAATGCTTGGGATGTAGTCCCAAGACCTGAAGGGAAGCCAGTTGTGATTTCCAAGTGGATCTACAAGATCAAACATGTTGCAGATGGCAGCATAGAGAAATACAAAGCGAGATTTATAGCTCGTGGCTTCTCCCAGAAAGAGGGATAGACTATGAAGAGACTTTTGCTCCTATGGCTATATACACTTCCATTAGATCAGTACTTGCTCTGGCTGCAGTGATGAAATGGAAGATACACCAAATGGGTGTCAAGACAACTTTCTTGAATGGTGTAGTCAAGGAGGAAGTGTATGTGGAGCAGCCACTTCGTTTTGAAACACATGACAGGGAGTCATATGTGTGCAAGTTGAAAAAAGCCTTGTATGGCTTGAAGCAAGCTCCTAGGACTTGGTATGGTAGGATGGACTGTTTCCTATCCAGCTTGGGCTTTACCAAGAGTAAAGCAGATTCCAACCTTTCCTACAAGGTTCAAGAAGGCAATCCTGTGATACTACTATTGTATGTGGATGACCTGTTTGTAACAGGTGAGGATAGTTTAATTGTTGATACCAAGAGGAAGCTTGTTGTCGAGTTCGAGATGAAAGACTTGGGGATGATGCACTATTTTCTAGGCATGGAGGTGTGGTAGAGTGCAGATGGGATCTTCCTTGGACAAGGGAAGTATGCAGTAGAGATCTTGAAGAGGTTCGGGATGATGGACTGCAAGGCCATGGCCACACCTATGGCATCGAACTTGAAGCTTCTGTGTGATGCTTCATCTGATCTGATTGATGTCATTGTGTATCATCAGATGATTGGGTCCTTGATGTACCTGATGAACACTAGAACAGATATTTGCTTTGCGGTGAACACATTGAGCCAGTTCCTAATGGATCCCAGAGGTGTTCACCTGGCTGTTGTAAAGCATATTCTGAGGTACCTGAAGGGTACCATTGACTATGGGCTCAAGTATGATGCGAATCAAAAGTTTAACCTGTAGGGTTATGTTGATTCGGACTGGGCAGGCAGTGCTACAGATAGGAAGAGCACATATGGGTGCTGCTTCAGTATGGGATTAGGTGTGATCTCTTGGTTTAGCAGGAAGCAGTTCTGCGTAGCACTGAGTACAGCCGAGGCAGAGTATGTTGCAGCTTGTTCGGCTAGTTGTGAGGCAGTATGGCTCCGGAAGCTACTGTCTGAGTTATTTGATCTCCCATTGGAGGCTACTGGTATCTTTTGTGACAACCAGAGTTGTGTGAAGCTATCTGAGAACCCGGTGTTCCACGATAGGTCGAAGCACATTGAGATCAAATATCACTATCTCAGGGATATGGTGCAGAGAGGAGTAGTGAAGCTCCTGTATGTTGTGACGGATGAGTAGGTTGCAGATGTGTTGACGAAACCACTAGCCAGAGTGAAGTTTGATTACTTCAGAGAGAGGCTTGGTGTTCTTTAGATTGACAACACTTCGAGGAAGAAGTGATGGAAACATATGCTGGAGCCATTCCAAGCATGGTGAGAGGAGGATCCTTCACATGAATGTGGATGTAAGCGCTGGATGATGAGCATTAGGACGATGCTCCAGTTACTTCTCTATATATGCATCATGTTGGATGCTTGGTATGATCAGTTGGATCATGTATATGTATATGCATCATGTTGGATGCTTATTATGATCAGTTGGATCATATATATGTATATGCATCATGTTGGATGCTTGTTATGATCAGGTGGATCATTTATTTGTGTATGTATTAGGTGGATACTTTGTATGATCAGGTAGATCATGTATGATGATATGTATGATCAGGATGATCATGGATGACGAGCTTTAGGATGTTGCTCCAGGTGATATGCATGAGGATGATGCTATGATGATGATCAGAATGATCATGCGATGATGACATGCATCAGGACGATGCAGTGATGATGATCAGGATGATCATGCAATGATGACATGCATCGGGACAATGTGGTGATGATGATCAGGATGATGTATGGTAAGTATCAGGTTGATACTCTGTGGCCATGGACAGGTTGTGCAGATGAGCATGTAAGTTGACCTGGGAGATCCGACAGGTAGAGCTGTGTGCTCGTAACAACCTGGGATGCTCTTTCGAAGCATTACTCTGGGAGGACATATAATAGCACCCTGGGAGATCCAATAGGTAGAGATGTGTGCTCATAACAGCCTGGGATGCTCTTTCGAGGTTTTTTCCTATGGCATATAATGTGTCCTTGGGAGATCCAACAAGTAGAGTTGTGTGCTCTTAACAGCCTGGGATGCTTTTGCAAGGTTTTTCCATGACCACATATAATGTGTCCTTGGGAGATCCGTCAGGTAGAGCTGTGTGCTCGTAACATCCTGGGATGCTCTTTCAAGGTTTTGTGGTGAGACCACATGTAATATGTCCTTGGGAGGTCCGATAGGTAGATCCGTGTACTCATAACAACCTGGGATGCTACAACCAGGTTTTGTGGTGGGGTCACATGTAATATGCTCTTGGGAGATCCAACAGGTAGAGCTGTGTGCTCATAACAACCTGGGATGCTACAACCAGGTTTTGTGACGCACGTAATAAGTCCTGAGGATTCCACAGTATGGCCAGTGATGATGAAGACCTACAGGTGGTGGGCCTACATCCATTATGAAAAAGGACTGACTCTGTAGAACTTCCTATGACGAGTAGATTCAGAGATTGATTAAGATAGCAGCAGCGATAACGATGACGATGATTCGAGGGCGATGATTCGATGACGATGATCTAGACAAGAAGACTTGTGCTAGCATATCTGTGTCGAGAAATACCTTCCTAGTTAAGAGGGAGTGTTGATGTATATGTAACTTCGGAATGTATTTCACCTAGGTATTTCATCTATGTATATTGTACTCATATAGAGATGTTATTATTCCTCTATACGGAAGTGTCGTCATTTGTATTGACAAGTGTTGCAAGTGTCGTAACTTGCCGATGGGTTATTAGACCACCATGTGTGGGGTCGGCCCTGATTAAGTTAACCATGGGTTATTAGGATAAGCTAGACAAGTCGGCCCCACTAGTTTATTGGGCTAGACAGGACAAGTATAAATAGAGATAGGGAGATCTCTATTTGATCATTCACTTACTCACTCTTCCGTCACTCGAAAAGTGGTGCACATGTGAGGAGGAGGATCAGCTGCTAGGATAAGACTATCTCTTGTACTTTGGTTGTACTTTGGTTGTATCATTTCTCTTTCTATCTCTGAGGAAGTTGTGGGGTTTTTCACCTTTATGGTTTTCCACAGTGAAACTATGTGTGTCTATTGTCTCATGTGATTGCTTGGTGTGATTGATATGCATTTTTATACTTGATATGCTGTACATGTTATTCTCTCAGTAAAGATCCTAGAGTATATTGAATTAATGCTCAAAATTTAACATTACCGACATCTGTCGCCATCCCTGGCCAATAGTATTTTTTTTCGACCAAAGCCTTGGTCTTGTCGATGCCAAAATGACCTGCTAATCCGCCACTATGCAGTTCTCAGATTAGGTTCTCTCTGTTAGGAACCCATGTCTTTACTTTGTTAGTATGTTGTTATTGGACGCATATGCTTTGTAAGTCGTCCCGTAGTATTTGTTGATCAATAGTTTGTGTTATTGTTGTTGGCGCATATGCTTTGTAAGTCGCCCGTAGTATTGTTGATCCATAGTTTGTAACGGCCCATGGTTTCGACCCATAGTATTGGCGCCTAGAATTAGTATATAAGTGTGTGTTGAGACCTATGAAGGCACCGCGAAGTTATTTGTATTGAGCTTGCTCAAAGGAGGTTGCCCCCTCGAAGTGGCCCATGATCAATAGAAAGTGATTCTGAGTTCTGTCATTTCTGCTATTTCGCATATTTTCATTAAGTGATTGTTGCAGGTGCCTCACATCTGGTATCAGAGCACTTTCTTGGGCTCGCTGGGTGAAATTTCTGCCAAAATTTTTTTTCGCATCTGTTGCAGGTTCGGATTTGGGAATAATCCCTATCTGCTTAACTGTGGGAAGTACTTGGGCATAAGCCCTAAAACTCATTGTGAGGAGTACCACAGGAACCCCGAAGTAGCTGGCCCATTGAGAGGACCTGCCAGCGAAAAGGGCAACGACCCCTACCTGATTGACTAGTTCCTGCCCATGAGGTAAACCAAGAGCTGTCGTTTGTGGCAAAGTGGTTATCAGTTTTACCTGAGCCGTGGAGTGAGGGGTACTGCCCCAATATGCAAGCCGTCAGACAGCATTGGTGGCCGAGTGAAAACCTTGAACTGTTAGGAAGCCGCACATACCTGGGGTCCATATCTACTTTCAGTTTGAACTATTGTCGATCACTGCTGCGCCGTTTCAGATCCATTTTGCAAGCCGTTCCAGATCCAGCCGGTCGGCGTTGTTCCAGAGTCCTTTTGAGCCGTAGCTGCTCCAGTCTCTAAAAAAAAAAAAAAAAAAAAAAATTTCAGTTTTTTCTCCATATCTCCCTTGTTTTACCTTTGTTTCCCTTGAAATTTTCACGGAACCCCTGTCATTCCATTCTGCATATTTCATCCCTGAGGACCCTATCCTTAGTTCCCCTTCCTACAGCCCGAAATCCCACATTTGTCTATTTTTAGGGTTTGCCATAACTTCCTCAGATTTCACCCAATCACCCTCAAATTTTACCACAGAGTTCCTTTCTGAATTCTGCTTCTTTGTTCCCCTCTGCCCAATTTTCCCATTCTTTCACCCCGCTTCTGAAATCCTCATTTTTGTCTCCCTGTCTATCCAATAGTGTCCAAAACCTAGTCAAACCCCAATTACCATTCTGATTTTTTCCCAAATCCAAATTTTCCCTTACTGAAGTAGTTCCTGTTTTTGTTTTCCTACCCAATCAAAGAAAAAAAAAAAAAAAAAATCCCGGTTATGGTTGTCACCCCTGCAGGAGCAAAAACCATGGAGGAAGCACTTGCAGCCATCCAAGACAGACTCCAGGATCTGGATGAAAAATTTCTCGGTCTCCATCTTGAACATTCAGCTATGAACAACAAACGGAAGTCCGAGTCTTCAGTAGACAATGGGTTCTCTTCTTCCAGCAATTTCCGTGGTCCGAAGCTTGATTTTCCTCGCTTCAATGGTACCGATCCAACTGGATGGATCTATCGTGCAGAACAGTATTTCAGTCTGCATAATACTTTTGATGTCAACAAAGTTCCGTTGGCATCCTTTCATTTGGAACAGGAAGCTCTTCAATGGTACCGTTGGTACATCAAGGCTCATCCAGAGCCCAACTGGCCAGACTTTTGTCAGCTCCTTTTGCAACGATTTGGTCCTAGTGCTTTCGATGACTTCACAGGAGCCCTCACTAAACTTCGCCAAACTGGCACTGTGAGAGAGTTTCAAACCGAATTTGAGAATCTAGCCAACCACACCGAAGGATTGACTGATGAATTTTACCGGAGTTGTTTTATCAGTGGTCTAAAGGATGCCATTCGCTATGAGGTCAAAATGTTCTGTCCCAACACAATGATGGAAGCACTCGGGTTGGATAAGTTGGCAGAAGACAAGATTGCAGCCCATCAATGCTCCAAGCCCACTTTTGTTCCCTTCAGAAATATGGGTTCTCAGCGACCACCTATACCGCAGGCTCCTCGACCGACTCCTATCAAGCGTTTGTCTGAAGCAGAGATGCAAGCATGCAGAGAAAAGGGGCTTTGCTATAATTGTGATGAGAAATTCACTCGGGGACATCGATGTGTTCAGCAAAAGCTCTATCTCCTGGATGTGGAGTCTCCGCCTGCCTTTGAAATGGGTGACGAAGATCCAGAAACACTGGATGCTCCGGTCGACATTCAGGAACCGTCTATTGACCCTACGTCTCAGGATGACCAGCCAGAGATATCTCTCCATGCTTTAGCTGGAATCACCACCCCCCAAACAATGCGGGTCAGGGGTTACTTCAAGAAGCTTCCTCTTATAATCCTCATTGATTCTGGTAGCACTCATAATTTCATTGACCCTCGGATCGCCAAACAAGCTGATTGTTTTATCCATCCTTGCTCCAACTTTGAAGTCATGATTGCCAATGGGGGCACCTTACCTTGCAAAGGGAAGTGTCGAAATGTGCGTATCTCTATGGGAGATTATATCCTGCGCTCTGACATGTTTGCCTTGCCCTTAGGCGGATGTGATGTGGTTTTGGGCGCTCAATGGCTACGCACACTCGGCCCTATATTATGGGATTTTGCCGAACTTTGGATGCAGTTTTCCCTCAATGGACACAAACACACATTGACAGGATTACAACCAGGTTCTCTCAGCATCATCAGTTCACATCGCATGGAGAAAATCCTCAAGAAGAGTTCACATGGTGTCATCGCTCAGATCAGTTCCATCCAGATGCAACCATCCGCGGTCTCCACTACTCCTTTGGATCTACAACAAATTCTGAATCGATATACAGGTGTCTTTGCTGAACCAATGGGATTACCACCTTCCAGGCCAGAAGACCATCATATTCAGCTCCTTCCTGGCAGCGTTCCTCCCAACATCAGGCCCTATCGCTACCCATTTCACAAAAAAACAGAGATTGAAATGCTCGTACGAGATTTATTGAAGCAAGGTATTATTCGCCCAAGCACTAGTTCCTTTTCTTCTCTAGTTATTCTTGTCCGCAAAAAAGATGGGTCATGGCGCCTCTGCATTGACTTCCGAGCACTCAATCACCTCACCATCAAGGATAAGTTTCCAATTCCTGTTGTTGATGAGCTTCTTGATGAGCTTCATGGGGCTCACTTTTTCTCCAAGTTGGATCTTCGTTCTGGGTATCATCAAATTCGGGTTCATGAGGAGGATATTCCTAAAACAGCTTTTCGCACACATGATGGCCATTATGAGTTTTTGGTCATGCCCTTTGGCCTCACTAATGCTCCTTCCACATTCCAGGCCTTAATGAATAAAATATTTCGACCCTACTTGCGGAAATTCATTCTGGTATTCTTTGATGATATCCTCATCTACAGTAAAACATGGGATGAACATCTCCAGCATCTAGATCTTGTCATGCAACTTTTCTCTGACCATCATCTCGATGCCAAGCAGCCTAAATGTGTTTTTGGACAAAAGGAAGTTGAGTATCTCGGGCACATTATCTCAGCACAAGGGGTTCGCATGGATCCTGCCAAAATCGATGCCATGAACAATTGGCCACATCCTCAGACACTCAAGAGCCTTCGTGGTTTTTTGGGGTTGACTGGCTACTACCGCAAGTTTGTCAAGGATTATGGGAATATTGCAGCTCCATTAACTGCCCTATTGAAAAAAGATGCTTTTACATGGACACCTGCTGCTCAGTGTGCATTTGACAAACTAAAACAAGCTATGTGTACTACACCTGTGCTAGCTATGCCCGATTTTTCCAAGCCCTTCACTATTGAGAGTGATGCTTGCGGCAATGGACTTGGTGCTGTTCTCCTTCAAGATGAACACCCCATTGCATTCACCAGCAAAGCCCTTTCAGGTAAGAATTTAGCTGCCTCTACCTATGAAAAGGAAATGATGGCTATTTTGCATGCAGTACAGAAGTGGCGTCCATACCTATTAGGGAATCATTTCTGCATCAAGACTGATCACCAGAGTTTGAAATATTTCTTGGACCAGCGTGTCTCCTCCCCGACACAACCGAAATGGGTTAGCAAACTCATGGGTTATGACTATGAGATCACTTACAAGAAGGGTAAAGACAATATTGTGGCATATGCTCTTTCTCGTCCATTTGATGCCCAAGGTTCTCTTTCATCTATTTCTATGCCTGTTCCAAATTGGTTGCAATCTGTTCAACAGGGTTATGTCAATGACTCTTCCTTATCTTAGATCATCCAGCGCTTGACCAACAATCCTTCTGCGGTCCCACATTACTCTTGGGCTGGTGCTTCTCTGCGATACAAGGGTCGTCTGGTGCTTCCCCAGAGCACAGATCTTCAACAGGCTGTCTTCTATGAACTCCATGCTTCTCCATCAGCCGGGCACTTTGGGTTCCTCAAAACATATGAACGAGCACGACGTAACTTCTTTTGGCAGGGCATGAAAAGGACAATTCAACAGATGGTGGCCGAATGTGATACCTACCAGCGCAATAAGGGTGAAACAACACTCCTTCCAGGATTGCTTGAACCCTTGCCCATACCTACACGGATTTGGACAGATATTTCTATGGATTTCATCGAAGGGATCCCTAAATCTGGCGGAAAGACAGTGATTCTCGTTGTGGTTGATCGTCTCTCCAAATATAGTCATTTTTGTGCTCTCAGCCATCCCTATACAGCCTCCTCCGTCGCTCAAATTTTTATGGACCATATCTTTCGTCTTCATGGCATCCCTTCTTCCATTGTCTCGGATCGTGATGCGACTTTCACTAGTCATTTTTGGACAGAACTATTTCGCCACACTGGCACCAAATTAAAGATGAGTTCAGGGTATCACCCACAAACAGATGGTCAAACTGAAATTGTTAATAAATGCTTGGAAACTTATCTTCGTTGCTTCACCTCGGAACAACAACATCAGTGGGCAAAGTGGCTTCCTCTCGCTGAATGGTGGTACAATACCTCTTACCACACAGCCTCCAAAATGACCCCATATGAAGCAGTCTATGGTTAGGCACCTCCAGCTCTTCTTCCATACACCCCCACCAGTTCACCAGTTCAGGAAGTTGACAAGGTCCTTCGCAACCGAGATCATATTCTTCGCATTTTGCGGGACAATCTTCACATGGCAAGGAATCGCATGAAGCAACAAGCTGATCAGCACCGTTCAGAGCGCACCTTTCAAGTCGGCGATATGGGTTTTCTTCGTCTCCAGCCATACAAATAATCCTCCTTGAAACTCAAAGGACGTCATAAGCTCGCTCCAAAGTTCTATGGGCCATATCGGATTCTTCAGAAGATTGGGTCCGTCTCTTATAAATTGGAACTTCCTCCTTCTTCCCGCATTCATCCAGTCTTTCATGTCTCTTGTCTGAAGAAAGTTCTTGGCACCAACATCAGCGGCACCAACATCAGTGGCCAAACGATTTTACCTGAACTGGATAATGAAGGATCCATCCTTTTGGAGCCAGAGGCCATCCTCAATCGGCGCATGCGTCAACTTCGTTCTCCCTCTATCACAGAGGTCTTAATTCAGTGGCACGACATTCAACCAGAGGATGCTACATGGGAACCACTCCTTCAGATTCAACAATAATTTCCACATCTAAAGCTTTGAGGACAAAGCTTTTTTTCAAGGGGGAGGGGATGTTAGGAACCCATGTCTTTACTTTGTTAGTATGTTGTTATTGGACGCATATGCTTTGTAAGTCGTCCCGTAGTATTTGTTGATCAATAGTTTGTGTTATTGTTGTTGGCG
Organism: Larix kaempferi; assembly: GCA_027924585.1. Lineage (NCBI taxonomy): Eukaryota > Viridiplantae > Streptophyta > Pinopsida > Pinales > Pinaceae > Larix > Larix kaempferi. The sequence goes on along the minus strand of BSBM01000240.1, from coordinate 2,116,532 downwards.
CATATGCTTTGTAAGTCGCCCGTAGTATTGTTGATCCATAGTTTGTAACGGCCCATGGTTTCGACCCATAGTATTGGCGCCTAGAATTAGTATATAAGTGTGTGTTGAGACCTATGAAGGCACCGTGAAGTTATTTGTATTGAGCTTGCTCAAAGGAGGTTGCCCCCTCGAAGTGGTCCGTGATCAATATAAAGTCATTCTGAGTTCTGTCGTTTCTGCTATTTCACATATTTTCATTAAGTGATTGTTGCAGGTGCCTCACACTCTCTTACAAATCTCCTATGAATACATAACTGTTGTCCCTTGAGCACATATCCCTCTTGGATAAAATAATCCAAGTATGGAGTTCTATCGACACTCCATGGTTCGCGACTAGCCTTCCATGCTTTCGCAAAATCCTCATCGGTCTCATACTCCATCTTTACCGACTCTATTCTTGTTGCCTGAACTGTTGTTGTGTTGAGCAATGCAACTCTTCGACTTAGCACATCGGCAACCTTGTTCGACTTGCTTGACTTATCTCGTAACATGAAGGTATATCCTTGTAAGAATTCGACCCATTTCATGTGTCGCTGATTCAACTTCGACTAAGTGTTCAAGAACCTCAAGGCTTGGTGGTCTGTATATAAAAAAAACACCTTGGGTAGTAAATAATGCCTCCATTTCTTCAATGCTTGTATGGTAGCATAGAACTCCTAGCTGTAGAACAAATATTTCTGCTTCGCTTCATCCAACTTTTCGCTGAAGAATGCAATTGCTCAGCCCTCTTGGTTCAACACTGTGCCAATTTCCATTCCACTCACATTGTAGTCGACTTGGAAAACTTTGTCGAAATATGGGAGAGCTAACACTGGCCTCTTTGTCACCTTCTTCTTCAACTTGTCGAAGGCTTTCTGGGTAGCTTCTGTCCACTTGAACTCCCCTTTCTTCATGCACTCTGTCAATGGTGCACATATCCGACTGAATCCACTTATGAACTTCCTGTAGAAACTGCAAGTCCATGAAAACTCTGCACTCCTGTCATGCTTGTTGGCTCTGGACAGTCTTATATAGCCTTCACCTTTTCTGGGTCCATCACCAACCCCTTACCTAAGATTTCGAATCCCAAGTACACTAGTTCTTCCTTCATGAAGAAGCATTTATGCAGGTTCACCATCAACTGCTCTTCCTACAGCTTCCGAAACACTTGTCGAATTTGTTCCAAACGTTCGACTTTGGTTCGACTGAAGATCAAGATGTCGTCGAGATACACTATGAAAAAATTTCCCAAGAATGGATTCAGTACCTCGTTCATCAACCTCATGAACGTACTGGGTGAATTATTCAATCCGAAGGGTATGACTAACCAATCATGCAGTCCTTCCTTCAGCTTAAAGGTTGCCTTCCATTCATCGCCTTCTTTGACCCTGATCTAGTGATATCCACTCTTCAGGTCGATCTTGGTAAAATATCTTGCTCCACTCAAACAATCTATCAAGTCATCCATCCATGGAGATGGAAATATGTACTTGAGCTTGATCTTATTAATAGCTTTGGAGTCTGTAAAAATCATCCATTCTCCTCCTTTATTCCACTCTAGTATAGCTGGCACTACGCACAAGCTCAGAATTTCTCTGATCAATCCTTTGTCCAACAAATCTTGGAATTTTTGATTGAGTTCCTAACCCTTTGTATGATTCATTCTATGTGGTTCCTTGTTTGGAAAACTCGATCCTATAATCAAGTCGATCTGATGGGATATGCTCCTCATCGATGGCAATCCTGTCGGTGCCTCATCGACCATTATGCTCTTAAACGCGTCGAGCATTTTTTTGACTTCGACCTGAATCTTCTCTGTCGTTGACCTTTTGACACTCGGTCCTTTTGGAATGATGGAGAAACTTCTAACTGTTTCTCTTCCTCTACTAGGAACTCCTTCACTGAGCACATCAATACTCTCTTCTCCCTATAATTGCTGGGTGAAAACATAAAGTTGGGAAATAATTTTGGCTTGTTTCTAACAAACAAAACTGCTAATTTTTATGTTTTCAACTTCGACCTCTTCAAACCCATATCTCCCTTAGTAATTTCAATTTGAAGTAAACACAAAGGTTTTAGAGAATTGAATTAGCTTTCTACTCGTATTTTTTTAAAAATTTTTATGGACATATCGTGGGACAAATTTGTTGTCAACCAATGGCATATACTTTACAATTTTAGGTACGGATAATGAGTGATCTTTATTGACAACGTTTTTTTGATAGATGGTTATTCATTTTAGGGAAAACAATTGTAGGCTCTTAATCTACACACAATACACTTGATCCTAGACTATATTTTGAGTTTTTTAAGACTTGGGAACTATTTTTTATTTTTTATTGAAACAACGTATGTTCAGAAAATGGTGCATTATCGACACATGTTTTTGTCTTCACATTTTCTTTCAAATGTGACTCTTATTGGAAAAACTAAAAGTACCATTTTGAAGAGGATGAGCCAATTATGATCTCTGTGAAATTTCAAATTTTTTGATGTTGTCTTTGTTATGATATTGAATTTTCATTTTGGGTGATTTTCAGAGTAATAAAATTCTTAAGGGATAAGGTTTAGATAAAAATTATTAATAAATAGTAATTTAAATCGAAATGAAACAATTATTATATCATTGGAAACTAGATTTAGAGATGAATCCATTGCTACAAAGTTCGACAAATAATACTTAAAATTTGCAGGGGTTTGGACTTGCCGAAGTTGCAGGTTCCAGAAAGATGCCTGATATTTTCGCAAGTTTTGTTGACCATAGACTCTCGACCGAAAAATACCTTGCAAACTGTCGGATGAGAGTTTAGTTCAAACTCTCGGCCAAGATTTTTTTTGAAAATACAGCGCGGTTATTAGTTCAAACTCTTGGCCTAGAGTTTGAATTCTCAAAACTCTCGACCTAGATTTTTTTAAACTCTCGGCTAAGAGTTTGAGGTTGACTTTTTTTCCCCTGTTCGTCTGCGTGCCCTCTTTTTTTTTCACTCCGTTGTCACATAATTGTTTCCCACCTTCGCGTTTTCACCCTTCTCTCACCCTCCTTGTAGTTGGTGCGATCCTCCTGCTTCACCTTCAACATCCTCCACGTCATTTTTCCACACTGTGAATGTGTTGGCTCGACCATCATAGATCATCTTCCGATCATATTTACATGGTATTCCTAACAACAGATGTCAAGTGTCCATTGGGATTACGTTGCATAGTACACTATCTTCAAGCTTCCCAACTTTAAAGTTGATCTTGCACTGTCTGGTTACCTTCACATGATGTCCTTTCTCTAACCATGATATCTTATATGGATTTTGGTGTTGTCGACATCTCAAACCCAACTTGTCGATGACCTCTATCGACACTAAATTTTATCTACTTCTGCCATTGAAAATGGTATTGTAGTATCTGTCGGTGATCAACAAATTCATCCAGAAAATGGTCTTTCGTTGCACCGGCTCCTTCTCTTCCCATTGATTGTCCTTAGCCAACATTCTCATGGTCATCATGTTTCGACCTTTTCCTCTACCCTCTTCGCCACTGTCATATGTCGAATCTGTCTTCTCGTCGACGTTTGGGTTTCAACTCCTCTGCCACGTGTAGATTCTTTGGGCATTCATAAGATTTGTGTCCCACTCCTCGACACTTATAACATACTATAGTCGTTCTGTCAGTACCTCTCCTTTCTGCTGGGCCACTTCGACCAAACGCACCCCGAACACGGGGCTCTCGACCTTCTTGTCAGTTTCCTTGTGCCTTTTCTCTGGTCGTTGTCCCTTTTGCACGTCGATTGTCTTCGACGACTTCTCTCCTGGTCCCACTACTTTGTCCTTTCGTGGAAGCAGTCTTCGCACCTCGACCCGTCATCCTTCCTCTGGTTGATGCGGTTCTTCTTGACATCTTTTCTTCTGCCTTCATAGCTAATTGGTAGGCTTCACCAATCATTTTGAACTTCGACAGGCTCAACTCATCCTATATGACATACTTCAAACCGTTTACATACCTTCCGACTGCTTCTTTTCCTTCGTCGGTTTGACCAGATCTAATCGATAGTCTGTAGAACTCTTTCATGTATTCCTTCACGGTCATCTCTTTTCGTAGAAAGTTTTGTAACTTCCTAAACAAAGAAATTACATAGTCGCTAGGCAGGAACTTCCCATTCAACTTGGAAACCATTCTGTCCCAAGACTTGATTTTCTCCTTTCCTTTCTTGACTCTATCAACCTGTACATTGTCCCACCATAATGATGCATGACCCTTCAACTTCAAACATGCATTTTTAACCCGTTTAGGCTCCTCTAGCTGATCTATGTCGAAGTATTTCTCCATTTATCTGAACCAGTCTATCAAGTCTTATGGATCCATACTTCCTGAGTAGGTAGGTACATCCATTTTTGCCTTACCCCTCATCTGTGTCAGTAGCTTGATGGATTTATCTTTGGTTCTTCTTCCACTGCTTCTTAAGCTTCCACTTCCTCTACTTCTTCCTCACTATGGTCAAGTGTGTCGGAAATGCATCCACATCTCTCGGTTTATTTGATTGTTGTGACCTCATTGGTCAAACTTCTCATTGTCCACATGCACTCTTCGAACATTTCACAATCAACTATAACTCCTGTGCCTTGCGCTCTTCGTCCTACACCACAGACATTTACACCACTTTGTGCCATTCTTTCAACCGCAGCTGAAATCTCCTCTCATCCAATTGAAACCGGACTTTCACCACCTGCGCACAACTCTACCCAACCGCAGCTAGAGTTTTTCACGGACACACGGGATAAACCTGTTCTCAGGATTCTTTAGCTTAATACCACTTGATGCTGTGCAAGCCAGTATTGAGTTTTCTATTGTTCATTGGATTCTTCTCCAGCTTTGATACCACCTACTGCAAGGAAGTTCGATCGGACCCTCTTGCTTAACAATAACACACAATCAACACAAAAATGCTCACATAAACTAGACGTGAACTGGAAATGACAAGAACTTGTCTTCTATTACGTGAATCGATTACAAAGTTACATGCAAAACAAAAAAACAAGTCGGCATTAACCTGTTACAATATACGGAAGTAAATCTTTGTTCTCTCAGTTTGTTTTTCCCTATGTCTGATCCTCTTCTTCTTTTGTTCCTATGATCCAATGAAAGAATGATTGATTGATCCTCTTCTCTATTCCTTCACACTATTCTTCTACTCCGCTTTGTTTTTTTTCCCAAGGTCCACCCTGACTGGCTTCCTCGAGGTGTCCTTATTCTGTCTACCGCGCTACTTTTGATCCGACAGATCCTGCAGTTGTCAGCGCCCCTTGACCATTTTGAACAATCTCCTCATATGGAGACACCTGGCTTGGTTCCAAACACCTTCTTAACTTCCATTAACTTCCTCAACAACCCACAACAGCTGCAGGTATGTTGCCTCGACTGCTGCACTCCTCAGTCTCTGTGCCTCTTTGACTTTGTCGTAGTTGTTGTTCCTGTTGATATCCACTTTCAACCGGTTTGCACTTTGACACATCGACTAGCCTTAACCTTGTCGCTCCTTGACTTATATGTCGATTTCGCTTGGTCTCCACGGTTTCCAATCTGCCCCATCCCCCTTGCTTGGCCTTTGTCGCGATTCAACCTCTCGTCGACTACTGACTTCATTGACTTTCTCTTTTGTCAATGTTGATGCTATACTTTGTCGACCTTCGACCTTTAGTCATGTCGATCACACTTCGACAGCTTCCTGGTCAACTACCTGGCTTCAACTGCCACCCTCCTCGCACTAGTGGTCGTCGGCAATCCGCTAGTCGTCGGCAATCCCCTAGTCGAGCTTCTTCTATCGATCAACTTCGACTGTTTCACGTAGGCCCTGATGCCCTTGCATAAAAAATTCTGAATATATCAGACCTAGATCTGATGGAGTGTCAGATTTTGAAATGACTGCAACACCAATTGATGTTGATCTCAGTAAATTAGATGAAAGCATGAAAACAAGTGAAGGACACTACTCGGAACTGAGGCCTTGTGAGAGGAAACATCAAGTACGTTCTGGATTACCTCTCAATGATAGAAAATCTAGTGAATCACCGAATACAATGCTTACATCTTCATCTCTTGGCAAATTGATAGATGAAAACATACACAATGAAAATGATGGTGCAGTAGAGTCCACTAAATATTGTAGTACTCTTAGATATATTGGATTGGAAAACAAGAAAAATACATCCAACCTATCCATACAATCCAAAGGGATGATGCTACTTCAGTGAACATTTCTTCTTCCATTGACCAAAGGTACGGAAATCCAAGAGGCGAGGAAAGCGTTGAAATGCATAGTGACATTGCAAGGAAGCTATTAGATTCTCGCCATTGTAGCGAAATGCTATTGGAAATCAAATCCATGGTAGGGTGTTCCTACGACGTACTTGAAATCCAAAAGTTTTGGTGTTGCAAAATCGTGTATTGTTGAAGAAAGTAATTAAACCATGCAAACGTGTCTATGTTTATACAGTACATATTGTAGAAACTGCAAGGAAACTTTGAAGAAGTTGACCTAAACATTATGTGTAGATCATGACAAGTATAACTATCACCAATATGAATCAAACAATACATAAATAAATATGAGGTATGGGTCCCGAAGGAATCAAAGACTCTTATAAAAGTCAGTTATATTTGAGGTCATTGAACAAAACTAGATACTAGAACCAATATAGTGTATGATTGATGAGATAATGCATTAGACTGTAGTAGTTGAGAAACTACTAAGTCAAGGAGCAATGAGGTCTCTCCTTTCCTCATCTAAGGTAGCCTAATAATGAGGAGAATGAGGCCAAGGTACAAAATTCTTTTAGACCAAGGTCCTATATAGATTTGTTGACGTTGATAAGGCTAGCTAGAAGCAATGGGACCTTTGCAAACCAACATGAGGTATGATGTTCTAAGACAAGCTATATTTTTCCAAACCAAACCATTGTTACATTGTGTGTATAAATATATATATATAATTTAAGTGTGATGATAGCCCATTAAACCATAGGCATATTTCGAAAACTAAGATGTGTCTGTCACACATCTTTAAGCCAATCAAGAGGAAATAAAACTTATTCCTTGGTTGGTTGGTGTAATATATTGATTTCTAAATAGCAAATTACAAGCAATCAAAATTAATACGGTTTTAGAAATTATATTTTATATGATTTCCTTTCATAGAGGAATGTGTATGGTAGGATGTGGGGTTTAGTCTCATAAGCGCATACTCAAATCTCATAGGGTGACTATGAAAGTACCATTTCTCAATTGAGAGTGCATATTGGATAGTCGCCTTCATGTTTATAGTTTCCTTCATGTGTATTAATATGACCAGATAGGAAAAAACTTGAATTATGTATTGCATTATCAAATTAAGCATTCGTTGTAGAAAAATTGTGATATCTTTTTCATTGACCCTAATTACATGTAATGGCCTTATGCTCATAGAAAATTCCAAAGTTAGGCTTCCTTTTGAAAATTTGTAATATTATAGAGTTAGCTTCCATTATTGAAACATTGAGAGAGGCTTTAAAATATTGAAAATAAACTTGTTCCACTTCTATTTTAATTAATTATTAATGTAAATTCCTTGAGGCTTTTATCATGTTAAGCTCCGTTTTCAGTAATTAATGTGAATCCCTTTAGGAACTAATCATATTAAGCTTTTAGTATTGCAACGTTATCATCATACACGCTGGAACATTACCCCTCCTTACTTTCCTCTCTCACACCCATGGCCTCACACCTCACTACCTTCTGCGCCAGCAAAGATAGCTAGTGAGATATATTAAAAATAAAAAGAATGGCAGAAGGCATATGTCTCGCATAATGGGGGTTTCCCATTATGTTCTCGGTACCGATTATGATAGCACAGGCATACGTGCAAGGCTAGGTGCGGGGTACACGCAGCAAGCAAAACCCCCGCATGGCATTTTTATAAATCCAAATTTTGAAAACTTTGTTTTTGAAAAAAGAAAAAAAATTGTACGGAATTGTTAATACGTGGAAATTTGTTACAAGATGTCATCGACATAATAATAATATTTTTTTAAATAAATTATTTTTAAATTTTTTTATTTAAATATAAAAATTTGTAAAATTTGTAAATAATTCATTTAACCTTTAAAAAATTATAAAATTATAATATATATATATATATATATATATTACAAGATGTCATCGACATAATAATAATATTTTTTTAAATAAATTATTTTTAAAACTTTTTATTTAAATATATAAATATGTAAAATTTGTAAATTAACCTTTCAAAAATTATAAAGTTTAAAAAAAAACTAAATAAAAATATAATTTTTAATATGCCTCTATCATATAAATTACTTATTTCATCAAACTTTACATGCCATCCAAAATCTCAAACAAAAATCCTAAGGTCATAAAATATGAGTATGGAGTTCCTTGTTAAGACCCATTTATATAACTCATGACAATAACTTCTTCATTGCAAAACAAAACTAAAATCAAACTATGTATCATAATTTTTAATTACTCTATTCATTAAGGATTTGGATTTTTCTTTGCTTGTCTCATTCCTACCATTGGTATTTTTGTATGGCATATGCCAACTTTAAACTCCACTTGACATCTTACATTGTACTCCATCAACAATCCTTCTTTCAACATAAAGTCTCTAAAAGTGTTAAGCTCTTGATACACATGGCGAAAGGATATATTTTTAAAATAACTTATTTTATATTCTTTTCACTTGCTTGAAAATAGGTTGTAAGACCACCATGCTCATCATGGATTCACCTATTAGCCAATTGACTACCATAGAGGAATCTACAAACACATGGAGGTTTGTTACATCCTTCCTATTGTAGGCACAACAGATCCCATTTTTTGTTGAGAAAAATGAGAGCCCCATTTTTAATTTTGAAGGTAAACTTGAAATCCCTTATTTGTCTTTGGGGTGTCATGATTGTTGTCTTTATCCCCATCTCTTTCCATGCTTTAGATTTAATAAAGTTTACTGAAAAAATCTTGTTTTTATGTGTTTTGTGAGTTGCGGAAAACTTTTTTATTTTTTTTTAAATATGTTGTTTCCGCAACCCGCAATCCGCAATCCACAATGCGGATTGCGGATGTTGAAAATTTTCAAGTTTTGAATTTCTTCTTTCCACAATCCGCAACCGACAAATATGGATTGTGGATGTCGAAAAACATTTGTTCAATAAAATCGAATTTTCGCTCCCGCATACTCGCAACCCGCAAATGCGGATTGCAGAATGTGGAAAGTGTTGGTAAATAAAAATAGCATTTTGTGTCTCTGCATTTCCGCAACTCGCAATTACGGATTGCGGAAGTCGGAAACTAAAAAAAAATAAAATGAAATTGGGAACTCGCAACCCGTAATGCAAATTGCAGAAAGATTGATCTTCTCTATGATTTTCCACTGCTCCATTTTTTGACTACGGATTGCGGATTGCGGATTGCGGAAACAATAAATCACTCAAATTGAAATTTGCACTTCCACAACCCGCAACCCACAATGAAGATTGTGGATAGCGGAAATCAAAATCAAAATTTACAAAAATCACTCACACAATTTCTTTTCCGCTTTTTCTCATTTTAAATATCAATCGTCGATTTCTTCGAAGATTTACGGTCCTGATTGATTTTACAATTGGTTAAATGTTTTGAATTTTTATTATTTTTTACCATTCTTGAATTGCAAATTTCACCTTTGGTGAAAGAATTTTTACTGTGGATTTTTACCCTGTTCAAGAATTTACCTCCTCCATCGGTTTACAGGTTGGTTTTCGGACCTTTTTATCAATTATTTGTGCAAATTTGGAAACTAAAATCAGTTTAATTGATTGTTTTCATTTTTATTAGAAATTTTTCAGTTTTCCACCATGTCGAAAAACACTCGTTCAAAGACTGTCCTAAATGAACTAAAGAACAAGGACCCAAACAGTGGCATCCTTTCATATACAAATGGGAGGGTGTTTGAGACCTATTACCTGGGTCGGTTGCGGATTTACTCTATTTTCGACAATGATGACTTCTCAGAAATTCAACATGACCATCCCTCCTACTTAAACATTAGCAAATCCCAGTTACATGCCATTACAGCCAGACCTGAGCTCATGCTCTACACAGCTGCCATTAAGTGGATAATTGAGCACACAAATTTGCAAGACCGCTCTTTTAATGATAAGGATGGAACCCAATTGGTCTCTTTTCATCCTGAAGTATTTGCTAGAGCCTACGCCCTTAGGCAACCTGACCAGCTGCTGAACAAGAAATTCCTAGACTCCTCTGCGACTTGGTATAACTTTGAGGAAATGCTGAAGTCTTGGATGGAAAACCCTGCGAGCTTTACACCTAAAGCTGAAAAATCCTACCCCATCTTGTAATATCCTTGAAAATATTTAACCAAGTAATTAACTCAACTTCAGAAATTTTAATAAAATTCACTGGTTAAATTTCTTAATAATTCTTTTAAACCAAGCAGGAGGTCAGTGATGGGGATGGAGACTGAATCCGAGTATGGTGGGATGAAATTTCAGTTCTGGAATTTGTATGGGAAAATTTGCAGCAAAAATAATAACATCAGAGAGAAAGTCCTAAGCACAAAGCACTGGGGCCATTTATGTTTCGGACATCAGCTACCGTTGAAGCCTACCGCAAAGCTTCCTGGGCACACCAGCATATGCTTACTAGACTGGGTGGGTACAAAACTAGGTTATGACAGTAAAATAGGTTCAATGGACACAATGAGAAGCATTCAAAAGGAGTTGGGGAGAGTAGGAGTGGTTTGGAAGTTTTAGGCCCTGCTGGGATGACAGAGCTAGTCAAATTGCAATCTTTACAAACAGGGGTTTAATCCTCCCAAATTCTTAAAGTAGGGACTGATATAGCTAATATGATGTGTTATTGACCTCCTACAACTTACAGAAAGTAAATCTGACATTTAGAACAAATTTGGTAGTCATTCTTGCAAAACTAGTCAATAAACAATGCTCAATGAGCTAGTCTTCCAATCTGAGTTAATAAATGACTTAATTTAATTAAATGCTTTGTTCCGAAATATTAATATGCTTTGATATAATTTAATTAACAGCAGCAAGTTGAATTATTACTCACTGAACCAAGTTTGTACTCTTTAATTAGCTCCTCATCAGTACAATGTCTTGTAGACTAGAAAATCCCCTCATAGGGCCATAGAATAACTGAAAGAAGAGATGTATTGACCAAATATCTGTTCTGAAAGTGTGATATGATCTTCTATAGGTCTGAAATAGAGTATGGGCTGCACACTGATATTCTGAGAAAGTATGGGGCACTATCCACAACTCTTATCTTCCTTGTAGGGAAAACACCTCCAAATCTAGCTGTGGTTGTGCGAAAGAGTAAGAAGAAAAAGATAGATCAGTTCCGAGGCTGCTTTCTGATACTGGAAATTTCTATTGACTGAACATATGGCTGTACCAAATCTCCATCAATCCTTCAACACATTCACTGGAGCATTCATCTTCAATGGGAGAAGCTTCACCAAAACTAGCTAGAATTTCACTGTATGAAAGATCTTCTCTTCCAATAGACTGGAGAACTTCAATGAGAGATGGTAGTGACTGATAATGGTTGTAGAAGCCTGCTATTGACCTGCATAACACTCACTAAATATTATAGGACCTTGGGGCACATTACCCAAGAGAAACAATTGAGGCACAACACTCAACTAGAGAGGCTTAGAGATCTCAAACCAAAATTACAAATGATCAAAAGTTCTTGAATGAAGTTGGAAACCTTCTTAAATAGAATTCTTGTTGACCTATTGAGCAAGTTACTTAGCTTGGTGACCTATGAGAATAGGTCACCCATGAGTGGACATACTTTCCTTGCTTTGCTTGCTTGCTTTGCTTTGGTTTTCCTTCTTTTTCCTCTTTTTCTGACTTTCCTTCTTTTCTGAACTTTCTTGCTTTTCATACTTTCCTGCTTTCTGGATTTATGCTGCTTTTCTTGAAATATTCCTCTTTTCTTCTTTTTGGCAACATTTTTGGACTCTAATGCTTACTTGACTTCTAATCCAAGTAATTCCTTGATTTTCTGAGTTTCATCACTTAGGCAAGTTTGGCTCACTTACCAGTTCGAATTTCCTGGCCAAGTCATCAACCACTTGGCACATTTATTAGCAATAATTATTTAAATGAAAATAATACCACTCAGAAATAATTTAACTTAGCAATTAATTAATTATCCAGTAATTAATTAATTAATAAGGTGTAATGCCTCAAAATTTTCCCAATTAATTAATTTCTCAATTAATTAATAAATCACCTTAGCACTTGAATTGGGGGTTAATAACTTCATGGGGGGCCCTCCTTATCCATTTAATTCCTCAAATTCACCCTTAGGAATCTTACTTCATCCATCCATTAATTATTTAATTAATTCCTAGGTGACTTAGGCTAAAATCATCCCCATGGACCATATGAAAATTTGGGAACATGACAGTCCTCCCTTCCCAAGATTGCTTGTCCTCAACAAATGTCAGGATTCCACCAAGCTTCTGCTGCACCAACTCTGATTATCATTGTCCCCCATCCATTGAACAATCTATAAATTACTTGGGCCTTCAGAAAAAATTTCTATGTAAAACATACTGTTCTGTAATTTATATTTTCCATTAGCCAACAAATGAACAAAATTTTAACCCTGTTAGGATAACTGAGTAGAATTCCTGGGTCCCATTGTTTCTCCTGCAAAGAGCAGAATTCTCCTGTCATCTTTGGAAATCTGTTAGTCAAGTGTATGCCAGGATCCCAAAGCATTAACTCCACTTTCCCCATCATCAGGATAATTTTAAAGAATCTGTCATCAAACATGTGCCTTTTCATCCGGGGAATAACTGCTAGGGCATTGCTTCCAACCAAACCAAGTGGGGAGCAGAATGTCTCTTCCAGTGAAAACATCCAATGGCTCAACTCTCTGCCATTGGAGCAAAAATTCAAGCATCCTTCCCAGCATGTGGATTCCCTCCACATAGGCCAACCTATGCAAGTAAAATGTTCCGTTAATTTAACTTAGCAACTTGCTTGCTTAGCTGCCTTCCCTTGACCATAAGCATAAAATATTTTGCAAGAAGTTTCATGCTTGTCTGGTAATCTTTCACCCAATCCATATGTAGATGAGTGACATCAAATGGCTGCAAAATATACTTTTTTTGTTGCTCACAATTCAAGACAATGTTAGTTATAATAAGAAATTTATTGCAGAAACAAGTGAACTTTTTACCTTCCAGATTTTCTTTTCTATTGAGACCTCTATCCATCCATCTGGTGGGTGAATCAGAGATCCTACTTGTTGATTCACATGAGATGAAATCAACCATCTCTGTTGTAATAATATCTATCTCCCATAGGAGCATATCATGATCCACCTGTGGTACATGTGGCATCAACAAGAAAAACTTCTTCACCCACTGTTCATTCCCCATTATTATTGTTGAATCCATGACATGAGGGGAAGGACTGTGAACCTTCTTTGTATGTCTGCAACCTTTAGTAATCAAACTTATGACTGCAACTTCATCATTATTGGCTGGCCCAAATTGGGTGCTCTCATCCCACTTTTCCATGGGAGAGTGACTGTTTCCAAGGAACAACTCAATTTCCCTTAGGAAATAATCAGGTGCTTGGTTTTCATCAAACTGTTCTGCACACTCCTCAAGCACATGTAAAGATAAATGATCCTCATGATTCAACATCTCATGAGGTTCCTCCTTACGATCATGAATGCTTTCTCCCCAGTGAAATTGACTGAATGGTGTGTAGGAGGGTAGGGAGGATCTTTGCAACTTTTCATGAAGCTGCAATATTTCTGTCTTGGATTCTTGGAGGGCACTTTGAGTGCTTCTCAAAGAATCTTGGGTGGCCATTAATTCATCATTGAGCTTGCTGATCTCTTCATCATCCCTCAAGGATGTACCATGAAACAATTCTACAAGCTCCAACAAACTATCTCTATTAGAAAGCAAGTTCAAGAATTTACCTTTTATGCTTGCCATGGCTTTCTGAAACTCTTCCATGTCTCTCATGGAAGACTGCTCCCCCAAATTTCAACAGAGGTTATTCATTAAGGAATGGGTGTCATTGAGGGTTTGAAGGGCTTCTTGAATTTTGCATTCATTCATCTTCAGTGTCCCTTCAAGGAAATGAGGTTCTGGCATATGAACCTTCTCTTCTTCTAGCTTCCTAGGATAAACTTCAACTGATTTTGTTGAAGTTATGAAAGCTGATCCATATTTTGGGGCTGCAAGATATTCATATTTTAGATCATGAATATCAGATCTTTCGTTGCAACTGGGGTGCTCATTCATCTCTGGTGCACCAGTAAGTCTTTCTCTCCAATTTTCAGCGCTCCCCAATTCAGGAGTCTCAACCCCTGGGGGTTCAACCAAGCTGATATTCTCCTATGAAGTGGCTGCCCCATCATGCTGACACATAGGATTATAAAAATAAGAATTGAAAAAATTCCCATGTGTTATGTTTTCTCCTCCTTGTGATGGTGTGTTGGTGGTTTGGTCTTCCACCAATCTCTCATTTTCAATTTCTGTTGTTGCAAGACCTTCTTCTTTCTCCATGGATCTTGCATCCACAACACCATCACCAATGGGTACTTCCATGTCTCCCACATATATATGAGAATACACATCATTAGATGCTTCCTCACACTTAAAACATTCCTCAATAGGTTCTCTTCCGACCATGTGGGCATCCTATAAACACATTTCTAGTGATTCAGTCCTGTAACTGCATTCACCCTTATCACCAAGGATGCGGGACTCAGCATCCAGGGAATCCCTTATGCAATAATCATCCTCTAATGTGGCTGCAACATCATCAATATACAAACTAGTACAAAAATATGAATGTGGTCCATACCTTGGCATCATGCTTATCTCTTCAATGGGTGGGGTTATGGTTCCTTGTTCTACCACTGATTCTACTAGTTTACATCTAACTGATGTGTGGTCAATTTCTACTACCTTGTGAAGCTCATGTGGTGTCTTTGGATCTGATTTATGTTCTACTTTTAGATCTGATCCTAAATATGGTTCAACACCCCTAATAGTACCAATCTCATCCGAGAAGATATTGAGATCCTCATCATAGAATCTTGCAGTAGATTCTTCTTCCATTTTGTCAACAATCTCATGATTGGGTTTTGGGTCCTGTTTCTCCTTGGTTGTCTTCGGATGAAGATTCTTGGAGGCTCTTCTTGAAGAGGATCCAAAAATTCTTGTGAAGTCACATGCATCCAAAAAATATTTCATATCTTTTTTCATCTCTTCCATAGAAGGTTGACCTTTGATTGTGGAACATGCAACTTTTTCCTGAATATGGCTATCAGAATAACCATAGTCTCTTCTTCCAATCATGATCTCATATGAGATGCTTGTGGAAGGTACTTCTTGGGAATTCTCTTCATCATACTGTCTGCAATATTCTTCATACTGCTCATCATAATCATCATACTCTTCATAAAAATAATGTTCTTCTTCTTGCAACTCAAACTCTAAATCTTCCATGAATGGAACTAACTCCACAACTGTAACTTGAAGATAGTGCTGAGCTACCTTTCCACTGAGAGTTACTTTCCACGGGATGAGCCAAGGAAAGTGCTATAATACCACTGTAATATACTTGGAAATATTTAACCAAGTAATTAACTCAACTTCATAAATTTTAATAAAATTCACTGGTTAAATTTCTTAATAATTCTTTTAAACCAAGCAGGAGGTCAGTGATTGGGATGGAGACTGAATTTGAGTATGGTGGGATGAAATTTCAGTTCTGGAATTTGTATGGAGAAATTTGAATCATAAAATAATAACATCAGAGAGAGATTCCTAAGCACAAAGCACTGGGGCCATTTATGTTTCGGACATCAGCTACCGCTGAAGCCTACCGCAAAGCTTCCTGGGCGCACCAGCATATGCTTACTAGATTGGGTGGGTAAAAAACTAAGTTATGACAGTAAAATAGGTTCAATGGACACAATTATAAGCATTTAAAAGGATTCGGGGAGAGTAGGAGTGGTTTGGAAGTTTTAGGCCCTGCTGGGATGACAGAGCTAGTCAAATTGCAATCTTTACAAACAGGGGTTTAATCCTCCCAAATTCTTAAAGTAGGGACTGATATAGCTAATATGATGTTTTATTGACCTCCTACAACTTACATAAACTAAATATGACATTTAAAACAAATTTGGTAGTCATTCTTGCAAAACTAGTTAATAAACAATGCTCAATGAGCTAGTCTTCCAATCTAAGTTAATAAATGACTTAATTTAATTAAATGATTTGTTCTGAAATATTAATATGCTCTTATATAATGTAATTAATAGTATCAAGTCGAATTATTACTCACTGAACCAAGTTTGTACTCTTTAATTAGCTCCTCATCAGTACAATGTCTTGTAGACTAGAAAATCCCCTCATAGGGCCATATAATAATTGAAAGAAGAGATGTATTGACCAAATATCTGTTCTGAAAGTGTGATATGATCTTCTATAGGTCTGAAACAGAGTATGGGCTGCACACTAATATTTTGAGAAAGTATGGGGCGCTATCCACAACTCTTCTCTTCCTTGTTGGGAAAACACCTCCAAATCTAGCTGTGGTTGTGAGAAAGAGTAAGAAGAAGAAGATGGATCAGTTCTGAGGCTGCTTTATGATACTAGACATTTCTATTGACTGAACATATGGCTATACCAACCCTTCATCAATCCTTGGGCGCATTCACTGGAGCATTCATCTTCAATGGGAGAAGCTTCACCAAAACTAGCTAGAACTTCACTGTATGAAAGATCTTCTCTTCCAATAGACTGTAGAACTTCAATGAGAGATGGTAGTGACTGATAATGGCTGTAGCAGCCTGCTATTGACCTGCATAACACTCACTAAATATTATAGGACCTTGGGGCACATCACCCAAGAGAAACAATTGAGGCACAACACTCAACTAGAGAGGCTCAGAGCTCTCAAACCAAAATTACAAACGATCAAAAGTTCTTGAATGAAGTTGGAAACCTTCTTAAATAGAATTCCTGTTGACCTGTTGAGCAAGTTACTTAGCTTGGTGACCTGTGAGAATAGGTCACCCACCGGTGGACATACTTTCCTTGCTTTGCTGTGGTTTTCCTTCTTTTTCCTCTTTTTCTGACTTTCCTTCTTTTCTGAACTTTCCTGCTTTTCATCCTTTCCTACTTTCTGGATTTATGCTGCTTTTCCTGAAATATTTCTCTTTTCTCATTTTTGGCAACATTTTTGGACTCTAGTGCTTACTTGACTTCTAATCCAAGTAATTCCTTGATTTTCTGAGTTTCATCACTTAGGCAAGTTTGGCTCACTTACCAATTCGAATTTCCTGGCCAAGTCATCAACCACTTGGCACATTTATTAGCAATAATTATTTAAATGAAAATAATACCACTCAGAAATAATTTAACTTAGCAATTAATTAATTATCCATTAATTAATTAATTAATAAGGTGTAATGCCTCAAAATTTCCCCAATTAATTAATTTCACAATTAATTAATAAATCACCTTAGCACTTGAATTGGGAGTTAATAACTTCATGGGGGGCCCTCCTTATCCATTTAATTCCTCAAATTCACCCTTAGGAATCTTACTTCATCTATCCATTAATTATTTAATTAATTCCTAGGTGACTTAGGCTAAAATCATCCCCATGGACCATATGAAAATTTGGGAACATGACACATCTCTTGGTTCAAGGAACCTTTCTCTCTACTAGCAGCCATGCTCTGTAGGTTATATGGGTTGCCGAATTGATCAATGTTTAAATCCGAATGGGCACCCCTCGCCCATCATGTCCTTAATACATGAGAGTCCTTCAATTGGGATCATATTTTATCAGTGGAACAGAAGGCAATAATAGAGAAATATCAAAAGATGCCTGCTTCAAGAAAACCTACCTTTACTTCTCAGCTTATGTGATGGATTTTTTCTGCTCAGATTTTCCTTTCCCTGTTATGGGATGGAATTGGACATTGGTTTCACCTCCATTCCATATCTATTGCTCTGCATTATGGGAGGATAATTTTGCACTGCTCATATATGACATCTATGATAATTTTGTTGGCTCAATTTACCAGAAAATCTTCAAGGAGGATACTCCTACCTTTTCAGAAAAGGCCAAGAACCTCATCTCTACTATGGGAGATCGGTATGTGGGAGAGTACTTCTCCTACATCAGGATTTGGGGCAGCAACACAGCTCACCAACTTCCCAGAATTGTACCAGAACGAATGGTGTTAGAAGAAATATCTTTTCAGACAGTCATTGATGGGGTATTCCCAAAGTTGACCAGTGCCAAAAGGAAAGGGTGGCCCAAGTTCCCACTCAACCTTGGACCTTTGGTAATCTAGAATTCAAGTACTCATGCTGCATTGCTTGGGAAGAAAACTACTACTCTGAAGCTTGGAGAAGCTCCCAAGATAATGCATGACCCTAAATCGTTTTTGGAAAATCATTTTACACAGGAACACATGAAGAGTGCCTATGTTCATCAGACTAGTATAAATGATTCTATTTACCAAGGTGTTATTTCATTTTTTGAAGTGTTGAACAAAAGTTCTTCCCTGGAAGAGAAGAAATTCATTTTCCAATATCAACAACAGTTAAAGACCAAGGTCTTGCAGTACAGGAGGCTGGAACTGTCACTTGAGGAAAGAACTCAGAAAGAGTTAGTGGAAAAGGAAGCATAGAAGGAAAGCACTCCTTTGATGCTAAATTACCAAACTAATGGCAAAGGTAAAGCCCCTCTAGAAGATCCTCCACAACCCAAACCTTTGTCTACTCTCAATGCCCTTATTCATTCAGCTATTGAAATGAAGCAAAGCCTAGCATCGATGGTTTCAGTGGTTGAAACACATCCTATTTCCACTTCCATGCTAGTAAAGAAAAAAAAGGTTCAAGACTCTGCACCAAAGGTCACTATGCTTCACATTGAAGATAATGATGTAGAATATGAGACACTACCTTCCAGATTGTCATGCAAGATTGCTATCTCTATCAGCCTGCCAGAGGTTATTTCAATCACTCAGACTCCTTCTGATCCTTTGGAGGATATAGTAATTGATGACCCTCTCCCAAATATTCATTTCCCACAGGTAACAATTCCTACAGGTTCAACATCTTCCACACCACCATCCATTACCACTATTTTACCTTCCAATCCATTATCTGATGTCACAACTCCTCCATTCACATTAACTGAGCCACCTGTCATCCCTGATGTCAATTCCCAGGAGTCAATTGCGACTCCAACTTCTGTTCCACCTCCACATACTGTTGAAATCCAAGTCTCTATTGTATCTTTAGAACCAACTGTGATTCCAATTTATGTTTCACTGCCAGAGATCATTACCTCATCTACTACTTCCATCTCTTTACCATCAGTCTCCAATGTTGTAACTACTTCCATTTCCACTACGCAAATCACCATGCCTATTCCAACTTTTGTTGTATCCCAATATGTAGCTTTGATCACAACTTCTGAAGTGTCAACATCCACTCTGGAAGCAGTAGCATACTTTGGGGAAGATGCAGTGGTTTCCTTGGGGGAATATTTCTGGAGTAGGTTAGAGAAAGTTGTGGGTAAAAAGGGTACGAAAAGATCCAAGGAAGGGACTGTATTGCAAGGAACTGTCCCTAATCAAGTAATATGGAGAAGAACATCCACTGATGTGCAACAAGAATCCCTTGAGACTGCTGCAACAATGGGAGTCTTTGCAGGGGCAAATTATGACTCTATCACCTCACTGAACAAGGAAATTGAGGTGAAGGAACAGGAATTGAAGAAGCTCAGGCAAGAGCAGAATCAAATCAATGAACAAAATGAATCCCAACTACAAGAGTTGAAGGATGATCATGAAAATAAGCTTAAATACATGCAGGCACAAATTTCAGCTCTCCAATAGTAGCTCCAGGAAGCACAAGTGTTGAATGTAGGTTATGCTGAAAAGATAACAGTTTTGGAGAAGCAATTGAAAGATTCACAGGCTATGGAATCTACCTCTTCTTTCTCAATATTTTATAAGGAATAATTTAAGGAGATTGCCTTAAAGGTAAATGAAGATCACAAGAACATGTTGGTTGAGCTATTTGATGGTCTAAATGAGATTTAGAGCACATACAATGCCCTTGAACATTATTCTGATGTCCTTTTTTATCATAATCAAAGAAGCGAAGATGCTACTAGAGCTGTTGAGGATGTAGTTGACTAGCATAAGTATATTAAAGAAAAACCAAAGGATATACATGTTTTGGACAATATTAAGTTCAGGAGAATCAAATTCTCTTTGGACTCATGGAAAAATGCATGTGAGACAGTTAAGGTGACAATTCAAGAAGCAGATAAATTTTGCAGTAGAAGGTGGTTTGCATCTGATAATTTGTTGACTTTGTTGGAATTTCCAACCTTGGACCTAATTGAAAAGTCTCTTCCACCTAGGATTATGATTGAACAGGTTGAAGAGAAATATTTAAAGTCTAAAGAGCGAATAGAACAACTTGATCATATCCACATTGCAGAGATCAAAGAGTTAATTGAGTTACCCATAACTTCAGAGATGAAGATCAACCTTTTCTTGCGTGAATGGGAGAATCTGAAGAAAATGGATATTGAGTGTTTTACCTGCAAGACACAGCTAGCACTTGAGCATGCAAAGTATTAGGATGTTGAAGATTTTCTAAATGTATTTTCCAAGTGGTGAACTTCCCTTGTAAAATATTATATTAATAATATTTTGTAATCCCTATTTTTGTGGTACATCTGTCCTTTTGTAATCTGATGTAATTATTATTTAAGGGTACTTATATCTCATAAGAGGGGGGGGGATAAAAATCACCAAAGGAGAACTCGAGATGCTCTGTTTCCTTGAGGAGTTGTAATTTTGTGCAAAATTAATGAAATTCAGTTAGTTTCTCTTGGCCATCTCTTTTGTCATATTTGTCAAATTTATTTGATAAGTTCTGATTTCTCACTTCAATCACTGGATAAACTCTGTTTTCCGTTGTATGCTCATTAAATACATTCATCTGTATTTTATATTTCTCTTTACGTATGGTTCATGTGTTATTATGTGTTAAATAAATTTATTTGTTTAATTCATATTATTTACTTCTGCAACTGATAAATAGTCACATTTATATTGATGCTAATTTGTCAATTAGCATATTACAACAAAACAGTCTTATGGTTTTATCCTTTAGATAAAATAATCCAGTTTTCACTGCTTTATCTTATTTGAAGCTGATAAGGTTAGATCCATTCATATCATGTGTATAAACTAGTATAATACTTATCATACATCTCATATCTGATTGTTCTACAAATTTAAATAACATTCCCAAAGATTAACCTAGCTTGATTAGATAAGTTTTAATTAACATCACTTACATCTTAGACACAAATTTTTCAGATCTTCCCTAACAGGAAGACAGATCCATTAGGATCCACCCACATAACTTCCAGTGGATTCCAGATATCCGTAGGAGTCAGTCATGCCAAACAATTTGGGGATAGAACCACTCTTGCGTAGGGTTGTTTGAAGCCTTTTAGATTGGGCTGTCACCTTGTGTTGATTTCCTTGGAAAATATTCTAGCATCACACCCAAGGCTTCAACACTTCCCTATAGCCAACTTCATCAAGAGTTTTAAATCCATCAAATCAAAGTAATTGGTGGAACCTCCTATTTTTTTTTGAGATGAAAATAATAGCCATTAAAGAGAACTAGGATTCCGCATACTACATATATCTCTTTGTTTCCTTATCTAGCACCATCACAATACCTCCATGCTCCTCTCTTCTCTATTACTATATGCTCCAATATTATCTATTTAATATTCCTTATATAAAACTTGGGCATGTAGATCTAGGCATTAATACAAGAGAGATATACTGTGAAAGAGACATCAATAATCAAATATTCATGTAACAAATGTGCTAGATCTTAATCATCAGACAAAAATCTAGAACAAATAATAAGAAAGAATGATGTATTTCACTGAGGATTAATGAATGTAGGTGAACAATATTTATAAAAAGGAAATTTGAATTAGGTCAATATGCTATTTGAATTGCTCATGTAGGGCATGAGGTTCTAGTGAGACTTAATTAGAGCCAAAGACCCCCATTTATCCATGTACATTCACCCATCTGAGTTACACTGACCCAAGACTCCTTAGTCACTGGTTCCGACTAAGTGATGTACATGAAGCTAACTATATGTGCATTCAAATCCCTAAAATATCTCAATTAGGGAACTAATGAATGAAGAGGGTTAATTAGGGTTAGTTAGGACCTACATTAGTGGAGCGCATCTAGTCCTCAACCAATTATTGACTCAATCACTCCTAAAATCAAGGAACAGTTCCCCAAATCGGGGAATGCACCCCAAAAACTAGGAAATCATATCAAGGGTGACTTAGGTGGTCCATTTGGATGGGGTTTGCACCACTATAGTAATCAATTCATGGTCTAGGTAACTAGGTAGACAGTGTTTTGCTCTAACACCCCCCATAAGACTAACTAGGGGAAAAATAAAAATGAAAAATGGGTCCCCATAAGTTGTATCCATATTAGGTACCCATGCACACAATATTATATGAAAATTGAGTAAGAGGGAAAACACCACATGGGAACCCCACCCCCCACAAAAGGGAACATAAGAGAGTTAATATACTCAGAATTTTTTGTGCATAAATTGGTGAGTAGTGGGATCATAAATTGTAGCTCTAGAGTCTTAAGAGACATATTTGAGGTCATCTTCAATGAGAACCCAATTTGGGACAAGCTATCCAATGGATTCTTCAATTAGAATTTTATTTGGGACAATTTCTCCAAAGTATTTTGAATCAGGGATGCATGGAGTAGAAACTATTGTAAGTGCATACATGCAACTGTATTTCTTCAGTGTGATATCTTTCTTGTTGCACTCCTTCCATTCCTTTTCTTCAAATTTTTTGTGTACCTGCATTATTCTTCTTTACTGTCCCTTTATTGTAGTAAGGAAACCATAGTTGCTACTGTTTGGTATTTCCATCATCAAAGTCAAATTCTTCATGAGACACCCTTGGGTTTTACTCCTTTCTTTCCTTGTATGGGGGGTTTCACTTGCTTGCGCCCTTCTTCCCCTCACTGACTAAAAGTGTATGCACCTTTACGCTAATTTGGAGGCCCATTTGTGAGAGCTTATCTTTCTCTTAAAATAGGGAGGCAGCGAAAAAATCCAAAGTAGGAATTTCGTAGGCAGCTCGAAGAGCCAATTTAGTAGACTAGAAAGCAAAAAAAAAGATATTGTAATCATGACCCAATTTGGAGAGAATAGAGAGTACCATTTGTTAGTCGCCCTTATCAATATTACACATCTTGATATGCAAGAGAACTAATTTGAACTTTTTGAAAAACCCTTGAATAGATTCAAAATCACATGGTCTCAAGTTCAATAGTTCCACCTCCAATTGATGGCCTCTCATTTGATCTTGTGTTCCGAAGAGGGTGAACAAAGTAGTCCAAACTTCATTTGGGATATTCTTGGATTTAGTGTGGTAGAGTATATCTATAGAAATAGAATAGAAAACCATCTCAAATGCTTCATCCATTCTATTAAGGTTTTTAGACTTTTCAATTGTTGAATTTGGTTCCAGCTTGGTGTTCACTGTGATTCGGTTGGGCCCCTTCACCCTCATGGGCATCTCCACTCTTGATTTCCATTCATAATAGTTGAATACATGTTAGAATATGTTGGGGAGATAGGATATCCATGGATTCCAATAAATATTTGATGGTTTCGAAATCCTTTATTTAACATGCAATACCTTGATCCCTAAAAACAAACACTAGAATACTGACTAGTTTAGCACCATTGCAGCTCTGATACCATATAAATTGAGCATGTATATTTAGCCACTAATACACTTGAGATATATACTATGAAAGATAGATCAATAGCCAAATATTCATGTAAAAATTTTGCTAAACATTAATCATCACACAAAAATCTAGAACAGATAATAAGTGACAATAAGAAAGAATGATGTATTTCATTGAGCATTAATGAATGGAGGTGAACAATATTTATAGAAAGGTAATTCTAACTAGTTAGAGAGGATAATCGAATTTCTGATGTAGTGCATGAGGTGCTAATGAGGCTTCACTGGAGTCAAATACCCCTAGTTATCCATGCACACCCACCCATCTAAGTTACATTGACCCAAGACTTCCCAATCACTAGTTTCGACTGAGTGATGTACATGCAAATCCATAAAATTCTCTCAACTAGCGCATTAATGAATGAAGAGGGTTATTTAGGACCTCTATTAGTGGATTGAATCTATTCCTCAACTCATGATTGAATCACTCCTAAAATTAAGGAACAATTCTCCAAATCAAGGAATGCACCCCCAAATCAAGGAATGCACCTGCAAAAATACGAATGCATCTTAGGAACATTTTAGATGCACCTCCTTCTGATTTGATAAAAAAAACACGTGCACATTCCTTAGCACTAGCTTTGGTTGGGCCCAAGCCTGATAGCTCAATTAACATGTAGGATATGAAGAAAGAAATGCACATGCGATTTGAAAATGTGTGTGTGATTTGTAGAGAAAAAACTTGTGCGTAATTTGTAGAGAAAAAATGCATGTGCTATTTGTAGAGCATGGTATAAACCCCAAAAATAGGCCTGTGACCAATCCATTTCTCCCACAACGATGCATTTGATAGCTCTTGATGGAGAAAGAAGGAGAACATGTGCACAATTAGGGCTCCTAGAGGTATCAACCATCATTTTAGATTGCACTTGAGGTGATTCTACCAACCTCTTCTATCAATTTGTCTTGAAATAGATGAAAACCAACCAATTAATTACCTCAATTCCACATCATCACATGAATAACAAAAGTTCAAGGGAGTCAAAACCCAATCTTCCTTATTATCTAAAATTTGGGGCTTGTTCCAATAAATCATCCTTCAAGGATTTGGTAAATGAAGAGGATTCTAAGAAGAGTGAAACCTTGAAAAACCTAGCCAAATGGATTTCCAACCAAGAAATAATTGAGAAGGAATTTATGGAGCATTATATTGTACTCTAACAAACTCACATAAGTGGGCCATGAAAGATTGCACCAACCTTGTCCCTCAAAAATTATTTGTGGACTATTTGTAACTAAAATTTGTCCTTACTAGATTTGACCAATGCCTAAACAACAAACACTAGAGACAACTCTCCAAGGCTAGATCGATACCCTTATGAATTTTTCAAAGAAACTTAGGATGTGTCAATCTCCATTCACTAATATTCTTAATGGAATAAATTTGGAAAAAGTATTTAATCTCTCTCATTGATAGAGGTCTCATTATCTCACTCTCAATTTAGGATAATATGAGCTCACCCCTAGTTAGAGAACCATCATATTGTTACATGTGTCGTATAATATTTTAGTGAGGCCCTAGCCCTCCAATTTTGATACCTCTTTTCTTATATTATTAGACTTGAAAAAATTAGGTTCATCTGAGATACTCTCATAATGTGGTATCAGTTTAGGAAGGAAAGAATTATTAGGACATATACTTTGGGCTTAGGGCATTGGTTATTAAACTCAATTTTGAAAAAGCTTATTATGAGTAGTGTTGTTTCCTTAGATGTACTGGGTTGAAATAGTGCATGCCAGGGCATGACATAACTCAATTTTTATAGATTTTTGAGCTTAATCTACATGGACTTTAATGTGAAATTTAATCTTTCTTGAAGCATTTGAATAAGTAACCTTTGTGAACAATTCCGATGGTGTAAAAAAAAAATGTGGAGGAATTTTGCAGAGTGTTACAACACCTTGGATAGTAATGAAGGTGGATTTTAGAATATGGAGACAATAATATATTCAAGAGGTTCCTATAGGATGAATCTCTTTAAACCTAGTGGAATCATAAACATATTGAGCTGTGGTTTAAAGAATTTAATAGTTTTTTAACAAAATATATGGCAGATCATGAGTTTATTCTATCAATTTACTAGTAACAAGACTTTCATGAAAACAACAATAAAATAATACTTCAAATACTGTTGAAAAAAAAAAAATATTTGATAATGGATTAGAGGTCAAAATATTTGAAATCTCTGCAATCTATCTCAACATTCATCATGTAGTATCAATGAGTGACAATATGGAGGTAAATGGATACTCAGAACTTTTTATTAGCATATTATGAGAGTATACATGGACATAAAGGAGAATGATAGCAATGAATATGGAAAAAATACAAACGAAAAATGTCTTTGTAGCACTCTGGAAGCTTAATCTCTAACATTGTTATTACATTATAAAATGGTTCACAACTCAACAAAATGATAGACTCCCTCCACACAATTTTTCTAGCCTCGAATTATGAACTCATATTACATTATATAGGAATCTCTAGAAGTAACTTAATTCAATTAATCTTAACAAACTTGTATGTCTTCCCTTAGTAAGAATTTGTAAATGATTTTCAGTATTTCACTTGTTACTTCTCTTTACTTGA
This sequence comes from Larix kaempferi, assembly GCA_027924585.1. NCBI lineage: Eukaryota > Viridiplantae > Streptophyta > Pinopsida > Pinales > Pinaceae > Larix > Larix kaempferi. The sequence goes on along the minus strand of BSBM01000240.1, from coordinate 2,089,925 downwards.
TCTTTTCTTCTTCCATGTTGTCTACATTATCTGTCCTCACATGTACACATTTGGCTGTGCAACCAAATGACGACTGATTGACATGTTGTTTGAACATTTGGAGGTATTCCCACTTGCCTCATTTAATGCATCATTTGAATATTCACTTTCCCTCTAAGTGACATAAATTCCAATGGGGTTGGATGATTCACAAACTGGCCTAGAACTATAGGATATTGTTTTCCACTTGTCTTCCCTTGTGGCATGCTGAAATTTTTTCCTGCAGCTTGAATTTTGGGAGGTAAATCCCTTTTCTATTTTGATACTGACTGCTAAGTTTTTCCTATTGGCATTTGATGATCCTTTAATGCTTCTAAGGTTATCTCTGCATTAGTGTGCTTTCCATATGATATGGGGCCTAGTTCCTTTAATAATATTTTTAAATTGATCCATATTTGGAACTGAGGCTTGCGTCTTTTAATAACTTGATCTCTTGTTATCACTCCTTCCCATAATTCAAACTAAGGAAGTTCATTCCTATTTTGAGTCATTTTTTCTTAAATCCTTCTTTGGGTATAATATCTCCATTTCCATCCCAAAGGTGAGGTATCCCCAATTTTATCACCTTATCAAACATGCCTTTGAAAGTGTTTATGTCATCAGCCAATACTTTCATATGAATATGGATTCTCTTCAAAAGAATGTGTTTTGTAATCATATTTTTAGCTACGTTAATAGGTTGGGTTCTATTTTTGATCTGTAATTCTTCCAGCTGCCTTTTGCTTCTGCTATTTAAATAGTCTATTATTTTCTCAACTTGTTTGGGCATGTCTCCCAACTTTTCTTTGACTCTCTTGGTTTCTTCTTTAGAGTTCTTATACATTTATAACTCCTCCTAGATAACCTCACAATGATCCCATTCATTTATGAGCAGTTGGGATATGTTGTCCCACAAAGACTAATTTGTTGTTGTAATCAAGAATTACCCTTTAATATCCAATTTGAGCTTAGTTATTTCACTCTTAAGCTCACTTACTTCATGTTCTAACTCTAGGATGTCATCTTCCTTCTAGATCATATCTCTTTCAAGATCCAAAATTTTATCATCTTTCTAGTTCACTTTAGCCTCCATTGATTTAATCTTATTGTCCTCATCAATTGGATAGTGACCAGTTTATTCATTTTGAGGGTCTTCGTCCATTAAATAAACTATCTCCTTGAGTACATCTTGCTTTTCAAGCTCGCTTGTAGCATGTTATGTTTCTCCTTCAGGTTGACTTAACTTTTGTGTGTTGGAAGGAAGGCCTTGATTGGTCTTCCCATTTGATAATGTAGCCTTTTGCAACTTTAGGGAGGAAATCTTCCATATGAGCTCATTGATCTCACCATATTTATCCTCATTCATCTTGTTAAATTGCAATATACTAGGATACAACTTATCATTCTCTTCTTGGTCCTGTCTTAGTTCAGGGTCTAAACTAGCTGATTCATAGGCATATTTAGTTTCCTTCTGAGATGAGCTATTTCATTGTCCTTATCCTTCAAAATAGATGCAGCATGAGACCCATCACCCAGATTCAAACTTAACGCCATGATTTTACTTTCTAGGTTCCTAATATTGACTTGCTTTGATCTCAATGTCACCTTTTTTTCCTTCCACGACTCTTCAAATTTGTCTAGTGCTGCTCTAATATTTTTCTCTGTTTTTATGTGATGTACTACTTCCTTGCAGATCATGTCACTAGCATGTTTATAGAAGTCCAACTTGTCCAATTTTTTAAACTAAGTGAAATCTACTTGATACTCATCATTTTTCTAATCACTAAGGCTAGTACGATTAGGCACTACAATTTGTACCATAGACCACTTCAAGGTGTCATTTTTGTGATCTGCAACTGTTAGTAAACACTTCCCTAATACACATATTTTATTCCTAGTGTCATTCATCAATTTGATATTCTTCTCTCCTATATTCATGTATTTGGTTCTCAAATATGTTTTTACTTGTACAAAAACTACCGAAGGGAATTGTTGTAAAGACCTCCCCAAGTCCTTAGTTTAGTTTAAAGGAAATCTAGCAGTTTGAAATTTTGTTTAAGTTATTTTGATCCAAGTACTTATGTTTGTTTCAGTGGTTTTAAAAAAAAACTTATGTTTCTAATATAGCTAGCATTTTCTTTAGAAATTGAATATGAAGTTTGTACGGGTAATGAGCAATCTAGCAGCATAAAGCTAATTAACAACATATTAACAACACCTTAATAGTGTATTCAGCCGATTAATCAACTCTAAAATATATACTTTGAAATATAAAATTTTAAACAGTGAATAGATCATCAAAATATCAAAATACTTGTAAAATAGCAGTTTCTCCTGCTTAGGTGGCTACAAGAAGAATCAACTACCCAAACAGGTCTTCTACCCTGCCAGCTAGGATAGCCTCTCCAACTTCCTTGCTCCAAGAAACTATGTTTCTTGGACCCCCAAGCCCAAAGCTTGAGTACAACCAGTCCAACCAATTCAATGTTTCCCTGAAACAATGAGAAACATACCTCCTATATTGTTTCTCCAAAAACACTTCCTTTCTTTTTTTGCAACATGTCCATCTCCCCTCCTATATCATTTTTTATCCACCAACTCAATCCCCCCTATCCTTTACTACCCCTATCTATTTATAAATTCCTCAACTGCTTTCCCAACAATTTCCTTAGACCCGAACATGTCGCATTCATTAATAAATCTTGATACATGTTCATTTGAGATCTTCACAAGACGGTGGGTTAGTTACTAGTCCCACTAACCATTTTAAACATTAAATATATTTGAATAAAATAATAATTTAATAGTTCTTATTGTTGACCTTTCAAGTTGGTAGAGGTGGGCGTCTTAAATGTGTTATCCAATCTAGATATGATGTCTTACATGGTAATAAATTAATAACAATATTATTTTAATGCCATCCTATCTTATCTTGTTTGGTCTAATTAAATACGTAAATAGTCATTTTTAACTTTTCATCAATGCTTCAATCAATCCTATTTAATAATCACTTAACTTAATAATTCCTATAATAATTTAGTTTATCCACTATGGTTTATAGTAAAGGACAATTTTATCATTATTAATATTAATCAAATAATAATAATAATAATTAGTGTTTAATAAATAATAATAATATTTATTTGTTTAACCGACAAGTACCCTAGTACCAACACAGTATTCTTGTATTTATAAACAAAACACCCTTAAGGGTTTTAAACAATCATGATAAACAATTAAACAATACAATTCTATTGACGCATATGGAACAATATTTATGCTTATTCACAACAATTCTAATTGAAGATATTTAATCAATTACATATTACAATGTTCACATATGCTTAATAGCTTAAATGTTCATTATCTATTTTGGATCAATGCACAATTAACTTAGATATTCACAACAACTTCTACAATTATTTAACATGCCAAGTATTCGTATATCGAAACTAGGGTACATGTGCAAAGTGTGCATGCATGGCCAGTGTATGCACAGGTCGCATATGTACTATAAGAAACATCATCTTGCATATGCATACCTGCTAACTAATAAAAATAATCTTCCATGCAGGTAGAACAAGCATACATATAACATAATTACTTTAGCATCATTAGTTATTGTAACAATTAACCATTTAAGACTTCATATCCTTATATTTATGTTCACATTAGTTTAATTAGTCAATTACAAGGAAGGGTACCTACTACCACTAACTCAGATTATAATAATCTATGACACAAACATAATATACTAAGTTACAACACAAGAATCAAACCAAGGTTTCAACACACAGTTAACTAAGCTGCCTCTAAAAATTCCATGGCATTCCTATCTACCTACTACCTTCTATATAATTCACAACTAAACTCCACATCCTATCCTTCCTATGCTTTACTACCCTGGAGGTCCAACTACATGACCCGAATTCCAGTTAGAACCCGTAAGAAGAAGTGTCGACTCCATCGACCAAGTTTCCCCAGCACACACCCACTAGTCATCATCACACAACTGGGGGAGTGCATCATTGCACAACCCTCCCATGACTCCGAGTTTCAAAGGATAAACAGTGGGTAATTCCTCCACCCATCCTATGGAATAAGGGACTATGTCTACATCGACATAATAACTGCATTGCGATAGTTGTACTCAATTTTTGCCATCGAATAACAAATTTGGGTAGTTGAGTTTCCTAAAACCCCACACCTAGCCATGCATCATGATTATAAGATAATACTTATGCTAAACAATAATGCATCACTTGCATACCATTTTTCTTTCGGAATTCATCTCCCCAACGTACTTCCGCCTTGTAGGACCTAGCTACCACTTAGTTATTTAACCTATAAGTTAGTCTCCAAACCCAAGATTGAGAAATATTGTGCAATCATTGACATGTATACATATTTCATTACTAATGAATAATAATGAAAAACTCATTTTTCTATGTACCATGCACCTGGTATCATATCCATCAATTCAACATACAACTTTAACTTGGTATCATCGTACCCATCATCTATTAAATTTGCATGCTATAGACATAATCAAAACATGAACATAATTCATAATATTAACATCACACTCATGTATGTAAATTTCACAAGCCCAGTGGGCTAGCTCAATTGGTTGAGTGCTGTAAGTGTGAGCAGAAGGTCTCAAGCTCAAATCCTTGGGTGGATATACATTGCGATATAAGGGCCTCACTTGATGTCCCCATTGGGTTAGCTCCGTAATCAAAGCGAATGGGGTGGGGACCCTTTGGGTGTCCCCCTTGTGATTTCTATCATGGACGTAGTAGCCTCGTGTTGATGCCCATAAATTCTCAGCATCAACAATAGGGATTATCCATGATGAGTGATCCCAATTAGATCGTCCACCATTTGGTGTGGGGTATCCATATGGTTAACGGTCTGGCTACCGTGGGTGTAAATGTTTAAGTTCTTTACCGATTGTGGCCCGGTTCACCGTTTATGTAATTTTATTTTTAAAGTATGATATGCAAGTGCCCTAATTAATGCAATGAAATTCACAAGTGATGCGTAGGTTCTTACCTCTCGTCTTACCACTTCCACCCTATCAATTCAATTATTCCTATCCTAAATTAAGCTAACTATCCTATCCCTGTAAGGAGCATATTTAAAGTAAGAGTAATAAGCTGAAATGCTTCAAATACACTTAACAGATATCCATTAAAGCAAACATTCCAATTTACATCAGAATTTATCAAAGATAGCTCTGATATTGATTAAAGAAATTTATTACTCTGTTATACATAACCATTCTCATGAAATAAGGAAACCATTCATCATCATTGAAATAATTCAACAGAATTAGAAATATATCACAGTATGATTGATGCAGAAAAAGAAATAATCATGTTCCAACAGTCACACATTCCAAACAAACATCAATGCCAGCTTTCCCCAACAAACCGATCCTTTATCATTAGCAAAGAAGTAGTTCCGTTACAAAATGTCTCAGCATTTTATTCACTAGCCAAAAGCCCTTTCTCTTTCTTCTATTCCTCTATTTATCTTACAAAAATTTTGTCCTCTAGTGACTCCTCGTTCACCCTAACCCTAGGAATTCCCAAACTTTGTCATTTAGTGCTTACATAGGAAAATACAAAAAATATTTACAATTTAGATTTAGGTGGGCCCTGCTAGACTAGACATGTATTCTCCCCACGAATTAGCTCCTTCAGCTATGACATTAAACCTGGAAGGATCCAATACTTGCAAGGACACTTTACTGAGTCTCAATATGCGCCAATCCTACTGATGCAGCCTTGCAACTATCTTCCAGAAAATAGGCATGTATAGATTCTTTTCCTACAAAGTGGTGGATGTGTTCTTCTCTGAGAGTGTCCAATTTTCTGATGTAGTCTAATTCTCCCTGCAACCCATTCTGCAGCTCTACCATGCAAAGGTATCTTGAGTGAAGCTCCTTCATTTTCGGGAGCAGAGAGAGGTGACACTTCTCATGAACTTGTTGGATTTTCTCGTAAAAATCCTGACACTTTTGAATAGTCTTTGGAATGTCATTATTTAGTTTCCTGGCAGCCTTCCTACAAAATTCCAGAAGTTCCACCTCCGACTTCAAGTCTTTTTTTGTCTTCGGAGACAAATTATTAGGGTATTCTGAGTTGGTTTCTCTCCATGCCATCTGGATCTTAACCTTATTTGCATTATCCAACAGTCTCTTCTTGAATGCTAGTGAGTCTACTGCTATCGCCTTCATTCTCATCATCACTAGCTTCATCTTGTAGATTTCATCTGTGAGAATCTCTTGAGAGTGATATATTTGTTCCTGAATTTTGTAGGCTTGATCCCAAAATGGAGTTATGTCTTTCTTTCTCTTATCTTCCAACTCCAACTGCTCTACCAAATATTCCTTTTCCCTTAACAATGCATCCACTTGAGTTTTGAATTCTTCGGCGTTCTGGTTTTCCCCTGATTCTTGTGCTTCCAGGTCTCTGATTCATGCTTCAAAATCACTCTTATCTCCCTCCATTATCATCAATTATACCGCTAATGTTTCTTTCTCTGCATCCAGATTTTGACAGTGAGACTGCAATCTGTCTCTTTCAGATAATATGGCCTCAAATTTCCTTTTCAGCTCTATGCTTTTACCCCGCTCCTTTACCAAGTTTTCCTTCAACTTCAACATCTTCTCCTTGTTCCGCTCGACATTAGTCATCAATTTGTCAACATTATCTACACTTGATTGTACAACGAATCTGATAACATATGTGATGAATTTAGGATCCCTATGGGTACCACCCAGGATTTTGTTTTCTTGTCGATAAATGACATTGGGCCAGGCTCCCATTTTCAGACTCTTTTCTGATCTCCTTGTGATGGCATTTCTTTTTGAATAAAAAAATATTGTGTCCAGTCTAGCCACGGTATGTTTCTTTGATGGGGTGAATGGGGTGAGTTCGAGCTCATTAAATGGGAGGTGGCCCCCGGTGAGCGGTACACTGGACACCTCAGGTGGATCTATATCCATGTGCTGTGGAATCCCGTGTTCACTTTGGGTTCCTTGTTTATCCATAGCTTGCTTGAACCGATCCTCTTATTCTTTTCTTTTCAATTCCTCAGATGCTTCATGCGCTTCTTCAAATTTTCTTTGTTGTTCGTTAGCAACTTCTCTTTCTTTCGTTTTGGCCTCTTCCTTTTGCTATCTCTCCACCACTTTAGCATGTAGCCCCTCGGCCTCTTCTTTAAGATTCCTTTTTGCTTCCTTTAGTTGTTTCTATAATTCTGCTTCTTTTGCAGCATTGGCAGCAGCACTGGAACCAACTCTGCTTTGCGACGAAAGCGTTTGTTAAGCTCGGTCATGTTGCTTGCATTCTGATACACTTCTTTGTCCTTATCGAAGTGATTGGCATATTCATAATGTATTTTGATCGATGCACAATGCTTAACAACCTTTCCTTCACTATCATTCCTCGCAAAAATATTTTCGCCAAAATTAAATGATTCTAGATCCTGAACGAAAGCTTCGACAGTTTTAACCTTGGAGAACTTGTATGCCTCGATACAGAAAGGAAAAGTAGGGAATGAAGCTTTCTTTTGATCATGCAGGAACCTACCAATCCCATTAATGAAAAATTTCCTTACTGCTTCCTTGTAGACCACAAAATCGGTTGCATATCTGGGAAAAAGGGATGGGGCTCGGGAACATCCAAACATTCTGATGTACATGCCCTCTTGCGATAAGTAGTAGTCCCTGTATTCAGTTATGACTACCATTGCATTTTTAGACAAGCAGTTTGGTTCTTCATGGAAAATCATCCAGTAGAGAGGCATGATGAACTCTTCACGTATGAGCTTATAGTGACTTAAATATCTATGTTCCCACAGGATCTGATCAGCCACGTAGACACGAGATTCAATTCCATTCCAGATGCACCCTAACTTAGGAAATGGGTGCCTAGCTAATATGCAATGTATGAGGTAAGAAGACATGTAGAATTTTGTCTTCTTTTGGGTTAAACCTCCTTGTGCAGCTGCTATTAATGATGACAGGCTGTCCGAGATGATGTCTGGCTAATTAAAAATTGTGCCATGGAAGGCTATGTAGTAAATTAGAGGTACCCAATATAGCTTGTAGATAGTCCCATCTGCCTTGTCGAAAATTTTGCTCAACATCAGAGCTATAATTCTAAAATGGGTCCTCAGTCTTTGACATTCATATTCTCCACTCACTTTCTGTCTCAGTTGCCTCCCTGATACTATCATTTTCTTAGCATATTCAAGGGGTCCATGTTTATACTTATGATACAGTCTTCAGTTAACATGAATTGGGATAGTAGTATCTTGTATGTCGTTGCTATATGAGCTGGATGGAATGAGGAAAAAGCCTCCCCTTTGGTGTGAGAGATGATTCTTGATTGGGGGTCAACTTTTGGAAGGATCCATCCAATCACCTCTGAGAAGGGAAGAAGTTTTGGGCATGTAGTTTCTTTGATGATGCCCGACCTCTTGATATTTTGATACAAGATCATTTCTTCGAGAGTTTCATCAAGGATATCTTGGTTTCGGATCATCTAATACAATTCCCCCCATTTGAATTCAAGGAAAAATCCTATTAGTGCCTTTGTATATTCAAACATGGTTTCTATGTTGGTTTCTAATATAATCTCCACGTCCGATCCTAACTCGGTTACCTTGGATTTCTTCTTGGTACCCTTCTTAGGCATTTTCAAATCCCGATGAAAAAGAAGAAACATGGTATAAGCAAAATTCAACCAGAAGTTAATAAAGCAATTTTATTTCACATCACTGACAATAGGCTGAGTTGAGAAAATAATTACTACCATGTAATTTGGTAAATGCTACTAATGTTTGCTTAGCTTAAACTCAGATAAAATTATGAGAGAAAACTATGGACGTCCATATTAAAGGTTTTTTCATGAATTACAGTTGACCCTAAAGCCCCCTATAACCAGTGGAAAAGACGAGACAAAACCTCGAGGTTCATTGACAAGAGTTTTAAGTTTGAAACCAGTCCAAATAGTGTGCGCATCAAACCAAACTCCATATGCATCAAAGGGGAAGGTTAAGACCAGAAGTATCCGAGAGTAGAAAACCATTCCAAACTGGACTGTTTAACTTCATGTTTAAGTCTTTCTTCCACAGCCGGTGACTCAAGTTTAAGTGTTGTTAGGAACCCATGTCTTTACTTTGTTAGTATGTTGTTGTTGGACGCATATGCTTTGTAAGTCGTCCCGTAGTATTTGTTGATGAATAGTTTGTGTTATTGTTGTTGGCACATATGCTTTGTAAGTCGCCCGTAGTATTGTTGATCCATAGTTTGTAGCGGCCCATGGTTTTGACCCATAGTATTGGCGCCTAGAATTAGTATATAAGTGTGTGTTGAGACCTATGAAGGCACCGTGAAGTTATTTGTATTGAGCTTGCTCATAGGAGGTTGCCCCCTCGAAGTGGCCTGTGATCAATATAAAAATGATTCTGAGTTCTGTCATTTCTGCTATTTCGCATATTCGTATTAATTAATTGTTGCATGTGCATCACATCTGGTATCAGAGTACTTTCTTAGGCTCGCTAGGTGAAATTTATGTCAATTTTTTTTCGCATCTGTTGCAGGTTCGGATTTGGGAATAATCCCTATCTGCTTAACTGTGGGAAGTACTTGGGCATAAGCCCTAAAACTCATAGTGAGGAGTACCACAGGAACCCCGAAGTAGTTGGCCCATTGAGAGGACTTGCCAGCGAAAAGGGCAACGACCCCTACCTGATTGACTAGTTCCCACCCGTGAGGTAAACCAAGAGCTGTCGTTTGTGGCACAGCAGTTATCAGTTTTACCTGAGCCGTGGAGTGAGGGGTACTACCCCAATACGCAAGCCGTCAGACAGCATTGGTGGCCGAGTGAAACCCCTGAACTGTTAGGAAGCCGCACATACCTGGGGTCCATATCTACTTTCAGCTGACCTATTGTCAATCGCTACTTCGCCATTTCAGATCCATTTTGCAAGCTGTTCCAGATCCATCCATTTTCAATCCATTCGGCGCTGTTCCAGATCCCTTTCGAGCCATAGCTGCTCCAGTCTAAAAAAAAAAATAAAAAAAAAATCATGTTTTTGTCCATATCTCCCTTGTTTTCACTCTGTTTCCCTTGAAATTTTCAGGGAACCCCTGTCATCCCAGTCTGCATATTTCATTCTTGAGGAACCTATCCCCAATTCCCCTTCCCAAAGCCCGAAAGCTCACATTTGTCTATTTTTAGGGTTTTCCATAACTTCCTCAGATTTCACCCAATCACCTTCAAATTTTACCACAGAGTTCCTCTCTGAATTCTGCCTCTTTGTCCCCCTCTGCCAAATTTTCCCATTCTTTCACCCCGCTTCTGAAATCCTCATTTTTGCTTCCTTGTCTAGTTGATAGTGTCCAACATCTAGTCAAACCCCAATTACCCTTCAGATTTTTTCCCGAGTCCAGATTTTCCCTTACTGAAGCAGTTTCTGTTTTTATTTTCCTACCTAGTCAAAAAAAAAAAAACTCCTTGTTATGGTTGTCACCTGTGCAGGAGCAAAAACCATGGAAGAAGCACTTGCAGCCATCCAATCGAAACCCCAGGATCTGGATGAAAAATTTCTCAGCCTCCAACTTGAACATTCAGCTATGAACAACAAACAACAATCCGAGTCTTCAGCAGACAATGGGTTCTCTTCTTCCAGCAATTTTCGTGGTCCGAAGCTTGATTTTCCTCGCTTCAATGGTACTGATCCAACTGGATGGATCTATCGTGCAGAACAGTATTTCAGTCTGCATAATACTTTTGATGTCAACAAAGTTCTGCTGGCATCCTTTCACTTGGAACATGAAGCTCTTCAATGGTACCGTTGGTACATCAAGGCTCATCCAGAGCCCAAATGGCCAGACTTTTGCCAGCTCCTTTTGCAATGATTTGGTCCTAGTGCTTTTGATGACTTCACTAGAGCGCTCACTAAACTTCGCCAAATTGGCACTGTGAGAGAGTATCAAATCGAATTTGAGAACCTAGCCAACAACACCGAAGGATTGTCTGATGACTTTTACTGGAGTTGTTTTATCAGTGGTATAAAGGATGCCATCCGCTCTGAGGTCAAAATGTTCTGTCCCACCACAATGATGGAAGCCCTAGGGTTGGTTAAGTTGGTAGAAGACAAGATTGCAGCCCAAAAATGCTCCCAAGTCCACTTTTGTTCCCTTCCGAAATATGGGTTCTCAGCGACCACCTATACCGCAGGCTCCTCGACCGACTCCTATCAAGCGTTTGTCTGAAACAGAGATGCAAGCATGCAGAGAAAAGGGGCTTTGCTATAATTGTGATGAGAAATTCACTCGGGGACATAGCTGTGTTCATCAGAAGCTCTATCTCTTGGATGTGGAGTCTCCGCCTACCTCTGAAATTGGTGATGAAGATCCAGAAACACTGGATGCTCCGGTCGACATTCAGGAACCGCCTATTGACCCTCCATCTAAAGATGACCAGCCAGAGATATCTCTCCATGCTTTAGCTGGAATCACCACCCCCCAAACAATGCAAGTCAGGGGTTACTTCAAGAACCTTCCTCTCACAATACTCATTGATTCTGGTAGCACTCATAATTTCATTGACCCTCGGATCGCCAAACAAGCTGATTGTTTTATCCATCCTTGCTCCAACTTTGAAGTCATGGTTGCCAATGGGGGCACCTTACCTTGCAAAGGGAAGTGTCGAAATGTGCGTATCTCTATGGGAGATTATACCTTGCGCTCTAACATGTTTTCCTTGCCCTTAGGCGGATGTGATGTGGTTTTGGGCGCTCAATGGCTACGCACAATTGGCCCTATTTTATGGGATTTTGCTGAACTTTGGATGCAGTTTTCCCTCAATGGACAAAAACACACATTGACAGGATTACAACCAGGTTCTCTTAGCATCATCAGTTCACATCTCATGGAAGAACTCCTCAAGAAGAATTCACATGGTGTCATCGCTCAGATCCATTCCATTCAGATGCAACCATCAGCGGTCTCCACTACTCCTTTGGATCTACAACAAATTCTGGATCGATATACAGGTGTCTTTGCTGAACCAGTGGGATTGCCACCTTCCAGGCCAGAAGACCATTGTATTTAGCTCCTTCCAGGCAGCGTTCCTCCCAACCTCAGGCCCTATCGCTACCCATTTCACCAAAAAATGGAGATTGAAATGCTCGTTTGGGACTTATTGAAGAAAGGTATTATTCGCCCAAGCACTAGTTGCTTTTCTTCTCCAGTTATTCTTGTCTGCAAAAAAGATGGGTCATGGCGCCTCTGCATTGACTTCCGAGCACTTAATCACCTCACCATCAAGGATAAGTTTCCAATTCCTGTTGTTGATGAGCTTCTTGATGAGCTTCATGGGGCTCACTTTTTCTCCAAGTTGGATCTTCGTTCTGGGTATCATCAAATTCGGGTTCATGAGGATGATATCCCTAAAACAGCTTTCCGCACACATGATGGCCTTTATGAGTTTTTGGTCATGCCCTTTGGCCTCACTAATGCTCCTTCCACATTCCAGGCCTTAATGAATAAAATATTTCGACCCTACTTGCGGAAATTCATTCTGGTATTCTTTGATGATATCCTCATCTACAGTAAAACATGGGATGAACATCTTCAGCATCTGGATCTTGTCATGCAACTTTTCTCTGACCATCATCTCCATGCCAAGCAATATAAATGTGTTTTTGGACAGAAGGAAGTTGAGTATCTCGGGCACATTATCTCAGCACAAGGGGTTCGCGTGGATCTTGCCAAAATCGCCATGAACAATTGGCCGCATCCTCAGACACTCAAGAGCCTTCGTGGTTTTTTGGGGTTGACTGGCTACTACTGCAAGTTTGTCAAGGATTATGGGAAGATTGCAGCTCCATTAATTGCTCTATTGAAAAATGATGCTTTTACATGGACACCTGCTGCTCGGTGTGCATTTGAAAAACTAAAACAAGCTATGTGTACTACACCTGTGCTAGCTATGCCCGATTTTTCCAAGCCCTTCACTATTGAGAGTGATGCTTGCGGCAATGGAATTGGTGCTATTCTCCTTCAAGATGAACACCCCATTGAGTTCACCAGCAAATCCATTTTAGGTAAGAATTTAGCTGCCTCTACCTATGAGAAGGAAATGATGGCTATTTTGCATGCAGTCCAGAAGTGGCGCCCATACCTATTAGGGAATCATTTCTACATCAAGACTAATCACCAGAGTCTGAAATATTTCTTGGACCAACATGTCTCCTCCCCGGCACAACAGAAATGGGTTAGCAAACTCATGGGTTATGACTATGAAATCACTTACAAGAAGGGTAAAGACAATATTGTGGCAGATGCTCTTTCTTGCACATTTGATGCCCAAGGTTCTCTTTCAACTATTTCTATGCCTGTTCCAAATTGGTTGCAATCTGTTCAATAGGGTTATGTCAATGACTCTTCCTTATCTCAAATCATCCAACGCTTGACCAACAACCCTTCGGCTGTACCACATTACTCTTGGGATGGTGCTTCTCTGTGATACAAGGGTCGTCTGGTGCTTCCCCAGAGCACAGATCTTCAACAGGCTGTCTTCTATGAACTCCATGCTTCTCCGGCAGGGCACTCTGGGTTCCTCAAAACGTATGAATGAGCACGGCGTAACTTCTTTTGGCAGGGCATGAAAAGGACAATTCAACAGATGGTGGCCGAATGTTATACCTGCCAGCGCAATAAGGGTGAAACAACACTCCTTCCAGGATTGCTTGAACCCTTTCCCATACCTACATGGATTTGGACAGATATTTCTATGGATTTCATTGAAGGAATCCCTAAATCTGGCGGGAAGATAGTGATTCTCGTTGTGGTTGATCGCCTCTCCAAATATAGTCAGTTTTGTGCTCTCAGCCATCCCTATACAGCCTCCTCCGTCGCTCAAATTTTCCTAGACCAGATCTTTCGTCTTCATGGCATCCCTTCTTCCATTGTCTCGGATCGTGATGCGACTTTCACCAGTCATTTTTGGATAGAACTATTTCGCCACACTGGCACCAAACTGAAGATGAGTTCAGGGTATCACCCATAAACAGATGGTCAGACTGAAATTATCAATAAATGCTTGGAAACTTATCTTCGTTGCTTCACCTCGAATCAACAACATCAGTGGGAAAAGTGGCTTCCTCTCGCTGAATGGTGGTACAATACCTCTTACCACACCACCTCTAAAATGACCCCCTATGAAGCAGTCTATGGTCAGGCACCTCCATCTCTTCTTCCATACACCCCCACGAGTTCACCAGTTCAGGAAGTTGACACGGTCCTTCGAAACCGCGATCAAATTCTTCGCATTTTGCGGGACAATCTTCACATGGCAAGAAATCGCATGAAGCAACAAGCTGATCAACACCGTTCTGAGCGCACTTTTCAAGTCAGCGATATGGTTTTTCTTCATCTCCAGCCGTACAAACAATCCTCCTTGAAACTCAAAGGGTGTCATAAGCTCGCTCCAAAGTTCTATGGGCCATATCGGATTCTTCAAAAGATTGGGTCCGTTGCTTATAAATTGGAACTTCCTCCTTCTTCCCGCATTCATCCATTCTTTCATGTCTCTTGTCTGAAGAAAATTCTTGGCACCAACATCAATGGACAAACGATTTTACCCGAACTGGATAATGAAGGATCCATCCTTTTGGAGCCAGAGGCCATCCTCAATCGGCGCACGCGTCAGCTTCTCTCTTGCTCTATCACAGAGGTCTTAATTTAGTGGCACGACATGCAACCAGAGCATGCTACATGGGAACCACTCCTTCAGATTCAACAACAATTTCCACATCTAAATCTTTGAGGACAAAGCTTTTTTTAAGGGGGAGGGGATGTTAGGAACCCATGTCTTTACTTTGTTAGTATGTTGTTGTTGGACGCATATGTTTTGTAAGTCGTCTCGTAGTATTTGTTGATCAATAGTTTGTGTTATTGTTGTTGGCGCATATGCTTTGTAAGTCGCCCGTAGTATTGTTGATCCATAGTTTGTAGCGGCCCATGGTTTTGACCCATAGTATTGGCGCCTAGAATTAGTATATAAGTGTGTCGTGAGACCTATGAAGGCACCGTGAATTTATTTGTATTGAGCTTGCTCATAGGAGGTTGCCCCCTCGAAGTGTCCTGTGATCAATATAAAAGTGATTCTGAGTTCTGTCATTTCTGCTATTTCGCATATTCGTATTAATTAATTGTTGCAGGTGCATCACAAGTGTGTGGAGGAAAACATTGTGTCATAGTCCAGCTGTGTTCCAATTGTGAGCTTGGTAATACCGATGGGAGAAGAAAAACTGGTTGAAACTATCTTAAGAGGTTTGAGCCCCAGCGAATGACCACCACAAAACACTAGGTTACGCACTAAAACTGAGAGAAATGGATTATTATGGACTGGATGGGGTGAACCAGGCATCCCTAAGTCGAGACCGTTACTTGAAACAAGGTCCGTGACTAAAAACACCCAACCGAAAATCGAACGGGGTTTAACTACCAAACACAAACAATAAAAAA
Source organism: Larix kaempferi (assembly GCA_027924585.1). Taxonomy (NCBI): domain Eukaryota; kingdom Viridiplantae; phylum Streptophyta; class Pinopsida; order Pinales; family Pinaceae; genus Larix; species Larix kaempferi. The sequence continues at coordinate 2,074,351 of BSBM01000240.1, read as the reverse complement.
CACCAAAACCAACGAAAAAAACTGCAAGAAAGTACCAGTAAAAAACAATCACGAAAGTAGGGCAGTGGCCTACCTGTCGGTTTTTGTATGGTCATGAGAATAAGTTGAAACAACGTTTTGGCATTCGACGACTAGCGGTACACTTTACATCTCAAAACAACGTTCTTTTGTTTGCAATGTCAAACAAAAAGACCCTTTTCCCTATAAATAAAAAAATCAATACCTACCCATTAATGCGGGTTGGTGGGATCATTACGACCAAACCCCATTTCAGCGTTAAAAACACTTCACACATTACTGTCTTTAAACATTCACCGCCAACCGTTTCAGAGCGACTTGCTCAGTTGCCGTGAAATGCGTCGGCAATGTTTTTCGAAACACATCAATGACAACTTTTGGCAGCCCTTCATGAGTTCCATCGGCGTTCTTTCACAAAATTCAAATTCCTCTTCCGATGGTTTCGGTGAGACTCGCTTAGTCTCTGAGAAACGTGTCGGTGGTGTTTCAAAAATTGTTCCGATGTGCTTTCAGTGTCGCTTCAGGAGTTCCATCGGTGCCCCTTTTCAAGTTTTGTATCCCTCTTGCAATTATTTTGGTGATCTTTTATGATTTAACTGGAAAATTTAGAGTTACTTCCTGAGCTTTCTCTTTTAATCTTCCTCGGCGCTCGCTTTCATTTGGTGACTTTACATGTTTCGATGGCGACCATTTCGACAGAACTGGTTGAGTTTCTGCGAAACGGATCGCGACCCTTAGCAACATTTCATTGACTATTCCTTTTCATATTTGTATTGGCGTGAACTCAATGGAGCTCTGACCATTTCAGCTGAACTAGCCGAGTGACTCCGAAATGGATCGTGCCCTTAAACAATCATCGCCGACCAATTTCGCCAAGACCCCTTTAGCGTGACTGGGACAACTCCGCTGAACCGTTTCGACGTGACTTAGGATACATCTCTGAAACAGTCGACGCGACTCTATGTTATCTTCTGACCAAAAGCGCAAAAAAACTAACTTCTTTTCTCTGTGCAAACTTAACGAAGCTCAAACCATTTCGGTTGCATTCGCTGAGTTGCTCTTAACGTGTCAGCTTAACTAGATGAGTGTCTCTGAAACAGTAACTTCTCCAAAGAAAGGATTTTCTGCTCCGACCATTTCAAATCCAAAAGTCAAGTTGGCTCGACTGTTTCGGCTCGAAAAGCTCAGTTTTACTTAGTGAAAAAACTGGCCCTTCTTTGCTTGATCCTTAGGAGAAAACTCTAAGTCTGAGGGTGGGTTTCTTATAGGATGACTTGAACTCAAAAATCTTGTTAAAACTAGTAAGAGGGGCCCCACAATTTCAAGAAAAATTTGGGGATTAGGTTGTAGCTAGAACAATTGGCGAGTAGATGGCATACATATATCTTTGAACAAACCCTGCTTGAAAGTCAGAAATGCTTACATGGTATCGAATTATGAAGATATAGCAAAACCTCCACTCATTTTCCCATGATTTTAAAAGGCCATATTTTGTATAGAGAGATACACAATCTTGCATCATATTGGTCATTGATTTTGGGGAGCATGGTAACCTGTACCAGATTTATTTATCACTCAGCTCTCGAGGCCAGAATATGAAATTCATTTTAGATTTGTCTTTTGGTTTCCACTAAAACATGAATCCACAGGATTGTAACAAAATCAAACAGATGTTTTCGTTTGTTCCTCATTCCAATGCTATAAGAATTCTGTGATGCTTCTTTCCTTGACTAATTTTGTCGTCCGAGTCTCCCTTAATAGATTTATTCATTCTTCATAACTTGACATGGGTTCTTCCATCCATAATGTCATTTTGTGTGAGAAAGAGATTTATTTGTTTGTCATGCTCATGGACGGAGAAGAACCTTGCTGAGATGGCCACCTGGGAAACTTTCTTGATTGGATGTCTTTGTTTTCAAAACCATTTCTTTGATGGATATGAAATTTTTCAGGAATTTGACTCTTTGATGTAAGCTCTTTTGGATTTTGATTTGTAGCATGTGATCATTTTGAATGCTATACATCTGTGAGACCTGCTTCCCTTCCTGTGAGACAAACACCTTGTGTTATGTTGACGCTCGAAGTTCTACAAAACTACCCTACCCAACATAGAACCTTGTTATCAACTATTGGGGATATGGACTCAAAGACCTATACCATGATTATGTTTAATATGGAATATTTCAAACCAGTTGGAATTTCAAATTAATAACATTTTCCATGAGAAGAACATCCATCTCACTATTTTAGACTAAGGGGCCTCGACTTGCATTATTCATTTACTCCGCTGGAGGGCTATCTGATCTCCTAACCTTAATTAGTCTCCTACTACTCTTAAAGCATTCGATGGATGTGGCTTCAATCCTTATGGACTTTTGCAATCTTTAGCCATGGAATTAGGGGGAAAACCATTTCTATTGATGCAAAAATAGTCGATGCACCCCTCGATTATAATTTATTGCTTGGTCATGTTTTATGCAACGATCATTGTTGCATCTTTGGTCTTATGCCTCATGAAATTCCCTCAAAAAGGGAAAATTGTTACCATTGACCAACTTGATTACTGCATATCCATAACAACACTACCAATAATGTCCCTTTTTTGGGACATTATAAACTCAACTATGAGGATGTGGGGTTAGTTCTCCTTAAAAATTCCTCACTCACGGGAAGTTTTCCCTTGTTTACCCTTGATCCCCCATGACAAGTTTCCAGAGTAAACATGATTTCATCTACGGTGCAACAATCCCCTGAATCATTTGATCCTTGGGTAGTTCCTAGTCCATTTGAACTTGAATCCATTGTCAACATTATGCCACTTCAGCCTACTGATGCGACATATCATGCAATTGTTCTTCCATCCGATGAAGACCTCTTGGAAGCCATGGCCAATCACCATGATCATAGTTCACTTTCTATGTCAAGTGTGTTAAGAAATGAAATGAATAACCATGCACATAGTTTATTTTCTATGTCAAGCTTGTTAAAAAATGAAATAGACTCCCCTCCAAATGGGTTGAGTCTTCCACTAGATCTAGTACCTAAACCTTCATTTCCTTCACCTGTGTCACTTGATCCTCTTTATTCCTCCCTCTTTGGTGAATCTATTCCTATTAGTATCTAGGAGTCAAATAGGGTGCGGAAGAAGCATCGACAAACAAAACAAAGCTTCGAGGGCATGTACCAACCTTTGAATATCATTTTGCGAAAAAACCCACAAATGGGTATCATTCTGAGCGTAGTTGACTTTTTGTTTCAAGATCGTTAAATATCATGACCAAATTATTTCAATGGGGTCATGATGAAGTGGATGATCATGACCAAAGTATTTCAAATAAGTTATTAGATCTTTTTGAAATATTAAAAATAATATGTGAAACATCATAAATGGCAAGATCCAAACTTGATGAATTCGTAAAATTTTTGAATCTCAATCATTGTAAATAATCAACATAGATTCATCTTAACTTTGGGATAACAAGTGTCGAAAGGGATCAAATCCCTTAAGGTGCAAACATGTAATGTCCCCATTCAAATAAATCTCAAAAGAGAAAATTCCACCAATCTACTAGTTTCCTAGGTTGGGGTGGAAACATTAGATTTGGAATAATGAGACTATAAAAAACCAAATGGACATTAGATTGACATAAATATATTAAAAGGGGTTAAATAAATATTTATGATAGGAAAATAAGGTGGCCCTTGGTCATGGAGACACATTGGTGGTGTGGGACCCACGCAAAGCTAGATTTCTCATGCCACATGGCATTCTATTCTCACCCATTCGAATCCAAGGTGGAGTCTAATGATCTTGGGGAGTTGGAAGGTCAATATAATTGAAATGAATCAATGAATGTTGAAGGATTGGAGGAGTAACTCCCATGGAAGAGGAAGAGGCATTTGAGAGATATTGAGATACTTGGGCTAGATTCCCTAGCTTCCATGACAACAATGATGAATATGCTATGACACTTATGAGACAAATCAGACCTAAATGCTGAAATCTAACATATATGACATGTCAGGGATAAACATAGCCTCCAAGCAGGTGCACAAGGGATTTAGGGAAGCCAAAGAGACACCCATTCTAATTGAGGGAAGACAGAGACTAGGAATTGTTGGACAACTGGCACACATTGGAATCTCTTCCTAACTTGAGTTGGCATGAGTATTTTGTAAGGAATTAGACCCATGGAGGACTTGAGAAGTTTATAAAAGAAAAGAACAAAGAAGGACAGTGTATTTTTATCATTTCTCATTTTGCATATTGGAGAGCATATCTTGTCCATGCTTGTGGAGTGTTTACTCTACATGCCTTAGTACCAATTTTGAGGGTGAAAGATTCCCATCCTAATTGGAAATTGGAGAGGCCATTCATACCTCTCATTGGAGCTACAATGGATTCATTTTTTGCAGGTTGAAGCTACAGGGATGTTCGTGACATTCTCTTCTTCAAATTGTTTCCACACCTTTCTCACTTTTCTCTTCATATTTTGGCTCTTGGAGGAAGGGCGCACTTGGTGAGATGTTGATATCTTTGGGGGAGATATTGCGGACCCATTTATTTGTAATATGATATATTTAATCTATATTTTCTTCTCATAATATCCTCAGGTCCAAATACCAGGTGAAACTATGTCAAGATACCAAACAATGTCTAAATGGTGCCATTTTCCTCATATCTTGTTATGAAAGCTTGAAGTTGCTTTATTTTGACTTGTATCAATTCATATGTGTAATTTTTATGATTTAGGTAGAGTCATTAATGTCCTGAATAAGTTTATTATACATTACCTAAGCCTTTGCAACATAAATCTTGAATTTCATAGCAAATGGTGAAGTTTTCCTATCCTTTCCCCCTAGGGGAAGACATATCTACAAACCTCTGATTTATGGGAGTTGCAGCAGCCTCTAGGAACTGATTCATGATCCATTTGGGATAAAATTGAAGTCCTTTAACAATTCCATGTATCTTTTCTTAAATTTGGGAGGGTGTACTACATTTGGAAATCCAATTTTGTCCCCTACCCTTGGGGGTTTTGAACCTCGAATTGACTAGTAAATTTCCCTATTTTCTCTTGATTGTAAATGAAGGTTGAAAAAGTATTTTGAGAGTTTCCAAGCATCCTTAATCCTAATATTTATGTCTTAATACCTTTCAAACACCTCCAAACCCAATTCGGAAGCATTCGGAGTCATTTGGAAGCATTTGAGTCATTACTAGTCTAAGGGTCGAATTGCCAAAAATTGCAATTTTTCCAATTTTACCAAATTTATTAAAAGGGACACTACAAGTGGTATCAGAGCATGGTCCTTGAACCTTATTTGATTGACCATTAATGATGAAAATAAGTCAGGGACCACCCTTAGGAATTGAAACTAAAAGTACTTTTGTTGAAGAGGAAGAAGTAGGAAAAGAAGTGCATTTTGTTGAAACTATGGCTAAGGATGAGAAGGGAACCTCAGAGGAGAATGAGGAGTTTAGGAAATTTATGAAACCATTCTTTAAAGACATGAAAAAACATATAATGAAGGGGTTCGAATTTTTGGGTAGTCAAATTGGAAGCAAATTGGCATTAAGAGGCAACATTAGTTCTCCTTTCAAGGAAAATAAGGCAATGGGTGAATGTATGTTCTCAAGGACAAGGAACCATAATCGACCTCATGAATTTCAGAGCTCAACAAGAGATACTATACCTAATTTTCTTGATTCCAAAGAAAATCCTAAAACCCCATATGGCATGCTGTTGTAGCAGAATGGGAGCACTTGAGTGAAGATTGTAGAAGGACCCTACCATTTGATCAATTCTTTACTGTCTCAAACAAGCTCAAAATGAGAGGAGATAATAGGAATCCCTTTCAAAATAAAGAATTGAATTATGCAATAAGTAAAATGCCACTTCCTACTTTTTATGGCTCATCTCAAAGTTCAAAAAATAGTTGGATACAAAAACTAGATGTGTATTTTCGGTTGAATCCAATGGTAACTTGAAGGGGATGGTCTAAAAATGGCTATTTTGCAGCTTGAGGGAGATGCGAATGATTGGTGCTTCCACGGAGTCAAAACCTTGGGACATGAGCACGTTACAACATATGAAGAATTTGTTAACAGGCTATTGGAAATATTTGAGCAAAAAGACCCAGAAATGCCTTTCAAAGAACTAACATAGTTGAAGCAAAATGGAACACCAGATGAATACATGTTAGAATTTAAAAAATTATCAGTTAAGGTGGTTGATATATCTATGATCAGATTAGTATTACTCTTTACTGAAGGATTTTTTTACCTTGGAATGGTTTGGTTGAACCTTGGAAGGGTTTGGTTAAGGCCCACAAACGTACTTCATTGAAAGATGCCATCAACTTGGCAAGAGATCTGCAAAATGTGCTACCCAAGACAAGGTATCCTCCCAAGCCCAATTTTCCTTTCCAATTTAGATTTGAAAAGAAGCCATGGCAAGAAGATGCATTTGGAAAGGATAATAAAGAGGGACCAAGCAGGGAAGAACTCAGAAGGAAGAAACTATGTTACACATGCTTCCAACCATGGGTACCAGGGCATAAATGTGCTAAGGGAAAGGCACAATTCAATGAAGTATTTTCTGATGATGATTATGAAGGGGGTATGGAGGAAGGATGACATATTTAATCCCAAGAAGAGGGATATGCCATAGCATAAGAAGAGAAACAAGAAGAATATCATCCATTACCTGACAAAGGGAGACTAGCAGTGCTTTCAGGAGTGCCTTGTTTCCACACTATTCGATGTCAAGGAGCTGTAAAAGGAAAAAGGGTTTCGGTATTGGTAGATGGAGGAGACACACATAAATTCATTGATGCGTTCATGGTGGAGAAGAAAGCTACTTTTTGAACAATTTGATGGCTTCACAGTCATCATTCCATGTCACCATACTATGGAGTGCAAAACATGGATTCCAAAGATACAACCGACCATAGGTAATTACACATTTTTTTATAGCTTTTATGTGGTTGATGTTGCTGATACTAATGTGGTATTGGGAGTTAAATGGTTGTACTCTATGAGGGAACATACAGTGAACTATCAAATCCCTAAAATGAGATTCAAAGATTTAGAAGGAAAACAAAGGGTATTGAGAGGAATACACACCTATCTGAATCAAGTAGTGTCCTTCCACAGTATGAAACACAAGAATGAAAATTTTTTGGGAGACCTTCCTCCTAGAATGCCACTTGATAGAGGAGGAACAATTTTGTAGCATCCTGAATTGAAATTGCTTTAGGATAAACAATCTTGGGTGGGGAGGATTGTAATGTCCCCATTCAAATAAATCTCAAAAGAGAAAATTCCACCAATCTACTAGTTTCCTAGGTTGTGGTGGAAACATTAGATTTGGAATAAGGAGACTATAAAACCACAAATGTACATTAGATTGACATAAATATATTAAAATGGGTTAAATAAATATTTATGATAGGAAAATAAGGTGGCACTTGGTCATGGAGACACATTGATGGTGTGGGACCCACACAAAGATGGATTCCTCATGCCACATGGCATTCTATTCTCACCCATTTGAATCCAAGGTGGCGTCTAATGATATTGGGGAGTTGGAAGTTCAATATACTTGGAATGACTCGATGAAGGTCGAATTGGAGTGGAGGAGTAACTCCCATGAAAGAGGAAGAGGCATTTGAGAGATATTGAGACACTTGGGCTAGATTCCCCGACTTCTATGACAAAAATGATGAAGATGCTATGACACTTATGACAAAAATCAGACGTGAATGTTGACATATGACATATATGACATGTCAAGTCTAAAAATAGCCTCCAATGAGAAGCACAAGGGAGTTAGGGAAGCCAAAGAGACACCCATTGGAATTGAGGGAAGATGGAGACTAGGAATTGTTGGACAAGAACGCCAATTTCATTAAAACTGGACATATTATAGTCCAAGTCACTTTGAAGAGGGCTAAAAAATAGCCTTTCTAAACCCCAAAATCAAGCAAAATCTGGTTCCAAAAGTGCCAAATCCGAGTTCCAAAAGTGCCAAAACCGGTTCCAAAAGTGCCAAATCCAGTTTTGAAAGTGCCAAAACTGGTTCCAAAAGTGCCAAATCAAGGTTCCAAAAGTGCCAAAACCGGTTCCAAAAGTGCCAAAACTGTTTCCGAAAGTGCCAAAACCGATTCCAAAAGTTCCAAAATCGAATTCCGAAAGTGCCAAATCAAGGTTCCAAAAGTGACAAAACCGGTTCCTAAAGAGCCAAAACCTGTTACAAAAGTGCCAAATACGGTTCCAAAAGTGACCAAACCGGTTCTGAAACTACCAAATCCGTTTCCAAAAGTTCCAAATCCAGGTTCCAAAACCATACTTTTTCTTTTGATATTGCCACTTTTGAAATTTGTTTTTGCGGTGTTCCGATATGATAATTATGACAGTCATTTGAAGTTGTAAAAAATATACAAATTATCAAATGAATCGGTGTCTATATAATATGACAGTAATTTCAAGTTGAATTTCATTAACCAACACCCCATTTTAAATGAGGCTCAAGATAAATGAATGAAGGGTCGACTAATCCTTCTTCTGCCTACTATTATTTTCATAATAGTTCTAGACTACAAGAAGTGTGGTTCAATCCTTCTTATGTTCACCATTCTGGATACAGGTGAATTGTCGGATATTGGTGTTCTCAATTATCTACTGAAAGAAGGGGCAGCCGATCCTTTAGATGTTATAAATTAGGCAATGTCCCGATCCCTACCATATACTGTGGAAGTTGGTAGTGGGGAATTGTCGTCCCAACCTTCATAGATTAAATATTTTTTCATTTCTATTTTAAATGAAGGGTTGGCCGACCCTTCTTGTGCTTAGTATTTTTGCATTCTTCACCATTCACGATATACATGAATTGACATCCTATACTTCATAAGTTGAATATATGCACAATTCCCTCATAAATGAAGGGATAGTCGACCCTTCTTCTGATAAATATTATTTTCATACTAGTTCTAGACTGCAAGAAGGGTCGTCTGATCCTTCTTGTGTTCACCAGTCTGGATACAGGTGAATTGCTGGATATTCATGTTCACAATTATCTACTAAACGAAGGGTCGTCCGACCCTTCTTGTGATTTTTATTTTTCTAGTATTGACCATTATGGTTATACACGGATTGATCTGTATTTTGGTAGGCCAAAATATCACACGTGTGAGACTCGAAGAGAGAATTGACACCATAAGAAGTGATGATATGGCATGTATGATGACATGGAATGTGTGATGACGCTGGAAAGACACATGATGGTGTTCTAGTGCTATCATTAAGTTAGTGTCTCAATCTGACATCATTCTGGAAAAGTATGGCAAGTTTGTGAAACTTTGGAAATTGACAAAGTATAGAAAAAGTAGAAAAAACTGCTCTGAGAGAATGCCCGCCATAATTCATGGTTTGAGAAAAATGCATGCACCATCATATCATGCTATAGCTTGTTGAAGTGGCTATCTAGTCATGGTCTCATTTTTCCTTAATCATTTCTGAGGAGGAAGTTATAAGTATGCCAAAATAGGGTTTCAGGATCAACCCTGGAGAAAATATTGGAAATGACCAAGTGTTGGAAAACTGGTTCAGGTGGCCTTGGGAAAATGCCCACCGTACCTCATGGGAGAATGATAAAAGGGCGGTTAGATCAATGACTATTCGATAAAGGATAGTTAGATCGACGGTCCATAATCTTTCCACACCGCCAACATGCCCGACGTAATGGAGGTCTGAGCGGTTGCGAAATACCATACCGCTGTACGTGTGTCATCTCCACATCATTCTGCAATCAGAGAAAGCGGTAAGGAAAACCACCATCCCGCATTGAGAAACCACCTTCGGTGGTGTATAAAAGAGAAGGGCATGTCAAAAATTGACTTTTGTGTTGCGAACGGAGGAGGATTGGAACATGTCTGTGCTACTTGAAAGCGTCAGAGCATAATTTATTAATCTTGTCTGTTCCAGGTAGGTCCTCTTAACTCGTGAAAGTAACTAGAATTGTTTACATAAATCAATCAAAAGTAAGTTGGAGGGTTTATATAAACAAAATTTGGATGTGCACAATGTTTATAAATCTTGTTTTATCCATTTCTGTCCTGAACAACCTTCAGGGTTTCCGAAATTCGTTTCTTGGTCTGTAGTAAATTATTCTCAGATCCAAAGAGTCATTATGAATTCATCAGAAAAGAAAATTCTTTGCTGTGTAAATGCGCCTGCCATTAGGAAAGCTCTAGCAGTACCCCTATTTTCCTCCCACCACCAGGAATATTTTTCCGAAGAAGCCCTAGTTATATAGTACAGAGAGTCATCCCCTAAGACCAAACAAACCTTCATGACCAGTTGTCTAAAACCTGGCCTTGCCATTGATAACACCCCCTATCCACTTGACATAAATTTCTTTGATGAAAATTCACAGTTAGTTTTGCCACTCAGTGCACAGTGTTTAGGGTTTGATGATGATTCCATGGTCACATAGTCCAGTTAAGTTTTCTTTTTAGATTAAGTGTTACTAAACCAAAAATGGATTACAGTCAAGTAACCTACCTTAAATTTGATGAATTCTTGGCTCGGAACATCCACTCTCAGTTAGTGAATTTCCACACTTCGAGACATTTCAGATTCCAGACACACCTGATGAAAATGATCCTGTTTAGCAGTCAAAAAGATTTACATTTCCCACAATCTGTGTTTTCAGAAACAATGGAAGACAATATGTTTAATTTTATGAATTTTATTTTATCAGGAGTATACAGATTGATGTTTGGATAAAATTTTCCTAGAGTATTATCAGAGATGAAGACCCTGATGCAATTAAGCCCAAAAAAAGCAATTGGAGATTGTTTTTTAGGGAAGCAAGATACAGTAATCAGACTTTATGGATTTTTTAGGGAGACCTATATTCTACCAGCCTTTTTGACTCCAAGAGTTTTTGCTTTGGAGTTTATCAGATAAAAATTGACAGTAGAAAATGACCATTTTCTACATTTCAAGAAAGCTACATATATAAATTTCCCTTTAAAAATTGGTCCTTTTATCATCAAGAACAAGAATGCTCTCCCTTTTGTACAAAAAAATTTAGAAGCACTAAGTTTTAGGAAAGCAAAAGCTATTAATTATGATCCTTGTCATGCTATTTCTGACAAAAGGCAAGAGAACAAAAATAAAGCCCTTGATCACCAAGAGGTTAAAGGTTTGGCGAAGATGGAAAATTTACCAGAATATGAATCATACACAGAAGTTTTGGGAAGTTCACACGCTAATCCTTCTACCTTGGATAAAGTTTCAGTTGAGTTGGTACCTGAGATGGTACCTATGCCAGGAAAGGTTGAAGCAACAAGTAAAAGAAGTTTTTATGAAAGTAATTATATGCAGGTGGAGGAAGAAAGAGAAGATAAAAGATTAAAATCAAGCCAGCAAGATGAAGTAGTTGTATCTGACAAAGAAAAGGGAATGAAGAAAGAAAAATACCAAGGGTCGGGAATTCAAGTATAGGAATATGAATTTGACGAGGCAAGAGTTACAGGTGATTCTAGCAAATTTCGTTCAAGAGATGAAATATGTGTAAAATATGGCAAATCCAGACAAACAGCAACAGAAGCAATGCATAAGTTGTCTCAAGAAGTCAGGAATGTTGTTGATTCATACAAAAATGAGTAGCAGAAATCCAAACAAAAATACTTTGAATTTGGCCATATCGTCTGATGATAAGGTCACAAAAATGAAATCGAATTTGCAGAAGATAAGAGTCCCTGATAAAATTCACCTACACAGACATACTAGAGAGGTGATTTATGCTGATATGATGAAAGCTACTTTAACAGTGGAAAAACTACAAAAAACAGTGAACAGGCTGCAAATCCAGTTGAGGAAAGAGAAAACAGAGAAAAAATCTCATCAGCTGCAAATAAAAAGATTACAAGATGACCTGGTGAAGAGAAATGATGAACCAAATAGAGGGGAGGCAATTAAAAAACTTTTAGCTGAGAAAGAAAAGAATATCCAATTACTTCAGCAAAAGGTTAGAATTCCAACAACTCGGATAATTCAAGCCTCTGAATTAATTGTGTTAGAACAAGAAAAAGAAACTTTATCTCGAGAATTGGATGACTGTCTTTCTAAATTGCTCAAGTTTGAGGGAAAAGAGGAAAGATGGGAGAAAGATAGATCGATTCTTAAGACTGAAATTGAAGATCTAAAGTCAAAATTGGAAAATACAGCACAAGAGAAGCACGGAACAGATCAAGGCAACAAAGAAGCAAGCGCAGATGATATAGTTCAAGCTATGTCCCAATTTAGCTTGAAAGATGTGGAGATCATAGAACTAAAAGAAGAAAAACAAAGACTAGAAGAGGAAAATCAGAAAAAGGAAAATGAAATAAAAGAGTTGACAAAATTTTTTTTAGATTTGGTAGGCAGAAATCAGAGCATGATAGGCCAAGTGACAGGACAACTAGCATTGCAAGGTGCAAATCATTTGATTTGGGATTCAATCATCGATGAGGCTGCAAAATTGAGGCCTTATTTAGATTTTATGAAGACAAAGGAAGACATAGCAAATGATAGCTTACAAAGATGTAAAGCAATGAGAGAAGTTTTAGATAAGATACCAAAAGATACAACCCAGGGTACCATAAGTTTCTTAAATACTCTAATAGAAGGTGATGTGGAAGCAATGGCTATCGAAAACAGGGTAACAGTCATAACTTGGGCTAGGAGAGTCCTTGGCAAACATTCTCACATTGAGAATGTTCAGGCTAGTTCAAAACATATGAAGGAACAGGTTGAAGCATTCAAAAAGGGATTTGAAAAGGTAATACAAAAGGGACAACCTTCTTTTTGGGATGAAAATAATGAATTAATTTCCCAGGACAATTATAAGGGTTTACTATATAATATCAGGAGGAACCATGAGCAATTTCAGGGTTTGACTCATGTTCTAATAGGGAAAATTTTACTGAAGAAACTCTCCCTTGAATTTGAAATTCTAAACCAGTTGGCCATAATCGTTGAAAAGATTCCTCCAACTTCCATTGCAAAGCACATAGAGATGAAATTTCTGGTCGAGAAGATGACTAGTTATGAGGTACCTTCTACAGAGCAATGGAAGATAGTGGAGAGATATTGGAAAATAAAGTACACCTTGCACACTTGAAGACTACTATTCGAGAAAGAAGCCCTGTCAGCAGCTACAGCCAAAAGAAAGACATCAAATGTTATATTTTGAGAAATTTTGGAAATTGTATAAATTTTGACCGAAATGGAATGTAATAGTTAGTTTATAATTTTCTATTTTTAGTTATGAAGCAGTTAGGGTTTTACCTCGAGAGGTTTTACAATGTGTAAAAGACAATTTTTGGCAATGTAGTAACTGTTGGAACCCGTGAAGAGATATTCGTTTTGTATTGAGCCCTTCAATTTTGAATAAAGATGGCCGAGCAGAGTTGATGCATATTTTCAAGACTAAAGATTCCGGTGTTATTTTATTCAAAGGATTAGATGTTTTTTTTGGCAATGTAGTAAGGGTTGGAAATCATGAATATATACTCGTTTTGTATTGAGCCCTTCAATTCTTAAATAATATTCTTGAACAAAGTTGATGCATATTTTCAAGAGTAAATATTCCTGTGTTATTTTATTCAAAGGATTAAAAAGAATGTGACTATCCTGTCAATGATGAGCTAATTAACAAATTAAATTATGACGATAATGACTACGTTGTGATTGCAGAGTGTGAAACAATATGAATCAAGGAAAGAAATAGACTGGTGCATAACCTACATATAAATCATATGAATGATAAATCAAGCACATAGATTTATATGTTTTATGATTTAACAATACAAAACAGAGTTAGTAGATGTATGTATGAAAAACCAAAATGAATCAAGGAAATTTGATTCATATAACAAAAGAAAGTAAAATAGAAACTAACTTAAATTCTTTAAAGATTGTAAAACATTAAAAGTCTCCAAGTACAGAGTGTCTCCAGTTCTCTCCTTCGATGGTCCCCCCCATTCATGCGATTTTCCAAGTATTATTTCCATACTAGTTCTAGACTGCAGGAAGGGTCGTCCGATCCTTCTTGTGCTCACCATTCTGGATACAGGTGAATTGTTGGATATCGGTGTTCTCAATTATCTACTAAACGAACGGTCGGCCAACCCTTCTTATGCTTATGATTTTTCCATTATTGACCATTCTGGTTATATACATGAAATGATGGCCTAGCCTTAGTATTTTTCCATGATTGACCATTCTGGTTTTCGGTTGTAAATGTTTTCCGCAACCCGCAACCCGCAATGCGTATTGCAGAAACTTTGGTTTGTTTTCATTTGAAGTTGAATGTCATTAACACCGCATTTTTGAATGAGGCTCGAGATAAATGAAAGAAGGGGTGGCCAACCCTTCTTCTACCCAATTATTATTTTCATAATAGTTCTAGACTGTAGGAAGGGTGGTTCGATCCTTCTTGTGCTCACCATTGTGGATATAGGTGAATTGTCATTTATTGGTGTTCATAATTATATACTAAGAGAAGGGGCGGCCGATCCATCTTGTCGGCAGTCGGAAGTTGGGATAAATATTGTTTACATGTTATAACATAAGCAATGTCCCAATCCCTACCATATTTTTTGGAAGTTGGTAGTGGGGAATTGTTGTTCCTACCTTCGTAGATTAAAAACATTTTCATTTCTCTTTTAAATGAAGGGTCGATTGAACCTTCTTGTGCTTAGTAGTTTTGCAGTATTCACCATTCATTATATACATAGGTTGAATATTTGCACAATTCCCTCATAAATGAAGGGGCATCCAACCCTTCTTGTGCCCAATATTATTTTCATACTATTTATAGACTGCCAAAAGGGTCGTCCGATCCTTCTTATGTTCACCAGTCTGGATATAGGTGAATTGCTGGATATTGGTGTTCACAATTATCTACTAAACGAAGGGTCGGCCAACCCTTCTTTTGATTTATATTTTTCCAATCTTGACCTTTCTGGTTATACATGAATTGATCTCTATTTTGGCAATCCAAAATCTCACATGATAGGAAGTGATGACATGGCATCTATGATGACATGGAATGTGTGATGAGGCTGGAAAACACATGATGGTGTCCTGGTGCTATCTGACATCTTTCTTGAAAAGCATGACAAGTTTGTGAAACTTTGGAAATTAACAAAATATGGAAAAAGTAGTCAAAACTGCTCCGATAGAATGCCCGCCATAATTCATGGTATGAGAAAAATGCATGCACCATCATATTATGCTATAGCTTGTTGAAGTGGTTATCTAGTTATACATGATTGCAGATTGCAGGAAGTGTTTGAATAATGGATTTGCGACATGCGTTTCCACAACCTGCAACCTGCAATGCGGATTGCGGATTGTGGAAATGTAGGTTTGTTTTTATTTCAAGGTGTAGTCCCGCAAACCGCAATTGTGGATTGCGATTGTGGGAACGTTGTATATATTTCCAAAAAAATAAACCCCCACAATCTATCTTCTGCATTCCACAGATTCGACCTCAGCCGCCAATTTGTCTTAATCTTACGGCCTAGATTTAACCCTATGGAATTAATAAATATGTTGATTTTTTTTATTTTTTTTCTGTTTCCTTTTATTATTTTTCATCTTCAAAAATTACATGCAGTGTGGATTTTACTGAGTTTTTACCAAGGATCATTTTCACTATTTTTTACAGCTTAAATGAAGGTTCGGCCAACCCTTCTTGTCCTTAGTATTTTTCCAGTCTTCACCATTCTAGATATATATGAATTGACATCCTATCCTTTGTATGTTGAATATCTGCACAATTCCCTCATAAATGAAGGGGCGGCAGACCCTTCTTCTGCCCAATATTATTTTTATACTAGTTATAGGCTTCCAGAAGGGTCGTCTGATCCTTCTTGTGTTCACCAGTCTCGATACAGGTGAATTGCTGGATATTGGTGTTCACAATTATCTACTAAACGAAGGGTCGGCTTCCCATTCTTGTGATTTATATTTTTTCAGTCTTCACCATTCTGGTTATACATGAATTGATCTCTATTTTGGCAGGCCAACATCTCACACGTGTGAGCCTCAAAGAGAGAACTGACACCACAGGAAGTGATGAGATGGAATGTGTGAGTGTTGCAATCTGACATCATTCTGGAAAAGTATGACAAGTTTGCGAAACTTTGGAAATTGACAAAGTATGGAAAAAGTAGTCAAAACTGCGCTAAGACAATGCTCGCCATAATTCATGGTTTGAGAAAAATGCAGGCACCATCATATCATACTACAGCTTGTTGAAGTGGCTATCTATTTATAAATGATTGTGGATGCGGGAACTATTTGAATAATGGATTTGCGACATGCGTTTCTGCAAACTGCAACCCGCAATGTGAATTGCGGATTGTGCAAACTTAGGTTTGTTTTTATTTCGAGTTATAGTCACGCAACCCGCAATTGTGGATTGCGGGAATGTTCTATATATTTCCAAAAAATTAAACCCCCGCAACTTGTCTTCCGTATTCCACATATTAGATCTCAGTCGTCGATTTGTCTTAATCTTACAGCCTAGATTTTACCTGACGGAATTAATAAATATGTTGATTTTGTTTTTGTTTCCTTTTATTATTTTTCATATTCGAAAATTTCCTGCTATGTGGATTTTACTGCGAGTTTTTACTAGCGATCATTTTTTCCATTTTTTCGATCTTAAATGAAGTGTCGGCCAACCCTTCTTGTGCTTAATATTTTTGCAGTCTTCTCCATTCACGATATACATGAATTGACATCCTATGCTTCGTAGGTTGAATATTTGCACAATTCCCTCGTAAATGAAGGGGCGACCGACCCTTCTTCTTCCCACTATTATTTTCATACTAGTTCTAGAATTCCAGAAGCTTAACGGAGATCGATAGTTATAGAAGCTTGAAAAAGATCGATGCCCACAAGCATTATTCGCAAAAGTAAGATAGGACGGTTTAAGCGTGGGTGGAGTGTTGGTATCCCGCGAGCAAGTTGGAAATTAGATCAACGGGCGGAAGGACAGATCTATGGGTGACAGGTACTTCGATGATTTGAGATGCACGGGGAAATGGACTTTTCAGATTTGCGAAGTTTTGGTAGGGTCCGCATGTTTCGACGGTGCAGATCTGGTGGGGAAAGGTATCAGCGGCGGAGGTTTTGTTCGCAGATTGAACATGCACGGAGTATCGGCACGTTCCAAATTCGTGAACCTTGGTAAAGGCCACACATTTGGACGGTAAGGATGCGGACAGGGGCCAAATCGACAGTTGATAATAACTATGCAAATCTAAGGTGCGAGGAAGGCAGCGTTTGAGATATTGAAGATTGTTAAAGGTCATGGGGCTAAGCATGGAAGAAGATCAATGGTACCAGATTGATCATGCAAGATGGATGGCTCAAAGAAATTCCTTTATCGCTAGAGGTGCAAGAATGATAGGAAAGGATAGATAATATAAAAAATGGAATGCACAGGGATCTAAGTACTGTATGATTCGGTTGCCCCCTTTCCCCCTTGGTCGAGGTCAAGGGGGGAAAGTTAATTTAGATAGAATCAAATAGACTCTAGCACCTTGTTGATTGCACATTCTATCTGGGACCAAGTCCAACAAAACTGATGCAATAACTTAACAACTAGCTCAAAGAAAACTTCAAAGAATCAAGTAAGAGAGCTACAATGGAAAGTCACATGACACATATGGAACAAAGTTATAATCATTTTGAATCTTTGATATATAATCAAATATAGGGGTTTAAGCTTTCTCCAATGCATGCAAGAAAAATCCCCACTTCCAAAGGTATATTCTTCCTCCATGAGATCAAATGAGCTAAGACTTAAAATTGGACGAAAGTATATGCAGGCCACCCGATAATTTGAAAAGATTTTTTGGTATTAAAAATAGAATTTACATGCATTGAATAGATGGCAGCCTTAATTTACCTGCTATGTGGATTTTACTGCGAGATTTTACCAAGGGTCGTTTTCACCATTTTTTCCAGCTTAAATGAAGGTTCGGCCAACCCTTCTTGTGATTAGTATTTTTGCAGTCTTCACCATCAGGATATACATGAATTGACAGCCTATACTTCGTAGGTTGAATATTTGTACAATTCCATCATGAATGAAGGGGCGGACGACCCTTCTTCTACCCATAATTATTTTTATACTAGTTCTAGACTGCCAGAAGGGTCGTCTGATCCTTCTTGTGTTCACCAGTCTGGATACAGGTGAATTATTGAATATTGATGTTCACAATTATCTACTAAACAAAGTATCATTCGACCCTTCTTGTGATTTATATTTTTCCGGTCTTGACCATTCTGGTTATACATGAATTGATCTCTATTTTGTAAGGCCAAAATCTCACACGTGTGAGCCTCAAAGAGAGAACTGACGTCATAGGAAGTGATGACACTTTGTTTTGTTTTTATTTGGAGTTGTGGTCCCGAAATCTCCAATTGCGGATTGTGTATTGTGGGAACGTTGTATATATTTTGGAAAAATTAAACCCCCGCAACTTGTCTTCCGCATTCCCTAGATTAGATCTCAGCCGTCGATTTGTCTTAATCTTACGGCCCAGATGTAGCTCGACGAAATTAATAAATATGTTGATTTTGTTTCTATTTTCTTTTATCATTTTTCATTTTTAAAAATTGCCTGATGTGTGGATTTTACTGCGAGTTTTTACCAGGGGTCGTTTTTGCCATTTGTCGCATTTTACTGCTAGTTTTAACCAGGGGTCATTTTTTGCGAGTTTTTACTAGGAGTCGTTTTTGCGACTTTTTACCAGGGGTCATTTTCGCCATTTTTTCTAGCTTGCATAGGTTGGCTTCGTGTCACTTTCTTATTCAATTGTTCAATTTTTTTTGCTATTTTGAGTTTTTTTTCTTATTGGTGTTTATTTATTCATCATATTTCTCCAGTTTTTCAAACATGTCTCACAACACTCATTGCAAAACTCCTCAGAAATATATTTTGAACAAAGACCCAAACTTTGGCATTGTTTCCGACACCAGCAATAAGGTTTCTAAGACATACCAAATAGATTGATTCAAAATTTACTCCATCTTTGACAATGACGACCTAACTGATATTTAGAGTGACCACCCCGCCTATGAAAATATTAGGGATTCACAACTCCATGCTATAGCTGCTAGACCTACTATCCTTCCCTACACTGATGCAGTTAAGTGGATTATAGACCATGCTAACCTTAAAGAATGCTCTTTCAATGATAGTGCATGGTCTCAATTGGCTATTTTTCGCCCTGAGGTTTTTACCAGAGCTTACGCCCTAAAACTAGTTGTTCAACCCCTCATTGTTGCATTCCTTGAGTCGTCAAAGACTAGGTACAATTTCAATGAAATGATGAAGTCTTGGATGCACAGACCAGCAAATTTCATGCCCAGGGCTGATAATTTATACCCAATTTCCTGGTTCAAAGAGCCTTATTCTCTTCTGGTAGCCATGCTCTGCAGACATTTTGGTCTCCCTAATTGTTCAGTATTCAAAGTTGAATGGGCTCCTATCGCCCATCATGTCCTAACAACGGGGTAGTCATTCCCTTGGGATTCAATTTTATCAGCAGAGTTAAAGACAACCATTGAGAAATATCAGAAAACAATAGCTACAAGGAATCCATACTTCTTTTTCTCTACATTTGTAATTGATGTTTTATGTACAGAGTTTCAGTATCTCACCATGGGGTGGAGTTGGACTAAGTCCTCACCCTATGTTCATATTTATTGTTTTGGCTTATGGGAAAGCAATTTTTTTCCCTTGCTCTATGACAACTGCGACCATTTCTTTGGTGCAATTTACTAGTAGATTTTTAGGGAAGATGCCCCTACCTTTTCTCCTGATGCCAGAACTCTCATCCCTACATTGGGTGACTGGTATGTGGGAGAAGCCTTTGCTTACATTATATTTTGGGGAAGCAGTACTGTACATTTGCTACCAAGAGTTGTCCTTGACAGACTATTACTTGAGGAGATATCTTATGAGACTGTTATCCTAAGTTCCCTTTAAACCTCGGGCCTTTGGTTATCCCAACTTCAACTTGGGCTACTGCTATGAATATTATATGTATGTTAATTAAATTTATTAGTTATTAAGTGAAAGGGTGTAACCCTTCACTATACACGCTCAAGCCTATAAAGGTGAGCCTCATTGTAATTATTAATCATCCATCATCGATTATATATTATTATTTTATCAAATGGAGTTATTTTCCATTGGAGGATTATTCGCTTGAATAATCACCGAGTATATCTGGACACGGATATAGCATTGGTATCAGAGCGCTCCGATTCTCGGACACTTATTGATTCTGGCCCTTGGCCATAATTTTGGCTTGTAGCCAAACTTTCAAGGATTCCTTGAACCTAGATCTCTGATCTAACACAGGCACCCATACTCATATTTTCTGAACTCCGCTCAACTCTGCAAGCTTCCCTCCCCATCCACATCCATCCTCCACACCTTTCATGCCCGCTGCAACCTCACTGCCCCAACATCACTTCATTTTTTTCCATCCATTCGCGCATCTCTTCGCTCACACATCTCCTTCGACTGATCCCTCCCTTACACCTTCGCGTCCACCTGCATTCCCCTTACTCCATCCACTTTCCCCCTCTGCCACAGTTCTGCCCACTCTTCCACTCCGCGTTTTCCCTCCACCCATCTACCGCCACGCCACTCCCCCCAACTCCACACTCCATCCCTGCACGCTGCTCATTCCAACGTCCTCTCCGCTTCTTGCACAACCACGCCTCCCTTTCACTGTAATCGCACCTCCCGCTCACACTCCTCTCTTCCATTCCTCCTCCCATCATTCATGCGTTCCCATCTTTCCTCCTCGGCTCCATCTCCCGCCACCTTCATTCACGCATTTCTCCCTCATCCATCACCCTCCTTGCATTCCTCTCATTCTCTGTGCGCCTTCACCGCCCTCTTCATACCTCACGCGTTCTCCACCTCTCCTCCCTGCGTTTCCCCTCACACGCCATCCCCTCCATTCCTTCTAGTTCCGTCGCTCTTCCTCCCCATGCTCCCTCCACACGTCCACCACTCCTGTCGCTACCTACACTTCGCCCTCACTCCAACCCCTATGCCCTCCCTTCCATCCAACCGCGGCCTTTTCATTCCCTTCCCACTCGGCCATGTAGCAGCTCCACAGGTTGCTCCATCGGCTACCACCTCCCCGTATCCCTACACATAAAACCCTAAATTTCGTTTTTTTTTAAATCAAATATTAAACCTTATAATAGTATCATTATATTGTTTAATATTTTTTATTTAAAATATATATATATAGTTTATAAAATATTAATAATATTATTATTAATTAATTAATTAATAATTATTATTATTTAAAAAAAAAGAAAAAAAAGGAAATAATAATAATTATTTTATAATTATTATTTTTGGAAAAAAAAAAAGATCAATTATCATTGAAGGAAATCAAGGACCAGTCGTCATCGTCAAGAAGACATTAAGACAAAACCAAGAAAAACAAAAACCAGAAGTCCAAGCAAGACTCCTTATTGTCAAAGAAGTTGAAGAACACTTATCACCGAAGAAATCAAAGTCAAGGACAATTATTTATCATTGAAAAAGTCAAAGTAAAGGAAGGCTTATCAAGAAGTCGAGACGCGTTAACGACAAGGACGACCAAGTTTAAAAAAGACTCATCAAATAAATCAAAGAAGATCATTCCATCGTCGAAGAAGACAGAAACCATGGAAGCCGATTTGCGAGAGAAATTAGAAGCCAAGTTAAAGCGCTATCGAAAAGACAATGAAGAATTACGAGACATTAATACACGATCAGAAATAAAGATTGAACTACATAAGATACAAGAACGGTTCAATGAACAAACAATGTCCAACCAGAAAAATCACATAGAAAAATTATGTGCACAAATTAAGGAATTAAAAGATGAAAGTGATTTCAATCAGAGATTGAAAAATCAAGATATCAAGAAGGAAATAAATAATTACGAAGCAGAAATAATATGCTTGAACAAAATCGTTAGCGACAAAGATGAAGAACTAATGCAGTTACGACATAAATTAGAAAGTCAAGAATCAGAGGTTGGCCAGTGTTGACAACAGATAAAAGTTCTTCAACAACAAAATGACAACTCTAAAAAGACACATAAGTCAGAGATCGTGAAGAGTAATAAAGCATTATCTAACAATACTGAAGAAATTTTTAGACTAAGAAATCATAACAAGATACTAGTCACAAAAATTAAGAAGTTGAAAAATAGCCGAAAGATAGAACAATCTATGGATGACATCGAAGGGAAACTTCTAGACAAACAGGAAGAAAATAGTTGTATCAGAATTCATAATGAAGATCTTAAGGAACAACTTAAGACATCTTAAGATGACAGAAAATCGCAAGTCGAATTGATTAAGAAGTTTCAAAATGATAATAGGCAGTTAGAAAACAAGTTGGAAAAGATACAGAACAAAAACTTAAATCCTCAAGAGACGAAAATACAACTTCCAACTCAGATCAATGATCTAAAGGCGACATTCGTAAATGAAAATGACATCGTGAAAGTTCCTTATCGACACCCCAACCATAAAAACCGATATTTGAAAAAGTGGGAAATGTCAAAAAATAATGGTACTAATGTGATCAAATCTCCTGACAACACATCAGTAGGAAATCCCATCAGTCCACAACAAATCAATTTGGGATGGATTGATCCGTCGATGTATCGGAAGTTATGCTCTACACTTAGTAGTTCGTATCGACATGTTTCATCAGCCATGGCATCGCAAAGAACAATGCAACAAAATTATAAGGCTTTGAGGACAAAGCCTTTCTAAGAGAGTGGCAATGCTATGAATATTATATGTATGTTAATTAAAGTTATTAGTTATTAAGTGAAAGGGTGTAACCCTTCACTATACACGCTCAAGCCTATAAAGGTGAGCCTCATTGTAATTATTAATCATCCATCATCGATTATATATTATTATTTTATCAAATGGAGTTATTTTCCATTGGAGGATTATTCGCTTGAATAATCACTGAGTATATCCGGACACGGATATAGCAGCTACAAAACTAGGAGACAGGATTGTTTCTTTGAAATTGGGATTTGCTCCTAAAAGAACTCATGACCCCAAAGGATTTTTGGAGGTTCATTTCAAACAGGCGCATATGAATATTGGTTATACACATCAACACATCCCTGATGACTCTATTTATCAGGTAGTTAATATTTTCTCTGAAGTCCCGCTGAGGGAAAAGAGAAAAGAATAATAGAGCCATATTTTTTAGTATCAGAGGGAGCTTAAAACCAAGGTTTTGAGCTATAGAAGCATGGAACACAAGCTTGATGAACAAACAAGAAAATATAGGGAAGAAAAGGAATCTCACAAAGCCATTTCTCCATTGATGCTGACCTACCTAGATGGAGACCAAGGCAAAGGCCTTATGGAGGATACTCCGAAGTTGAAAACTGCTGCAGATTTAAAGATCTTAATGCATACATCTCAACAATTCAAGCAGAAATTAGCACAGATGAAGTCTTCAGTGCTGTATACCCAAGTGGTTGCAGTACCCAAACCCACTACTGATATTCAAGTGGCTGCTACAACCAACCTGATTAGTGATGTTCAAGTGATTGTTGTGAGTAAACCAAATAAAAGACAGAAAATTCAAAATTCTACCTCTGATATTCCTACTCTTACTATTGAAGACAGTGATGTGGAAGATGAAACACTTCCTTCTGTGACTGTGGTGTAGGAAGAAACTGAAAGTTCTTAGGAAATCACAGATTTGTTGGATGCCATAGTCATGGATGATCTTGTCCTAGATCAACAGTCTCTTGAAACAAATACTGTTGTTGATACCACAACTTCAACACTCTTACTTTCATCCATTCAAGCTCTTTCCACTTTATCTTCTGGGGTAACACCACCACCCACCATATCCTAGTTATTTCATGCAATAACTTCCATAACTATTACATCTCCAACCCTGTCAGTTCCACTTTCCATTCCACCATCAATAGTTGTAGAGATCCAGTCTTCAACTATCTCTCTGCAACCACCATTATCCATTTCATCACCAGCAGCCAATGATGTCCAAATCCCGGCTGTTCCGTCTTCACCATTAGTTGTCGGTGCATTTTTTCACTTCCTGAAGTTTTTACTTCAATCCCTACTCCAACCTCTTTACCCTCAGTCCCTGAAGTTATCCCTTCTCCACTAACCACCTCTCAAGTTACTATGACAATACCTAATACCATTGTTACTCAGACAACCCCAATAATTGCAACAGGAGATGTGGCTACATCTTCCACTGAATTGGTAGCGACTTATGAGGAAGATATTGTAACCTCCCTTGGAGATTATTTCTATAGAAAAAAGGCTAAGGAAGTGGTGAAGAAGGGAAACAAAAGAGGTAGAGATCAGGATGTGTTGCAGGGCCCCTTTCCTAATCAAATCATATGGGACAAGCAATCAGATGACATACAACAAGAAGCACTGGATACTATTGCTTTGATGGGTGCTATTGCAGGTGCCAATTTTGATTAAGTAATCACACTGAATAAAGAAATTGATGTCAAGAAGGAGGAGCTCAAGAAACTTCAAGAGCAGATAGTTAAGGCCAATGAAGAACATGAAGCTGACATTCGTGAACTGAGATAAGAATTTAAAAATAAGATTGAAGACCTTCAAGAACATAATGCTTCTCTTCAAGTCAAATTGTAAGATGTTGAAGCTTTGGACACTGCCAATGCTAAAAATATAGCTGTGCTTGAAAAACAACTAAAGGATGCAACTGCAAGTGCAACCTCCTCTGCGTTTTCTAGGTTTTCACAGCAAGAGTTCAAGGACCTAGCCAATCAAGTCAACTTGGAGCATCATCAGCTTCTAGATAAGCTATTTACTACCTTGGGTGAAATCCATGAGACTTACATTGTCTTTGACAAAATGGTTGGCACCTTGGGACAGCAAGTAGAGGAAACAAAATAGGTTTCTAAAGTTGTAGAAGAAATCATGGATTGGCAGAAGTATATTGAAGATAATCCAATTGATATCCCTGAGTTGGATAGCCTCAAATTCAGAAGGATCCGAACTGCTGTGCGACCTTCGGATAATGTTATTGACATGGTACATGATACTATCAATCAAGCTCAAGCCCTTTGTAGAAGAAGATGGTATGCCTCAGACAATCTCATGGAGATACTGGCATTCCCTACAATGGGGCTCATCGAGGGGGCAGATCCACCAAAATTGATGATAGAATAGGTCGAAGCCCATTGTGATCAAGTCAAGGAGAAAATCCTGCAGATTGAGCATATCCAAATTCAAGACATGGATTGGTTGATTAAGCAATGTGTTTCATTGGAGGCCAAGATCTATATGTTTATCCACACGTGGCATAAAATAGCCAAAAATGAGATTGAAGGATTCATGTGTGATGCCCAGCTGGGGCTCGAATCTCCTTGTTATCCAGATATAGTTGAACTGATAGAAGTTTGGGACAAGTGGGAAGATTTCCTACCTAAATAGAATATTCTGATTTTGTAATCCTTGTTTAAGGGGAATTTATCCTTTGTATTAATTTGTAATTTATTATTTAAGGCGTAGATCTCTTTTGGGCAAGGGATGATCATTTTTGGGGTAGAAATCGACAAAAGAAGACTGGAGATGCACTTTTTTATGCTGAGCTTGTAATTTCTTACAGACTTTCATTAATACAGTAAAGTTATTCTCTTGCATCATCTTTTGTTCATTGATCAAATTTCTTTGGTAAATATTGATTTCTACTTCAGGTTATTATCTATGTTGTTTAATCCTTTGCAAATATTATTTCATACAGAGATTGTTAATCTGGATTTTTCCTTATGTTAGATTTGTGTATGCATTATGTTTTAATTGAATTTCTTCAACTAAAATATTTATCCATTTCTGCAAATGATTTACAATAAATTATAATCTATGTTAATTTTTCAATTCACATATTGGTTACAGGTTAATCTTGAATGAGCTTAAGCACTTAATATTGCATTCAATTAATTTTAATTGATTGATTGTCACTTACGCAAATAAGGAATTTATCTTCTTCACGTTTATGTTTAAGTGATGAATGTACTTATTTATTTTCACATCAAGTTAATCTCAATTTAAACAAGACACCTCTTAGAGTAGGTCTAACTTAGCTTAGATTTTTCTTCCTAGGTAGATTTGTTTCAGACTGAACACACTTTGTTTTCCTTCATTAGAAGAAAGATCCTTTTAGGATCAAAACCACAAGTGCCAGCGGAGGCCTTTGTATCCGTGGGAGATCACCAACCCAAACAAATCGAGGATAGGGTAATACTTCCCAGGATTATCTGAAGCCTCTGGCTGGGTTTTCTCCCTCTGTTGAGAGCTTTGGAACCCATTCCAGCACATACACACTCGAGGCCTCAACAAATGGCACTAGAAGGAGGGCCTGAAGTAAAATATGACTAAACAAAATACCCATAAACCTCCTCCAGCAAGAACATCATCGGTTTTCACTCGTATCCAGTCACAGGCATCTACCTCTGAACACCTGCACCTCGGAAAGAAAATAGAAGGGATATCTTTATCATATCACCTACTAGAGAACCCCTTTCACTTGAAAAAATACTGAAAAGTTCTAATGATAGTGTTGCTAGAGTACAACAAAGAATTATTAACCTACAAAGTAGAGGACTAGCAGCAATTCAACAGAACACCATTTCACAGACTGATAAACAAGAACACCATGTCACAACCTCATTGATGGATGGATGCCTCCTATATGTTCTTAGAATGATAGGCATAAGCCTAGTTAAAGAGCTGTTAATTAGATGCTTAATAACTTAACTTAACAAATTAACTTAATATGATGATAATGACTGTTATGTAATTGCAGAATGTGAAACAATATGAATCAAGTAAAGAAATTTACTGATGCATAACCTGTATATAAATCATATGAATGATAAATCAAGCACACAAATTTATATTTTTTATGATTTAACAATACAATTTAAACAGAGGTACTAGATGTATGTATGAAAAACCAAAATGAATCAAGGAAACTTTATACACAACAAAAGAAAGGAAAAGAGAAACTAAATGAAATTCTTTTAAGATTGTAAAACATTACAATTCTCCAAGTATAGAGTTTCTCCAATTCTCTCCTTCGATGGTTCCCCCATTCATCTAATTTGCCAAGGGAAGATTGCCACTTGCCCTTTTGGAAGGCTACTTTTTACACATCCAATACTTAATCTTGAAATTTTAAAACAAATTTTAGCAATTTCAAACTCTGATTTTGCATTTTCGGAAACCAAACTCGACACTTTACAAGAATTATAATCACAGTGAAATTGAACATACTAGTAAAAACAAACATTCAAGTGTATTATTTAACAAAATACTTCCATTTTCATTTTAGTCACAATCGGCGTCACATCGCTCACGCCATTCAGCTGCAGCAAGCAAGGCCATAATTGGTCTAATAAAAATGTGTCCTTGACATTGTCGTAAGTAAAAGTTTTTGTTATAATATAGTTTCCTCGCTCGTTAGAAACCTGTTTTTCTTCGGAGTCATCGGTAGTCACAATATTTGTCCGATCCCAACCATGGATCAAAGTGTCCCAAACTATACTCAAAGGCTTGCGAAATACATTAGGATTTCCATCACCTTGAAAACCCTCTCTGGCTATAGAAGAACAATCTTCCTCTGTTAAAATTAATCTAAATAGTTCCCTTTTCAATCCTGTTCTTTCTAATAATCTAGGCAAAAACTCGTCAACGTTTTTCCATTGAGCAGATGTCTGTACGCCAACCTCAAAAATACTAAATCATTTTTCAAAAAATTTCCTTAAGCCTGGCCGTATAAAATAATACTGTGTTGATGTTTCGATGTTCGATGGTCGTCGTAATCTGGGTTTCTATTTTCTATGTAATGCATGTAACAAAACACCATTGAAATAAAAAAATTATCAATGGTTTACTACAAACAAATCTTCTAGTACTATCTACAAACAAAAAACACACACACACAACCCAGTCAATTAAATATTATGGTTCAATGTTTCTAAGTATATTGCTTTCATGTTCAACAATTTTTGAAACACATAACCAGATACATGGTATGATGTCCATAAATAATATGAGAACTGTGCAATAAAAATTACATCAATTAAATGTTGGAGTTGTAAAAAATATACAAAACACTAAATGAATTTTTTTTGTATAACATGATGGTCATTTCAAATTCAATGTGTTTAACCAACGCCCCATTTTTGAATGAGGCTTGAGATAATTCAAAAGACAACACAACATTGTTTTTATAGTTATATCTCTCTCTTGTGAACCGTCAAATTTCCAACTAGTTGGCATTCTCAAGCAGTTTTCCTTGCAATTGTCTGCTGATTGAGATTGCCCTTCATCTATAAACAACATGCCTGTTTGTTTATATATATCTCTATATTGGATAAGTACATCCTTGAACAACTTTTTGTATATGTTATGTACTTCACCAAGATTATAGTATGCAGACATTGAGTGATTATAAATAGTACTAAGTTTACATTGCTCTCGGCCCCAAATAAATACAAAATCTTCATTTTTCAACCATTTAAATATAGCAAGGAAATTTTTAATTTCCATGTTGTCAAACGCGGAAAACCACAGAGCAACGTCGAAATGCTCTTTGGCAACACTGATAATTTTTGGGTTGAACATGCGTGTATAATAATGATAGCAATTATGGACAAAATGAGGTTGTTTGGAAGAATCTCCAATGTTGGATAACATCTGAATTCCAAAGAGCAATCCCTCTACTCCCAGGACCAATAGTTTCTTTTGCGGTGATATCCTGACTGCATAAAAGAACAGTGACTATATATATAACAACAATAATAGCACCTTGTTCAAGAAGCTAATGATCACAACCATATAACTGTACATGAAGATGTTGATTTACAAATATTAATACAAAAAATCACCCAAAATTTCACAAATTCAATTGCTTTAATAAAAGCATCACACTGAACTAATAATATGTTACATTCAGACAAAAATAGCAACATCTCCAGAAAAAACAGAAAACGCATTGAATGATATAAAATAGGCAATGATAGATTACATCTAGAAATAGGCAATGATAGGTTACATTTGATGGCTGTCACTCAACCAGGATTAAACTGGGAGAAGGCATTGAAGGTTCTAATATCAGTTCATTCATGCACTTTACTAAATGTACCAATTTAGTATCTGTCCTAAGCAACAATTCAATAAAGGGCTTAATCAAAATATAGTTTTGAAATGGAAGTGCTTTCTCACCATCACCCTCCAAAACAATCATTGATGTACTAATTTATGAAGTTTTCATTGGGAACTCCATCCACACACTCTCCATATTTTTTTGTGTATTTCCTTCTTGATCGTAGGTACATCTCTCTCGAAACCAAATAAATAAATAAATTTGCTCATATGATTTATGTTTACCGCATGCCATCAAAAATTTTGTAAGTAGTGGCTTCCCCTCATTGACACTACATTTAGATGACCAAATCCCAACATTGAATTTGGAAAGTAAATCCAAAAATACAATGGCATTTCATCGTGACTCATATGAAGTTCTTCTATGTTTAAATTCAAATTCACCATTAGTAATCTCTTCCCCCTTTTTTACTCTTTCCCCTCCAACATTATTTTTTTTATTTCATTTTTTTTCTCTTTTGAAGACATTTTCTGTGGCTTTATTGCGAAATAGAAAACCTTCCATTTCTAATATCAATAACATTTTTGTATGGGGAGCTGCACAAAAATATTGCTTGTCATTATATACTTCGGAATAATTTTTTTTTATCAATTTAAATAGAAAATATTCTTTGTCTTTTACCTATCAATGGCAGGCCAACATTTGACTAGTGAATAACATTACTAGAGACACCGCATTTTGACACCAAGCCCTCTCCAATTTCAATATTGTCCAAGATCTCGCCTTATTCATTATTTTCCAGGCTCTCGCCTGGTCCATTATTCTCCAATATGATTTTCTGGCCAATATCCAGGGGCATCGTCGATGCTAGCTCTGGTTGTGATTGATCCACATGTTGACCTGGAAATTTACAGGTATACATTTTATATAATTTTTTGCAAGTATTCAAGGTCACTATACCCTTTCATAATTTAGTTAATTTAACCATGATCTTTGGAAAATAAATTTTTACCTTCTTGTCTTGTTTGTGCTCATGTTTGGTAGTTCTTAGTGGATTCTCTATCACATTCACTTTCGTCATCGGATAGTACAATTTGATTGGACAATACCTGGGTGTGCTCTTTATTTGAAGATATAGTAGAATAGGAATTTGAAGAAGTTATTGAACATAACCGACCGAGAGAAGTAAAATAAAATCAGAGACATCTGAAATTGTTAATAGAAATACCTTGTTTTATAAAAGTAAAATAAAATCAAAGACATCTGAAAAAGTTAATAGAAATACCTTGTTTTACACCCAATTCATGATAGAAACTATTCACAAACAACTCTTGTTGTACTGTCTCCACAATAGGAATAACTATTCTTTCTGGATCCCTCATCAACGAACGAAGAAGACTACCTCCTACGTACAACGAAAGAATTGTGCCTTGAGAAGTGATCTGTCTGGAAACTATGTGATCCCAGAATTCCCATGTCCCTTCTTTTGCAAGCACATGGCTTCTCGCACTATCGTTGTCAACCTTGGGCCAAGGTAAATCAATCATCGGTAGGCCCTCATCCTTCCAATACATATCAATTTCAAAAGTAGTTAAAATATCCTTATCCCTTCCAATGCTCCAACACTGTATAATAGAGAATCTTATAAACAATTCCTTGGAAAATTCTCTATAAACTCCCTTTGTAGGATTCGGTGTAACGTAATTTTTTTTTTTTTAATTTCTGGCTGAAAATTGTGAAATCTTTAGAAATCATACAAGATTTTTCCATATCAGCTAAAAAAATACAAATACATGCCTCTTCATTTGTTTCTAAGTTGTACAAAAACGCAAGCATGTCTTGTTCTGTCTATGGACTATCATAATTACACATATCCACATCAACAAATTCACAGCTGACTGTCGCACCAAAGAATGGAATTAATCTGAGTGTGTTGACCAAAGATTTGGGATAACAACATTGACAAACAAAGTGTGAACTATTTTTGACATCCTCAATGGACATACCCATCCTCTCTTTATTGATATATAGATTCAATATTTTATGAGCATCAATTGGTATTTTGGTACCATTATCCACTTCAGATTCGTTCTTTCTCTTTTTACTCAAAGATTTTGCTTGCTTTTCGGAGCATAAAATACTGCACAGTTGCTGGAGATGGTTTGATGCAATTTTATATATTTCAATGACGTTATCGTCAGTGATAGTCTGTGATCGATCAATTTGAACATTATTAACTTTGAAATATTCAAAGACCGAATGCATGGTTGACCTCTCGTCCTTGATTCATTTGCAATATTGATTTAAAGTTTGTGCGCAAACATTTTTATCGACTGATTTGCTCATCCAAACCGATCCGTTGATTATATTGTCCACCACAACAGTCAATTCGTATTCATCAAGATCATGCAATGGTCTAAAAAATTAGAGCCATAATTATTTATTTTATTTTGAACAAAATCATACTCAGTGATGCTCTTGGGTGAGCATGGCAAGGAGCCACTTTTGTAAAGCTCGAATACAGACTACCATTTTCTCCACAGTCGATCCCATGTCAAAACAAGAGTTAGCTTGTCTTTAAGGCTCTCCTTATTTTGAACAAGAAAGATATCCATACATTCATCTTGGAAAGACTGCAAACATGTAAACTTGAATATTCCAGTTAATTTGTTAATTTCATAACACATGAAGCAATCTAAAGACTTTGATTGATAAGAAGAAAAATTCTATACCTTCCTAGTATCACTGGAAACATTTCCCTTTCCCGGGCGGGATGGAGTACAATAGGATATCCATTTCTCCCTTGCTTTTTCAACTTGAGAAATGAACGAAGTGTTTGCAAATTCCTTGTTTGACAAATTTTGTTGTTTGCATAATTTGCTGATGGTGTGCTGAGGAACGTCTCTATGTAGAAGACAAGTTGTTCGATGCCGATACCTTGAATGGAGCTGTTTATATCAATCATCTGCAATGATTATTTTATGCGCAGAAATAATATGCTGCCCATCCAATATATAAAAATTTACTGATGGCAAATTAATTTCTTCTTCATTTCTAGGAAGAAAGGCCAATGTGGTCTCCTTATCGAAAGATAATAGAATAGCATCTCTCAATGTTGTTGTAAATGTATGGAGAAGAGATACAACCATCTTTTGCACGACCTCCTCATCAACCTTTTGATATTGTAAGTGCGGAGGCGCAACAACACATCTTGTTATGTCAATGGAAAAAACTTACTCATTGAAAAAAAAGTATTTGATCTGCTGTTGTTGAACTTCTTTTGAACTTTCGAATCTCTTATTCGCTTTCTGCATCATCGCTTTAGAAGGACTTCCATTGAGTTGTTTGAAGGAAGATTTGTCCACATCTTTTACAATATATTGGAGAAATGCTCTTCTGTTGTACGTAAGAATCTTTTCATGGCATACCTTTATCGGCTTCTTATTAATATTCATGTAATGCAATATAGAGGAAGTTTTCCTAGACAACATTCTTTTCCTCCATACCGACAAAATTCCTTTCTTCAAGGATGACGCTGTATCAATTCCTGAACGATTAGAAACATCATACGAGGGAAAAACCCACCCTTTCTTTGCACTGGAAATCAGATCTGGATCGGGACCACTTTTCATTAGATCTGGTCGATAATTACAAACCATAAGATCAAGCTGTATAAAGAAACACTTTTCACCATTGATCGCTTCAACTTGAACTCGCAATTTTTCATCAGATTCATCAAGATCCGCATATGTCAATATTCCATCTCTAGTCCGAGATCTCTGGTAATCCAAGTAGAATAGATATAAATCCGAGTACAAATTATCGGGTTCTTCCATCTCAACATACCATCCATTTGTGAATAGGTGAAGGTTGTGATCTTTTGTCACTTCAAAGAAAGGGATTTCCTAGTAGTTACTGAGGCTCAACAACGCAGCCATGCTTTATTTGCAAAACAGTCAAGATTAAGTAGTCAATATAAGAATGCATACAATGTCTATAATTATAAATTAGTGTTTTAATATTAGATGTATACTTGCAAATGTTCATGCTAATGATTGATGGTTAAGGAATGACCCCTCATTTTCAAAATCAATTGATTGATTAAGAACAATGCTAGCATTATCCATGAGAGATTGAATGCACATTTTATAGAGTCATTTGAGATAAGGATAGATCATAAAACGAGCGATCATCATAGAAGTGGTAGCCGATCCTTCTTGTTTATGTGTATGAGTTTATCACATGTTTTGTATTCAAGTTTATGTGAGTTTTTGTACTTAATTTATATGTATGTGAATGGTAACTGCACATTGATTAATTGGAATACAAGTGCGTGATTGTGAAGAAGAAACACATAGTTTGACGAATTCGTAGCTAACTGGTGAATACAGTAGATATTCAGTGTAGTTTTTTATACTGCGATAACTTCCAAGTGCGAAGTCATCTGGTATTCTATCCCATTAGTTAGTTGATGTTAAATAGAATGTTATGTGAAGATCGTAACGACATCTGTGCATCGCCATGGTTAAGAGAATCTTGATCATGTAACCGCCATATTCGCTTCGGGTTAGACTTCAACCTATTTACAAGGTGATGCCGAAGCGGCTAGTGAAAGGGGTTTTGTTGTGTATACATTTATCTTGTGAATGAAGGGTCAGCCGACCCTTATTGGGCTCAATCTTCTTTCAATGTTCATCGTTCTTCATATACATGAATTGACACCCTTGGCTTTGCAGGTTGAATATTTGGACAAAAGTATATGCAGGCCACCCGATAATTTGAAAATATTTATGGTATTAAAAATGGAATTTACATGCATTGAATAGATGGCAACCTTAATTAAGCTTGGACAATTATTGGACAACATGCTCTACAAATCATATAGAGATAACAAATAAAACTTATTAAAGAGTATTGATTGGATTGTTTCTTATATCTTCTTTTCCACCAGACCAAAGCATTTTGACTGTAACTAAATGTCTACCTTGCCTTTGTTAAAAATTTCCATGAAATGAAGGGGCGGCTGACCCTTGTTCTACTAATTATTCTTTTCATAATAGTTCTAGACTGCAAGAAGGATCGTCCAATATTTCTTGTGTTCAACATTTTGGATACAAGTGAACTCCTGCATATAGGTGTTCACAATTTATACTAAACAAAGTGGTGGTCGATCCTTCTTTTCGAAGGTCGAAAGTCGAGATAAATATTTTTTATATGTTATAACTTAGCCAATCTCCGTTCCCCACTATTTACTGTGGAATTTGGGAGTCGGGAATTGTTGTCCCATCCCACAATCTGCATTGCAGGTTGCGGGATAGCGGAATTGATAGAACGTTTTAAGAAATCTAGGTATCCGCAATACGCAATATATTTGCATCTTCGGAAAAGGCGATGAAATCCTCATGGGGGGTGCAAGAAGGGTTGGCCGACCTTTCTTGTGCTGAGTATTCTGTTCAAAATAGTTCTAGGATGCAAGAAGGGTCGGTCGATCCTTCTTGTGTTCACCACTCTGTATACAGGTGAATTGTAACATATAGGTGTCTATAGTTGTCTACTAAATGAAGGGGCAGCCGATTCTTCTTGTCGCAAGTTGGGATGAATATTGTTGATATGTTATAACTTAGGAAATATATTGATCCCAACTATTCATTGTTGAAGTTGGAAGTCTAGAATTGTTGTCCTAGCCTAGGCGGGTTGAATATTTTTACAATTCACTCATAAATGAAGGGTCAACCGACCTTTCTTCTGCCCAATATTTTGTTCAAAATAATTCTAGACTGCAAGAAGGGTCGGTCTATCCTTCTTGTGTTGACCATTCTGGATACAGGTGAATGGTTGGAAATAGTTGTTCACAATTTTATAATAAACAAAGGGGCGGTCGATCCTTCTTGTCGGAGGTCGGAAGTCGGGATAAATATTGTTTATATGTTATAACTTGGCCAATCTCCGTTCTAGGATGAATTCTGCATTAATTTGGAAGAAAGAACATTGACAATATTTAAATGTGTGGATCAGAGCATATAAAATGAATTCTAACTCAGATATTACAGTCAACTATAAGGCAAAGCAATAAGATGGTGTAACATGAAATACATTCACAAAAGAGAAATGAAAAGACTGAAGAAAGTAACAACATATGAATCTATGTTCTCGAGCCAACCCATATTAATTTTTAAAATCAAAATTTATACAAAACGTTTGAATTCTTTGCTAAAAAAAGAAATTTCAAAGAAATCTGTCTAATGTAAGACTCGGGCAGTTAACAAAGGAACCGCAATGTCATTTAAAATTAAGACACCTGAATATTTATTCCTGACATAACCTGTGTTTTGGTTTCCCAAATCTTTGAACAATTTTCCATTGATCTTGAGTTGGGATTTCGTAATCCATCATTTCTTTCACCATAACCTCCAATTCTATGCATTTTGTGTAACATACATCTGGAAGACCCTTCTTAATCATTACAAATTGTTCAATTATTTCAAAATCATTGGTCAATTTATCAATTATTGTCTTTCCATTTAATCCTTTGACCAAACCTTCAAATTTCGAGTGATCCATACAAACCTGTACTATCAAATTGTGATAATTTTCTTAAGTCATTAATTTTCCATCGGCACTCCAAAAAGAAGGTAGACCACATTCAAAAGGCCCCATAAATAATTCCTTAAAATTTTGAACTTCAAGGACCATCTGTTGCGCCATGTCTTCTACTTCTTTAACATGCTCATGCTTGCCAATAACTCTTCTTGCCGAAATGATGATTGATGGTCTGTCCTTGATTCCAAAACTATGCATATCTAATTGGGTTAGAGTTCTTAACAAACTGACTGTATTTTGATTTGTTTCTGAAGGCCTTTTGCGTAATGTCTTGTTTGCCACTTTACACCTCTGGAGAGCTATGTTTGCTATAGCATCTTTCTCTACTATAAAATTCAAATAATACCAGAATTTGGTGACTTCCACTGATATCACATCCCATATAAGGTGTTTAGCTCTGTGTAATGAAAGCCAACCTGTCAATTTATCTTTTAATTCATCAACTTTCTTTTGTATTTGATTTCTATCACTCAAAGCCTTTATCTTTGCTCCAAAATTTCGAATTACTTCCTCTTTCAACTTCTAGTTTTCTGCTTTCAACTCTTCTATCTCTACATATTTTAGACTAATTTGTGACATAGCATTGGTCAGTTCCTCAGTGGAGGAATTTTCCATTTGTCCTTCATTCGTACATAGAGATTGATTCCCTCGCTTCTCCGGCACTTGCACAGCTTCAATCTGATTGGTATTCAACAATGAAATTTGTGATAACAATTCAATCCTTTGTTTTTCCCAAGCATGTTTTTCATCTTGTAACTTTAACATTTTACCTTTGTGATCCATCATTTCTTGATATATGGATTCATTTTATTGTTTTAATGTTATCAACTTTGGAGATTGCACATGTTGATTATTTGGCACCTTCAATTTTTCCTTGAGAATTTGAATGGTATTTTTTTTTTCATCAATGAGCATTTTGGTACACTGGTTGTTCCCTGGCTCAGCTCCCACGGTCATAAGGTCCACTTGTAGTCTTTTGATCTTGATTGAATTTGCTTTGTTTTCTGCCTTCTCTTGCCTCAGTTGACTCTCTAGCTTTTCTATCACAGACCGCAATTTAGAAAATTTTAAAGTGAATTGCAATAAATCAGAATAAAGGACATCTCAAGTTTGTTTATGCAATTGAATCTTATCTGGTATATTAATCGCATCAAGCTTAACTTCCATTTTAGAAACTTTCTCATCGTTCACCACTACAAACCTTATAGAGTTTTTTCCTGGATCCATAGTTGTAAGAAGGGAAACTTTTTGTTCTGCCAGCGTTCTTACTTGAGGGTACAATTTTTGAGTTTCTTCGAAAGACTGCTTCCTCTTTGATGTATATTGTGAAAGGAAATCAGATCTGGACTTATATTGAGAGTCACTTCCAGATTCCTTTATTTAAGAAAAACAATATTCCTTTATTTTTGCAGGTGGCGACGAAATCAAACTAGTTTTTTCTGGAACAATTGAATCTCGTTCCTCCATACTAATAATTTCATTCTGTCGTTCCACTTTTGATTTCTTCCTTGAAACTTCTTGATCAACTTCCATACTATCAACTTCTGGAATACTTCTCTTATTGGTGATATCAGATTTAGTTGGTATCTGAACTAGCATTTCCAAATTTCCTGTTTGTTCCATATTCGCCTCTTTATTATCTTGTTGGAATTTGAATAAATTTGTCATTTCTTTCAATCCTTCTATTGTTTGATGATCAAAAGCCTTGTTTCCATTTTGATGTCTCATTTGCGATATAATTTGATGAAGATCATAATTAATCCTTTCAGCCTCTTGGAAATCCATAATATTCAGTAATTTTTCTACTACATAGAGGGATGCCTTATTCTTAATGATGAATGGACCAAATTTAAGAGGGAATTTCACATCCGATGCTTTTTTGAAAGCACAAAAATGTTCTTCTTTTGAATGCAACCTTTGTCTAATAAATTCCAAGGCAAAAAACCTCGTTGTTAAAAAGGCTGGCAACAGATATGATGCTCTAGTAAAACGATACACCCTAATTATAGTATGTTCTCTATATAAGAACCAATCACCTGTTTGGCCTTCTGGTGTAGGCAGCAAAGTTTCTTTCATTTCTTCTAACAATCGGGGCATTTCAGCATTAAAAATGTTAGGATATTTAGACACTTAGGAGTTAGTTAAGCTCAACTTGTGTAATATATCCGTTAGAAAAAGTGTGTTTCTTTAGTATGCATTAGTATGCATTTATAAATATTTAATCCGATGTTCACGATATGTTGTGATCTGACCGCTCAATTTCTCTTAGATCATACCTACCCTTGATCCGTGGCTTAACACTCGATTGGTCCATGATTTATATTTAAAGAGCATGGAGGGTCATTGGAAAGTTGATCGATTATGAGAAGCTCATTTGCAACTTTCTTTCTTTGCATAATAAATTGCTCCATAGAATCTATCTAGCCGGGGTCGTGGAGTGTTTCCTTCTTGAGGGTTTAAACCATGTCAAAACATCGGTGTATCAATCTGTGATCTGTTTGTGTGAAGTGGTTTCTCTAGGTGTTCGGTCCTTTGGGAGTACCCTGTGTATCCGAACATGGTATCAGAGCTTTTATGAAGAGCCGCTTCCGGTTATGATCTAGATCTTGAACTGTTGTTGCTAAAACTTGAAAGGGTTTATGGTTCTGGTATTTCTGTGCATTTTTGGGCTATGAGAGGTTTTCAATTTCATCCGGAGCGCCATTTCCAATGGGAAATAGTTTTCATTTGATCGAAAACAGTTCCCGGTTGCTTGAGAAATGCGTATTTCATCAAATCTGAAGGTATAATGTTACAGTGACATTTTTTTATATTTTTCAATTTTAAAAAAAAAAATCTCATTTTTTATCAGTATTTATTATTATATTTTTTTAGTTTCAGATTGTGGCTTTCCCTGTCTGTATATGCTCTTTGTCATGCACCTTGTGCGATCTCGGCGAATTAGACATAGAAAGGGAAAGGGTTTTTCTTGGCTGCGTATGCTCTTTGCCGTGCATCTTGTGCGATCTCGGCAAATCAGAAACATAGAGAAAACGTGCTAACGAGATCTAACCCCACAAATGTGGATTTTTTTTTTTTTGTTTTAGTTTGTGGTGTGATTTGCAGAAAAAGAAGGAAAGCACGGAAATCAAGCAAGAAGAGTAAAAAAAAAAAAAAAAAACCATTTCCTCCTTCCCATATTTTACATACCTTTTAATCTAACTCACTTGGTTCAAAGTTGCTTTATTCCTTAATAGGTCTTGAGTTCAAGTCTTAGGAAGTTACTTTTAAAAGAAAAAATGCATACAATTTCTATTTTCAAGTTACTTTATTGTAAAAGTGCATCTCACTTAAATAATAAAAAATAAAAATAAAAAGTGAGTCACTTAAGTTCATTTTTATTGCTACACTATTTAAAGTAACATCATTGTAAAAGTGAAATCTTTTATTTTACAAAAGTGATTTACTTAAAGCAACTTTCTTGTAAAGTGATTGTCAAAGGTTCATCTTAGGAAGAGGGGGGTATTTTTTTTTAGCTGGTCATTCTCTATTGGCCACGTCACTATTGGGGACATCTTCAACATTTTCTTTGATCAAGCATAACTTCATCATACGAAGTCAGTTTTCAGTGTCGGTTTTTTTTAAACCGCCTATTTTTTTGAGCTCTTAGCATCCAGACTATTGGTTTCTTCTTTTACAAACATTAATTTACAAATATGGCCGCCCCTTGTGATATTCTACTTATCAGTTCCAACTATTTCTCATGGAAATCTCATATGGAGGATGTTCTAAGAAGTAGATGACTTTTCAGAATTACCTCAAGGAAAGAAACAAAACCTACTGATGATGATAAGAAAATAAAATGGGCAAATAGATGTGACGAAGCTCGTGGATTGGTTGGGATGTCAATCTCTATTGACTTGCAATTCCACATATCTGGAATTGATGAACCTGATACTGCTTGGGACAAGTTGGAATCTGTGTTTGGTAAACACAATGAAATTCGAGGTCACCAACTCGAAAATGAGTTGATTTATTTAAATCTAAGTGATTTTTCATGCATACAAGATTATTTATCTATGTACAAAACTCTTAAACTCTTATGTGAAGAATATAAGAATAAGAGGGAAGACAAACAATGCATTTATCATATTATTTCCAAACATAGACCTGCATATTCTGTTTTTATTCTACATTTTACTCCATGAAAAAATCCTTGAATGCAGCTAGCTATTAAGAGCCTAGTCTTGAATCCTTTTGTGATTCCTTGATTAGAGAGCAAGATAAGCTCATCTATCTTGGAATAATTAACAATGCAGATACATCTAGGAAAGCCTTATTGTCCCAACAGAAAAAAAATTCCAAGCCTCCCAAGAAACAAAATTTTCGCAATAATAAGTCAAACAAGGGTCCCAAACCCTCTCAATCAGCTCCTTCTTTAAAAAATGACAAAGGATCGAAGCCAAAAGGCAAGAAGACTGAGCGTCATTGCAACTATTGCGGGAAAGATAATCATGATGAATCTATGTGTTTAAAAAAGATGGCATCCTTGGAAGTGGAAATGAAGAAGCACCACATCAACCTAGATTCACCTTCATAATCTACCTCTCATGGACATGCACTTTGTGCTTCTAGTTATTCTTATAATGCATCTTCTTCTTCTACTTCAAATGAGTGGCTCATTGATTCTTGAGCATCTTATCATATGGCTAAGGATCAAGCCATCTTTTCTACTATGCATGAATGTAACACCAAACAAATATTTGTTGGTGATGATAGATCTCTAAGTGTTGTAGGAGCTGGAATAGTTCCAGTAGAGAATGGTCATTTCAGTGATGTACTATGTGTTCCAAGAATTTCCTGCAATTTGTTATCAGTTTATCAAATCACTCATTCTGGTGAAGGTAAAATTGTGACATTTACACCTCACCAAGTTGTAATCAAGGATTTTAAAGATCCTCAACAAGTCCTAGCTACCGGAATTGTTGATGATATTACTAGGTTGTACAAATTTAACAACTTTGGTTCGTCACCTTTTCCTTCAGTTTTTGTTTCTCCTAGTGATAAATTGAGCAAACTTTGGCATGAACAATTTGGTCACTTAAATTATCGCTCATTGCAGCAACTATGTAAAGACAATATGGTGACAAGTCTTCCGATGGTATCTTGCAGGGATGGTGTATGTTCCGGTAGTGTACTCGAAAAACATCATCGGGACAATTTTGACAAACGTCCCTCTTGGCACATCTTGATTCCCTTGGAGCTTGTGCATAGTGACTTGTGTGGTCCTCTTCCACCTACTTCCTTTTCTGGTTTCAAATATTTCTTAACTTTCATTGATGATTACACCATACGCACTTGGGTTTATTTCCTAAAACTTAAGAGTGAAGTATTTAACATGTTCTTGGCCTACAAGGCCCTTGTTGAAAAACAATCTAGTCATCAAATTATTAAGTTAAGACTGAAAATGGAGGAGAATATGTTAACAAAAAGTTCACTACTTTCTGCACTGAACAAGGAATCCAACAACAACACACTGTTCCATATACACTACAACAAAATGGTGTATCTGAATGGAAGAATCACACTTTAAAAGAAATGGCTAATTGTATGATCCAATCTAAGGGACTAAGTCTTCAATTTTGGGCTGAAGCCATAAATTGTGCAAATTACATAGTTAATCGCACCCCCACTAAATATTTACAAGGTTTCACACCGGAAGAAGCATGGAGTAAAATTAAACTAGATGTAAGTCACTTCCGTGTGTTTGGTAGTGAAGCATGGGCTCACATTCCGGATGAAAAACAGAAAGCATTGCAGCCTAAAAGTGAAAAGTGCATATTTGTTGGATATTCTGAAGATGTAAAAGGTTATAGACTTCTTCAACCACATTGTCATGATGTAATCATTCGAAGAGATGTTAAATTTGATGAAAATATCTTGGCCTGTGAGCCTAACTCGGCGATTGTGCCATCTTTGGCCTGGGAGCCTGATTCGGCGATT
The DNA here is from genome assembly GCA_027924585.1 of Larix kaempferi. Taxonomy (NCBI): domain Eukaryota; kingdom Viridiplantae; phylum Streptophyta; class Pinopsida; order Pinales; family Pinaceae; genus Larix; species Larix kaempferi. Next base: position 2,032,490 of record BSBM01000240.1, on the reverse strand, counting down.
GTGCCTTCTTCTTCTTCCAACTTCCTTGACAGGTTTCCAAATCTAGTTTCTGATGATGATAGTGAGGATGAAAATATACCTCCACCTGCTCATGTTCCTCCAGTTGCATCAGCACAAGTTCTTCCTCGATCAGTCCGTTCAACATGTGAAGTAGCTTGTGATCTTATCAGTGATCCTAGAGATCAACGTCGAACACGTTCTCAGTTTCAGCGAGCCTCTTCTCTTTTGGCTCAAGTTTCCTAGAATCATGATCCAGAAACCTTTGCAGAAGCTTCAGGAAATCCAGATTGGGATGCAGCCATGGATGAAGAATATCGTTCCTTAATGGCGAACAATACTTGGGATCTTGTACCTCTTCCAAAAGGAAAAAAACTTGTCAGATGTATGTTGATGTAATTGTAACTTTGGAATGTATTTCACCTATGTATATTATACTCCTATAGGGATGTTATTATTCCTCTATACGGAAGTGTCGTCATTTGTATTGACAAGTTTCGCAAGTGTCAGAACTTGCATGTGATGGGTTATTAGACCACCAAGTGTGGGGTCGACCCTGATTAGTATAACCATGGGTTATTAGACTGGGTTAGCCAAGTCGGCCCTGCTAGGTTATTAGGCAGGTCAGGTCATGTATAAATAGAGTGCGAGAGGCACTCTATTTGATCATCTCATTATTCACTTCTACACTACTCGGAAGGTGGCGCACAACTGAGGAATGAGGAGAAGCTGCTAGAGAAGACTATCTCTTGTACTTGGGTTGTATCATTTCTCTTTCTATCTCTGAGGAAGTTGTGGGGTTTTTCACCTTTATGGTTTTCCCCAGTGAAACTCTGTGTGTCTATTGTCTCATGTGATTGCTTGGTGTGATTGATATGCATTGTTATACTTGATATGCTATACATGTTATTCTCTCAGTAAAGATCCTAGATTATATTGAATTAATGCTAAAAAATTAACATGGTATCAGAGCTAACCTGAGAAGAAGACACTATGCAGTTGCAGAAGCTAGGGATTCTAGTTGATTGGGTTTCTCTCCACAGATCATGAAAGGCAGTAGGGTATTTTGACTCTCCTCACCAAGGCGCATCTTTCTGTCCAATCAAACTTCAATTCTGGGCACTTTCATTTTTGGCCCTAAACATTACGGTTTCCACAAAAATAGGAATTTATGAATTCTGAGACCATAACTGGAAGCTCCTTGGAAATATCAAAGTTTAGAGCTTTGGATCGAAATTTTTGGTTGGGTGAAGCTCCGGGAAACTCAAACCCTAATTCAGGGTCCTCCCAAGTGAATCCAGGAGATTGAAAAGCATTTCTGAAGGGTGAAACTTTGTAGTTTTCAAATTCTGAGTATACCAAGTTGATCGGCTCATCAATGCGCATCTTTCTATCCTTTCAGAAATTTGAAATTCACATTTTGAAGTTTTAGGGTTTCTCTTACAAACCCTAATACAGCACCAGATCTAGATTTCTGCAAATCAAGTGGTAAGACCTAAATCTTTTCTATTTCCATTTGAAGTACTCTTTAAGATGTCTCACCACACCAAGCTTGAGGATAAGCTTGAAGAGGCTGATAAATTCCGAGCATGGAAGTATAGTATTGGGTTAATCCTGGAAGAAAATGAATTGGACACCTAAATAAGTTATGAGGTCCCTGTCCCAGAGGAAGAAGAGGCTAAGGCCCTACATAAGAAGAACTTGGTCAAGGAAAAGAGGATCATTGCTGATTCTATCAAAGACCATCTCATACCACATGTGTCGTCTCTAAAGACACCCAAGGAGATGTTTGATTCCCTAACCAAGCTATTTGAAGGGAAGAACATAAATCAGAAGATGACTCCACGGAACCAATTGAAAGGGGTAAAGCTTCAGAGTGGAGAGACCATTCAATCTTATTTTTCTAAAGTCTCTCAGATAAAGGAACAACTTGAAGCTATGGATGAAGTAGTGGACAATGGTGAAGTTGTCATGACCACATTGAATGGCCTACCTAGGTCATGGGACTCCTTCATCCAAGGAATCTATGCAAGAAGGAAGTTGATCTGATTCAGTAGACTATGTGAGGAATGCTCACAAAAAGAAGCAAGCTTGTGGCTTGAGAAGAGAAGATGGGGAATGAAGATCAAACTCTCACAGCACACACCAAGGGAAGCAAGTTTAAGAGAGAGAGATCTCATAACACTAAACATTCTCACCCTCATCACAAGAAGAAATATCTATCTCATGTTGGATGTTTCGATTGCAATTAAATAGGACACTTTGCTTCAAATTGTCTCAAGAAGAAGAAAGACAACAACAACAAATTCAACAAGAAGAAGAGGTACAACAAGAAGAGATTTCATGCTCATGCTGCTAAGGATGATGAACCTCCCAAGAAGAAGGCTAGGGAAAAAAGTGATGCTTCATTAAGTGAAGATGAATATGTTCTAATCTCTACTCTCACAGGTACTATCTCTCATGGATGTAATGATTGGCTTATTGATAGTGGGGCTTCCAAACACATGGCTGGGTTTAAAGAATCTTTTGTGAATCTATCTGAACATGAGTCACCCCATAAAGTGAAAATTGGGGATGACTATCAATATCCTATCAAGGGAAGTGGTGAAGCTTCCTACAATCTAGACTCTGGGAAGTACTTGAATATGAAAGATGTTCTATATGTACTTGGGCTCAAAAAGAACCTACTCTCCATATCTACATTGGATGCAAAATGCATGAGGGTTTCATTTGTAGATGGCCAAATCCTAATGTGGCCAAAGAGTAAAACTATAGATGATGCAGTAGTGATTGGAGAGCAAGAGGGAGGATTGTACAAATTAAAGGGACAACCTAAACATGCCATGTTACATGATTCCATGGAGCCAAGTGAACTTTGGCATAGAAGGCTTGCACATGTGCACTATAGAGCACTACCAATTGCAAGCAAAGTAGTAGAGGGTCTTCCTGAAATCAAGACAAAGCATGAAGGTGTTTGCAAACGATGTGCAAAAGGAAAGAACATTACGAAGGCATTTCCAAGCAGTAAAAGAAAAGCAAAAGGAATCTTGGAGATTATCCACTCTGATGTATGCAGTCCGATGTCATCCAGTTCTCTAAGTGGGTATGTATACTATGTCTCTTTCATTGATGATTTCTCTAGGAAGACTTGGGTTTATTTCTTGAAGAACAAAGATGAAGCATTTGATAAGTTCAAGGAGTTCAAAGCCTCAATGGAAAATTAAACTGATAAGAAAATCAAGACCTTCAGATCCGACAATGGCAGAGAATTCACTTTAGGTGATTTCAAGAAGCTATGCAGTGACTCAGGGATTAAGAGGGATTTGACTGCTCCCTACAATCCACAATAGAATGGAGTTGCAGAAAGAAAAAATAGAACAATCATGGAAGCAGCACAGGTAAAGCTGCATGACCAAGATCTACCTATGCATCTTTGGGCAGAAGCAGCTATGACAGCTGTATATGTGCATAATAGAACACCTCACAAGATATTGGACAACAAGACACCAGAAGAGGTCTTCTCTGGTAAGAAACCTTAAGTTAGCCATCTCAGAATATTTGGTTGTCTAGTACATACTCACGTCCTAAAGGAAAAGAGGAAAAAGCTAGATCCTTCAGGAAAGAAGGGCATCTTTGTGGGGTAAAGTGAAAGCTCAAAAGCTTACAGAATATACTTTCGAGGGTTCAAGAATATTGATGTCAGCAGGGATGTAACATTTGATGAAAACTCGGCCTTCATCAAATCAAGAAAGACACCTGTTGAAGATCATGAAGAACCAAAGGAAACCATATTTCAAGACACCACCATGACTGAATCAATTCCAGAAGCAGATCGTGAAGTTGAAGATCCACAAGAACCTGTAGATCCACCCCATGAGAAGAATTCTCACAAGAGGAAACTTGCATGGGCTAGAGAGCTCATTCAAGATGCAGAAAGATATGGCATTCCAAAAGAAGAACACAGAGAAAGGAAAAGGACTAGATCACATACCAGTTATGTTTCCCTACTCTATGATATTATGAACAAAGAACCTTCTAGTTATGAAGAAGCATCGAAAAAGAAAGAATGGAAGGATGCCATGGTTGAGGAATACCAGTCGATCATGAAGAATGATGTTTGGGATATAGTCCCAAGACCTGAAGGGAAGTCGGTTGTGACTTCCAAATGGATATACAAGATCAAGCATGCTGCAGATGGCAACATAGAAAAGTACAAAGCGAGATTTGTAGCTCGTGGCTTCTCCCAGAAAGAGGGGATAGACTATGAAGAGACTTTTGCTCCTGTAGCTAGGTACACTTCCATCAGATCAGTACTTGCCCTGGCTGCAGTGATGAAATGGAAGATACACTAGATGGACGTCAAGGTAGCTTTCTTGAATAATGTAGTCGAGGAGGAAGTGTATGTGGAGAAGCCACTTGGTTTTGAGACACATGACAGGGAGTCATATGTGTGCAGATTGAAGAAAGCCTTGTATGGCTTGAAGCAAGATACTAGGACTTGGTATGGTAGGATAGACAACTTTCTATCCAGTTTGGGCTTTACCAAGAGTAAAGCAGATTCCAATCTTTACTACAAGGTTGAGGAAGGCAATCCACTGATACTACTTTTCTATGTGGATGACCTGTTTGTTACAAGTGAGGATGGATTGATTGCCAATACCAAGGGGAAGCTTGCTGCTGAGTTCAAGATGAAGGACTTGGGGATGATGCACTATTTTCTAGGCATGGAGCTGTGGCAGAGTGTAGATGGAATCTTTCTTGGACAAGGAAAGTATGCAGTAGAGATACTAAAGAGGTTCGGGATGATGGACTGCAAGGCCATGGCCACACCTATGGCATCGAACCTAAAGCTTCTGTGTGATGCTTCATCTGAGCCAGTTGATGTCACTGTGTATCGTCAGATGATTGGGTCCTTGATGTACCTGACGAACACTAGACCATATATTTGCTTTGCGGTGAACACATTGAGCCAATTCCTGACGGATCCTAGAGGTGTTCACCTGGTTGTTGTAAAGAATATTCTGAGGTACCTGAAGGGTATAATTGATTATGGGCTCAAGTATGATGTGAATCAAAAGTTTAACCTGCAGGGTTATGTTGATTCAAACTGGGCAAGCAGTGCTATAGATAGGAAGAGCACATCTAGGTGTTGCTTCAGCATGGGATTAGGTGTGATCTCTTGGTTTAGCAGGAAGCATTCCTCCGTAGCATTGATTATAGCCAAGGCAGAGTATGTTGCAGCTTGTTTGGCTAGTTGTGAGGCAGTATGGCTCTGGAAACTATTGTCTGAGTTATTTGATCTCCCGCTGGAGGCTACTAATATCTTTTGTGATAATCAGAGTTGTGTGAAGTTGTCTGAGAACCCGGTGTTCCAAGACAGGTCGAAGCACATTGAGATCAAATATCACTATATTAGGGATATGGTGCAGAGAGGAGCAGTGAAGCTCCTATATGTTGCGACGGATGAGCAGGTTGCATATGTGTTTACCAAACCACTAGCCAGAGTGAAGTTTGAGTACTTCAGAGAGAGGCTTGGTGTTCTTCAGATTGACGACACTTCAAGAAAGAAGTGATGGACACATTTGCAGGAGACATTCCAAGCATGGTGAGAGGAGGATCATTCCCATGGCTGTGGATGTAAGCGTTGGATGATGAGCATCAGGATGATGCTCTAGTTACTGCTTTGTATATGCATTAGTTGGATGCTTTGATCAATTTGATCATGTATTTGCATATGCATCATGTTGGATGCTTTGATCAGTTTGATCATGTATTTGTATATGCATTATGTTGGATGCTTGATATATTTGTATATGCATCATGTTGGATGCTTGATATATTTGTATCTGCATCATGTTGGATGCTTTATCAGCTTAATCTTGTATTTGTATATGCATCATGTTGGATGCTTGATATATTTGTATATGCATCATGTTGGATGCTTGATATGATCAGGTGGATCATGTATTTATGTATGTATCAAGTGGATACATTGTATGATCACGTGGATCATGCTTTTTTGTATATGTATCAAGTAGATGCATTGTATGATCAGGTAGATCATGTACTTATGTATGTATCAGTTGGATGCATTGCATGATCAGGTAGATCATGTACTTATGTATGTATTAGGTGGATGCATTGCATGATCAGGTAGATCATGTACTGATGTATGTATCAAATGGATGCATTGTATGATCAGGTAGATCATGTATGATGATATGTATCAGGTAGATGTTGTGTATGCATTAGATGGATATATTGTTTAATTAGGATGATCACAGATGACGAGCTTCAGGATGTTGCTTCAGATGATATGCATCAGGATGATGCTATGATGTTGATCAAGATTATCACAAATTATGAGTTTCAGGAGGTTTCTCCAGATGATATGCATCAGGATGATGCTATGATCATGATCAAGATGATCACAGATGATGAGCTTCAGGATGTTGCTCCAGATGATATGCATCAGGATGATGCTATGATGATGATCAGGTTGATCATGTGATGTTGTACATCAGGATGATGTATGGTGAGTATACATCTCACAAACGCAGATCCTCTTCTTCTTTTCAAATACATCTCTGTGTATGGCACTTTATAAACAAGCAATGTCTAACCGAGATAAACCAAGAACCCATATAGAGGAAATTTTAGAAACATAAAAAATACGTGACAATTTGAAAAACAAAATTGAAAAATATTCATAAACGTTGAGGTGTAATATGACACATTTATGCAGATATTATAGGCTTGGAAACTTCCAAAAGACTTCAGTCACTTGCATTTACAATTAGAGAATGAAAGGAAGAATTACTAGGAAAATCTATGTTGAAGCCCCCAAGGGTAGATGGATCCAAAAGACTCTTTAAAGGATTTCAAATTAGGTATGAAGGTATATGAAGGGTATTAAGACATAAAAAGGAACCTCATCGATGATTGTAGACTAATATCATAATACTTCTGCAACATCCATTTAACTTCAGGAGAAGTTGGAGAATTTTACTAGTCAAATCAAGGTTCAAAACCCCCAAGGGTAGGGGAGAAAGATGGCTTCCCAAATGTTGTAAGACCTTTCCAAATTTCAGAACAGAGACATGGTACTGATAAAAGACTTCAATGATCTACCCAATTCATAATCAATTAGTTTTTATAGTCTTCTGCAACTACCATAAATCAGATGTTTGTATACATGTCTTCACATACTACGGGGAAATGCTAGTAAACTTCACCATAGCTCCCTTCTACACCATATCCCGGATATAGTGGAACATAATCTCGATATGCTTAGATCTATCATGAAACACAGTATTTTCTGTCAACTTGATGCAACTATGGTTTTCTAGCATCAATCTCTGCATTGAACAATCCTGTCAACATCTTGCAAAGTCACGCTACTTCACCACAAGCTGAAAAAGCTTCTACATTTTCAAATTCCGTTGTACTGAGTGAAAAAAAGGGTTGCTTTCTATTGATCCTTGAGATCACGCCTAATCCGAAGCTAAAGTGACATGATCCTGAGGTACTCTTTTTGTATTCAGCACTTCCATAACAATCTGAGTCTGTGTACCCATACAGTCTGAACTCACTATCTGAGGCATATCTGAGTCCATACTGCAATGTACCCTTCAGATGTCTCATCACATGTTTTTCCATAATCAGGTGAACTTTCCAGGGTTCCACCATATACTGACTCAATGTGTTTACAGCAATGCAAATATCTGGTCTCATATAATTCAAATACTTATCTTTGTTTGGTTGTTGGGTGGACTCCCTCTCAATCTTTGCTTCCTTGCAGGAACTACTGGAGTCTCTAACAGACTGTTCTTCTTCTTGTGGGAGCTTCTTTTGTTCCTAGGACAATCTCCTTCTTGTGATGAGAATGTTCCCTCTTGTTGTAATTCCTCTTGGTGTGTGCTGTGAGAGCCTAGTCTTCACTACCCATGTTTTATTTTTGAGCTACAATTCGAGCTTCTTCCTGTGAGCATTCCTCCTACAGCCTACTGAATGTGATGAGATTCTTCCTAGCACAAATTCCTTGGATGAAGTAATCCCATGACCTAGGAGGACCATTCAAGGTGGTCATCACTATTTCTCCATTCTCTATATCTTCTTCAATGGCTTCAAGTTGTTCTTTTATCTGAGAGACCTTTGTGAAGTGTGACTGCATGGTCTCTGCATTTTGTATCTTGACATTCTTTAATTGATTCCTCAAAGTCATCTTTTGATTTATGTTCTTTCCTTCAAACAACTTGGTCAAGGAGTCAAACATCTCCTTGGGTGTCTCCTTGGATGACACATGTAGTATGAGATGGTCCTTGATAGAATCTGCAATGATCCTCTTGGCCTTAACCAAGTTCTTCTTATGTAAGGCCATATCCTCAGCTCCCTCTGGGATTGGAACCTCTTCACTTATGTAGGTATTGTTAACACCCAAAAAGTGCTCACTAGCTCATTTCCTTATTCACATGACCCATTTGTCCACTTTTTCACCATTTGAGCCTCTAAATCCACCAAAAGACCTTAATACACCCCTTTTTCCACTCAAAATAAATATTTTTCCTCAAAAAGCATAAAAAACCCTCAAAAAGGGTCCAAAATTCCCAAAAATATTAAAAAGGGACTAAAAATAATAAAAATATTCAAAAAAGGAAAAAGGAGGGAAAAGGTACCTAAACCATGTTGGTCAATACCATTGGTTTCCTCAAAACCATAATGGTATTCCCCACCACCAAAAACTATAAAAAGGTGGTAGGGGCTCCTCACTTTCCATCCATCCATCATCCTATCCTCATGCTGCCAAAATCTCCCATGAGCTTTTGGCCATTGTAGCTACCTTGGAGAAGGGACCCTTGGAGTTTGGAGCTACTCACCCTTGGAGCTACTCAACAATCTTCACCACTTGGAGGTATTATCATTGCAAGCACTTGCTTGCCCTTATTTTTAATACAAAGTTATTCTTTATTCTATTTCTTGTTCTTGTTTTTTATAATATTTCCATTGTTTGTTTATTTACTTCACATAGATCCATGTTTAATATAGTTTAGATTAGTTTGTTATTTATTTCTATTGAAACTGCTACTACTAGTTAGCAGGTTCCCATTGCACTAAGCTTGGTTGCAAAACCAAGCCAACAGGTATCCAATTCATTCTCTTCTAGGATTAACCCAATCCTATACTTCCATGTTCGTAATTGATTAGCCCCTTCAAGCTTATCCTCAAGTTTGGTGTGCTGAGACATCTTAATGAGAAACTCAAATGGAAATAAAAGATTTAGATCTTACCACTATATTTGGAGTTGGCTAGGGTTTGACAAAGAAACCCTAAAAATCCAAACTTGGAATTTCAAACTTCTGACTGGACAGGGAGATGCAATTGACTAAGGTGAGAAAGATGGTGTGCTCATATTTTGAAAACTCCAAAAATTTACCCCTCAAAAGTGACATGTGAATTTCGGATCTCCAATTTCTGTCAAATTCTGGTTTTCTGGTTTTATGTCCAATGCACAATGGCCTCTCGAATCCCCAATTAGAGTAAACACTCCACTAGAATGATAAGGTACAAGCTCTCCAAATTGCAAAGATGCAAATAAAAATGATCAAAAGCTACTCTCCTTCTTAAATTTTCTTGTGACTTTTATAAACTTCTCAAGTCCTCCATGGGTCGAATTCCTTCCAAAGGATTCATTCCAACTCAATTTGGGAAGAGATTCCAATGTGTGCCACTTGTCCAACAATTCCGAGTCTCCTTAGTCCCTCATTTCGAATGGGTGTCACTTTGGCTGCACTAATTCCCTTGTACACCTTCTTGGAGGCTATTTTTATCGATAACATGTCATATATTTCATATGTTGGCATTCAGGTCTGATTTGTGTCATACATCTGATTTGTGTCATAGCATCTTCACCATTGTTGTCACACTAGAGGCTACGGAATCTAGTCCAACTATCACAATTCTTCTAAGATGCGTCTTCCTCTTCCATGGGACTTATTCTTCCACTCCAATTCGACCTTACATGACTTGTTCCATGAATAATACCTCTTAAACTACCCCAAGTATGTTACCCTTCATCTTGAACTCGAATTGGTGAGAAAATCATGCCAAGTGTAGTGGGGAATCTTGCCACAAATGGGTGCCACAACCTCTTAATATGTGTCCTCATGGTCAAATGCACAATGGCCTCTCCCAATTAGGATGGGAATATTTCACTCTCAAAATTGGTACTAAGGCAAGTAGAGTAAACACTCCACAAGCATGGACAAGCTATGCTCTCCAATACGCAAATCGAGAAATGATCAAAAACCACTCTCCAATGGCATAGATATTATTGGTGATTGTATTGGAATATTCCATGGTAATGATATTGGCATGAGATCCCTCTAAGATTTTAGAATGTTGATCCAGGTGGATATCGGTGGTGGCCCACCTCTTCCAACTGGCTCAAAACAGTCTTCTGGCAACTTTGGTAAATTACTATTTTTAGCAGTTTTTCGGGTCCTGAACTTCCGGAGCCATTTCGAGGCCCTAAACGACATTTTTTTGGAGATTTGGGGGACCAAATGGTTTTCAATGGCACACATTTGGTCCCAATTGAAAGTTGTAAATCTCAGATAGACCTTTCCAACGGACTACCGAGCGCCCCAAACGGAGATCGTATGCAAAAGTTATGACCCCGGGAAGTTGACTGTTCAACTAACCACCTTGGGGCCGCAAACTTTATGATGGTTTATCTTCTAGGGTTAGGTTTTTGGATGCTTGGGATTCTTTCCCTCATGCTTATGATAAATAGGCCCTTTCGGTCTCTCTTTGTATTCATCTTGGCACGAATGAGCATAGCGGCCACATCTCTTCTCAGAGATAGCTACCACCATTCTAGCTATTGTATTTTATAGTCTGTTCTATTTCCGCTATTTAATAGAATATGTGTTTACTGTATCACTGTGTTATTTGCAATATATCTCTGTATATGATTCTGTATATGCTATCTTTTGTTTCGTTCCCACATAAATCAGGATTAGTAGTATCAGAGCGGTCTGCTCTTTGATTGTTTCTCGGTGCATGTCCCCGATGAGGTTAGGATACAGAGAGTTGGGTCTCGAACTAGTTTCACTTGGGGAAGACCACTCTCGCCGCCCCAAATGACCTGCCATGGTGGAAGAAAAGAGAGACGACGTAGTAGTAGATCCTATCAATTTGTTGCTCGAGGAAGCCCTCGCGCAATAGAGGAACGAGATGATGGATAATTTCACCCAGATCCTTCAACGCATGCCAACAGTGGCAAATGCACCCTCAACGAGCAGCCATTTCGGAGATACGACTCCCTTCAAGGTACAAGTTAATTTTGATATCCCTTTATTTGAAGGCCAAATCGATGCCGACGCCCTAGATAAATGGTTGAATCTACTAGAAGGGTATTTCTCTGTCCACAATTTTTTCGACAGGGAAAAGATCGTCTTTGCACTCCTCAAGGCCGTCCCCCATGTCAAAAATTGGTGGGAAACTTATCGTGAGCAAAACTCATCAGACGAGTCTGGACTGTTTGAATATTCCAATCCCACTTGGGCCTCTTTTATAGATGCCGTGAAAGAACAATATTACCCTGTTGGAAACTATGCCGACCAGTACACAAAATGGACCATTCTACACCAAGAGAGGGACCAAACGGTGTTGGAGTACACCAACAAATTCCATACCTTGAGCACAAATATGGGTATCAAGGACTCTAAGCGGCACCTAGTACTGAAATATCGCAGTGGCCTACACCGGTACATACGAACAGAGATGGATTTCCTAGAAATCTCTTCACTCGGATCCGCCTATCGATATGCTGTCAAAATTGAGTAGAAATTTCAGCAAAAGAACAAGCGTGACTTCGGACCTGCGCAGAAGCAGGGCAAGGGAAACTCTGGCTCGCAGAACACGGGGCAGGGAAAGGACAACTAGTCCCAACCACAAGCGAAGAAGGGTAAAGAAAAGACAAAGAAGGACACCAGGAAGTGGTGCGAATTCCACAAAATCCCCTGGCACAACACTAATGAATGTCGCTCAAAGCAGTCATTGGTGGCTGAGATCAAAGCTTCAGAATCAGATCCCAGTTCCGGTTCTGACTCAGAACCTAATTTCACAGCCGCGCGAAAAGGGAAGCAAATCATTGATGCAGAACCCAGTGCTGTTGTCTCCACCACACAGATTCAACCAAAGGAACCTGAAGAATCGGAGGCAGAGGTGCGCCTTTTCCACTCACAGATGTGGGTGAAGGGAATTCCCCTACACTTTGTTGTGGACAGCAGCAGCCAGAAGAACCTGATCTCAGAAGAAGTCATCAAGAGATTGGAGCTACCAATAACGCCACACCCACAACCATACACCATTGGATGGCTAAGCCAAGGACGAAGGATCCGTGTTAGTCACCAATGTCGCCTAACATATGTCATCAAGCCCTTCAAAGATGAGGTATTATGTGATGTGGCCCCACTCGAAGTATGTGATATTCTCTTAGGATAGCCATATATGTGGAAGCGTCATGCTGTATATGAATCCCGACCTCGCAGTGTCATTGTCACTTTGGGAGGACAACTCTATCGGATACCAGAGACAGTTTCACCTACCCCAACCAAGCAGGGTAGGAAGATAATCTCCCACACTGGGAAATTTTCCCTATTCGCAAATGCCACTAAAGGTGAACATCAGATTGCAGAGACATCCACAACCTCTACAGATTATCCTTCTACTCAGCAGAAACAAGAAAAACACAAAGGTAGTGCAGCATCGCCTATTCGGGTACCTCTACAGTGCAAGGCCACGCATTCAAGGTGCTCCTCCAAAAAGAAACCATCCACACCGGTGCATACCAAGGACACCACAACAACCAAAACTATTGAACAGCTCCAGTGCATCCATCAACAACAATTACAACACTCTGAAGATGTCAAAGTAAGGAAACCTTTCCACTTCAACAAATGTCGCACCAAGAGCTCAATTCGACACACGGCTCGACATATGATAAGGGATTTAACGCAATGGAGACCATTGCTTCCTAAGAAGGGAGGATTGATCCAGGTGGATATCGGTGGCGGCCCACCTCTTCCAACTGGCTCAAAACAATCTTCTGGCAATTTTGGTAAATTACTATTTTTAGCAGTTTTTCGGGTCCTGAACTTCCGCAGCCATTTTGAGGCCCTAAACGACATTTTTTGGCGATTTGGGGAACCAAATGGTTTCCAACGGCACACATTTGGGCCCAATCGGAAGTTGTAAATATCGTATAGAGCTTTCCAACGGACTACCGAGCGCCCCAAACGGAGATCGTATGCAAAAGTTATGACCCCGAGAAGTTCACTGTTCAACTAACCACCTTGGGGCCGCAAACTTTATGACGGTTCATCTTCTAGGGTTAGGTTTTTGGATGCTTGGGATTCTTTCCCTCATGCTTATGATAAATAATCCCTTTTGGCCTCTCTTTGTATTCATCTTGGCACGAATGAGCATAGCGGCCACATCTCTTCTCGGAGATAGCTACCACCATTCTAGCTATTGTATTTTACAGTCTGTTCTATTTCCACTATTTAATAGAATATGTGTTTACTGTATCACTGTGTTATTTGCAATATATCTCTGTATATGATTCTGTATATGCTATCTTTTGTTTCGTTCCCACATAAATCCGGATCAAATGTACTATGAGGTCTATGATGTAAGGGTTTGAAGGTGAAAATAGATGAAGTCTATTGGTGATTATTTCTGGGATTTGATTACACTCTTTCGAGGCATCTTTATGGTCTTGCTATACATCTGAAGTATATCTTGGAATAATTTGCTGCCATTCTTGGATGACAGATTTGGGGCATGTACAAGTTGACATTGTGACATCGATATTTTTTGTGGCCTTGTGATAGAGACAATGATTGTGTTCTTGTGACGAACATGGATTGTGATAGTGACATCAATACAATGATACATGGATAGTGATACAGGTACAAGAACATAGATACATGTATAGGTTTATGGAAACCATCATACAATGGCAGTGGAATATTGTTCTTCTTATTCATATTAGGGTGGCAGGATCGATCAAGGATAGGAGATTGAAGTCTCCTTTGGGTGGGTGCTTGTGATCTCAGGGAGTTGGGGAGTCCATCTAGTTGGTGCTAGTAAAACTATTGAGTTGGACTTTACTGAGGTCTGGAGTCCTATCTATAGCTTGGAAATTATGAAAATGAAGGGATTGTAGCCTCGTTCTAGATGGAGCTAGTAAACCGAGGAATTGGAGCTTCCTTAGGTTTCGAGCCTCCTTCTAGCTGGTGCAGTTAAATAAGGGAGTTAATTCCTTCGAGAGAGTCTGATAGCTGGACCGAAGATCTCTAGAGCACATGGACTAACATGAAAGTCTCTACTCCGCAGATGGGGTTCGACTATTCTATGGATCAAATTTTGATCTGATTGGATTATAAAAATGAGACTCCATTTAAATGCACAAGGTTTTGATATTTGGAAATTTGTTCTAAATGCTTACATCGCTCTAAAAAGACTACAAAAAACTGCATCCAGGAAGGAGCTAACAAATAATAATGCAATGGAAATGGATATCTTGTTGCATGGAATACATGATCACGTGAAAGATAAATTTGGAAGGTGTTCAGCAGGTGGGACAAGGTACAAAATCTCTGCACAAAGGGACCACATTCTTATCATTATTTTTGTCCCAAGTACCTAAAAAGATTGGGTAAATAGTTCATGAGATTTGGAATCCAAAGAAGGCTTAAAAAGTATAAGGGAAGTAAGTGTACCTTAGGGGGCCTACAAACTTATGCTAATAGGCCCAAGCGCGCTAGAGCATCAACTACACAAGACATTAGGTGACGATGAGGGCGCTATGCGGCAGGTGTTGGTTCATCCAACAATACTAAGAGGTGGGGGGGGGGGGATCAGTATTACCTTTTTCAACCTTTTTATATAATATTAGTATTAATCACAAGTTAAATAATCATTCCCAATGTGAATAGGACAATTAAAAATTTGAACACACCGATTTATCATGGAAACCTCAAAGGTAAAGCCAACAAAGCCTTCCTATTATTGAGGTAATCATATACAAAATTGTTCTACAAGCACCAACTTGATGGAGAACATAATCCCATGGATTCTTCTGCCGCTACAGAAAGGATTCTCCTACACCCCTGGTTTTCTACCTGCTAAATAGACAAGGATGCCCCACCACCCTAAATCTCTACCCACGACTGGAAGGAGGCGAGAATTCCCTTAGAAGGCCTAAACCTGCCCCAAGAAGCACCCAACAACCCTATAATTTATAATAGTTTTAACTTCAGTTTTTCAGATCTTGCTTCTGATATGCAATTACCAAAACTTCATAGACACCTATGGTCCTCTTCATACATTTGACTTGTATGGTTATATATATTTTCAAAGAACTTTATTAAGGAAAATCATGCCTCTTCATAAAAAAAATATTGGATCCTTAGAATGGCATCGATTCATCATTGATCTTCATAGTCTTTCAATCTTGTTTTAATTAGTAAGGAATTACTATTTTGTAGAGTTAACCAATTTTGGAAATTATCCAAAGTTGGAAATTTGGCCAAATTGTTCTCCAAATATACCATTGCCAAACGTCTCTTCAACAGAGTGGACGTCAAACCGTCGGTCAACTAAGATTTACAAAAATTTTGTGTCTGATCCTTTAAATTAACCCACCAGCATCTCTCAACAGCTGAATGATTCAAACCCATTGGATCTTCATCAATCCACATCGATGGTGGACTTCAACATTCACTTTGCTAGATTTCATAAAGAATCCACACTGTATCCTATGATTTAAACGCTGCACAACTTAACCCAGCGTAACTATCCTGTAGTGTTGGATTGCCCCATCCAAGATCGACGGTGGACTTCAAAATTTATGATCCCAATTATGAACCCTTGCCGTCAATATGTCCCATCAGTTAAATCAAAGGGTAACGTCTTTGACCCTTAATGTCCTATAACACGCTATAGTAGTCTTTCAATTGCTTTGATCTTCAATTCTGATGGCTCAGTAGATTTACTGCGATCTGTGTTCTGTTTTTTTTTATCATTTTCAATCCGTGTTGCGGAGTTAAATAGGATCTGCTCCTGTTCGCTCGAGGTTGGCGAATTTTTCTTCTAAATTAGCTCTTTGTTTGACTCTTTCTCCATCCACTAGACCTCATCAACGTCAGGTTGTTAGAGTCGGATAACAGGAAAGTCTGAGGATTCCGACCACTGCTCTGCTCAGCGGCCGCGAGATCCTGTACGAGAAGATTTCTTGCAAGATTTCTTTAGGCTTGTCTCCTTGTTTAATGGTGGAAGGAAGCAGTCGCGGAAGGACCAACATCACCGATGCACACACCTGTAGACAAGTTGAGAAGTTGGACAAGGAAATGGCAGAGGTTCAACAAAATTTAGACTCCTTGGAGCAAACCATGGCAAATGACAAAACCAAAATAATGCAAACCATGGCAAATGACAAACCTAAAATGATGAAGAGGAATGCGCAAGACAAAGCCGACAAAGCTGAAATGATGAGGCTAATGCAAGCCCTCCTCCGTGAACGTGATGAAGCCATTCAAAATCAACCCGAGGGGAGCCCAGCTACTTCGGTAGGTTCTGGATAGTCCCGTCCATCCCGTCCAACTGCTGGAACTCCCTCGACTCCCTCGGAGACTCCCTCAGAGGCAAGATCAGAAAGATCATCAAGAGGGGTCAAAAAAATGGATATCGATCCCTGAGGGAACGACGTGGCCCACCACCACGGTCACTTCTTATTTTAGGTTTAGTTTTATGTTAGTTTAGGCCAGGGCTTTTGTCCTCGACCCTTATGTTAAGTTTCTATCGGAAACTATTTTAGGTTTACTTTTCTATAAGTTTATGGGAGGGCTTTTGTTCAATGCCCTAAATTTTGAAAAAAAAATTAAACTCTGTGATGATGTCCCTACTATATGAAGAATATATATCCAGTTTTTTGAATATTAATTTTCTTAATTCTTTGTTCTTCTCTAAATTCTTAACCTCTCTTATTTATCGATTATTATTCATCGATTATGTTTGGATATATGTATTTTGTTTCAATTTAGATAAAGTTTTGAATTTCTTTTGCATGATAGTTTAAATAACGGAAAACAAAAAATCAAGGCCATCAATTCCACATAGTGATTATTTACTGGAGAAAAACTCTTTGAATTTAGAAAAACTCCATGAAACACATTAACGAATCATATTTTATTTCGTTTTTCAGATTGAGCAAGGAACCATATTTTTCTTGGAAGTGCATTTTAGCTATTTTGTATAAGATTTGAAAATGGAGTTGTGTTGATTTTCGAATTACTAATGTTTGTAAATTTCCTTATTTACTTTGCATAATCTACATGGTTATCTAAATATGGCTTAAATTTCTAGTTTGAAAACAATAATTTTTAATAAAACACTATCAATAGGATTATTATAAAAAGAGTATTATCGAAGGTCATGTATCTCTTGGTTTTTCCCTCGATGTTTCTGCTCTTGCATTGGAATTAATATAACTTAAATCCATAGGTTTATATTGAAATGGTACCTTTAAGATCTGTAATATTCTTTTAAACAATAGCAAAACTAATGGAAAAATCAAATATGTGTCACAATCTGAGCGTTCCACGTGTCACCCTGGAAGCAAGATCTCAACATTTTAACAACAAAAATTATAGAAAGATTCCTCGAAAGAGTTTGATGGCATGTTGAAACTTGTGTTTAGTGAAAGGGTGTTGGAATTAGATGGTGAGGAGAAAGAGCATCCGCTCCTTCCTCCAGAGATGATTTGTAGCAGTGGAAAAAGTAGATATCATCACTCTAAACAGAAATTCCAAACACAAATTTCATAGGAACATTGATTCGCACAACTTGATTGCAATTGGAAATATTCTCAGAGAAAGAGCAGCCGCTCTTTCTCCAAGTTGCCTAGTTTTACAAATCCCTCATAAAGGAAGGGGCAGCCGCCCCTTTTTTTGCCCATAACTCTATTCATAATAGTTTTAAGAATGAAAGAAGGGTCGGTCGATCCTTCTTGTGTTCACCATTCTGGATATAGGTGAATTAATGGATATGGTTTTTCACAATTATCTACTAATCGAAGGGGCGGATCCCTACTATTTACAACGGAAGTTGAAAGTCTAGAATTCTCAGACTGGCCTTTGTAGATTAAATTTTTTTACACTAATCTCGTAAACGAAGGGTCGTCTGAACCCTTGTTGTGGTAAGCATTATACCAGTGTTCACCATTATGGATATAAATGAATTGACGGTCTAGCCTTCGTAGGTTGAATAATTTTACATTGCTTCTCACAATTTGTGTGCAAGTGGAGAGAAAGAGCGGCCGATGTTTCTCCAAGTTGTATATTTTTACAAATCCCTCATAAAGGATGGGGTGGCCGCCCCTTGTTGTGGTAAGTATTCTTCCAGTGTTCACCGTTATATCTATAGATGAATTTTACATTGCTTCGCACAATTTGCTTGCAAGTGGAAATATTCTCAGAGAAAGAGTGGCTACTCTTTCTCCAAGTTGTCTATTTCTACAAATACCTCATAAAGGAAGGGGTTGTCGACCCTTCTTTTTCCCATGACTCTATTCATAAAAGTTCTAGGATGCAAGAAGGGTCGATCGATCCTTCTTGTGTTCGCCAGTCTGGATATAGCTCAATTGCTAGATATGGGTGTTCACAATTATCTACTAAGCAAATGGGCAGATCCCTACTATTTACAGTGGAAGTTGGAAGTCTAGAATTCTCATCCTGGCCTTCGTAGCTTAAATATGTTTACACTTCACTCATAAATTAAGGGTCCGCCAACCCTTGTTTTGGTAAGTATTCTTCCAGTGCTCACTGTTTTGGATATAAATGAATTGATGTTCTAGCCTTCACAGGTTGAATAAGTTTACATTGCTTTGCACAATTTGCTTGCAAGTGGAAATATTCTCAAAGAAAGAGCGACCGCTCTTTCTCCAAGTTGTCTATTTTTACAAATCCCTCGTAACGGAAGGGGCAGCCAACCCTTTTTCTGCCCATAAATCTATTCATAATAGTTCTAGGATGCAAGAAGGGTTGGTTGATCCTTCCTATGTTGGCCAATCTGGATACAGGTGAATTGTTGAATAAGGCTGTTAAAAGTTATCCACTAAACGAATGGGAGGATCACAAATATTTACAGCGGGAGTTGGAAGTCCAGAATTCTCTGCCTGGCCTTCATAGATTAAATATGTTTACACTTAACTTGTAAATGAAGGGTCTGCTGGCCCTTGTTGTGGTAAGTATTCTGCTAGTGCTCACCGTTTTGGATATAAATGAATTGACAGTCTAGCCTTCGTAGGGCCTTGTAAGTGGAAATATTCTCAGAGAAAGAGCAGCTTTGTCTTCTTTCTCCAAGTTGTCATTTATCCCGACTGCGGATGGCAAAAACATTAAATTCATGCCAATTTTTTAATTAGCATTTTATAATAGGATAATCTTGTATGTGTTTCAATCCTTAAGCTACAATCATACTGTTGGCACCAGTTTTTCCCTAGACGATTTGAGAGGTTCAAGTCCATGAAAGGAGGGTGAAGGCCTCAGTTGTCAAATCAAAAGACCCAAGGGATATATAATGGGATCTCTGGATATGAATTTGCAGCGCGCAAATAAAATAATCAAATATCCTAAGTTAATTGATATTGAATAAAGTGTCAAGCAATTTTGATATATTGTTTGTGATTTAATCTTAAAAGTTAAGGATCATAACTATGTTTTTAAACCAAAAATTTATTTTTTGTTTTACACAAATGGTTAAAGAGATTTTATATTAAAAGGATGGAACATATTACATAGCATAGGGTAGACTGGTCCCAAAAAAAAGAGCTGTCGAAAAGTCTCTTCATATTTCAGTCTCTGATCTTCAAAAAAGGCCTTATGCCTGTTATTATTGAAAATTTTAACAAACTGACGTAAGAGAAACTTGCAAGAGTAATACATATGAGAAGGATTACAAAATTCCAGCCCAAATAGAGTTGCTAAAATGCCAAGACAGGAACACAAAGGAGTCAATTACCATGTTGGGGATGAGCGTTCTTTTCCTTGCCTCCTGTTGTTGCACTTGCAATTTCATCATCAATGTTCAGGATGATGGATGGGATATTTCTGCCACTGTTTCTGATACAATCAACTTTAGCCTCCACTATCCGGAGGCTGGTATGGAATGAATCAAGTTGGCCCACCAGCTTCTCAAAGTAGTCTTTCATCTTGCCATTGCTATTCCAGACTTCAGAGTTAGAAATTTGAATGGGTGAAAAAATGCTTTCTTCATGTCGGAGAAGTCAGCCCGAAGCCAACGGACCTAGGCTTCTAGGTACAGAACTTGTGTGAGAATTTCAGGGGAAGGGCTATCCTTCCCACGAGGAGAGTCAATGTTAACCAGACCACCATTATTGCCCAACGCGTGTTGCCAAGTTTTGTTGCCTCCCAGTTCTCCTAGGCTACCACGAAACTGTTGTGTAGGAGTCGAAATAAACCCAGAGTCAGGAGTCGAGAGGACCTTGCAATTCTTGCTTCTAGAATCAAAACCGTAGCTAGAATGTTGGACAGGGCCTTTGATTCCTTGACCTTGACCAAAGTCGAGAGGAACCCATCTTTTTCCGCTGCCATGGTCCTCAGCTTTGGAATGGTGGTGGCAAGCCCACTTTGTCTGGCCACTATAAGAATGTTCATTACCGCTAGTGCTGTGTCCATGAAAAATATCATAGAGGTATCGCTTCAAGCTAACCCCCCCAGAGTGCCCCTGGGAAGACTTCCTACATTTGCGACATTGCAGAGAAAACATACACAAATTGGTATCCTCCATATTCAAACCAAACAACAGAATTCGGAGAAAATCGCTGGGAGAACCTTCATAGAGAGAGACATACGAGATACAGAGTGCGCCACCTTCATGCATGAAATAGCCTCTGAAAACCTTGGGACTAGTCCGCATTGATCTCTTGCATGCGAGACAGATGGAGCCTGTCAAGGGTGGCTGCCAGTTCAGATGAGGAGATGTTTGAAAGGAGCGAGAGAATTTCGAGGAGATTTGGCCATTAAAGGAGATCATCAAAAGGGTGAGACCTAGGTTAAAAGGGTGCAAGGGGGAAGGGATCAGATGGTTTAAGGACATAGCTAAGGGACCCAATTATCCACTAGGAGGAGGTTTTTTATCATAACATGACCACAAATCAAGTCTACACCAATATTAGCCATGGTTTTCCATGAAAATTCTAACTCACATGGTTTTCCATGAAAATTTTCCAATTATCAAGACTACATTGTGGTTGGCATGTACTAATAATGCATCAACATTAGCTAATATTGAGTCCATGAGTAAGAAAAAATTGTAATATATAGAAACCATAATTATGAAATTCCTTTTCAAGCAATATGAAAAAATTATATTGACCCATAGTGCCTTGCATTTTGCATATGGAAAATGTTCAATCAGTATTTATATATTAACTCTAGGATCATGTAACCTTGTAGTTATAACGATAACATTATTGATAATTCTCAATCAATTGTTGTATATAACCTTTTGCATTGCAACAATTCTCATTGATTATTTTTATTTCATGTAATTAATGGTTTTTTATTCCCTATAATTGGATTGAAAGCTTGTGAATTTGCTACCCTTATCCATCATGTTATCATTATAATTATAATGTTACACGATTTTGATGTCGTCAATTTAAAATTGATGCAATATTAATTTGTGTGAAAGTAGAATCAGGGGTGATCAAAATAATTATGTATTATAAATTTTATTTTTGACAAGAAAAGGTAAATGCGAAATTTCAACATGGACAAGTTCAATACATAATTTAATTCATATCAAGGTTATTATTAAAATTTACATATGTAAAAAAGAATTAATTAGATATCAAATTAAATCTATGTAAAAAAAAATTATTTAGACAGCAAATTAAATATTTTTTACTTATATTGTATGTTTGAATGAGAAGCAAAGTTTTTTTAGAAATGATTGAAATGAGATTTCAATATACTTATTTATTTTGTATATATATATATAAAAAACTATATATATATATATATATATATATATATATATATATATATATATATATATATAATGGTATATTACTTTTTTTTCAGAGAAAAAAAACGTACTTTTATTATTTCGAGGAAATCAAAAAGTGCAAAAACATATCTGATCTTTTCCAGATCATGTCTTTTAGCTTCCACACAGAAAACTAACAACAAGTTGTTCATCCAAAACTATCCGATCATCATGACTCGTAGATCGACCAATACAAAAACTTGCTTATATAAAGCAGCTACAAAAAAGCAGAAATATATTATTACTTATTTTATGAATACACATACACATTTAAGAAACAATATTATTATATTTACCCCCACATAATATATTTATAAAACAATTGTCTCACACATCCTAATACATATACCTTAATTCTTCATGAGTTGCGTGTTGACATCTTCCAAAAGAAATCGGATGTGTTTTAACCAGAAATTAAAAACACCTATCCTATGAACAACCTTCCCTTCAATATCAAAAGCCTTGAGGTAGGAAACAATGTAATAATCAAAATTGCTTGACTCTAATGGGGGAGAATTTTTTATTTTGTAAAGATGCAAATTTATATTAAGCTAATAGAAATACAGTAGAGATTACATTCAGTGGTGGTCTTATCGAGAGGTGCCAGCTATAGATATCATCAGAGTTGTGGTGATTCAAAATCAAACAATACAAAAAAAACCTGGCCATTGTAGGGAAACCAGGGTGAATATAAGGAGTAGTCATGGCCATAGAGGTATACAAAAAATTGGTAGTCATAGGCATAACCAAAACAGACAAAAAGTAAGAGAGACATCAGAAGAACCTCCTCAACTAGTTGCAAAGGGGCCTTCTGCAACAGAAGGTGTCTCCTCTAGAATTGGGTAGATGTTGTAATCCGTGTCCCTTCAATCGCTTGCAGGTGTTGGAGGAGCATTCCCAGGTGTCAAAGCAGTAATCCCAGGTGTCAATGTATCTCTCACGGGAGGCAGAGTAGTCTTCGCAAAAGGACGAGTGGCCTGATCAGGGAGCTTGATCGCCAAGGGCATCGTCTTCTGAGGCATGATAGGAACAAAACCAGTCGGCTCATTAAGTGTATGCTTGGCTAGGATTAGGCCCAAGGTGGAGGGGATGGGGAAGGAGGTGTGTGGTTGATCCTTTCACTTCATAAGGTTCCTGCTGCATGTCAAAACCAACATGCTACCCCCTGGGTTGGACTTATCCATGCCAAGAGGAGTGGCCAGAGTTCCAAGGATGGCTTCAGGTCTGACAATAGACATGGTGGCGCTATTTGTATTGTTCCTAGGAAGACTATCGTGGATGAAGGGATGAGTGGTGGCATAGGATTCCCAATTGAGCGTGTGTTCCAATGTGCCGAGGGTGGCAGCCAAGTTTGGCAGAGTAGCCAGCAGAGTTTGGGTGGTGTGTCGAGCATGGGTCCAATTAGTCTGCATGTCCTCCATAAGCTGGCCTAACATGTTATTCACAATCCAATAGGGGTCCCAGGTCTGCTCCTGATTCATGTTATCCAAAATGTCTGTAATTATCCTAGCCTCCCAGTTATCAATCAGTAAACAGACTCGAATGGAGACTTCATCACCGTAGCCCTGACTGGTGTGACTAGTCTCCAGAGCTGCATCTTTCTGCTTGCTCTTGGTCTTGGTACCCTTTGGCCTACCCATGGGAGGAAATGAGAATATTTTGCAAGTGCAGGTAAGTGAGAGCATGAGGAGAACTGGAGCACAAGGAGCCTGGAGCAGAACCAGGTGAGTGCGAATGCATAGCATAGAGGGCCAGGAAAAAACATAGTAGCATGAACCTGGCAGCCTCATCTTCGCATGCCGGAGATCCATGTGAATTGTTTCCAGGAAGGATGAGGTGACGTTGGGGGCAGGGGAATTAAAGAGCCCAGCGACTTGACATCGCATGGCTGACCTCACAATTAATACATTGATTTGTCGAGGGGTAAGGCCTTGGTTATCGAATCAGAAGTCCCAAGGGATGTCTAATGGGATCTCTGGATATGAATTTGCAGCGCTGGAATGAAATAATCAAAGATCCTAAGATTTAACATTGGTGATAAGGGATAAATTATAAAGGCCTGCTCAATGTTATATAGGGGCACAGATGAAGGGTGTAGATCTATGGCAATGAAAATTGACAGCCATAGTTGCCTTTCGCAAATTAAGATGGCACGTGAACTTGTATTGTGTTGGCAACTAGAGATAACATAAAGATGTAAGTGATACATCATGTGAATTTATAGATATATATATTTATACCATGTAACATTCCCTTCTCTTAATACACTCCCTTAAGATGCCTTAAGAATGAAGTATGTTGACTGAGGTCCAATTAAATTACATCAAAGGTGTTTACTAGAGGCATTGCCTTATGTTGAAGGTGATGAAGATGTTGATTTATCTCAACTTATGTTGAATCTTATTGATGGAAATTCTTCCCACATAAATCTCAGAAGGTGTTAATTATGTTGATATAGAGTTGGCTATTTTGATTATTAAAGGAGTTGATTAAGTTAATTATGTTCATAGTGTATTTTGTCTACTTTGTTGGCTATGTTGATTGTTGATGGAGTTAGATATGTTAATTGTTGATGGAGTTAGCTATGTTGAATGTTTCCTATGTTTACTTAGTGAATTATTAATTTTTTGAATATGATAATTATGATGAGTATGCTAACTATTTAAGTTGTTGACTTTGGTGAGTGTTAATGATAAGTCACAAATGCGCACATTCACCTCTAGAAACAGTGGGTAGTAGGGGGGTTTTTGTTTGTATTTGTGTATACCAACACTCCTCTAGTAGGGTGGGTAGTGGTCTACATTTATGTACATGAAACACTCACTCTCCTCAAAATGTGTGTAGTTGTTCTTGATGGAGTTGAATTATAGTATGCTGAATATGTTGATTGTTGAAAGGGTTGACTTATGTTAAAGATGTTGAAGCTGATTAGGGAGGGGGCTATTGATGTACATAAAGTTTACCAGCCATTTTTTCATTTGTTTGCAATCAACAAAACCCCAAATTGCCCCATGATAACAGTAATTAGTGCAAGGTTGTGTCTACACATATTAAACTATTTTTCTAAGAGGTGGTGAGTCTCTACGTCAGAAATAAAGCAATTATCACAAATTTCTTAAGATCTAAGTTCATTCATTAAACATTCAAATGAGATCTAAGAACATTTCAAGATTAGAATCATGCAAGATAAGCAAACATTCAACACTGAAATGGTAGAAACTTGAATTACTTCATATTAAAACAAGGAAGAAGTACATCCTTACCAATGATATTGGTGTGAATCCCTCCTCCATTGCCATGAGCTTCCCTTCCTTCACCCTTGCTTTTGAAGAATTTGAGCTCTTCTCCTTCCTTCAGAATCTCCTCAGCATGCCTTTGCTTTTTTGATCTCCCTTTACCATGCCCCAAAGCTTTTCTTATATAGCATTGGGAAATGGGCCTTAGGCTTCTCTTTTGAGTGTGGGATAATCCCCTTTCATGATTTTAGATCATTTTCACTTAAAAACGCCCTTTTCTATAGTTTTTAGGCTTTTTGCACCATTTAGAATGATTTTAAGCACAATTCATGCATTTTAATGCATTTCTTATAGACGATTTGTCTCTGAATGAACTTGTGTCATGAATTCCTGGTGCGGGTACATGGTAAACATATGTTGCTCCTGTCACATGACTAAGGGTGTCAATTTGATTGTTAACAGATTCCCCCTAATCTGTGAGGTCCGAAGAAGAGCTAAGGGCTGAAATACATTACTGAATTTTGTACTTTTTATACTGATACTCTTTATCGTTCAAAGTAAGGATAAGGGAAGGAAAGATCATAGGCGCAGGATTGAGGATCACACCTGCAAAACATAGCAATTTCTCAAATATATAATATCTTCCTGAGGCCAGCATACCCATGCTCAGTAGTAAACAATCATGGCCACGAACAATACACAGTGGATCCATGTCAAAAGAAATTTTTTCTAAAGTGTAAACATGCCCTTTTATAAGTGCGAGAACAAAGTCTTTATTGAACTTCTGACATGGCAGTCTAATCTTGCACAGCTCGGGCAGTGCATCGATGAGTAATACAACTATTTTTCCCAAGGTACTCTTGGGTTTCTAGATCCATGTCCTAGATGATGATTTGATGTCGATAGGAATAAATCCATCGGAAGTAGGGAATTGATGCATCCCAAATCAACCGATACGAAACAAAGATCAATAGTATGATATAATTTGGTAGAACTGCAAGATCCAACACTGTATATTGACACAAGGAAGGCCGACATGATTGGTTAGGAATATTTGAGGAATGGACAACTTGGTTTGGACTTCCCTTGAACACATAACATGACGTAGAATGGACACTTGGAAACATAGGACTTTGAGTAACCGACGTTAATGAAATATGCTAATTCCAGATGCATTAACGAAAGGTTCGTTGGTGACGGGAAGGATAACCCATCGGTGGAGATCTATTCAAAATACTAGTACAGTTTCCTAAGGAAAATGCAGATGGTGTACTTACCGCGGATACAATATTATGTGTCGTGTTCAAGGGCGACAAGGATTGACTGTTTCCGTTTTCTTCAAAGTTTATAATATGAAGTGATTCAAGTCTCTCCCTTTTTGGATTTTTTTGTTTTCCATTTTTTTTAACCTTTTTCATTTATTAGCTTGAAAAAGGAATAAAGCATGCTATGATACATTAGAGGAAATGAGTGTCTCAAGGGCATGCGCCTAAATGTCAAGGGCATGGGTCAGGCCAAGGAAAAGATTCGTATTGCAAACAAGGGATGAGCTAGTTATGTACACTCTTACAGATGTTTCCTCTATGGGTATGGGTCAAATATACATTAAGTAGTGGTTTATAGGCATCTTGTAACAGAAAGTAACTATACAAGAAAATAAGCAACAAAGCAGTTTGAATGGATGTTCAAGTGGATATTTTAACGCAAGCTTATGTAAAATGAAAAAAAGTTGGAAGCCCATTAGGATATGGTCAGAAATGAATGAAAGAGAAATATGCGGTCTCAAACTCAAAGTCATGATGGGACTAATAGGGCTCCTGGGCCTATAAGAATAAGTTAGCATGGGCACCAAAATGGCAATGGGGTGCTGACTAGGGTGTCCCATGTTCGGTAGGATCTTCTGTCGGAATGGTGGAAAATACAGATATGAAAGGCTGACCCACCAATTTCCAACAGGTTTGACCCTATGTCAAGTTTAGGTTGCAAAAGGTTGAAATGCATCTTCACAAAGGGATGGCCTAAACCTATATGCAAGTTTCCAAATATACCAGATAAGATCGAGGAACATGCATATCATGCTCCTATACTTGGGTAGATTTATATCAAGTATGCTCCCAATGGCCCCACAAAATATGTCCTTAGGTGGGTGCAACCAAATGTTTACAACTTCAGGGATATCGTCATTTGATGATGAAATGTAATCCAAGAAGTCATATGAGCTGGAAGATCTCACAGCCCAAATGGGCCAAGTAACCGAATCATATTCCTCCATCAAGAGAAGATTTTGATCAGAATCTGCCGAAGTTATTTGAGTAGATTGGTGTGGAACTTCTACGACAGATAGGGGTGATCCAAATGCTTGCCAATAATTAAATGGCATTACACAAGGTGAGGTCCTTTCATCTACTATGGTTAGACAGATGTTCTTACCATGAATCGTTACTTTAATCTGAAAAGAAACTTCGGAAGGGATCCTACATATTGAATCGTTTATGTATGATGTGATTAAAGTCTCATCAGATGGATCAACAGTACCAATGGTAGACAATAGTTCTTTTCTTTGTACAGAACGACATTGCAATACCTCCAAGGCCAAGATGGTGCATGGTACTTGAGCTAGCTCCTCAAGAACATTACTGTTCTGAGAAGCTCGCATGTTAGGATTATGCATTGTTCTACGTAGAACACCTTTGGGGGGGTATGGTACTAAGTCTATGGCTGGTTACTCAATGTAGATATAACCACTTGGCTGTGATTCGGA
Source organism: Larix kaempferi (assembly GCA_027924585.1). Taxonomy (NCBI): domain Eukaryota; kingdom Viridiplantae; phylum Streptophyta; class Pinopsida; order Pinales; family Pinaceae; genus Larix; species Larix kaempferi. The sequence goes on along the minus strand of BSBM01000240.1, from coordinate 2,004,356 downwards.
ATGATCCGATCTACTAGGAGAGACATCATAATAATCAAGTCTTGTTTGAATGTTCATCTTAGGATCACACATGAAGACATTGGCATTAGGATCATTTCCCCCTTGCGGGGGGGTTGGTTGGTTGTCCCCTGGTGGGGGTACTGGTGTCAAGATAGTGGGTTGTTGTTTCCCACCGCATTGAAGCATAGTTGGTGCATTTATTTTCCCAGAGTTAGCATTTTGCTTACTGTTATACTTATTCTTCTTTCCTCTAAGGTCTATGGATGAGACTATGAGGATGTCAGAATTGTTGGAGGGATTAGCAAGTTCCTGCATTTCCTGGCCAGGTGTGGGTTGTGAATTTTGAATAGAAACTTGTCCCGAATGTGGGGTAATCTGTTCAGGACAATTGACGGAATCCATCATACCATTGGTATGAGGTTCATGTGGCAGCCTAGTTGGATCAAACGCAGATCTTGCAGGTTGGTTCCAAAGAGATTGGTCATTTGATAGAACTTGGCCACGCCATTGTGGAATGGGGTTAATGGTTGGATTTCCCCCTTGCGGGGTTAGGCCCAAAAAATATTGGCTACTTTCTATAACCTGACCATTCCATGGATGTGGTCCTTGGGTGTGATAATAATTCCAAGGTGGGTTTCCCCTTTGCAGAGACTGACCCCGAGAAGATTAAGTACTTCCTAAAATATGACCAATCGAGGGATTGCCTCCTTATGGAGGTGGGGCCCAAGAAGATTGGTTGCTTCCTAGATCCCAACCACACCATGGCGGTTGAACTTGGTATTCAAAATCATTCCAAGGTTTATTTCCTCCTTTTGGAGGTGGGCCCCAAGAAGATTGGATACTTCTTGAAACCTCCCCACTCCATGGCGGAATGGGTTTGATAGTTGGATTACCGCTAGGCATTATGCTAGGATAAGTCGGAGGATAACCCCCTGGGGCATTTCCACTAATCTGAGGAGCATAGCCCCAATTGGCATAAATGTTCCATGGTTCATTTCTTCCTCCAGAAATATTACCATTCCATGGTGAAGGGTTTCCCCTGGAAGTAGAATTTGGACAAGTGTTTTGTATACCATGAGGACTCTGGTTTACTCCTTGTGTGTGTTGACCCTGATTAGCCGATCCATATGGAAAACCAATGTTTGAGAAATCCATGGGGTCCCTTGTTGATTTGTGAATGTCATTCAAACTTTCAGAAAGAGGTTTGATATCACCCAGTGACTCACGGATAGTAAGTGCAATTGGTTCTGAAAGACTCATCAAAGGAGGAATTTCATGAGCATGTGTGTGATATTTCAATGTTTCAATTTCAACTAGAGTAAGATTATAAACTATGTCTGTATTCAGTTCGTGATTTGAAGATGAATTTTCAGTGTTGATTTGATGTTGTTCTTCTCGAGCAATGTTAATTGAGTTGAAAATCAATTATGTTTCCAAGTCATTAGAATGTGCTTTTGTGTCTGTCTCTGCAATGTAGCAAGGCCTTCAATTTCTGGTGACTCACCTCACTGCCGCTATGATTGGCGGATCGAAAGAGTAGCCACTTCTAAGAAGTTGATAAAAGGATGTGTTTAAAATGATAGTTTGAATCAAACAATCCTAAGGAAGTCTAGACTCAAAAAATGAAAAGTGTCCACACAGTAAAAATTCCCTAGAGATTTCAAGCAAGCAAACTTACTCTTCCAAAGAACCGAAGCTCAGTGAAAAGCTGGATTAGAGGGCCTTCCGAAACTAGTAGTTGTTGAGGGATGCTAGGCCTCAGACAATTGCTAGCAGCAAAGGTATGAGAAACAGTTACAATAAAATTTAATCGCCAAGGGTGCAAGCATTGGTTCCTGACCAATCACCCTCCCAAGGAGTAAAAGTTCCAAAGTCTGTCTCAAGTATTGCAAGTGTGTCCCACTCACAATAGTCTATGTGATCTCCTAGGAATAACCACTAAAGTAACCACTTCACAATCGATGGTCGGGCGGAATGGTCGTAAGTTAGGACAACTCTCATAACCAGAAACTCTAGAAACAGTGATGTCACCCCGAGGACTTGTCACTGAACATAGAATCCCCTCGATAAGCTCATGTCCCACTAAATAATAAAAAGGGGGAAACCACCCTTAGTTATCCAGATTGACTTCGTGCTTGACGCATGTTTCAGAAGCGCTTTCTCGACAAGCGTTTTTTGCTACTAATGGATTTACTCTCTTTAATCAATGCTAGTTTAAAAGTTTTGCAGACGAGGAGTGCTAACTCTCCAAACCTAATCCAGGGCACTAACCTAAACTTGTTGGTGATATGCAAATTAAATGTTTTTCAATTTTTAGATTAAGCACCAATTTTAAGTGTAGTTTGCTTAGTTTCAGGAGTGGAAATGAAACTGGTGGTGTTTTGACTCGAAAACAGAAAAATGAACCAAACAATGAAAATTGCTCACTACTCTACCTTTTAGTTCGATGAATATTCTAAATTAAGAAAGAGTTAGAGGTTCATGAGTTTCTTTCAGACATTCAAAATTTCTAGTAGATGTTGTATGTTCATGCACAGTTTTTTCTGAAATATGGATAATAATTGATGTGTAAAGACCAATGTAACCCAAACAGATATCTCAAGTAAACATGAATCTAATTCTATTACACGGGGGATCCCTGTTTCTCTTTCACAAGATCTCCATAAGGCCCAAGTGAAGAGGATACGCAAAGCCCTTTAGAATGATTTTGAATTAAATTCTAAACTATTACACGTGAGATCCACTTTCTCATTCACAAGATCGCCATAAGGCCCAAGTGAAGAAGATACAGTGGCTTGAAAAACTGTATGCAAAAATTAAATCTACTCTATTAAAAGTGAGATGCACTTTCTCATTCACAAGATTGCCATAAGGCCCAAGTGAAGAGGATACAGTGGCTCGATATAAGATGCTTTGAAAGAATGAACTCCTAAACCATTACAAGCGAGATACACTTTCTCATTCACAAGGTCATCATAAGATGCCGAGTGAAGAGGACACGGTGCCTCATACACCATCAATCTCAAGAAAACTGAACACTAAAGGTGCAACTCTCTCTAATTGTGCATGAAAATTATGAAAATATTCTAACTCCAAAACAAAATGCAACTAATTAAAGTTTAATTCTGTTTTTTGGAAAGAAATTACTCTCAAATTATCTCAATCATGTGATGTTCACGGTGTTCTTCAAATGAAAATGTGTTTGAAAGGATTTTTCAAGTGTGTATGGTGCTTCCAAATGTGTATGCTTTATGTTTGATTAATGTTTCCAATCAACATATTCTAAAGGTCTCAAATCTTGAATGTGCTTAAGGTGTTTTGGTGAACAATTTTTTAAGTATGCTTTGGGAGACTTGCAGCCATGTAAAGAGACATAAATTTAGGTTAAGATCAGTCCTTAAGCATGTTAAAACAAGGATCTATCATCTCATAAGGTTGTAAGCAAAATAGATCTACTACCAATTGAAAAAGATTGAAAATTAATTACAATTTGGAGCATATTTAAAGGTGTTTCAAAGGGAATTCCAATTGTAAATGTCTTGATCCAAATGTTATGAAACTTTCCTAACTTTTCAAGAGGAGTATAAGGCTGATTTCAAGCTGCACATAAGGCTCTAAACAAGTGTGTAAATGTAATACAAAACAAGTCTCCAAACAAATCCAAAGGTTAAAGAGATCTCCACCAACTAGTGTAAGATTAGAAGCTTGAATTAATGTGCTTGGAAGGTGTGTAAACTTTGCAAAGATGTAAAGGAGATTGAAATGAAGTTAAATATCATTCATATGTATGCTAAAGCAGGGATCTATGAGCTGATATCACAAATTTCTTAAGATCTAAGTTCATTCATTAAACATTCAAATGAGATCTAAGAACATTCCAGGATTAGAATCATGCAAGATAAGCAAACATTCAACACTAAAATGGTAGAAACTTGAATTACTTCATATTAAAACAAGGAAGAAGTACATCCTTACCAATGATCTTGGTGTGAATCCCTTCTCCATTGCCATGAGATTCCCTTCCTTCACTCTTGCTTTTGAAGAATTTGAGCTCTTCTCCTTCCTTCAGAATCTCCTCAGGATGCCTTTGCTTTTTTGATCTCCCTTTACCATGCCCCAAATCCTTTCTTATATAGCATTGGGAAATGGGCCTTAGGATTCTCTTTTGAGTGTGGGATAATCCCATTTCATGATTTTAGATCATTTTCAGTTAAAAACCCCTTTTTCTATAGTTTTTAGGTTTTTTGCACCATTTAGAATGATTTTAAGCACAATTAATGCATTTCTCAGATAGGATTCGTCTCTGAATGAACTTGTGTCATGACTTCCTGGTGCGGGTACATGGTAAACATATGTTGCTCCTGACACATGACTAAGGGTGTTAATTTGATCGTTAACACCCTGAGTTTGTTGGCTAGTCTGCCACCAATTACTCCTCCTCTGAGAGGGTGATTGTGGGCACATCCAGCTCTAGAATCTTGTGATGCACCTGCAACAATTAATTAATACGAATATGCGAAATAGCAGAAATGATAGAACTCATAATCACTTTTATATTGATCACAGGCCACTTCGAGGGGGCAACCTCCTATGAGCAAGCTCAATACAAATAACTTCACGGTGCCTTCATAGGTCTCAACACACACTTATATACTAATTCTAGGCGCCAATACTATGGGTCAAAACCATGGGCTGTTACAAACTATGGATCAACAATACTATGGGCGACTTACAAAGCATATGCGCCAACAACAATAACATAAACTATTGATCAACAAATACTACGAGATGACTTACAAAGCATATGCGTCCAACAACAACATACTAACAAAGTAAAGACATGGGTTCCTAACATCCCCTCCCCCTTAAAAAAAGCTTTTTCCTCAAAGCCTTAGATGTGGAAATTGTTGTTGAATCTGAAGGAGTGGTTCCCATGTAGCATCCTCTGGTTGCATGTTGTGCCACTGAATTAAGACCTCTGTGATAGAGCGAGAGTGAAGCTGACGCATGCGCCGATTGAGGATGGCCTCTGGCTCCAAAAGGATGGATCCTTCATTATCCAGTTCGGGTAAAATCGTTTGTCCACTGATGTTGGTGCCAAGAACTTTCTTCAGACAAGAGACATGAAAGACTGGATGAATGCGGGAAGAAGGAGGAAGTTCCAATTTATAAGCAATGGACCCAATCTTCTGAAGAATCCGATATGGCCCATAGAACTTTGGAGCGAGCTTATGACGCCCTTTGAGTTTCAAGGATGATTGTTTGTACGGATGGAGACGCAGAAAAACCATATCGCCGACTTGAAAAGTGTGTTCAGAACGGTGCTAATCAGCTTGTTGCTTCATGCGATTTCTTGCCATGTGAAGATTGTCCCGCAAAATGCGAAGAATCTGATCACGGTTTCGAAGGACCGTGTCAACTTCCTGAACTGGTGAACTGGTGGGGGTGTATGGAAGAAGAGCTGGAGCTTCCTGACCATAGAATGCTTCATATGGGGTCATTTTAGAGGCAGTGTGGTAAGAGGTATTGTACCACCATTCAGCGAGAGGGAGCCATTTTTCCCACTGATGTTGTTGTTCCGAGGTGAAGCAACGAAGATAAGTTTCCAAGCATTTATTGACAATTTAAGTCTGACCATCTTTTTGTGGGTGATACCCTAAACTCATCTTCAGTTTGGTGCCAGTGTGGCGAAATAGTTCTGTCCAAAAATGACTGGTGAAAGTCGCATCGCGATCCGAGACAATGGAAGAAGGGATGCCATGAAGACGAAAGATCTGGTCCAGAAAAATTTGAGCGATGGAGGAGGCTGTATAGGGATGGCTGAGAGCACAAAAATGACTATATTTGGAGAGGCGATCAACCACAACGAGAATCACTGTCTTCCCACCAGATTTAGGGAGCCCTTCAATGAAATCCATAGAAATATCTGTCCAAATCCATGTAGGTATGGGCAAGGGTTCAAGCAATCCTGGAAGGAGTGTTGTTTCACCCTTATTGTGCTGGCAGGTATCACATTTGGCCACCATTTGTTGAATTGTCCTTTTCATGCCCTGCCAAAAGAAGTTACGCCGTGCTCGTTCATACGTTTTGAGGAACCCAGAGTGCCCTGCCGATGGAGAAGCATGGAGTTCATAGATGACAGCCTGTTGAAGATCTGTGCTCTGGGGAAGCACCAGATGACCCTTGTATCGCAGAGAAGCACCATCCCAAGAGTAATGTGGTATAGCAGAAGGGTTGTTGGTCAAGCGTTGGATGATTTGAGATAAGGAGGAGTCATTGACATAACCCTATTGAACATATTGCAACCAATTTGGAATAGGCATAGAAATAGCTGAAAGAGAACCTTGGGCCTCAAATGTGCGAGAAAGAGCATCTGCCACAATATTGTCTTTACCCTTCTTGTAAGTGATCTCATAGTCATAACCCATGAGTTTGCTAACCCATTTCTGTTGTGCCGGGGAGGATACACGCTGGTCCAAGAAATATTTCAGACTCTGGTGATCAGTCTTGATGCAAAAATGATTCCCTAATAGGTATGGGCGCCACTTCTATACTGCATGCAAAATAGCCATCATTTCCTTCTCATAGGTAGAGGCAGCTAGATTCTTACCTGAAAGGGCTTTGCTGGTGAACGCAATGGGGTGTTCATCTTGAAGGAGAACATCACCAAGTCCATTGCCGCAAGCATCACTCTCAATAGTGAAGGGCTTGGAAAAATCGGGCATAGCTAGCACAGTTGTAGTACACATAGCTTGTTTTAGTTTGTCAAATGCACACTGAGCAGCAGGTGTCCATGTGAAGTCATCCTTTTTCAATAGAGCAGTTAATGGAGCTGCAATCTTCCCATAATCCTTGACAAACTTGCAGTAGTAGCCAGTCAACCCCAAAAAACCACAAAGGCTCTTGAGTGTCTGAGGATGCGGCCAATTGTTCATGGCATCGATTTTGGCAGGATCCACGCGAACCCCTTGTGCTGAGATAATGTGCCCAAGATACTCAACTTCCTTCTGTCTAAAAACACATTTAGACTGCTTGGCATGGAGATGATGGTCAGAGAAAAGTTGCATGACAAGATCCAAATGCTAGAGATGTTCATCCCATGTTTTACTGTAGATGAGGATATCATCAAAGAATACCAGAATGAATTTCCGCAAGTAGGGTCGAAATATTTTATTCATTAAGGCCTGGAATGTGGAAGGAGCATTAGTGAGGCCAAAGGGCATGACCAAAAACTCATAATGGCCATCATGTGTGCGGAAAGATGTTTTAGGGATATCATCCTCATGAACCCGAATTTGATGATACCCAGAACGAAGATCCAACTTGGAGAAAAAGTGAGCCCCATGAAGCTCATCAAGAAGCTCATCAACAACAGGAATTGGAAACTTATCCTTGATGGTGAGGTGATTAAGTGCTTGGAAGTCAATGCAGAGGCACCATGACCCATCTTTTTGGCGGACAAGAATAACTGGAGAAGAAAAGGAACTAGTGCTTGGGCGAATAATATCTTGCTTCAATAAGTCCCGAACGAGCATTTCAATCTCCTTTTTTTGGTGAAATGGGTAGCGATAGGACATGATGTTGGGAGGAATGCTGCCAGGAAGGAGCTGAATACGATGGTCTTCTGGCCTTGAAGGTGGCAATCCCACTGCTTCAGCAAAGACACTTGTATATCGATCCAGAATTTGTTGTAGATCCAAAGGAGTAGTGGAGACTGCCGATGGTTGCATCTGGATGGAATAGATCTGAGCGATGACACCATGTGAATTATTCTTGAGGATTTTTTCCATGCGATGTGAACTGATGATGCTGAGAGAACCTGGTTATAATCCTATCAATGTGTGTTTGTGTCCATTGAGGGAAAACTGCATCCAAAGTTCAGCAAAATCCCATAAGATAGGGCCAAGTGTGCATAGCCATTGAGCGCCCAAAACCACATCACATCCGCCTAAGGGCAAGGCAAACATGTCAGAGCGCAAGGTATAATCTCCCATAGAGATACGCACATTTCGACACTTCCCTTTGCAAGGTAAGGTGCCCCCATTGGCAACCATGACTTCAAAGTTGGAGCAAGGATGGATAAAACAATCAGCTTGTTTGGCGATCCGAGGGTCAATGAAATTATGAGTGCTACCAGAATCAATGAGTATTGTAAGAGGAAGCTTCTTGAAGTAACCCCTGACCCGCATTGTTTGGGGGGTGGTGATTCCAGCTAAAGCATGGAGAGAGATCTCTGGCTGGTCATCCTGAGACGGATGGTCAATAGGCGGTTCCTGAATGTCAACCGGAGCATCCAGTGTTTCTGGATCTTCGTCACCAATTTCAGAGGCAGGCGGAGACTCCACATCCAAGAGATAGAGATTTTGCTGAACACATCTATGTCCCCGAGTGAATTTCTCATCACAATTATAGCAAAGCCCCTTTTCTCTGCGTGCTTGCATCTCTATTTCAAACAAACGCTTGATAGGAGTCGGTCGAGGAGCCTGTGGTACAGGTGGTCGCTGACAACCCATATTTCGGAAGGGAACAAAAGTGGGCTTGGAGCGTTGTTGGGCTGCAATCTTGTCTTCTGCCAACTTATCCAACCCTATTGCTTCCATCATTGTGTTGGGATAGAACATTTTGACCTCAGAGCGGATGGCATCCTTTAGACCACTGATAAAACAACTCCGGTAAAAGTCATCAGACAATCCTTCGGTGTGGTTGGCTAGATTCTCAAATTCGGTTTGATAGTCTCTCACAGTTCCAGTTTGGCGAAGTTTAGTGAGGGCTCCTGTGAATTCATCAAAAGCACTAGGACCAAATCGTTGCAAAAGGAGCTGGCAAAAGTCTGGCCATTTGGGCTCTGGATGAGCCTTGATGTACCAACGGTACCATTGAAGAGCTTCCTGTTCCAAATGAAAGGATTCCAACGGAACTTTGTTGACATCAAAAGTATTATGCAAACTGAAATACTGTTCTGCGCGATAGATCCATCCAGTTGGATTGGTACCATTGAAGCGAGGAAAATCAAGCTTCGGACCATGGAAATTGCTGGAAGAAGAGAACCCATTGTCTACTGAAGACTCGGACTACCATTTGTTGTTCATAGCTGAATGTTCAAGATGGATACCGAGAAATTTTTCATCCAGATCCTGGAGTTTGGCTTGGATGGCTGCAAGTGCGTCCTCCATGGTTTTTGCTCCTGCACGGGGACAACCATGATTTTTTTTTTTTTTTTTTTCTTTTCGGTTGACTGGGTAGGAAAACAAAAACAGAGACTACTTCAGTAAAGGAAAATCTGGACTTGGTAAAAAATCAGAAGGGTAATTGGGGTTTGACTAGGTTTTGGACACTGGTGGATAGATAGGGAAGCAAAAATGAGGATTTCAGAAGCGGGGTGAAAGAATGGGAAAATTTTGCAGAGGGGAACAAAGAAGCAGAATTTAGAAAGGAACTCTATGGTAAAATTTGAAGGTGATTGGGTGAAATCTGAGGAAGTTATGGCAAACCCTAAAAATAGACAAATGTGGGATTTCGGGCTTTGGGAAGGGGAATTGGGGATAGGGTCCTCAGGACTGAAATATGCAGAATGGGATCACAGGGGTTCCCCGAAAATTTCAAGGGAAACAGAGTGAAAATAAGGGAGATATGTATAGTGAATTTTTTTTTTTTCCAGACTAGAGTGGCTACGGCTCGAAAGGGATCTAGAACAGCTCCGAATGGATTGAAAACGGCTGAATCTGGAACAGCTTGCAAAATGGATCTGAAACGACGCAGCAGTGATCGACAATAGTTCAGCTGAAAGTAGATATGGACCCCAGGTATGTGCGGCTTCCTAACAGTTAAGGGGTTTCACTCGGCCACCAATGCTGTCTGAAGGCTTGTGTATTGGGGAAGTACCCCTCACTCCATGGCTCAGGTAAAACTGATAACCGCTTTGCCACAAACGACAGCTCTTGGTTTACCTCACGGGTGGGAACTAGTCAATCAGGTAGGGGTCGTTGCCCTTTTCGCTGGCAGGTCCTCTCAATGGGCCAGCTACTTCGGGGTTCCTGTGGTACTCCTCACAATGAGTTTTAGGGATTATGCCCAAGTACTTCCCACAGTTAAGCGGATAGGGATTATTCCCAAATCCGAACCTGCAACAGATGCGAAAAAAAATTTGGCAGAAATTTCACCCAGCGAGCCCAAGAAAGTGCTCTGATACCAGATGTGATGCACCTGCAACAATTAATTAATACGAATATGCAAAATAGCAAAAATGACAGAACTCAGAATCACTTTTATATTGATCACAGGCCACTTCGAGGGGGCAACCTCCTATGAGCAAGCTCAATACAAATAACTTCACGGTGCCTTCATAGGTCTCAACACACACTTATATACTAATTCTAGGTGCCAATACTATGGGTCAAAACCATGGGCCGTTACAAACTATGGATCAACAATACTACGGGCGACTTACAAAGAATATGCGCCAACAACAATAACATAAACTATTGATCAACAAATACTACGGGACGACTTACAAAGCATATGCGTCCAGCAACAACATACTAACAAAGTAAAGACATGGGTTCCTAACAAATCCTGTGCCAAGTCAACCCCCTCACTGTTAGGAAAGCCCTGTCTAGCCCAGATAAGTTCTTCCAGAAATCCAAAGCATACATAGAGGAATCCCTAATTCAATATTTCAGACAGGCCCGAGCCAAGCTTAAGCAAAGTTTCTTCCATGCTAGCCTGCTCCCTAATGTCTCCATCCAGGACCAACAGACCAATATATCACTGAATCTTTGATAAGCCTGCTTTTTATCATGAGCACATGTCCTCTTCAGCCTAAGGAGCCCAGTCAGTCCATCCAGTGTGCCTGTCTTACGTTTGATGTGGACCTAGCTGAGAATATTTATTCTTAGCTGGTGGAGTTCCCCAAAACCAGAAGCTTTAGATTCCAGTCATACCTGCTAAGAATGTTTCTGTGCTTTAATGGAGAGAACTTACATATACCTGAGCTAATTCTCACTTGGGAGACACTCACAGAATACGCTCAGTTCATGAACAAAATCATGTCAGAAGTCCACAATGTTATCTTTCAAAGGAAGCTTCCTAGGGTATTAGCAGAAATGAAAGAGATGTTGCAGAGAAGAAGATAGGCGATTAGTTCTTCTCAGAACACAGCACAACAATCAGAGTTCATGGGTTTGCCCATGCACCTTGTGCATTGCCTGCTTTTCTAAACCCTAGACTATTTACATTGGAATTCATTAGGGAGAAGCTAAAGGTGGAAGTTGAGCATTTCATGGAGGACAAGAAGGCCTCAGATATCACCTTTCCATGGGTTGTAGGCCCATTCATTGTTAAAAACAAGACTACCCTTCTAACCATTGAAGGTATGATGCGAGACATGGGGCTTCAAACCAAGGCTGCTATAAACTATGACCCCCACCATATCATCTCAGACAGAAGGAAAGAAATCAATAGAATGGGTTTTGAACATTTTGATCTTGCAGGTCTGGCTGAGGCTGCAAATTGGTTAGAATATCCTGGCAAAGAGAAGATGGAGGTAGATTTATAGGATGACTCCACCTCCATGGTACCAAAATCCACTTATCCACTACCTAGCTCCTCCATCCTGGTCCCAGCGGTTGAAGAAACTGTACCCCTTTCTAGTGGCTCTAGGGAAACCATCAAGTTGGAAAAGATTGATGTCATGGATATACATGATGACACAGAAAGAGCTCCCAAAAGGCAGAAAGTGCAAAAACCTGAGCAGCAGATTGTACAGGTGTCAACGGGTCAAGGAAAAAATAAACGGGTTAATATTAAACCTGAGCAGTAGATTGTAGAGGTGTCAACAGGTCATGGAAAAAAGAAACGGATTAATATTAAACTTGAGTAGAAGATTGTACAGGTGTCAAAGAATATGTATTCGGCCAAACACCCACTGAACCTTATGCACCCAGCAAGAGTAGAGCAGATCTATTGGGTGAGTACAAAGAGAGCACAAAAGCAGCCTCAGAGGAGTTTAAGTTATATGAAGAGGTGAGGCAAATTTCAAATAAAGACGTGTCTTTGGTAGCTAGCAGGAGCTATGCCTAGAAAACCTTGAACTTGGCCTTGGCTACCAAAAGCAAAGCCACTGAACTGAAAGTGAATTTGGAAGATATTCTTGTTCCTGGTATGATCAACTTGCACAAGGAGACTAGGGAGGTTATCTATGTGAAACTGCTAAAGGCTTCCCTAGAACTGTCAAAATTGTAGGTCAGTAAGGGTAGGGTTCAAAATCATCTTAGACTAGAGAGAGAGGAGAACAAATCCCACAAGACACAAATAAAAAACATGCAAAATGCATTGTTGGCTACTGAAAGCTAAGAAGACAAGAAGGCTAGTATACAAAATATGTTGGATGACAAAGCCAACACCATTTAGTCAATAAAAAAGAAGCTAAAGATCCCCTCCCTCCAGCTAGTAGAAGCTTCTGAATTGGTAGAGCTGGAGGAGAAGAGAGAAAAGCTACAAGAAGAACTAATAGACTGCAAAGCTAGGCTGTTGAAGTTTGAAGAGAAGGAGAAGTTGTGGATGAGTGATATGGCTCTCATGGTGGAAAGTGAAAAGAAGTGGAAAGATAAGTCTAAATACCTTGAAAGGAAACTGCAAGAGAATAGAAAAGAGTTGGAGAACATGGCCACACCCTCCTCCATAGAATCAAGTGATTTCTCCATTACACAAGCTATGCCACAGGCAAGCCTAAAAGACTTAGAAGTGGAAAGGTTGCAAAAGCAGAACACAGAGCTGAGGAGCAGAGTCTCAGAATAAGAGCAGGAGGGAAAGGCTTGGGAGGCTAAGTACCTAGGACTACAGATGAAATATGATGAATTAATAAAGCAGGTTACATGTGAGACCTCCCTACACGAAGAAAAGCAAGTCATTTGGGATGACATTATTGTAGAGGCGGAGAAATTGAGGCCATATCTCGATTTCAGTCTTGACAAAGAGGCTGTAATAAAGTTAGCCAAGCAAAGCATAACAGCAGTCAAGGAAAAGTTGAACAAGAATCCAACATAAAGGATAGAGGGTCTACTATTATTTGGGAAAAGAAGGTGGTGAATAAGTACCATAAGATGAACACAATTCAAGCAAGGATAGACATTTTAGCACATCAACTAAAACTCTTCAAAGAAATGTTTGATCCATTATTCAATAAGGGACTTCCTCTCTTTTGGGAGGAGGATGGAACCATGAGGACACAAGAAGAATATCAGGGCAAGTTATCTACTTCATCATGTTCTCTTTCATGTTTGGATAAGTGTATATTGAGGCAAAATTCATATGATTATGCTCTATTTCTTTGATTCCAAGCATCCACAAACCATTTTCTACTAAAGTTAATGCAGAATTCATGTAATAATGCTCTGTGTTGATGGACTGTTCTTATTTTCTTCCTTATCATCAGACAAACAACTCTTTGACTATTAATGAGTAGATACCCTACCTCTGTTTTGAATTATTTGAAAAGCATTGCCACTCCTCTGTTATGAGTAGCTATCTCTTTTGTTTGATTTATCAAATTTCTTTGATAAATTTATAATTTCCTTCACTTCATATATTGAAACAACTATGTGTTGTCTTTGCAATTTATGAATGCATCTGATTTGTTAGTTGAGCTTTTTCTTAACTCATTGTTTGGATGTTATTATGTATTAGGTAAATTTATTCTAATGTTTATGTATTGAGTCATTGTAATTTTTTTCATAATTAATGAAATTCAGTCGGTTTCTCTTGGCCATCTTTTTTGGATAATTTGTCAAATTTCTATGAACTATGTTTTATGTTGCCAATTTAATGAATGCATCGATCAGTAGTTTGGATTTCTATTAATATACGATTCATGTGTTATTATGTGTTAAATGAATTTCTTCGTTTAACTCATTTTATCTATTTCTGCAACTGATAAACAGCCACACATTTATATTGATGCTAGGTGGAAAAGCGCTCTTACACAGCCAGTTGCTTGGATCTGCGTTGGATAAAGATAAGTAATCTTATGCGTTTGATTCTGATGCGTTTTTACTTCATTCTTGTATGTTGTGATTATGTAATTGAAAGGTTTTTAATTATGGTGTGATTGTGTAATTGAAAGATGTTTTCCACTGTGCATGTCCAGGTTGACGTGGAGAAGCCACATGGGTAGGAATTCTAGCATGGAGGAGACACGTGGGAAGGAGCCCCGACATGGATGAGTTGCATGGGAAGAAGGTGTGATGTGGATCAGCCACATCATATCCACACATGCCAGCGACCGTGAAAGATGGGCGAAGGTGGTTTCGCAAATAGAGGAAGGTGGTTTTCCTTACCACCCTTCCAACTTGCAAAATCATGTGGTGCTGCCACCAGGGTATTTTTTAAGGATTATAATATTATACTTAAGTATAGTATCCTAGGCGATTATTTTGGATTGAAAAAAACATGTATATAGATAGATAGGCGAATATTAAAAATGAAGCATACAATTTACTACTGAAATGTGTAAATTTTGGCGAATATTATGATAAAAAAATTTATTTTATGTAAATATAGGCGATATTAGAGACTAAAAATGACCAAATAGCGAATTTATTTTTTGAAAAAAAGCCCGAAAAATAGCCAATTGGCGAAATTTCGCCCTTAAAAATTACTCTGGCTGCCACGCGGAGAGCGGTTTCAGATTCCACAACCACCCATCCCTTCGTCCTAGCACGCATGTTGGAGATGCAGAACAGACGTGGGACCGTTGATCTTTTCCATGATTTAAAACGGTTTGTACGTTGGCAGCGATCCTGACCTTGACGGCGCCAATGGTAAATGATGGATTGTATCACTCATGCAAATAATCTCATCACGTTTATGATGGATTGTTTTTATGTGTCACGACTTACAGATGATATCCCGCCACACTGTGATAATTAATGTCACGAACGTTTATGCAATGATACTGGGATGATATCCTACCCACTGCCTACATTGAAACTTAAAGTTCAAACTCTCTGTGTTTTCCAGTTTGGAGCTCTGTTTTCTCTCAGGACCAAGGTTTTCTTTTGCTGAGGTGGAACCGAGAAGAGTGTTGGGCGGGTAGAGCAGTAAGATTGGTTTGAAGAATTGACTACTAATTTTTCAATTGGTAGGTATTTATATTATTCAAACCACAAATCTAAATCTGTAACAAAGCATGCTTATTCAGCCTCCAGGCCAAAAATCCATATATTCCATGGTTGTCAACAATCAATGCAATGACAGTCTCAAGTTCACAGTAATTTAAAGTCTCTAAACATTTTAGATTCTTCATATTTCCTTCCACCCTTGTCTGTCTTCTTCAGATTTCCAGAATTTATTTCCTTCAATTCTAGGTAGTTATCTTCTTACAGTCCATTAATATGAATTCACATCGTTATGTAACGTCCCCTTCCGTCGTCAAATGCAGGGAAGGAAACATTAACAACACACCGGGGCTTTTGGTAGACTTAGCCCCAATATTAAATTACCCATAAATTCATAACAATTAAAAACTTCTATATGCAGATTCATCTCAATATAAACACAGCGGAATAAACATACTAACAAGCACACAACCAGTAATGCCTAACATATATACATATATATATATATCACAACGGGGGATGATTCAACATATAGAGACTCAATCTCGTTACAATGCCATGCATGGATTCCAAATTAAGATAATCAACTCATTTCATTAAACATGGACAACTTAACATATTGCAGAACACAAAATGCAAATAATTTATAATACACAGAACACTTATCTTGAGAAGTAGATGTCCAACGACTGGCTACGTGAGAGCAACGTTCCACCCAACCATAGATCTATGTCCAGCCTATTATCTTTCAGCTGAGAGATCACCCCCGAGCTGGGCTGTGTATCCACTAAGGAAGAACTAGCTGGGCTCACTCACAGCCATGGTTTCGGTCATCAGCTATGCTAAGCCAACACACCGTTGGGTTTATCAAGCATACAAATGACAAATGAGGAGGATGCTAAGCCAGTGAGCTCAACCACAGAGCTACAGGCATCTCAAATGAACTCAGCAGTCATGGCACCCACAATACCTACCGCACCCCACACAAGGAAGGTCCCCTTCTCTGCTGCACAGTCCCTCAGGCGTCCCTTCCCTCCAGTGCTCTTCAGGGTGGGCATAGAAAGGTCCAGCAGCTAATTCCTTGAGATTCTAGCCTTCACTGGGTTTATCAAGCAAACCAAACCTCTGCTCAGTCATTCACACTTGGATTTCTCACAGTTCTGTTATCCAATAACTCAATCCCGTCACTTCATTTCTGGGCTGTCAAAACTGGGATTTCCAATGGATTTCGGGGTAGCTAATGCTCCCAAATTCACCCCAAGGTTCATACCAATGGATCCCCCATTGGATTTCACTATCCGATGCCAAATCTGGGCGTTCTTGGCTCTTCAAAACGCGGGTTCTCTCACAGTCGCGATTTCTGGTTTTTGCTCTCTGCTGGCAATTCGTTTTTGGATGGAAAATGGTGCTGGTAAGTTTCCCAATGGAATGGGGATGAGGAAGAAGCAACATCCATGAGGTAGAGTGGCTTGTGGTACAAGAAAACAGAGCCCATACTCTGCCATACGAATTTCTGGGCTGCCCATGCTCCATTGAAGCCATGGACTGAATTCTTCAACCACTTCCTTACAACAGAATTAAATGTCATCAAGGAAAGTCAAATGGGTTCTCAAGGTGACATATGGAAGCCTATGGTTCAATCCCATAGCCCCCTCACCACTCCCTAGTGGATACACATGGCCCCTTCTCATTCGTTGCTCCCATAGCCAGTTTTGGTATTTTATTGCATGATTTTTATTTACATCCTATTACAATTGCCATGGCTTAAGAGCACATGGGCATCAAATATCAATGCTTGCCCTTTTAAATCAAATTCGGGCTTTCACTAGCGGGGCCTTGGCCTTGAGCTCCACGCTAGGAAAACATACATCACATGTACACATTATTTACATTAAATGATAATATATCCCAAGGGTCAAAATGGGGTATTACACGTTATATTTGCAAAATCATACGTTACTCATTACTGGGTTAAATTAATCGAATTAACAGGTTTAATGTCGATTGCCGCCAGCTTGCATTCGTTTTATGTCTGGTGATGTAGCGTATTATTTTCATATATTCCATATTGTTTTCTGCAAATCCTCTAGCATTTGGCAATACAAATGAACTCGGAAAAATTGAAAAATGTTTTTTCTTTTTAATATCATTTTGCAGTTAATATTCACTATAGTATACTGATCTATGTAAACATTATACTTTATTTGAAATATTTGAAATTGATAATTTATGTCTTAATTTATATAATATTCATTACATTTCTTTTATAAATATATATAATTTAAGTATTTAATTTAATTGAATAAAATTAAACAATCAAATAGCTTTAAACAAATTTATTAACGTATAATTGTTTGCCAATACATTATCTTGGCTAGAAAAGTCCCATGTATTGGGGAGTTGGATGTGGTGTATGACTCAAATTGTTGGATAAAAATGAGAACACATGTGAGTCTTGCATATGATACCAAGGCACTTAGTTGAAGAGATAAAGCTGATAAAAATGTTCTTAAAATTAAGTGAATTTTAGCAGAAAATTGGTGAATACCCTTGTCTGTCTTAATTTGCAAGTTGATAATGAAGAAAAGAAAACAATCCATTAATATT
Organism: Larix kaempferi; assembly: GCA_027924585.1. Lineage (NCBI taxonomy): Eukaryota > Viridiplantae > Streptophyta > Pinopsida > Pinales > Pinaceae > Larix > Larix kaempferi. The sequence goes on along the minus strand of BSBM01000240.1, from coordinate 1,986,636 downwards.
GGGCATTGGTCATAAATGAATCCAATATCAATTTTAGCATAAAATTGGTGAATACTTAGATGTGGTAAACCACAGCATAAACATATGAATTTTGATTTAATATTACTTTCATCCAAGCATGAAGAATAACACAATCAAAAAGATTTATTGGAAATGACAATTAACAGAGAAAGGAAGGAAATTTGCAGACTATCATTACTGGAAACAACAATTAACAGAGAACAGAAGTAAATTTACAGACTATCATTAATGAATAGTTTTACCATCAGTGGTACAATTATATTCAACACATGCATGCCTTCCTAGGCACACCATAATGCTAATTAAAATTTAAGTAGGATACTGTGTTGGAAAAGGAATTTAATAGTGACGACAATGCAGATAGTGATGCCATTAGTTGGAATGATTCTGACTGCGATTAACCAGACATAAACATTCTTTCTTTAAAAAAAAACATAGAAAAATATACTTTTGGGTTTGCTCTTCCCGAGAATGAGGTGAATGATATAGCAGCTTCTACTTCGCTGAGTGTAGCACAAATCAATTCTGGAATAATAAAAGCCACGTGGCACAATCTGAGCGTTCCACGTGTCACCCTAGAGACTAGATTTCAACATTTGAACGACAAAATTTACAGACGTTTTGTTACAAAGAGTTTGTTGTGAAGTCGAAATTTTTTCAGAGAAAGCGAGGTTTCTCTTTCATCAGGTTGTTCCATTTCGGGGTGTTGGAAGTAGATGCTGTGGAGAAAGAGCATTCTCTCCTTCCCCCAGGGATGAGTTTTTCGAAGTGGCTAAACTAGATATCGGCACTTTAAACACATATTTCATAGGAACATTGCTTCGCACATTTTGCTGGAAAGTGGAAATATGCATAGAGAAAGATCGGGCGCTCTTTCTCCAAGTTATATTTTTACAATTCCCTCGTAAAAGAAGGTGTGGACGATCCTTCTTCTTCCCAATATTCTTTTCCTTATAGCTTGAGACTGCAAGAAGGGTCGGTCGATCCTTCTTCATCTTCACCATTCTGGATATCTTTCAATTTCTAGATAAAGGTTTTTACAATTATCTACTAAATGAAGGGGCAGTTGGCCCTTCTTCTGGTGTTCACCATTTTAGATATAGATGAATTGATGTACTAGCCTTCATAGGTTGAATAATTTTACAATTCCCTCATAAATAAAGGGGCGGCCGACCCTTCTTCTGCCCAGTATTGTATTCATAATAGTTCTAGAATGCAAGAAGGGTCGATAGATCCTTCTTTCTTTTGCCATTCTGGATATAGGTGAATTGCTGGATATAGTTGTTCACAATTATCTCCTAAACGAATGGGAAGCCGATCATTCTCTTCGGAAAATGGAAGTCAAGACAAACATTTTTATATGTTAGAACTTAGATGATGTCCGGGTCCCTACTATTTACAGTAGAAGTTGGAAGTGGGGAATTGTCGACATAGCCTTCTTAGATTAAATATATTTAAATTTATATCGTAAATGAAGGGTCGGACGACCCTTGTTGTGCTCAGTATTCTTCCCTTGTTCACAATTTTGGAAATACATGTATTGACGGCCTAGAATTCGTAGGTTGAACATTTTTAATATTCCATCATAAATGAATGGGCGGCAGATGCTTATTCTACAAGAAGGGGCGGCCGATCCTTCCATTCGGAAAATTGGAAGTCCGGACAGACATATTTTTTTATATTATAACTTATGTTATAGCTTTGTTTAAAATAAATATGATTTTTAATGTCCTCCTGTTATTTTATATTTCATAAAACGTTTCTGAACTGGATTTTGGTTCTGAACAATGTGTCCTTTTATTTTATATTTCAGATATCGTTTATGAAATGGATTTTGGTACTCAACAATGTGTGGACCTACTTTTGAATGGATTGAAAGACAAATTTTGCATAATATCAGCATTAATGCCTGATGTATCATTGTAAATGTTACCAAGACTTGAAATGCAAGTGTTCCATTTCCCTATCCATCGGAAGGTGCAGATACATTGTCAGAGGTTGTTGGTGGTTATATTCAATGGCATGTATCTTAGATCGTTAACCAGATTGGGTCCGCTCTTCGCAAGAATGAGGTGAATGATATACCAGCTTCTACATCGACGAGTGTAGCACATATCATAACAACTGAGAATGAGGTGAATGATATACCAGCTTCTACTTTGATGAGTTTAGCACATATCATAACAACTGAGAATAGATCTTCTTTTATTATGAGAAAAGTTAAGTTGTTACATAAGTGTTCAGAAAGCAAGGATTGCATTTCCATAGGTTCGGTAACAAATGCGAGTGGGACTAATTTTGTTGGGGGAACATTTTTGGGTGACTTCTCATTTGGTGTTCTAGTGGATGAAGTAGTGTTTTCTTGTATGGAATGTTGTCCAGGGTTGAGTAGCGGAAGTTTTGTTGTACATGTCCAATTAAAATAATCATTGATTTTAATACAGAAACATTGCTTTTTGTTGCAAGCAATTTCAACAATAATCAATCTGAATCTAGTTTGAAAGTATTAATCGAAAATCACAATGTCAGGTTTGTGGGATAGGAAGTTAATTTGATACATCAATGTTCTTTAAATCCACAGTATGTTGCTCGGGGAATAGTGTCAACTGTTTTTTAGGGAGATATTGTACAATTCAAAGCACTAGATGTTGGTGAGTTTGGTATTTTAGTTCATAAAGTCTTCTGCAATTGTGATGATTATGGTGTATTTGAAGGCTCCCTTATAAGATGGCCTGCAAACCATTTTCTTGACCTCCATGATGTTCCTTTGGATGTTATACTAAAAAATAAAGCAGACGAAGATATGGTCAACTTTTGGAATGTGTTTGAAGAATGTCCTTTACAAATGGTCCTTCCACGTACTCCCCATTGTGAATATACAGATGTTAAAGGTAATGGAACAAGGCCATACAATTCCATAAAGCGACAAGCTGGAACTAAAATTTTTGACATGAATTCAAGATCGGTACCTTACAGGCTTGCAATAAATATGGGTGCATTCCTTTCAAAAATTGTCACCGAACATTGCTGCTCAAATTTTTGTATATCAAAAATTCCACTTCAATCGATAGTTGAATATATGAAGAATTTTGATAGTATGAATGGAAATTCAAAAACACAGCATGTTATAAACTCTATGGGATCAAATGCTCTTGTGGCCAAAGAAGGAGATGACAGAAAAAGAAGCTTTTTTACAATGAGATTAGACACAAGAGACGCCTGTCAAAATGCATGGTATAAATGCCATGGGATAAAAAAGAGCACTTTCTTCAATTATAAAAGAATGTTCTTGAATGGTGATGTGAGATCTGTGCACGGTAACAGTGGCTTGGAAAAATCTAGGGCGAACACTAACTACTACACTCATAGATACTATTAATAAAATTGTAGTAGATAAGTCAGACAAATCTCCACAACTTACACGATTAATTAGTGGAGATGGAACAAGGACAAAATTGAAATTATTGCCCACTAATATGTCCCATGGTTTGCTGCGAGAAATGGCTAATGATGAAATCAAAAGAATCGGTTTGCCTCCATATCACAATCCTCCTTTAGCAAGGTGATGAGAGAATATTTTCCAGATGTTAAAATTTCTAAATCAAACTCCTTTGCAAGGTGTAATGAGTGCATTACAATACAGGATAGGCTTAAGGGGACCACTGATCCAGCTGAGGTGGAAAAGTTGTGAGCAAACCAAGCAGCTCATAATAAATACATCGCAAGTTGTCACCAGTTCTATTATTCGCACTGGTCGGCTTCACAGAAAAATCCGAAGACTTATCTCAGTATTGTTCATGAAAAAATGGATTAGTCAAAGACTTCGATTCCAAGGATGGGTAAGAAGACAAAATATTTTAGTAATGTTATGAATCTTCTCATACCATTGACTGGAATGTTGACTCATGGGCACAAGACTGGGGGTTTTGGTCATTTCAGCCTCTCATTTTTAGGGATGGGATCGAATTTCACTATGACATCCCTGGCTAAATGCTTGAAGTGTCTTGAAGATCTAGTGGGTGATAAATATGGTGATTTTCTCTACATAGGAAGAACATCTGAGCACCAATTGCATGATGCTCTATTGCAATCAGACTCATAATATGAAAAGTGTTCAATATACAAACAAGTTGTAATGCAAGATGATGTAATGTGTGTTGATGGTACTAATCAATGCATGCCAAATAGAAAACTACCACCCATATTGTTGTTGCAAATGGATAATTGTTCAAGCGATAAAAAAAATGCTTTGTATTTGCATTTTTATCTCTTTTAATAGTAAGGAGAGTGTTCGAGACAGTTGAAGTTGGATTCCTCCCGGTCGGACACACCCATGAAGAAATAGATGGAACTTATGGTAGGTTATCAGCAAATCTAATGCACAAGGATATATTTTCACTCCTGGAAATTATGGATATTTATAGGACATGTGAAGATCAAAATTCCTTTGTTCCTTATCTAATTGATGAACTTTATGATTTTAAGAATTTTGTGAAACCCCACCTTTTGGATGGAAATGCCAAAATCATCGGTATCAAAAAATGCCAATTTTTTTAAATTTCAGCTCATAGGTGACATTCCAGTCATGCAATGGATGTCATCACTTTGAGATGAAGCTTGGTCGTCTCCTATTCATCTCTGGTGGTCATTGCCAGATGGTAGCATACACTTGCGAGTGGGACAGCCTAGGTTATTAAATCTGCAATCAAAAAGTCCTTCGGACATTTACGAAATAAAAAAGGGAATAGAAACATATATTTCATTCTAGAATCAAGGGAATGAGAAAGAGGTGAACAATTTTGGCGTCCCAAGTTAAATTATTGGGAGGCTGTATATAAATATTTGGATAGTCCCTTCGAGAGTGTTGATCAGTAATCAACTATCTTTTGGCCATTGACAAGCCATGATATTCGTAGTAGTGAACCTACAAGATATGAACATGAAATTATGGATGCCTATTTGAAGGAAAATGTTCGTGCTTTGTAGGATTGCTAGGTTGGACCACTATGCAACAAGCCTAGAGATGAATTCATTCCAAGAGTGGATGTTGTAAAGGGCCAAATGGTCATTGTGCAATCACATTTTCCAGATTGTGCAATCTGGATGGGTAAGGCGAATGGTGATATTTATCAGGAGTGAGATGCTAGTACTGTTGGGTCTTACAAAGTAGAGGTGCAATGGTGGAATCCAACAGGAGCATCGAAGGACCTGAAGGTCTTGTACAAAAAATGCTTAGATAGAAAGCAACAATGGGTTGTTGGTGCAGAAGAAAATATAATTATCGACGTAAATAGCATCATATGGGCATGGTCACCAAGGAAAGGATGGACAGGAGAAAAAATTAGCATAAACGAGAAGGGCCTTTCAACAGTCAAGGCACAACGAGAAAATATGGTTTCTAAATAGTAGACAAAATTGGTTTCTAAATTTCTCTATGTGGTAGTTTTAGGCAACAAAATTGTTGTGTTTCTAAATTTCCACTTGGTCAACAAAAAGTTGTATTTTTTCATTTTCATTAAAGTTTTATAAAAGAAAAGGCCATTGGGATTGATAATGGATGGTTATCTGTTAAAAAATTAGATTTGTGATCACTGTTGTCATTTGCGCACTAACTGTCGCTAAGTGTTGTAATTAACACCTTAATTACTAGTTAATTGTGCTTAAGAATAATTGGCCTTTAGAAGTGGTTTATCTGTTGCACTTAAAATCAAGTAATTATCCTCTGAGTAACTACCTAAATACTAAAATATGATCCGCTATACTCAAAGTTCCAAATTCAACGGTGCTCATAGGAGAAAATATTATATACGGGCCAATATTATAATTAAACTATATTTCTAATACTTAGTGTGCCAAATCAAATATGCCACATGTCACAATATGATCATTCCACGTGTCACCCTGGGATACTAAATATCAACATTTAAACAACAAAATTTATAGACATTTTGCTTCAAAGACTTTGTTGGCAAGTGGAAATATTCTCAGAGAAAGAGTGGTCTCTCTTTCCCAAAGGTGTTCTATTGTTACAATTCCCTCGTAAATGAACGGTTGGCCAACCCTTCTTATTCCCAATATTCTTTTCATAATAGATTGACACTGCAAGAAGGGTCAGTCGATCCTTCTTATGTTCTCTATTATGGATATAGCGGAATTATTGGATAAGGGTTTTCACAATGAACTACGAAAAGAAGGGGCGACCGATCCTTCTTGTCGGAAAACAAAAATCTGAACAAATGATTTGTATATATTATAACTTAGCCGGTTGACTAGTTCACACAATGAGTGAATATTTTATACATTGGACTTTTCATTTTGAAATTTTGAACATTTAAAAATTAAAATTGCACTTTTCAAATAAAAAATTGCATTTTTTTATTTGAAATTCACACTTTTCAAATCAAAATTTGCATTTTTTTATTTGAAATTCACACTTTCAAATCATAATTGCATTTTTTGAGTTTTTCCAAAAGTCGGGTTCTTCAATAATTGTGGTCTTCTGCATCCGCAACCTGCAACCGACAATTGCAAATTGCAAGAAGAGTCTTAAAATAGTTTTGCACTTTGCGTTTCCACAGCTCGGAACCCGCAATTGCGGATTGCGGATTGCCAGAAGAATGTATATATTTATGAAATAAAACCCTGCAACCCTTCTTTTCCTTCCTGCATGTTTATGTTTTAACCGTCGATTTGTCTTGATCCTGAGGATGTGATTACACTGGGTGATTTAAATGAAGTTTAGCTTGACCGTTTAGCTTGTCGGTGTTAGCACTAGCTTTGTCCTGGATGAAACTAGGAGGTTCAACTTCTGAAAAGAATGGAGAAAGCCTCGATGTTCTGAGTAAAATAGAATCATCTGGGTAGGTATTCACAGCCTCAAGGGTGAAATGATCAAATCCCAATCCTGAAACTTTTCAAGGAGAATTAAATTGCAAAGGTCCGCCTCTAGTTATATATCTGTGCAAATAAACGATCTAGATCAGTGGTGGTGAAGATCTACAGTCATGAGCACGCTTCAAGAAAAAAGGGTGAGGTGTTTTAGACGTAGGCGGGAGGTTTAGCCCACAATTATCTTAAGGATCAGATCAACGACCAATGGAGAACATCGACGGTAAGGAATTACTCCTCTGATACGACATGCGCAGAGAAAACAAATTTTTGGATCCGCTAACTTTTGGTAGAGGCCCGCGGATTTGGACGGCGTAGATCTGACGAGGCCGAGATTTATGGCCAAGGTTTTGTTCACAGATCTAACTTGCATGAAACATCAACGCAAGCCAAATCTTCAAAGTTGGTAAAAGTCGCACCATTTGACGGCCAGGACTCATGCAAGATCCAAATCAACGGTGGTCGACTTCCCGTGGTTTTAACTGGTAGAAAAAGTGACATGTGGTAGGATTCGAGGCCACCAGGGATCATAGAGTTAGAAAGAAGCAGCGATCCACGGCCAGAATGGATCAGGAAAATAGATGGCCAAGGAAGCTTCCATGCCGCAAGAGATGCAGGGATGATAGCAAAGGATAAATAATATAAAAAACTTGCCTACACGGAGAGCTGCATTCCATATGCCCTATTTTGCATCAGAAAGTGATAGAAGCAAGTTGTGCAGAAATAGACAGGTCAAGTAGGGTTCCAAGCCAACCTTCAACTAACCAGGTATGTTCTTATCTCTACACTAAACTATTTAATGGTTGAATTGAGTGCTAGATAACCCCATGGTTTTGAGCTTCAAAGCATAGAAACAGTGTTGATAGACAGAGACGCAGAGGTCTACAACACTATGATGACCGATGACCCCATGGAAACTATAAAAAACAAGTTGAAACTGGTTAGGGAGCGAGGTATAGACATGCACCAGGTACACCAGTCCTATTTCCATCTATTTACAGTCGACCAAACCCTTTTTTTTCCCAAATTTGTTGAATGGTGCTCCTCTAACTACTCTTCCATCGAGAGGGCAATCATGGACGCTGCCAAGTCCAAAATCCTTTGCAAAATCGATCCCCAAACCCTTAGAAAAACCCTGTTAGTCCCAAAATATTTTTTCCAAAAAGCTATAGGGTATACCGAGGAAGCCCTAATCCGGTTGTTTAGACAATCCCCTATTGAAGTAAAGCAAAATTTCTACTGGTCATGTCTGAATCCTACTGTCCAAATACAAGAGCAATATTTCCCAACTAAAGCCATACTATTCACGAAGAATCCAGAGGTGTTATCACCATGATGAGCCAATTCCTAGGTCTAGACTCTGATATGTATGTCACAGAACCTCTAATAAGTTTACTTTTTGTCCTAGGCACCTGCCCCCTGGAATCAGATGACTCAAGTAAGTCTACCCAATGTGCATGCCTCAGGTTTGATGATGTTTTGGCTGAAAGTATACACTCCCAGCTAAAGGATTTCTAGGAAACAAGGAATTTTAGATTTTAGTCCTACTTACTAAAAATGTTCCTCGCATTCAATGAGGAAAACTTGCAAATGCTTGAGGTACTACTTACTCAGGAGATGTACACTGATTACACCAAGTTCCATGATGAGCTCATGTGTGAGGTTTATCAGGTCATTTTCAAAAGAAGTTACCTAGAGTATTACCAGAAATCCAGGACTTACTACAGCTTTCTCCTGAGAAGAGGGTTGGAGATTGGTTCCTTTCATAGCATGGCACAATCATAAGGGTTTATGGGTTTTCTTATGCACCCTATGTGCTACCAGTTTTCCTGACCCCTAGAATGTTTGCATTAGAATTCATCAGACAGAAATTGAAGGCAAAAGCTAAGCACTTTCTAGATCATAGAAAGGGCTCTGATAATGTGTTTCCATGGATTGTAGTTCCATTCTTAATCAAAAACAAAGTAGCTCTTACAGCCATCGAATGTAAGATAAAAGATATGGGTTTCAAAACAGAAGCACCCTTAAAATATGATCCCCGCCACACCATTTCCAACAGGAGGAAGGAAAGCAATAGGAAGGCTATTGTGCATCATGGCAGAAGATGCAAATTTATTGGAATGTCCTAGCAGGAGCCAGATGGAAATAGACACACCTGAGAGCTCCTCCCTGTTGACACAAGGGAACACGCCCCTAGTGCCTAGCTCTTCTAGCCTAGTCCTATCAGTGCCAACAGCCATGCCTATGGCCATAAACTTAATAAATTCCAGCAAGGAAGATAACAATGTCCCTGTGGACACAGAAGGGGAAGCTAAGAGAGCCCCAAAGAGACAGAAAACTGAGGAATCTGAGCAGCAGCTAGTACCTGTGGGGACTGGTAAAGGAAAAAAAAACAAGTGGTATCCCAACTAGTACCTGTGGGGACTGGTAAAGGAAAAAAGAAACAAGTGGATAAGCTACCAGCATTTGAGATAAAAGAGTATGTATTTAACCCAACAAACACTAAGCTTGTTGCCTTAAGAAAGACTAGAGATGAGTTGATAGATGAATACAAGGTGGACTCAGGGGAAGCCTCAGAGGAGTCCAAGTTATATACTAAAGTAAGGAAAATTTCAAGCAAAGAAGTGTCTCTAGTGACTAGCAGGAACCTCGCTCAGAACACCCTAAGTTTGGCCTTGGCCACCAGGAGCAAGGCCACTGAGCTAAGGATGAATTTAGAGGACATCCCTGTCCCGGATGTAATAAACTTGCATAAAGAAACCATGTATGTTATTTATACTAAACTGTTGAGGACAACTTTGGATCTATCAAGGGTACAAGTCAGTAAGAGTAAGGTTGCCAGCCAGGTCAAGCAGGAAAAGATGGAAAACAAAGCTCATAAGGCACAAATCAAGAAATTGCAAGGTGAGATAGTGGCCACTAAGGGTCAGGATGATAAAAGAGCCAAAATTCAAAACCTACTCAACGAAAAAGACAACATCATCCAATCTCTAAAAAAGGGGTTGAAAATCCCCTCTACCTAGTTAGTGGCAGTCTCTGAGCTAACAGAACTGGAGGAAAAGAAGGAGAAGTTGCAGACTGACTTGACAGACTGTAGGGCCAAGCTATTGAAGCTTGAAGAGAAGGAAAAACAATTGCAGATAGATATAGCCAAAGTGGAAGAGCTTGAGAAGAAACTGTAGGAGAAAGAGCAAGAAGTAGAAAGCATGGCCACACCATCCATAGAGGCTGGTGATTTCTCCCTAGTAGGGTCTGTAGCCAAAGCTAGTTTGGAATACGTGGAAATAACAAGATTAAAAAGCAGAATGTGAATCTGAAAACCCTGAAGGATAATGCAAAAAGAGAAAAGGAGGCTTGGGAAATCAAGCACCAGGAGTTGCAGGGTAAATATGATGAGTTGGCAACAGAAGATATAGGGAAGACTTCCTTGCTAGAGGCCAAGCAGGTCATCTAGGATGGCATCATTGAAGAAGTAGGAAAATTGAGGCCCTTCCTCGATTTTGTCTTGGACAAGGAAGCAGTGATAAAATTAGCCAAGAATAGTGTGACAGCAGCAAATGAGAAATTGAACAAAAAACCTGTAGAGTATATTGAGAATGCCATCGAATTCTTGAATGTATTATCTAAGGAGAAGGTTAAGACAACTGGTGTAACAGATAGGTTTTCCATCATCATTGGAGCCAAAAACGTGATGCACAAGCACCAGCAGGTAAAGGCTATTCAAGCTAAAATAGATTTCATGGCACAGTAGATCAAGTATTTCAAAGACATGTTTGACCCGTTGTTCAAGAAAGGGTTACCTCCCTTTTGGGAAGAGGATGGAACAATGCTCATAGAAGAAGAATATCATAAGAAATTGGCAAGATGTAAAGTGGATTTCACAAAATTTTTCTGGTAGGGATCAGTTGCTATCAAGGAAGACAGTGGTGGAGAAAATGGCAAAGGATTTTGAGTTAAGCATGATGTTCAAGGAGGCTAGTGCACATCTGCGAAGCTACTCTTATAGGGACCACACTGAGATCCGAGTCTTAATGAAGGAGTTGGCCACCTCAGAGATGCCAGCTGCTGAGCTATGGAAGCTTGTTGAGAAATATGGGAAGAGAAAGCTGATATTGAATCACTGAAGCATTTTGTTTATTTTGTTAGAGTCTGTTGTCTTTTGGTAAAAATGCTCAGTAATTTTGTAAAAGGCAATTGAGCCAGTTTTTCCAGCATTGTCATTTTGTTGTAACTAATTCCTAAGGGTGGCGAACCTATTTGAATAGGTGTCACCTACATCGTAACAACTTCCTGTTGAGGCAGCTCGAGCCTGAAGGCTCTGAGCATCTATATAAGCAATGTAATATAAGGAGAAAGGATTGGAAACTTTTGTTGGACTCATGAATTCCCTGTGTTAAGCACTCTGAGATATATTTTAATAAAATATGGCTAGGCCGAGCAAGGTTTTCTATCAGAGATTCCTATGTTATTCGTATTACAGACTGTTTACTTCTTCTCTTATGTGAATGTTTCTCTCACTGTTTAATTCATACTATTATGCTTTTTCATGCTTGGATAAGTGTTGTATTGGGACAGAATTCATAAATATGATGCTCTGTTGCTTTCATTTCAATCATCCACTACCATTCGGGTGCTAACAGTCGGTATCTTCCACAGTTTGTTACGGGATACTCAATGTGCCAAATTTGAAGTCATCAAATCATACGTGATATAATTATTGATCCGACTAATCCATAATGATAAGTTGTTTAGATTTGACATCAAATCATACGTGATATAATTAAAATTGTACTTCATCTTAATCCAAATTTTGTTGGCGCATGCTATATGTTATTTCATTGCATATGTGATAATTTCATTTCTCAGACCGAAAGGTTTTAATCATGGAAATTCATTACAGTTAATAATTATGGAATCTTTATTTCTCTTCTTAAACACAAAGACCAATATGGACAATTTGTTAGTCATCATATTCCATAGAAAAAGTCTTCTTATTCAATTTCCAAAGATTTCTTCTGAACAAGATGTAGAAAAGTCACAAATATTCACTCAGATTGTGTGGCGAGAAAGAACTTCAAACTCTTCAATATCATGAACCTCTGTCGCCACCGTTTAAAGCCAATGTTTTGGATGACGGCACTGGTAGAGAAAAAGAAGACTCTGAGATTCAATCCGTGTATATACGACTCCCTCGGAGGAAGAGAAGGAATATCACTGAGAAACATGTTGATCTAGATGATATAGTCATCTGGGATTTTATAATTAATCAAGTGCCTGTGACTCCACCAATTCCCTTGGAGGAAGGACACGTGGCCAATTTTTCAGTTTTTGAGGACATTGTCGATCATCATGAATCTTCTAAGAAGCATCTTCCAACTTCTGTCACAAATACGTAGTGGATTGTCGGTATACTTCCTGGAATCCATGTGATGAAAATATTTTGGGAATTTTGTGAAAAGGGTCGGTATAAGTCGCTCCTGAGGATGCCTTTTAGTTTCGATTTGTATTCCCTATTTTATGGGAAGTCTATCTTGTATAACTATATTTGTAATTATTATTTAAAGGGTAGAGGTCTCATGGGGTAGGGGGGAGAAAATTGTTGGTTGTGGAGCCTGATCTCCAGATTCATAGATATTATTATTCAGCCGTGTTTGTACCCCAGGTTTGGTTATGATCACGGCACGATCCCCAGGGAATTTGGGGGCAGAGCTCCAAGAAGGAGGTTCCGGGGAAACACCCCCGAGGAAAATTTTTGGGGTTGTTTTCGCCAATAGTTTTTCGGCCCATGGTTTTGGGTATCCCGTGGTATTTTCCCATTGTATTTCTCTTATAAAATAAAGACATTGTAACACAGCTAGGGTTGATGTAATAGGTTTTATGCATTGTAAAGATCTCTGAGATCAAGAAGAGAGATGGTGAGACTGTGAAGAGGAAGTGCAGCGACTGTGCCACACGTTGTATCCCTTCACTTTGCTGGACGGTATAATAATAAGGACTGGCAACTTAAGTGTGGATGTATCCCATTTTGGGTGAACCACAATATATCTGTGTCTCTCTTGTAATGTGTATATGTGATTATATTTGCATTTCTGTTTATTGTTATTGCTCTGCGATCCTGTTTTTCTAACAAAATCAGCAAAAGAAGACTGGAGACAATCTGATTCATGCAGAGATTGTAATTTTTTGGAACTTTGAAGTAATACAGTTAGTCCTTCTCTTCATTCCTCTTTTGTTAATTGATCAAATTTCTTTGATGAATGTTGATTTTCACTTCAGATTATTTATGAACACTATTTAATTTTTGCAATCAATAATCCATACATTGATCTATAGTTTGGATTTTTCTTTATTCATGATCTGTGTGTCTTTTATGTTTTAAGTGAATTTATTTAATTAAAACATTTATCTATTTCTTCAAATGAGTAACATAAATTAAAAAATTCATGTTAATTTTTCAATTAGCATTCCAGCTACAGGATAATCTTGCACGTGCCTAATCCTTAAAACTATTATCATTGAATTTTCATTTCCTGATTGTGTTGTGGTTAAACCAGCATTAGTAACTTCACTATACTTAATGTGCCAAATCAAATAAAAAATAGTAACCTCCCTATACTCAATGTGCCAAATCAAATATGCCACTTTTCAAAATATGATCCTTCCACGTGTCACCCTAGGGTATTAGATATCAAGATTTTAACAACAAAATTTATAGACGTTTTGCTTTAAAGACCTTGCTAACAAGTGGAAATATTCTCAGAGAAAGAGCGGTCGGTCTTTCTCCACTCTTTCTCCAAGGTGTTCTATTGTTACAATTCCCTCCTAAATGAAGGGTCGGCAGACCCTTCTTATTCCCAATATTCTTTTCATAACAGTTCGACATTATAAGAAGGGTCGGTCGGTCCTTCTTCTATTATCCATTATAACTATATTTCAATTCATGGATAAATGTTTGACAATTAACTAGGAAAAGAAGGGGCGACCGATCCTTCTTGTCATAAAACGGAAGTAGGGACAAACCATTTCTATATGATATAACTTCCAAGGTATTCTATTTTTACAACTCCCTCGTAATTGAAGGGTCGGCCGACCCTTCTTATTAGCAATATTCTTTTTATAATATTTCGACACTGCAAGAAGGGTCGGTCGATCCTTCTTGTGTTCTCCATCATGGATATATTTAATTGTTGGATAAAGGTTGTCACAGTTAACTACGAAAAGAATGGGCGGTCGATCCTTCTTGTCGAAAAACGGAAGTGGAGACAAACTATTTTTATATTCTGGGTAAGTATCTTCTTACAGTCAAGGTCTTAATTTGCAGTTTGATAATGAAGAAAAGAAAACAGTCCATTAATGTTGGGCATTGGTCATAAGTGAATCCAATATCAATTTTAGCAAAAAATTGGTGAATACTTAGATGCGGTAAACCAAAGCATAAACATATGAATTCTAATTTAATATTACTTTCATCCAAGCATGAAGAATAACACAATGGAAAAGATTTACTGGAAATAACAATTAACAGAGAAAGGAAGGAAATTTACAGACTGACATAATTTGCTGCAAATAACAATTAACAGAGAAATGAAGGAAATTTACAGACTATCATTACTGTAAATAAAAATTAACAGAGAAAGGAAGGAAATTTACAGACTCTCGTTAATGAATAGTTTTGTCATCAGTGGTACAATTATGTTCAACACATTCCATGTATAATTTCAAAAACAACCAACACATGCATGCATTCCCAGACATACCATAATGCTAATTAAAATTTAACAGTCATCAACATGACGGTTCAACATGTTCTCTGAAGTGGTCGAACGAAGGACCTAGTCGGGCAGCTGACCTAAGATCCTCCAACATCTCCCCCACTTGATGCATGGAATTTAGTTGATGATCTGAACTTTGGCAAGTTGTGTCCCCTCCACTAGGACAATTTCTCACCTTCTACTTGGCGCAGTTAGAATAAGCTGACAGCATGATCTGGAGGCACAGACATTCGAATATAGCCTAGACACAGCGATATTGCATCTCTCTCGAATACCTACATGGCAAACAAATAACTGTTTATCACACTGCCGTAAAAAGAAACCATTTCCAACAAATGCAAAAATAATTGTTTTATTGCAGCCAAGGTAGCGCGTGAGCACACATATCATCATGCACAATAAAAACAGAGAAACTATTCATGAATTGAAACAAGAGCAAGAAGAAGTTGACAGCATGGTCTAGTACTAAAACAACATTCGACGACTGCTGCAAGTGTTGACAACCGCAACAGCGCATGTTGTCTTAGAGAAGAAAGCTTCCAAGACTGCTAATCTCCCTATGTCCCCTCCTCATTGCATACCCAGGAACATAATGACAAATCCATGTATTGGGACTTCGATAGTGCTAATATCCCTATGTCCCCATATCAGTTTGTTGTGATATGGGGCATGGTTAGCCTATATATAGTGAGTGTCCACTATGCTGATGGATTGAATGGGATGGGAGTATGGGACAGATGCAGAATGGTAGATATCACAATATAGCAGAATCATGGTGGTCATAGATATCATCTGTAGCCAGTACATATTTTTCTCGAGTAATCGTACACGTTACACTCCAATCCAACTACAGATTTTGTTGGATTAATCGTACACATATCACTCCAATCGATACCTTGAAAATCCAACGACGAACATGCTTGCTGCCAGTGCATTAAATGGCCTACTATAGGCTCCTGAATAATATTCATCGTAAATGATGGATTGTATCACTTGTGTGAATAATCTCATCATACTTCAGTCCACATTATGTTTATGTCTTGTCACCAACAAAGTCTCTGAACATTTTAGATTATCCTTATCCTTGAATCAGATCACCTCCTTTGCAGGAGTAATAAAAGACTACACTTTTATTGGAGCTTTGACTTGTAGACATAGAAGCAGTGGACTCATCCCCTGCAACCGCAAAAATAATCAATCATTATTCCTCAAACATGTAATCTTTGCATCGGATTGTTCCATCATTCTGTTGGAATATCAAGCAATAGTGAGAGGGGGGGTGAATCGGTATTTTCACTATTCTTAAATTTTATCACAATTAAAAACTGAATAAACAAAGAAAATGGAAGACACAATTTTATCGTGGAAGACTAATTGGAAAAATCACCAATTCTTTCTAATATTGCAAAATTATATTTACAATTAATTTTCAAGCTCCAACTTGCTGGATGCACCAACACCCAATTTTTCAGCTACAACTAAAACATTTTTTTTTTTCTTTTTTTTTAAATATAAACATTCTACTTTTTAAAGAGAAATATTCTTTATTTTTGTTTTTTCTAAATAGGAACATTTTACTTTTTCTTGTTTTTTTTTAAATAGAAACATTTTACTTTATTTTTGTTTTTTTTAAATAGAAACATTTTACTTTTTTTTTGTTTTTTTTAAATAGAAACATTTTAATTTTTAAAGAGAAACATTCTTTCTTTTTGTTTTTTTTAAATAGAAACACTTTACTTTTTATTGCAATGGCATGGATAAAAAATCTTATAAAAAGAATGAAATCTCATAAAAAGAATGAATAGTATTATATAATATAGTAAAATTCCTTATTCTTCAAATGAAAAAATAGAAAATAACCATCCCTCCATACTGTGCTAATTATCGTTCCCCATCCCTCCCATCGCAATCAATTAACCAATTCACTAACCACTCACTATATATAGGCTAAACCATACCCCATATCGCTGCAAAACAAAATCTTCCATAAGTCATGGCACTCTTATTTACGGCCTCTGTTCCATTTCATTTGTTGTTTTATCAGAAATACTTGAGTCTTGTGGTCGCTCCTCAGTTCTCTTCGTGATATATGAGCATTTCGATTCATCTTCCCTGACAAATCCTCACCACACGATGATATATGGGCATTTAGAGCATTCTCGAAGCCCCAAGACCACGATTTGGCATTCTTTTGCTTGCCACCAATATTGAATTGTGGTTGTGGTAATTGTTTCACAGGACACTTCTCTGAAACAACATGAACATCCATGTCGTCAACGTTAGGCTTCCAGCAATCCTCTCGGAATAGCCTAATTGAAAACGAAAATACCGATGTTGACAGCAAGAAGAGCCATATTGAGAGCAAGAAGAAGAGCCATGTTGAAAGCAATAATGGCCTTATTGACAACAAGGATGGCCATGCTCACAGCATGAATATCCATGTTGATAACAAAAATACCCATGTTGATAGCGAGAACACCCATGTTGAGAGCAAGAACACCCATGTTGATCCAGCTCCAGGCGGCACTTAGACATTGAATTGTATTGTACTTGGTCGACACTAAGAGATTGTATTGTATTGTACTTGGTCCTGAGTAATAGAATACTTCTTGATTTCTTGACTATATTAATTATATATATCATGTATCATGTATAGTTGGTATCTATATATCATGTATAGCTTGTTTATTATATATCATGTATCACTGGTATCTATATCATGTATCGCTGGTATCTAGATTCTCCTTATCCTTGAACCAGATCATCTCCTTTGCAGGAGTAATAAAAGACTAAAATTTTATTGGAGCTTCGAGTTGTAGACATAAAAGCGGTAGCTCATCCCCTACAACCACAAAAATAATGAGTCATTATTCCTCAAACTTGGATGAGTTTTTACATCAATTTTGGATGTAAAAACTCGTAAATCCAAAATAAATCCTGTAGTAGAAGAGTCTGTGTTTGTGAGCTAAAGCTCGTAGTCGTGAAATGTATTAAGAGTCCAATCTCTGTAAAAGTTGAAAGATCAAAGTAAATTCAATTGCTAGGAATTATAGCTTCTACTGATTTTTATGTCTTAATAATAAATTTGTAAGAGAACATTTCAATTGCCAGGTATTTATATTTTTATCTAAATCTATAACAGAACATTTCAATTGCCAGGTATTTATATTATTCAAACCATAAATCTGTAACCATAAATCTCATTTTTCAATTGATAGGTATTTATATTTTTCAATATCTCATAAGCTAGGTGCATGGAACCATTTGGGTTTGATGGCCGATTAGAACATGAAACATAGGAACAGAACATCAAAACATAGTCTTTGCCTTCGATACCTTTGTTTTTGGAGGACTTAGGTGTCAATATTTCCAATTCATAGGTCTCAACGATTGCAAGTCTCTAGAGCAACGTGAATGACCAAGATAATAGGGTGTACCGATAGCTAGAGAGGCAGTGCTAGTACGAGAGCACAAATGCTACTATAATTATTCACTTCCTCTTGCAGTTCGCCCAAGCATATTTAAAACATAGTGTTTAATAGAGAATAAAACGTAGCATGGATTCAGTGGTGCTCAGAGGAGAAAATATTCTATACGAGTCAATATTATAATTAAACTATATTTCTAATACTCAATGTGCCAAATCAAATATGCCACATGTCACAATCTGATCGTTCCATGTGTCACCCTAGGATACTAGATATCAACATTTAAACAACAAAATTTATAGACGTTTTGCTTCAAAGACTTTGTTGGCAAGTGGAAATATTCTCAGAAAAAGAGCGGTCGCTCTTTCTCCAAGGTGTTATATTGTTACAATTCCCTCGTAAATGAAGGGTTCTCCGACCCTTCTTATTCCCGGTATTCTTTTCATAATAGTTTGACACTGCAAAAAGGGTCAGTCGATCCTTCTTGTGTTCTCTATTATGGATATAGATGAATTATTGGATAAAGGTTTTCACAATTAACTATGAAAAGAAGGGGCGGCTGATCCTTCTTGTTAGAAAATGGAAGTCGGAAGAAACCATTTTTATATGTTAACAACAAAATTTATAGACGTTTTGCTTTAAAGACTTTGCTGGAAAGTGGAAATATTCTCAGAGAAGAGCGGTCGCTCTTTCTCCGTTCTTTCTCCAAGGTGTTTTATTGTTACAATTCCCTCCTAAATGAAGGTTCGGCAAACCCTTCTTATTCCCAATATTCTTTTCATAATAGTTCGACATTGTAAGAAGGTTCGGTCAGTCCTTCTCGTATTATCGATTATGGCTATATCTGAATTGATGGATAAAGTTTTTGACAATTACCTAGGAAAAGAAGGGGCGTAAAATCCTTCTTGTCGTAAAACGCAAGTAGGGACAAACCATTTTTATATAATATAACTTCCAAGGTGTTCTATTTTTACAATTCCCTCATAATTGAAGGGTCGTCCGACCCTTCTTATTCTCCATATTATATTTATAATAGTTCGAAACTCCAAGAAGGGTCGGTCGACCCTTCTTATTACCAATATTCTTTTCATAATATTTCAACACTGGAAGAAGGGTCGGTCGCTCCTTGTTGTGTTCTCCATTATGGATATAGTTGAATTGTTGGATAAAGGTTTTCACAGTTAACTACGAAAAGAATGGGCAGTCGATCCTTCTTGTTGGAAAAAGGAAGTCGGGACAGACTATTTTTATATGTCATAACTTCCAAGGTGTTATATTTTTATGATTCCCTCAAAATTGAAGGGTCGGTCGACCCTTCTTTTTTCCAATATTATTTTCATAATAGTTTAACACTGCAAGAAGGGTCGGTCGATCCTTATTGTGTTTTCCATTAAGGGGCGGCTGATCCTTCATGTCGGAAAAAGGAAATCGGGACAAACAATTTTTTTATGTTATAACTTAGCCTATTGACTTGTTACTCAAACAATGACTGAATATTTTAGACATTGATTTTTTTCACAGAGAAAGGATGGAAATTTACAAACTGACATAATTTACTGCAAATAACAATTAATAGAGAAAGGAAGGAAATTTACAGACTGTCAGTACTGGAAATAACAATTAACAAAGAAATGAAGGAAATTTACAGACTATCATTAATGAATATTTTTGTCATCAGTTGTACAATTATATTCTACACATTCCATGTATAATTTCAAAAGAAAGCAACACATGCATGCCTTCCTAGACACACCATATTGCTAATTTAAATTTAACAGTGATCGACATGATGGTTCGACATGATCTCTAAAGTAGTTGAAAGGAGGACCTAGTCGAAATATTCTTGCAAAGACTTGTAAGCTCTCCGGGCCAGATGTAGTTAATTTTTGATGAATAGTGCAAAAAATGTGCGATGGTGATAACAAGTTTACTGTCTGTTAAGTCTGATACTACATCATCCGAGAGTCGCTCAACAAACTTTGAGATAGAATGCTCTGTAATTTAAAATGTTGATTCAACCACTCACATAGTTTCTCACCTTCCCGAGGATCGAAGCCTTCTGGTACTAAAACAACATTCGACGATTGTTGCAAGCCTAATGTTGATGACCGCAACAGCACATGTTGTCTTAGAGAAAGCACAGTCCTGCCTTCTACTTCCGCTGCTTCTTCTTAAGTCTGTGGCAAGTCAAAGGTAGAACGACTGTACTTTCGAGACATGACGACATGGTTTGGTACTAAAACAACATTCGACGACTACTGCAAGCCTAATGTTGACGACCGCAACAACGCATGTTGTCTTCAAGAAGAAAGCTAATCTCCCTATGTCCCCTCCTCATTGCATACCAATCAGTTATTGAATGAAGAGTGACGGAAAGAAGATGGACGAAAACATGATTGGTGCCAAGGAACATAATGAGAAATCCATGTATTGAGACTTCGAGAGTGCTCGAAATGCCCATATATCATGGTGTATTGGGACTTCGAGAGTGCTCGAATCCTTCTACTTGGCACAGTTAGAAGAAGTTGACAACATGGTCTGGTACTAAAACAACATTCGAAGACTGCTGATGGGATTTCCCTCCCATCATATCCCTTCATGTCTACTTTTAACACCCGAATATTAGCAAGCGAATAGCCTAGACACGGCGGTATTGCATCTCTCTCGAATACATTCATAGCAAACAAATAACTTTTTATCACGCTTCCGTAAAAAGAAACCATTTCCAACAAATGCAAAAATAGATGTTTTATTGCAGCCAAGGTGAGCGCGTGAGCACACATATCATCGTGCACAATAAAAGCAAAGAAACTATTCTTAGATTGACAAGTGCACCATAACAGGGGATGGCCAAACAGTTGGTCTGGGCATCCCACTTGGACGAGTTAGCTCCTAACACCGTAGTTAGTGGAAAGAAAGGCATTCAACCAATGAAATATAGTTTGCAAATGATAAGCAAATACTTAAATTAGACGTGTGTATAATAATGACTACAAAAATTCTTTCTTACCGAGAAAAACCTTTTGCGGATATGTAGTTTTTCAAGGTTAGGAAGTTGCTCCAATAAGTTGAGAAGAGGAAGAGGCTTCGAAATATGGATATCAAGATTCTTCATGATTTCGGGCTAGCTATTATCTCCATAAATCTCTTTGTAGGAAAAAGGTGCATTATGGTCAAATTCCAATTCAAACGAAGTGCCAGTCCAATTAAATTACATCCACATTCCATTTTGAGGTCCGTAATTGCATGAGAAAGCTCGTAAAACAACACCCCGTTGACTCTTAGATCCATTATATGAGAACGTTTCTGGCACTTCATAGTTAAAGCCTCTATTTCAACAGCCCATTACACATAAGTGTGCAATGTTGGGAGAGGAGATAATAGGCTTCTGCAGTCCATAACAATGGATTAGCTCAAGTTTTTGCAGAATCGGGCAATGAGAAATAAAGCAAGCTAAAGATTCATCTGTCAAAGCTCGTAAAACAACACCCCATTGACTCTTAGACCATTTTCATGAATTTAAACAAGAGTAAAAAGAAGCTAACATCATGGTCTAGTACTAAAACAACATTTGATGATTGCTGCAAGTGTTGACGACCGCAACAGCGCATGTTGTCTTAGAGAAGAAAGATTCCAAGACTGCTAATCTCCCTATGTCCCCTCCTCGTTGCATACCCAAGAACATAATGACAAATCCATGTATTGGGACTTTGACAATATTAATCTCCCTATGTCCCCATATCAGTTTGTTGTGATATGGGGCATGGTTAGCCTATATATACTGAGTGGCCACTGTGTTGATGGATTGAATGGGATGGGAGTCTGGGACAGATGGGGAATGGTAATTATCACAGTATGGCGGAATCATGGTGGTCATAGATATCATCTGCAGCCAGTACATATTTTTCTTGAGTAATCATACACGTATCACTCCAATCCGACTACAGATATTGCTGGAGTAACCATACACGTATCACTCCAATTGATTCCTTGAAAATCCAACAGCCAACATGCCTGCTGCTAGTGCATTAAATGGCCTACAGCAGGCTGAATAATATTCGCCGTAAATGATGGATTGTATCACTCGTGTGAATAATCTCATCATGATTCAGTCCACATTATGTTTATGTCTTTTCACCAACAAAGTCTTGGATGGGGAATGGTAATTATCACAATATGGTGGTCATAGATATCATCTGTAGCAACTACAGATTTTGCTGGAGTAATCGTACACTTATCACTCCAATCGATTCATTGAAAATCCAATGGCCAACATGCCTGCTACCAGCGCATTAAATGTCCTACAACAAGATGAATAATGTTTGTCGTAAGTTTCAACCTATGTGAATCAAGTATATCATATATTAAATTGTGCAATTACTTCCATGATTGTTTTTAAGAAACAAAATTGTTTATGTGAATCAAGTATACCATATATTAACCTCGGATGTGGGTGTTTTTTGTATGATCTCGGTTAGACTATTTTTTTGTCTTGTCCATGCCGTTGGAGGCAAGTTTTTTGTATAACCCACAAGTTGTTCCGTAATACTCTTACTAGTTCTAGTTTTTTCTCTTACTATAAGACATTCATGTATTGATTATGAAATCTAACATGGAAACTTTGATTTGAGATCTCTTCCCGACTTGGTAGAAATGAGAAGTATAGCTTGCAGTTTGTGGAGAAAACATGCCACGTGTTACAATATGATCATTCCACGTGTCACCCTAGGATACTGGATATCAAGATTTTAAAAACAAAATTTATAGATGTTTTTCTTTAAAGACTTTGCTGGCCCATTATGGTTATAGCTGAATTGATGGATAAAGGTTTTAACAATTAACTACAAAAAGAAGGGGTGGCAGATCCTTCTTGTCGTAAAACAGAAGTCAGGACAAACCATTTTTATATGATATAACTTCCAAGGTGTTCTATTTTTACAATTCCCTCGTAATTGAAGGGTCGGCCAACCCTTCTTATTCCCTGTATTGTTTTCATAATAGTTCGAAACAGCAAGAAGGGTCGATCGACCCTTCTTATTACCAATATTATTTTCATAATATTTCGACACTGCAAGAAGGGTCGGTCGATCCTTCTTGTGTTCTCCATTATGGATATAGTTGAATTGTTGGATAAAGGTTTTCACAGTTAATTACGAAAAGAAGGGGTGGTCGATCCTTCTTGTCGGAAAACAGAAGTCGGGACAAACTATTTTTATATGTTATAACTTCCAAGGTGTCCTTTTTTATATTTCCCTCGAAATTGAAGGGTCGACCGACCCTACTTATTCCCAGTATTATTTTAATAATAGTTGAACACTGCAAGAAGGGTCGCTCGATCCTTCTTTTGTTCTCCATTAATATTGGGCATTGGTCATAAATGAATCCAATATCAATTTTGGCAGAAAATTGGTAAATACTTAGATGCGATAAACCAGAGCATAAACATATGAATTCTGATTTTATATTATTTTCATCCAAGCATGAAGAATAACACAATGGAAAATATTTACTGGAAATAACAATTAACAAAGAAAGAAAGGAAATTTACACACACATAATTTACAGCAAATAGCAATTAACAGAGAAACGAAGGAAATTTACAGACTGTCATTGCTGGAAATAACAATTAACAGAGAAAGGGAAGAAATTTACAGACTGTCATTAATGAATAGTTTTGGCATCAGTGGTACAATTATATTCAACGCAATCCATGTATAATTTTAAAAACATGCGACTCATGCATGCCTTCCCAGACACACTATAATGCTAATTAAAATTTAACATTGATCGACACGACGGTTTGACATGTTCTCTGAAGTGGTCGAATGGAGGACCTAGTCGAGTGGCCGACCTAAGATCCTCCAACATCTCCCCACGAACAATCTATTCTTCATCTCAAAGAAATAAGAAAATAACTGGAGTTGAATGAACTATGAAAGCACAATCCTTCTGCCTTCTACTCAGCGCAATAAGAAGAAGTTGACAGCTTGGTCTGGTACTAAAACAACATTCGACGACTACTGCAACCATTGACAACCGCATGTGACGACAGCTCCATCCCATCCTTACATCTATCTATCATATATCTATCTCTCCGATCACATTGTTAGGTCAAATTATTGCCCGTCGTCACATGTATTGTTCCATAGTTGCATATTCTTGTTGGATGTCAGTGATTATAAGTTTTGTGGGTGAATTCATGTCCTCTGTCAGAAAAAGACTGCTCCATTCCACCCATTTATCCAAGGGAGCCAATTTTGAAATGCTCATATAACATGACTCATGAGGAGAACTAGGGAGCGATCATAAGGCTCAAGCATTTCTCATAAAAAAACAAAGGATAGAGAACAAAGGAAGTAACGAAAAATTCCATTGCTTGTTGAACGATTTCAGATTGCTGTGATGTATAGTGAGTGGCGACTGTGTTGACGGATTGAATGGGATGGGGAATGGTAATTATCACAATATGGTGGTATCATGGTGGTCATAGATATAATCTGTAGCGACTATAGATTTTGTTGGATTAATCGTACATGTATCACTCCAATCGATTCCTTGAATCAAGTATACCATATATTAAATTGTGCAATTACTTCCCATGATTGTTTTTAAGAAACAAAATTGTTTATGTGAATCAAGTATACCATATATTAACCCCGGATGTGGGTGTCACCATTATACAAGGGGCCACGTGTCGGACACGAGGAGGGAATGTGGGGGAGGATCCTCGACCCAGGTGCCCGTAACATGGCATGCATGCCCCATGCAATATACCACCTCCCTCGCTTCCACCTACCTGCCCTCACATGTGCGGATTTATGGCTTCTTCTCGATTCTTTGCTCGCAAGTCCCTTCACCGGTTAGCTGGATGCAACTCTGGTACCTCGGCCCTCTACGCATTCAAAGAAACCCTATTCTCTCTACTCCGTGTCTACTGGGGAGCTCCATGTCTACTGGGGAGCTTCCCCATTCTCTATCATTTTTTGTAATAACTATCTAATGCGTTTTTTGTATGATCTTGGTTAGACTATTTTTTCGTCTTGGCCATGCTGTTGGAGGCAGGTTTTTTGTATAACCCACAAGTTGTTCCGTAATACTCTTTCTTGTTCTAGTTTTTCTCTCCTACTATAAGACATTCATGTATAGATTATGAAATCTAACATGGAAACTTTGTTTTGAGCTCTCCTCCCAGCTCGGTAGCTATGATAAGTATAGCTTGCAGTTTGTGGAGAAATGAGAAGTAGTTGGAGATGAAGATGGTGTAAGGAATTTATGGTTGAGGTTCTGCGTAGAAGTTTATATTTAATGAAGTTTATATATTTAATGAAGTTTATATTTACCTGATTTGGAGTGTATCAGTTTCAAACTTCATTAAGGAACTTCTACTCAGCAACTCAACCATAAATTCCTTACATCATCTTCATCTCCAAGTACTTCTCATTTCTCCACAAACTACAAGCTATACTTCTCATTTTGACCCCACTGATATAACATCCATGTTGTTGGTTCAGAAAACGTAGGAACTTAAAACAGTCCCCAAACGTTAAATGGTACCATTAATATCCTTAATATTCATTTAAACAATCTTTAAACTAATTTTAAAAATCAAGTATGCCACGTGTCACAATATAAGCATTCCACGTGCCACAAAATTTATAGAAGTTTTGCTTCAAAGACTTTGCTGGCAAGTAGAAATATTCTTAGAGAAAGAGCGGCCGCTCTTTCTCTAAGGTGTTCTATTTTTACAATTCCCTCGTAGATGAATGGTCAGCCAACCCTTCTTATTCCCAATATTTTTTTCATAATAGTTCGACATTGCAAGAAGGGTCGGTCTGTCCTTCTTGTGTTCTCATCATGGATATAGTTGAATTTATGGATAAAGGTTTTCACAATTAACTACAAAAAGAAGGGGCGGTCGATCCTTCTTGTCGAAAAACAAGGATCAAAGACAAAAGACGGCAGAAACCATTTTTATATGTTATAACTTACAAGGTGTTCTATTTGTACAATTCGCTCGCAATTGAAGGGTCACCTGACCCATCTTATTCCCCAATATTATTTTCATAATAGTTTGACACTACCAAAAGACTCAACCGACCCTTCGTATTCCCAATATTATTTTCATAATAGTTCGACACTGCAAGAAGGGTCGGTCGACCCTTCTTGTGTTCTCCATTATGGATATATCTGAATTGTTGGATAAATGTTCTCCCAATTAACTACGAAAAGAAGGGTCGAGCAATCCTTCTTGTCGGAAAACAAAAGTCGGGAAAAACTATTTTTATATGTTATAACTTAGCCGATTGAAAGGCTATTCAAACCATAAGTGAAAATTTTAGACATTGGACTTTTCACCTTAAAATTTTGAACATTTAAAAATGAAAATTGCATTTTTTTATTTGAAATTCACACTGTTTAAAGGAGAAATTGCATTTTTTTATTTGAAATTCACACTTTTCAAAGCACAATTTGCATTTTTTGATTTGAAATTCACACTTTTGAAATAAAAATTTGCATTTCTTGATTTGAAATTCACACTTTTAAGGTTGATTTGAAATTCACAGTTTCCTTTGAAATTTTCTTGCATTTTTGAGTGTTTTTGTGAGTTGCGGAAAGCACTGAGTTTTTCCAAAAGTCAGATTCTTTCCGCAACCCGCAATCTACAATCCGCAATGCGGATTGTGGAATCTTGGTTTTTGGTTTTGAAACATTTTCTTTCTGCAACCCGCAATCCTCAATGCGGATTGTGGATGCAGAAATATTCTTCAATAATTGTGGTCTTTTACTTTCGTAACCCGCAACCCACAATTGCGGATTGTGGGAAGAGTCTTAAAATAGTTTTGCATTTTACGTTTCTGCAACCCACAACCTGCAATTCCGGAATGTGAATTGCGGAAAGAATGTATATATTTATGAAATAAAACCCCGCAACCCTTCTTTTACTTCCCGCTTGTTTAAGTTTTAACCGTTGATTTGTCTTGATCCTGCAGATGAGATTACACTGGGTGATTTAAATGAAGTTTAGCTTGTCCGTTTCCCCTCTACCGTTTTTAAAAATTGCAATTAGGCTCCTAAATATGATTTTCACCTTCGGCCAAATTTGAAGTCATAGTCATTGATCCGACTAATCCATAATGATAAGTTGTTTAGATTTGACATCAAATCATATGTGATATAATTAAAATTGTACTCCATCTTAGTCCAAATTTTGGTGGCGCATGTTATATGTTATTTCGTTACATATGTGATAATTGCCTTTCTCAGACCGAAAGGTTTTAATCATGGCAATTCATTACAGTTTATCATTATGGGATCTTTATTGCTCTTCTTAAACACAAAGACCAATATGGGCAATTTGTTAGTCGTCATATTCCATAGAAAAAGTCTTGTTATTCAATTTCTAGAGATTTCCTCCTAACAATCACATACTATGAACAAGATGCAGAAAGAACTTAATAAATTAATAACTTCATACATATTATTTCTGCAAATGATTAACATAAATTAATAAATTCATGTTAATTTTTCAATTAGCATTCCAGCTACAGGGTAATCTTGCATGTGCCTAATCCTTAAAACTACTATCAGTTAATTTTCATTTCCTGATTGTATTGTAGTTATACCCGCATTAGTAACCTGATATACTCAATGTGCCAAATCAAATAAAAATTAGTAACCTCTCTATACTCAATGTTCCAAATCAAATAAAAATTAGTAACCTCGCTATACTCAATGTGCCAAATCAAATAAAAATTTTCATAAACTTGTATCATCTTCAAAAACTCGCATCATCTTGAATGTTCGCGGTATTTTTAACTTTGTTCAAATTTCCGTGCAGCAACTGCTAATACAATCGTATTTTGCTACTATGATATAAACAAAAAAAACACCAACTACATGGGAGAAACAATCCCTGATCACTAGAGAGCATAACAACATTACAGTAAAATATAAGGCAAGTCCCAGAAACGGCCTTGAGCATTTTATTCCAGCTTATTCGTGGTAGAATCAGGAATATGGAGGCCCATGGATTGCAGCAAGAATTTCATCTCCCTAGTTTCGTCTTGAATCGAGTTCTGCATCGGATCCTCTTTTATCATATGGTCCGTAAGAGCATACCCCACCAAGTTTTTCATTACCCAGTAAAGGGAAAAATTTCGCTCGTAAAAACTAGGTTTTCCAATGGATTTTGGGGTATATAATACTCTCAAATTCGCCCCAAGGTTCATATCTATGGATCCCCCATTGGATTTTACTGTCAAATACCAAATCTGGGCGTTTTTTGCTCTTCAAAACGTGGGTTCTTGCAAAGTTGCGATTTCTGGTTTTTCTCACTGCTGGGAATTCGTAATGGATGAAAAATGATGCTGGGATGTTCAACAATGGTATGGGAATGAGGAAGAACCCCTCTCCATGAGGTAGAGTGACTTGTGGTACAAGAAAACAGATCCCATACTCTGCCATACGAATTTCTGGGTTGCCCATGCTCCATTGAAGTCATCGACTGATTTCTTCAACAACTTTCTTACACATAATTAAATGCCAACAAGGAATGTCAAATGGGTTCTCAAGGTGACATTTGGAAACCTATGGTTCAATCCCACATCCCCCTCACCACTCCCTAGTGGATACACATGGCCCCTTCTCATTAGTTGCTTCCATAGCCAGTTTTGATATTTTATTGCATGATGTTTATTTACATCATTTTTACAATGTTCCATGGCTAAATAGCACATGGGTAACATAATATCTAATACTTTCCTTTTAAATAAAAATTTGAGCTTCCACTAGTGGGGCCTTGGCCTTGAGTTCCATGCTAGGAAAACATACATCCCATATATACAATATTTACATTAAAAGCTAATATATCCTAAGGGTCAAAATGGGGTATTACAATCCCCTCCCCTTTAGAATAACATCGTCCTCGGTGTTCCAATACTTAAGAATATATATATAATTTACACGTCCAAAATTTTCAAAAATTTTGCAGATCTGCCTTGCATTCTAGCATTTACCTTGAACTTTCAGGACCAAGTCCTTGGCTTCCACAAACTGCTCCTGTTGGGTCTGACCTTCCAGCTCATCCACAAGTCTGAAAGCTTTATGGATGCTACCCTCTTGATGTTCCTTTGTTGGGAAGTTGCGGCGGCAATGATTCCCTCCAGATTTCCAACATTTCACTAGCTGCTTTATCTTTTCCTGCTCAAATTCCTTTGAGTCTTCCCACCTGGAATGTTTCTTAGTGGACTGATTGGATGAATTTCTTATCATTGCTCCATTGTCCTTTTCTCGGTTAATTGTTTCCAAAATTATTTTTACTTGTCTTTGCAGACAAACACAATCCTGCAAAACCTTATGGTTCATCTCATTATGCTGCTTTTGTAGCTTGAGCAGTTCTCCAAGATTTTCTTGGGTTTTGGCAATTGTTTGAAGAATATTTTCAGCCAAATCCAATAGCTTTTGATTTGTTGCCATGGCCAATGTACACATCAGCCCACTCTTTGCTCCCTAGTACCACTGTTTTGTAACAACTGCAACCAATTAAATTCCACTTCTCACCTGTGAAATACATCATTGCAATTTATGTTAGGCCAAGCATAATAGAAACATTAAAATCAATCAATTAATTTCCCAACTGACATGGGTAGTCCATGCTTTATCCATGAGACTTTCATACTTTTCATGCTTGCCCAATAGGCACATGAGCTCATTCATGTCCATTCTTTCACAGGGAATTAACTATTTCAGCATTCACAATTTATTTCAAGCAATAAGCACACTCTACTTTCAGCCATACATGCATTCAACAATTTTTTGTTTTTATAAATGCATCAATAAAAAGGAAAGAGAGAGCAGTAAGAGTTTTCTCCTCTTAGTCTTGTTCCATTTTGGAACCTACACCACCACTTCCGTTTTCATGCTCCTAGCCTCTTTCACTTCAACGTGAATGCTTGACCTTCCCTTCTTGGCTATGACACTTAGTTTCTATGGTCTATTTCATACCTCTCAACCATGGAGTCCCTCCACATGGTTTGTCTACAACTCTTGGCTGCTAGGACTCACACAGTTCCACAAGCCCCATATTTCATTACTGCTCATGCTGAGCTCTTTAGGACGGTTACATGTCCACATGCATCCCTAGGATGCCTTCACAGTCTTTGCTTCCAACAATACCTACACTCAAACATTGAATTAATTCACATGTTTAGTTTATTTTCATGGGATTTATCTCTAAACAAAAGTTTAGGAAATCATAACCAAATCATATACACATGGATATTCATAAGCAAGAAGCTGCAAGATAACCAAATACTTATTTGTATTGTGTGTTTCCTCTCTGGTCCACAGGGTCCTGCTTTGCTTTGCAAGCCTTGGGATCGCCTATGGACTTGGATGTTTGGCCAGTGCGCAGGCTGCTCCAAAACATCAAATAGTCTTGGATGTTCAGCCAACACGCAGGCTGCTACACAACATCAATTAGTCAATGCTCAACCAGTCACTCTCTGGATTTACCAAGCAATTTATAGTTCTTTCAGGGTCCTTGCTTCCTGTATTATGTGTTTCCAACCAAGAAACAACAATGTATCAGCTTAGCTGTTAGAAGACTTATACCTGAAATCTTTATTATTCCAACAAGAAATAAATGGAAATGAATACTTATCTGTATTATGCATTTCCTCTCTAGTCCACAGGGTACTGCTTTTCTTTACAAGCCTTGGGATCCTCCTGCGGACTAGGATGTTTGGCCAGCACGCAAGCTACTCCAAAACATCAAATAATTAATTCCCAACTAGTACACCTTCACGCCAACTGGATTTACCAAGCATTTGGTGGTGCCCAACCAGTTCCATACCTGTTTGGCCCTCTCCATTGCCGATCCAGCACATCCGTTTGGGTCATCGGCCAATGGAAGGTAACTGTGCCACCGACCATTATAGGTCAAGGCTCTACTACTCTTCCTTAGGCTTGCATCAACCTTTCACATGTGTCACAATCCCTCAATGCGCATAACAATTCTTCACCCACACAAGGGTGGCACTCCTTCTCTTATGCAAACCGGCAGTTCCCTTTAGGAACTCTTTAGGTGACTTTCTTGAGTACATTTTCTTCACTTTTCCCTTTAATGTGCAACACCAAATTGCATATGTATAAGCTAACAACACAAGATGGATAAGCAATCTCATCAGTACTATTGCTCTAAAACTGTAAACATATTTCCTAACATTCACTATCCAACATTGAAACACCGGGAATGCGTCCATTTTCTTAGGGTGTAGTCAATGTTGACAATCCTATCATAACCCGACATTGGAAAAGTGTGCACCCCTTTTCTGATGTGAGCCATGTAGGCCCTACTCATATTCAAGCAGTCTGCCATAATGGAAATAAAATCAAAACATGCTCTGCATATTAACTCCAATAATTAGACATGCATGTATGTATATATATATCAGTAAGGGTTTACAGAACACTTATCCATTTTGCAGATGTAATTTCTCTTCATTAATGAGGAATGGGGGCTCCTTCTCTAAGTTAACAGTCCCTCAGTTTTCCGTCTGTTGTTCGAGATTTCTACCCTATAGTGAGGAGATGGACACTACCAACTGGGCAGGGTTGATAGGTAAACACATTGATTATACTGCATTTAGTTACTGCAAAAGAAATAGATTGGGATTGAAAGACATACCTCTTTTTGAAGTTTGATCCTAGCTTTCGCTTGGTCTTTCACTTAATCTCTCGCTTGATCTCCTGCTCAACAAACCTACAGTACAAAAGATACCTTCCTTAGTGTATCTTGACCATATAACATATGATGAAATCACAAAGCAATCTAACATCAACTATAATCAAGAATTAATCCAAATAGACATACAATCCAATAGCTATTTTATTTGGGACGGGAAGGGTGTTTTGACCTTTTTATTGTCAAAGAAACATGAAATCAATACAATATACCTAACGTGTAGAGATGTTTTTGCAACCGGGTCCTAGGCTCCTGCTATTCACTCTGACTTGGAACTTTCCTCCAGTGTAACAATACTTCAAGACTTCTCTGAATATTGTTTCTTGTGTTTTCTAACTAACCCCTCTCATAGATCCTCCTTGTATTTATGGGACAAGGTAGGCAGTTTAGATCGAGAGGTGGTTGGATTGGGAGGTTGGGGAAGTTGCAGAACCAACTTCAACTAATCCCAATTCATCAAATTAATATATTTTTGATTTCATCTTAAGATGTACATGGGTTTCATATAACAAGAGCAGCGTACAGGAAGCAACTTTTATGCTTTACAACATGCATTTACAACTTTTTGGGAGGTGTACGCTGGTTTCCCTTGAGGAGAGTAGGGTACAATACGGAGGTATTGTATGTAGAGAGGGGCATACATGTGGCAAAAGCAGGAGAAACTGCAATCTTTTCAGGTGAGGAGTGTACTTCTAGCAGCAAATCATCTGAGGCAATCTAGCTCTTCCATCCTTTATGTCTTTTTGTGTGATCTACGAGGCAAGGTGATCACAGGACGGAGAAGTGCAGATTTGACCTATAACAGATACCCCCTAATGTGTGAGGTCAGAGAGAAACGATGGCCAAAATACATTATAAGTCCAAGTCAAAGGAAGAGCAAGAAACCGTAGAACCAAGTCACAAAAAACACCTGAAACAAAAATCAAGATCAACGAGCAATTACAATCTTGACATCATATAGAGGTGTAACATTATCTCCGATACATAACTAGGAGATGTATATATAGAGAATGGCCACTGAAATACAAGTGTGGATCCATGTCAACAGAGAGATCATAGCCATAACAACAAGTTGGATCTATGTCTCATAAAGAGCCAAAATGAGTGAGGCTCAATCTTGCGTAGCTTGGGGGATAACATAAATATGGTGATGCTATCATAGTCCCAAGGTCTTCCTCCAAAACAACCCAAGGTACAAACCCTAACCATGCGAATAAATGAGTTGAAGTCGAACATGGGGGGTATTGTTTGATTACTGGTCATTGATGTATACCGTTAACAAATGCGAGAACTTTCATCGATAATGATAATGGGGTCCAAGGTACCTATTATGATCCAACAAGTGTGAATAAGAGGACTTGAAGTCGAACACTTGAGGAACCTGTCGAATAAGAGACATTGATGTATTCCCATTTATTCAACAGTGAGGGAAACTGCCACTGATGACTGTAATCCCCAAGGTACTAACTGAAACTCTAAACTTCGTTCCCAAAGCATAATGGGCTAAGGTCGATGGGAAGAAGTCCGCTGGAAGGGAGGCATTAATGCATCCTCCATCATCCAACATGAGGAACACTCATAGGTATGAGCTGATGTGGAGTAGGACGAGTAACAAGATGAAACAAACTGACACCAGGATGGCCGACACATGAAGTCAAGGTAAACTGCAGAATGGCCGACACAAGTTATATCCTTGAATAATGAGCACGACACAAAGTGACTTAGGCAGTTTTCAACATAACGAGGAATGATATAAGTTTGCAATGTAGGAGACATAACAGACCCTCCATATGGTTGGAAGAATAACCAACCGGAGGAGTAAAAACTCGGAGATCAAGTTCACCCTAAGGTCAAAAACTAAAAACCCAACTGACATGAAAGACTCAAGTAGGTGCTATGTTGAAGGACATGACTGACTTAACTGCCTTTGAAACTGAAAGAGATGCAATACACCCTTCTTATCCCTTATTCTTTTTGGTAAAAGAATGTTCTTCTTGTTTATTTAATGAGTCCAAGAAAAATAGAAAACACAATAGGTCCAACCATGTAATAAGTTTAACGAGCCCATGGGAGGAAGACTCGGGACCTTCTTCATTGTTTACAGAGTTCAAAGAAGAGATAGAAGAATACTCTATAGTACTGATCTCTGGATTTTAAGGAGTCTAAAAAACTTAAACAATAACTCCATACACCTACTCGTGGATTTTAATATCGAGCCCAAGTAGGTTAATGCTCACCTGTTGTTTTCATGTTTAGAGAGCTTGAAAACCCTAAAGAGAGGCTCCAAAAGGCCTTTTCCGTATAGTTAGTCCCCTCCCCCGAAAAAGTATAAAACAATGAGAGGAGAACTCTTCTAGCCACGTATGACTAGAGTATTCCTTTTTCGTAAATAATCCACAAAAATCTGAAAAATGGTTAAACTTATACCTAAGTGGATGTCACTTCAAATCCTTTAACGAGTCTGAAAAGACAACTATACTCGGCAATCTTGTCATATTTAAAGAGTCAAACAAGAGCGTGAAAGAACTCTATAAAGATCTTTTTCATAAAGTTTTAACGAGCCCGAAAAAGTAAACTCGTGACCTCCTTACTATTTTTAATGAGCTCAAAGGAGATACAGAAAAATGCTCATAACTTCCTTACTATTTTTAACGAGCTCGAAGTGAAGGTAAAAAAAATGCTCGTAGCTTCCTTACTGTTTTTAACGAGCTCGAAGAAAAAGTGGAAGACTGCTCATGGCTTCCTTACTGTTTTTAACGAGCTCGAAGGAAAAGTGGAAGACTGCTCATGGATTCCTTACTGTTTTTAATGAGCTCGAAGGAAAGGTGGAAGACTGCTCATAGGTAGATCAATGTACAAATTAATGGCAGACTGCATTATAGACTCTAGGAAAACTTCATCAGAAGGAAGTATATTATCCCAGATGGAATGCATGTCTAAACATTCAGATGGAGTAATCACCTGGTCAATTTCCGAGACCCAGTCCCGAGAAGGTAAACATAAATTCAGAGGCTTCTTCTCAGTAGTAATTGGACTCAAGGAACAAAATGCTACATAATTTGATTGTGACATGGTAGTGCCTACTGACGAGGAACATACTTGGTCTATAGTTGGGTAATAAGAGGGATCAACAAATGTAAGCTGATCTATAGTGACAATGCTTTCGTTGTGAGGAAAATGCATCACACGAAAGAGCGTAGACACCACAGCCTGCATAGTATATACGTAATCATGCCCGAGGATCATATCAAAATCCTTAGGGTACTTTAAAACCATAAAATCAACTAAGATTGATTTTCCACCCAAAGTAACAGGTACCTGAGGGAGGAATCCCAACGGTTCACTAGGTCTTCTGTCGAAGGTCAACAGCCAATTAACAGTTGTAACAAGGTTAGGGAAACCTAAATCTCTCCAAGCATAAGGGGATAAGATACTAACAGAGGCTCCTTCATCTACAACACATCGGCGAACCACATGGTTGCTGATATCAACCTTTATCTGGAAAGATGTAGCAGAAGGAAGGCGAGGCCCAATTAGACTATTCCAATCAAAGGAAATGATCCCAGATCTTGGTAGGGGTTCACTCGGCACAGATGCAGTGCCCCCATTTTCAGAGACATCCGAACTAGTAATGCAGAGGACTTCACGGACAGGTGCATCAGTCTCTGAAGGACTGATGGGATCGGTTGAATATTGCATCGATTCGATCGCTTCACTCTCCAAAGGGATAATGGGGTTGACCAAAGCTTGCATTGGTTCAACCACTTTATCAATCAAAGGTTGATCAGGATGTTGGAGATCTATAGACAATTTAGGAGCAGAGGATCCTTCAGACATGGACCACACTCTCTGCACCTCTGGAATAGCAGGGCACCGGTGAGTAAGTTGATCTCCCTTACAAAGTTAACAAGGGAAATTTGACTTGCGTCCTATACGCTTAGACTCCGAAACAACAACAATACTCTCAGCATGACTAGCATTGGCTGACAGCTTGCCCCCAACATGAATTGCATTGGCTGGTTTCTCAGAAGCAGAAGACTTTTGAACTATGGACCACACTCTTTGCACCTCTGGAATAGTAGGGCACCAGTGAGTAAGGTGGTCTCCATCGAAAAACTTACAAGGGAACTTAAACTTCTGTTTATTAGATTTGTTGACAATGTCCACTTTTTCAGCATGACTTGCAGTGGCTGATTCAGTGTCTCCAGTATGACTCACGGGAACTGGTGACTTGTCATTAATATGACCAGCAGTGATCAATGACATGTCCTCAACATGAGAAATAGTGGTTGAAGACTTGCTTTCAGTATGATTTGCAGTGACTGAATGTTTTCTCCCAGCATGACCTCCAGAGGCCGGGTAGGTTCCCCGAGCATGACCTTCAGAGGCTGGGTGGGTGCCCCCAGCATGACCTTCATAGGCTAGGTGGCTGCCCCCTTGCTTTGGAATCTTCCTCCTATTCTTCCTCCGTTTATTCATTTTAGACTGCTGGTTACTAGTATTACTAGTTTCACCACATGAGGTAGAAGGAGGAGGAGAAGATGCTACTAGCGAAGCAGGCATAGGGTTTTTCTGCTCTTGATGTGAAGTGCTTACTTGAGAAGCATCAGGAGCATGCAAGGCATTCGGAGTGGAAAACAACCAAACCGGTAGCCCTATACTGAATCCCGGAAGATTCAAAGTATCCATTAAGGGAGTACCAATGTTCCCAATGAATGGAAAAGCACAAGGAGCCCCTTGAACAGGGATCCCTTGATCGGTGCTCACCGGGATGCTATCCATAGTTTTCGACTCAATGGGCCAAAAATATCTAAGACCAACTAGAAACAAAACGGCATAAAGAGCACACCACTAAAAATTTCCTAGGTAATCAAACCATGCAAATAGATGGCAAATACTCTCAGAAGTAAGTCTGGGATGATCAGGGCCCAGAACAAACTAATAGAGTATCAACAGTCAGTTACGTGGTGTCCTCCGGAGCTCCACTGGGTGCAGGCGCTTGAATCACCAAACCGCCTTCCTAGGATTACTGTTAGAGGGTTACCTTCCACGTTTGTCCGAGGTGAAGTGGGAATAACCGCCCACTCTACCTGTGTAGAATCCTAGAGTTCTGATACGAAGGCTACCATCAATAAGAAATAACCTAGGGGGACAGTCGTCAGCCTAGTCGAAACGCATGGGCAGGGTAACAAAGCCTGAAGTCCAAAAGGACCCCCGTACGCGAATCAACTCTGGTTTATGGTCAAAGGGAAAGT
Source organism: Larix kaempferi (assembly GCA_027924585.1). Taxonomy (NCBI): domain Eukaryota; kingdom Viridiplantae; phylum Streptophyta; class Pinopsida; order Pinales; family Pinaceae; genus Larix; species Larix kaempferi. The sequence continues at coordinate 1,949,528 of BSBM01000240.1, read as the reverse complement.
GAGGGGATATCCTCAACAATTCTAGTCTTCCACGGCCTTGTGCTTAGCTCTAGTTTAAGTAGAGTTTCCCAGGACTATTTGATATAGATGGATTTACCTAAATGAAAGTCGTACTACGATTGTTGAGTAATGAAGCCAATTCTGAGCAGTTTAAGGTGATTTAAGCTCGAAACTCTAGCCTAAGCTAATTGATGTCGTGTATTCCTAAAAATAAAAATGTTGCTAATAAATTTTATTAATAATTCCTTTTTAAGGGCTACTCCTTACTCAAGGGTTGTAGTGCGGTGTGTGGAATGGTTTGTATGAAAGTAAAGTGCATGTAAAGCAAAGCTTTCAAATTCACAAAAACTTTTTCTCTTTTCCATTTGTATTCTTTCAAAAACTTGAAACCTAAGCAATTCTAAAACAAAATCTTTTTGTATTTTCTTTTTGAATATTTCAAAGCAAACTAAACTACTTCGAAATAAAGCAAGATTTTACAACTGAGCTATTGAAACATTTTTTTGCTTTTTCTGATAAATATAAAAGAAAGAGAACTTTGTACAAAATCAAGCAAGATCTAACTATAAAGCGTGTGTAAGGCAAACATTTAAATGGCTCAAAGCAAACAAATCAAGAGACTCAATGAAGACTTGACTTACCAAGTTTTTGCAAAAGAAAAACTTGAGGCTTGGAAACAAAGTGAAAAAGAAACAAGGAAAAGAGACACTTATGATGGAAAGGAAGACCTAAACAGGTTGCTCCTAAGCATCAAAACCCTAAGAAAAAACTAAGCCAAGCAAAAAGTAAGCAAGCGAGCCAAGAATGACTTAAACAACACACGAACTCAACAACAAGAAGACTAGGAGGCTTTGACTCACTTAAGATGAACTGATAAAACAATCAGCAAGTGTCTAAACCAAGCAATCTTTTGGAAACAACCCTAAGGACTCAACTTGACAGTCAAGCCCTAATGAAAAAGATGAGACCAAGTGAAAGTGTTCTAAATGTTGCAACATACAACAAACATTCAAAGTGCAGGTATGTATGACTGCAACAGCAACTAGGGTGAAGAGATGCAGCTATGTCAAAAAAGAACAGCGTACAAACTTCACAAAAAGGGCTCGTAAGCGGCAAAGACACTTAAACAAAGGCTCAAGCAAGAAAAACAGGCTAAAAGAGATTGGAGAGGCTTACAAGACTCAACCGAGACATATGAGGTCTCAGGGGTCATTAAATACAGCAAAGCAACAGGATGGAACAGCAACCAAAGCTTGGAAAACAAACCCTAACAACAAAACAGGATACTACAGGAACATACACCACTGTGCAGTGTTACAACCAGTGTACACCAGGACAAGTACTCTACTGTGCAGTGCAAGGAGGGGAGTTCATCAGGTGAAAAATGCAGCTGTCAGTAGGGGAGACCAGCGTACATGCCTCAAAAGGGCAGAAACAGGCTTTGCAAACAAAAAACTGAGTTGAATCAAGTAGATAGAAAAGATTACATAGACCTACAAGGCCTCTCAAACAATAAAAAACTGAAACAAAGGCTGGAAGAAAACCAAAAATAAGTCTCCTAGAGCATAACAACTAAGCGGTTACTCCCCAATATGGTCGTCAGTCTATTGTTCGGGATTTCTACCCTATAGTGAGGAGATGGACACTACCAACTGGGTGGGGTTGACAGGTAAACACATTGATTATACTGCATTTAGTTACTGCAAAAGACATAGATTGGGATTTAAAGACATACCTCTTTTCAAAGTTTGATCCTAGATTTTGCTTGGTCTTTCACTTAATCTCCCGCTTGATCTCCTACTCGACGAACCTGCAATACAAAAGATACCTTCCTCAGTGTATCTTGACCATATAACATATGATGAAATCACAAAGAAATCTAACATCAACTATAATCAAGAATTAAGCCAAATAGACATACAATCCAATAGCTATCTTATTTGGGACAGGAATGGTGTTTCGACCCTTTTATTGTCAAAGAAACATGAAATCAGTACAATATACCTGATGTGTAGAGATGTTTCTGCAACTGGATCCTGGGCTCCTGCTCTTCACTCTGACTTGGAACTTTCCTCCAACGTAACAATACTTCAAGCCTTCTCTCAAGATTGTTTCTTGTGTTTTCTAACTAACCCCTCTCATAGCTCCTCCTTGTATTTATGGGACAAGGTAGGAAGTTTAGATCGAGAGGTGGTTGGATTGGGAGGTTGGGGAAGTTGCAGAACCAACTTCAACTAATCTCAATTCATCAAATTAATATATTTTTTATTTCATCTTAAGATGTACGCGGGTTTCATATAACCAGAGCAGCATACAGGAAGCAACTTTTATGCTTTACAACATGCGTTTACAACTTTTTGGGAGGTGTACGCTAGTTTCCCTTGAGGAGAGTAGGGTACAGTACATAGTTCTTGTATGCAGAGAGGGGCGTACATGTGGAAAAGGCAGAAGAAACTGCAATCTTTTCGGGTGAGGAGTGTACTTCTAGCAACAAATCATTTGAGGCAATCTAGCTCTTCCATCATTTATGTCCTTTTGTGTGATCTACAAGGCAAGGTGATCACGGGACGGAGAAGTGCAGATTCGACCTATAACACCATCCCAACTCCTTTTGATGTTGCATAACCCTCATATGTCTTACTGACATAATCTTTACCATTTCACTCATATTGTTTACCAATCATGCAGTGTAGGTGGAACATTATCAAAATATCCAATGGCGTTTAACCCGAAACCCATTTCCAAGATATGGGATCATTCCCATGAAGTTTGGCTTTTGCAGGCCCTCTCTCATTGTCTTACTACAATGTGCCTTCCTGACACACTTATTAAATAGCCAAACAATCAACAACATTTAACAATACAATTCAAATCTGATTGTTCCATAACCAATCAATGGCACTAATAATTAAATTCAATATGAATTGCAACTATGTCTACTGCAGAAATTGATTTTCTTAGCCATGAGGCTATCCTCATATTGCTTGGCTCTTGTAAATGGCACCATTTTGTCCATTATGGATTTATGTTTGCTACCGTACATGGACATCCACCTACAACATGTCCTCCTGACACAATTTTACATAATCCAAACAGTCATTAGTAATTATTAGCAAAATTTCAAATCTGAAATTTACAAATATGAGATTTAAAATTTCTAACTGAACTTAGAGTTCTCAACCATGAGATTCCTTCTCATAAGCTCTAATCAATTTTTTTTTTCTTTTCCTCAAATATGTTCCCTACAGAAATTAGATTTGCAACCATGATATTATTCTCATAAACTTAAATCAGAATATTTTCAGATTTGTTTCATGCATAAGTTAAATTTCACAACCATGGGAACCTTCTCATAACCTTTGGCTTTTGCACATGGTAGATTCCAACTTTCATCATGGACTTACCCACATCGCCATGCCCAGAACAATCTACCTGAAATCTGAAACTTCAATCAGCCAAACACTTTGTAAGTCTCTATGCATATAATATTTTTATTGCAGCCTTTACAATAGTCACTAAAGTGATCTTCAGAATTATAACACTCCATAATTCAAACACTCTCAACTATTAATATTTCAATGCAATGAAATGTATAGTCTTATGTTATATGCACCCTTAGCACAATAAAATTACAAGACACCATCACACCATCCATGCAATCAACTTAAAGCTTTTAAATGTTCATTAATTCATAGCTATATCATTTATACAACTCCGTCCTTCCAACAAAGCACTCTGGAAGGTTGTCAATCATGACTACCTTCATGCAATGCTTCCCCTGCATTCATAGCATCTCATGAAATGATCTCAGAATTATCATTAATTCATCATTTCATCTATTGCTCAATTGTAATGAAACATATACATATACCACAATCATGCATGCACACAATACATCTCCTCAGGTGTAACTACCCACATGCATGAATATTCACAACATTTACTCGAGTTTTTCATATGCATTCACTCAATGCTTAACTATAAGATTTATAAAATCTCTTAATGCACATCCACTCAATGCCACCTTGCATTGTTTCATGAGTACTATGCATTCAAGCATATTATGACTTAGTCATGACTATCTCATATAACATGCATTACCATAATCAGGAACACTAGTCCTCACTTGCTTTGGTTATTAAGCTTATAACCAACATACACATCGCATGATATATTTTATATGAATGCAATCTAAATTTCTAAACAGTCACATGGTATGAGGCCTCTTGCATTCACTACTCCATGATTACTAAATATGGTTCAAGGGAGTCTTACCCAACCCCCTTCCAACACTTATGCAATCATCATAAGTAAACCATTACCTGCATGGATCCCATTTACACCTTTGATGTTACCTGATCAATTGGTCTCTTACAGAGGATTACAGAATCCTTCCACCAATTTCTTGATCATGGATTTGCTGCACCATTCTTTCCTCATAATGTGGTGGGTCATATGCAACAACATCATCCACATCCTTAGCCATGCTTCGGTTTTCTTTGGTCCTACAACCAATGCGAACACGACTAATTATTAGAGACCACCATAGGGATATTAAGTGGCTCATTGCATATGTAAAACCTCTCTATTTTACCAATATGTAGTATCATATGTGTGCACAAACATCTACTCTTGCATCGTGCAATGTTTATTAATATGCCAGCCAAAGCATATTCATGCCATCCCTCTAATCTCTGGCATCTTCAGCATTCTCATGCCATAACTTTCTACACATCAAGCTCATAAAATATAAATACAATAGCAAAACAGGGTTAAGGGATTCTCCATTTCCAATCCTTCATCGCCACATGGGATTCCTCTTCCACATCATAGCTGGTATGATTTCATGGACTCTAGCAAACACACAAGGAATCATTAGATATGATTTAATCACCACACATTAATTCAATACATATACTCATGCATAATATTCTAACTTGCTACTTTCCAAGCATGCAATTCTAGAAATTGCCCATATTGACAACAATTTTGTCAAAACAGCCATTGGCACTTTTCTGCACTGCATAACTATGAGGTATGATAACCTCATTCAAATTCTATTCATACACCATTATTCCCTGCTGGACAAGCTTTCCAATTCCTATCCTCGTGCTCCATTCCGACTTCAGGTGTGGAAATTGCATTATTCCAAAAATGACAATTTTCTCCACAATTCTGCACATATTTACACAGTTGCAAATTATCCTGAACTTCCAACTTCAGCCACCTGTAGAAGCAAATCCATAAATATTCAGAAAAAAATTTCTATCGAGCGAAGATAGTCCATATAACAAGGAACTCGCAGATCTCTGTTACAATTCTCCATTCATCTTTTATAAAATTATGGGTTTGACTACTTTCCACTTTTCACATTTTTCCAAAATTCCAAATTTTGGGCCAAAAATGGCTATTTCCCAAACGGTGCATCTCTGGATAATCTTTGTCTAACGTGAATTGTCTGTCTTCATGAGAATAAGAAATGTTGAGTTCAATAAATTTCTTGAATCCTAATTACATGGTCACTTTCATCCACTGCAAGCTTTTCAAAATTCCAAAAACATGGCCTGGAATAGTGCTTTTTGGCCTTCTTGCACATCCCGACTCCACATCCTTTGGAGTTTGGCTCCAAAACTCTAAACTTAACATCGTTTCTGCTCCATGACTGCTCCATATCGTTTTTGTCTCAATCCGACCTTCTGTCAAGCGTCAGGACACTAATTTGTAAAAGCCATTAACTCCAATTTTGTGCCAAATTGGAGCATAATGGGCTCGAGATCTTCATTGGTTCATTCATGGCCCCCGTCAATGGCCTCAGAATGCCATTGAACTCATCAAATTCCGACCTTGCATGCTCCTGTATTCCAAAAAACAATTTTCGAGCTCTATACTTTTTTCTTTTTTTTTTAGCCACCTCGCAACCCGCATCCCGCAACCCAAAATTGCGGGTGCGGAAAGTCGAGTCGCGGTCATGGGGATGTAACCATCCTACAACCCGCACCCCGCAACCCGATATTGTGGGATCGGGGTTGCAGAAACCGAAACACAAATTTCCTCCAACTTTGCGTTCCCGCAACCCGAAACCCAAAATGCGGGTGTGGGATTTCGGGACTGCAATACGCGATTTTTGGAAAATTGCGTTCCCGAAACCCGAAATCCGCAACCCTGGAATGCTTCCGACCCTACAACTTCCAGGTTCCATATCTCCTTCGTCCCTTAGCCAAATGGGACGAGACTGGTACCGTTGAAAAGCTCTTTCCGATATCTATGAACATGTGTGATCATCTACCACATCTGAGAACTCTAACCCTGCCATTTTTCCAAATCAAAATGATGCACCAAACTTCACCAATACTGCGTTAAATCATTCTATTACTTGCCTGTAACTCAGAGTTTGGCCCAAGCAACCCTAGTGCTGCGAGCTGGGCTTTGATACCACTCTGTAACGTCCCCTTCCATCAAGTCGGTGTAAGGGAGGGAAACATGACCAATCTATCGAGCTTATTTGACAATCTCAGCCCCATACATTACTCACCATTTTGTAGGAAATAAAAACTTGTGTGTGTAGACTCATACTCAATATAAACACAGCGGAAATAAACATATTTGCAAGCACACAAACAGTAATGCATCATCATATCTAACACAAGCATATGATGGTTCATATGCAGAGAATTCAATCTCGTACTCATGATATGCATAGACTTCATGTCGATTTCATTAAGACAATCATTTTGTTTCATTAACATGGGCAATTAACATTTAGAATTAACACACTGCAAAACACATAATGCATATAATGTAAATCACAGAGAACACTTATCTTGAAGATGAAACTGTCCAAACAGTTGGCTATGTGAGAGCAACGTTCCACTCAACCATAGATACCTATCCAGCTTGTATTCTTTTAGCTAAGAGATCACCCTTGAGCTGGGTTGTGTATCCACTAAGGAGGAACTAGACAGGCTCACTCAAAGCCATGGTTTCACTCTACAGTTATGCTAAGCCAACACATAGTTGGGTTTATCAAGCATACAAATGAAAAATGAGGAGGATGCTAATCCAGTGAGCTCATCCACAGAGCTACAGGCATCTCAAGATAATTCCACAGTCAAGGCACCCACATTACCTACCCAACACAAGGAAGGTCCCCTTCTCTGCTGCACAGTCCCTCAGGCGTCCCTTCCCTCTAGTGCTCTTTAGGATGGGCATAGAAAGGTCCAGCTGCTAATTCCTTGAGATTCTATCCTTCACTGGGTTTATCAAGCAAACCCAACCTCTGCTTAGTCATTCACACTTGGATTTCTCACAATTCTGTCATCCAATAACTCAATCCCTTCACTTGATTTCTGGGCTGTAAAAACTGGGTTTTCCAATGGATTTCGGGTTATCTAATACTCTCAAATTCACCCCAATGTTCGTATCTATGGATCCCCCATTGGATTTTACTGTCAAATACCAAATTTGGGCGTTTTTGGCTCTTCAAAATGTGGGTTCTTGCAAAGTTGTGATTTCTGGTTTTTTTCACTGCTGGGAATTCGTAATGGATGAAAATTGATGCTGGGATGTTCAACAATGGAATGGGAATGAGGAAGAACCCATCCCCGTGAGGTAGAGTGACTTGTGGTACAAGAAAATAGAGCCCATACTTTGCCATACGAATTTATGGGCTACCCATGCTCCATTGAAGCCATGGACTGATTTCTTCAACAACTTTCTTACACATAATTAAATGCCAGCAAGTAATGTCAAATGGGTTCTCGAGGTGACATTTGGAAACCTATGGTTCAATCCCACATCCCCCTCACCACTCCCTAGTGGATACACATGGCCCCTTCTCATTAGTTTCTTCCATAGCTAGTTTTGATATTTTATTGTATGATGTTTATTTACATCATTTTTACAATGTTCCATGGCTAAATAGTACATGGGTAACATAATATATAATACTTGCCTTTTAAATAAAAATTTGAGCTTCCACTAGAGAGGCCTTGGCCTTGAGCTCCACGCTAGGAAAACATACATCCCATGTATACAATATTTACATTAAAAGTTAATATATCCTAAGGGTCAAAATGGGGTATTACAGCTTTCCTCATGCAGGGTATCTTTACCAAGATTTTTCTAGAGCTCCCGCTCCACACCTTGGATTTCCTTCTGCACTTCAAACGATAGGTCCAGTTGAAAAATCCTACATTGCCTCCAAACTGTCCTATGAGCAAAGGAGACTCTGCGACTATCCAAAAGGATCTGTTCCCTGTTGAGCCTCTTCCTCTTCACCTCTTCCTCCTGACAATGGTCATCCATAATGCTCGTCGAAGTGAAGTTTACTTGTACAATTACATTCCAGTTCCTCGTCAATGTCATGAAAAGGGATGGAATTTCAAATTTTATGTACCTATCAATTATAAATTTGATGACGGTAACATGTTTTTAGTGCCTGTCATTTTACATTTTATGTAACAATAGTCAAACAATTCATGTGTGCAAATGATCATTCCAGGAAATGTTGAATCTTTAATATCACGATAATGACACAGCAGTTGATAAATTTGGGGCTTGGGATGGAACCATGGTGGGATCGCCAAGCTCCTTGACATCATAATAAATATGTAGCAGCAAAGCATGGCATTAATAGGAAGGTCGTCCGATCATCCCATCTTCCCAGCAAACAAGAAAATACAATAACTTAAGCAATAACTAGCAATCTGAGCATGCAATGGCAGAGATCTCTTCTTTCTAAAAGAAATGAAATTACTTAAATTAATGTGTGGGGCATTCTCATGAAAACAAGTCTTTCTTTCAAAAATCAACAAAGGCACAATAATCAATAAACAATATGAAAAATAGAGTTCATCCTATCCCTATTGAATGCAACATGCAAAGCCATAGAATATTGCAGTAGTTAAACACAAAGGTCGATCCCACAGGTGGTCACCATATATATATATAAAAGATAATAGTGATAAAAATGGGTATATCAACCTCGAGAGCCTTTCTCCGTAGCGTCGTCATGGTAATTTCAGTTCAAGCAATGATCCCATATTTTTCTGGGTAAATAAATAAAATATATGGAGTATTTCCAGTCCACGCTAAAAGAAAGTGCATTTATGGTAACAAGCAATGATCCAAGCAATTACTACTTTTCAAAATCATCAATATAGAACCCCTAAGCCATACAAACCTTGAAAAAATTTGACATACCTCAAGCAAGCCGGTATTTTTTATTTACATCAAAGTTGGTACAGAATGCCACACTACACTCAGGTCACAAATGCATCTAACAAGCACACTGCACTCAGGTCACAAGCGCAGTAAACAAGCATAAATATGATGAAAATTTTCAATTCATTAAACCATGTAAATATTCTCAATCTTAATTACTAAACTTCTCAATTGCAACCAGTACCAAACTACTAATTTTACTAGTATTTGTTTACGACGGATAAGTGAATTTGGTGGACGTCGATTTGATGAGTTTAAATTATGCATGCCTATACTAGACATGGTTAAATTTCAAGAAGACATGTCAAATACGTTCCAGTGAAGCAAATACATTCTACACGTCGTCAATTTCCAGGCCTGAAGTCTCACGAATTGCTGGATATTGGTACAATCACTCGAAAAAATCTATAGAGATGATATCTTACTCGAGCAAAATATACAGAGATGATATCCTGCCATACTGTGATAATTACCGTTCCCCATCCATTGTAATATCCTAGGAAATTTTTAACCCAAATATTAACTCAAGTTTAGAATTTTAAATAAAATTTGCTTGTCCATTTTTTAATCAATTCACCGAACAGAGCAGGAAGTCAATGACGGGTAAGGAGACTTGAAACTGAGTTTGGTAAGATGAATTTTTAGTTCTGGAATTTATATGGGACAATGTGCAGCAGAAAATTTGACAATGGAAAATTGAATCCTTTGTACAACGTACGGAGACCATTTATGTTTCAGACATCATCTACCACTAAAGCCTACCGCAATGCTTTCTGGGTACATCCGCATATACAAACAAGACCGGGAAGGATAGTCATGTTTTATGATATTCCATGGGTTTTTGGTTATGTTCATAATGATAAATGATCAGTCTTGGAATATTTTGCAGAGAATTGGGGCTTTTAGTCTCTTCCGGGATTGTGGAGCTAGTCTTTTTCAAAACTTCACAAACATTGTCTAAAGGCCACTAAATTCAAGAAATGATGGATTTTATGGATACTGTAATGTCTCAAGGACCTTCTCCAACTGACGGAATAACAAAAGAGTGCACAGAATGAATTTTATAGATAAAATGGCAAAACTAGTCAAATTTAGGCATCAAACTAGCTAGTCTTGGATTTTGACATGGTAAACTGCTTGAAAGAAATGTAAACTCCGTTCTGATGATTATATTAAGTCTGATATTAATTATTATGGCCAATAAAAATTCAATATAGATTTCAAAACAATTCTTTTATCTTCTAGTGCTTGCTTTGCAAATAACAATGCCTCACAGGCTATTTTCTTCTTACATGAGCTAGTAGAACAAAGAAGAGAGGAGAGTATTATTGTGGATCTGTACTGGAAGTATTTATCATCCCATATACTTGTTAGATGTCTGAAATTGATGCAATCTGAATGTAAAGACCTTCCATGAAAGTCATAACCTTATGGTTCTCCTCTTCTAGGAAAATCACCTCCAATCTGGCAGTGGGAAGAGTAGAACTGAGAGAAGAGAGGGGGAACTCGATCTGCACTTGATATGAGGAAATGGAAAGCCTCTTATGTATGAAAATGACCACTGATTGGCCTCATAGAATATTCTGAGAACACCTTTCCATATTACTCTTCATCTTTGGTGTTTTCTCCTCAATCTTAACTGCAAAACCCCTCCAATGGAAGCCTCTTCTCCAATCAGGTTATAGATCTTCACTGCTGCTCAATAATGGAAGTCACTGACTGTAACACTATCTATTGTACCTGCATAATACTCATAGAAAACTCACAAGGCCTTGGGGCACATCTCCCAAGAGAAATTGTTGAGGCACATCACTCAACAGTTGAGGAGCTCAGAGCTCTCAAACCAAAATTGCAAATGACAAAAGTTGTCAAATGGAGTTGGTTGGATTCTTTTATAAACTCCATGATGACCTAATGAGCAAGTTGCTTAGCTTGGTAACATGTGAGAGTAGGTTACCCACTTGCCCATCCTATTCCAAAGCCATGAGGGTGCCATCTTGAGATAATTAGCAAGTTTTGTCTTTGAAAAACTTTCCTTCCTTTACCTTCCTTTACTGAAATTGGCAAGTGCGCCTTAGTGAGCTTTTCTAGATGTTTCTACTTTCCTTCTGATTGCTTTTCTTTATCTTTCCACTTTCTTTACTTTCCTCTTTTCTGCTTTTTCCAGTTTCTAATTTCTTTTCTTGCCTTCTTTCCTCTAATTGATTCCTTGCTTTTCCTGAGATTTTGCCACTTAGGCAAGATTGGCCCTACTTGCTCAAATTCGACTTCCTAGTCTTGTCATCACCACTTGGCAATAATTATTAGCCAAAATTATTAATAAAAATATTACAAACTCAATATTACTCCAAAATTCAAAGTTTAATTAATTACTTAATAATTAATCAACCACTATGGTATAATTTCCTCACAAATACCCCATTAATTAAATTCTCATTTAATTAATCACTTAGACTTAGTCATGGGGTTAATAACTACATGGGGGGGGGGCTCCTTGTCCATTTAATTCCCAAATACAACCTTAGGCATCTTCCATAAGGTAGTTTCCATGCTTGCTCATTAATTACATAATTATTGCCTAGGTGAATTAGGCAAAATTTACCCCATGGACCATAGCAAAATTTGGGGACATGACATCCGTCCCATCCGTCTTCATTACTAATTTTTGAAAAATAAATATTTATAAGTCTTAAATCTGTAATAAAAAATTAGTATCATCGCTATACTCAATGTGCCAAATCAAATAAAAATTAGTAACCTCGCTATACTCAATGTGCCAAATCAAATAAATATTAGTAACCTCGCTATACTCTACTCAATGTGCCAAATCAAATAAAAATTAGTAACCTCGCTATACTCTATTGAGATATTGTAACTTCAAAAAATATTATATTTGTACTTTATTATTCTGGAGATGTTTCATTCCTCCTTGAAAATCTTATTGTATATCCGGAGATGTTTATTCCTCCGTCGGAATGTGGTAACTCGGGTTATTAGAATTCCCTAGTGGGGGTCGGCCCTGTATGTGTTATGTGGGTCAAAGGGTTATTAGACCACCCTAGAGGGTTCGGCCTAGTCAGTTGTAGTGGGGTATTTAACCCATTGGTTAAATACGAGCCGACATGTTTTGTGTAAAAGATAAGTCGGAGTAGTGTATAAATAGAGGAGGTGTATTCCTCATTTTACACACTCACTCACTTGAGAGTAGCGCACCGGTAGAGGAGAGGTCTGCTATGATGGAGGAGGAGATCATGTCTTTGGTTTGCATCTTTGTATATTGTTGTTCATCTATATTGAGGAAGCTTTACTGGGTTTTCTACCCCATGAGGGTTTCCCAGGATAAATCTGTGTCTCTTGTGTTTATGCTATGCTTGTTGTTTCTTCAGTGATCCTATATATGCTATTATTGTGAAATGGAATGTAATGCTGCTATTTTCTATATTAGCATATTAAATATTAACATGGTATCAGAGCTAACCTGAAGGAAGGCAATGTATGGCACTTACGACACTTGCTTTACTTACGACAATTTGAAGGTTAGGGTTTTATATAGCAAAAACCAGTCATCGTGGAACTTTCACCATAAATCCATTTTGGCAAAGGTTCAGGATCTGAAACCTTTATATGGCGTACATAACATCTCCAGGTATCTTGTGTCCAAAGGGTACCCTCAGATTCGTTGTACTTTGTAAGTTATGATCAGTACAAGTTAGGGTTTCTGCCTCTTCCAGATCTCAGTCAAAATCAGGTGACCTGGGAAAAAAGGTCATAACTTGGGCTAGGAAGATCCAAATGAAATTTCATAAAAATTGACAGGTATTACACAGACTGTAATATCTCAATAAAAATTTTCAAAGGCCGAAGTTGAACCAGTGACACGTGGCACGCCGTACAAGTTCGCTCTCCTGTTTTATCCCATAAACAGGTCACGTTGCGACACTTGGCATAACTTGGGCTAGGAAGCTCCAAATGAAATTTCGTAAAAATTGACAGGTATTAAACAGACTGTACTATCTCAGGAAACATTTTCAGAGGCCGAAGTTGAACCAATGACACGTGCCATGTCGTACAAGTTCGCTCTCCTGTTTTACCACATAAACACGTCACGTTACGACACTTGGCATAACTCTCTCTCAGAAAATCCAATTGAGGTCAGACCTATCGGGATGGAAAGATGACAGGTCAGGCTACCACAGAAAAATTTGTCAGACCCTGTGGAGCAAAAATTTCAGAGTTATAGCAAAAACAATCAGGTACATATTTCTGTTAAAACAGAATTATTTTTGGAGCACCTTCATTCATGGCTTCCGAAATTTAGGGTTTCGGAGAAAGTTAGAATTTTTGGAATCGGAATGCACGACTGAATGCTACTCAGGAAAATCGAAATTTAGAGACCAAGATCGAATTTTTTTTTTGGTTGGGTAGAAGACCGAGCTTGATCAAACCCCAGTTCGGGATTTTGATCGGAAAGATGGAAAATTAGGGCTTCAGCAAAAGTTGTAATTTTTGAAGTCTGTAACCACGGCTGGAAGCTCCTCAGAAAAATAAGAGTTTAGAGCCTTGGATCAAAGCTTTTGATTGGATAGAAGGGTGGGCTTCATCAAACCCTAGTTTGGGTTCCTATCTAGAAGATCCAGAAATTTCGAAGGCAATTTTGAGGGGTCAAATTTTGGAGATTTCAAAATTGAAGTATGCTAGAAAGACACATCCTTCCATCCATTCAGAAGTGTGAAAGTCAAAGATTGAATTTTTAGGGTTTCTCTAGCAAACCCTAATCAAGCTCCAGATCAAGTTTCAGGGGGAGTTGAGGCTAAGGCCTTACATAAGAAGACTACAAGAAGTCTTGACAGGTATGACTTAAGGAGGTTCAGGTATGTCTTGAAATCCGATTCTTGATTAAGTTCATGATGTGTTTGTCTTCATATTATTTATTAGTACAATCTTGATTAATGTTAGAATTGTCTTATCACCCTAGTAACAGTATGAATGCATGTGAATGATCGAAGACATTCATTGATTAGGGCTATATGATTGTACTAATGCATTATGGTGTTGTGTGAGGTTGATGTTGTCTGCTAACAAGATACAGGTACATCACCATGACAACATGAAGATAAAGACTCATCCATAATCTTTGTTCTACTTATGAGGTATGTATGACTTTGTTATATTATGCTTAACCTATGAGACATGCAGGTTCTAGCTCAGGATCTCTAAATCATTGAAGAGATTGTTTAGGTATGTTGTACATAACTAAGCAGGTATACTAATCCAGGTATGTTTTCCTATGTCAAGTTAGAATCTTACCTTGTGTTAGGATCCCTTATATAAGTATACTTGGTATGATTGGTTATGCTTATTCATAAAGCTAGTAATCAAGGGTTTATGAATATTATGTCTTTTATCTTGATTGATGATATCTTGAATACTAATGTTTATTATCTATGATCATACATATTTACAATTATAATGTTTTGATAATATTTACAATATACTAATGAATGTATGTTTGTGTATGAGATCATGAGGATAACACTAGTGCACACTTGAGCATGCACAGTGGTACAGAATGAATAGAAGTTCAAAAGACATTTAGAAGGTCAAGCAGGAGGCAACCACACAAACATAAAAGATAAGTATTTGAGTTGTTATTTGAAATAGTAAATAGATTGTATGGATATTTGTATTCATGTTGAGTGTAAACATTCATAGAGCATTGAACAGTATACTACTATTATGCATATGATTGGTAAGTTGGACAAAACATTCCATTGTAGCTTATCTAGAATGAAAACTCTTTGCTGACATGCTGAGAGCTGTGCACACTCTCGATAGTATGTTTTGGTAGAGATGGAAGGCATCTAGATAGCCACTGTATGCATACAGGATATGGAAAAGTGTTGTGCCATAGTATTGGTCAAGATAGTTACATAACTATGTAAATGATATATGTATGCATAATAGGTTATCATGATTTCATGATTATGAAGTATTACTAATCATGTACTTAATTTTGATTTGTAGGAAAGATCATGAAGAATGATGAACACCGAACAAATGATGGATGTTCAACAAGAAGATTTACAAATCAAACAAAATATAGAAGGCTCGTGGCTAGAAGATTCTCTTAGAAAGAGGAAGAGAATCATGACGAGATGTTTGCTCCAAGTGACTAGATAAGACCATTCTCTTAATGGTGTAATTAAAGAAGAAGTGTGAATCAGGTTCTGTATGGGTACCCAGGATCAATAGTCAATTGATGAGCTTAATGGGTGATGTGGATCACAACCTTTGCTACAAGGTTGAATATGGTTTCTATACACATATGAAATGGATGCAAGAAGGAACTCACCACAGATTTCGAATGATATTGAGGCTCATGGCTGCAGAAATGAAAAATGAAAGATATCAGATTGATGCATTACTTCCTAGGTCTGGAAGTATGGCAAGGCTCAGAAGAAATCTTTCCCAACCAGGGAAAATATGTCGATAAATATTAAAAGGACTTGATGTGTTGGAACGGCCACTCTCATGGATTCCAACTCGAAGCTGTTAGCGGATGACTCATCAGAGTTAGTAGATATAACTTTGTACAGACAAATTATTGAGTCATTGATGTATCTAACGAATACTAGGTCAGATATATGCTTTGCTGTGAAACACCTTGAGACAGTATCTAGTGGAACCTAGATGAGTTCACCTGATAGCTGCAAATCATGTGATGAGGTACCTAAAGGATACGATAGAATTTGATCTATGTTATCTTGGAGATCATGACTTCAGATGGCTACATAGATGTTGATTGAGCAGAAAGTGTATCAGACAGGAAGAGCACATCAAGAAGATGTTATTGTCTGGGATCAGCCATGATCTTGTGGTTTAGCAAGAAGCAGTCTAGTGTGGCTCTCAGTATAAGCGGAATATATGGTTGCCTGCTCTACTAAGTTGTGAATAAGTATGGCTTCAAGATTGTTTGACTTAGAGATAGACCCAACTATGATCCTATGTGACAAACAGAGTTGTACCAAAATGGTAGAGAATCCAGTGTTCCATGATAAGTCAAAACACATAGAGATCTGACATTTCTATATACAAGATATGGTGCAAAAAGGAATTAAAGTTCGAATTTGTAACAAGTTGTCAATGTACTAACCAAACCTCTACCTCAAGTAAAGTTTTCCAAGACAAACTTAATATAGTTTAGAAGGACCCTCCTCGAAAGGGGGAGTGATGTGATCACTTATGATGAGATTGCCTACATCGACAGTGAGGTCGATGATGTGGATACTTATATTGGTTATGCCGACAGAGAGGTTGGTGGATGGTCCTTAGACAAGGTCTAAGTTGATGAGGGGATTGCATAATCCTTGAACACATGTTCTAAAAGGATCCGTAGACATATGTCTCCGAGAAAGAAGGGGGATTGCATCATCCTTGAACACATGTTCTAAAAGGATCCGTAGACGTATGGTCTTCGAGAATGAAGTCCCTAGTGGAAAAGGGGATTGTATCATCCCTGGACTTCAGTCCTAAACAGAACCGTAGACAGATGTCTCCGAGAATGTGGTCCCTAGTGGATGAGAGGATTGTATCATCCCTGGACTTCAGTTCTAAAGTGATTCGTAGATAGATGTCTCCAAGAATGTGGTCCCTAGTGGACGAGAGGATTGTATCATCCCTGGAATTCAGTTCTAAAAGTGATCCATAGACATATGTCTCTGAGAATGTGGTCCCTAGTGTACGAGGGGATTGTATCATCCATGGACACATGTCCTAAAAGAGATCCGTAGACATATGTCTCTGAGAAAGTGGTCCCTAGTGGACGTGATAGGACTGCATCGTCCCTGAGCGTTTGGTTCAAAATGTACATGATAGGATTTCATCATCCTTGGACTTATGTTCTAAAGTGATAGGGATTGATCATCGCGTAAGTGGATCAGGATTGCATCGTCCTTGGACTTATGTCCTAAAGTGATAAGGATTAATCATCCTGTAAGTAGATTGGGATTGCCTCATCCCTAGACATGGTGAGATGTCTTAAAGTGATAAGGACTAATCATCCTGTAAATAGATTGGGATTGCCTCGTCCCTAGACATGGTGAGATGTCTTAAAGTGATAAGGACTAATCATCCTGTAAATAGATTGGGATTGCCTCGTCCCTAGACATGGTGAGATGTCTTAAAGTGATAAGGACTAATCATCCTGTAAATAGATTGGGATTGCCTCGTCCCTAGACATGGTGAGATGTCTTAAAGTGATAAGGACTAATCATCCTGTAAATAGATTGGGATTGCCTCGTCCCTAGACATGGTGAGATGTCTTAAAGTGATAAGGACTAATCATCCTATAAATAGATTGGGATTGCCTTGTCCCTAGACATGGTGAGGTGTCTTAAAGTGATAAGGACTAATCATCTTGTAAATAGATTGGGATTTCCTCGTCTCTAGACATGGTGAGATGTCTTAAAGTGATAAGGACTAATCATCCTATAAATAGATTGGGATTTCCTCGTCCCTAGACATGGTGAGGTGTCTTAAAGTGATAAGGACTAATCATCCTGTAAATAGATTGGGATTGCCTCGTCCCTAGACATGGTGAGATGTCTTAAAGTGATAAGGACTAATCATCCTGTAAATAGATTGGGATTTCCTCGTCCCTAGACATGGTGAGGTGTCTTAAAGTGATAAGGACTAATCATCCTGTAAATAGATTGGGATTGCATCGTCCCTAGACATGGTGAGATGTCTTAAAGTGAGAGGGACTGATCATCCCGTAAGTGGATTAGAATTGTATCATCCTTGGACCTATGTCCTAAAGTGAGAGGGATTGATCATCCCGTAATTGGATCATGTGTATTGCAGGATATGCTGCTATTGTGTATACTTGTATTGATGAGGATACTTGTATTGATGATATGTATACTTGTATTGATGAGGATACTTGTATTGATGATGTGTATACGTGTATTGATGAGGATACTTGTATTGATGATATGTATACTTGTATTGATGAGGATACTTGTATTGATGATGTGTATACTTGTATTGATGAGGATACTTGTATTGATGATATGTATACTTGTATTGATGAGGATACTTGTATTAATGATATTTATACTTGTATTGATGATGTTGTAGATCGTGATGATCCAGATGCTGTAGATCAAGATGATCCAGATGTTGTAGATCGTGATGATCCAGATACTATAGATCATGATGATCCAGATGCTGTAGATCAAGATGATCCAGATGCTATAGATCGTGATGATCCAGATGCTGTAGATCGAGATGATCCAGATGCTGCTGATCGTGATGGTCTAGATGACGATGCTGCTGATCGTGATAGTCTAGATGACGATGCTGCTGATCGTGATGGTCTAGATGATGATGCTGATGATCATGTGATGACGATGCTGCTAGTCGTGATGATCGCATGATGACGATGCTGATGATCATGAGGATCCAGATGTTGATGTTGTTGTATTTGTTCGAGTGGTGCAGAAGATGAAGACTCAGTACTAAAGATGTTGATGTTCCAGTATTGAAGATGTTCCAGTAACTGCTTGAGTTACTGATGATGTTGAGAAATCTTCCAATGATTTATAGATGTATCATGTATGATGTTGATGACTCCTTGCTCGTGAGATGCTGTTATAATATCCTTCTCGTTAAGGGGGAGTGTTGAGATATTGTAACTTCAAAGAATATTATATTTGTACTTTATTATTCTGGAAATGTTTCACTCTTCCTTGAAAATCTTATTGTATATCCGGAGATGTTTATTCCTCCGTCGGAATGTGGTAACTCGGGTTATTAGAATTCCCTAGTGGGGGTCGGCCCTGTATGTGTTATGTGGGTCAACGGGTTATTAGACCACCCTAGAGGGGTCGGCCAGTCAGTTGTAGTGGGGTATTTAACCCATTGGTTAAATACGAGCCTACATGTTTTGTGTAAAATATAAGTCGGAGTAGTGTATAAATAGAGGAGGTGTATTCCTCATTTTACACACTCACTCACTTGAGAGTAGCGCACTTGTGGAGGAGAGGTCTGCTATGATGGAGGAGGAGATCATGTCTTTGGTTTGCATCTTTGTATATTGCTGGTCATCTATATTGAGGAAGCTTTATTGGGTTTTCTACCCCATGAGGGTTTCCCAGGATAAATCTGTGTCTCTTGTGTTTATGATATGATTGTTGTTTCTTCAATGATCCTATATATGCTATTATTGTGAAATGGAATGTAATGCTACTATTTTCTTTCTTAGCATATTAAATCTTAACATACTCAATGTGCCAAATCAAATAAAAATTAGTAACCTCACTATACTCAATGTGCCAAATCAAATAAAAAATATTAACCTCGCTATACTCAATGTGCCAAATCAAATATGCCACGTGTCACAATATGATCATTCCACGTGTCACCCTAGGATACTAGATATAAACATTTTAACAACAAAATTTATAGACGTTTTGCTTTAAAGACTTTGCTGGAAAGTGGAAATATTCTCAAAGAAAGAGCGGCCGCTCATTCTCCAAGGTGTTCTATTGTTACAAGTCCCTCGTAAATGAAGGGTCGACTGACCCTTCTTATTCCCAATATTCTTTTCATAATAGTTCGACACGGAAAGAAGGGTCAGTCGATCCTTCTTGTGTGCTCCATTGTGGCAATAGATTAATTGCTCGATAAAGGTTTTAACAATTAACTATGAAAAGAATGGGCGCCCGATCCTTCGTGTCTTAAAACGGAAGTCGAGAAAAACCATTTTTATATGATATACCTTCCAAGGTGTTCTATTTTTTCAATTCCCTCCTAATCGAAGGGTCGGCTGACCCTTCTTATTTGCAATATTATTTTCATAATAGTTCGACCCTGAAAGAAGGATCGATCGACCCTTCTTATTCCCAATAATTTTTTCATAATATTTCAACACTGCAAGAAGGGTCAGGTCGATCCTTCTTGTGTTCTCCATTATGGATATAGCTGAATTGGTTGATAAATGTTTTCACAATTAACTACGAAAAGAAGGGGTGTCGATCCTTCTTGTCAAAAAACGGAAGTCGGGACAACCTATTTTTATATGTTATAACTTCCAAGGTGTTCTATTTTTACAATTCCATCAAAATTGAAGAGTCGACCGACCCTTCTTGCCGGAAAACAGAAGTCGGGACAAACCATTTTTTATGTTACAACTTAGCCAATTGACTTGTTATTCAAACAATGACTGAATATTTTAGACATTGAACTTTTCGTCTTAAAATTTTGAACATTTACAAATGAAAATTGCAATTTTCAAATAAAAATTTGCATTTTTTTATTTGAAATTCACACTTTTCAAATCAGAAATTGCATTTTTTATTTTAAATTCACAATTTGCAAATCAAAATTTGCATTTTCTTATTTAAAATTCACATTTCAAATCAAAATTTGCATTTTTTTATTTAAAATTCACACTTTTGAAATCAAAATTTGCATTTTCTGATTTGAAATTCATACTTTTTGAATTGAAATTCATAGTTTTATAACAAAAAACTACAATTTTAAGGTTCATAAGTTGTCAAAAAACACACTATTCGAATAGGATAACACACTTTTCAAATACAATAGTGCCACTTTCAGAACCCGTTTTTGCACTATAGAAAGGTTGATATTGACACTTTCAAAGTCTAAATTCACACTTTCTTAGTCCAAAAGTTGCCTAATTTGTCCAGATTTAATGAAATTGGCATTCAAGTGGCACACATTGGAATCTCTTCACAAATTGAGTTGGAATGAGGCTTCTAGAAGGAATTAGACCCATGGAGTACTTGAGAAGTTTATAAAAGACAAGAACAAAGAAGGAGAGTGGCTTTTGATCATTTCTCATTTTGCATATTGGAGAGCATAGCTTGTCCATGCTTGTGGAGTGTTTACTCTACTTGCCTTACTACCAATTTCAAGGGTGAAAGATTCCCATCCTAATTGGAAATTGGAGAGGCCATTCAAACCTTTAATTTGGAGCTACAATGGATTCATTGGTTGCAGTTTGAAGCTACAGGGCTTCTTGTGATTCCCCACCTTCCTCACTTTTCTCTTCATATTTTGGCTCTTGGAGGAAGGGCGCACTTGGTGAGATGTTGATCTATTTGGGGGAGCTCTTATGCCCCCATTTATTTGTAATATGATGTATTTACTCTTAATTTTCTTCTCAAAAGATCCTCAGGTCGAAATAACAAGAAAAACTATGTCAAAATACCAAACAATGTCTAATGGTGCCATTTTCCTCATATATTGTTATGAAAGCTTGAAGTTGTTTTATTTCAACTTGTATCAGTTCATATATGTAATTTTTATGATGTATGGAGATTCATTAATTTCCTGAATAAGTTTCATATACATTACCTAATCCTTTGTAACATAAATCTTGAATCTCATAGCGAATGGTGAAGTTTACCTAAGACATGTTTACAAACCTCTGATTTATGGGAGTTGTAGCAGCCTTTAGGAACTAATTAATGATGCATTTGGGATCCCATTTAAGTACTTTAACAATCCCATGTCTCTGTTCTGAAATTTGGGAGGGTTGTACTGCATTTGGAAAGCCAATTTCATCCCCTACCCTTGGGGGTTTTGAACCTCGGATTGACTAGTAAATTTCCCTATTTTTTCCTGATTGTAAATGAAGGTTGCAGAAGTCTTTTAAGAATGTCCAAGCATCCATAATCCTCCTTTTTATGTCTTAATACATTTAAAACACCTCCAAATCCAATTCAAAAGCATTTGGAGCAATTTGGAAGCATTTGAGTCATTGCTAGTCTAAGGGTCGAATTGGCCAAAAATTGCAATTTTGGGCCAATTTTACCAAATTTATTCAAAATGGACACTACAAAACATTTCATTAAATTTTGCACCATAAAAAGGTTTCCACGTCATGATATTTGATCCATCTATGCACTTTATAGATCCAAAGTTAATATGAGTCTACATTGATTTATTTTATTATATTGAATTTTTTTTGTATTTTTGTAGTTTTTTATTTTTAACAAGGTCATTTTTATTTAATTTTTTTAAGACATTTAAAAAAAATAGTTGCAGATCTTCGCTTTACATTTTTCATATTAATTCTTTTTTTTGAGACAACATACGTAATAGATGTGACACATCTCACCCACCTGGGTTGTAAAAAGTGCCTCTCAACACAATAAGTCGCTATAGAATCCCTACATAAAACCTTGGAGGAGAAATCCATAGAGTGTATAGAAAGCCTTAGAGAACACATCCATAGAATTTGAGGATCTATAAGCCAAACTTCGAGTAGAAGGAATATGAAAGAAGAAATCCAGTATTTAATATGAAAAAGAACACACAATTACTTTTAAGAATCTATTATACACAAGTTTCCATGTGACCATACATGACAAACAATTGTTGATAAGTTAATGTTGGAAATATAACATTTAAAAATATATATATGTTATATTTGGAGATAGTGAAATCTTGATAGAGATAAGGATGCTAATAACGTAGCTATGAATTCTCTAATAATGTAACAAAGTATATTTACAAACAAAAATTATAAGACAAGTTTGTAGTGTTGTAAAATTTCTTCAAAGAGTAGGCCCTATTTACTCCACTTCCACCTTGCAAATTTATTGAGCACTCATGTTCAAGTGAATTTAAGTATAGGTAAATGATGGATTCCAAAGTGTATCCATCATGCAACTATTTGAACCTTAGTTTTGGATGATTAAGCATGCCCATGAGTAATGTTTTTCAAACTTGTGTTTGATTTCCCTTCTTTAGTATGACTTGCCTTGAAGTATTCAATATATTTTTGTTGAATTATTATTTGAGAAGTTCATAAAAACATTGGATAACTATTTTTTAGTTTTTTTTTAAAAAAAATTGTAATTTATTTAATTTCTTTTAATTATTGCACCAAGAGTAGCGAGGTTCTATATAGCGTAACATGGGGAGATGTTGTAATGTAACGTTATGTAATGTTATGTAAAGTGACATTCCCAAAAATAAGAAGTAATAATTTTTTTTATGTAAGCTCATATGTCACCAAAAATAAAAAGTAATTAAAAAAATGATCCTAGTTCATAAAATAAAAAAAATTAAAACCAACATAGATCCATGTTAAACCTGGATATATTAAGCATACTGAGAGGGATCCAATTTCTTGAGGTGTAAATTGTTTCTTAATGTGTAAAAAAATTAAGATAAAAACATATTATACCTCAATAAATTGGACTTGTCTTGGTACTTGATATCATAGATTTAATGTCATAACATATGGTTAAATGTCATTTTTAGCATGTTTGTATCTACAAATCATTATATAATGACATTGTATTGATCCTTTTTTTTATCATGTCAAAATTATTTAAAAGCAATACGATAGATTTGCTTAATTCAGTACACATTTAATATCTTTTACATAATGGGAGGAATTTTGGGTTTGGTGAGCCCTTCACTATGTAGGAAATCGATATACCCCATCAAAGGGTTGTGGTTTAGTTTAGGGGAAAATCCAACTTTTAGCTCTCTCCCATAATATAAAGACAAGCACCACTCCCCCAAATCCAATCTCTATTCCCATCCCTAAAGCTATCAATGACATATTTTCATCCACTCGACTCAACCATCCCACTTGAACATTATTCCTTGAAGTGCTATTATTGTCTTATGCATTTTTTTTTTCACTGCATGTATCTAAAGGACACCCCCATAACTTTGAAATTAAGTTACATTGAAAGTAGAAAATTGTGTCCCTGTTGGGATTCTTCTGGATAGGTTGTTTGATGAAACATTTAAATACCCAACCAATGCAATTTAGAGAGTTCTTTTGGTATCGGTCCACTCAAATTATTTATTGCCAAGTCCAACTGCTCCAAAGTAGATATCTCACTAAGAGATATAGGAATTTGCCCTTTCAATTGATTCTTGGATAAATTCAGCAATCGTAAGCTACTCATTCTTCCTATGGTAGTAGGGATTTGTCCGGTAAGATTATTGCTAGACAAATCAAATACAGTGTTTGAAGGCAACTCATATGATAGACTAGTCTCCCTTCCTTTCATGTCAATTGTCATTTCTTGATATAGTGTATCGATGAGATTGACATTTTTTTTGTGGAGATACATTGATTGCAAATCCATAGAGCCTCTCCAGATGATATGGTATTGTTCCACTGAATTTATTGTTGGATAAATCCAACGTATACAATTTGTTGAAATTTGTGATGAATTGAGGAATACCACCATGCAAACTATTATGACCTACATATAAAATTCTCAAATCATGAGAGTGTGAAAAGAATGAGGGAAGCTCACCTGTCAATCCATTTTTAATTAAATTTAATAGGTGAAGTTTGGTACAATTGGCTAAAGAGGTTGGGAGAGTCCCATAAATGTTATTAGAGTGAGCAAAGAAAATAATTATAGAAATGCAATTGCCAATGCCCCGAGGAATGTCCCCCTATAAGTTGTCTACTCATATATCCAATCTCTCTAATGAAACCAAACCACTAATACCATTAGGAATTTTCTCAATTAAATTATTTAAATCTAAATATAAATCAATCAATGAATAAAGCTTTCCTATAGCTTTAGGAATGGTTCCTATCAAACTATTATTTAAAAGGGAAAGATATACAAGTTCCTTCAAATTAGCAATGGCTTCGGGTATATATCCAGTAAACCTATTTGAATCCAAGAGTAGTATGGATACTTTACTCAAATTAGCAAAAGCTTGAGGGATGTTACTTGTAAAGCTATTGGAATCAAGATAAAGAGTGGTCAATTGATTTAAATTAGAAACAATTTCAAAGCGTGTGCATTTAGTTCTTCGCTATGTCCGTGTATATATTTATATATATATATATAGAAGTTGTCTAAAAATGTGATTATTTTGTTTGTCTGATCAAAACTTGGTTGGAATTAAGTGATTTGTGTTAATTAAATAGTTTTTTTGAATATTTAGATGAATTCAACATCTTGGAAAACCCCCAAGACATCCAAATTATACAGAAAAGTTCGTGTCTAAAAAAAAAATTTCTCCAAACAAACAAAATCGTAGCAGTTTTAGTTAACTCTTTTATAAATATATATATATATATATAGAATCACAGCAGCTCTCTGGGTAAATGCCGGTCGATATGGAAAATTGAAGGAAAATGCAAAAAGGCATATTAAGTGGGGCAGAGAGATAAAGAAAGTAGGGGAAGTCTTCATGAGATAAACAATGTGTAGAATTCACGAGATGCCGTGGTGTAAAGGCAATGAGAAGATTAATAAATTCCCTCCGATTTCTTCGCCAGGATGCAAGGAGTCAAGTCAATACGGACCACTGTTAAGCTTTAAAAGACAGCAACCAATATCGACCCCGCAGTAGAGTGTTTAATGCTCTTGCTGCGGGGTCTTGGTAACGGTATGACAGGGCACAGTATTCAAACTCCGGTAGAAGAGGTAGGAAAGGTAGTAGTCAGCTGTCGAAAAACACAGCGGGACCGGGGCATGCATCCACCCATCCACGCATCCATCTTGCTGATGCAATATCTCCATGCCACCATCGCGATCCATCAAGAGCCCCATGCCTACACCATGAGCATGGATCAGTGTAAGGCTGGTACCTCCGATAGGACCGTGTAAGGCTCGAGGAGATCCCCAGCTGGTGCGCAAGGCTCGAGGAAATCTGTCTACCGTAGATCCATCACATGGGCTTGTTGTATCTTCGACGTAATGACTGCCATGACTGATATCTTCCAATTGCATCGGATCGAAACAATCCACCAGCCACCAGCGCCATTCACAGTTAGGAGCAGTGCCATTCAACCTGCAGCGAAAACAAGCCACCAGCCATCGGTGCCATTCATAGTCAGGAGCATTCATCAAAAGGAGCGGGTAAGTTACGAAGGGATTCTTTGGTTTATGTTGACCATCACTGTGCACATTCTTTGGTTAATGTTTAGCATCACTGTGCAACATTTTAATCTTATGTTTATAAATATGGTATTCATGAGATTATACAATTTCTACCGTCGTTAACATCATAAAAAATCAATTTGTTCTATAAACAGCAAGGTGATAAGCGTCCACATCATATTATATAGTTTTGCTGAAAAACAACCTATATATCATGATCTCCTGCTTTTTTATGGATTAAAGAGTAGAGATCAATTACGGTCTCAAAATATTCAGGGAAAAATATCGCATACAGCCACCTTGTTCAGAATACAAAATAACATTTTATTATGGGTGTACATATCATTCCAAAGTCAGTAAATCAAAGAAGAGTGATCTGTATGTTAATGGGCTGCAAACCTCCTTCAATAGGTTCAGCTTACCTTCCAATTCGTCGGCCTTCGCCCACTCATTTTCATCCAGACATTCCTCTACACTACTTAGCATTTGCTCGATAAATTTGAACCCTCTCATGTTCATCGCTCCCTTCGCTTTAGCCTCTTTCACTCTATTTTTCATGTTGTAAATATAACACCTTGGCAACCAATATCGACCCCGCAACAGAGTGTTTAATGCTCTTGCTGCAGGGTCTTGGTAACGGTATGACAGGGCATAGTATTCAAACTCCAGTAGAAGAGGTAGGCAAGGTAGTAGTCAGTTGCCGGAAAACACAGCGGGACCGGGGCATGCATCCACCCATCCACGCATCCATCTTGCTGATGCAATATCTCCATGCCACCATCGCGATCCATCAAGAGCCCCATGCCTACATCATGAGCATGGATCAGTGCAAGGCTGGTACCTTCGATAGGACCGCGTAAGGCTCGAGGAAATATGTCTACCGTAGATCCGTCACATGGGCTTGTTGTATCTTCGACATAATGACTACCATGAATGATATCTGCCAATTGCATCGGATCGAAACAAGCCACCAGCCACTAGCGCCATTCACAGTTAGGAGCAGCGCCATTCAACTTGCAGCGAAAACAAGCCACCAGCCACCGGCGCCATTCACAGTCAGGAGCATTCATCAAAAGGAGCGGGTAAGTTACGAAGGGATTCTTTGGTTTATGTTGACCATCACTGTGCACATTCTTTGGTTAATGTTTAGCATCACTATGCAACATTTTAATCTTATGTTTATAAATATGGTATTCATGAGATTATACAATTTCTACCGTCGTTAACATCATAAAAAATCAATTTGTTCTATAAACAGCAAGGTGATAAGCGTCCACATCATATTATATAGTTTTGCTGAAAAACAACCTATATATCATGATCTCCTGCTTTTTTATGGATCAAAGAGCAAAGATCAATTACAGTCTCAAAATATTCAGGGCAAAATATCGCATACAGCCACCTTGTTCAGAATACAAAAATAACATTTTATTATGGGTGTACATATCATTCCAAAGTCAGTAAATCAAAGAAGAGTGATCTGTATGTTAATGGGCTGCAAATCTCTTTCAATAGGTTCAGCTTACCTTCCAATTCGTCGGCCTTCGCCCACTCATTTTCATCCAGACATTCCTCTACACTACTCAGCATTTGCTCGATAAATTTGAACCCTCTCATGTTCATCGCTCCCTTCGCTTTAGCCTCTTTCACTCTATTTTTCATGTTGTAAATATAACACTCCAACTCGGATTTGGCAGTGCGATTCTTTTTGGCTTCCTCGTCCTCCCTTCGAAACCTCTCTACGTCACGCAGCATCCTCTCTATATCCTCCTTGCTCAGCTGACCACTTTGAGAAATGATTAGATACCCTGCTACCCTCGTCCCGGGCTGACACTTTGAGAAATCCATCCACGTCCACTTCAAATACTGCTTTAAGGCTTGGTACTCCACTTCTGGCTGACTGAATTCCACGCAGAGAAAATTTACCCTACAAATTGTTGTCTGCAGTCATAGCTCTCTCACCTTCATAAACTGGAAAAGACACATTTAATTGATTGTCAAACCTTGTAGTGAAATTGCCCTCCCTGCTAGTGGGAACCGGAGTATTTCTAGGAACGACTACAGACATAACACCCTTATTAATTGAAATTCCGAGACTCAAAGGCATGACGTCCAAAAGGACTCGCTCGATGCCTTCATTGTTCATGGCTTCCGCCTGTAGTGCAGCACCGTATGCAACAGCTTCATCGGGGTTTATACATTTGCAGAGTTGCTTTCCCTCGAAGAATTGCTGCAGCAATTCTTGCACCTTTGGGATGCGCATGGAACCTCCTACTAAGACCACGTGATTAATCTGCTCTTTGCTCATCTTGGCTTCTTTAACACATTGCCCGACGATTTGCATACACTTTTCAAACAATTCAGTGTTGAGTGCTTCGAACTTGGCCCTTGCAATCTTTATGTGGAAATCTTTTCCTTCATAGAGAGAGTCAATATCAATCACAGTGTCCACAGTAGAGGACAGACTTCTTTTGGCCCTTTCACATTCTGAGCGGAGTCTCCTAAGAGCTTTCGCACTTGTACGCAAGTCTGTTTTTCTTTTCCTCTTGAATTGCTCAACACAATAATTGAGCATCCTATTATCAAAATCTTCGCCTCCCAAATGCATGTCCCCTCCAACCTCCTTTACCTCAAATTTGCTATTTTGCACAGTGAGAATAGAAACATCGAAGGTACCTCTACCCAAGTCAAATACCAGGAATGTCTTCTTATCGCTGGACAAGTAAAAGTCAGTATCGAACCCATAGGCTATAGCTGCCGATGTGGGTTCGTTAATGATTCTCATGACGTTAAGGCTAGCAATGATAGCGGCATCTTTAGTAGCCTTCCTCTGAGAATCACTGAAATATGCAGGAACAGTGATCACAGCATCCTCCACATCACATCCAAGATATGCTTCTGCTATCATCTTCATTTTCGCTAGAACCATGGAAGATATCTCCACGGCTGCAAACTCCTTCCTCTGGCCTTTGTACTCAACTTGGATGAGAGGCCGGTTATCGTCTCCAGATACAACAGTGAAGGGCCATACTTTCATGTCATCCTGCACATGGGGATCGCTGAATCGCCTTCCAATGAGTCTTTTGACATCGAACACAGTGTTGTGGGGATTACTAGCGATCTGATACTTGGCACCGTCTCCCACGATTCTCTCAGATGGTGTAAACGCAACAATGGAACCATACCACGCTTGTCAAAATCAATTCCATAAAATTATGGCCCCTTTTAGGCTTGGCACAGCTTAAAGAAGAAAAATCTTCACATCTCTGGTTGGTCAATGGTAACTATCAATCCATATATAGAATTATGCATGCTTCCATAATTAATGAAGCCTTCTCAGAATAATGAAAACGGGACTGCAGATAACGGCATAACATGTAAAAGGAAGGATAAGCTCATTTATAATAACATGTAAAAGGAAGACCTTAATAAATGCTGAGTGGATCGATGATTTGTATGCATGTTAGGTTGTTTACTACTTTTTGAGTTATTTATAAGCAAATATGCCTTGCGTTATTACATGTAAAAGAAGTGGTTTAGCTTTCTATGGATTTGGACCCCTTCTTTGGCGTATATCTTGGCGGTGTTGTGTTCATTATTTATGCTATGACAGACAGGTCCTTCCATGGACAGGCAAACGGGACTTACTGCCGCCCTAGTTCATTGGTGCCCCGGCTCCATTAAGGAAGGAAAGATATAAGTAAATAATAGCACGACATAGTAGCTGTTTGGCTAGGATGGGTAGTGTTCGAAGCGCATTCGTGAATACGACGTATTCATTCAATTATATATGATCGCATTGAAAGAATTGTTATTGGCTAAAATCAGATGGTATTTCATTATCTAATTATATATGATTGTATGGGCTAGTATCATTATATTATTGCATGCATTCAATAATTAATATGTAAATAGATTCTCCTGGTTCGTTTTAATAGCAGCTGCTAATAATACTACATCGTAGTAATGTGAATGGTGGGAAAGCTCAAACTTTGGGGGTATAAAGCGTGAGAAAACTCGTAGTTTATAGTGGAAATTCCTGCTACTATTAGCTAGTGGAAAACCATCTCCAGTTGCTTGTTTTGAAAAAACACAAAACCATGGCGGGCTGTCTATATATTAATAGACAGTAATTCTCCCTCTGCTTGGTTAAGATGGGCCCATAGTTGAAATCTGCGAGTTTTTCTTCGCCCAACGACCTTGGTTTTGTGATAATCCAAAGAAAAAACAACTCACCGACGACTGTATCATTTCTTTCTCTATATCACCGACGACTGGTTGTAGTGCCCTTTCCTGCCCCAGTCTCCAACAGTATGTACCGTGCCTGCTCAGATTGCATGGCAAAGACACGTTTTCCTTCAGAATAGCTGCTCCCAAACACAGTATGTGCCAATATATCTTCTGTTATATTCTGGAACTCTTTGCAGACTTCTATCTCAATCTCACCCGATTCAATTCTCTCCTTCCATTTGTACAGCATAGTCGATGTGCTTGCAATAACCATCGGAACCATGCCCTGTAAACATCAAACTTCATAATTATCAATGCAACAAAAAATACACGTACAAAAAAAACTCTGTCAAGTTTCAAATTCTGGCAAGATACTTGCTTGAGATTTTATCAATATGATATCAATTCAATTTCACTTATACAGAAGAAAAAAATAAAAATTTCAATGTATAATCTGTCACTTTAGGTAAATTTCTCAATCATTTAGCACTATTTAGTTCTCAATCATTTAGCACTATTTAGTTCTCATCATCCAACAATGAAAACAGTACTGTTCAGCTCTCATTATTTAACAAGGAAAATAGGAGAAAGAAAACTTAGAGATCTAGAAGAAAGTTTATACTCTTTTGCAAGAAAGGAAAAGTGGAAGATGCATAGGATGCAAAATCACTTAGACATGCGAGCAGTCCAATCGATCCTAGTAGCAAAGTAGCAAAGCCGAGAAACATTGAGTCTTTGGATCTGAAAATAAAATCGTTTTCGTATTGATATAAGTAATAGTCATGCATTACTCAGTTTAACCAAGCTGTAATGGCCAATTTAAAGACATTCTTCTTGTGAAGAATCGCTTCAGACTGAGTTTGTCATTATATTCTCCATACTGTTATTACATTGTGTTTACTTGACATTTTCACACTCTGCATTAATTTCTTTTATTTTGATGTTTATATCTCCTTGTATACCTGTCCGCCATGCATCACGCCCAACTTAACCCTGCCATAATTAATAGTGCTGGTGGCGATCACCTGGAGCAACCGAGAATTAAAACCGTGACAGGTGTTCCCTCACCGATTGTTCGGCGAAGCAGTAACGAGTTGATCCAACTGTTGTATTTGCTTTGCTAATTTTTTTTAATAATAAATTTCTCTGCTGTTGCGATTTTATTGAATGCCACAACTTTTACGATAGTTAAACCCAGGTCAGGAAACCATTGCACTTGCTGTTTGATAGGTGTCGGTCAAAGAAATCAAACTGTTTGATAAGTGTCGGTCAAAGAAATCACTTCTAATTTAATTAACAATTAGTACAGGATTACATTATCAGGAGCTACCTTGAACACTACGGTTTAAATCCTATGCTCTTTCCAGAATATGATAACGACCAGATAATGATTAATATCATTTGCTTATAGTTTCATGTTTTTGCTATTTAAATGAAAGTGAAAATTATACGGACGATAGTTATATAATTTACTGAGTTGCAATGTGTATATGAAGAGAATTGTATCAATTGTTAAAATTGAAAATAACATGCTTTTTCCATATACAAAAAGGTGAGAAACTATATGATTGATTGACACTTAAATTATTAGGTTTAGGATGTGTATAGGGAAAGAATAATATCCTTCATTTACAAAAAGTTTAGAATAATATCCTTGGTTTATAAAAAGTTTAGAAAAGAAATAATATTGTTTGCTTAAAATAATATGTTTTTGCCATACAAATAAAAGTAAGAGATCATATGTTTGAATGTCATAATTATTATTATATTTACAATATGTTTAGGATAAGAATAATATCCTTGTTTATGCTATCATGTTTTTGTCATATAAATAAAAATAAGAATTACTTTTAGTTATTTTTAAAATAAAATGAATTTTTATTATAGATTCGAAGTTTATGAAGTTTAGTATTGTCTTTCAACTGGTGATTTGATGGCATTATCAAACATAACAACTACGACAATACAATAGAAACTCATATAATAATTTAGACTAATTTAGACTTAGATTGACAAAGATATTAAATTGTACCAATCCAAGCCGTACGAATATGTTGTTAGATGCCTTGGAAAGACACTTTGCTTATTTGGAATGACTTTGATATAGAGTGTTGGTAGTTCTCTTGCCTGTAGATGAGGTCGCTGAAGTCTCCTCCACAAAATAGACAACCCACTTGCAAAAATAGTTTGGCTTATTTATTAGTATTAATTTGTAATAGTTTTAATAGGGATAATAAATTATAAATGTGATAAAATATAGATTTTACTCACTTTTGTTTTTTTTCTTTTATTTTGATTTTGATGTTCCAAAATAAATTGGATTTATATTAATTAAATAATTAAATAATATATATATACATAGAGAGATAATAAAATTTTAAAAAATTATTAGTATTAGTTTGTAATAGTTTTTAATATGGATAATAAATTATAGATTATGTTCACTTTCACTTTTGGTTTTTTTCTTTATTTTGATTTTGATATTCCAAAATTAAATTGAATTTATATTAATTAATTAATTAAATAATATATATATATATATATATAGGTAATAAAATTAAGGAAATTTATTAGTATAATTAGGAAATAATATATATATATATATATACATAGAGAGATAATAAAATTTTAAAAAATTATTAGTATTAGTTTGTAATAGTATTTAATATGGATAATAAATTATAGATTATGCTCACTTTCACTTTTGGTTTTTTTCTTTATTTTGATTTTGATATTCCAAAATTAAATTGAATTTATACTAATTAATTAATTAAATAATATATATATATATAGGTAATAAAATTAAGGAAATTTATTAGTATAATTTTGTAATAGTTTTTAATATAGATAATAAATTAGAAATGTGATAAAATTTAGATTATAATCACTTTTTATGTTTGAAAGCAACTTCATAATCACTTTTTAGATTATAATCACCTGGGAGAGCCAAGGGAGTGGCTAACATGTAGTACCTTTGCAAAAGAGTTTGTTTCACTAATTCTTACCCCTTGATGAATACGATGTGCTAGGCATAGATTTGATGCATTCAAAACATGATAATATGCTAGGGTGCATTGAACTTATAACTATTTTCTAGAGCAAACAAACCTCCATTGGTCAAGAAGGATGACTTCCTTTTGCTAGATTTTGACCCTTGCTTTATCACTAGTATTTAATCTTTCCACTTATAGAGTGATGGTTTTCCCATAAAGGGTATTACAATGATATCAAAAGCTCCATGTCAACAAAATATAGGACTTCAAATCATTTCACATTTCATGAAATATGTAGAACATATGCTAGTTAATCATATAGTATATTTAATATCTAGGGACAATGGAAAGTGTCACTTGAGACTAAGCTTATATAGGTTGCAGGTTGGCATGGATGTTTAGGTGGGAAGGAGATATTTAACACTAAGAAAATACTTTGTCATGTAAATTATTGCAATTCAAACAACGCTATTATAGAGGGACTACAACCTTAGTCATATTTAGTGTTTAAGAGTATGCACAATTTCATTTATTAAAAATGTTCGCAATAAGTGAACATTTACTATCTCCCACTTTGATTTTGCTCTTTTCTCCCATCCTTCCTTTTTAGGTCAATTCCCAATACATTGAACATTTATTACTTTTATTAGGAAATAATAATATGTAATAAATGTACTTGTTACTTTTATATAATTATGGAGACCTTATAAACACTCACCAATTAGTAAATATACATTATTTGTTTATCTACTTTTTAAGTAATTATTTTCAATGTTGTATTAGAATAGTTTATCAAGATTTTATTTCTGTACGTGATTGTGTAGAGGTGTTAAAATGGGAAAGTGGGAGGAGATAAATGGGTTGGAGTTTGAAGATCCGGAAGATATGGTAGAGTTTTTTGTCGAAGATTTGACATGGATAGAAATTTGGGGGGACCAAGTCGCAATTATTCCGTATTGTAGACTTCAGGATTTTATAAGAGGAGAGCAAGCGAGAGAAAGCGCTCCTACTCAATTTGTTGTTCATACTCGACGAACTCGAAAACTTGAGGAGATCAAAAGAATTCATTTTGACACGTATTTGGAGTATGCTATGTGAGTCTCTATAATTACTCATAATTGATTGTGTGAAACATGCTTAGATATTTTGTTAACTTATCATTCAAGTTGATTAAGAAAAACATTCATCTATAACTTTAATTTATTGTAACGATATGTAATAGGTATTGGTGTTCATATGGTCCAGACTCCACTTGTAAAATCCAAGGTGATAGTCATACAATGACGACATTTGAAAATACAATGAAGAAACGCAGTTCGCGCCAAAGCATTAAAGTTGGTTGTCAATGCCACTTCATCGTGCGTCGGCTTGTCATGAGACCAACTGATGTTGTTATTGTATATACAGCATGCAGGCATATTGACAAAAATGGTGTTGTGTGTCATGGGAAGGATGCAGTTGGAAGGCCTCAGGCTTTCAATTATGCTCCACATCTAACAGATAATCTACGAACTAGTGTGAGACAGATGGTTCAAGATGGTTTTAACATCACAATGATATGGGATAAATTCATTAATGACGTGGAGCATCAATGTGGTCAGTTGTTCACAGGGACAACTCGAGATGCCGTAATGACAAGACAAGATATTTTAAACATGTACAATGAACTAAAAAGACAAGAATACGTCAAGGACGAGAGTGATCCAATTAGCATGGGCTGTTGGTACAATCAATTTCCAGATAAGTTTTTTTTTCTACCAACAACAAGATGTTGTGCAAAACAAGCCATTCATCATTGGTATACAAACAAGATGGATGCGTTCTATGATAATAAAGTACTCACATAATAATGCTATATCCATGGACTCTACATTTAGCACAAACAAATATGGGGTGAGTACACATATATCGTGATTCTCACTTAATTATAGTTATTGAAATGATTTCCTACGTGTGGACTTTGTATAATATAATTATGTGTTTATTTGAATGTAGTATCAACTTTATACATTGATGGTTTTCGACAAACACCATAATGGTGTCCCGATAGCTTGGGTTATTTCCTCACGAAATACATCGAAGGATATTAAAAAATTGTTAGCAACATTATTTAAAGTCAGAATGAAAGAGCGTCCAGATTGGCATGTTCGTGCTTTTATTACAGATGATGCTGCAACTGAGATTGAGGCTTTAAGGTGACTTGATTAATTATTTGTAGAGGGGAGCAAGAGAGAAGATTAATGTTTCATTACATACATATGTACATTAATCTCTTTAACTGTAATGTCATTTCAGGTGTTTAACTAATTCATCAATATTATTATGCATATGGCATGTTCGTCGTGCATGGATGAAGAATATTTTAAGCAAAGTCAATGGAAAGGAAACTAGAGTCTCAATTTTTCGTGCTTTAGGAGACATCATGCATTCATGTCCGGATGACCGCTCAATACAAGATGCAGTTGCACGGATCTTTGATGAATTTCAAGGTCAAGA
Organism: Larix kaempferi; assembly: GCA_027924585.1. Classification (NCBI taxonomy): domain Eukaryota; kingdom Viridiplantae; phylum Streptophyta; class Pinopsida; order Pinales; family Pinaceae; genus Larix; species Larix kaempferi. The sequence continues at coordinate 1,913,680 of BSBM01000240.1, read as the reverse complement.
AAAGTTTTTGAATTATTTCAGAACTAATTGGCTAGACAACAACAAAATTTGTAAGTACTGTCTACATCTTTGTGTTATAACTATATAATCTATTGCATTATTTTTAGTTTCTACTTTGTCACTGACCCCCTTCACTTTCCAGATATGTGGGTGAAAGATTATAGAAATTTTTCCCATTCAAATCAAGATACCAACAATGCAATCGAGTCATACCATAGGTACTTAAAGAAAAGGTACCTTGATGAGAAAAGCAATGCATGCCACAGGCGGGTTGACTGGGGTATTCATGTGTTGTTGGAAAATGTTGAACCTTATTACATTCACATGCAACGTTTAAAGGAAGCTGGTATTATACGACCTAAAAAATCCAATGAACAACTAGCTAGATCCCAGTGCAAAGCAGATGCAATCCCAGATGAAGAATGTGCATGTGATCAAATAAATACCAATGAATATCGGGTTCGTAGCCAAAATAAGAATACTCGTGATACTTGGTATAAGGTCATATACGCAAGGCCAGATTTTTTCTTCTGTAATTGTGCTTGGGCATTGAATGGCAATGTTTGTAAACATGCCTTAAAGGTTGGCATGTTGGTAGGAAAAAATGCCCTTGGTGAGCATGCATCACCAAATGTTTCTAGTATTTTTAAGAGGCCTATATTTCTAGTTGATTTAAATGAAACAGTTGCTCCCAGCCCAGAATTCCAAGAAGAGCTTCCCCCAAGATTTGATTCTCCTATCGGTAATTCCTTTGACCATGTTGATTCAACAACTATAAGACTAGACAATGCCATGTCTGAGGCCGATGAGATGGAATTTCTTATGTCATCAACTCATCAAACACTAAGGCGTTTACTAGATATTAAACCTACTAGTTTGGAGCATGCACGTGCACTTAACACCTTGGTATACAATGTGGGTCAGGAGTGTAATAAAATGTTTAATTGTTGTATAACTCCATCTAAGATCACTAAACAAAGACACCATAGTTTTTTGAGCCCGCTCAATAAAAAAAGACAATGTGCTCAAGCATTGCATTCAAGAAAAGATGCAACAAAATTTCAAAGGGTCAGACGAGCTCGCACAAAAAAGAAAAGCATGGATGAACAAATGAATATTTCTTCTCAAATACAAAGAAATGTCAATCACAGATCAGATATAGTGCAACGTTATATTCCATACAATAGAGGTATTTCAATATGATACTGAATTTTGTTTAATTTGAAATAAGGTATATTATTCAACCCAATGCCATAATCTAATTATTTTGGTGATTATTGTTACAGTTGAGGGATCCACTTCTCAATCTATTCCAACATGTCGACTTTGATTATTTCATGATAGTGCTATCGATGATACCTCATTGTTGCCTAATCATTCAATAGCAGAAATAGAAGGGAATGATACATTCAACCCACCACAACATAGTAACGAGACTTGTATAGGTATTGTTATTAATTTCAATCACATTTTTTTAAATGATCGTATGGTCATGGTGAGTAGACTTTCTTGGTTGTTTTTATAGGAAAGGTGTCTATTGGTCAAGAAATTTCACATCATCATGGCCAATCAAATTATGCTAAAACACACTTCAAATGTGTTGGATTGTTGCATACAAAAAATAAAACCATAAATGAGCAAATGGAGATTTCTTGTAGACAACAAGGAGATGTGGAACATAGGTCAGATTCAGTGCAACATTGGACTGTACGCAATAGAGATATATCGGTTTGATAATATTTGTTAATTTCCATTAACTACAGCATATTTGATTGTTTCACTGGGCCTACTGTCATTGTCTTATTATTTTGGTGATTATTGTTACAGTTGAGGGAGGCACATCTCAAGTTATTCAAACTTGTCGACCTCGATTATTGCACAATAATATTGCTACGGGTAGCTCGTTTTTGGTTGATACAACAACAGTAGTTGTAGAAGTGAATGATACATGCAATCTACTACACCAGAGATCGTTTTCAAACTTAGCTATTGCAACTAATTTTTTGGTGCCAACCACATCAAAGACAGGTCCAACATTGCCATTAATTCCGAACTTGAACACATGACATTGTTTGTTCAAAGGTGAAAATATTTGACAAAAGATTAATAGATTTAAAATATTTGATAGTTTCAACACAATATTTCAATCAATTTTCTCTAAGTGTCAAGACACTTTTTCCTCGAAAATCAATTAACTTCTTCTTGAAAGTACGGTTACTAAATATATCACATAGTGTAGTAGTGTATGTTCTTTTCATATTGCGATAATAATTTTTTTTATTAGCTACTGATTAAGTATTTCAAGATTCTAAATTTGATGTTTTTTTTATTTCTTCAGTACAAACTATTCATTTGCTAATTATTCCAATATTTATCTACCAAAAATTTCAACTAATATTGATTCCAACATGAGTTTTCATCGTCATATATGTATTTATGTTATGAAAGAAATTTCATTTTATGTGTTAACTTCACATCTTCAACATTATCAACTCATAAAGTGGTTGATGTTGTATTTTGCAATGTTTTTAACAATTGTTGCAAATGATGGATGTCAACCTCTCTAATTATATGTGGGTATGCGTATTGTTTGTATTTGTGATAGTTGTAGGCGTTGCAAATCTATGATTATTGTTTTATAGGTTATGAAGGTAGAACAATTAGTCTCTATTTGGGAGGAAGAATGCCAACAGTTCCTCTTAAATTTATTCTTCCCTTTAGTTCCTTGAGTACATCAATAACAAGTTTCCTCCCCTCCGAATGAGGTGAATCCTAGATGAGTTGATCGTCCAACAACATATTTTATTCCAATTCTTTTTCTCTCTGGTCTCCATTTGATTTTCTTCCCTAGTGAGAGGAGGAGAGGGATGAGGAAAATTCACCAAAAATATAGCATAATATGGAAGATTGTACAAATTTCATGAGTTCGAGCTTTGAGTCTTTCGGAGCTAGGCCTTCTCTCCAAAGGTCAACAGTTTACCACCCTTACCATCTACGAAATCTGGGGAAGTATTGATGGGTTTCCCAGTCACTTGCTTCTGAAAAAAAACACACAAACTCTCAACTCGCAAATCTAGAATGCAAATCTAGAGTCCAAGTCTTTATGCAATGGCCCATCACTATTAACCAAACTTTCTATTTAAATATGAATATTTAGACAATATTGATACTAAAATTATGCATGTTTTTGTATTAAAATTAAATATTAATTTTATTTATCAAGTTATGTATTAGATTTTCTTTTATCAAATTATGTATTTCTATTTCATTATTTTGGATAATTGAATTATGTAGATGACTCAATATGCTAAAATTATTACAATAAGAGAATAAGAACCTTGTAATGTGCTAGGGAAACTAGTCCCCCTTTTTTAGCTATTGTTCAGTGGCCAACAATTTGATGGACCAATTACTAATTCTGATTTTTACCTTTGCAAAAAGTGATTTTTCTCGATGAAATTGACACACAAAAAGAAATCAATCATTTGCGATAATTTATTAAAAAATTAGGAAAAAATGTATACTTTGATATAACATATGTGAAAAATTATATATCTGTAGTTTTGATTGAGAAAAAAATATGTTTTACAGTTTTCCAACAATTTATTATGGAGCATCAACAAGAAGAATTGGATTTCAAAATTGTTAAAAGACCAAGTTTACACCCACTTCATTATTGCATGATTGGTGTATGCAAGAGTAAATATGGAGTCACTACAGTTGATGCATTAAATAAACATAGACAACGAGTACATCAACTTGGTCCAATTCCACCTCGTCAGAAGGGTCGTCCACGTGCTCAAGATTCTCATTGGCCAAAAAAAGATCCCAAGGAAATTCAAAAGAACAATGAACTAAGGAGCCTTCGTGTTGAATGTCGCATGGAAATGGCTCTCAAAAACTTAAAAAAACGTCTATTAGAACAAGAGATATCTAAAGAGGTATGCTCATATTAAAGCTTCATATTTTACTTTCATTTTATCTTGTTTTATAAATATTAGTTATGTTAACTTCATATATATATATATAAGCTTCATTTTTTGCTTCTCTTTATCTAATTCTATAAATATTAATTATGTGTATGTGTTTTCTAAATAGAATGTGAATCATGAACATGAGCTGAGTAATGAGGCCTTGGAGATAATTTCGCATCGCTTGGATGCATATAAATCAAATGAGATGAAAAGGCGTGAAGACACTTTAAGAATGATTGAAATTAAAAAAGTGTTCAATGAGTTAACTAGTTCTAATGAAGGGTCATCTTCAACCATGGACAGCATTAGTGGTGCATACACTCATTCTGTCAATGAAGTAAGTGAAATAGTATCTTTATAAGACATTTTAATATCAAATTTGTTGTTTTCATATTTTGTAGTGTTGACATGAATTTTATAGTTGTAATGCTAACATGGGTGCATATTATATAGATTTCTATAGAATCGGAGAAGCAAAATTTCCAAGAGCTACAAGAAACAATGAAAATGTTCAATGGATTGAACGTAGAAGATGAGTGTTCATCTTCTATTATGGATGGCACTACTAATGCATCCAACAATCATATAATTGAAGTACGTATTTTAGCACATGTTTTTATTTATTTCTTTTATAATATTGATCATGTTAAACTCACGTGCACATGCATGAAATTATACAGGATTCTATAGAGCAAGTCAAGCAATGCTCAATAACACCTAATGTCATAGATCACAATAGTAAGAAGACCATGACCTCTGAGATGAATCAATATAGCTATGTAAGTATATTACTTGTACTTTTTATGCTTTTATTTATTGTGGAAAAAATGTATACTTATTCATGTATCTTTTTCATTTGATTAAAATTTACTAAAGTTGTATATATTGTGTGTGTAATTATATATAGGGTTTTATAGAAGAGTGTTTCCAAAGTGATCCACCATTGGATGACAAACACTACACACCTAGTATCCACAACACTCCTGATTTGATTGTGAGTAAATATTTTTGATGCATTTTAAAATTTTATATTCACATTTTAAAATGTTAATATAAGTGAATTCCTTAATGATTGAACTTTATTTTGTATTTACTAACATTTTTTTTCTTGTGTAGGTAAATGAAAAAACTAGATCTCAACAAGAAAGAGTTATAAAACACACAAAACTTACACCTAAGAACTTGGGTCAAGTTGGATTTAGGAATAGAGTTGCTTGGTTGAGTCATATGCAATCCAACCATATTGCTAGAAGAAAGCCTATGAGAATAGCATCTATTCATGGAAACAGTCAATGTAAAAAAATAACATAGATATGTTAACTAAAGCTTTCATTGGATCTTTAAATTGTATTGTTTCTATAACTAATTTAAATTTCAAAACTATGTGTTTATAACTAGTTAATCGTTTTTTACTAATTCCTTTATGGATTTGTGTAAATATACCAATTCCTTTATGAATTTGTGTGAATATCTAAACTGGTTTTGTTTGCATGAGTTTAGATGTGATTATTTGAACATTTTATTTTTATTTATAATTAATTGTTATGAATAAAATAGTGAAGCTCATTATATCTCATGTTTAAATTTATATAATTTTTTTAGTTTTAATTATTTGTTAAAATGTTATATGTTTTCTTTCCATTTGCAATATTTTTTATTTTAATTAAAAAATTTATCATTATAATTCACTATTTATTTGAGTTTGTACTTTTTATAATATTGTTTACTTCTATTAAAATGCATAAGATTCTTAAAATAAATAAAATTATTATTCTTCATACATATTTTTCAAATTGATTATTATAAACTAAAGTGGTCTTATAAGACATCATTATAGTGTAATTTTTGTTTTTTCAACATAGTTTTAAACCAGTATAGATCTATCTTTAAAGGGGATCAAATATTTCTCAATTGCAAACATTTTCTCAACATTTACACTTTGAATTATGTTTTTTTTTTTCTTTTAAATTTGACTTAATTTGAATCATTCTCTATATTAAATTTAAAATATATTAATAATATGAAACTATCTTATTTTTAATTTAATATTATATATTTTTTAAAATTATTGTGTAATTTATTTAATATTATTTCTAACCAAATCAAAACCAAAAATTCACATTTATATTGTGAGTATTTTAGGAATTTCATAATTACGCATATACAAGTATATACCAGTATATAGACTATATACCGGTATATACACCACTTTATATACTGGTATATAGACTGGTGTATATACTGGTATATACACCAGTCTATATACCAGTATATACACCAGTCTATATACCGGAATATACACCAGTCTATATAGTCTATATACCGATATATACACCAGTCTATATACCGGAATATACACCGGTGTATATACCGGTATACATTGGTGTATACCGGTATGTCTATATACTGGAATATACACCAATCTATATACCGGTATATACACTAGTCTATATAGTCTATATACCGAAATATACACCAATCTATATGCCAGAATATACACTGGTGTATATTCCGGTAGGGTGATAGTATATAGATTGATGTATATTTCGGTATATAGGCATACCGGTATATACACCAGTATATATTTCAGTGTATACACTGGTGTATATACCGGTATATAGACTGGTGTATATACCGGTATATACATCGGTCTATATACTGAAATATACACCAGTGTATACACCGAAATATATATTGGTGTATATACCGGTATGCCTATATACCGGAATATACATCAATCTATATACCATCACCCTATCGGAATATACTCATCATCATCATCCTCATCATCATCATCTTTATCATCATCATCATCATCGTCATCATCATTATCATCATCACCATCGTCATCACCATCATCATCGACATCGTTGTCGTCGTCATCACCACCACCACCACCACCACCACCATCATCGTCATCATCATCTTCATCATTGTCGTCGTCACCATCTTCATCATCATCATCATCATCATTGTTGACATCGTCCTCATCACCACCATCACCATCATCATCATCATGTTATTTATTTAATCACTAAGGAGGACTGCCGCAAGATTCCCTTCCACTATATTCATATTTAAATAGAATGAAATCCTTCTTAAATACCAATCCTACTTAAATTATAATAATATTTAATTATATTAATAGGAGTTGATTTGATAATATTTTGAAGTAGTTTATTAAAATAAACGAGACATTTATTGCACCCCTTACATATTCTTAAAATTATAGAAAACAAATATTTGAAAAACATATAATTTATCAAACATTTGATACTAAAACTGACTTTGGAACGAAGATATTCGGAAAATATACGTTTTATCGCCATCGCATATTTGACTAGAAACAATGATAGTTGTAATAAATGTGATATTAAAAGTTACAATCCAAAATTGAAATTTGTGCATCTTTATCAGGAATTTAAAATTACACATCCTTAATCGAAATAAATGCCATGCTTATTTCAAATATAACATCATTTACTCAAATTTAACATCTCCACTCCAAATTGTATCAAAATTGATCTACATCAACAATTTTAGAAATAATTATATGCTACCTCTATGACATATGCAGGGCCAACTTACATCAACGCCATGGATTTCACAAATATGTTCAAGTTGGAAGAGTGTTTCCCTCATCCCAAAAAAAAATAATAATAATAATAATAATAATTAATTTAAGTGTACAGTCAAAAAGATGACATTCAGATCCAATCACATGAGAGATCGTATGATGTATATGGACAATAAATTCTTCATGTTTTTCAATCTCAGAGGATGCCCAACTAAATTTAGAAGAAGCATTTGTAGTAACTCTGCATCACAAAAAAAATAATATTAATCAATCACTTATTAAATATATTTATTAAAATCAAGCAATATGATTAAAGGATTTATTAAACAAAATAATAAAAAGTAATACACATACCTATTAAAATAAACATTATTGATAGTACTATTTCTTATCATGCTCTCTCCAAATTCAAATCTGCAACCGGATGTATGACACATGGAACACCAATTCACATCAACGCTTACATCACGATCCCTTTGCCTTTGTAACCATTCTCTCCTTAACTTTCTACCGGCCTCTCTTTGACAAACATGCTCAAATTGACGAAGTATTTGCTTAATCTTTGATAAAAAATTAAGTATATCATCAAATAGCCGGCATGGAAAACCATTTTCCTTGCTAATCTTGTTTCGAAAGTAGGAAATAAAATGTTCTTGTTGGCTTATGTCATGGATAGCAAAGAGAAATTTTGAAACATATGCATTGTCCATAACTGTAAAGAAAAACAAATATTTTAGATTTTAGTATATATAAGAAAATTTATCGTTACTACAAATGAAAATGGGTATTACAAGTAATATCAAGATTAAATTGTTCTACCTTCATAACCTATAAAACAATAATCATAGATTTGCAACGCCTACAACTATCACAAATACAAAAAATACGCATACCCACATATAATTAGAGAGGTTGACATCCATCATTTGCAACAATTGTTAAAAACATTGCAAAATACAGCATCAACCACTTTATGAGTTGATAATGTTGAAGATGTGAAGTTAACACATAAAATGAAATTTCTTTCATAACATAAATACATATATGACGATGAAAACTCATGTTGGAATCAATATTAGTTGAAATTTTTGGTAGATAAATATTGGAATAATTAGCGAATGAATAGTTTGTACTGAAGAAAGAAAAAAAACATCAAATTTAGAATCTTGAAATACTTAATCAGTAGCTAATAAAAAAAATTATTATCGCAATATGAAAAGAACATACACTACTACACTATGTGATATATTTAGTAACCGTACTTTCAAGAAGAAGTTAATTGATTTTCGAGGACAAAGTGTCTTGACACTTAGAGAAAATTGATTGAAATATTGTGTTGAAACTATCAAATATTTTAAATCTATTAATCTTTTGTCAAATATTTTCACCTTTGAACAAACTATTGGACATTCATCATACATTCAATGACCAAGAAATTGGGCGAGGAAAATCTGAGACAACAACTACATTCTATTAATATTCAAGACTGGATACAACCCAGGGCTACATATTCAACTCAACAACTTAATGGTCTTTCATCAATACAACCATCACAATCAACATCATAACACAATAGAGATCAAAGCACATAACATACAATAGTATATGATCTCAAAACCCAACTAGCTCATTACAAAAGCATCTACAACAGAACTGATAGAAAACTAACTGATTGAACCCAACCCATTACAAAATATGTCTGTATCTAGGCTTAGGTTCCAAAACTACAAAACTTGTTGGTGGCACGTAATCTCTAATTGAATTGCTCGATGCGTAGCCGCTTCTAACTATCTTCCTTGCTACGCAGATGCTTCCAATTGAACCAAAACTTGGGCACCAACAATTCCCGAAAGGCATCGACTCTATGAATATTTGATTTGAGCTCTTTGTCATCAAGTCGAAGTTGGAGCCCTATATTTAGAATGTAACCTTTGCAATGTTTCCAAGCAAAGATACTCCAGACCATTTAAATCTTCGCAACTTTATCATAACTTAAGATAGGGTTCCTTGAGAAATCATGTTTATGAAGTCAATACCTTAAAATATTTTTCTCATTAGCACTAGCCAACCATAATTGTTTTCTTCTTGTATACTTATTATTACACAAAAAACAAAGCTTCATGTATTTTGATGGGAGAAATGATCTCTCTTTGTGTGTCTCTATTTTTATACGCTGTTGCATGCTACACACTCTATTTCAAATATCCCATGTGCTAAGATTCACTGCCCATCTAGGTGAGGTTGTATTTGTTTTGCAAAAGGATACATCACCTTACTATTATGTTATGTGGTTCCTTCACAAACTAGCATCAAGCACTCTACTTCAATGGATCCCCACCCTATGCATCTTCTCTCTTCCTTACGACCTTCTTTAAAATGCTCCTGACACTAGAATTTATACACATCAATCAATTGTAGACATATGCCATTTTACTCCTTAAAATTTTAGATGGGATTCACACCTAAGAACTTTTATGCCTATGAACTTTAAAGTCCCACCCTCTCCTTGGAATTTATACGGGATTTCACACCTACCATTTAGAAAAAGATCTTCTTGACCCTATGAAGTGGCATCAGGGAAGATCTCGCCGGGAAAGAGCTCCTTATTACCCGACACCTCCGTCAGCTCCTTATATGACCTCAAGATGGAGCCTTAACTAGGGGAGATCTCCACTTTGTAGTCAACTAGGTCTGTTCCTTCCATAGGCAGACCCCTTTGCATAGAAAAAACCTTTTCTACGTTTAAGAGACCCTGACTTTATCAACCATAAACACTCTTGAGTGTTGAAAACCTCATCCATTCATGTATCCCTATGTTTAAACTTATAAAAAAGTAAATAAAAAATCTTGTCCAACATTCAATGGCCTTGAACACCACTGTCGAAATCCAGTGAACTTCAAACATTCCCCATAGGCATCAGCTCCATGAATATCTCATTTGAGCTCTTCATCATCAAGCCAAAGTTAGAGCCCTTGTATTATGAATGTAACCTTTGCAATGTTGCCAAGCAAAGCTCTTCGAGACCTCTTAAATCTTCATAACTTTATCATATAACTTAAAAGAGGGTTCCTTGAGAAATCATATTTATGGAGAAAATATCTTAAAATCTTTTTCTCGTTAACACTAACCAACCATAATTGTTTTCTTCTTATATACTTTTTGTTACACAAAAAACTTCATGTCTTTTAATACAAGAAAAATGATCTCTCTATATATCTCTCTTTTTATATGTTGCTGCATGTTACACCCTCTACTTCAAATATCCCATGTGCTAGGGTTCTACACCCTCTACAAATATCCCCATGTGCTAGGGTTCTACACCCTCTACGAATATCCCATGTGCTAGGGTTCACCTTAGTATTATGTTCCGCAATTCCTTCACAAACTAACATCAAACACTCTACTTCAATCGCTCTCCACCCTATGCTTCCGCTCTCTTTCTTATTTAACATGTTCCTCGCATAGAGTTTCTACACATCTATCCATTGTAAAAATGTCATTTTACTCCCTGAAATTTTTGTTCATATTAATATCTAAATTCAATATTTTTTTTAATTTTAATTTTTAGTATATAAATAAAAAGTAAAGTACATTTTGCAACCTTATATTAAAGAATATAAGAAATTGTAATATATATTCTATTTACTAATGATGTTACTATTATCATATATTACCTAATATATATTATAAAAAACTAAAACTATAATAAAAATGTAAATTTAATAATAAACATTTACATGTTTATATGAAATCATATCAATTATTAAGATAAAAAGGAATTTAAAACAATTTTGCTTTATATTATTTTTAATTATTTGTATAGATTTCTTTTCAATTAAATAAATAAAAATATATATGTAGAGAAGATAAATCACTATTTTTTTAATCGACTTGCGATAACAAATTACGATATATATAAATAAATTTTTAATTAAAAAATTAATTGATCAAGATAAATTAATTTTAATATATTTTAATTGTTTATGAAGTAATCTATTTATTCTACTTTTTAGACTTTAATGTAGATTTTGATTGAAATTTTGTAAAAAAATGATAAATTAAAAAACTATACATTTAAATAATTAATATATAAAATAAATATATCTATATTAATAATATAATTTAATAATATTTTTTTATTATTTATAATATAGTAATTTGGAAAAATACACCTAATAGTTAATATATAAAATAAAGTATATCTATATTAATAATATTTTTTATTTATAATGAATTTATACAATGCAAAACACTGTATCACTGTTTTATTCAGTTCAAAAAATCTTAAACAATATGACAACATCAGATATATAACCACATTTTGAAATGCTTTTTACTATAAACTACTTAGTAAATGTTTCAGTATTCTCCTCACCTTGTTGAAAATCTACGGTTCTGTCTTTTTCTTTTTAAAGCTTAACAAGACAGATTTTATGTGATTGTCCATGGTCCCTTATGCGTAACTTACCAAACAAAGCTTACGATTACAGCATTATTACAGTACTAGCATAGCATAGATGCTTTTCAACCCATATTTAAGATAAAAAAAAAAAAGGAATTTCCATTTATTATTTAATACAAGTTAAACCAGTACAGGGCTTCAGAGTATTTAGAAGGACGCTCATAAGAATAAATTAGTATAGTTATTTAATTTGTTGTTTGTGAATTTTGATAGAATATGAAGTTAAGTATTATTAACTGTAGTTTAATTAAGCTTTAACTACAAGTTATTACATGTAAATTGATATATTTTTTATTTTTAATTATTTATTTAAAATTCAAAATAATGTTCATACAGTAAATTTTGACGTCTATATAATAAAATACATTTATTTCATATTCCTATAATCTAGAAAAATCCTTCCTAATTCAATCTAAATTGTAAAATATAAACCATTATCTTAAATTATAAAATATAAACCAACATAATAAACATTTTTTTAGGATTCACATTCTTATAATGCTGTAATCAAAACGATCCACACCAGCTAAACAGTAAATGAAAACAAAATTCCCACTTACTATTAAACAGTAAATGAAGACAAAATTCTTACTATTAAACAATAAATGAAGACAAAATTCTTACTTACTATTTTTCAAATACCAATACAAATACGTAACTTGCGATCTAACCAACTTGCCATCTAACGACTTTAACTGCTATTACTGCTAGTTAAGTATATACCAATTAAATGTTAATATTCAACTTTGCTGTCACATTTTCTTGCAGTGTGCTCCGTTCAAGCAATCTCTGAAAAAAGAAAACAGCGGCCGTTTCATTTAACAGAAAGCTATTACATAGAACTCCCAACTCTCGTCTGTAATGAGAAGTCAAGGGAGAAGTTCTATCACGAAAACAGTGAAACCAGGAGTATCGCATGCACATACATGTATTTAATTCATATGAGCAAAGAGCAGATTAATCACGTGGTCTTAGTAGGAGGTTCCACGCGCATCCCAAAGGTGCAAGACTTGCTGCAGCAATTCTTCGAGGGAAAGCAACTCTGCAAATGTATAAACCCCGATGAAGCTGTTGCATACGGTGCTGCACAGGCGGCAGCCATGAACAATGAAGGCCTCGAGCTAGTCCTTTTGGACGTCACGCCTTTGAGTCTCGGAATTTCAATTAATAAGGGTGTTATGTCTGTAGTCGTTCCCAGAAATACTCCGGTTCCCACTAGCAGGGAGGGCAATTTCACTACAAGGTTTGACAATCAATTAAATGTGTCTTTTCCAGTTTATGAAGGTGAGAGAGCTATGACTGCAGACAACAATTTGCTGGGTGAATTTTCTCTGCGTGGAATTCAGTCAGCCAGAAGTGGAGTACCAAGCCTTAAAGCGGTATTTGAAGTGGACGTGGATGGATTTCTCAAAGTGTCAGCCCGGGACGAGGGTAGCCGGGTATCTAATCACATTGTCATTGCTAGCGTCTGTGGTCGGCTGAGCAAGGAGGATATAGAGAGGATGCTGCGTGATGCAGAGAGGTTTCGAAGGGAGGACGAGGAAGCCAAAAAGAATCGCACTGCCAAATCCGAGTTGGAGTGTTATATTTACAACATGAAAAATAGAGTGAAAGAGGCTAAAGCGAAGGGAGCGATGAACATGAGTGGGTTCAAATTTATCCAGCAAATGCTGAGTAGTGTAGAGGAATGTCTGGATGAAAACGAGTGGGCGAAGGCCGACGAATTGGAAGGTAAGCTGAACCTATTGAAAGAGATTTGCAGCCCATTAACATACAGATCACTCTTCTTTGATTTACTGACTTTGGAATGATATGTACACCCATAATAAAATGTTATTTTGTATTCTGAACAAGGTGGCTGTATGCGATATTTTTCCCTGAATATTTTGAGACCGTAATTGATCTCCGCTCTTTAATCCATAAAAAGCAGGAGATCATGATATATAGGTTGTTTTTCAGCAAAACTATATAATATGATGTGGACGCTTATCACCTTGCTGTTTATAGAACAAATTGATTTTTTATGATGTTAACGACAGTAGAAACTGTATAATCTCATGAATATCATATTTATAAACATAAGATTAAAATGTTGCACAGTGATGCTAAACATTAACCAAAGAATGTGCACAGTGATGGTCAACATAAACCAAAGAATCCCTTCGTAACTTACCCGCTCCTTTTGATGAATGCTCCTAACTGTGAATGGCGCTGGTGGCTGGTGACTTGTTTCGATCCAATGCAATTGGCAGATATCAGTCATGGCAGTCATTATGTCGAAGATACAACAAGCCCATGTGACGGATCTACGGTAGATAGATTTCCTCGAGCCTTGCGCACCAGCTGGGATCTCCTCGAGCCTTACGCAGTCCTATCGGAGATACAGCCTTGCACTGATCCATGCTCATGATGTAGACATGGGGCTCTTGATGGATCGCGATGGTGGCATGGAGATATTGCATCAGCAAGATGGATGCGTGGATGGGTGGATGCATGCCCCGATCCGGCTGTGTTTTCCGGCAGCTGATTACTACCTTGCCTACCTCTTCTACCGGAGTTTGAATACTGTGCCCTGACATACCGTTACCAAGACCCCGCAGCAAAAGCATTAAACACTCTGCTGCAGGGTCGATATTGGTTGCCCCGAAAGCAACGGAAGATCAATGACGTACAACAATCATCCAACCCATTAATCATGCACCAACTCTCATTCAAGAGATGGCACAGTTATAGTAGATATTCGAGACGCCGGAGCCAACTCCTTTGGCGTGACTGCTTCGACTTATTGCCTGACCTCTTCCAAAATCATATGCAGTTCCCTTTAGATCTGCGAGGAGATCCGATCGAGGATAAGATGCAGGAAGCACATTCTACTGCTTTCAATGAAGCTCAAAAGTCAGGCGCCTTGATTTTGGTGAGCCTTCTATCCTCCTATTGTTATTTCCCCACTCTGAAAACCTATTCGATTTATGATAAATTGTAATGGCTTCTTGACCCTTGTGTGCAGTTCTGGTCTAGTGAGCTCAACAGTGAGGGGGAGTGCTTCTCATTGTCCATTTGGCATTCAAAAGAAAAATGGACAGTTCAAAAGAAACAACAGACACTTTAATGTCTGGTTCTATCCACAACAAGGTGAATCTTAGGGTACAGAGATGGGTTCAATTAAACAAGGCAAAATAACAAATGGGAAGTCTGAAACGACCTCGTTTTCTAACACAGGAGACATGCTTTCAACAGGAAATTTGATATATTACGACGATATTCGCATGGAGCTTGATTTCTTTGTAGACCATATTACTTCGTATGAACTTGGAATCATACTGAACCAAATCGATAGAGATTCACTTTCCAGTATTTTGTATTCGGATGGTTATGCTACTAAGACAAGGGATGTTTTCTACGGGTCTCTATGGGAGGATGATATTTGGCAGTTCGATGAACATCCAGTTATTTGAAATGATTTTTCAACGCCATAGCAAGAACTTGGAATTAATGGAGATGAGCTTCAAGATGATTGTAACTAGAACCATCTAACTTGTGAGCGCCAATGAGAAAGGACTCTAATGTATATATTGACAAGAAACTTTGACTCGGTTTGTATGCTATGATATTGTCATATCATAGTTTGGAATAAGATTTTAGTATGAGAATTCATCGCATCATCAGTATTGAACTTGCTCGAGTCCTTGGTTATATTCTGTAGTCTAACTCCGAAAATTAGCTGACACTGGATTCACTGATCTCTATAACACATTTCAATTTCATTATGATGAATAATTATTTTCGAATTCGAAGAGTCGGTTTAATGTTTATATCGAACTATCTAACTTTAACTTTACAATTGTGAGTCAATTATTATTGGTAGTGTCTCCTAACTCCTCATATTACCTCCTGACGCCATCAATGGTAGTATTCGTCTTGAAACCGTCAATCAATTTCACTAGAAGCTTAAATCATATTTACTCCAAATAAAAAGTAGTTGGGTTTGATTTCTAGGCCTCCTATATGTTTTAGGTGTGATGATACAATCAATTCAAATAGAGAAGTGGAATTTAAAAAGAAGAAGTTATATATATATATATATATATATATATGGGTGTGGTTATTACTAAACGCAATGTATATGTGTGAGAGAGAATTTGCAGTATATATGTGTGAGAGAGAATGTGCAGGTGTGGTTAGGTGTGGTCATTCTGAAATATATATATACACGTTTCCTAATGACCATATATATAAGTGTAGTCATCAACATTCAACGGAAGGCTACTTGAGAATGCCCCTGTGTATGATCCGTCATTTTATCATGAATGTAGAAATAGTCCATTAGGTAATGAGTGCTTAGGGAAGAAATGGTTCATATTATTTATGTTTTAACATGGTAATTTCGTATCTTCCTCAAGTAAAATTGTTATTTGATTCTGTGATCACGATTTTTCAATGTACAATGTTTGTGATAGTAAACAATATTCTTAGGCAAACTCTATGTGATTCTTGCTCATTTTTTTTCCAGCAGAATGTGATTCTTGCTCATTGCCTACTCAATATATAATTAATAATTTTTTTTTATTTCATAATTTATTTAATTAAATAATAAATAATTATCCATCTGTACCTATCCAATAAATAATTAATAATTTTTTTTTCATAATTTATTTTATTAAATAATAAATAATTATCCATGTGTGCTTTTCTTAATAACAGGATTAAATAGTTCCAACTTCCAACTCGTCATTATCAATTTGCCACTAATGTAAAAAAAAAAGTGAAAATGCACTACCTCATCATCATGTGTATTAAAAAATTGAAAATGCATTACCTCATCATCATGTCTATGAGAGGAGAAGAATACATGACGTGAAATTTTAGATTAGTATTACAAAAGATTTGGTGTGTGCCATTGAGTTAGATTATTGTAATTGAATTACATGAGGTCATAAAATGTTAAAATGGTATCAGAAAATGTTTTATATTGTTTTTAAATTATAGTGATTGAGTGTTATGATTTCTAAAACAGGTTAAACATTTAATAATAGTAATGAAAAAGTTAATAATAATAAAAATGTGTTAAATAATTAGTTTATGAAAAAGTTAATAATAATAAAAAATGTGTTAAATAATTAATTTATTTTGGCATTTTATTATTTTATTTTTAATATATATAATTTTAATTTTAATTTTAAGGTTTTTTAATTATATTTTATTTTTATAAAATATATTAACGATGATAATATAATTGAAAATTAATTTTTGTATATTTATTTTTTTTTTGGTAAGAAGTTGATTTGGTTTATTTAACATTTGGTTTTTATGAAAAAAATTATTAAAAGGTTTATATATGTTTAATTGAATTTGATAAATAATCCAGTTAAAAACATTAATGAATTATGTTTTAAATTAAACAAATATTTATTTTAATAATGTTTTTTTAAATAATTATATGGAAAAAGATGTTTTGAATTTTTATATTAAGGTTAATAATCTTTTTATAGTATAATATTTTTCTCTTATTCTATGCTTATTTATCCAATGAGATTTATCCATGGTGACCTTAGTTCTAATCCTCCCAAGGTAACTGGGAAGAAACATTTAAAATCCAACCATGTGAAAGGTTGGTGTGGCCTAGTTCTTAGACCACAAGCTAGTCTCATATGCCACAAAAAAATACAAATTTGATCATTTCAAAAGTATATGCAATTTTTATAATTTTCCAATTGTTGGAAATGCAATTCTTGAATGCATGAAATTGCAATATGCAAATATCAAAATTGTAATCAATTAATTGTTGAAATTGCACAAATTACAATATTTGGGTGTTAAAATTGCAATTTTTATAATTCTTCAATTGTTGAAATTGCATTTTTTTGTTGTTGAAATTGCAATTAATCAATTGTTGATGAAATTGCATTTTTTTGTTAAAAAGATGTGAAATTCTTCTTAATCGTATATTTGTTGAAATTCAAATGTGTATTCCAATCTTTTTATTAATGAATTGCAATATGTAGATAATGAAATTGCAATCAATTAATTGTTGAAAATTAAATTTTTGGATGTTAAAATTGGATTTTTTTATCATTCTCCATCTGTTTGAAATTTGTTAAATTTGTAATTTCTTGAACTTGATATTGCATAAATTGCATTATATTTTAATTCTCCAATTTTTGAATTTGCAATTTTTTGTTGTTGAAATTGCAATTAATCAATTGTTAATGAAATTGCATTTTTTGGTTAAAAATATGTGAATTTATTCTTAATCATATATTTGTTGAAATTGCAAAAAAATTGTATTATGATCTCTTCTTATTAATGAATTACAATTTCACTTGCAATATGCAAATACTGAAATTGAAACAATTAATTGTTGAAAATGTAATTTTTGGATGTTAAAATTGATTTTTTTTATATACAAAAAATTGGAAACAATTAATTGTCGAAATTGTTGTTTTTTTGTACAAGATAAACCCCCCATCACTAACCATCGACACTCTCCCATGATCTCTTTCTTTCTCTCTAAACCCCTGTCAACCCCCAATCTCTCTCTCTCTCTCTCTCTCTCCACTAACCACGTCCCCATCCCTCTCTTTCTCTATATCCCCCCCCCCTTACTATCACCTACCCTTAACCACCCCATCACTCTCTCTCTCTTAGTCTCTCACCTACTCCTACCACTAACAACCACCCCCCTGATCTCTCTCTCTCTCTCTCTCTCTCTCTCTCTCTCTCTCTCTCCACCATGTTAGTTTTTCATCATTTAATTCAATATGATCTAGGATCTTAACTGAAAGAACAACATGTACAACATATCAAGCATAAGAGACAAGAGACAAGAGACACAAAGCATTTCACCGGGGAAAACCAATAAGGCGAAAAACCCTGCAACTTCCTCAGAGATAGAATAAGCACCAATACAAAGATCACCAAGATGAATCCCTTAAGAGAGTCTAATAACCCATTACCACTTGTCACTAGGTTGACCCCACTAGGGTGGTCTAATAACCCTTTAACCCACATTACTCATACAGGGCCGACCCCACCAAGGTGGTCTAATAACCCATCAAATATAAGTTACGACACGTACAATATAACTTGCGACACTACTCTGGAGTCTAATGCCCTATCATACATGGGAGGATGGACCTCAATGACTTTACATGACTCAAGTACAATAATGACTTCTCTGACCCGGCGGAACAAACATCTCCGTCGGAGGTACAACAATAGAATACAAATGACGACACTTCCGATCGGAGGAATAAGACATCTCCGTCGGGGATACAATAAAGTACAAATGTAATACATACAATATACAAGTGAATATCTTCTGAAGTTACAAATATATCAACACACCATTTAGTTCCTTCCCTCTTTTATGCAATGGAACAATTATTCTAGATAGCAAGTTATCCAAGGGACATCTTGAATAACATAAGTGTTTGACCACAACTGCATGTAAAAAATATTGAACTATTGGATGAATGTTTGTTAACACCTAAATTTTATCCACCTACCATGTCATTATCCCCGTCATACATATACATCATTACCACATTGCATTTCCACCCCTTGGACCTTCATTAAAACAAAAATCAAAGTCGCACACCAAAAAGGGCTATTTTACAAATTAAATTACTCAATTATCTCGAAATAAATGAGCGATCTTTTCCCTGATTTGATTTTTGGATGTTTCTCCTTTTACCCTTAGCAAAAAGAAGAAACTTGGCATGATTCCTATGATATACCAAATTAGATAAAAGGATAAAAAAAGTAAAAGGAAAAAAAAAAATCAAAGCCCAATCCTTATCCTAAAACTATCCATTGTGCCTATAAATGAACCATCAAGGTCCCTCACTCAACACCAATTTTCCATTCATTTCTCAAGCTGTTACTCTGCAAAAATATCCTCGAGATCATAAATCCCTTTATTATTCATGTTTCACCTTGTCGAAGATCGCATACATGATGTTTGGCCGGAGGACCGTGGACTACTAGGAGACCAAATGGTCCCTCCCTCGGGAAGCTATAGGAGCCGCTTCCACTACAACTCAAAGGTGACACTTACTCATATAAAAGTTCATTTTGATAATGAAAACACATTCTTTATTCTTTAAATAATGCTATATGTGTTTGCTTACTTGATGAAGAATGCATGTTAGTTTCGATTTGCTTTCACTGTTATTTAGTTTTTCCTTCCTGTTAGATGAGTTATTTTAGTTTCTGCTATGCTCATTTTTATTTTTTATCTTGAAACTCTACTAAGATCAACACAACTCTTAGTAGGTGTAGTTTTGCACGTGCCAATGTGAAAACATCATTAACAGTGTGCAATATCATAGTTCTAGGAGAATAAAAAGTTAGGAACAATTTTTAAAGCATCAAAGGTTTTCAAAGAGCATGTTGCAATATATGTCAATTTTTAAAGCACGTGTTTTGTTAGGGAATTTTCTTTGTTGTCGTCCATGGGGTTGTTTAACAATAAACAACCCCACAACCCATTGGGAGTAAGGCTATGATGAGTTACTTAATATAGAAGAATAAACATATCATCTTGAATATTAAGAGGCTTCGTACTCACTTTTGTATACAATATTACACTCAATACTGAGAGAGGGTATAATAAAGAAGGAGATTAATTTCTTAATCTTTGAAGGATAAATGAGGAACTTTCTTTAGAATAATGATACCACAAAACTATTAGCATAAATAAATTTAAAGAAAAGTAGTGAATGAATAAATTGAGAATAAGAGAATGTTAATCTATTATAAGGAGAACATAAATCTCAATCCACAAGGCACAAAACATTTTTTATTATAAGAAGTTGTTATTAGAAGAAAATTAATATTACTAAAATAACAACAAACACTTATCAGCTTTAATTTGAAACTATACTCTTCATGAGACCACCCAAAACACCATGCCAAAGGAAGATAATTTTTTTTGCAATACTAAGAAGGAAAAATATGTAAATACTTTTTCATAGGTTGATCTACCTAAATGGACATTAGGTCTCATTTTCAATCCATTTGTACCATTACGTATCTTTATAACTGTATTGATTTATAAAATCAAAGAAAGTTTGGAAATATTCTTTTCATTTTTTTAGGTATATAAACAATATGTTGAAACAAATTAATTAATTTCCATACCTTTTTTTATGAAGGTGCAATAGATCAAAGTCTATGTTGCACTAGCTTTGGATGGGATGGGGGAACAGTGGAGACATGGGACAAGTGCCCGGGATGACTAGAGCGCACCCCTAATTACTCTGGGGACGACAATACTCTCTCTCTCTCTCTCTCTCTCTCTCTCTCTCTCTCTATATATATATATATATATATATATATATATATATATATATATATATAATTTTAAATGTTAGAATTGCACCATAAACATTTGTAGTTGCTTGTAAGCACAATAATATATACTATATAGTATTATGCACATCCCTTACACCTGCCAGTTCTGAAAAAACTTAGGTGCAAATAAGAAAAGGGTTGAGTGATCATTATTAACACTTGAACATGAACAAAATGTAGTTTATCTTTAGGAAACTTAAGTTTAACTATTTTCAATCTGCATTAAAGTCCGTAAGGGTCTCTGAGAAGAATGCTTGTCTCTATAAGAACTCTTCTTCCATATATTTATTTTTTATGATGATTGGGTTAAAAAGCATTCCCTTCTCAATAGGTTCTACATTTTTTTACAAATGTGTTGAAAAACACTACAAAACACTTTGGGATATACATGCATGTATTATGTAAAGAGATTATATTCATATTCTAGATTAAGAAGGATGTTGAATAGGAATTTATTCAAATGTTTAGTACCCAATCTAAGTATTTACCGTCCAATTGTTTTTAGTGTTTGAGGTTGGGATGGGGGGAGAGTTGGACTTGAATAATTCCCAAACACCCATGTACATATGTAAAAGCTAAAATGGCCCTAAACATGAGAAGAACAAGATAAATACGCAAAAGGATCAAACCTTTGAGTTGTTGCATTTCTTAGTTTGTTAACATGGACAATTTGTTGCTTGTAATGATGTTGCCTTAAAAAGACAATAGTTAAATCACTAGAAACCCAAATCAACATCCATCATAGGAAACCCATAAATTTTGAGCTACAACTTGTATAGATTTAGATTTAGATTTAGATTTAGATTCAGAATAATAGGAAAAATATGCATGGGATAAATGATCATATTTTCCAATCGTCAATTTTCATTGTCAAAACTAAAGATACATGTCGGAAACATCTCTAAAATCTACTTGTGACATTTTTGAAATCTACTTGGAATGTCTTTGAACTACACCCGGAAGTCCCCGGAATCTATTGGGGGCATTTTGGGTACAACTGGCAAGTCCCCAGTCCCTAAGAAAGCCCCCAAAAGATTAGGGACGTTTCCTAGGGGTCCTCTAGTCCCCTGAACATGGGGATAGTGTATACCGGGCTTTTTTTGAGAGGGAGGGTCCCGTGCGAAATAGATCAAAGTTAGCCTTCTTCTTTATCACTTAAAACTATATCTTATATATTCATTACTTTAAAAATATTATATTATACAAAAAAAAATATAGTAAAAACAATACTAAAATAACTCACAAAGATAAAGAAAATAATATGATTTTCATGAGTGAATTGAATTTGTATCTTAAAAACTTTATGAATCCCTTAATGTTTTAAAAAGGAATTAAACCCGCATGACATTGAGTATAGTGTTAAACATCTATCAAAATGCAAAGATAAGGACATTGAAAGTTATTTAGTAGAAACTTTTAAAATTGGAGGCTCTATTCTTATCCCTTACATAATTCATAGACCTTTTTAATATAGTAGTCAAACAAAGTTTCCATAGAGATTGGATTGAAAGCCTAGTTATTTATATTTTAAAAAGTGCTCACAAAAATAACCTATCAAATTATAAGGCCATTATAATTAATTCTATTTTACCTTTGTATGAAATTATTTTGGATTTAATAGGTTTAGCTTATGGTTAGAAGTTACATTGAAAAAAATAAAATCTAAGTTGATTTTAAAAGCTATCATTCAAACATGAACCACTTAACCATTTTAATGATTATTGCATAGAAATGTCAAAATAATAAAACAAATGTTCTTTGTTGCTTTAACAATTTTAAGAAAGCCTTTGACACCGTCACTATAATTAAATAGTATATGGAAAACATAAGAAAACTCAAAAGTCTCTTTTAATTTTTATCTTTAAAAATGAAGAAAAGTAATAGTTATTTGTAATATTAAAATTAAAACAAAGAATGTAATTTTGTTTAGTGGACATTGTCACCTATTTATAATTTCTTATAAAGTAAACCCAATTTTAAATAAATTAATAAAATAACATAAAATAAATCTAAATAATTAATCAAACACCCAAAATTACCAAAATTAATATAGACAACTTTAAAAAATCCTTTAACATGGTGACTATAAATAGCTTGTGGAAAAGATAAAAAGACCCACATATTTCTTTTTGAATTAATTTTCTAAAAGAAAAGTCCACACTAGGTTTCTTCTAGGGTATTTCTGTCAATTAGACTTAGAAAATTCATTTTCTATTAGCCTTAAGGAGTAGGAGACTTTAGCTTGCAAATGGATTCACACGTAGTTTACAAAAAAAAGTTATTAATATTAAACAAAGGATGTAATTTGCCTTTAAATCTCCTTATTTGGAATTTCCTATAAAGTAGACTTAATTTAAATAAAATGTAATTTGCCCTTAAATCTCCCTATTTATAATTTCCTATAAAGTAGACTCAATTTTAAATAAATATTAAAAAAAAAATCTAAATAATTAATAAACATCCAAAATTAACAACATAGAAACATGCACAAGGTTTGGCAAAAAGGGATTGATGTATAATAGCCTTCTTTGAAACGACTTCTCGGATCCCAACCGAGTCTTGAAATGACTTCGTCTTCCCCGAGTCCAATCACTGGCATAAAGGACTTTTAGCAGCATTCGTTCCATGTCACTGGCTATTCCTTATTCTTTCGAGAAACTATCAATTCTTTCAACAAGTTATCGACTATTTATAGCCACTTCGAACCTTCTATATCCCGGGAGATGGGATCGTTCTATTTTTACTGATCTATAATGAAAATAACATATGTAAACATTTCTCATATCATATGGGAAAAACATTGATATATTGAAAAAATGGCATTACCATACAGAATCCAGCCCAAGAAGAGCGATTGGACATACTAGAAATAACAGACAAACAATTTTCATATGATACATAAAAAGCTTAGTATTCAGAATCACTAAAACCCTACATCCTTAAATCACAGAGTATCTCTCAACCGGTTCAAAGAAACTATGTTTCTTGAAATATATCCTAAGCACAACATAGGACTTAGCGATATTGAATGGTTTTTGGAGATGGAAGAACCCGATAATCTATATCCAGATTTGTGTCTGTATGTATTGGTTGAAGAACAACAAAGAAATATTGGCATTGTCATGTCCACATATGTATTTCAAGAAGACATGTTGTGTGTTCCAGTATAAGTTGTTGAAGGAAAAGACTGCTCTTTATTATAGATGGATATTCTAGTTTCTGAGTTTCACCCTAAGTTGATGAAAAAATTTGATGACAATGATGAAATGTCTTGCACAAAGCATGGTTGGATATTGCAATTGTATGATACAACTTATCGGGTTGGATCAAATACAACCACACACTTGAAAAATGGAATTCTATCAGCATTTAAAAGAAGATTTACTAAGAAAAATACATATTCAGCTCTTTATTTAACAAATTTTAACAACAAGTTGATAAATGTTTACCATGAAATTAAAGAAAGCTCTACTACCTTAGAAGATCTAGCATATATGACTTAGAAAAAGGATTTCTCTAAATAATCATTCGGGCCTTTGAAAGTAAGCTCTTCAAAGGTGATCATGGAGAAAGCTAGTAAAAGTTTTGAGAGGACAAAAAGTAGCCAACAACAACAAATTGTCTTGATGATCGATCCAATTAAGGATTCGAAACATTAATTAAAAATAGAAATCATAGCCAATTTGGAAAGTTGTACTATTAATAAAAATCACAACGGAAATCTTAAATCCCTAAAAAAAAATCTATTGATGTCAAGAGATGTGTTCTTGCACCTTTGAATTTGCAATTTCGGGGAGTGAATGAAGATGTTGTGGCTAGGATAGTTATGTCACTTGTCACAAATTTCACCATCACTCTTCAAGAGGAAATGTTAATGCATTTCAATCAAGAGACAAATGAACCTATTACTCTACTTAGAGAAAATGAAATTGAACTGGATACAGTGCATTACTATATCTTGGATGGCCAACACACTATATGTGTGTAGCAGAAGATAATTGAAAACGAGAAATATATATATGTTCATCCAATATATAAATTTTGTAAAGCTCATCTGATGTTCCACATAAATTCATTCCTAAGATTGTGTCAGCAGAGAAATATTTCTAATAAGGAATTTGTTGACACTCCATTTATCAATCAAGTCACCAAGGCCATAGAAAAAATGGATATATAGTAGTAGGCCCAACCGCCCTGGAAAAGGACACATTCCATTGTTGGAGTGGCAGGTAAATATATTTTTGCTTTCAAACATTGTTATACCACTACAAACATTCCAATATAATTTTAATTTTTTCTTTGAATTTAATATTTTATTGGATTGCAGAATTTTCAGAATGAATGTGCAGATATATTTGATGTTTCTAACAAGGAAAGTCTTAAAGACAATATGACTCTTTTCTTTATTTTGTAGGAGATTTGGAACAAATGGTGCACAATATTTTAGCTATATAAAATTGGTTCATTGGCATGCTCTCCCAAAAGCATCCATCATGATGATGATTTTGTGCAAAATAAAACAAAATAATATGGGTCTAATTTTTTTAGACATCTGCATGATATGGATGAGATGGAATTGAGAATCGTTGTAGATAAAATAATTCAGGGATCATTTTGGTTGAGTACCACAGTAGACCGTAATATCGATGCAAAGACTCTTTTGCAGTATTTCAAGATGAGTGAAAGATGAAATAACAACTGGAAATATGATTGTTGAATATTTGAGTGTTGAGGACTATGATTTTTGTTCATAAAATGACGTTCCTAACAAAAATGTGATTGAGGCTTATAAAATTGCTCTAAATCATTTTCGACAACTTTGCAGTATTATATGTGACAACAAGCAAGTCATGTCTCCGATGAGGAAATGGAAATGAGCAGTAGAGGAGGATGACTTTCGGTTTCCAAAAGAAGCTTATGCCATTTTACAAATATATATCAAGCAAAAAGAAATCAGTGTCACTATGGATTCTCTGAGAGATACTACAATATTTTTTTGTCGATCTTGTTTTCCATCTATATTGTGGAAGACACTGAAGGGGATTAGTTACTTTCAAAACATACTGTGTTGTGAGCTAGTTGTGTTCGACATGTGCAACTGTTTATATGGCTGCACATAAACATATATTCTTGAGTTGTTATTTTTCTTGGCCTCAAATACAGAACCTTTTGTGTTTTCATATGAATCCTAAATGCTCCATATTCAATTTGGAAATCATTTTCTCAATTCACAAAGAAAATAAGAAAACCTGTGAAAGAATATGACACTATTGGCATCATCAGATAATTTGATAATGACTGCTATACAAGTTTATCTCTTATACAATGTTGGAGAGTTTGCTTAGAGGGGCACAATCTGCCAACTATATTTTTGAAAATGGAGTGTACCGATGAAAACTTGTTGCTCGTTGACTGCCTAGCTTTGAAAGGTCTGGGATTCCAATCGAGAGAGCATGTCTTTCCAAAAGAAAAGGCGATGGATTTTTGGGATCATTTAGTGACTAAATTGACTTCATCTCAATGCATTGTCATATCTTTCTATGTTGACGCTATACATATTCATTCTCTAAGCATAATTCCAAATCTATGCATTGTTTCTATTGCAAATACTTTTGAACAAGAACTGTACATAAACCAATTCTTTCAATCATTGTTGGATGAGCAAAATGAAGGTATTTATATCTATATTTACAAATGTTATGTTTCATTATGTGTTTCGATTATTTGTTTCTTTATAACATACATGTTTTGATTCGTGTTTTTATATGTTAGTGTGAGTGATTCACAATAATCCTCTAATAGGAGGAGCAAATCAGATCATGGTGATCATGGCATCGAAGAATCACCAAAAAATTATAATTCAGATAGAAATGAACAATCTATGGTTGGTGTTGGTGAGGAAGGTGAACTTTTAGATTATTTTCAATGATTCTCTAAAATTGCAAATTTGACTCATTTTAATTTCTCTGTAGGGAGATACTGACAATATTCATCTGCTAATTCTTACGAAGGAACACACGGAAAATGTGGTATCAACCATGATTGTAGGATAATGGCTTGAAAGCTATGATGTAGATGGTATCCAACGCTCTCTAAACAAATCAATATGTATGTGACAATAAAGATTATTTTCTGGCAGTTATAAATTTGTTTGATAAAAGTATTTTGCATTTTATGACACAAACCTTATTTTTTGTAGATTCCCATAATAAACATTTGTTGTTTAGAAATGGAAGGTTTTTTGTTTTGAAAGATATTCACCACTAAAAAGGGGGTTGAAACGTCTGAAAGTGTCAACCAAGAATGTGAATTTAAATTTTGTTCGAATTTGTATCAACCATGACCAAACGCAATTGATTTTTTGCAATTGTGTGCTAATAAATTTCAAGTTGGAATTTGGTCTTCCAAAGGTGTGACTAATGGGAGGTATTTATTCAAGAAATTCTTAGGAGAGAAGACAAAAACAATGGACAAAGAAATTCTTATTTTTTGGTCCTCTGATAAATGCTCTACATATGATTTTGGAAAAACCTTCAAAGATGTGCAAATTGTGTATCATGAGTTTGGAAATGAATTTCCAGTGGAATGTATAACTATGATTGTGTTGGAAGGTGCATAGATACAAGGAAATCCTATTGAAAATTGCATTTTCGTTAAACCTCTCGATATATTTTCTAAGGAAGATAAATATTTGGTGGGAAGTGTTTGGCAGGTTGTTTCTAAATTGGATGTAATGTCTGATATTAGACCGTTCCTATCTTCATTAAGCATTGTGAATAACTTGTAATAGATTGCGTGTTGTTGCAACATATATTGTAATATTTAATTATCTATTTGTGTCACTTCATTATGATTTGTTTACTTTGTTATATTTGATATTATTGATATAGAATTTTGAGCACCAGAAACACCTGGCTACTATTTACTTGGTCAATATCTATATGCTTGTTAATTTAATGGCTTATATATTGTTGTTGTGGTTACAAATTTGGTTATCGTATTTGTAAGCAGTCAGAAGATCGACTAAGAAAAACTTATTGGTGTTGCGTGTAAAGGAACTGTTGTAGAGGGATAATTGACACTTGTATATTATTTGTACTTTTATTTTCTTCTAATGGATTCTTTTATGTTGTGATATTAATATAGTCGACCTTTAATGTTTCCTATGAAAAACATGTGCAAACAATGGACATAAAAAATAAGAAGAGAACTATGTAAGTGATCATGTGTTTTTCTAAAATGAGTTGTCATATTTGCAACAATTAATACTTATTATTTTTATTATATGCAAATAGAAGTATTAATATGTAAAAAAATAAATATTAGTGGGATTTATGTATTGAATTTATTTATTTGTAGATATGAGATTATTAGATAAACAGTTGATAATATTTTATATCAATGGAGTTTTGTTACATGTACTTCATAAAAATTCATTGCAGAGCAAGGGATTGCCAAGGAAATCAGATATCATATTTTTCTATGTTTTGTTCCATTTGAAATGTGATTTAAAATTAAGTATGAAATATTGAATATAACAAGTCCAAATTCTGATTCAATAAGTGCAAAAATATAATCAAAAAGTTAAAAACTCGATTAAAAAAAGTGCAAAAAATAATGTAAGAAAGTCCAAAAATAACCTTTCTAAAGTGCAAAAACTGGTTTTAAAAGTGCATTATCGGGTTCAAAATGTGCAAAAATTAGTTCCAAAAGTGTCAATATTGAACTTTGTACATACCTGACTTTGGCACTTTGGGGACTTTAGAAACACTGATTTTGCAATTTAGAAACCATGATTTTGGGCTTTAGAAAGGTCGTTTTTTGCCTCTATTCAAGGAGGCTTGGACTAGAATAAATCTAGATTTAATGAAATAGGCATTTGAAGGAAAAACTTTGGATGAGTCTCCTTGGTTTGCAATCAAGTGACTCTTCCAAAATTAGTTGTGTTGGGGGCATCTATAAAAAACAACTTCATCATTGGAAGTCATAAAAAACTCTCAAGATTGAGTTCTAGGAAAATCTTAAGGGTCCATAATTTTCTCAAAGTGTAGAAACCTTAACGCATCTTACTAATTCTTAAATTTGCAACCATAAAATGTTTGACGAATTTTTGTAAAAATATTCAAATTTCTAAGGACTTTATATAAATTTTGGACATTTTTGGCGATTTTTAGAGTAAAAAAAAAGTATCCCATGGAATTTGGGTGAATCATTTTTGAAAAAAAAAGTGAAATTGGACAAATGTGTTTTGGAAAAAAGGTCAAAAAATAGCCCATGGGCTAAATTTTGCCCCTAAGATTTTCCCTGGTTGAGTTTCAATTCACTTGATCTGATAAATCTATTCTTGAGAGGGTATGGGACCTTATCACATTGTTTATTGAGTTGGGTGTTGTTGGTACAATGGGACCTTATCACATTGTTTCTTGAGTTGGGTGTTGTTGGTACAATGACATGGTGGAATAACTAGAAATGGAATGGCTCCAAGTCTTTTAAGAAATACAAACTATCAGATGGATATCAATGCCTTAGTGTTCAACCTAGGCTTGACACCAAGTTAAATAATCTTCAGAGGCTTTGCTTAAATCCTCTAAGTGGTTATTTCAACTCCATTTAGTGTGGAGATCTTTCATTGATCCCAAAAGATCATTTTTGCTTGGTCATTGATTTTGGGTGACCTTAGCCTTTGCTAGTGCCTAGAATATTTGGGAATTTCATAACCCAATTACCCCTTCTATCGCAAAAATGAAATTGTTAAGCACCTTTTTTTGTTTGCTTGTATGCCAATTAGTACGATAATGGGCATCAAACATATGTGATCAGTTCCTCCATAGCGATATTACCTCACATTCCGATATCCTTGGTGATAAGCTCTTATGGGCAGCAGATTTTCATGTAGCAAGCCAATATATTAGATTTGAGTTTCTCTTTTTAACCAAATAAAAGGTAAAACAATTTATTTATTTTTAAAATGCATTGTTTGTTTGTTTCACCTAGTGCAGATAGCACTCTAATTTGTGGGAACTTACATTTGTAGATCCAAGTTCATGTTGGGAAGATGGAGCTAAGGATAATGCATCTCCAAAGTTGGAGTTTAGGGGTTGGCCCCATGTACTATGAGTCATGTTCCCCTAGAAGCTCAATGTCCTCCTAGCTCGATGTTCACAATGGTCTATAATAGTGCTTTCCATAAGGTAGGCCACCCGATCAGAGAGCACAATGAATGTCAAATATAGAGTCGCAAGCACAATAGTGGATATTGAGTCTCCTCAACCACTCAATGATAAATTCCCTAGACTGGACATGGCCATTACGACAAAGAAGTGACTAGAGCAACAAGTAGATGGATGGGATACCACCTAGCTTATTTATGATCCACCATTTATGTGGTGGAGTCCAAACCTCGATTGTAGTGCCCCTAGACTTCTGTAGACATTGAGAGCACCTGTTGAGTGACCCGAGCGATTGAAACATTAATAAAATAACTCTTTAATCTTGTTTTGAGTATGTATATATGAACAGTAGATGTAAATGAATGACTAAATGTGTTTAACGATTAACTATGATTATGAAAATATGTTTTTGAATGATGCTTAACGACTAGCTAAACGATAATTATATGATGAGAACGAAGAAAGTTTACCGACGAAATGCATAATTAATTAGATGAATGAGTAATGTTTGAATGAATTTTAAATGCTTAACGAAGTAGCATATTTATGAAAAAAATGATGATTATTGAGGACAGTACTACTAATAATTTGTTTGTGAGAAATGTGTGTAGCGAAAGGTGAAACGGTTCACCGACGGACACACAAAGGAATAAGAAGGGTCGTAGAGTACTGGTAAATCACACACAGGGGGAGCGACGACGATGTCGACTTCCGACGGAATACCACGCATGGGCGGATAAGCACTGATCCGCTTGCTCAAGATGAATGCGTGAGGGCGTACGAGGTGGGCCATGAAGGAGCTGGTCACGTACAAGTTGGGGGGTGGGTAATGAGAACGGACTCACTCCTCAGCGCCATTAGTCTCTAATAGAGTGTAGACGGAGGATGGATGGTAACGATTCCTGAAATCCCTACATGAAGTTCCCGCAAATCGAAACAAAAGGATGATGGCAGAAGGGCTTGACGGTGCGATACCCTGTCGATAACAGAAAGAATGGACGCAAGGACCCAACGATGCGGTACCTTGCCGAGGAATGGAAACCACGGATGACTGGACCCGATGGAGTGGTGCCATGTCGAGGAATTGAAATTAAGGAACTGGGAAGCCCAACGGCGCGGCACCGGGATCCTAGTGAATTTCATTGTTAAACTTAACTGCATAAAAACTTATAAGATTACCCCTAGATCATTACTTAAAAAATGCATACGAGTATTTTAGGCATTTTCACATGAGTTATTATTTTGAGCATTTAAAATAATATAAACCATTATTTAGGAGCAAAGTAGAATCCTAAGCTTGGACACCTAGTCAACCAAAATCTAGGAGGTAATTAAAATATCTGGGGGACAGACATGAGCAAACTTAGAGATGTTGGTGCATCTCCTAGAGAAACTGATACTTGGATGGATGAGTTGTTTTTAATTAAATAATTAATTATGCATGAAACGACATGTGTCGCATGATATTTTCCTTTATAAGGAAGGCTTGGGAATGGGTAAATCACCCAGATCCTGGATGATTATCGTAATTTTGAATTGCCTCATGACTTGCTGCTATTGAGGGTTTGGCAGGAAATTTTGGTGGGGGGGAAACCCAAGCTGAGTTTCTCGAATTGTTGTGTGTGAGCTCTACGACCCAAAGCTCGGGGGTGGCCATGCAATTGAAAGCATGAGCCTATGGTTGGGTGGCGAAGCTAACGGTTGCTTCTCCTATGGTTTAAACGAGCTTTGCTGGAGAGATCCTACAGAAGACGTGGACGACAATGGACCAGCTGGATTGGGTTGACAGGTTAAGGTTTTGCTTATTTTGGTTAAGGTTTTGCTTATTTTTGTTAAGTTATTCACGCTTTTTATTTTATTTTTCCAATAACTATGATGGCTAATTTGTTTGTATGACGTTGTTAAAGTTTCAGGTTCAGTTTCGGAGGACCCTAAAGGAGGGGTCCTACATTTGGTATCAGAGCCGGTTGAGCCTTGAGGGCACTGGACTGATTATTTAGGGGTTCATCGGTGATTCATGGAGGACAGCGGTGAAATTGGAGCTATGAATTCCATGGGATTTCTATTACGACCGGAGCTTTCCTACAGGTTTTTAATTGTTAGTTATTTCATACTCATTCTGTTTTATCTAAAGATTATGGATCTTAGATTTTCGTACGAGAATTTGAATATGTACACTGTACCATTGAGATTTTATGAACAATATTTTTATTCAACCTAGCACAGGTAAAACTACACGCCAGATCCTTGCTTAGACCCTGTTCTTTAAATCTTTAATTCACTTTTGCGTCGGCAAAGTTTCACCTTCAACCGTCACATGATTTCTGTCATTCTTACCCTGTATAATATGTATGATTACCTATCTGTCAGGGACAAGGCCTTACGCCCAGCCACAACAATCCTTCTCTGTCAAATCGCATACTATTGTAACGCAGGTCTAGACATGTGCGATCAACCTTTGTAATGCAATGTCTCGAATTTATGTAAATAGATCTTTATAAACGTCCATTATTGAAAACTCTGTCTTGAATTCGCCTTAGTATTTATTCTATGTGAACAGGTTCTCCTCTGACTAAACTCTGCTTGGTCGGTGTGAGCGTAGGTTGCTCTATGGTTAATCACCTGGGTAGAATCACCTCTACCGTCGAATGATTTAAATTACAGAGCCAACTCATTTTAATTTCTCTGCGATTTCGTAGACCCATAATTTAAGGTTGAACATTTAAATCACAATGCCATTTCCTTTTAAAGTCTCTGCGATCTCATGCAGATCCACATCTGCGCTTACAGTGTTGAATTACAGAGGCGTTTCTTTTCAATCCTTTACGATCTGAGTGGATCCACATGTAGAAATGTTGAATCACAAATTTAATTCATTTTAAACTCTGCGATCTGACGCAGGATCTCTTCATCGATCTGAACATATAAGCACAGTCCAGTCCCTTTTTAATCTCTGGGATATATTGTAGTTCGCTAATTATAATCTCATTCATAAATAGCAGATTCACCATTCGGCCGGGATGTCTTTCTTTTCGTGGGCCGAGTGTTTATTGTTTATTTTCATATCTCTGCATAGTGGGTAGAATCTCCCTTGCAGTAGAATTATTTAATTACCAATCTACCTCCTTTGTTTTTCTATGTGATTTTATTAACGATGATAATATTACAGATCTACCTCCTTTGTTTTTCTATGTGATTTTGGCATTTTGAAATGATTTTTCAATGCCATAGCAAGAACTTGGAATTAATGGAGATGAGTTTCATGATGATTGTAACTAGAACCATCTAACTTGTGAGCGCCAATGAGAAAGGACTCTAATGTATATATTGACAAGAAACTTTGACTCGGTTTGTATGCTATGATATTGTCATATCATAGGTTTGGAATAAGATTTTAGGATGAGAATTCATCGCATCATCAGTATTGAACTTACTCGAGTCCTTGGTTATATTCTGTAGTCTAACTCTGAAAATTAGCTGACACTGGATTCACTGATCTCTCTAACACATTTCAATTTCACTATGATGAATAATTATTTTCGAATTCGAAGAGTCGGTTTAATGTTTATATCGAACTATCTAACTTTAACTTTGCAATTGTGAGTCAATTATTATTGGTAGTGTCTCCTAACTCCTCATATTACCTCCTGACGCCATCAATGGTAGCATTCGTCTTGAAACCGTCAATCAATTTCACTAGAAGCTTAAATCATATTTACTCCAAATAAAAAGTAGTTGGGTTTGATCTCTAGGCCTCCTATAGGTTTTAGGTGTGATGACACAATCAATTCAAATAGAGAAGTGGAATTTAAAAAGAAGAAGTTATATATATATATATATATGTGGGTGTGGTTATTACTAAACGCAATGTATATGTGTGAGAGAGAATTTGCAGTATATATGTGTGAGAGAGAATGTGCAGGTGTGGTTAGGTGTGGTCATTCTGAAATATATATATACACGTTTCCTAATGACCATATATATAAGTGTAGTCATCAACATTCAACGGAAGGCTACTTGAGAATGCCCCTGTGTATGATCCGTCATTTTATCATGAATGTAGAAATAGTCCATTAGGTAATGAGTGCTTAGGGAAGAAATGGTTCATATTATTTATGTTTTAACATGGTAATTTCGTATCTTCCTCAAGTAAAATTGTTATTTGATTCTGTGATCACGATTTTTCAATGTACAATGTTTGTGATAGTAAACAATATTCTTAGGCAAACTCTATGTGATTCTTGCTCATTTTTTTTCCAGCAGAATGTGATTCTTGCTCATTGCCTACTCAATATATAATTAATAATTTTTTTTTATTTCATAATTTATTTAATTAAATAATAAATAATTATCCATCTGTACCTATCCAATAAATAATTAATAAATTTTTTTTCATAATTTATTTTATTAAATAATAAATAATTATCCAGGTGTGCTTTTCTTAATAACAGGATTAAATAGTTCCAACTTCCAACTCGTCATTATCAATTTGCCACTAATGTAAAAAAAAAAGTGAAAATGCACTACCTCATCATCATGTGTATTAAAAAATTGAAAATGCATTACCTCATCATCATGTCTATGAGAGGAGAAGAATACATGACGTGAAATTTTAGATTAGTATTACAAAAGATTTGGTGTGTGCCATTGAGTTAGATTATTGTAATTGAATTACATGAGGTCATAAAATGTTAAAATGGTATCAGAAAATGTTTTATATTGTTTTTAAATTATAGTGATTGAGTGTTATGATTTCTAAAACAGGTTAAACATTTAATAATAGTAATGAAAAAGTTAATAATAATAAAAATGTGTTAAATAATTAGTTTATGAAAAAGTTAATAATAATAAAAAATGTGTTAAATAATTAATTTATTTTGGCATTTTATTATTTTATTTTTAATATATATAATTTTAATTTTAATTTTACGGTTTTTTAATTATATTTTATTTTTATAAAATATATTAACGATGATAATATAATTGAAAATTAATTTTTGTATATTTATTTTTTTTTGGTAAGAAGTTGATTTGGTTTATTTAACATTTGGTTTTTATGAAAAAAATTATTAAAAGGTTTATATATGTTTAATTGAATTTGATAAATAATCCAGTTAAAAACATTAATGAATTATGTTTTAAATTAAACAAATATTTATTTTAATAATGTTTTTTTAAATAATTATATGGAAAAAGATGTTTTGAATTTTTATATTAAGGTTAATAATCTTTTTATAGTATAATATTTTTCTCTTATTCTATGCTTATTTATCCAATGAGATTTATCCATGGTGACCTTAGTTCTAATCCTCCCAAGGTAACTGGGAAGAAACATTTAAAATCCAACCATGTGAAAGGTTGGTGTGGCCTAGTTCTTAGACCACAAGCTAGTCTCATATGCCACAAAAAAATACAAATTTGATCATTTCAAAAGTATATGCAATTTTTATAATTTTCCAATTGTTGGAAATGCAATTCTTGAATGCATGAAATTGCAATATGCAAATATCAAAATTGTAATCAATTAATTGTTGAAATTGCACAAATTACAATATTTGGGTGTTAAAATTGCAATTTTTATAATTCTTCAATTGTTGAAATTGCATTTTTTTGTTGTTGAAATTGCAATTAATCAATTGTTGATGAAATTGCATTTTTTTGTTAAAAAGATGTGAAATTCTTCTTAATCGTATATTTGTTGAAATTCAAATGTGTATTCCAATCTTTTTATTAATGAATTGCAATATGTAGATAATGAAATTGCAATCAATTAATTGTTGAAAATTAAATTTTTGGATGTTAAAATTGGATTTTTTTATCATTCTCCATCTGTTTGAAATTTGTTAAATTTGTAATTTCTTGAACTTGATATTGCATAAATTGCATTATATTTTAATTCTCCAATTTTTGAATTTGCAATTTTTTGTTGTTGAAATTGCAATTAATCAATTGTTAATGAAATTGCATTTTTTGGTTAAAAATATGTGAATTTATTCTTAATCATATATTTGTTGAAATTGCAAAAAAATTGTATTATGATCTCTTCTTATTAATGAATTACAATTTCACTTGCAATATGCAAATACTGAAATTGAAACAATTAATTGTTGAAAATGTAATTTTTGGATGTTAAAATTGATTTTTTTTATATACAAAAAATTGGAAACAATTAATTGTCGAAATTGTTGTTTTTTTGTACAAGATAAACCCCCCATCACTAACCATCGACACTCTCCCATGATCTCTTTCTTTCTCTCTAAACCCCTGTCAACCCCCAATCTCTCTCTCTCTCTCTCTCTCTCCACTAACCACGTCCCCATCCCTCTCTTTCTCTATATCCCCCCCCCTTACTATCACCTACCCTTAACCACCCCATCACTCTCTCTCTCTTAGTCTCTCACCTACTCCTACCACTAACAACCACCCCCCTGATCTCTCTCTCTCTCTCTCTCTCTCTCTCTCTCTCTCTCTCTCCACCATGTTAGTTTTTCATCATTTAATTCAATATGATCTAGGATCTTAACTGAAAGAACAACATGTACAACATATCAAGCATAAGAGACAAGAGACAAGAGACACAAAGCATTTCACCGGGGAAAACCAATAAGGCGAAAAACCCTGCAACTTCCTCAGAGATAGAATAAGCACCAATACAAAGATCACCAAGATGAATCCCTTAAGAGAGTCTAATAACCCATTACCACTTGTCACTAGGTTGACCCCACTAGGGTGGTCTAATAACCCTTTAACCCACATTACTCATACAGGGCCGACCCCACCAAGGTGGTCTAATAACCCATCAAATATAAGTTACGACACGTACAATATAACTTGCGACACTACTCTGGAGTCTAATGCCCTATCATACATGGGAGGATGGACCTCAATGACTTTACATGACTCAAGTACAATAATGACTTCTCTGACCCGGCGGAACAAACATCTCCGTCGGAGGTACAACAATAGAATACAAATGACGACACTTCCGATCGGAGGAATAAGACATCTCCGTCGGGGATACAATAAAGTACAAATGTAATACATACAATATACAAGTGAATATCTTCTGAAGTTACAAATATATCAACACACCATTTAGTTCCTTCCCTCTTTTATGCAATGGAACAATTATTCTAGATAGCAAGTTATCCAAGGGACATCTTGAATAACATAAGTGTTTGACCACAACTGCATGTAAAAAATATTGAACTATTGGATGAATGTTTGTTAACACCTAAATTTTATCCACCTACCATGTCATTATCCCCGTCATACATATACATCATTACCACATTGCATTTCCACCCCTTGGACCTTCATTAAAACAAAAATCAAAGTCGCACACCAAAAAGGGCTATTTTACAAATTAAATTACTCAATTATCTCGAAATAAATGAGCGATCTTTTCCCTGATTTGATTTTTGGATGTTTCTCCTTTTACCCTTAGCAAAAAGAAGAAACTTGGCATGATTCCTATGATATACCAAATTAGATAAAAGGATAAAAAAAGTAAAAGGAAAAAAAAAAATCAAAGCCCAATCCTTATCCTAAAACTATCCATTGTGCCTATAAATGAACCATCAAGGTCCCTCACTCAACACCAATTTTCCATTCATTTCTCAAGCTGTTACTCTGCAAAAATATCCTCGAGATCATAAATCCCTTTATTATTCATGTTTCACCTTGTCGAAGATCGCATACATGATGTTTGGCCGGAGGACCGTGGACTACTAGGAGACCAAATGGTCCCTCCCTCGGGAAGCTATAGGAGCCGCTTCCACTACAACTCAAAGGTGACACTTACTCATATAAAAGTTCATTTTGATAATGAAAACACATTCTTTATTCTTTAAATAATGCTATATGTGTTTGCTTACTTGATGAAGAATGCATGTTAGTTTCGATTTGCTTTCACTGTTATTTAGTTTTTCCTTCCTGTTAGATGAGTTATTTTAGTTTCTGCTATGCTCATTTTTATTTTTTATCTTGAAACTCTACTAAGATCAACACAACTCTTAGTAGGTGTAGTTTTGCACGTGCCAATGTGAAAACATCATTAACAGTGTGCAATATCATAGTTCTAGGAGAATAAAAAGTTAGGAACAATTTTTAAAGCATCAAAGGTTTTCAAAGAGCATGTTGCAATATATGTCAATTTTTAAAGCACGTGTTTTGTTAGGGAATTTTCTTTGTTGTCGTCCATGGGGTTGTTTAACAATAAACAACCCCACAACCCATTGGGAGTAAGGCTATGATGAGTTACTTAATATAGAAGAATAAACATATCATCTTGAATATTAAGAGGCTTCGTACTCACTTTTGTATACAATATTACACTCAATACTGAGAGAGGGTATAATAAAGAAGGAGATTAATTTCTTAATCTTTGAAGGATAAATGAGGAACTTTCTTTAGAATAATGATACCACAAAACTATTAGCATAAATAAATTTAAAGAAAAGTAGTGAATGAATAAATTGAGAATAAGAGAATGTTAATCTATTATAAGGAGAACATAAATCTCAATCCACAAGGCACAAAACATTTTTTATTATAAGAAGTTGTTATTAGAAGAAAATTAATATTACTAAAATAACAACAAACACTTATCAGCTTTAATTTGAAACTATACTCTTCATGAGACCACCCAAAACACCATGCCAAAGGAAGATAATTTTTTTTGCAATACTAAGAAGGAAAAATATGTAAATACTTTTTCATAGGTTGATCTACCTAAATGGACATTAGGTCTCATTTTCAATCCATTTGTACCATTACGTATCTTTATAACTGTATTGATTTATAAAATCAAAGAAAGTTTGGAAATATTCTTTTCATTTTTTTAGGTATATAAACAATATGTTGAAACAAATTAATTAATTTCCATACCTTTTTTTATGAAGGTGCAATAGATCAAAGTCTATGTTGCACTAGCTTTGGATGGGATGGGGGAACAGTGGAGACATGGGACAAGTGCCCGGGATGACTAGAGCGCACCCCTAATTACTCTGGGGACGACAATACTCTCTCTCTCTCTCTCTCTCTCTCTCTCTCTCTCGCTCTCTCTCTCTCTCT
The DNA here is from genome assembly GCA_027924585.1 of Larix kaempferi. NCBI lineage: Eukaryota > Viridiplantae > Streptophyta > Pinopsida > Pinales > Pinaceae > Larix > Larix kaempferi. The sequence goes on along the minus strand of BSBM01000240.1, from coordinate 1,874,067 downwards.
CTCTCTCTCTCTCTCTCTCTATATATATATATATATATATATATATATATATATATATATATATAATTTTAAATGTTAGAATTGCACCATAAACATTTGTAGTTGCTTGTAAGCACAATAATATATACTATATAGTATTATGCACATCCCTTACACCTGCCAGTTCTGAAAAAACTTAGGTGCAAATAAGAAAAGGGTTGAGTGATCATTATTAACACTTGAACATGAACAAAATGTAGTTTATCTTTAGGAAACTTAAGTTTAACTATTTTCAATCTGCATTAAAGTCCGTAAGGGTCTCTGAGAAGAATGCTTGTCTCTATAAGAACTCTTCTTCCATATATTTATTTTTTATGATGATTGGGTTAAAAAGCATTCCCTTCTCAATAGGTTCTACATTTTTTTACAAATGTGTTGAAAAACACTACAAAACACTTTGGGATATACATGCATGTATTATGTAAAGAGATTATATTCATATTCTAGATTAAGAAGGATGTTGAATAGGAATTTATTCAAATGTTTAGTACCCAATCTAAGTATTTACCGTCCAATTGTTTTTAGTGTTTGAGGTTGGGATGGGGGGAGAGTTGGACTTGAATAATTCCCAAACACCCATGTACATATGTAAAAGCTAAAATGGCCCTAAACATGAGAAGAACAAGATAAATACGCAAAAGGATCAAACCTTTGAGTTGTTGCATTTCTTAGTTTGTTAACATGGACAATTTGTTGCTTGTAATGATGTTGCCTTAAAAAGACAATAGTTAAATCACTAGAAACCCAAATCAACATCCATCATAGGAAACCCATAAATTTTGAGCTACAACTTGTATAGATTTAGATTTAGATTTAGATTTAGATTCAGAATAATAGGAAAAATATGCATGGGATAAATGATCATATTTTCCAATCGTCAATTTTCATTGTCAAAACTAAAGATACATGTCGGAAACATCTCTAAAATCTACTTGTGACATTTTTGAAATCTACTTGGAATGTCTTTGAACTACACCCGGAAGTCCCCGGAATCTATTGGGGGCATTTTGGGTACAACTGGCAAGTCCCCAGTCCCTAAGAAAGCCCCCAAAAGATTAGGGACGTTTCCTAGGGGTCCTCTAGTCCCCTGAACATGGGGATAGTGTATACCGGGCTTTTTTTGAGAGGGAGGGTCCCGTGCGAAATAGATCAAAGTTAGCCTTCTTCTTTATCACTTAAAACTATATCTTATATATTCATTACTTTAAAAATATTATATTATACAAAAAAAAATATAGTAAAAACAATACTAAAATAACTCACAAAGATAAAGAAAATAATATGATTTTCATGAGTGAATTGAATTTGTATCTTAAAAACTTTATGAATCCCTTAATGTTTTAAAAAGGAATTAAACCCGCATGACATTGAGTATAGTGTTAAACATCTATCAAAATGCAAAGATAAGGACATTGAAAGTTATTTAGTAGAAACTTTTAAAATTGGAGGCTCTATTCTTATCCCTTACATAATTCATAGACCTTTTTAATATAGTAGTCAAACAAAGTTTCCATAGAGATTGGATTGAAAGCCTAGTTATTTATATTTTAAAAAGTGCTCACAAAAATAACCTATCAAATTATAAGGCCATTATAATTAATTCTATTTTACCTTTGTATGAAATTATTTTGGATTTAATAGGTTTAGCTTATGGTTAGAAGTTACATTGAAAAAAATAAAATCTAAGTTGATTTTAAAAGCTATCATTCAAACATGAACCACTTAACCATTTTAATGATTATTGCATAGAAATGTCAAAATAATAAAACAAATGTTCTTTGTTGCTTTAACAATTTTAAGAAAGCCTTTGACACCGTCACTATAATTAAATAGTATATGGAAAACATAAGAAAACTCAAAAGTCTCTTTTAATTTTTATCTTTAAAAATGAAGAAAAGTAATAGTTATTTGTAATATTAAAATTAAAACAAAGAATGTAATTTTGTTTAGTGGACATTGTCACCTATTTATAATTTCTTATAAAGTAAACCCAATTTTAAATAAATTAATAAAATAACATAAAATAAATCTAAATAATTAATCAAACACCCAAAATTACCAAAATTAATATAGACAACTTTAAAAAATCCTTTAACATGGTGACTATAAATAGCTTGTGGAAAAGATAAAAAGACCCACATATTTCTTTTTGAATTAATTTTCTAAAAGAAAAGTCCACACTAGGTTTCTTCTAGGGTATTTCTGTCAATTAGACTTAGAAAATTCATTTTCTATTAGCCTTAAGGAGTAGGAGACTTTAGCTTGCAAATGGATTCACACGTAGTTTACAAAAAAAAGTTATTAATATTAAACAAAGGATGTAATTTGCCTTTAAATCTCCTTATTTGGAATTTCCTATAAAGTAGACTTAATTTAAATAAAATGTAATTTGCCCTTAAATCTCCCTATTTATAATTTCCTATAAAGTAGACTCAATTTTAAATAAATATTAAAAAAAAAATCTAAATAATTAATAAACATCCAAAATTAACAACATAGAAACATGCACAAGGTTTGGCAAAAAGGGATTGATGTATAATAGCCTTCTTTGAAACGACTTCTCGGATCCCAACCGAGTCTTGAAATGACTTCGTCTTCCCCGAGTCCAATCACTGGCATAAAGGACTTTTAGCAGCATTCGTTCCATGTCACTGGCTATTCCTTATTCTTTCGAGAAACTATCAATTCTTTCAACAAGTTATCGACTATTTATAGCCACTTCGAACCTTCTATATCCCGGGAGATGGGATCGTTCTATTTTTACTGATCTATAATGAAAATAACATATGTAAACATTTCTCATATCATATGGGAAAAACATTGATATATTGAAAAAATGGCATTACCATACAGAATCCAGCCCAAGAAGAGCGATTGGACATACTAGAAATAACAGACAAACAATTTTCATATGATACATAAAAAGCTTAGTATTCAGAATCACTAAAACCCTACATCCTTAAATCACAGAGTATCTCTCAACCGGTTCAAAGAAACTATGTTTCTTGAAATATATCCTAAGCACAACATAGGACTTAGCGATATTGAATGGTTTTTGGAGATGGAAGAACCCGATAATCTATATCCAGATTTGTGTCTGTATGTATTGGTTGAAGAACAACAAAGAAATATTGGCATTGTCATGTCAACATATGTATTTCAAGAAGACATGTTGTGTGTTCCAGTATAAGTTGTTGAAGGAAAAGACTGCTCTTTATTATAGATGGATATTCTAGTTTCTGAGTTTCACCCTAAGTTGATGAAAAAATTTGATGACAATGATGAAATGTCTTGCACAAAGCATGGTTGGATATTGCAATTGTATGATACAACTTATCGGGTTGGATCAAATACAACCACACACTTGAAAAATGGAATTCTATCAGCATTTAAAAGAAGATTTACTAAGAAAAATACATATTCAGCTCTTTATTTAACAAATTTTAACAACAAGTTGATAAATGTTTACCATGAAATTAAAGAAAGCTCTACTACCTTAGAAGATCTAGCATATATGACTTAGAAAAAGGATTTCTCTAAATAATCATTCGGGCCTTTGAAAGTAAGCTCTTCAAAGGTGATCATGGAGAAAGCTAGTAAAAGTTTTGAGAGGACAAAAAGTAGCCAACAACAACAAATTGTCTTGATGATCGATCCAATTAAGGATTCGAAACATTAATTAAAAATAGAAATCATAGCCAATTTGGAAAGTTGTACTATTAATAAAAATCACAACGGAAATCTTAAATCCCTAAAAAAAAATCTATTGATGTCAAGAGATGTGTTCTTGCACCTTTGAATTTGCAATTTCGGGGAGTGAATGAAGATGTTGTGGCTAGGATAGTTATGTCACTTGTCACAAATTTCACCATCACTCTTCAAGAGGAAATGTTAATGCATTTCAATCAAGAGACAAATGAACCTATTACTCTACTTAGAGAAAATGAAATTGAACTGGATACAGTGCATTACTATATCTTGGATGGCCAACACACTATATGTGTGTAGCAGAAGATAATTGAAAACGAGAAATATATATATGTTCATCCAATATATAAATTTTGTAAAGCTCATCTGATGTTCCACATAAATTCATTCCTAAGATTGTGTCAGCAGAGAAATATTTCTAATAAGGAATTTGTTGACACTCCATTTATCAATCAAGTCACCAAGGCCATAGAAAAAATGGATATATAGTAGTAGGCCCAACCGCCCTGGAAAAGGACACATTCCATTGTTGGAGTGGCAGGTAAATATATTTTTGCTTTCAAACATTGTTATACCACTACAAACATTCCAATATAATTTTAATTTTTTCTTTGAATTTAATATTTTATTGGATTGCAGAATTTTCAGAATGAATGTGCAGATATATTTGATGTTTCTAACAAGGAAAGTCTTAAAGACAATATGACTCTTTTCTTTATTTTGTAGGAGATTTGGAACAAATGGTGCACAATATTTTAGCTATATAAAATTGGTTCATTGGCATGCTCTCCCAAAAGCATCCATCATGATGATGATTTTGTGCAAAATAAAACAAAATAATATGGGTCTAATTTTTTTAGACATCTGCATGATATGGATGAGATGGAATTGAGAATCGTTGTAGATAAAATAATTCAGGGATCATTTTGGTTGAGTACCACAGTAGACCGTAATATCGATGCAAAGACTCTTTTGCAGTATTTCAAGATGAGTGAAAGATGAAATAACAACTGGAAATATGATTGTTGAATATTTGAGTGTTGAGGACTATGATTTTTGTTCATAAAATGACGTTCCTAACAAAAATGTGATTGAGGCTTATAAAATTGCTCTAAATCATTTTCGACAACTTTGCAGTATTATATGTGACAACAAGCAAGTCATGTCTCCGATGAGGAAATGGAAATGAGCAGTAGAGGAGGATGACTTTCGGTTTCCAAAAGAAGCTTATGCCATTTTACAAATATATATCAAGCAAAAAGAAATCAGTGTCACTATGGATTCTCTGAGAGATACTACAATATTTTTTTGTCGATCTTGTTTTCCATCTATATTGTGGAAGACACTGAAGGGGATTAGTTACTTTCAAAACATACTGTGTTGTGAGCTAGTTGTGTTCGACATGTGCAATTGTTTATATGGCTGCACATAAACATATATTCTTGAGTTGTTATTTTTCTTGGCCTCAAATACAGAACCTTTTGTGTTTTCATATGAATCCTAAATGCTCCATATTCAATTTGGAAATCATTTTCTCAATTCACAAAGAAAATAAGAAAACCTGTGAAAGAATATGACACTATTGGCATCATCAGATAATTTGATAATGACTGCTATACAAGTTTATCTCTTATACAATGTTGGAGAGTTTGCTTAGAGGGGCACAATCTGCCAACTATATTTTTGAAAATGGAGTGTACCGATGAAAACTTGTTGCTCGTTGACTGCCTAGCTTTGAAAGGTCTGGGATTCCAATCGAGAGAGCATGTCTTTCCAAAAGAAAAGGCGATGGATTTTTGGGATCATTTAGTGACTAAATTGACTTCATCTCAATGCATTGTCATATCTTTCTATGTTGACGCTATACATATTCATTCTCTAAGCATAATTCCAAATCTATGCATTGTTTCTATTGCAAATACTTTTGAACAAGAACTGTACATAAACCAATTCTTTCAATCATTGTTGGATGAGCAAAATGAAGGTATTTATATCTATATTTACAAATGTTATGTTTCATTATGTGTTTCGATTATTTGTTTCTTTATAACATACATGTTTTGATTCGTGTTTTTATATGTTAGTGTGAGTGATTCACAATAATCCTCTAATAGGAGGAGCAAATCAGATCATGGTGATCATGGCATCGAAGAATCACCAAAAAATTATAATTCAGATAGAAATGAACAATCTATGGTTGGTGTTGGTGAGGAAGGTGAACTTTTAGATTATTTTCAATGATTCTCTAAAATTGCAAATTTGACTCATTTTAATTTCTCTGTAGGGAGATACTGACAATATTCATCTGCTAATTCTTACGAAGGAACACACGGAAAATGTGGTATCAACCATGATTGTAGGATAATGGCTTGAAAGCTATGATGTAGATGGTATCCAACGCTCTCTAAACAAATCAATATGTATGTGACAATAAAGATTATTTTCTGGCAGTTATAAATTTGTTTGATAAAAGTATTTTGCATTTTATGACACAAACCTTATTTTTTGTAGATTCCCATAATAAACATTTGTTGTTTAGAAATGGAAGGTTTTTTGTTTTGAAAGATATTCACCACTAAAAAGGGGGTTGAAACGTCTGAAAGTGTCAACCAAGAATGTGAATTTAAATTTTGTTCGAATTTGTATCAACCATGACCAAACGCAATTGATTTTTTGCAATTGTGTGCTAATAAATTTCAAGTTGGAATTTGGTCTTCCAAAGGTGTGACTAATGGGAGGTATTTATTCAAGAAATTCTTAGGAGAGAAGACAAAAACAATGGACAAAGAAATTCTTATTTTTTGGTCCTCTGATAAATGCTCTACATATGATTTTGGAAAAACCTTCAAAGATGTGCAAATTGTGTATCATGAGTTTGGAAATGAATTTCCAGTGGAATGTATAACTATGATTGTGTTGGAAGGTGCATAGATACAAGGAAATCCTATTGAAAATTGCATTTTCGTTAAACCTCTCGATATATTTTCTAAGGAAGATAAATATTTGGTGGGAAGTGTTTGGCAGGTTGTTTCTAAATTGGATGTAATGTCTGATATTAGACCGTTCCTATCTTCATTAAGCATTGTGAATAACTTGTAATAGATTGCGTGTTGTTGCAACATATATTGTAATATTTAATTATCTATTTGTGTCACTTCATTATGATTTGTTTACTTTGTTATATTTGATATTATTGATATAGAATTTTGAGCACCAGAAACACCTGGCTACTATTTACTTGGTCAATATCTATATGCTTGTTAATTTAATGGCTTATATATTGTTGTTGTGGTTACAAATTTGGTTATCGTATTTGTAAGCAGTCAGAAGATCGACTAAGAAAAACTTATTGGTGTTGCGTGTAAAGGAACTGTTGTAGAGGGATAATTGACACTTGTATATTATTTGTACTTTTATTTTCTTCTAATGGATTCTTTTATGTTGTGATATTAATATAGTCGACCTTTAATGTTTCCTATGAAAAACATGTGCAAACAATGGACATAAAAAATAAGAAGAGAACTATGTAAGTGATCATGTGTTTTTCTAAAATGAGTTGTCATATTTGCAACAATTAATACTTATTATTTTTATTATATGCAAATAGAAGTATTAATATGTAAAAAAATAAATATTAGTGGGATTTATGTATTGAATTTATTTATTTGTAGATATGAGATTATTAGATAAACAGTTGATAATATTTTATATCAATGGAGTTTTGTTACATGTACTTCATAAAAATTCATTGCAGAGCAAGGGATTGCCAAGGAAATCAGATATCATATTTTTCTATGTTTTGTTCCATTTGAAATGTGATTTAAAATTAAGTATGAAATATTGAATATAACAAGTCCAAATTCTGATTCAATAAGTGCAAAAATATAATCAAAAAGTTAAAAACTCGATTAAAAAAAGTGCAAAAAATAATGTAAGAAAGTCCAAAAATAACCTTTCTAAAGTGCAAAAACTGGTTTTAAAAGTGCATTATCGGGTTCAAAATGTGCAAAAATTAGTTCCAAAAGTGTCAATATTGAACTTTGTACATACCTGACTTTGGCACTTTGGGGACTTTAGAAACACTGATTTTGCAATTTAGAAACCATGATTTTGGGCTTTAGAAAGGTCGTTTTTTGCCTCTATTCAAGGAGGCTTGGACTAGAATAAATCTAGATTTAATGAAATAGGCATTTGAAGGAAAAACTTTGGATGAGTCTCCTTGGTTTGCAATCAAGTGACTCTTCCAAAATTAGTTGTGTTGGGGGCATCTATAAAAAACAACTTCATCATTGGAAGTCATAAAAAACTCTCAAGATTGAGTTCTAGGAAAATCTTAAGGGTCCATAATTTTCTCAAAGTGTAGAAACCTTAACGCATCTTACTAATTCTTAAATTTGCAACCATAAAATGTTTGACGAATTTTTGTAAAAATATTCAAATTTCTAAGGACTTTATATAAATTTTGGACATTTTTGGCGATTTTTAGAGTAAAAAAAAAGTATCCCATGGAATTTGGGTGAATCATTTTTGAAAAAAAAAGTGAAATTGGACAAATGTGTTTTGGAAAAAAGGTCAAAAAATAGCCCATGGGCTAAATTTTGCCCCTAAGATTTTCCCTGGTTGAGTTTCAATTCACTTGATCTGATAAATCTATTCTTGAGAGGGTATGGGACCTTATCACATTGTTTATTGAGTTGGGTGTTGTTGGTACAATGGGACCTTATCACATTGTTTCTTGAGTTGGGTGTTGTTGGTACAATGACATGGTGGAATAACTAGAAATGGAATGGCTCCAAGTCTTTTAAGAAATACAAACTATCAGATGGATATCAATGCCTTAGTGTTCAACCTAGGCTTGACACCAAGTTAAATAATCTTCAGAGGCTTTGCTTAAATCCTCTAAGTGGTTATTTCAACTCCATTTAGTGTGGAGATCTTTCATTGATCCCAAAAGATCATTTTTGCTTGGTCATTGATTTTGGGTGACCTTAGCCTTTGCTAGTGCCTAGAATATTTGGGAATTTCATAACCCAATTACCCCTTCTATCGCAAAAATGAAATTGTTAAGCACCTTTTTTTGTTTGCTTGTATGCCAATTAGTACGATAATGGGCATCAAACATATGTGATCAGTTCCTCCATAGCGATATTACCTCACATTCCGATATCCTTGGTGATAAGCTCTTATGGGCAGCAGATTTTCATGTAGCAAGCCAATATATTAGATTTGAGTTTCTCTTTTTAACCAAATAAAAGGTAAAACAATTTATTTATTTTTAAAATGCATTGTTTGTTTGTTTCACCTAGTGCAGATAGCACTCTAATTTGTGGGAACTTACATTTGTAGATCCAAGTTCATGTTGGGAAGATGGAGCTAAGGATAATGCATCTCCAAAGTTGGAGTTTAGGGGTTGGCCCCATGTACTATGAGTCATGTTCCCCTAGAAGCTCAATGTCCTCCTAGCTCGATGTTCACAATGGTCTATAATAGTGCTTTCCATAAGGTAGGCCACCCGATCAGAGAGCACAATGAATGTCAAATATAGAGTCGCAAGCACAATAGTGGATATTGAGTCTCCTCAACCACTCAATGATAAATTCCCTAGACTGGACATGGCCATTACGACAAAGAAGTGACTAGAGCAACAAGTAGATGGATGGGATACCACCTAGCTTATTTATGATCCACCATTTATGTGGTGGAGTCCAAACCTCGATTGTAGTGCCCCTAGACTTCTGTAGACATTGAGAGCACCTGTTGAGTGACCCGAGCGATTGAAACATTAATAAAATAACTCTTTAATCTTGTTTTGAGTATGTATATATGAACAGTAGATGTAAATGAATGACTAAATGTGTTTAACGATTAACTATGATTATGAAAATATGTTTTTGAATGATGCTTAACGACTAGCTAAACGATAATTATATGATGAGAACGAAGAAAGTTTACCGACGAAATGCATAATTAATTAGATGAATGAGTAATGTTTGAATGAATTTTAAATGCTTAACGAAGTAGCATATTTATGAAAAAAATGATGATTATTGAGGACAGTACTACTAATAATTTGTTTGTGAGAAATGTGTGTAGCGAAAGGTGAAACGGTTCACCGACGGACACACAAAGGAATAAGAAGGGTCGTAGAGTACTGGTAAATCACACACAGGGGGAGCGACGACGATGTCGACTTCCGACGGAATACCACGCATGGGCGGATAAGCACTGATCCGCTTGCTCAAGATGAATGCGTGAGGGCGTACGAGGTGGGCCATGAAGGAGCTGGTCACGTACAAGTTGGGGGGTGGGTAATGAGAACGGACTCACTCCTCAGCGCCATTAGTCTCTAATAGAGTGTAGACGGAGGATGGATGGTAACGATTCCTGAAATCCCTACATGAAGTTCCCGCAAATCGAAACAAAAGGATGATGGCAGAAGGGCTTGACGGTGCGATACCCTGTCGATAACAGAAAGAATGGACGCAAGGACCCAACGATGCGGTACCTTGCCGAGGAATGGAAACCACGGATGACTGGACCCGATGGAGTGGTGCCATGTCGAGGAATTGAAATTAAGGAACTGGGAAGCCCAACGGCGCGGCACCGGGATCCTAGTGAATTTCATTGTTAAACTTAACTGCATAAAAACTTATAAGATTACCCCTAGATCATTACTTAAAAAATGCATACGAGTATTTTAGGCATTTTCACATGAGTTATTATTTTGAGCATTTAAAATAATATAAACCATTATTTAGGAGCAAAGTAGAATCCTAAGCTTGGACACCTAGTCAACCAAAATCTAGGAGGTAATTAAAATATCTGGGGGACAGACATGAGCAAACTTAGAGATGTTGGTGCATCTCCTAGAGAAACTGATACTTGGATGGATGAGTTGTTTTTAATTAAATAATTAATTATGCATGAAACGACATGTGTCGCATGATATTTTCCTTTATAAGGAAGGCTTGGGAATGGGTAAATCACCCAGATCCTGGATGATTATCGTAATTTTGAATTGCCTCATGACTTGCTGCTATTGAGGGTTTGGCAGGAAATTTTGGTGGGGGGGAAACCCAAGCTGAGTTTCTCGAATTGTTGTGTGTGAGCTCTACGACCCAAAGCTCGGGGGTGGCCATGCAATTGAAAGCATGAGCCTATGGTTGGGTGGCGAAGCTAACGGTTGCTTCTCCTATGGTTTAAACGAGCTTTGCTGGAGAGATCCTACAGAAGACGTGGACGACAATGGACCAGCTGGATTGGGTTGACAGGTTAAGGTTTTGCTTATTTTGGTTAAGGTTTTGCTTATTTTTGTTAAGTTATTCACGCTTTTTATTTTATTTTTCCAATAACTATGATGGCTAATTTGTTTGTATGACGTTGTTAAAGTTTCAGGTTCAGTTTCGGAGGACCCTAAAGGAGGGGTCCTACATTTGGTATCAGAGCCGGTTGAGCCTTGAGGGCACTGGACTGATTATTTAGGGGTTCATCGGTGATTCATGGAGGACAGCGGTGAAATTGGAGCTATGAATTCCATGGGATTTCTATTACGACCGGAGCTTTCCTACAGGTTTTTAATTGTTAGTTATTTCATACTCATTCTGTTTTATCTAAAGATTATGGATCTTAGATTTTCGTACGAGAATTTGAATATGTACACTGTACCATTGAGATTTTATGAACAATATTTTTATTCAACCTAGCACAGGTAAAACTACACGCCAGATCCTTGCTTAGACCCTGTTCTTTAAATCTTTAATTCACTTTTGCGTCGGCAAAGTTTCACCTTCAACCGTCACATGATTTCTGTCATTCTTACCCTGTATAATATGTATGATTACCTATCTGTCAGGGACAAGGCCTTACGCCCAGCCACAACAATCCTTCTCTGTCAAATCGCATACTATTGTAACGCAGGTCTAGACATGTGCGATCAACCTTTGTAATGCAATGTCTCGAATTTATGTAAATAGATCTTTATAAACGTCCATTATTGAAAACTCTGTCTTGAATTCGCCTTAGTATTTATTCTATGTGAACAGGTTCTCCTCTGACTAAACTCTGCTTGGTCGGTGTGAGCGTAGGTTGCTCTATGGTTAATCACCTGGGTAGAATCACCTCTACCGTCGAATGATTTAAATTACAGAGCCAACTCATTTTAATTTCTCTGCGATTTCGTAGACCCATAATTTAAGGTTGAACATTTAAATCACAATGCCATTTCCTTTTAAAGTCTCTGCGATCTCATGCAGATCCACATCTGCGCTTACAGTGTTGAATTACAGAGGCGTTTCTTTTCAATCCTTTACGATCTGAGTGGATCCACATGTAGAAATGTTGAATCACAAATTTAATTCATTTTAAACTCTGCGATCTGACGCAGGATCTCTTCATCGATCTGAACATATAAGCACAGTCCAGTCCCTTTTTAATCTCTGGGATATATTGTAGTTCGCTAATTATAATCTCATTCATAAATAGCAGATTCACCATTCGGCCGGGATGTCTTTCTTTTCGTGGGCCGAGTGTTTATTGTTTATTTTCATATCTCTGCATAGTGGGTAGAATCTCCCTTGCAGTAGAATTATTTAATTACCAATCTACCTCCTTTGTTTTTCTATGTGATTTTATTAACGATGATAATATTACAGATCTACCTCCTTTGTTTTTCTATGTGATTTTGGCATTTTGAAATGATTTTTCAATGCCATAGCAAGAACTTGGAATTAATGGAGATGAGTTTCATGATGATTGTAACTAGAACCATCTAACTTGTGAGCGCCAATGAGAAAGGACTCTAATGTATATATTGACAAGAAACTTTGACTCGGTTTGTATGCTATGATATTGTCATATCATAGGTTTGGAATAAGATTTTAGGATGAGAATTCATCGCATCATCAGTATTGAACTTACTCGAGTCCTTGGTTATATTCTGTAGTCTAACTCTGAAAATTAGCTGACACTGGATTCACTGATCTCTCTAACACATTTCAATTTCACTATGATGAATAATTATTTTCGAATTCGAAGAGTCGGTTTAATGTTTATATCGAACTATCTAACTTTAACTTTGCAATTGTGAGTCAATTATTATTGGTAGTGTCTCCTAACTCCTCATATTACCTCCTGACGCCATCAATGGTAGCATTCGTCTTGAAACCGTCAATCAATTTCACTAGAAGCTTAAATCATATTTACTCCAAATAAAAAGTAGTTGGGTTTGATCTCTAGGCCTCCTATAGGTTTTAGGTGTGATGACACAATCAATTCAAATAGAGAAGTGGAATTTAAAAAGAAGAAGTTATATATATATATATATATGTGGGTGTGGTTATTACTAAACGCAATGTATATGTGTGAGAGAGAATTTGCAGTATATATGTGTGAGAGAGAATGTGCAGGTGTGGTTAGGTGTGGTCATTCTGAAATATATATATACACGTTTCCTAATGACCATATATATAAGTGTAGTCATCAACATTCAACGGAAGGCTACTTGAGAATGCCCCTGTGTATGATCCGTCATTTTATCATGAATGTAGAAATAGTCCATTAGGTAATGAGTGCTTAGGGAAGAAATGGTTCATATTATTTATGTTTTAACATGGTAATTTCGTATCTTCCTCAAGTAAAATTGTTATTTGATTCTGTGATCACGATTTTTCAATGTACAATGTTTGTGATAGTAAACAATATTCTTAGGCAAACTCTATGTGATTCTTGCTCATTTTTTTTCCAGCAGAATGTGATTCTTGCTCATTGCCTACTCAATATATAATTAATAATTTTTTTTTATTTCATAATTTATTTAATTAAATAATAAATAATTATCCATCTGTACCTATCCAATAAATAATTAATAAATTTTTTTTCATAATTTATTTTATTAAATAATAAATAATTATCCAGGTGTGCTTTTCTTAATAACAGGATTAAATAGTTCCAACTTCCAACTCGTCATTATCAATTTGCCACTAATGTAAAAAAAAAAGTGAAAATGCACTACCTCATCATCATGTGTATTAAAAAATTGAAAATGCATTACCTCATCATCATGTCTATGAGAGGAGAAGAATACATGACGTGAAATTTTAGATTAGTATTACAAAAGATTTGGTGTGTGCCATTGAGTTAGATTATTGTAATTGAATTACATGAGGTCATAAAATGTTAAAATGGTATCAGAAAATGTTTTATATTGTTTTTAAATTATAGTGATTGAGTGTTATGATTTCTAAAACAGGTTAAACATTTAATAATAGTAATGAAAAAGTTAATAATAATAAAAATGTGTTAAATAATTAGTTTATGAAAAAGTTAATAATAATAAAAAATGTGTTAAATAATTAATTTATTTTGGCATTTTATTATTTTATTTTTAATATATATAATTTTAATTTTAATTTTACGGTTTTTTAATTATATTTTATTTTTATAAAATATATTAACGATGATAATATAATTGAAAATTAATTTTTGTATATTTATTTTTTTTTGGTAAGAAGTTGATTTGGTTTATTTAACATTTGGTTTTTATGAAAAAAATTATTAAAAGGTTTATATATGTTTAATTGAATTTGATAAATAATCCAGTTAAAAACATTAATGAATTATGTTTTAAATTAAACAAATATTTATTTTAATAATGTTTTTTTAAATAATTATATGGAAAAAGATGTTTTGAATTTTTATATTAAGGTTAATAATCTTTTTATAGTATAATATTTTTCTCTTATTCTATGCTTATTTATCCAATGAGATTTATCCATGGTGACCTTAGTTCTAATCCTCCCAAGGTAACTGGGAAGAAACATTTAAAATCCAACCATGTGAAAGGTTGGTGTGGCCTAGTTCTTAGACCACAAGCTAGTCTCATATGCCACAAAAAAATACAAATTTGATCATTTCAAAAGTATATGCAATTTTTATAATTTTCCAATTGTTGGAAATGCAATTCTTGAATGCATGAAATTGCAATATGCAAATATCAAAATTGTAATCAATTAATTGTTGAAATTGCACAAATTACAATATTTGGGTGTTAAAATTGCAATTTTTATAATTCTTCAATTGTTGAAATTGCATTTTTTTGTTGTTGAAATTGCAATTAATCAATTGTTGATGAAATTGCATTTTTTTGTTAAAAAGATGTGAAATTCTTCTTAATCGTATATTTGTTGAAATTCAAATGTGTATTCCAATCTTTTTATTAATGAATTGCAATATGTAGATAATGAAATTGCAATCAATTAATTGTTGAAAATTAAATTTTTGGATGTTAAAATTGGATTTTTTTATCATTCTCCATCTGTTTGAAATTTGTTAAATTTGTAATTTCTTGAACTTGATATTGCATAAATTGCATTATATTTTAATTCTCCAATTTTTGAATTTGCAATTTTTTGTTGTTGAAATTGCAATTAATCAATTGTTAATGAAATTGCATTTTTTGGTTAAAAATATGTGAATTTATTCTTAATCATATATTTGTTGAAATTGCAAAAAAATTGTATTATGATCTCTTCTTATTAATGAATTACAATTTCACTTGCAATATGCAAATACTGAAATTGAAACAATTAATTGTTGAAAATGTAATTTTTGGATGTTAAAATTGATTTTTTTTATATACAAAAAATTGGAAACAATTAATTGTCGAAATTGTTGTTTTTTTGTACAAGATAAACCCCCCATCACTAACCATCGACACTCTCCCATGATCTCTTTCTTTCTCTCTAAACCCCTGTCAACCCCCAATCTCTCTCTCTCTCTCTCTCTCTCCACTAACCACGTCCCCATCCCTCTCTTTCTCTATATCCCCCCCCCTTACTATCACCTACCCTTAACCACCCCATCACTCTCTCTCTCTTAGTCTCTCACCTACTCCTACCACTAACAACCACCCCCCTGATCTCTCTCTCTCTCTCTCTCTCTCTCTCTCTCTCTCTCTCTCTCCACCATGTTAGTTTTTCATCATTTAATTCAATATGATCTAGGATCTTAACTGAAAGAACAACATGTACAACATATCAAGCATAAGAGACAAGAGACAAGAGACACAAAGCATTTCACCGGGGAAAACCAATAAGGCGAAAAACCCTGCAACTTCCTCAGAGATAGAATAAGCACCAATACAAAGATCACCAAGATGAATCCCTTAAGAGAGTCTAATAACCCATTACCACTTGTCACTAGGTTGACCCCACTAGGGTGGTCTAATAACCCTTTAACCCACATTACTCATACAGGGCCGACCCCACCAAGGTGGTCTAATAACCCATCAAATATAAGTTACGACACGTACAATATAACTTGCGACACTACTCTGGAGTCTAATGCCCTATCATACATGGGAGGATGGACCTCAATGACTTTACATGACTCAAGTACAATAATGACTTCTCTGACCCGGCGGAACAAACATCTCCGTCGGAGGTACAACAATAGAATACAAATGACGACACTTCCGATCGGAGGAATAAGACATCTCCGTCGGGGATACAATAAAGTACAAATGTAATACATACAATATACAAGTGAATATCTTCTGAAGTTACAAATATATCAACACACCATTTAGTTCCTTCCCTCTTTTATGCAATGGAACAATTATTCTAGATAGCAAGTTATCCAAGGGACATCTTGAATAACATAAGTGTTTGACCACAACTGCATGTAAAAAATATTGAACTATTGGATGAATGTTTGTTAACACCTAAATTTTATCCACCTACCATGTCATTATCCCCGTCATACATATACATCATTACCACATTGCATTTCCACCCCTTGGACCTTCATTAAAACAAAAATCAAAGTCGCACACCAAAAAGGGCTATTTTACAAATTAAATTACTCAATTATCTCGAAATAAATGAGCGATCTTTTCCCTGATTTGATTTTTGGATGTTTCTCCTTTTACCCTTAGCAAAAAGAAGAAACTTGGCATGATTCCTATGATATACCAAATTAGATAAAAGGATAAAAAAAGTAAAAGGAAAAAAAAAAATCAAAGCCCAATCCTTATCCTAAAACTATCCATTGTGCCTATAAATGAACCATCAAGGTCCCTCACTCAACACCAATTTTCCATTCATTTCTCAAGCTGTTACTCTGCAAAAATATCCTCGAGATCATAAATCCCTTTATTATTCATGTTTCACCTTGTCGAAGATCGCATACATGATGTTTGGCCGGAGGACCGTGGACTACTAGGAGACCAAATGGTCCCTCCCTCGGGAAGCTATAGGGGCCGCTTCCACTACAACTCAAAGGTGACACTTACTCATATAAAAGTTCATTTTGATAATGAAAACACATTCTTTATTCTTTAAATAATGCTATATGTGTTTGCTTACTTGATGAAGAATGCATGTTAGTTTCGATTTGCTTTCACTGTTATTTAGTTTTTCCTTCCTGTTAGATGAGTTATTTTAGTTTCTGCTATGCTCATTTTTATTTTTTATCTTGAAACTCTACTAAGATCAACACAACTCTTAGTAGGTGTAGTTTTGCACGTGCCAATGTGAAAACATCATTAACAGTGTGCAATATCATAGTTCTAGGAGAATAAAAAGTTAGGAACAATTTTTAAAGCATCAAAGGTTTTCAAAGAGCATGTTGCAATATATGTCAATTTTTAAAGCACGTGTTTTGTTAGGGAATTTTCTTTGTTGTCGTCCATGGGGTTGTTTAACAATAAACAACCCCACAACCCATTGGGAGTAAGGCTATGATGAGTTACTTAATATAGAAGAATAAACATATCATCTTGAATATTAAGAGGCTTCGTACTCACTTTTGTATACAATATTACACTCAATACTGAGAGAGGGTATAATAAAGAAGGAGATTAATTTCTTAATCTTTGAAGGATAAATGAGGAACTTTCTTTAGAATAATGATACCACAAAACTATTAGCATAAATAAATTTAAAGAAAAGTAGTGAATGAATAAATTGAGAATAAGAGAATGTTAATCTATTATAAGGAGAACATAAATCTCAATCCACAAGGCACAAAACATTTTTTATTATAAGAAGTTGTTATTAGAAGAAAATTAATATTACTAAAATAACAACAAACACTTATCAGCTTTAATTTGAAACTATACTCTTCATGAGACCACCCAAAACACCATGCCAAAGGAAGATAATTTTTTTTGCAATACTAAGAAGGAAAAATATGTAAATACTTTTTCATAGGTTGATCTACCTAAATGGACATTAGGTCTCATTTTCAATCCATTTGTACCATTACGTATCTTTATAACTGTATTGATTTATAAAATCAAAGAAAGTTTGGAAATATTCTTTTCATTTTTTTAGGTATATAAACAATATGTTGAAACAAATTAATTAATTTCCATACCTTTTTTTATGAAGGTGCAATAGATCAAAGTCTATGTTGCACTAGCTTTGGATGGGATGGGGGAACAGTGGAGACATGGGACAAGTGCCCGGGATGACTAGAGCGCACCCCTAATTACTCTGGGGACGACAATACTCTCTCTCTCTCTCTCTCTCTCTCTCTCTCGCTCGCTCTCTCTCTCTCTCTCTCTCTCTCTCTCTCTCTCTCTATATATATATATATATATATATATATATAATTTTAAATGTTAGAATTGCACCATAAACATTTGTAGTTGCTTGTAAGCACAATAATATATACTATATAGTATTATGCACATCCCTTACACCTGCCAGTTCTGAAAAAACTTAGGTGCAAATAAGAAAAGGGTTGAGTGATCATTATTAACACTTGAACGTGAACAAAATGTAGTTTATCTTTAGGAAACTTAAGTTTAACTATTTTCAATCTGCATTAAAGTCCGTAAGGGTCTCTGAGAAGAATGCTTGTCTCTATAAGAACTCTTCTTCCATATATTTATTTTTTATGATGATTGGGTTAAAAAGCATTCCCTTCTCAATAGGTTCTACATTTTTTTACAAATGTGTTGAAAAACACTACAAAACACTTTGGGATATACATGCATGTATTATGTAAAGAGATTATATTCATATTCTAGATTAAGAAGGATGTTGAATAGGAATTTATTCAAATGTTTAGTACCCAATCTAAGTATTTACCGTCCAATTGTTTTTAGTGTTTGAGGTTGGGATGGGGGGAGAGTTGGACTTGAATAATTCCCAAACACCCATGTACATATGTAAAAGCTAAAATGGCCCTAAACATGAGAAGAACAAGATAAATACCCAAAAGGATCAAACCTTTGAGTTGTTGCATTTCTTAGTTTGTTAACATGGACAATTTGTTGCTTGTAATGATGTTGCCTTAAAAAGACAATAGTTAAATCACTAGAAACCCAAATCAACATCCATCATAGGAAACCCATAAATTTTGAGCTACAACTTGTATAGATTTAGATTTAGATTTAGATTTAGATTCAGAATAATAGGAAAAATATGCATGGGATAAATGATCATATTTTCCAATCGTCAATTTTCATTGTCAAAACTAAAGATACATGTCGGAAACATCTCTAAAATCTACTTGTGACATTTTTGAAATCTACTTGGAATGTCTTTGAACTACACCCGGAAGTCCCCGGAATCTATTGGGGGCATTTTGGGTACAACTGGCAAGTCCCCAGTCCCTAAGAAAGCCCCCAAAAGATTAGGGACGTTTCCTAGGGGTCCTCTAGTCCCCTGAACATGGGGATAGTGTATACCGGGCTTTTTTTGAGAGGGAGGGTCCCGTGCGAAATAGATCAAAGTTAGCCTTCTTCTTTATCACTTAAAACTATATCTTATATATTCATTACTTTAAAAATATTATATTATACAAAAAAAAATATAGTAAAAACAATACTAAAATAACTCACAAAGATAAAGAAAATAATATGATTTTCATGAGTGAATTGAATTTGTATCTTAAAAACTTTATGAATCCCTTAATGTTTTAAAAAGGAATTAAACCCGCATGACATTGAGTATAGTGTTAAACATCTATCAAAATGCAAAGATAAGGACATTGAAAGTTATTTAGTAGAAACTTTTAAAATTGGAGGCTCTATTCTTATCCCTTACATAATTCATAGACCTTTTTAATATAGTAGTCAAACAAAGTTTCCATAGAGATTGGATTGAAAGCCTAGTTATTTATATTTTAAAAAGTGCTCACAAAAATAACCTATCAAATTATAAGGCCATTATAATTAATTCTATTTTACCTTTGTATGAAATTATTTTGGATTTAATAGGTTTAGCTTATGGTTAGAAGTTACATTGAAAAAAATAAAATCTAAGTTGATTTTAAAAGCTATCATTCAAACATGAACCACTTAACCATTTTAATGATTATTGCATAGAAATGTCAAAATAATAAAACAAATGTTCTTTGTTGCTTTAACAATTTTAAGAAAGCCTTTGACACCGTCACTATAATTAAATAGTATATGGAAAACATAAGAAAACTCAAAAGTCTCTTTTAATTTTTATCTTTAAAAATGAAGAAAAGTAATAGTTATTTGTAATATTAAAATTAAAACAAAGAATGTAATTTTGTTTAGTAGACATTGTCACCTATTTATAATTTCTTATAAAGTAAACCCAATTTTAAATAAATTAATAAAATAACATAAAATAAATCTAAATAATTAATCAAACACCCAAAATTACCAAAATTAATATAGACAACTTTAAAAAATCCTTTAACATGGTGACTATAAATAGCTTGTGGAAAAGATAAAAAGACCCACATATTTCTTTTTGAATTAATTTTCTAAAAGAAAAGTCCACACTAGGTTTCTTCTAGGGTATTTCTGTCAATTAGGCTTAAAAAATTCATTTTCTATTAGCCTTAAGTAGTAGGAGAAAGGCCTTTAGCTTGCAAATGGATTCACACGTAGTTTTAAAAAAAAAGTTATTAATATTAAACAAAAGATGTAATTTGCCTTTAAATCTCCTTATTTGTAATTTCCTATAAAGTAGACTTAATTTTAACAAAATGTAATTTTCCCTTAAATCTCCCTGTTTATAATTTCCTATAAAGTAGACTCAATTTTAAATAAATATTAGAAAAAAAATCGAAATAATTAATAAACATCCAAAATTGACAACGTAGAAACATGCACAAGGTTTGGCAAAAAGGGATTGATGTATAATAGCCTTCTTTGAAACGACTTCTCGGATCCCAACCGAGTCTTGAAATGACTTCATCTTCCCCGAGGACTTTTAGCAGCATTCGTTCCATGTCACTGGCTATTCCTTATTCTTTCGAGAAACTATCAATTCTTTCAACAAGTTATGGACTATTTATAGCCACTTTGAACCTTCTATATCCCGGGAGATGGGATCGTTCTATTTTGACTGATCTATAATGAAAGTAACATATGTAAACATTTCTCATATCATATGGGAAAAACATTGATATATTGAAAAAGATGGAATTACTATACAGAATCCAGCCCAAGAAGAGGGATTGGACATATTAGAAATAACAGACAAACAATTTTCATATGATACCTAAAAAGCTTAGTATTCAGAATCACTAAAACCCTACATCCTTAAATCACACAGTATCTCTCAACCGGTTCAAAGAAACTATGTTTCTTGAAATACATCCTAAGCACAACATAAGACTTAGCGATATTGAATGGTTTTTGGAGATGGAAGAACCCGATAATCTATATCCAGATTTGTGCCTCAATGTATTGGTTGAAGAACAAGAAAGAAATATTGGCATCGTCATGTCCACATATGTATTTCAAGAAGACATGTTGTGTGTTCAAGTATAAGTTGTTGAAGGAAAAGACTGCTCTTTATTATAGATGGATGTTCTAGTTTCTGAGTTTCACCCTAAGTTGATGAAAAAATTTGATGACAATGATGAAATGTCTTGCACAAAACATGGTTGGATATTGCAATTGTATGATACAACTTATCGGGTTGGATCAAATACAACCACACACTTGAAAAATGGAATTCTATCAGCATTTAAAAGAAGATTTACTAAGAAAAATACATATTCAGCTCTTTATTTAACGAATTTTAACGACAAGTTGATAAATGTTTACCATGAAATTAAAGAAAGCTCTACTACCTTAGAAGATCTAGCATATATGACTTAGAAAAAGGATGTCACTAAATAATCATTCGGGCCTTTGAAAGTAAGCTCTTCAAAGGTGATCATGGAGAAAGCTAATAAAGTTTTGAGAGGACAAAAAGTAGCCAACAACAACAAATTAGCTTGATGATCGATCCAGTTAAGGATTCGAAACGTTAATTAAAAATAGAAATCATAGCCAATCTGGAAACTTGTACTATTAATAAAAATCACAACGGAAATCTTAAATCCCTAAAAAAAAATCTATTGATGTCAAGAGATGTGTTCTTGCACCTTTGAATTTGCAATTTTGGGGAGTGAATGAAGATGTTGTGGCTAGGATAGTTATGTCACTTGTCACAAATTTCACCATCACTCTTCAAAAGGAAATGTTAATGCCTTTCAATCAAGAGACAAATGAACCTATTACTCTACTTAGAGAAAATGAAATTGAACTAGATACAGTGCATTTCTATATCTTGGATGGCCAACACACTATATGTGTGTAGCAGAAGATAATTGAAAACGAGAAATATATATATGTTCATCCAATATATAAATTTTGTAAAGCTCATCTTCTGCGAAAGGATGTTCCACATAAATTCATTACTAAGATTGTGTAAGCAGAGAAATATTTCTAATAAAGAATTTGTTGACACTCCATTTATCAATCAAGTCACCAAGGCCAGAGAAAAAATGGATATATAGTAGTAGGCCCAACCGCCCTGGAAAAGGACACATTCCATCATTGGAGTGGCAGGTAAATATATTTTTGCTTTCAAACATTGTTATACCACTACAAACATTCCAATATAATTTTAATTTTTTCTTTGAATTTAATATTTTATTGGATTGCAGAATTTTCAGAATGAATGTGCAGATATATTTGATGTTTCTAACAAGGAAAGTCTTAAAGACAATATGACTCTTTTCTTTATTTTGTAGGAGATTTGGAACAAATGGTGCACAATATTTTAGCTATATAAAATTGGTTCATTGGCATGCTCTCCCAAAAGCATCCATCATGATGATGATTTTGTGCAAAATAAAACAAAATAATATGGGTCTAATTTTTTTAGACATCTGCATGATATGGATGAGATGGAATTGAGAATCATTGTAGATAAAATAATTCAGGGATCATTTTGGTTGAGTACCACAGTAGACCGTAATATCGATGCAAAGACTCTTTTGCAGTATTTCAAGATGAGTGAAAGATGAAATAACAACTGGAAATATGATTGTTGAATATTTGAGTGTTGAGGACTATGATTTTTGTTCATAAAATGATGTTCCTAACAAAAATGTGATTGAGGCTTATAAAATTGCTCTAAATCATTTTCGAAAACTTTGCAGTATTATATGTGACAACAAGCAAGTCATGTCTCCGATGAGGAAATGGAAATGAGCAGTAGAGGAGGATGACTTTTGGTTTCCAAAAGAAGCTTATGCCATTTTACAAATATATATCAAGCAAAAAGAAATCAGTGTCACTATGGATTCTCTGAGAGATACTACAATATTTTTTTGTCGATCTTGTTTTCCATCTATATTGTGGAAGACACTGAAGGGGATTGGTTACTTTCAAAACATACTGTGTTGTGAGCTAGTTCTGTTTGACATGTGCAACTGTTTATATGGCTGGACATAAACATATATTCTTGAGTTGTTATTTTTCTTGGCCTCAAATACAGAACCTTTTGTGTTTTCATACGAATCCTAAATGCTCCATATTCAATTTGGAAATCATTTTCTCAATTCACAAAGAAAATAAGAAAACCTGTGAAAGAATATGACACTATTGGCATCATTAGATAATTTGATAATGACTGCTATACAAGTTTATCTCTTATACAATGTTGGAGAGTTTGCTTAGAGGGGCACAATCTGCCAACTATATTTTTGAAAATGGAATGTACCGATGAAAACTTGTTGCTCGTTGACTGCCTAGCTTTGAAAGGTCTGGGATTCCAATCGAGAGAGCATGTCTTTCCAAAAGAAAAGGCGATGGATTTTTGGGATCATTTAGTGACTAAATTGACTTCATCTCAATGCATTGTCATATCTTTCTATGTTGACGCTATACATATTCATTCTCTAAGCATAATTCCAAATCTATGCATTGTTTCTATTGCAAAGACTTTTGAACAAGAACTGTACATAAACCAATTCTTTCAATCATTGTTGGATGAGCAAAATGAAGGTATTTATATCTATATTTACAAATGTTATGTTTCACTATGTGTTTCGATTATTTGTTTCTTTATAACATACATGTTTTGATTCGTGTTTTTATATGTTAGTGTGAGTGATTCACAATAATCCTCTAATAGGAGGAGCAAATCAGATCATGGTGATGATAGCATTGAAGAATCACCAAAAAATTATAATTCTGATAGAAATGAACAATCTATGGTTTGTGTTGGTGAGGAAGGTGAACTTTTAGATTATTTTCAATGATTCTCTAAAATTGCAAATTTGGCTCATTTTAATTTCTCTGTAGGGAGATACTGACAATATTCATCTGCTAATTCTTACGAAGGAACACACAGAAAATGTGGTATCAACCATGATTGTAGGATAATGGCTTGAAAGCTATGATGTAGATGGTATCCAACGCTCTCTAAACAAATCAATATGTATGTGACAATAAAGATTATTTTCTGGCAGTTATAAATTTGTTTGATAAAAGTATTTTGCATTTTATGACACAAACCTTATTTTTTGTAGATTGCCATAATAAACATTTGTTGTTTAGAAACACGGGGGGTTCACTTAGTGAACTTGTTACATAGCACGATCGTTCGCATGATATTAAAGAATACCCCTAATTTCACTAAATATTGGAAAATGCATACTAAAATTGTATTGTTGAACCCCCCTCCCAATATGCCTTTCCAATTAAGAAAACCCCTAGTTTCACCAGATATTGTAGGTATCCATTTTTATCAACCCATTTTTAACACCCCTTTATATCATATTATCAAGTTGTAACAAACAGGATCCCTACCACATCTTAGTATAAGCAAGCAAGATGCTAAATAAAATAATAGTATAATGCTAATAATGATCCCACTAGGATTGCATGGGCGATTGATCAGTTTGTAGCATTGGAGAGTGGAAAACCCAAATAAATAGTATCGGGGAAGGCAAAATGCATAAAACGCAACCTAGTCAAGAGATCAATGATAACAAAGAATGTAAAAGACCGATAGTCCAATTATTAGTGCAATGCTTAGAAAATATGATAATTGAAAATGTTTCACACCACAACCTGCCAATCTATCAATTTTATATCATGTAAATACAAATATAGCCATAGAGAACTCATGTTTTCTATAAGCTTAATAAATTAATCTCCATAAAAATTCAAAATTGAAACCCTTTTTTGGAAGGACGCCCCTACCTTCCTATCAGAACAAACATCATTAATGTTTGAACCCAAATGAACATAGAACAATTCCTTTTACTTTTCAATAACACCATATGATCATGTGCATAGCTTGGATTTGGGTCATTCACAAGATCCAATCAATTGCCTCCACTTCCTCTACATTTATTCTTGCAATCACGAGAATTAACAACATTTAGTTACCTTATCTTGGGTTATATCTAGTTTTTTTTTTTAATCTTTAAAGGATAGGGGAAAATATTCATTGTTAGGCTTCAAGCATGCAATAGTTATAAATATGCACAGATAGTCAAACTTATATGATACCATTTCATGGTAACGATAACACATAGGGTATGTAAATAAGGATTTAGAGTTTCACCTATGTTCATGTTAATTCCAATATAATATTAAGACAGATGCCTTGCATATAAGAATTGAAATTACAATTATGAATGTGCCAAATATAACTCAATCTAACAACTATTCCTAACTGGAAATGTGAAAATATTAAAGAAGAATATAAAAAGTTGAAATAAATAATTAGTCAAGAGACATTGATCTAACTTTTCTTGGTTCCAGTGAACCAAGAAAGTTTGATCTTGCTTTTCTTGGTTGTCGTGGAGCAAGGTTTAATTGAATCTCAATTCCCACCTTAACCCTAACCTAAAAAATGAAGAGTTTAATCGTTTACTTGAATTCCTACAAAAATACAATACAATTGTTCAAGTCAAGAACTCCCATCTAACTACATCTCTTAACTTAAAGATGAAAAACAATATAACATCAATTCAAACCAAGCCTAAATGAGCTATTAAATGAGGATTGCTCAAGGAAAATAATCCAAAGAGAATTCCATCAATATTATCATTGGTACACTATTATCAAATTTAAGCAAAACTTAGGATCATAAGCAATATCAAATAAAAATGGAAGGTCCTTAAGTTTTAGGTGGGTATGAATCGATCTTGTGATTTGGACGTATGAATCCATCACACGATTTGGAGGTTATTCCTCAACACTCCCAAATAAAATAACCCCCAATATTTATATTACTATGTCAAATTAAAAACCCCCCTTGACCCCTTAATACGGGGCAATATATTTTTGAAGTTTTTAATAGTATTCAACCCCCCAATATGAATGGACGTGATATGATATTGCCTCACTAGTGAACCCCCCGTGTTTAGAAATGGAAGGTTTTTTGTTTTGAAAGATATTCACCACTAAAAAGGGGGTTGAAACGTCTAAAAGTGTCAACCAAGAATGTGAATTTAAATTTTGTTCGAATTTGTATCAACCATGACCAAACGCAATTGATTTTTTGCAATTGTGTGCTAATAAATTTCAAGTTGGAATTTCGTCTTCCAAAGGTGTAACTAATGGGAGGTCTTTATTCAAGAAATTCTTAGGAGAGAAGACAAAAACAATTGACAAAGAAATTATTATTTTTTGGTCCTCTGATAAATGCTCTACATATGAGTTTGGAAAAACCTTCAAAGATGTGCAAATTGTGTATCATGAGTTTGGAAATGAATTTCCAGTGGAATGTATAACTATTATTGTGTTGGAAGGTGCATAGATACAAGGAAATCCTACTAAAAATTGCATTTTCGTTAAACCTCTCGATATATTTTTTAAGGAAGATAAATATTTGGTGGGAAGTGTTTGGCAGGTTGTTTCTAAATTGGATGTAATGTCTGATATTAGACCGTTCCTATCTTCATTAAGCATTGTGAATAACTTGTAATAGATTGCTTGTTGTTGCAGCATATATTGTAATATTTAATTATCTATTTGTGTCACTTCATTATGATTTGTTTACTTTGTTATATTTGATATTATTGATATAGACTTTTGAGCACCAGAAACACCTGGATACTATTTACTTGGTCAATATCTATATGCTTGTTAATTTAATGGATTATATATTGTTGTTGTGGTTACAAATCTGGTTATCGTATTTGTAAGCAGTCAGAAGATCGACTAAGAAAAACTTATTGGTGTTGGGTGTAAAGGAACTGTTGTAGAGGGATAATTGACACTTGTATATTATTTGTACTTTTATTTTCTTCTAATGGATTATTTTATGTTGTGATATTAATATAGTCGACCTTTAATGTTTCCTATGAAAAACATGTGCAAACAATGGACATAAAAAATAAGAAGAGAACTATGTAAGTGATCATGTGTTTTTCTAAAATGATTTGTCATATTTGCAACAATTAATACTTATTATTTTTATTATATGCAAATAGAAGTATTAATATGTAAAAAATTAAATATTAATGGGATTTATGTATTGAATTTATTTGTTTGTAGATATGAGATTATTAGATGAACAGTTGATAATATTTGATATCAATGGAGTTTTGTTACATGTACTTCATAAAAATTCATTGCAGAGCAAGGGATTGCCAAGGAAATCAGATATCATATTTTTCTATGTTTTTTTCCATTTGAAATGTGATTTAAAATTAAGTATGAAATATTGAATATAACAAGTCCAAATTATGATTCAATAAGTGCAAAAATATAATCAAAAAGTTAAAAACTCGATTCAAAAAAGTGCAAAAAATAATGTAAGAAAGTCCAAAAATAACCTTTCTAAAGTGCAAAAACTGGTTTTAAAAGTGCATTATCGACTTCAAAATGTGCAAAAATGAGTTCCAAAAGTGTCAATATTGAACTTTGTACATACCTGACTTTGGCACTTTGGGGACTTTAGAAACACTGATTTTGCAATTTAGAAACCATGATTTTGGGCTTTAGAAAGGTCAAAGAGGCTTGGACTAGAATAAATCTAGATTTAATGAAATAGGCGTTTGAAGGAAAAACTTTGGATGAGTCTCCTTGGTTTGCAATCAAGTGAGTCTTCCAAAAGGGAATTAGTTGTGTTGGGGGCATCTATAAAAAACAACTTCATCATTGGAAGTCATAGGAAACTCTCAAGATTGAGTTCAAGGAAAATCTTAAGGGTCCGTAATTTTCTCAAAGTGTAGAAACCTTGACGCATCTTACTAATTCTTAAATTTGCGACCATAAAATGTTTGATGAATTTTTTGTAAAAATATTCAAATTTCTAAGGACTTTATATAATTTTTGGACATTTTTGGCGATTTTTAGAGTTAAAAAAAAGTATCCCATGGAATTTGGGTGAATCATTTAAAAAAAAAAATGAAATTGGAAAAATGTTTTTTGGAAAAAAAGGTCAAAAAATAGCCCATGGGCTAAATTTTGCCCCTAAGATTTTCCCTAGTTGAGTTTCAATTCACTTGATTTGATAAATCTATTCTTGAGAGGGTATGGGACCTTATCACATTGTTTCTTTAGTTGGGTGTTGTTGTTACAATGACATGGTGGAATAACTAGAAATGGAATGGCTCCAAGTCTTTTAAGAAATACAAACTATCAGATGGATATCAATGCCTTAGTGTTCAACCTAGGCTTGACACCAAGTTAAATAATCTTCAGAGGCTTTGTTTAAATCCTCTAAGTGGTTATTTCAACTCCATTTAGTGTGGAGATCTTTCATTGATCCCAAAAGATCATTTTTTCTTGGTCATTGATTTTGGGTGACCTTAGCCTTTGCTAGTGCCTGGAATATTTGGGAATTTCATAACCCAATTACCCGTTCTATCGCAAAAATGAAATTGTTAAGCACCTTTTTTTGTTTGCTTGTATGCCAATTAGTACGATAATGGGCATCAAACATATGTGATCAGTTCCTCCCTAGCGATATTACCTCACATTATGATATCCTTGGTGATAAGCTCTTATGGGAAGCAGATTTTCATGTAGCAAGCCAATATGTTAGATTTGAGTTTCTCTTTTTAACCAAATAAAAGGTAAAACAGTTTTTTTTTTAAATGCATTGTTTGTTTGTTTCACCTAGTGCAGATAGCACTCTAATTTGTGGGAACTTACATTTGTAGATCCAAGTTCATGTTGGGAAGATGGAGCTAAGGATAATGCATCTCCAAAGTTGGAGTTTAGGGGTTGTCCCCATGTACTATGAGTCATGTTCCCCTAGAAGCTCAATGTCCTCCTAGCTCGATGTTCACAATGGTCTATAATAGTGCTTTCCATAAGGTAGGCCACCCGATCAGAGAGCACAATGAATGTCAAAGCTAGAGTCGCAAGCATAACAGTGGATATTGAGCCTCCTCAACCACTCGATGATAAATTCCCTAGAATGGACATGGCCATTACGATGAAGAAGTGACTAGAGCAACAAGTAGATGGATGGGATACCACCTAGCTTATTTATGATCCACCATTTATGTGGTGGAGTCCAAACCTCGATGATCATGATCCTTTGCAAGATCTCAAATGCATTGTTGCTACCTAAATTTATGTTGATCTTTATTGTGGCCACTTAGCCACCATACTTGTTTTTACCACTATTTGTTTGGCCCTAGCCATATGATTATGCACTTTTGTATGCCTTTAGAGGCCTTGACGTTTTTTTTTAGAAGCCATTAGGGTTAGGGCACATTTAGTTGCTAGTTTTTCTTGTGGCCACTACATGCACAACCCATCCTTTTTGCATAAAATGCAAGTACATATTGCTTTATCGATAGAGTGTTAAGGAAACATTTTGTAAAAAAACAACGTAAATGTTAATGTAATTGTAACTTCAGAATGTATTTCACCTATGTATATTGTACTCCTATAGAGATGGTATTATTCATCTATATGGAAGTGTCATCATTTATATTATAAGTGTCGTAACTTATACTTGATGGGTTATTAGACCACCTTGATGGGGTCGGCCCTGTATAAGTCATGTGGGTTAAAGGGTTATTAGACCACCCTATTGGGGGTCGGCCCTGTCAGCATTATTCTATGTGGTTAAGTTGAGGTTGGCCTAGTAAAGGTTATTAGGCAAGTCAAGTCATGTATAAATAGAGTGCGGGAGGCATTCTATTTGATCATTCTATTCTTCACTCACACACTCATTGGAGAGTGGCGCACTAGTGGGGGAGGAGAAGATGCTGCTAGGAGGACTATCTCTTGTACTTGGGTTGTATCATTGCTCTATCTATCTCTGAGGAAGTTGCAGGGTTTTTCACCTTCTTGGTCTTCCCCGGTGAAACTCTGTGTCTCTTGTGTGCTTGCATTATTGGGTCCATGATTGATATGTTGTACATGTTATTCTCTCAGTTAAGATCCTAGATCAGATTGAAATTTCTGAAAATCTAACATGGTATCAGAGCTAGCCTGAAAGAAGGCATGGTATGGCATTTATGACACTTGCTACACTTGTGAAGTTAGGGCTTGGTATAGTAAAAACCAGTCATCATAGCACTTTCGCTATAAATCCATTTTGGTGAAGTTTCTGAATATGAAAGTTTTACAGGTCGAAGATAAGATCCCAATGTACCTGGTGTCCGAAGAACAACATCTAATTCGCTGTAATTTTTGTTTTATGGTCCATACAATCTAGGGTTTCTGCCTCTTCCAGATCTCAATCAAAAACAGGTGACCTAGGAAAAAAGGTCACAAGTTGGGCTAAGAAGATCCAAATGAAATTTCATAAAAAGTGGCAGGTAGGGAATGGACTGTACTTTCACAGGTCCGATTTTCATAGGCCGAAATTGAACCAGTGACACGTGGCACTCCGTACAAGTTCGCTCTCCTGTTTTATCCCATAAACAGGTCACGTTGCAACACTTGGCACAAATATCTCTCAGAGAATCCATTTGAGGTCAGACCTATGGGGTTGGAAATATACTAGGTCAAGATACCACAAGCCAAATTTTCAGACCCTATAGATCTGAAATTTCAGAGTTACACCAGAAACAACCAGGTGCATATTTCTGTCAAAACAGAATTGGATTTTGAGCACCTTCATTCATGGCTCCGGGAATTTAGGGTTTCAGAGAATGTTGGAATTTTTTGAATCAGAGACCATGGTTGGATTCTCCTCATCAAAATCAAAATTTAGAGACCAAGATCAATTTTTTTGGTTGGGCAGAAGGTCGGGCTTGATCAAACCCTAGTTCGGGACTTTGATTAGAAAGGTGGAAAATTAGGGCTTCTACAAAAGTTGGAATTTTTCAAATTCTGTGACAACGGCTGGAAGCTCCTCAAGAAAATCGAATTTTAGAGCTTTGGATCAAACCTTTGTTTGGGTGAAGCTCCGAGAAAATCAAACCCTAATTGAGGGTCCTCCTTAGTGAATCCGGAAATCTAAAAGGCAATTTTGAGGGGTGAAACTTTGCAGTTTTCAAATTCTGAGTATACCAACTTGACCAGCTCAGAAAGGTGCATCTTTCTATCCTTTCAGAAGTTTGAAATTCAAAGTTTGAATTTTTAGGGTTTCTCTGATAAACCCTAATCCAGCTCCAAGTCCAGTTTCAACAATTCAAAGTGGATTGGGTTAATCCTAGAAGAGAATGGATTAGTCACCTGCATAAGTGAAGAAGTTCCTATTTCAGAGGGAGATGAGGCTAAGGCCTTACATAAGAAGATTACAAGCAATCTTGACAGGTATGATTTATCTAGGTATGTTTCGAGATATGTTCATGATTACGTTTATGGTATGTTTGTCTTCATTAAGGTTAGTACAATCTTGATTAACTTTAGACTTGTTGTATCACCTTAATAAAATTATGAATGCAGATATTCATTGATTAGGGTTTTGACACTTATGATTGTACTAATGCATTGTGGTGTTGTATGAGGATGATGTTGTCCGCTAATATGAAAGGTACATCTAGAAAGACAAATCAAGTTCTAGATCAAGAACACATGACCATGGTGACATAAAGACAAAAGACTCATCCATATTCATGGATCACATAGAAGCTCTACTTACAAGGTATGTATAATTTGGTTCCATAATGGTTAACTTATGAGATATGCAAGTCACTAGCAAAAGTCATTTAAGAGAACAAGAAGACATCATGTAGGTATGTTAGACATAACCAGCTAACATATTAATCCAGGTATGTTTTTCCTATATCAAGTTAGAATCCTACCTTGTGATAGGATCTCTTATATAAGTATACTTTGTATGATTGATAATGATTATTCTTGAAGTTATAGGTTTGAGTAATCATGGGTTTAGGCATATTATGCTTCTTACTTTGATTGATGATATGACTAACCAGAAAAGTCCTATGGTCAAATAGGAATATGTATGAGTAAAAGAATTGTGATAAATTATCTGTGTATGAAATGATCTTGACCATACATGTTTAAGATTACTTAGAATCATAATTGTTTTGCTAGTATTAAGATTATACTAATGAATGTATGTATGAGACCTCGAGGATAACACAATGATGATACTAGTAAGTATGCATAGTGATCGAGGATGGATATAAGTTCAAAGACAGGTAATCCAGGAAGCAAAGATCAAGAGGGATCACACTCCAGTAGTTCCTACAAGGAAGCAAAGATTGAGAGGGAGAACATCCTACAACCAAACAAAGATAAGTATTTGAATTGTCATTTCTTGCATACTTGTTTGTTTAAATAATATTGTTCAATGATGTATATGCTTATGTTCCTAGACTTAGGGTGTGTATTATTAATGAATAGTATACTACTAATATGCATGTGATGGGTAAGTGGCCTATGGCACTGTACAACATTCCATTGCTACTTATCTAGAATGAAGCCTCTTTACTGACATGTTGGGAGTTGTGCACACTCTTAACAATGTTCTGGTAGAGATTGGAAGGCATCTAGAAAGTTACAAGATATGAATAAATGTTGTATTGAAACATTGGCTAAAATAATTGCATGATTGTATGACATATTTCTTTACATATAATAATTTGTTCTGAAAACTATGAGATGTTTCTAATCATGCAATTTAACTTGTTTTGTAGGAAAGATCGTATACCATCACCTACAAAAGAAGGACTACAACATTTGTTCTGCAACAAAGCTATCTATTGAAGAATCTGAAGTTCCCAGGATCTGGGATGAAGTAATGGAAGGATGCCATGATCCATTGATCATGAAGAATGATGTTTGGGATGTGGTCCCAAGAGCAGAAGGGAAGTCTGTTGTGACTTCCAAGTGGATCTATAAGATCAAGCATGCTGCAGATGGTAGCATAGAGAAATACAAGGCATGGTTTCTAGCTCGTGGCTTCTCCCAGAAAGAGGGATTGACTATGAAGAGACTTTTGCACTTGTAGCCAAGTACACTTCCATCAGATCAGTACTTGCTCTGGCTACAGTGATGAAATGGAAGATACACCAGATGGATGTCAAGACAGCTTTCTTGAATGGTGTAGTCGAAGAGGAAGTGTATGTGGAGCAACCACTCGGTTTTGAGACACATGACAGAGGGACTCATGTGTGCAAACTGAAGAAAGCCCTGTATGGTTTGAAACAGGCACCCAGGACCTAGTACGGAAGAATAGACAGCTTCCTATCCAGTTTGGGCTTTACTAAGAGTAAAGCGGATTCCAACCTTTACTACAAGGTTGTGGAAGGAAATCCAATGATACTACTATTGCATGTGGATGACCTGGTTGTTACAGGTGAGGATAGATTGATTGTCGACATGAAGAGGAAGCTTGTTGCCGAGTTCGAGATGAAGGAATTTAGGATGATGCACTACTTTCTAGGCATGGAGGTGTGGCAGAGTGCAGATGGAATCTTCCTTAGACAAGGGAAATATGCAGTAGAGATCCTAAAGAGGTTCGAGATGATGGACTGCAAGGCCATGGCCACACCTATGGCATCGAACCTGAAGCTTCTGTGTGATGCTTCATCTGAGCCGGTTGATGCCACGATGTATCGTCAAATGATTGGGTCATTGATGTACCTGACAAACACGAGACCAGATATTTGCTTTGCGGTGAACACATTGAGCTAGTTCCTGACGGATCCCATAGGTGTTCACCTGGTTACTGTAAAGCATATTCTGAGGTACCTGAAGGGTACGGTTGATTATGGGCTCAAGTATGATGCGAATCAAAATTTTAACCTACAAGGTTATGTTGATTCGGACTAGGAAGGCAGTGCTACAGATAGGAAGAGCACTTCTGGGTGCTACTTCAGTATGGGATCAGGTGTGATCTCTTGGTTTAGCAGGAAGCAATCCTGCATAACACTGAGTACAGTCGAGGCAGAGTATGTTGCAGCTTGCTCGGCTAGTTGTGAGGCAGTATGGCTTAGGAATCTACTGTCTGAGTTATTTGATCTCCCATTGGAGGCTACTGGCATCTTTTGTGATAACCAGAGTTGTGTGAAGCTGTCTGAGAACCCGGTGTTCCACGACAGGTCGAAGCACATTGAGATCAAATATCACTATATCAGGGATATGGTGCAGAGAAGAGCAGTGAAGCTCCTGTATGTTGCGACGGATGAGTAGGTTGCGGATGTGTTGACGAAACCACTAGCCAGAGTGAAGTTTGAGTGCTTCAGAGAAAGTCTTGGTGTTCTTCAAATTGACGGCACTTCGAGGAAGAAGTGATGGACACACTTGCTGGAGCCATTCCAAGCATGGTGAGAGGAGGATCCTTCCCAGGGCTATGGATGTAAGCGCTGGATGATGAGCATCAGGACGATGCTCTGGTTACTGCTCTATATATGCATCATGTTGGATGCTGGATATGATCAGTTGGATCATGTATATGTATATGCATCATGTTGGATGTTGGATATGATCAGTTGGATCATGTATATGTATATATATCATGTTGGATGTTGGATATGATCAGTTGGATCATGCATATGTATATGCATCATGTTGGATGCTTGATATGATCAATTGGATCATGTATTTAGATATGGATCAGGTAGATACTTGGTATGCATCAGGTGGATGCATTGCATGATCAGGATGATCATGGATAATGAGCTTTAGGATGTTGCTCCAGATGATATGCATTAGGATGATGCTATGATGATGATCAGGATGATCATATGTGATGATATGTATCAGGTGGATACATTGCATAATCAGTTGGATTATGTGTGATGAGTTTCGAAGACACAAATGCACATGGGCTTTTCAAACATGGTTGTAGATGTGTTCTCCCATGGTCGCGATGTAATTGTCGGGATTTTCTGACATGGTGGTAGATGTGCTCTCCCATGGTCGTGATGTAATTTCCAGAGCCATTCTCACATGGTGGTAGATGTGTTCTCCCATGGTGCAGATGTAAGGGCTGGAGCCATTCTCTCATGGTGGTAGATGTGTTCTCCCATGGTGCAAATGTAAGGGCTAATGCCATTCGAGCACGGTTGTAGATGTGTTCTCCCATGGCTGCGATATAAGTGATGTGACATTCCAGCATGGTTGTAGATGTGTTCTCCCATGGCTGCAATGTAAGTGCGATGTCATTCTTGCATGGTTGAAGTGTGTCTTCCCATGGCGTAGATATAAGTGTTGAGCCTTTCACGGATGGTTGAAGTGTGTCTTCCCATGATGATGATTGTAAGTGCTCTGTGATGTGCATCTGGGTTGTACTTCGTGAATGATGTTATGATCAGTATGATCATGAGTATCAGGATGATACTATGTGGCCATGGACAGGTTGTGCAGAGGCATGTAAAAGGTCCTGGGAGATCCGATAGGTTGAGCTATGTGATCGTAATCAGTACTGGGATGCTTTTGTGAGTTTTTGTTGACCCACGTAATAAGTCTTGAGGATTCCACAGTATGGCCAGTGATGATGAATACCTACAGGTGGTGGGCCTACATCCAGCATGAAAAAGGGATGGCTCTGTAGAACTTTCTATGACAAGTAGTTCAGAGATTGATTGAGATAGCAGTAGCAGTGACGATAACGATGATGATGATCCAGTGACAATGATCCAAAGAAGAAGACTTGTGCTAGTAGATCTGTGTCGAGAAATACCTTCCTAGTTAAGAGGGAGTGTTAATGTAATTGTAACTTCGGAATGTATTTCACCTATGTATATTGTACTCCTATAGAGATGGTATTATTCCTCTATACAGAAGTGTCGTCATTTATATTATAAGTGTCATAACTTATACTTGATGGGTTATTAGATCAACTTGATGGGGTCAGCCCTGTATAAGTCATGTGGGTTAAAGGGTTATTAGACCACCCTATTGGGGGTCGGCCCTGTCAGCATTATGCTATGTGGTTAAGTTGACGCTGACCTAGTAAAGGTTATTAGGCAAGTCAAGTCATGTATAAATAGAGTGCGGGAGGCACTCTATTTGATCATTCTATTCTTCACTCACACACTCATTGGAGAGTGGCGTACTAGTGGAGGAGGAGAAGCTGATGCTAGGTGGACTATCTCTTGTACTTGGGTTGTATCATTGCTCTATCTATCTCTGAGGAAGTTGCGGGGTTTTTCACCTTCTTGGTTTTCCCCGGTGAAACTCTGTGTCTCTTGTGTGCTTGCATTATTGTGTCCATGATTGATATGTTGTAGATATGTTGTACATGTTATTCTCTCAGTTAAGATCCTAGATCAAATTGAAATTTTTGAAAATCTAATAGTAAATCCATCTTAACTATGGATCTATGAATAACAAAGAAGGATCCAAAAACAATTGAGATACAAATCTCTTAGTGCTTAAAAGATCTCGAGTTAAGATGTATCTAAACTAGTGTGTTTTATAAATATACTATGTTATATTTTGAGCATTAATTCAATATGATATAGGATCTTATTTGAGAGAATAACATGTACATCATATCAATCACAAGAGAAAATAGACATGGAGTTTCCTTGGGGAAAACCAATAAGGTGAAAAACCCCAATAACTTCCTCAGAGATAGATAGAGCAATTATACAAAACCCAAGCATAAGAGATAGTCTCCTAGCAGCTTCTCCTCCTCCACTTGTGTGCCACTCTCACATGAGAGAATGAGTGAGTAAGTGAATGATCAAATAGAGTGCCTACCGCACTCTATTTATACTTGACTTGACTCGCCTAATAAACTAGCAGGGCCGACTTCTCGAGGAGAGTCTAACAACCCATGGTAACTCCACTCAGGGCTGACCCCACACTTGGTGGTCTAATAACCCATCACTTGCAAGTTGCAACACTTGTAAATACAAATGACGACACTTCCATATAGAGGAATAATAACATCTCTATAGGAGTACAATATACATATATGAAATACAGTCCGAAGTCAACACTCCCTCTTAACTAGGAAGGTATTTCTCGACACGTGTCTGTTAGCACAAGTCTTCTTCTCTGGATCATCATCATTGTATCATCGTTATCGTCATAGCTGCTGCTATCTCAATCAATCTCTAATCTACTCGTCATAGGAAGTTCTACAGAGCCAACCCTTTTTCATGTTGGATGTAGGCCTAGCCTTCATGTAGGTCTTCATCATCTCTGCGAGCAAGCCATCAAGTAGGTACACCTCAGGATTGATTACACTGCCTATGCAAAACCTGCAAGATCTCTCAAGATTGATCATATGCCACCGTAAAACCTACAAGAGCATCTCAGGACCAATAACATGCCTCTGCAAAACCTGTGTACCCTATTGTCACATCATCGTCTTCAGATCACCTCATAGTCCACAGAGCACAACCCAGATGCACACATAGCACTTATATACACCGACATGGGAGGACCTACCTACCACCATCCGGGAATGGCTCAGTACTTACATCACGACCATGGGTGGACTTACCTACCACCATGTCACCATGGGAGGACCTACCTACCACCATGTCGGAAAGGCACAGCACTTACATCACGACCATGGGAGGACTTACCTACCACCATGTAACCATGGGAGGAACTACCTACCACCATGTCGGAAAGGCACGACAATTACATCAACGACCATGGGAGGACCTACCTTCCACCATGTTGGAAAAGCCCGACAATTACATCAATGACCATGGGAGGACCTACCTGCCACCATGTCGAAAAATCCCTCCCAACCCTTACATCTCACCATGGGAGGACCTACATGCCACCATGTCGAAAAATCCCTCCCAACCCTTACATCTCACCATGGGAGGACCTACCTGCCACCATGTGAGAATGGCCTAGCCCTTACATCTGCACCATGGGAGGACCTACCTACCACCATGCGAGAATGGCCCCGGCCCTTACATCTACACCATAGGAGGACCTACCTACCACTATGTGAGAATGGCCTAGCCCTTACATCTGCACCATGGGAGGACCTACCTACCACCATGTGAGAATGGCTTGTGTGCATCTATGTATCCGGACTCATCACTTCCCTTTGGAGGGAATCTCGATCTGAAGTACACCAAGTCTCTCTCTGAAGTATTTAAACTTCACTCTGGCCAGCGGGTTGGTCAACACATCGGCTATCTGCTTGTCCGTCACAACATACAGGAGCTTCACTGCTCCTCTCTGCACCATATCCCTGATATAGTGGAACTTGATCTCAATGTGCTTCGACTTGTCATGGAACACTGGGTTCTCCGACAACTTCACACAACTCTGGTTGTCGCAATATATACAAGTAGCACTCAACTGGAGATCAAACAAATCAGACAGTAGCTACCTAATCCATACTGCCTCACAACTAGCCAAACAAGCTGCAACATACTCTGCTTCGGCTGTACTCAGTGCCACATAGGACTGCTTCCTGGTAAACCAAGAGATCCGGATCCCATACTGAAGCAACACCTTGAAGTGCTCTTCCGATCAATGGCACTGCCTACCTAATCCGAATCAGCATAACCCTCCAGGTTAAACTTCTGATTCACATCATACTTGAGCCCATAGTCAATTGTACCCTTAGGGTACCTCGGAATATGCTTTGCAGCTATTAGGTGAACATGTCTCGGATCTGTCAGATACTGGCTCAAGTTGTTCACCGCAAAGCAGATGTCTAGTCTAGTATTCGTCAGGTACATCAAGGACCCAATCATCTGACAATACATCATGGAATCAACCGGTTCAGATGAAGCATCACATAGAAGCTTTAGGTTCAATGCCATAGGTGTGGCCATGGCCTTGCAGTCCATCATCCCGAACCTCTTCAGGATCTCTACTGCATACTTCCCTTGTCCAAGGAAGATTCCATCTACATTCTGCCACACCTCCATGCCTAGAAAGTAGTGCATCATACTCAAGTCCTTCATCTCGAACTCAGCAACAAGCTTCCTCTTCGTGTCCGCAATCAACCCATCCTCACCTGTCACAAACAGGTCATCCACATACAATAGTAGTATCACTATATTTCCTTCCTCAACCTTGTAGTAAAGATTGGAATCCGCTTTACTCTTAGTAAATGCCAAACTAGATAGGAAGTTGTCTATTCTACCGTACCAGATCCTAGGTGCCTGTTTCAAACCATACAGGGCTTTCTTCAGTTTGCACACGAGTCCCTCTATCATGTGTCTCAAACTCGAGTGGCTGCTCCACATACACTTCCTCTTCAACTACACCATTCAAGAAGATTGTCTTGACATCCATCTGGTGTACCTTCGATTTCATCACTACAGCTAGGGCAAGTACTGATCTAATGGAAGTGTATCTGGCTACAGGTGCAAAAGTCTCTTCATAATCAATCCCTTCTTTCTAGGAGAATCCACGAGCTACAAACCTTGCTTTGTATTTCTCTATGGTGGCATCTGTAGCATGCTTGATCTTATAGATCCACTTGGAAGTCACCACAGACTTCCCTTCTAGTCTTGGGACCACATCCCAAACATCATTCTTCATGATCGATTGGTATTCCTCGATCATGGCATTCTTCCATTACTGCATCCCGGATCCTGGGAACTTCAGATTCTCCAATGTCTTCAATAGATAGTTTTCTTTGAACTTCATTGCTGGAACAAATGTTGTAGTCCTTTTGTAGGTGATTGTACACAATCTTTCCTACAAGTCAAATTCAATTGCATGATTAGAAACTTCTCATAGTTTACAGAACAAAGTCTTACACATAAAGGCATATGTCATACAGTCATGCAATTATCTTATCCAATGCTTCAATACAACATTTATCCATATCTTGTAACTTTCTAGATGCCTTCCGTCTCTACCAGAGCATTATTAAGAGTGTGCACAACTCCCAACATGTCAGCAAAGAGGTTTCATTCTAGATAAGTAGCAATTGAATGTTGTACAGTGCCATAGGCCACTTATCCATCATATGCATATTAGTAGCATACTGTTCATTAATGCAATTATTCTAATATGCATAATACACAACCTAATTCTATGAACATAAGTATATACATCATTGAACAACATTATTTAAACAATCAAAATATACAGGAAATAACAATTCAAATACTTGTCTTTGTTTGTTTGTAGGGTGGACTCCCTCTCAATCTTTGCTTCCTTTTTGCAACTCCATTCTGATGTGGATTGTAAGGAGTGGTCAACTCCCTCTTAATCCCCGAGTCACTACATAGCTTCTTGAAGTCTTCTGAAGTGAATTCTCCACCATTGTCGGATCTAAAGGTCTTGATCTTCTTTTCAGTGTGTCTTTCTATCAAGGCTTTGAATTCCTTGAATTTGCTGAATACTTCATCTTTGTTCTTCAAGAAATGAATCCAAGTCTTCCTAGAGAAATCATCGATGAAGGAAACATAGTATACATACCCACTCAGAAAACTGGATGACATCGGACCGCATACATCAGAGTGGATGATTTCCAAGATTCTGTTTTCCTTGCTTTCACTGCTTGGAAATGTCTTCTTTGTGTTCTTTCCCTTTTCACAACCTTTGCAAATGCCTTCATGTTCTGTCTGGATT
The DNA here is from genome assembly GCA_027924585.1 of Larix kaempferi. Lineage (NCBI taxonomy): Eukaryota > Viridiplantae > Streptophyta > Pinopsida > Pinales > Pinaceae > Larix > Larix kaempferi. The sequence continues at coordinate 1,833,188 of BSBM01000240.1, read as the reverse complement.
TCAGGAAGACCTTCCACTGCTTTGCTTGCAATTGGTAGTGCCCTATAGTGCATGTGTGTAAGCCTTCTATGCCACTACTGAGTCATGGACCAAGGCTTGTTTTGGTTGGCCCTTCAGCTTGTATAATCCTCCCTCTTGCTCTCCAATCACCACTGCATCATCTATAGTTTTACCCTTTGGCCACATAAGAACTTGGCCATCTATAAATGCAACCCTCATGCCTTTTGCATCCAATGCAGATATGGAGAGAAGGTTCTTCTTGAGACCTGGAACATATAGTACATCTTTTATCTTTATAGACTTTCCATAGTCTAGCTTATAGGAGGCTTCACCACTTCCTTTTATTGGATACTGATAATCATCCCCAAGTTTCACCTTGTGGGGTGATTCATGTTCAGATAGGTTCATAAAGGATTCCTTGAATCCTATCATATGTTTGGAAGCCCCACTATCTATAAGCCAATCATTACTTCCATGAGTAATGGTACCAGTGAGGGAAGAAATCAAAACATACTCTTCATCACTTGAAGAATCTTCACTTTCTTCCCTAGCCCTCTTCCTAGGAGGTTCATCATCCTCTGCAGTGTGAGCATGATGTTTTCTTTTGATGTTCTTATTTTTCTTGTGGGAGCCATCTTTATTGTTTCTGTGACAATCCCCGGCATAATGCCCTTTTTCATCACATGCGAAGCATCGGTCATGTGATGTGTTTCTTCGAGATCTGAAGTTGCCTCTTTGATTCTGATGGTGGTGCTTTTCTTTCTTACTGTGGTGATGTCCCTTCTTATCATCATACTTCTTGGAGTGTGCTGTGAGAGCTTGGTCTTCATTCCCCATCTTCTCTTCTCGAGCTACAATCTGAGCTTCTTCTTGTGAGAATTCTTCCCACAGCCTACTGAAGGAGATAAGTTTCTTCCTAACACAAATTCCTTGGATGAAGGAATCCCATGACCTAGGAAGGCCATTAAGAGTGGTCATTACCACTTCTCCATTCTCTATATCTTCTCCCACAGCTTCAAGTTGTTCTTTTATCTGGGAGACCCTTGAGAAATAAGACTGCACGGTCTCCGCATTCTGGATCTTGATATTTTTCAATTGATTCCTTAAGGTCATCTTTCAATTTATGTTCTTCCCTTCAACTAACTTGGTCAAGGAATCAAACATCTTCTTGGGTGTCTTCAGAGATAACACATGTGGTATGAGATGGTCTTTGATAGAATCAGCAATGATCCTCTTAGCCTTTACCAAGTTCCTCTTATGTAAGTCCTTAACCTCTTCTCCCTCTGGGACAGGGATCTCTTCACTTATGTAAGTGTCCAACTCATTCTCTTCCAGGATTAACCCAATCCTATACTTCCATGCTCGAAAGTTATCAGCCCCTTCAAGCTTATCCTCAAGCTTGGTCTGGCAAGACATCTTTAAAGAGTACTTCAAATGGAAATAAAAAAGATTTAGGTCTTACCACTTGATTTGCTGAAAACTGGATCTGGTACTGGATTAGGGTTTGTTAGAGAAACCCTAAAAATTCAAACTTTGAATTTCAAACTTCTGAAAGGATAGAAAGATGCGCCTTACTGAATTGATCAAGCTGGTATACTCAGAATTTGAAAACTGCAAAGTTTCACCCCTCAAAATTGATTTTGAAACTTCTGGATTCACTAGGCAGGACCCTGAATTAGGGTTTGAGTTTCCTGGAGTTTCACCCAACCAAAAAGTTCGATCCAAAGCTCTCAACTTCGATTTTTCCAAGGAGCTTCCAGCTATGGTCTCAGATTTTAGAAATTCCAATTTTTGCAGAAACCCTTATTTTTAGGTCAAAAATTGAAAGTGCTCAGAATTGAATTATGTTTCGACAGAAAGATGCGCCTTGCTGAGGAGAGTCAATATAGCCTCCCGCCTTTGAAGATATGTGGAGAGAAACCCAAAAAACAAGAAGCCCTAGCTTCTGCAACTACATAGTGTCTTCTTCTTAGGTTAGCTTTGATACCATGTTAGATTTTGAGCATTAATTCAATATCATCTAGGATCTTATCTGAGAGAATAACATGTACAGCATATCAATCACAAGAGACAATAGACACAGAGTTTCCTTGGGGAAAACCAATAAGGTGAAAAACCCCAATAACTTCCTCAGAGATAGATAGAGCAATGATACAAAACCCAAGCATAAGAGATAGTCTCCTAGTAGCTTCTCCTCCTCCACTTGTGCGCCACTCTCACATGAGAGAATGAGTGAGTAAGTGGATGATCAAATAGAGTGCCTCCCGCACTCTATTTATACTTGACTTGACTTGCCTAATAAACTAGCAGAGCTGACTTCTCTAGGAGAGTCTAACAACCCATGGTAACTCCACTCAGGGCCGACCCCACACTTGGTGGTCTAATAACCCATCACTTGCAAGTTGCGACACTTGTAAATACAAATGACGACACTTCCTTATAGAGGAATAATAACATCTCTATAGGAGTACAATATACATATATAAAATACATTCCGAAGTTATAAATACATCAACATACTATAGGTAGATAAACAAACAACCAAAAATTATACCAAACAAAATTACCTCATAAATTCATCTTCTTCTAATATTATAATCTCTTTAATTCTAATTATAAGACACATCTCACTTTTTTAAATGCAAAAATTCAAATAATGATAACATAATGCCTTGGCAGGGATAAAAATGATACAAACATATTAAGGATGATACTAATGACTATAAAATTAACACAAACATATTGACGATGATGCTAATAACGATGTAAAAGATGAGAATGACTATAAAATTAACACAAACATATTGACTATGATGCTAATAACGATGTAAAAGATGAGAATGACTATAAAATTAACACAAATGGCATACTGTACACAACCGAAAGAAGATAGTCACCGTTATCATTGTTTAAGAGAGTGCAAGCTTTAAAGACATGTCCCCTGATTAATATCAATCTGGACTATCCAATTTGATTTGGATCTCAAATGACTTGGCATGGTCTGGTACGTGTACTGGATGATTTTTTTTTAAGAAAGATTAATCTTGATAATATGTATGGATGCCTCATTGTTTTTATTTATTGGTAAGATCTTCCCTTTGGTTAAAAAAAAATATTATGTGTTTGTTTCTAATACTCTACTGAACAAAAGTGCAAATTAGTTATAAATATTGTCCTGGCCGATGTGTTTGAAAGTGGAGATACCGGATTATAGATTTTAAAAAAAAAAACACATCACGTCGCGGGACTTCTTTGGACTTCTTTGTACGTAACATTTAAAACTTTTCCAAAAGAATTGGTAACTTCTCTTGCTGAGACAAATAATGAATCACTAAATGATTGCAATGTTAAGAAAATATTTGTCCATTGAAAACCCCGCAAAGATTTGTTATAACTACCTTTTCAAACAATGCGGATCTTCCCCCTTGAAACCCATATGAATACCAAGAAGAAGCTGGATACCCATCTTACGGAAAGCTTTCTCTGATAAGTGGCCATGGAGCCTGCAACACAAGGTAGTGGAGGCAGAGCGGGCAAGAAGAAGCCTGTCTCCAAATCTGAAAGGGCGGGCCTGCAATTCCCTGTGGGAAGGTTGGCAAGATACCTTAAAAAGGGCAGATATGCAAAGAGACTTGGAACTGGAGCTCCGATTTACCTTGCTGCAGTGCTGGAGTATCTCGCTGCAGAGGTGGGAGTTCTACTTTTTCTTGTGTCTGGTCTGTCATCAATTTGGATTTCTTTAAGGATTTCAAAATGCACCTTGGCTTTTCTGATAATATTTTGTCCACGTTTTATTTATGTGAGCCCTGTGGGCAGTTGATGTTTTTTCTCGTTTGCTGAAATCAAATTTGTTGTACTTTGCTTTCCTGCTTCGATATGATTATATTTTCAATTTTTTTTGTATGGTAAGTATTTTCTCATAGTTTGAACACAAAGTAGAATTAGATTTTCGTTGCATATATTGGGTATTTGTATAGAAACCCACCTTCTTTCCAGTGAAAATTCCGTCTCAAATCTGGCAGATCTTTGCCTGGGGTAAATGGTTCCATCTTGATCCAGTGGAATTTCAACCATGAAACTTTGGCATTAGAGGTTTTGACCCATTCTAGGATGGCTTATAACTTTTAAAATTCGATCAATGCAGAACAGTGAACAATGGATTGCCAAAAAAATGAAGTTGCCAAATGAAAAATGTTATCCTTTAACTACTCTTTGTTTTCATTTGCCAAAAAAATGAAGCTGCCAAAAAGTTTGAGTTTGTCCACGAAAAATGTAGGAACTTCAACCATGAAACTTTGGCCTTAAGGGTTTTGGTCCATTCTAGGATCACTCATAACTTTTAAAATTCCATCAATGCAGAACAGTGAACAATGAATTGCCAAAATAATGATGTCAAAAAGATAGTTTGTTCAAGAAAAATGTTATCCTTTAATCACCTTTTGTTTTCGAGATGTATCAATCTTGATGTAATCTGGATTGCCAAAAAAGATGAAGCTGCCAAAAAGATTGAGTTTGTCCACGAAAAAATGTAATCCTTTAACCACCCTTCGATGTATCAATCTTGATGTAATCTGGATTGCCCAAAAAAATGAAGCTCCCAAAAGGATTGAGTTTGTCCACGAAAAAATGTAATCCTTTAACCACCTTTTGTTTTCGTGATGCATCAATCTTGATGTAATTTGGATTGCCAAAAAAATAAAGCTGCCAAAAGATTGAGTTTGTCCACGAAAAAATGTAATCCTTTAACCACCCTTTGTTTTCATTTGTTTTCACGATGTATCAATCTTGATGTAATCTGGATTGCCAAAAAAAATGAAGCTCCCAAAAGGATTGAGTTTGTCCACGAGGCTTAGAACTGGAGCTCCGATTTACCTTGCTGCAGTGCTGGAGTATCTCGCTGCAGAGGTGGGAGTTCTACTTTTTCTTGTGTCTGGTCTGTCATCAATTTGGATTTCTTTAAGGATTTCAATTTGCACCTTGGCTTTTCTGATAATATTTTGTCCACGTTTTATTTATGTGAGCCCTGTGGGCAGTTGATGTTTTTTCTCGTTTTCTGAAATCAAATTTGTTGGACTTTGCTTTCCTGCTTCGATATGATTATATTTTCAATTTTGTTTTGTATGGTAAGTGTTTTCTCATTGTTTGAACACAAAGTAGAATTAGATTTTCGTTGCATATATTGGGTATTTGTATAGAAACCCACCTTCTTTCCAGTGAAAATTCCGTCTCAAATCTGGCAGATCTTTGCTTGGGGTAAATGGTTCAATCTTGATCTAGTGGAATTTCAACCATGAAACTTTGGCTTTAAAGGTTTTGACCCATTCTAAGATGGCTTATAACTTTTAAAATTCGATCAATGCAGAACAGTGAACAATGGATTGCGAAAAAATGAAGTTGCCAAATGAGAAATGTTATCCTTTGTTCTACTCTTTGTTTTCATGATGTGATTGCCAAAAAAAAATGAAGCTGCCCAAAAGATTGAGTTTGTCCACTAAAAATGTAAGAACTTCAACCATGAAACTTTGGCCCGAGGGGTTTTGGTCCATTCTAGGATGGCTCATAACTTTTAAAATTCCATCAATGCAGAACAGTGAACAATGGATTGCCAAAATAATGATGTTGTCATAAAGGTTCTTTGTTCAAGAAAAATGTTATCCTTTAACCACTTTTTGTTTTCGTAATGTATGAATCTTGATGAAATCTGGATTGCCAAAAGAAATGAAGCTGCCAAAAAGATTGAGTTTGTCCATGAAAAAATGTAATCCTTTAACCACCCTTTGATGTATCAATCTTGATGTAATCTGGATTGCCCACAAAAAATGAATCTCCCAAAGGGATTGAGTTTGTCCATGAAAAAATGTAATCCTTTAACCAGCTTTTGTTTTTGTGATGCATCAATCTTGATGTAATTTGGATTGCCAAAAAAATGAAGCTGCCAAAAAGATTGAGTTTGTCCACAAAAAAATGTAATCCTTTAACCACCCTTTGTTTTCATTTGTTTTCATGATGTATCAATCCTGATGTAATCTGGATTGCAAAAAAAAAGCTCCCAAAAGGATTGAGTTTGTCCACGAAAAAATGTAATCCTTTAACCACCCTTTGTTTTCATGATGTATCAATCTTGATGTAATCTGGATTGCCAAAAAGAATAAAGCTCCCAAAAAGATTGAGTTTGACCACGAAAAAATGTAATCCTCTAACCACCCTTTGTTTTCATGATGTATCAATCTTGATGTCATTTTATTATTTATCAGATGCATTATAAAAAATGTATGTTAGACTGAACACAATATTTTACCATAGAAGCCTTTACCATTATAACTGTTGCTTAAACTTTACTAATATACACCACCAATGGAGACTTAGGGCTGTGACTGCTCTCTTAATGTTCATATCCGAATTTTGCAGCTCTATTTACTCTCAATAAGAATTCTGATCAAGTTTTGTGAAAACAAATCTTTTGCATTCTGAAAATGCTTGGAATTATGAATGGCACACCATTAGGACTGGATTCTGTTTCTACATATAGGAAAGTGTGTGCTTTTATTTGGTGCAGGGAATTGCATCTTCAGATGTGCGATTTTATGTACTTATCCTTTATTATTTATCAGATACTTGAGCTGTCAGGAAATGCTGCTAAGGACAACAAGAAAACTAGAATTATCCCACGGCACATCCTGCTTGCTGTGAAAAATGACGATGAATTAAGTAAGTTGTTGGCGAATGTTACGATTGCACATGGAGGTGTCGTTCCAAACATCCACCAAGTTCTCCTCCCCAAGAAAACTGCAGAGAAGGCCAAGGTTAAGGAATCTGCTGAGATCTAAATGCAGTTTTCGCCTTTGCCTTAATTGTTAAACCTGAGTGTTTGAAATAGACCAAATAAATAAATTTTTATTGGGTGGGAGACACCACACTTCAAATATTTTGTGTGCTAAATCTATATATAGTCGAAGTATCCTCAAATTGTCCAATAATGTTTATTGTTTACTCATCAAAGAAAACAATTGCTGCATCTCTCTTTGGAAAAAGCTTTCAACTTATATGTAGTTTCGATCACATTAACAACCTCGTCTATGGTGGCTATAGTGAATATATACATGTTTTGGGAGGGAATGTGTCATACTGAATGCGTATTCTTCTGAGGAAACATGCCAGAGCTAAGTACAAAAATTGGTTTTGTTCAATATCTGAGGGTGATTGAAGTTCTTATTCTGAAATGCTCACACCCGCATGGAATAGAACATATCAGATACAGTAAAGGTCATATGCGAGAGTGTTTAAAGGTCTGTTTCCAAAGTTGGTTATTTTGTATTACTACTTTGCAGGGGAATCATTAAAATTTAAGATCATTAAGTTATTTTTTAACGAGAATCGTTAAGGAAGGCTTTGGATGTGTGACAATGTATGGTTGGTAAAGTACATTTTTCTTTTCACAAAATCCGTGACACAATTTTCTAGGACTCCTAGCCGTAATCATGCAAGATTAACTTGTAATGTTAATAAAATCTAAAGCCAAAGTTCCAACCACTTGTTAGAAGTTCCATTCAATGATCTTCAGAGTTTAGAGTTTTAACTATTAAGCATGCAGCCAAAATATAATGTGCACACATCATGGAGTCATTCGTCATCTTTTTTGTTGTCACATTTGTGGTGAGGATATTAATATTTGAACTTGATGTTATCAAATTTTGTTGTAAGAATTTGCGTAAAAAAGGATCTGTTGGGCGTATTCTTTATGGAAGTAGCCATTCATGCCCGGTTTTTCTTTTGGAACTTGCTTCAAAAAACACACCTCAATTGGGAATGTATTCTTTGTTATATCCTTGAGATTAAGAAAATAAATATGGAAGTAGCCATTCATACAAGGTTTTCTTTTTTGGAACTTGCTTCACGAAACACAGTTCAATGTCAAGAGCAACCTCACCAGTGAACTAATGCCTCGTGCTTCTCTCCAATTAAACAAGATTTTACATGTTACTTTGTGGATCAGAGTTGTTTGCTGGTACATTGTTTCCAATGATTCATCAGTTCTCCCTAATTATAAACACTCAACAAGACATACATGCAATACATTATTTATTCTTGAAGATTATCTGCAATTTATATTACTTTGTAAGTAATAAACCTTTCAAGTTTCAGAAAACAAGAGGTGATTCTAGCAATCCATCTTCCATTCTTTCTTAATAAAAACACTATGTTGGTCTAGGTCTCCACCATGTGGAATAAGGTTGTTTATTTGTATCTAATAAAGAACCTGGCTTAGAAGTTTGTTTCAAAAATGGAATTTGAACATGGATTTATTTGCAACTAAGGTATAATATATAATCATTCTTCATTTAAATTATGTTTAGCAAAACAATGAGAGCATCCCCAATATACAAAATTTCAACTATGATGGCTGTAAGCCAAATGTAAGTTAAAAAATCTTGTGCCAGTTCATTTTCTTAGAAAAATAGGTTTGAACTGCTCAACTTTGTGTTTTATTACAAAGTTTGTATAACTGCAGTTAAATAGATTTTATATTTGAAAAGTAACCTTAAAAGACACGAATTGGCTTACAACTGAAAACTAAATACTAAATGAAAACTAATAACTAGCCCACTATAAACAAATGAATGCTTATATAGTATACAAATTAGGAATTGATTCTCCATTAAAGGATGGGCTTTAGGTCCTATAAGAGGAACCGCGTCGGCCTTTACTTTAAAGTCCCCAGGAATCGGAGATTGGAAGCTTAATTTTGATGCTGCCTCGAAGAAAAGAAAACAGGGAAAGCAGGTAGAGGTGGAGCGATAAGGGACCACAAGGACCACAAAGACATCGTGAAAGTATTCTACTATCAAGGGCCTGGTTTAGCTTCTTACAACCAAACTGAATTTTATGGATTGACAAGGGGATAATATCCAAGCTGGATTTTGATGGATTGACAAGGGGATAATATCCAAGCTGGATTTTGATGGATTGACTAGGGGATTATATCTTAGCAAAACTTCTGTAATATTTTAACAGAAGGTGATTACATTGTTATTACAGAAATAATTAGCAAAGGCAACTTACCTACAGATTGGATATTTAACTTTTTAAGTCAAGGTTTCAAAGAGGCTATGGAATGATGAAGGAAATAAATCATCTTTTATTGTCATATCAAGAGAGAAGGAATAGGCAAGCAATCTGACCAACCTCGCAACAATATGCAGCAGTGGAGAGGTAATGGACGTGTCTCCAAAATGATGAGTTTGATGAGTTGCAGAGAATGGATATGTTGAAAAAGATGATACAAGGACTGTGTTGACTGTTGAGGCAAAATAGTGTAAAGAGATAGAAGAATTAAGATAACGACTCAAGGGAAAGAGATCTCAAAAGAGAGTGGTTGAGTTTAGAAGGGCTGTAGTGAAAGGATGAGGAGGCAAAGAAGGAAACATATGATGCTTGATGGGTAGTAAATAGCACAGAAAAGAAGGAAACATAATATGCTGGAGATGGTGCCTCCAGGAAGTGCAAGAATGTGTTTATTCTTGCAAGGAAGTGAGGGAGGTGGTTTGTGACATCATGACGGTTCTGAAAATGGGGAAATTCATTAAAGAAGGAAACATATGATCCTGAAGCTGGGGCACCCATGAAGTGCAAGAACATGTTTATTCTTTCAAGGAAATGAAAGAACCTGGAGGAGATCTGTGACCTCCTCAAGGGTATGGCCTAGGAATTTTATTAATTCAAAAAGCAAGTTCTGAGGTCGGGTAGATCCACTAATTCTCAGTTTAAGGTTTTTCAGAGCAGTGGCTTCAAAGGCATGGCATGGATAAGGAGGGAATCTGGAAGATGGCACATGATATACAGCATCTCCACGATAAGTTGGATAATTTGGACCATAAAAATGACAGATGACAGTTCTGTTCAATTGATTTATGGACTATGATAAGCTTCTACAGATGAGGGACAACAATGAAGGCATGTAGTGCCCCACTCGATGTGGGAAACCCAAACTGTGAGTGTTATGAGAACATGCTATATGATCTCAGTTAAGGTCTGCTCAAACTTGTCTTTAAAATGTTTGGAAATGATAGCATGGATAAGGAGGGAATCTAGGAGATGGCACATGATATACAGCATCTCCATGATAAGTTGGATAATTTGGACCAGAAAAATCACAGATGACAGTTCTGTTGAATCTGTTCAATTGATTTATGGACTATGATGAGCTTCTACAGATAAGGGGCAATATTGAAGGCATGTAGTGCCCCATTCGATGTGATAAACGCAAACTGTGAGTGTTATGAGAACATACTATATGATCTCAGTTAAGGTCTGCTCAAACTTGTCTTTAAAATGTTTGGAAATCATTTAGTTTATGAATTAAATGTAACAGGCGGTAGGGGCTCTGAGCTGAGAAGAAAAGTGTAGGATTTTTTTTCATTTTGTATCTAAACAGATCCGTATAGGCAAGTATATAAGGCTAAAGGAGGTTATGTTGAAAAATGTGACCTACACTAATTTTGATCACAATGTTATGGATTAGTTTTTGGGTAATAAGAAACAGTTTGCTGTATACAAGTGGCCAGTTTAAGGTCTGATTTATTAAATTTTCTTTCCTAACACCCTTTAATCTTCATTGCATCATCAGAAGGGAGTTACCGATGATCACAGTGAGATTGTGAAAGTCAAATGCTTAAGCTTGAATTTCTTTTGCATTACCTGACTAAATTCTTAAGTTGAAGTTAGCAGCATCTTCTTTTGGATAGCATGTATGCATTTGCATCCAATGAGTTGGTTTTGACAATTGACAAGAGCAATGAGTTGGTTTTGACAATCGACAAGACTGTCCTTAGTTGAAGTCCTACTTCTGGAAGCAGAGGTGTTTACCACTATTAAGCTGTTCAGGAGGTCGATTCTTTCAATTGCCGTTTGATGGTAGGCATAAAGATCTCTCTCTTGTTCCTCTCTCATCCAGCAATATTTGTCTATTAACTGAATGCCCCTTGCTTTGTGCACCATATGGTAAGAAATCTGCTCATAACTCATTTTCAAGGTCTAGTTTGAGGGAGCTTCTATGTGAGATCACATTTGCCTTAACGGTCCCCTCTTTTCTTTGAAAACACTATATTAGTTTCAAACATATCTTGGAAATTGTTTGTTCCCATCAGTTAATCCTAGTTTATCTTCTTTATGTTGAAGGTTAAATTCCACTCATTGATAACCCTTTTCTGGCATGACTCCATTCCTAGAACAGGGATAGGTTATAAAGTAGCACAAAATGTAAGAAGGGAAGCCAATGTTTGATATTGATATGCAGATACCCTGAGAAGATAGAATGAAATGATGTATCTCTTGACTAACAGTGGTTGTTGATTGAGCTATGCGCCTTCATTCAATCAATTGTATTTAATGCACTGAGTTATACAAGTAAGATTTAGTTAGCTTTAGTCAATTGGGTCTAACCAGAGTGGTTGTGGGATGGAGTGTTATCCTCCCCATCCAAGTTCTATTTCCCGAGGTGACATGTTCAGCTCATATTGAGTATATTCGTGTATTGGCTTCATGCCCAATTGTTGACTTGGCCTTATGCCTTGAAGAATTTCGGGTTTACCCTAGTTACTATTCTTGAAATGAGGAGGTTTTCCGAGGGAAATTTATCTTGAAAAAAAAGGTGAGATTTAGTCTTCAAGACATCAGACACTCATATATGCAGGTCTTGCTTTTTCTTTAGGACTTCACTGTTCACTCCCTCTTACGGTAAGAAGTGATTTGGAGTGACCTTTGTCACCAGGACTGGCATGAGCAAAATCATGAGAAGGTGAACCACAATGTGATCAAAATTTGTAAGCAGCCAGTGTGCACCTCTCAAGCTACGGTTAAAACGAGGGTGCCTAGTAACCACGGAATGGAGTTGCGTTTGAACTAAGTTTTGCAAGCTAAAAATAAAAGATTAGTCTCTAGAGTGCTACTAGTTAGGATTCTATTTATAAACTTTTCATTAAAATACAATGTCTACCCTTCTAATATTTGACAACGTCTACCAAGCCTACAATATGTGCTATCAGGGCCATTGCCTCTTGGATGATTAGAGACCAAGCTATCAATGAACGTGAACAAAACTACTTAACTGTCTATATTGATAAAATTTCAACATTTTGGTGGAAAGAATATATAATTCATCAACAAAGTTGTATGAATAAAGTAGTTAAGTTTTAGGCTCTCAAGCAAACATGCTTGCAATTGAATGTAAGTTATCTGCCATTGCATGCTGTTGAATGTCAAGAACATCAATGCTTGTATAATATAGTTGTCTATTAAAAAATTTAAGAATGATCAAGCTAAAATGATGCCTATTAGTTCAATATAAGTTGTATGCAACAGAATTATGTTAATTCATGTTTGTAAACATGGTTTGCACATCTCAATTATTAATTAAAACAACAAATGGTCAAAACAAAATTATGCTCATCCTATCAATGACAGGATTTGGTCCATCCAAATTTCTCTCATACCAGAGGTATCATATTCATCACACTAAAACTAATCTACTATACCTGATTTCACTTCTGAAAGCACTTTCAGCAAAAAGTGATTGTATTATGCAACTGAAAATGCTGAAAAGGAAGTAACAAGGAAACTGATAGCTTACTTATCAATGCCCTTAATAATATCGCAAGACAGAAAAAACAGCATCTATTTTACTTTCTTCATAGAGAGGACACAATATTAGTATGCTGCTAGCTGCAGGTGATAAAATGCATTTGTGCATAAAAAGAGAGTTTCATAAGCAGCAGGGAGACTTCTCGTCGCTATTTCCATAGTGAGAGCCTGATTTCAGCCCTCAAAAATACTTTAAGTTTGTCATCTTTTTATCTAAGCCCATTATAGTAAATCTGCAGTGTGACTTAATCATGGAGTTTGAATCTTCTCATTCTTTTATTATAAAATGAAAAATTTTGTTGAAAATATATTGTATTAGAAATAGACCAGAAATATGAATTTATAGCCTTTCTAAAGGTATTATGAACTCATGCCAAATCTTTTGAGATGTTCCTTGATCCGTTAAACAGACAACTTCAAGTTATCGTAGAGAAAAGATGCTTAGATTCACAACCATTCTCTCATTGGCATTGATCTGTTCAATCTATCAATCAAAACCTACACCAAATTCAACAAACCCTGCAAAGTCAATCCATCAAAAACACATCTGTAATGTACTGTGTTGTACACGATAAGATATTCAATACTTTTGACAGGGAATAACATCCATGTAAAGAAAATTCAAATTGCAATCTTCAATATCCTTTGCGTTTGTCTGGGCACCAGTTACTTTTTCCAATGCTTGATTTATTCAGATACCTATGAATTGATAAAAAGCATGTGTAATATATCCTAACTTCAACATAATAGCGTTTGTTTCCTTAAAATATCTGTTCCCTGAAAAAACTTATCAATCTAAGAAATGGTGGAAGAAGAATAAGGGGATGGACTAGTAAATATATTTATATGCTGAAGTACAGAGTACTGAATTGCACTTCCAAATCCTAGCCAATTTTTTAAAACTTGATATGAATTAAAAACACAAAATATTACTAGTGAAAATACTGTTTAGAATCTTAGATAGATAGATAGTTGACAGTAACCAACCAAGAGCAATCACATTTATAAACAAATCAACAAGTCACCAATACTTCAACACAGTATAGATAATAGTAACCAACTAAGATTAATTACATTTACAAACCAACAAGTCACCAATATTTCAACATGGTTAGTATCACAATCTAGCTAGTGTTTTGATGGATAGTAAACTGTAAAACCAATATCCATTTCAAATAGCATTAAAGTTTAATTCCATCAATTGTATTAATTACACACAACATATAGGTAGAAGGATTTGATCATTTGGAGCCAACATTTCACCCAAAATCTGATCAAAATCACTTTGATTTAGAAAAAGTGTTGATGCTCGTAGTGACAAGGCCTACACTATCTTCAAGGCACACAAAGGCAAACTAATGGGCTTTTAGTGTTTACTATTCACCCCCTCCCCTCTTTAAGCAGTTTCATTGGATCCTTCTAGGGAGGGTCATGTGAAGAGTGCCTCAGGCCACCGGGGCTGTTATGACTGAAATTGTAAGGAAATAGACTGATGATTGAAAATTCTTAAGCAACAAGACCAGGATGATCAAAATTTTGTTAGTCATGAAGATCAAAACTTTGTAACCTGTTAGTCTATGGATCGAAAATTAGTAAGCAACTAGGCCCTAGTTGCGATGATTGAGTGTTTATATGCAGCAAGACAGTGATGTTCAAAAAGTCTTTGGCAGCTAAATTGTGATAATTCAAAATTTGTATGTAGCTAGACCATGATGAGTAAAAAAGGTAGACAGTGATCAAAAAGATTTAAGCAGCTCCACCATGATGAAAAAATTAAGCAGCTAGAATGCAGTGACAGAATATTTGTAGAATGCCATACAATGATTTTCAAAAATTTGTAACCAACTGGACCTTGATGATTGAAAATATGTAAGTAGCTATATCACAATGAATGGAATTTCATGCATAGCTAGATGGTGACAGTTTGTAAACCTACTAGGCCATGATGATAATGATGTTTGAAAATTCCTAAGCAACTAGGCCTTAATGATAAAAAAATCCTAAGCAACCAGATCATGATGAATGAAAATTTGTACATAGCTAGATGGTGATGATCAAAATTTTGTTAGCCTACTGGATCATGATAAGTGAAAATTTGTAAGCAGATAGACAGTGATGTTCAAAAACTTGTAAGAAACAAGACTCAAATGGTCAAAAAATCATAAGCAACAAGAACATGATAAAAAATTCATAAACACCTCAGCACTGAGAAAATTTGGGGGGCTAGATTGTGATTGATTGAAAATTCATAAACAATGAGAACGTGATGACCATAAAATACTTTGATGATGGAAAAACAACTAGACAAGTATGTGCACAAATTGGTGTAGCTAGACCATGATGATCAAACAACTAAATGCTAATGAAAAAAAATTCATAAGAAACTGGACCACACTGATCAGGAATTCATAAGATGCTAAACCACAATAATTGAGAATTCACAACTAGACCAAAATGATTGAAACCATGGCGATCAAATTTGTATGCAGCTAGACCTTAATGATTGAATATTTGTAAGTAGCTAGACTGAAGATTGGAAATTTCAAATTTGTAAGCAGCTGGACAATAATGCTTGAAAATTGTAATCAGCTAAACTATGATTATATAAAGTATAAACAATGATTGTAGGAAATTGTTAGCAGATAAGAAAGTCGAGTATGATTATTGAAAATCATAAGCAACTACACAAGTATACTACCATGATAAAAAAAAAATTATGCAGCAAGACCATGATGATTGAAAATTTAAGTAGCTAAATAATGATTCAAAAATTTGTTGGTAGCTAGACTATGATCATCCAAAACTCATAAGCAACTTGACCATAAAATTGAAAACCCATAAGAAGAAAGAAGACTGTGATCGCAAATTCATAAACAACTAGACCTGAATTTGAAAATTTGTAAGCAACAAGACATTGATGATTGGAACTTTGAAAGCAGAAGGTGCATATGCCTCAGTTGCAGTGAATAAGTAGACTTTGATGATAAAAAATTCATAAATAATAACTACACTATGAAATTGAAAATTTGTGAGCATCAAAGACATCGATGATTGAAACTTTGCAAACAGCGGTGCAGAGGCCTTGTCATAGTGAGAACATCAGTGCCTAATATATATATAAAATTATATTTTAGACTTGAACTTTCCCAGCTCAAAAAAAATTTAAAAAAACAAGAAAACAAAACTGTAAACGACCAACTAGCTTTATATTAAAAAGATATTTAAATCACTTCCACTGACTGAATTACAATGATTTGAACAAACAGATAAAAATTGCTGATTTCAAGCAACTTCGTGAACTATTGACAGCAATACTACTAATAAAAACGCAGTAACACAGTACACAATTGCATAATTTAGACAGGGAAGCATGGAAATTTAACAAGCTTAAAATTCAATATAAAACATATAAAAAATTACAGAAGATACAGTATCTTGGCCTTTGGAAAAGTCCACCCATCAGCAAACATTTTTCTACCTGGCAGAAGAGAATTCAAAAGAAACTAGGGTCGTATCCATTGCTTGTAGTGGCCAAGATGAAGTAAGCCACAATGTGGCCAATTGAGCCCCACGCAAGCACATCAACAATGTTAAACCCGGCTGGGTCATTGGTCTTTAGAAGACCCACATACTCGGTGGCTCTGGTGTCTCCTGCCTCGTAGTGGGTCTTTCCATTCTGCGAAGGGAGGCCTTGTTTCGTCACATTGTCCCTCTGAAATGACAAGAACACGAACCTTCCAAGGAACAGTGAAGCCCCTGTGCTCAGACTGATCACCAGTGAAGGATTCAGCGCACAGGTGACACGAGAGAATGATCTGCAAATGGCTGTTTGGCTCTGAAAGCTGTTTTGGGCTTTTGAATCCAGTGTGTTTCCACGCCTGAGTCCTATAAATGAGGCCTGAGGTTGAGACGCAGTAATGGGCTTGCGGTGCCTTCCTGGGGCTGTTAGGCCTTTGGGTACCCATGTGCATGCAGCAGCTGCCATTTTAGAAAGAAATTTCAACCGAATTTGGTCTGCAAAGATTGGTGAATGGTTGATACACGAATGAGGATTCGCCTTGGACTTGGATGGAAAAACGAAATCATTCTCTTTGCAATATCAGTTGGATATGTGGGCAGGAATTGCTGTGGCGGGGAGACAGCCAGCGTGGAATACTGCTCATAGCTCTGAAAATCATTGGTTGCCTGTGGATAAGAATTTGCAAGGTCAATCAGATAGAAGGATTTGAGAATTGGCCATATCCCAGTATGAAAGGATGTGGGAGTCCAATCATTTTAATTGGACATTTTGATAAAAGTGAACCATGGTTTTCAAAAAGGAAAACGTGTGACATGAGTAAGGTTCTAACGAAGTTAGGGCAATCCCGGTGGTGGTGTTTATTGGGAGTGGGTTTGGAATTTGATGTTCACCTTGGTAAATAAAAGATGTGGCTTTCTCATATTTATTTAGGTGTTAATTTTAATTTTTTAATAAAAATATTTGATATTAAGATACAAATTTTAAAATATTTATTTTAAGTGTTATAATGTTTAGATGGTTTATATTATTACTTTAGATTTATCTGGATTTATTAAACATTGAGAGGAAATAAAATATGGATTTATTAAACATTTTTCAGGAAATTTAAGATAGATTTATATTGGTTTTAATTTTTTAATTTTATAAATTGATATGAATTTTTTAATTATTTTTTAGTTTTGATAATGTAATGTTGCATAATGAAAAATAATAATTTGAATATATATATTTTCATATATATATGAGAATTATGAGTTTAGCATTGGGCAATGATTCACTCATTTTTTGAAATTACTTAAAGGTAAGGTGGTTGATTGGGCTCAGACACGACGCAATTAGCAAGAGTCAGTACTTGTAGAGATTGAGCAAGAATTGGATTGTATTTTTTCCTTGGATCCACTAATGATTTGCAAACGTGAACAATAGGTAAAGATCTTGTTGTTGGAGCATAAGCTGAATAAATTGCTTCTTGATCGAGAGGTTCAATGGTGGTTGAAAAGTTAGGATTTTTGGTTGGATGCAGGTGATCAGAACACTAGTTATTTTTAGAATTTTGCTGGACAACACCATAAAAAACACTATTTTCAAGTTGGTGGACAGTGACGGTATCTCCGTCAGTGGTTTTAAGGATTTGGCTAAACTTGGTGTGAACCATTTTAGGACTTTGTACAAAGCTTCATACAACACCAATCTAGGGGAGATTATGAAGGGATCAACCTATTTTCATGGATGTTTGGGGAATAGGAGATACAAGAGATATATTTTATGGCGACTTGTGAGGAATTACATGCTATACTTGACTCCTTTCAAAAAGATAAAGGCCTTAGACTAGATGGATGTTCGATGTATTTTTATGTTGATTTCTTCAAGTTACTCGAGGATGATTTATTACAAGTAGTGGAGGAGGTTCATCTCACTGGAAGAGTGCCATGATATTTCAATGTTGGCCTTAATACCAAAGGTGGATTTCCCTGGAACCTATGACGATTTTCAGACGATATCGTTATGTAATAGTATTTATAAAATCGTGACTAAAATCATTGTTGTGAGGATGAAAATGCTACTTTCAAAAGTTATTTCAGATGAATAGTTTGGTTTCTTATGAGACAGGTCTATTCATGAGGTTGTTGGTGCCACTTAGGAGGGACATCAAGTCGACACATTTGTCAATGGCGGTCGTTAAAATTGACTTATTGAAGGCTTGTGATAGTGCATTATGTTTACGTTTTAGACTTCTTCTTCACATCGGATTATGTGAGATTGTTAAGTGGATTATGGGGTGTGTGACGACATATTCCTTTGCGGTCTTGGTTATTGGATTGGGCTCATAATTCTTTTCCCCCACATGAGGTCTCTCTCAAGGATGTCCTTTATCATCATATGTATTTTTGTTGGTGGCCGAAGGACTCAACATAGTTGTTATTGTTGAAGAATGTAACTTCGGAAGATATTCTTATTTGGTTTATTTGTATTGTACTTCCTTCGGGAATTATTGATGTTGTATTTGATCATGTAAAAGTCATTGAAAGAATCAATGTAAACCCTAATATTTTTGTTGGCCTAGAAGATTCCAAAAATATTATTTTATTGTGTCCTAGACAAGTTGGCCCTGTTTGATAGGTCAAGTCGACCCTATTAGGAAAAAGGTCAAGTCATTTGTTTAGTATAAATAGGAGGCTCTCCCTCCTCATTTGGTCACCTCACTCACTCATCAAGTTCGCATGAGTAGAGAGAGTCAAGTCTCTTAGGAGAGAAGAGTAGCTTCTATTGAAGACTTCTTGTTTTGGGTTATTACACGAGGATTGACATTGTACTTTCTGTCGAATCTATACTGAAGAAGTTTTGCTAGGTTTTCTGTCCCACGAGGGTTTCTTAGGGTAAATTGTTGTGTACTATTGTTTATGATGTGTTTGTTTATATTTAAGCGATCCTTTATGTTACTATATTTAAAATTCTAACATGGTATCAGAACTAGCCTGAAAGAAGACATTGTGTGGTTGCAACTGTCGGAAGTGAAAACTAGGGTTTCTCTTTCTAGAGGATTTTCACCACAGTCTGGATGAAAAAGGTAAAAAAAACTCACCCTAGGAGGGCGCATTTTTCTGTGGAGGTGGAATTCAGATAAGAAAACTTTCATTTTTGGGCCTACCACTACAACTCGGGAAAACTAGGGCATCAAGTTTTTGGAAGTTATATCCACAATTTTGGAGAAAAGGGACTTTTTCTCAACTCACCTTAGGGAGGCGCATCGTTTCCTCCATTTAGTTTTTCAAGATCTCAAAGTTGAAAACTTAAGGTTTCTCTGACAAACCCTCGGTCATCCTAAAGGAAGATCTCATAAGACATTGAAGCAATCACTTGATTGGAGCATATCAATTGGTAAGTCCTAATATCTCTATTTCAATTTGAGGTTCTCATTTTTTTATTAAGATGACAAATCATACCAAGCTTGAGGATAAGCTTGAAGGAGTAGACAACTTTTGTGCCTAGAAGTATAGAGTGATGTTCATTCTAGAAGAGAATGAGTTGGACAATTATATCAAAGAAGAAGTTACGGAGCCAGAGGGAGATAAAGAAAAAGTGAATCACAAGAAGAACTTGATTAAGGACAAGAGGATCATTACTGACTCCATCAAGGATCACTTGATCCCCCACATCTCATCTCTGCAAACTTCAAAAAATATGTTTGATGCACTGAAGAGATTATTCGAAGGAAAGATCACTAACAAAAAGATGACCTTGAGAAATCAAATCAAGGGTGTGAATATGCAAAGCTCAGAAAGCATCCAATCTTACTTCACAAGGGTCTCCCAAATCAGAGAACAACTAGAAGCTATTGGAGACCATGTCGAGAATGAAGAACTAGTAAAGACCACCTTGAATGGTCTTCCAAGATCATGGGAATCATTTATTCAAGGAATATGTTCTAGAAAGAAACTCATCAGATTCAATGCACTTTGGGAAACTTGCACTCCGGAAGAAGCAAGGATTGAAGCCAGAGAAGAGAAGTTAGGTGAAGAAGATAATCAAGAACTAGCATCTCATACAAAGAGGAGCAAGAAAGAAGATCACTCTCACAAGTCTAAAATATTCCACAAGAATCAAACACCTCTTAGAGACTACTCAAATTTCAATTGCTACAATTGTGATGAGATGGGACACATTACGAGAAATTGTCCCAAGAAGAAAGACAACAACAAGAAAGGAAATCGAAAGAGGCATCATGCTCATGCTGCAGAGGATGATGAATTAGTAAAGAAGAAAGCAAGGGAAGATTCTTCAAGTGATGAAGAATATGTTCTGATTTCATCACTTACAAGTATTGTTTCTCATGGAAGCAATGATTGGCTTGTTGACAGTGGTGCTTCCAAGCATATTCCAGGTTTCAAGGACGCCCTCAACAACTTGACAGAAAAGGACTCACCTCACAAGGTAAAACTTGGAGATGGTTACCAATATCCCATAAAAGGAGTAAGAGAAGCATCCTATAAGCTAGAATCATGAAAGCCTATCAATATGAAAGATGTCCTTTATGTACCAGGACTAAAGAAGAATCTACTTTCCATCTCATCCTTAGATGAGAAAGAATTCTGAGTAGCATTTGTTGATGGCCAAGTAATTATGTGGCCTAAGGGTAAAACATTTGATGATGTAGTAGTAATTGGAGTGCAAGAGGGAGGATTGTACAAACTCAAGGGAAAACTAGAACAAGCATTGGTTCATGAAACTATGGAACCAAGTGAACTGTGGCATAGGAGGTTTGCTCATATAAAATACAAGGCATTACTGATCATGAGCAAGATAGTGAATGGTCTACCTGATATCCAAACAAAACATGAAGGCATATCCAAAGGGTGTGCAAAAGGGAAGAATGTGAAGAAACCATTTCCAAGAAGTGATAGAAAATCCAAGGAGATCTTGGATATTATACACTCGGACGTATGTGGACCTATGACTTCCAACTCACTAAGAGGGTATGCATACTATGTCTCTTTTATTGATGATTACTCTCACAAAACCTGGATCTATTTCTTGAAAACTAAAGATGAAGTATTTAGCAAATTCAAAGAATTCAAAGCCCTTTTAGAAAATCACACTGAAAATAAAATAAAGACCTTAAGATCAGATAATGGAAGTGAATTTACTTCGAGGGATTTCAAAACCTTATGTAAAGAATCAAGGATTAAGAGGGATATGAGCACTCCTTGCAATCCACAACAGAATGGTGTTGCAAAAAGAAAGAATATAACAATAATGGAAGTAGTGAAGTCTATGATCCATGATCAAGATCTTCCAATGCACTTATGGGGGGAAGCAACAAGAACAATAGTTTATGTATAGAACAGAACTCCACATCATGTACTTGAGAACAAGAAACCTGAAGAGATGTTTACAGGTGAGAAACCAGAAGTTAGCCATCTTAGAATATTTGGTTGTCCTGTATACATACATGTTCCAAAAGAGAAAAGAACGAAGTTGGAGCCTTCAGGGAAGAAGGGTATCTTCGTCGGATACAATGACACATCAAAGGCCTACATAAAATTTATATAACAGGCTTCAAGAAGATCGAGACTAGCAGAGATGTTACCTTTGATGAAGATACAAATTTCAACAGATCGAGGAAGATTCACTCCGATGAAGCACATGAAGAAGAACCTGAAGCTCCCAGAGTTAGAGATACAGTTATGGAAGAGATGATTCCAGAATAACCTGAAGACCATGACATGACAGAGCCACAAAGACTTGTAGATCCACCCCGAGAGGTCAACACTCACAAGAAAATACCAACTTGGGAACGAGAAATTATTCAAGATGCTGAGAAGTATGGTGCTCCAGAAGGGACTTCCAGAGAAAGTAAGAGACCTCAACCATATTCCAACTATGTAGCCTTGTTGTGTGATATCATTGATGCAGAGCCTTCCAATTATGAAGAGGCAGCCGAAAAGAAAGTATGGAAGGATGCTATGATCGAAGAGTATCAATCGATCATGAAGAATGATGTATGGGATGTGGTTTCGAGACCAAAAGGGAAATATGTAGTGTCTTCCAAATGGATTTACAAGATAAAGCATGCAACAGATGAAAGTGTTGAGAAATACAAGGCAAGATTTGTGGCTCGAGGATTCTCCCAAAAATAAGGCATAGATTATGAGGAGACATTTGCTCCCATGGCTAGATACACTTTGATAAGATCTATACTTGATATAGCCACAGTGATGAAGTGGAAGATAGATCAGATGGATGTGAATATTGCCTTCCTGAATGGCGTAGTAGAAGAGGAAGTGTATGTGGAGCAGTCACTAGGATTTGAGACACATGATAGGCAGACTCATGTGAGCATATTAAAGAAGGCCTTGTACAGTTTGAAATAGGCACCCAGGACATGGTACAACAAGATTGATGGATTTCTGATGAGCTTGGGATTTACCAAGAGTAAAGCGGATTCCAACCTTTACTGCAAGGTTGAGGATGGGAAACTAGTGATACTACTATTGTATATAGATGATATGTTTCTGACAGGTGATGAGAAGGTCATAGCATAAATGAAGAGGAAGCTTTCTGCGGAGTTTGAGATGAAAGACCTGGTATGATGCACTATTTTTTGGGTCTTGAGGTGTAGCAGAATCCAAAGGAACTTTTCCTGAGTCATGGAAAATATGTAGTAGAAATCCTGAAGAGATTCAAGATGATGGATTGCAAGGTTGAGGCCACAACTATAGCATCGAATCTGAATTTGTTGTGTGATACTTCTTCAAAATTGGTGGATGCCATGGTATATGGGCAGATGATTGGTTCATTGATGTACTTAACAAACACGAGGCCATATTTATGCTTTGTGGCGAACACTCTGAGTCAATATATGTTAGAGCCAAGACAGGTTCACTTGGTTGCAGCAAATCATGTGTTGAGGTGCCTGATGGGTACGATTGACTATGTCCTTAGATATGAAGTAGAGCAGAAGATTAACCTGCAGGGTTATGTTGATGCAGATTGGGATGGTAGTGTCACTGATAGAAAGATCACATCAGAGTGTTGCTTCAATTTTGGATATGGTATGATCTCATGGTTCAGTAGGAAGCATACGAGTGTGGAACTCAGTACAACTGAAGCAAAGTATATGGCAGCGTGTTCGGAAAGTTGTGAGTCGGTGTGGCTTTGGAAGTTGCTTGCAAGTTTGTTCGATCTTGAGTTATAGGTGACTTGTGTCTTTTGTGACAACCAGAGCTATGTGAAGTTGTCTGAGAACCCAGTGTTTCATGACAAGTTGAAGCACATCGAGATCAGGTATCACTATATCTGGGATATGGTGCAGAAAGGAACAGTGAGGCTCCAATATGTAGCAACATCGGAGAAGATAGTCAATGTGTTGACCAAGCCTCCATCGAGAGTGAAGTTTGAGTACTTCAGGGACAAGCTTGGGGTGGTCCATATCAAGAGGGAGTGTTGAGTAACATAGCACGTGTGATACGTAGGTAGTCACGGGTCATGTGACGTAATTGAGCCTCTTGGGATTTTCCACTCGAGATGTGAGTTGTAGCGGGTAGTCACAGGTTATGTGACATAATTGAGTCTCCTTGACTACACTCACGGGGTTGTAGCAGGTAGTCATAGGTTATGTGATGTAATTGAGTCTCTTGGACTACACCCTTGAGGATGCAGTAAGTAGTCATTGCGTGTGGCATAATTGAGTCTCCTGACTGTAGTGTTATGTTGGATAACATGCATATGCGAAGACGTAGGTTTCGAACATGGGTTTTTCTCCACATGGGGTGACGTGGTAGCAGGTAGTCACTGGTTATGTGACATAATTGAGTCTCCTAAACTACCCTCACAAGGTTGTGTTGTCTCGATGTTGATATGTGATGTGGTAGCAGGTAGTCACTGGTTATGTGACGTAATTAAGTCTCCTAAGCTACACTCACAAGGTTGTGTTGTCTCGATGTTGATATGTGACGTGGTAGGAGGTAGTCACGGGTTATGTGACATAATTGAGTCTCCTAGGATATACTCACAAGGTTGTGTTGTCTCAATGTTGATATGTGATGTGGTAGAAAGTAGTCATGGGTTATGTGACGTAATTGAGTCTCCTAGGCTACACTCACGAGATGATTTAGACACGTGGTGAGGTAACCTAGGTGGTTGCGGTATGCAATGTAATGTACGCTCCTAGGATGAAACCACATGATGGCTTGCTTGGTTCATGATATAGGGTGAGGTAATGCAAGTGGTCGTTGTGTGCGACGTAATGTACGCTCCTGGGCTGGACCCACCGGATGATTTGATGGTTCAAAACTTCTAGTGATGTATAAATTCAAGAGATGTCATAAGTCAATGGTCAGAGTATAGAAGTGTAGCAGCTGGATGATGATGGTGATAGTGACTGAAGATCACCTTCCTTGTTAAGAGGGAGTGTTGAAGAATGTAACTTCGGAAGATATTCTTATTTGGTTTATTTGTATTATTTGTATTGTACTTCCTTCGAGAATTATTGATGTTGTATTTGATCATGTAAAAGTCATTGAAAGAATCAATGTAAACCCTAATAGTTATGTTGGCCTAGAATATTCCAGAAAAGAATATTTTAATGTATCCTGGACAAGTCGACCTTGTTTGATAGGTCAAGTCGGCCCTGTTAGGAAAAAGGTCAAGTCATTTGTTTAGTATAAATAAGAGGCTCTCCCTCCTCATTTGGTCACCTCACCCACTCATCAAGTTCTCATGAGTAGAGAGAGAGAGTCAAGTCTCTTTGGAGAGAAGAGTAGCTGCTATTTAAGACTTCTTGTTTTGGATTATTGCACGAGGATTGACATTGTACTTTCTGACGAATCTATACTGAAGAAGTTTTGTTGTTTTTTACGCCCCATGAGGGTTTCCCAGGATAAATTGTTGTGTACTATTGTTTATGTTGTGCTTGTTTATCTCTCAATGATCCTTTAAGGTATTGCATTTAAAATTCTAACAGTTATTGAGGAAAGGAGACATATGATTATCAAAGGAATTTCATTCAAGGGTTGAGAGCAGTTGACCCATATCCTGTTCATGGATGATGTACTTATTTTCTGGTGGGGTTCTGAAGAGGAAGGTTGACATTTTGGGGAGATATTAGACCTCTTTTGTAAAGCAACGGGAGTGGTGATTAACATGGGTAATTCTATGATTTATTTTTCTAAATTTGGCGTTAGATTACAACAAAATTGGGGATGATACTTTCCTTTTACTGCTCATATGCTCTATGAAGGCTTAAAATATTTGGGTTGCAACCTAAAGCCTGAAAATTATGGCAAGCAAGATTGGGCATGGTTGATTTACATGATATAAGGTCATGTCAATTTCTGGTGTAATCGTTGGATTTCACAAGGTGGAAGACTCATTCTAGTCAAATCTATCTTAAACACAATCCTACTATAAGGGCACTTGATGGCGTATATTCCAAAGGGTGTGCTCGATAAGGAACATAAAATTTGTTTTAATTATTTATGGAAAGGATATATGGAATATAAGGGCTCCCACTTGGCTAGTTGGAAAGTGATCACCTCCCCCAAGTACCAAGGAGGATGGGGAATGAAAAGCATCCTTATGTTTAGTCAAGCTTTGGCAGCTAGATCATTATGGAACTTCATCTCCAAGGATAATTTGTGGAAATGTATTCTAATCGCGAAGTATGTTACAAACGATTCAGTCCCAAACTGGATCTAGTCTAGGAACAAGACTATCCACAATGTCTCAAATCAATGGAAAGCTTTATCCTTGTCCTTTTTTATCGTGGGCCATTTTCTGGTTTAGATAGTGGGTTTACGCACAATGATCTAGGTGGGAAATGATGCTATAGTGGGATAAATGCAAGGTGTTTTTTTCCTTAAATATCTTATTAGACACTTGATTGATCATTGCACATTGAATAAGTTTGAAAACCCATTTACGACGAATTTATGGAGTTAAGGGTGGTTTTTAGTGAATAATTTAGAGCTTGATGGGGATTGGGTGTGGTTGTGGGATCAATACATCTAAAAAATCAAGGTTGCACATGTTCACCTCTAAGATTCGAATGATGAACTTTTTTGGATTTATAATAAAATAGGTGGCCGATATACAAGGAAAGTTGGTTATCTAGCTTTGCAAGGAAACACCCACCTGGTTCCAAAGTGGTGGTGGCCTAAGCTCTAGAAGTTTAATGCACCACCAAAGAGAATTACTTTTCTGTGGTTGGTGTTGAGAGGTAGAGTACTCACATGGGATTGCATGCAGAGGAGGAACTATCAAGGTCCAAGCATATGTCTACTTTGTCTATCCGATGACAAAACCAATGAACATTTGTTCTTCACTTGTCCCTTTGCATGCTAGATTTGGCACGATTTGGAGCTGAAACTATAGGTCAAGAATTTGTGGGATGGGGGTAGTTTATTGGCCTATTTCAAAGTATTTTTTCACCAAAAGGAACTCAAAGTTTACATGGCACTTCCTTACTTTGTTTGCTAGGGAATTTGGATAACATGTAATGCAAATATTTTAAAGAATGCTCATGTGATTGTACTTAAGGTGCTCTCACAAATCCTGACTTTGTTAAAACAATATGACAAGCCTGTTAAAGTTAAGTCATCCAAGTCAATCACGCATGTGGTATTTGAAAAGGAGATTCCTTTGAGCTATTTTGATAGGGCTAGTCAAGGGATGGACAAGCGCTATAGTTTGGGGTTTGTTCTACACCTTTCAAATAACCATTACTTCATAGGGAAGGTCTTTTTGAAAGCAAGCACTAACAATTTCAAGGCAATTTATATGCTCTATTACAGTTATTGAATTTCACCAAGTCTTGTGGTTTGATATCGTTACAGGTTTTGGGTCTCTTCATTGGGGACTTCCAAAACCATAGTATTGATTGCAACAACTAGTGCTCCATTTAAAGGAAATTAACAAGTATTTCCTCTGTGTACTATGAACATATATACATAGAGCTAAATATTGTTGTGGACAACCTCTCAAAAGTGGCATTGTAACTAGATTAAGGGCACCTTTATCTCATAAAATTTCTCGACAACAACTCGATTAATGAATGGGGAACTAAACTGGTTAGATAGGTTTGTCCCTTATGGTGTTCTAGTTGATTTTGATAGCTAGGGAGAAGTAATATCTTTTGATCTTAGTAGGGAAGGATTGGCTATTTATGTGGACTGGTTTCTATATTTCAATATTTTCGGACTTAACTTATTTTCTAGCTGACCCAATGCAAAGCCATGGCATTATATGTTCTTACGACCCCAAATTGCTCAGGGGTTCGAAGAAAAGAAGAGTACCCCCGACACGGTAGGGAGGTCAACCAAGGAGTCTTCGGTAAATCATCCAAGGCTTGGAGCTGATCGGACAACAACTACTCCTTCTCCAGCAACAGATTCGACTTACAGTACAGGTTCTATGTTATTTGTTTTACTTGTAAATTCTTACTTTATTGATGTTTATTATTTATCATGCATAAGATAATTATTTCATGTTTGTAAGTTTTAATAGAAATTGTTGTGGGACCCGGAAAAATATTAACATATAAGACAAATAATTTAAAAATTAAAATAAATAAATTTGAGATAAAAATGAAATAAATTGAAATAAAGATACCGAGAAAGGATAAAGGGACTTTCATGCAAAGTATGCCGAGGGAAAGGAGGAACACTCAAGCTAACTTCACAAGTAAAAATATATATTTTATTAATTATTGGACCGAGTAAAACGAGGTGCTCTAGCCTAGTATTGGGGAGATCTTCTAACGTGTGTAATGTAGCTAGCGTTACATCTAATAAAACGTAAAAATATAGCGTTACATCTAATAAAAAGTAAAAAGTTATTGCGTTACATCTTCTAATGTTTGTTACTAACAAAATAATTAAAAAAATTCATGTCCGCTCATAAAAAAAATTATGGAAAGTATTTTAAATAAAAAGTGATTGCGCATAAAAAGAAGTAAGTAAAGTAAAGTAAATAAAAGTAAAAAGAAGCAAGTAAAGTAAAGTAAAGTAAAGTAAAAAGAAGTAAACTAAAGTAAAGTAAGTATTGGGGAGATGTTGTAAGGTTTGTGATGTAATGTTTGTTATTAACAAAATAATTAAAAAAATTCATGTAAAAGACTAACTCTTCATATTACAATAATTAAGTATGGATGATTTGAGCATAGTGAACTCTGTTGGTTTCATTACCCTTATCATTATTATCTTCCATAAGTTGAAGTTAATCTTTTGCGAGTGTCATCATCGTCATCGATATTTTTGTTGCAATCATGAACTTCGATCAATTGGATCTTTTGCCTCAAAGACTGAAGCTCAAAACGTAGTGCGATAATGATCTCATTCACTAATTTTCTTCTTGAACATTTCCTCTCTCGATCATTTTACTTGTCCACAAGACAATGGGACTATTTTTGCCAGAGGCATTTGTATGCATTGGTTCTTTCCCATATATTATCTTTTAAATCAGAACTCCAGAGTCCAAAGCTATATACATCGCTTTTCTCGGTTGAGTTGTACTTAGTGGGTGGCCAAATGTGCCCTTCACATAGATTGAGACATGGGTTGCTTTAATGGATGGCCCAAGCTTGGACAAGCCCAAGTATGATACCTTTGCTTCTATCCGTTCACTTCAAGAATTATATTTGTAGTTTTGATATCTCTGTGAATTAAGAGAGATTTGCAGCCACCATGCAAGTATTCTAGTGCTTGAGCTGCCTTCAATACAATGTCAAGCCTTGTTTCTCAGTCAATTAACAGCTTTAAAGCATTTGGTCCATGGATAATTCCCGCAAGTTTCCCTTGGATCAACGCAGGAATGATCTTCTAGGCATGTAATCTCTCAGGTTAGACAAAGGGAGACTCGAACCTTGGATTCTCCCAGAATAACTTCCCTGGCTCCACGCCTGCGCCCATCCTCATCATGCTGGAATTAGTATAGGAGGAGAAGGTAATGCCTGTCATTCGTCTCATACTCTTTGAATTTGATGTTTTGGCCATAGCTGGTGAACGTCATGTCAGACTATTGGAACCCTCTGCATTGCTTGAATTCAGCATGATGAGAGTTGGTAGTTAGTGAAAGTGTTAGTGTTGGTCTTTTCCGAGGTGTTTAGCTGTCCTTGTGTTTCCGAGGACTCCAGGTTGTAAGGTAACACCTAAGTGAGTCATCCTAGCTATGTTTAGCTCTCTCCATCACTATAAATGGAGATGATTCTTCATGTTATACTTACATATCAGATATACTTACATATGAGGTAACACCTAGGTAAGTCATCCTAGCTATGTTTAGCTCTCTCCATCACTATAAATGGAGATGATTCTTCATGTTATACTCTCCATCACTATAAATGGAGATGATTCTTCATGTTATACTTACATATGAGATATACTTACATATCAGAGAGAAATAAAACTTCTGATACTTCTTCATGGTACCAAAGGTTCAGCCCTAATTCTCTCATGAGAGAGGCTGTGATCCTGCCTTACTTATTTTGTTTTCAATTTTTTTCAAGATCCAGATCTTCAGTTTTAATCTCTTTGGAGATCGCATTTGACACTCTGCTTTGTATTTGTTCAGATTATATTTTAATTCCTAGATCCGATTGTGTATTCTTTCTGCGTCTACTTGGTGGAGGAACTCCACCCTTCATCCAGTCCGAATGTGGCTTATTATGGATGGCAATGGAAACTGCTCAATTAAATATGCATATAATGGTCGACAGACCTACTCTCTTTCTATTTAGATCGCAATTTTTTTCTCCCAGCATTGCTCAATTAAATATGCATATAATGGTGGACAGACCACTCTCTTTCTATTTCGATCGCAATTTTTTTCTCCCAGAGTTATTCTGCAGTTGAAATGGAGTTTTGCACTCTCCCTTCATTCCTGATCGTGGGTGATCATGCCCTGTTGTGCCTATGTGGATCTGTTACATACAGCCTTGCATTTTGTAGATTGAACTCACAGGTCCCACTTCCTATGGTGCTGGCTCTTTCTAGTCATTTGCAGATCAGATTACTCGTCAAATATATCCCGGGATATTCTAGTTGCGCACTAGATTCCAGACTTTCCTTTGAGATGATCATTTTCATTCAAAGCACGGCCTAGATCCGACTGTGGTGAGCATCCAGTTCGGATCCAGGATCCCAACACTCTGTTCTGGAGATCGTGGAAGTACCCGCTTCATTGAAGTTTCACTGAAGAAAGAGACCTAGAACTATCAGATCACAATGTTATAAGTGGATCGATTGTTCTATCTCTGGATCCGACGTGTTTTTCCCTCCAATAATTGTAACGTTGATCTCTGTGGCAAGTGGTGTGAAGCGCGGCCTTGTTGAGCGGTCCAACTATTGGCAGAGGAGCTTGTAGTATTTTTCATCCGGTGATCTCCTCTGTGATGGCTCCTTTTTCCCCAATTGAAGTTCGTCGATAAATAGTTGGTGGAGATTGGTTGGTTCGCAGGCTACAGAGTTCGTGAAGAAGCCTGCTGTGTTCAATATCCCTAGATTGTTGGGTGTTGCGATCTGTCCACCCACCTCAATTTGTTTGTAGGAATTCTCCTGGCAACGGAAGCCACACCTGGTCGTGGATCTGACCGTGTCACGATTCCTCTAGATTATGGAGTTCCTGCCAACCAGGATTGTTGATCGTTGCTTAGAAATATTCAGAGCACGCAGTTGATGCAAATCTCGTGAAGATTGGACCGTCGGATTGTGCTTTGCAATAACTTTTTTTAAGAGCCTGCGCCGGAATCTAGGGTTTGTGGCTTTTGGTTGCAATGGAGGATACCAAGGTCTCTCTTTTTTCCTCCTCTACGCGTAGTTGGCAGAAGGGCGTCTTCTTCTAGCTACATAAGCCTGGCCCAGATTTGAAAGAACCTGTTGATCATCCCTTAATATGGTGTAGCTACATACTCTTGGCCCAGATTTGAAAGAACCTGTTGATCATCCCTTAATATGGTGTAGCTACATACTCTTGGCCCAGATTTGAAGGAACCTGCTCATCATCCCTTAATATGGTGTTCTTCCCATCCTTTTTCCAATATCGTTCATGAGAACTAGAAGACTAGCGGGAAACTGCACTTTTGAAGCTTGCACTCTTTGGTTCAGATTGGACTAGCCCAAAATTATATCTGTTGGAAAACTACCCTATACTCTAATTAATAATGAAGTTATAACATCCCCTTCTCTCAATCTGACTACACTTCTGAAGCTTGCACTCTTTGGTTCAAATTGGACTAGCCCAAAATTATATATGTTGGAAAACTACCCTATACTCTAATTAATAGATGAAGTTATAACATTCCCTTCTCTCAATGCGACCAATGGGAGGGGACATTACTAACTTAGGGGCTTCAAAATTTCTCCCATAACCTTAATTATGAACTCATAACATCGAAAATACATATGCAGATATGTAAATAAAAACACATAGAGGTAAAAATCACTATAGGCATCAATTAAAAACATTGCATAATCAAATACAAGATAATACTGATCTTTAAAAGAAGATTATCCAAGCAACTGATTGTGTAAGAGCGATTTTCCACCCAATCGTAGGCACTCTATTCAACATATACTTTTTCTGTTGAAAGGCCACCAAGGAAAAGGAAACACCTATAGACTTCTCTCTCTCATCCCACAACCCATTCTGCTTACTATTCATAGCAAAAATCTCATCTAGAGCTCTACAAGGATCTCACTAAGTCATCACAACCATGGCACTCCTTCCAAATGCCCAACACAACATGAAGAAGGTATTTAGCTTCAGTGATCCACAGTTCCCTTCGGAAATCCAACATTTACAGTGCTTACTAGTGTGCATAGTAAGAGTCCAACCTGCTATATGCTATTGGAGAACCTCTTGCAACATTAGTTCATGGCTTTTCAAGCATCCAAAAGTAGCATAAATCAATGGGTAAGGGTTCTTAGATTTCCCATCCTATATGCTCACCTACAACCATCTAATTTCCTTTCAAATCTACAACTTTGTCTCTAAATTCGATTTTTTGGGTTATACACAGTTTACTAATGGTCATGAACAACCATATGAAGCTCTATGTAGTGTAGAAATATGCATGAGAGAACTGGTGTGGACTCCAAGGGATATGAGATCATGGTGAAAAGACAATTGGCATAACTTCTGACCATAGAAGAAAAGGACTTATGAATACTGACATGAGTGTCGCAACCCCCATGCTTCAATAACTGCATGAAGTGACTTTCCCTGGCACCAACCTCAAACATGCATTCAATGATTGGGTTTAATAGTCAAGAGAAGGTAATTGGCTCATTTAAAGTACATGGAAACAATAGGATGAGTTTTGAGGTTGATACTTGGTAGCAAAGGATTTAGTCTCCCATAGGACCCCTTTCCTCTTCCCCTCTAGTGGAATCATAGCCCCTCTAATGCTCTTTACACAACCATATTGGACCATTTTATTATTGTCGGCATAATATTTACATATATTTCAAATTGGCATGATAAGCCAACCATATGGTCCAAATAAAAATATATACATCATACATGCATATCCATTCACTAGTCGGGCCTTGGCCTTGAGCTCCGCACTAGGAATCCATACTAGCATATTTACATCATTTACATCATTTTGATTAAATACATTCCAAGTCAAAATTGGGGGTATTACATAAGTAGTCGGCGGCCATATAGGGTCATGAATTTTACTTTAAGGGGCTTGTAAAACTTTCGATTGAAGCATATGAAAAAATATTTTTAGGCAAGTGGTGTCATGATATGATCATGGATCAATAAATAACTAAGGATTTATTTTCATGAGACAAATTTCTATTACATATTCATGGATGTATTCAACAAGAGAAATATATTGAGCTCATGGGGGGAAGCTCAAGTGGTAAAAATGAGAAGTTGTAATTGGTTGTAAATGGAAGGTCACGTGTTTGAATCCCCCCAAATTTACCTGTGTGCCATGGTTTGGGCCTTGTGGATGCACCTAGGGGTATAGTGATAGCGAGATTGGATCCTTGGACCTTGTGTCACGCGAGTACGAACCATCAACTCCAGTTGTTGATTCCCCTAATAAATAAATAAACAAGAGAAATTTATTGTTTCTATAAACCCAAGTAGCAAGCATAATTTCATCATTGTTAACTTGGTTAAAAGGTTACAAGTCCTCACAAAGCATATGCTAAGCACATAGATTGACGGTGAAAATGTTTGAATTTTTAAAGACTTGAATATTACAATGGATAAATATGTGTTGCATTTTGATTTTCATGTTATATATAGGAATAACGTGGATATTGTTTTGGGAATCCTCAGATGGATTCAGTTGGTACAATTAATATTAATGTGCACACTAAGTTTATGAAGCTTTGGTATAAGAAAATAAAACAACATTGTAGGATATTTCTCTTATTAAAAAAGAAGGACCCAAGGAGGCACACGAAGAAGTCCTTGTAGGTAAAATAATTGAAATCCCTATTGACACATTAGATGAAGAGTCTGGGGTTGAATTAGAAGAATAAAAATATATAGAATCACGAGAAGAAATTCCTAGGAAGGGCATAAAAATGAAGAAGAATATAAGGAGATACATGATTCAAAGGAACCACGGGTTGAAGATTCAAAGAAAGAAGAACCAATAGCTAAGGTTCTGTTATATCACCACCCACACCAGCTGAAGAAATAATAGTGATTAGGGAAAGGTCATGATCATCAACAAACTTACTATGGACGAACATGGAACTAGAAAGCAAACAAATATGGAGGCACATGGAAAATGAAAAGCAATGCATGGATATATCAAAATAGAACAATAGCAACAACATGGAACCAAAAAGGAAACCACAATCAAGATCAAGGTGTCAAGGAAGTAGTTGGACATCATGCCCATATTTCACTAGGATGGGTGGAAGCTCATGCTTGGTACCAATTAACTACTTGCTTAGTATATCATATTATATGGCTTCCTCCCATGTTTTGAGGATGAAACATGTGAAGGTGGATGGAAGGCCGTGTACCTAGGGAGGTACCCAAGGGGATAATGCATGTAATTTGGCCATAATCATGGAATAGGACCAATTGGTAGTTGGTGGTAATATGGAATGAATGATATTCGTTTCTCAATTATGAACATAACTCAATTATGGAATATCCATTAAAAAGGGAAATAGGTAAATTTACACAAAGGACATATATATGTAATAATTGCATATTGAATAAGAAAATATGAGATTATGACATAATGACCACATGATTGTGTACTTATGGCATTGACTAGTCACATTGATAGGTAAGTTGTGTCATTTCAATAGGTCATGCCTTTAGATAGGATGCGTCCTTTCATTAATTATTATTATTATTATTATATTGAATTGTATATTTATACATTTTCATTCATTACCCCTTTAAAAATGATTTATCCTCAAAGCATACCAAAGTTATGCCTTTGTTCTAGCTTGTAATGCCTTCTCGGTATTCTTCATTCTTATATTCATAATTGTTGAGGACACAAGGTGCTATGATATTCTAAGTGATGAGTAGGATAGTTGAGTTGTGAAAGAGTCCACCCACTCTAATTTGATCTTTTGTGGAATTGAACATTTATAGGATTCTTTAAGAGAACCTATTGTATTGCGATTTCCGAGATAACTTCTACTTTGAGACTAAATTGTACTAGTATGAGTATCATTCAGAACATAAGTCAACTGCTTTTGTTGATGTTGATATGTTGTTTGATTAAATAATTGACTCTTATGATTTTGATGCCAATAAGGTATCCTTGTATTTGGTTCCATATTATCAAAACTTTAATCTTTGGATACTTCTAATGATTTATTGTTTGGTAATATTTTGATTGTATTTGTATCAGTCTCCTTCTCCAATGTCTTGATTTTTACACATGATGACTTCATTATTTCAATGAGATCAATCATTGTTTCTTTATATATTAAGGATTCCTTGTTGATAGATTTGTCTAGCCTGTTTTGTGGCGACTTCTTGCATTTTTAAGCTTCTTGATTTGGGCTAGTAAGTTTTTATTATGGTTTCTTAGGCAAGAAATTTCTTCATCCTTATCAATGACAACCTTTTCAAATTCCTTTTGCATCTTTTGTATTGACTTATAATTTTCTTGAAATATCATTGAGAAATATTTGAAGTATTTAGATGATAGAGCTTCTAAATATGACTTCATTGTAACGTATTACAATGTTATTTTCTTCTTCTTAAAATAAAGCGCCAAAAAAAATTTCTTTGTGTTGAAAATGAAAGTCCCTAATGTATCCATCCAAATTGAACCTAGAGTTATGTCACCATTGTTGTTCCATAAGGATCTAACAACAAATTGTGATATGAAAGTATAATCTCCCATGTTTAGTTGTAAATCACATAATTCATATTACTTTGTAGCCTAAAAGTCTAATGTTTCAAGTATATTTGACGCAGGAAACACTAACTTGTTAGCGAATTGAATGCTAATATAACTATTATTATTTTCACAAAAACAGTTATATTTGTATTAATAAAATCTATAGCCGATCAAACCAACAAATGTATACAATAGGGTGAGGAAATGCAAATCCAACCAAAAGAGTTTCAAAATTATTATAGTCATCCTTCATAGAGGGAATTTTGTATATTCTACTAGTATAAAGCCGATAGAAGGAACCTAAAACCAAAAAAACATTTGCAAAACATAAGCTAGTTACTGTTGATTTTATTGTTGTTTGGATCGACTTGACTAAGGGAAATGCCAATTTCCATGTTGTACTAGGATTGTTGAACCATCTCTTCCTCCCACGGGCGGCCAAGTTTTGCTTCCATTGAAATACTATGATTGGAGGTAGCTGTTGTGGATCTTTTTCTCAAGGTATTGATGAAGTTGCGAAGAAGAGAAACCTCCTCTTCCAAATCTAGTAGATGTTGTCGATGTACATCTAGAACTTCGATGATTGAGGTGTTTTACAAGGATTTTTGTATTCCCATACTTTACATCCAAGAAGAAATAGAGAATATAGAGGAATTGTTTCCTTTGATCAAATATTCATTTCTTCTAAGTATTTTCCTGATCTTCAGGATATCATTGTGCAAATTATTGTTATAGGTTGAGAATTCCATGCTTGCAAAGCATCCCAACGAGAAGTAGGAGTCTCCTAGGTCAACCTTTCTTTGAGTAATTCAAGAGGCCTCCAATACACAAATAACCAAAATACAAATCTACACAAGTGACAAAGTGAAGGGGGTTCCCAATCAATCCTGATGAGGATGTGTTCCTTATAGGGTGAATCCAACCCTGAACATCACCCTGTAACCTAGGAACCTTATATACAATGCTTTTGAGAACAATGCCTTGGAGTTAGAGTAGAGTTCCACTAGTTGTTGATAGGAAAGAACCAGAGTGGTATCCCACATTGCCTTCGTAGTTTGAAGAGGTCCATTTCAAATTTTGAGGATGCGTTAATACCACTCAAGTAGGTGCTTGTGTGAAATGAGTTCACATCTCTACATAATATTCTAGCTATACTTGGTAGGGGTGCAAAGTTATGGAGGTGCCACCTGTTCGTTGAATGCATATGCTTCCTAAACATTAGGTGTTAACACCCAAAAATTGTTCACCTAGCTCATTCCCTTAGTCACATGACCCTTTTATCCCTTTTTCTTACATATTTGGCCTCCAAACACCCAAAAGTCCCTAAGTTGGTAAAAAAATGGGAAAAAAATAATTATTTCCCTCATCAATTAATGAAAATCCCCCCCAAAAGGGTCAAAATCCCCAAAAAATAAAAATAAAAGAAAAAGTAAAAGGAGGAAATAGTCAAAATAAAATAAAAATGAGGGAAACCATCAAATACCACTGGCCAATACTAGTGGTTTCCCAATACCACGAGACAATACACCACCATCCAAAATCATTATAAAAAGGTGGTTGAGGCCCCCCATTTCACATCATGATTCCTCCCTATCCTTATGCTACCGAAATTCCCACTGAAACCCTAGCCTCCCTTTGAGCTTGTGTTTCCCCATTTTGGTTGAGTTTCGGCCACCATTGGAACATTTGGAGAAGAGCAAGGAACATTGGAGGCCGGAGCACCACTCTTCCTACGACTACGAGGCCCCCCAACATCTACTCACCTTTTGAGGTAACCATCCATTGTAAATCAATGTTTACAACATAATACAAAATCAACATTTGACTCATGGGTTCCAATTTATTTCTTGTTTTACTGCAATAAGCATTTAGTTTAGTTGTTTTTAATTTTATTTGCACTCACAAACTACCCTTTCGCGAACTGCTACTAAGGGTTCCATAACCCTTAGTAGGTTTCCTTTTGCACTAGATGGTGTGAAAACAATAGCTATGATTTTGGTGACTCCACCCGGGTCGATTCCCATCGATTTGTGGTTTGGTAATAGCAGTAGCTATTTTTTCATTTTTTCATTTAGTATTTTAGTTTTCCTTTCAATTTTCTTTATTTTTTACGGTCGTCTTCCCCCTTTGGGTAGATATATCCTAGACTTGCCCCATGTACTTGCAGTTCTAGCCCTTGCCATCATAGTACCTTTTATTTTTTTAGTTTTTACGGCCCAGGCTGCGCCTTCTGGTGCCGTTTCCACACCCTATAACATGTTTTTTTCTTCACGAAGCGTGCTCTAGAGTGTGAATTTCAGCCACAAACTTGTGCTCTGAGCGTGACTTTGCACCTGCAACCTACGCTCCGAGCGCACCTTCCAGCTTGAAACTCGCACTCTAAGTGTGCCTTCTAGCTCAAAAATCATGCTATGAGCGTGACATTTTTCCTGAAACCCGCGCTCCGAGCACGCCTTCCGAGCCCAGACTCGTGCTCTTTTTCCTACGTAGGTTTTTCCTGTTCCAGCGCGACTATTACACAGTCTGCAACGCCTAGAGCGTGAATGTTCCTCTGATATCCGTGACATGCACTTGTTTTTTACTTTTTTAGTTACCTCACCTTCCGTAACAACCTCCTGGTTGCTTGCACCTATTGCCATTAGTAATTTTCTATTGTTTGCTCGGTTGTAGCACTTGAGACATTTTAGTTTGCGTGCATCCTTCGTGCATTTCTATCTCTTGCATAATCTTTCAACGATTTTATTTACTACATCATTTTTCATATCATAGTAGTTAGTAATTTTTATTTAAGAAGCAAAGTTTATTTCAGTTTCAGTTATTTATTTCAGTATTTCATTTCGGCATATCTTGGGTTGTTTACACCACTTGTGCACCCACTCACTCCCTAAGTTCCAAGTGAGACTAAAATTGGTTTAATTGAACACACATTAAAACCACTTAGGGACCCAAAAACAACTTTGTAGCTAGGTAGCACATTGGGGTTAGGCATCCAAATAACACCCCCTTTGTCATACACATTTGAGACATAGTTGTTGTCTTTTAGGGAGCCAAAATAGTCTTTCATTAGCATGGTTGACACTGATTTACCGAGGGGCCTCTCCCTTAGGAGGGAAAGTAAAAAGACTGATTTCAGAAGTTTGGTTGGAATGCCACTCTCCACTTTGTATTGAAGGACACCAACTCGGTGTTCTCATCACACATGTTGGCCACCATACCGGGTGGGAGACAACCAAAGAAATGAAGTTGCATTATACCTTTCTGGACGTTCTTTAACTGAGGTAGCTTAGTTTCCATTCTTCTAGGACTATTTTACCCAGGATCCCTCTCAGTAGAGGGATATATCTTATCCATTTGGTTCTCCATTTCGTATTTCCTGACTACGTATTTCATCACCCTCCAGGGGATTCGTTTTGAGTGAGCTTCCTTATCTTTTAGATAGGTGTTTGCATGCTACTATACCCCATAGGTTAGTGAGTATTTTTCTTTATAGGAGTGTTGCTTGTTTGTATTATGACCATTTTATTGTCGTTACACCTATTGTAGCACGATGTTGCAATAGGTGTTTTTGAGCTTCTTTTTGGCATGAGTGTCGTGTTTTTGAGAGCTCTCCTTTTGCACACAATTGCACTAGGATTTTTGAGTGTGTTTTCAGACCATACACCTTTTTCACTTACACATTCATCACCATTGATTCCTCGAGACACTCTTGTCGTCTACGGGGGTAGTCCCCATAGTACTGTCCCTTAGACCCCCTTCATCGTGCTCCTTTGAGACACACCTCTTCGTTGTCAGATACTCATCCCGACGCCGCTTATTTCACATATGATTCTAAGTCAGAATCACCCATACACGTAGCTCCATCTAGACCCATGGCTAGCGTGAATCCCAACCATTTTTACAGCAGGATTGTCGGCAGTGGATCCATTGCTGGCCCCGCTACCACTTCAGCATCTATCCCTACTATGTCATCTACATGACCTACCCCTGACACTACAGTGTACCCAGTTACTACCTCCTTACCCTTCAGTAGCGGATCTATTCTGACCACCGTCCCTTTGGTTACTAGCGGTACTCTTGGGGGTACCAATCCTTCCACTAAATTCCCCCCACTCCCAACAGGTGGTTCCTCAATTCCCCTTATGACTCATGCCACTGCACCATCGCTCGGTAGAGGCAACCACATGGTCGCTGCCATGGTTAGCACACAGGTCGTTTCGTCCATGTCACATCCTTCTGCTAGTTTTCCATTTATGGTCAGTCTCAACCTACCTGATCTGGTCCGATTAACTAACGATCCAATCCGACATGACCCCGCGTGGCCTCCCATGCCCACCAAACTCCCTTGAAACATCCCCAAGTTTGAGGGGAAGGGTGGTGAGGACCCCCATAACCATATCATGTCCTTCCACTTATGATGTTCCTCTAACTCCATAGTGGATGAATCGATCCGCCTACGCCTTTTCAAATGGACACTCACTGGCACTGCAGCTAAGTGAGATATTGACCAACCCCACGAGACTCATTCTACTTTTTCTTCCCTCACTTTGACTTTCCTATAGTTCTTTCAAATACCCATCCGTTACGATGCGGTTGTTGAGATTCTTCGATCTTGTATACAGAGCACGACTACCCATATCACTAACCACATCCATGAGTGGCGTCGTCATCGTAGTTTGTCCAAGATTAAATTAGATGACTGTATCTTTTTAGATTGGTTTATGAATCTCTCATACCAACCATCACCAAGGATGTGGCATCCGAACAGCCCCAAGCCGAAGAATAATACATACTCAGAGACCAACAGTTTGACCTTATATACACACAGTCGAGCTACCTTTACACCATTCTATTTGATGCTTTGCACGGTGATTCCTCCCGGAAGTGCATGCCGGGGGCATCCCATGCCATCGATGGCATCATTGAACACGTTGCATCTACCAGTCGACCATACGTCCATATGCCTCCAACCTCAACACCCGCTTATAATCCTACACTCAGTTCCACGCCACCCATAATGAGTGGTGGTCTCGACCTTTCGCGCACCATGACCCATTTTAGTGCAACACCTTTGTATATTCCACTGGAGAAAAACTGCCATATCCATGGACCCTCTTGTCTGGCACATTGCTACGGTCATACCCCTCCAGCATACTTCCCCACTACTGCACCATCCACTTATTACCCTCCACTAGATGCAACCATGCCCGCGCAACCTCAAGCTCCTCCCGCTTATTATCCACCGTCGACAACCTTGACACCCGCCCAACCACAAAATACTCTCGTTCCATAGGGGAAAGTTTATGCCCAGCAGAACCAAACTGCCCAACGGAACCAACAAGGCCAACATGATAGGAGAAGCGAATGCAATTGAGGTAACAACTAACCTCTTGGCGGCGACGGTCTACCACCGAACCCACCTGATAATAATGGCACTGCGTCGGCCAACCAAAATCATGATCGACCACCTCGGAAAGGTAAAAGACCCAACTTACATATGAACCACCCATGTTCTATTTGCGGGGTCTATGGCCATTATAGGCACAATTGTACCCATTTGGTGCCAGCTTGTTAACTCTGGAGTGAGGACGCCCAACGTCAAGGACATGCTACACCTCCGGCACCGCCAAAACCCCCCGCAACCCAACGCTCAACCTATGGTGTTGCAGAACCCCTTACCCACGCAAGGGGTCATAGCCACCCAAACTTTGGCACCCCCTCAAGGGATTGTTACACCACAACAACCAGTTACTTACGCTTCTCCTGTTATTGAACCGAATGACTCAAGCACTCACCACCTTTTAATGATGTCTTCATCCAATATCAACCTTCAGACGTTCCGTAACCAGTATAGTTCGACCACTGAGACCATTCTTGC
This sequence comes from Larix kaempferi, assembly GCA_027924585.1. Taxonomy (NCBI): domain Eukaryota; kingdom Viridiplantae; phylum Streptophyta; class Pinopsida; order Pinales; family Pinaceae; genus Larix; species Larix kaempferi. The sequence goes on along the minus strand of BSBM01000240.1, from coordinate 1,791,815 downwards.
GAATAAGGCCGCTACCACTACTCCCATAGATCAGTCGTTACGTCTACCCCTGCCACCGCCGGAGGGGGCCCCCAAAGCTCCCAGATTCCCTCTGCGCTGCATCAATAACAACCCCAATGCTTGTGCTACCCTCAACTACAATATCATGGATGACTTAGCCCAGTCCCTTGTTGCTATGTCGGCCTTATAAGTTTTAAATAATTGTCTAGCATAATGCAAAGCACTATTTTTTTCCATAGGTGCTATCGACCCTTCTGACTCATGACTCACAGCATTCGACTTAGACCAATCTGAACCTCTTATGCCTTCGACCCTCACGTTTTAGATATCATTTTTGATTAGGAACCTCGTCATACATTGTTGCGTTGTTGATGAAGGTGCCTCTACATGCGTCATGTCCACATTCGTGTGGCAAAAGCTCATATCCCCTCCTATATAGCCATCCACTATCGCCCTTCGAGCTTATGATAGTTGTGCAGCTCAGCCACAAGGCCTTCTTGCCAATTTTCTGGTCCAATTAGCTAGAAAAACTGTTCTAATTGATATTGAATTCGTCAATGCATAGCTCAACTACAACCTGCTCCTAGGACGAAGCTACATGTACATAATGAAGGCCATTGCCTCATTTGTGTTAGGATTATGATGTTCCCCCATGAGGGTCGGCTTGTCACAATCGACCAGCATACCTTCTATGACCATAATGCGCCCGCTACACTAGAGAATGTCCTCCCCATGGTTGACAAACCCCTCCTTGGCGCGTCTGCCCCTCTGATATCCAAGGTGGGGCTTGAACTTTATTCGGATCCATGTTTACCACCTTGCGCCCACCTCCTCCAGCTGTTGAGATATCCGACTTGTGCACCATTTCATCAAGTAATTCTATCTCTGAATCACATCCCGCTACTCCACCACAACCCCAACGACCACTTTTACCTCAACCACCGTTGGTACCCAGCCATGTGGGAGCCACCCTGATCCACATGATCCCTTTCTTGTTTCCACCATCGGGAGTCATTAGCATTCCTGTTATGGCCACATTGAGTCTCCTCGGATTAACATTAGAACTCCTCGTTTGGTACTTTCCCGCACCTAATCCCTCTCCAACCCCCCAAGTTGTCCTTCAACCAGTCCAACCGATCACCACCGCCAATCATCCACCCCCCGGTGTGTCGGCAACATCTTCCCCCAATACCACCCTTCAATATTCCAAAAAATATGAGGGAAAATCCACACAAACCAATGCTGTGTAAAATGCAACTAAAGTCGTGAACCCCCCTCCTCCAGCACAAGAACTGCCCAAATGTGCTTTGTGATATATTTTGGGCAATGCAACCCATAATTGTCTGCACTTGCCTGATCTTCAAAAACATATGAAGACGTTGGGGGATGAACCTAATATCCCGGTTGTTGAATTTCCAACCACCCCACCACCGCATAACAAATCGTTGCACACCAATCACTCTTGTGCCATATGTAGCATCTATGGCCATTACTTCCACCATTGTCCCAACTTACCCGAGTATCGGTTGGTGATTCATGAAATGCACCAGCTATCTTTAGAATCATTGATTATTGTCATTGAGGATATCCACCCGCCTGAATCCTCCCATCAGTTGAGGTTAACACTATTTATATGGTTTCCACAATAGGTGAACCATCCATTCCCCTAACACCCATCTCTACCTCTTCTGATATTTCCACACGGTGTTCTTACATCGACGAATAAATCCTCGAAGCACTAACCTCACATGACTTCCCTTGGAATGACATGCATCATAGAGCCTATTTTATTCCCGAGGAGTCCACTCATGTTTCGGCCTACCAACTTTCGGTCGAGTAAAAAAAATTCATCCACGTCATTGTGGACTGGTTCAAGAACTCCATTCCAGCTCCGGATGCCTTCGAGGAAGGTAACATGGCTAACATATCGCCCACCATCCATGTTGATATTTCCATCAAACCCAATATATTTGAAAACATTACGTTAGGCGCCACGTGTACTCCTGACGAATTAGTTTTCTACAAGAATCTCTTCCAAGAGTTTCGTGATGTTTTCGCTTGGTTATAGACTAATATGGTTGGTCTTGACCTTGCCATTGTTGAGCATGATATTGATACTTGGCCTGGCATCGTACTTGTCCTACAAAAGCAACGATCCATTCACCCATCCAAATTACTAGTAGTGAAGGCAGAAATTGAAAAATTGCGTCAAGCTGGGTTCATTTAACCCATTGCTTACACCACATGGGTGTCCAACCCGGTGTTGGTTAACAAAAAACAGGGCACCATTCGCATCTGTATTGATTTTTGTGATTTGAATCTAACCTGTCCCAAAGACAACTTTCCTATTCCTTTCATCAATCAACTCATCGATGCATGTGCGGGCCACGAGGTCCTATCCTTCATGGATGGTTTCTCTAGCTACAATCATATTCATATTTGTAAAAATGATTAATATAAGACTACATTCACTACTCCATGGGGCACCTTTTCCTATCGCGTCATGCCATTTGGGCTTAAAAATGTTGGATCCACATTTCAGCAGGCCATGACCTTTTGCTTTCACGACTTGGTCCATATTATCTCTGTCTACTTGGACAAACTCGCTGCTCAATCCAAGAAACTTTCAGACCACCTGGATGATCTCTGGCAAGTATTTTTGCGTTGTCGCAAGTATAACACTCACTTGAACCCCCTCAAGTGTGTATTTTGCGTTCCTTCCGGATGGTTATTGGGGTTTATCATTTCCCAGAAAGGGATCATTGTCTACCCTTTTAAGGTTCAAGTCATTCTTGACCTCCCATCCCCACGCACATTGCTCCAATTGCAAAGCCTTCAAGGAAAGACCAATTTTCTCCATTGCTTTGTTCCTAACTATGCTAAGAAAGTTCATGGTTTCTTTTGTTGCTTCGGACCAATGTTCGCTTCGTTTGGGATGGCTAGCCACAAGTGGCTTTTGATGCATTAAAACAAGCCCTGAATTCCTCTCCCTTGATCTCCCCACCTGATTTCTCAAAGGATTTCATCCTTTACATTTTGGCATTCAAATATGCCATTTGTAGAGTTTTAGTTCAGGAAGATAGTGCTCTCCACGAGCACGTCATATACTATGTGAGTCAAACCTTGTCTAGTACACCATTGTGTTACCCCCACGAGGATAAAATGGCCCTTGCCGTCATCTTCTCGGTTCAGAAATTACACCATTACATTCTTATGAGTGTTAACACCCAAAAAGTGCTCACTAGCTCATTTCCCTACTCCCATGACCCATTTGTCCACTTTTTCCACCATTTGAGCCTTTAAAACCTTCAAAAGGTCACCAAAAAGACCAAAATCCATCTTTTTCCCCTCAAAATATGTAATTTTCCTCAAAAAATATAAAAAACCCTCAAAAGGGTTCAAAATTCCCAAAAATCAATTAAAAGGGAATAAAAATATAAAATATATTCAAAAAAGGAAAAAGAGGGAAAAAGAGGAAAAAGAAACCTAAACCATTTTTATCAATACCATTGGTTTCCTTAAACCACAATGGTATTCTCCATCACCAAAAAACTATAAAAAGGTGATAGGGGCTCCTCACTATTCATCCACATTCATCCTATCCTTATGTTGCCAAATTCTTTCTTGAGAGCCCTTGCCTCCTTTTCGAGTTTGAAAATCTCCATTAGCATCTTGGAGAAGAAGAGATCATTGGAGCTTTGGAGCCCCTCACCATTGTAGCTACTCAAGCTCAACCATCCTCACCCTTTTAGGTAATAGAAAATATTCAAGTTTTTATTTATGTCTCTCATGGATCTATTTTGTTTAATTTTTTTTAATCTAGAATTGTTTATTTGCATATGTTAGATCAAGATTTACTTTTTACATTTAGTTATTTTTACTGTTTAATCTAAACAACTACTACAAGTTAGTAGGTGCACACTCGCACATGCTTGGGTGAAAACCCAAGCAATAATGAGCCGAACTATAGTTGTGGCAGATTCCAACCCCATGGTCTATCTCTTGAACCGTCGCCTCCATGTAGGTCAAGTGGCTAAGTGGATCGCCATCCTTCAAGAGTATGACCTCGAGTTTGTTACACCTAAAAGCACTAAGGCCCTTGCTTTGGCCCAGCTTATGACCGACTTACCCTCTTCGTCGGTCGCCCCTTTGATCACATATGACCTTCCTGATGAAAATTTGTTTACCATTTCGTTGGATGACCCGTGGTACGAAAACATCCTCGTGTACCTTCGCACGTAGAAGTTTTAACCTCAACTCACTCGCGATGATCCATGTTGCATATGCCATCAAGTGCCATGATACCTCCTAATCGACGATGTCCTTTATCACATGGTGTTGATACCATTTTACATCGATGCCTCACACACGATGAGGCAGAACAAGTCATGAATGATTGTCATAGTGGATCCTGCGGCGTCCATTTCTTTGGAATGGCCACTGCCTAGAATGTTATCCATGTTGGTTTATTTTATCCCACACTTTTTTCCGATTGCATCACGATAGTTAGGCACTGCCGCAATTGCCAACTCTTTGCCCCCAAGGTTAGGACCCCTCCTGTGCCACTCTATCTAGTGATCACCGTTGGCCCTTTCTATAAATGGTCCATCGATTTTATGGAATACAATCCCACCTCTACAAGTGGCCATAAGTACATTATTGTGGTTGTCTATTATTTGACTAAGTGGGCCGAGGCCATGCCCACATTTAACTGCTAGGCCGAGACCGCGAGGCGATTCTTTTTTAACCATGCCATTACATGGTTCGGGGTAAACAACTCGTGTCCGACCATGGAAGAAATTTCAAAGATGTCGTTTGGAAGGAGTTGTCCACCCTCTTGAAGTTTGAACATCAGTACGCCTCATCCTACTACCTTCAGGGGAATGACCAAGTTGAGGCTATCAAAAATATTTTGAAAATAATCCTTCAATGTACGGTGAACAAGCACAATTCAAACTGGCACCATATGCTCTTTCAAGCACTTTGGGCTTACCGAACCTCTACCAAGACCGCTTCGAGTTTTATCCCTTTCCATTTGGTTCACGGCGTGGAGTCTGTTCTCCCTATTGAGTGTCAAATTCTTGCCTTACATATTGTTGTTGAACTTCTATTGGATACCTCACCTCTCGAGAAACGATTACTCTTGTTGGAGAAGGAGAAAGAAGATCATCAGGTGGCCTTGTAGATAATCGAGGCCTCCAAACATAGATCTGAATCCCATTATGACACACGTGTCCATCCTCTCACCTTCAAATAAGGAGACCTTGTGCTTGTTTATGACCAAGCTCATGAAAAGCATGGAAAAGGAAAGTTCGAAGCGATGTGGAAAGACCCATACATTTTCCAAACTTGTCTCAGCAAGGGGGAATACATCCTTGCTGATTATGAAGGACACCCTTTGACCAACCCTCACAATGGCTTGTACCTCAAATTATTTTTCCCTTAACCCCACTGGACCCACTCATCTGTGTTGTATAGTTTTCTTTCTTTTTGTTTTCCACTTTTTTTCCTTTTGAGCCTTAGGGTTTTCTTCCATGATTGGCACCAGATGGATCCTGTTCCCCCGGTCTATGTCGGTTTGGATGACGGTGCAAGTCAATGGTTTCCTAACCTCTCCTTGGAAGATTGGGTATTGTATTCCCCCTCATATGAGTTGATCCACCTCGATGGAGTGTGTATCCGTGATGCCACCAATAACCAGGCTGAGTACGATGCTGTGACCGGTCTCTTGACGATTTCCCTTTATATGGGCATAAGTCACCCTCGTGTGTTTCTAGAGTCCCAACTCCTTGTCGCCCAACTCAACAGCTTTTTCCAGGTACGCGATCCTTGCCTTTTTAGAAATTTCCTACGCACTAAATAGTTCATTAGACACTTTGAATTCCTTACATTCACTCATGTCCCACGAAGTCAGAATGAAGTTGCGGACCAAATGGCTAATGACATTCTAGAATGGCATATCAATCACAACATATAGGAAGTAAATCATAAAAATGCATCATCATATCATTTTGCATTCACGTGTACATATAACATCATATAGGCGTACAACATCATATAAAAGTCTCATCATTGTAACACATAAACTAAAAGTGCATCCACGTGCATCTATATATATATATATATATCACATCAAAGTGTAATAGTGTTTACACCATAACATAATCATCACTGCATCGAGGAGCCCCAACAAATTCCTCATTAGAACAATACTAACCGAGTACAAACATTCACCATGCTCATCACATTGGGGGGAAGTTCCATCAACTGCCCACTAGTCATCATCGTTGTCATCCTCCTCCTCCTCCTTCTCACATGACTTTGTATCCTCGTCATCATCATAAGGGGCATCCCCCTAGGACATCGATTTCACTGCCTCGGTTTCCATAGCAATCCTCTGCATGATCGGCCTCCACTCTCATTGAGTGTCGTAGAAGACATCGATAAAATCCTAGTCCAACTGCTACCACTTGTCATCCACCACCCCCTCCAAAAACTGGTCGATCCCCCGCACTCGGTATCCCGCTGGGGACCTTGGCCCCACATATGCACTGTTAGTTTTTCAACATTTAATTCAATCTTATCTAGGATTTTAACTGAGAGAACAACATGTACAACATATCAAACAAAAGAGACAAGAGACACAAAGCATTTCACCGGGGAAAACCAAGAAGGTGAAAAACCCCGCAACTTCCTCAGAGATAGAATGGGCATCAATACAAAGATCACAAAGATCAAACCCCAAAACAAGAGATAGTCTCCTAGCAGCAACTCCTCCTCCACTTGTGTGCACTCCTCCTCTCTCTCACTAATGTGAAGTGAGTGAGTGTGTGAATGAATAAATGAGAGAGTCACACTCTCTATTTATTGTTTACTTCACTTGAATTTTAACTCTAACTAGGTCGACCCCAACTTAACCACTTAACATAATGCTGACTTGGCCGACCCCACTAGGGGACTTAAACACCCCATCACAACTAACTCTGGGCCGACCTCCCTTAGGAGAGTCTAATAACCCACTACCACTTGACATTGGGCCGACCCCACTAGGGTGGTCTAATAACCCTTTAACCCACATGACTCATACAAGTCCGACCCCACCAAGGTGGTCTAATAACCTTTTAACCCACATGACTCATACAGGGTTGACCCCATCAAATATAAGTTACGACACTTACAATATAACTTGCGACACTTGCAAGTACAAACGACGACACTTCCAATTGGAGGAACAATACATCTCCATTGGAGATACAATAAAGTATAAATTTCATACATACAATATACAAGTGAATATATTTTGAAGTTACAAATACATCAACACTCCCTCTTAACTAGGAAGGTATTCTCTTGACACAGGTCATCAATACATATAGGCACAAGTCTTCAATACTGGAGCTGGATCATCATCACTGGATCACGGAGCATCATCGTCACTGTTGCTGTACTCGTCATCTCGATCACTGGGCTATCTCTCAATTCTTCTCATCATAGGAAGTTCTATAGATCCAACCCTTTTTCATACTGGTTGTAGGCCTAGCCTCCTCTAGGTCTTCATCATATCTATGAGTTGGCCATCCTATGGATCTCAGGATTGATTACGTGCGTCAACAAAACCTTGAAAGAGCATCCCAGGAATTTTACGAGCACACAACTCAACCTATTAGATCTCCCAGGATCTTTGACATGTGACCTTCACAAAACCTTAAAAGAGTGTCTTTCCCAGCAAGATCTCTAAAGAGAATCTGAGGACTTTTACGTGCCTAGCACAACCTACCCGGATCTCCAGGACTGATTACATGTGATCTCCACAAAACCTTAAAAGAGTGTCTTTCCCAGCAAGATCTCTAAAGAGCATCCGAGGACTTTTACGTGGCTAGCACAACCTGGCTGAATCTACAGGACTTATTACATGTGGTCCCCACAAAAGCTTAAAAGAGTGTCTTGCCCAACAAGATCTCTAAAGAGCATCTGAGGACTTTTACGTGCCTAGCACAACCTGTCCAGATCTCCAGGACTTATTACATGTGGTCTATCAAACCTTAAGAGAGTGTCTTTCTCAGTAAGATCTCTAAAGAGCATCTGAGGAGTTTTACGTGCCTAGCACAACCTGTCCGGATCTCGAGGACTTATTACATGCTACCCTCGCACAACCTGTCCCCGACCACAGAGTACCATCCTGATACTCATGATCCACCTGATCATCCTCGCGGGGAGCATCCTCCTAATGCTCATGATTGTACTGATCATCATCATACAAAGCATCACCCTGATGCAAATTGTTAAATTTTGAGCATTAATTCACAATACTCTAGGATATTCACTGAGAGAACAACATATACAGTTTATCAATGCATAACAATCACAATAAGCATGACAAGCATCACAAGAATCAAAAGCATGAGAGACAAGAGACATAGAGTTTCCGTGGGGAAAACCCTAAGGTGAAAAACCCCACAACTTCCTCAGAGATAGAGAGAGCAATGGCTCAACCAAAGTACAACCAAAATACACTTGAGATAGTCTCCTAGAAGCAGATGATCCTCCTCTTCACTAGTGCGCCACTTTCTGAGTGAGAGAGAGATGACTTTCCGAATGAATCTAAATAGAGATCTCTTGATCTCTATTTATACTAACCTGTTTGCCCAGTGACCTTATGGGGCCGACTTGTCTAGCTAGGTACATCCACAATATAATATATATTTCAGGGCCGACCCCACACATGGTGGTCTAATAACCCATTGGCAAGTACACACACTTGCGACACTTGTCAATCCACATGACGACACTTCCTTATAGAGGAATAACACATCTCTAATAAGGGTACAATAAATCTATATGAAATACATAGATGAAATACATTCCGAAGTTACATATACATCATCACTCCCTCTTAACTAGGAAGGTATTTCTCGACATAGATTTGCTAGACAAGTCTTCTTCTCGGGATCATCGCCATCGATGCATCGTCATCATCATCGTCACTGCTGCTACTATCTCAACCAACCTCTGACTCTACTCGTCATAGGAAGTTCTACAGAGCCAGTCCTTTTTCACACTGGATGTAGGCCCACCACCTGCAGGTCTTCATCATCACTGGCCATACTGTGGAAATCTCAGGACTTATTACATGCATCACAAAACCTTAAAAGAGTCTCTTGACTAGCAAGAACCCTAAAGAGCATCTCAGGCCTTTTTCATCCTATCCAGATCTCCAGGACTTATTACATGTGACCCCACCACAAAACCTCGAAAGAGAATCCCAGGACTGATTACGAGCATAAGGCTCAACCAATCGGATCTCCCAGGGCACAAATTACATGTGTTCACCACAAAACCTCGAAAGAGCATCCCAGGACTGATTACGAGCATAAGGCTCAACCTATCAGATCTCCCAGGGCACAAATTACATGTGGTCATGGCAAAACCTCGAAAGAGCATCCCAGGACTGATTACGAGCACACGGCTCAACCTATCGGATCTCCTAGGGCACAAATTACATGCCATAGGACAAAACCTCGAAAGAGCATCTGCCAGATATCCCAGGGCACAAATTACATGCCATAGGAAAAACCTCTAAAGACTATCTGCAGATCTCCCAGGGCACAAATTATATGTCCTCCCTAGCAAAACCTCGAAAGAGCATTTGCCAGATATCCCAGGGTACAAATTACATGCCGTAGGAAAAACCTCGAAAGACTATCTGCAAATATCCCAGGGCACAAATTACATGCTTATTTGCACAACCTATTCCACGGCCACAGAGTATCAACCTGATACTCACCATACATCATCCTGATGTATACATGATCATCCTGATCATCATCACTGCAACATCCTGCTGCAAGTAATCTGGAGCAACATCCTGAAGCTCGTCATCCACGATCATCCTGATCATACAATGCATCTACCTGATACATATCATCATACATGATCCACCTGATCATACAGTGTATCCACCTAATACAAATACAAATACATGATACATATCAACATACATGATCTACTTGATCATACAATGTATCCACCTGATACATATACAGATACATGGTCCAAGCATCCAACATGATGCTTATAAAAAATACATACACATGATCCAATCGATCATATCCAGCATCCAACATGATGTGTACATACATATAAATGATCCAACTGATCATATCCATCATCCAACATGATGCGTACATATACATATAAATGATCCAACTGATCCAACATCCAACATGATGCATACATACATATAAAAATGATCCAACTGATCATACAAAGCAAAAACCAGAACATCATCCTGATGCTCATCATCGAGCGTTTACATCCACAGCCATGTGAAGGATCCTCCCTCCAACATGCTTGGAATGGATTCAACAAATGTGTCCATCACTTCTTCCTCGAAGTGTCATCAATCTGAAGAACACCAAGCCTCTCTCTGAAGTACTTGAACTTCACCGTGGCTAGTGGCTTCGTCGGCACATCTGCAATCTGCTCATCCGTCGCAACATACAGGAGCTTCACAGCTCCTCTCTGCACCATATCCCTGATACAATGATATTTGATCTCTATGTGTTTCGACCTGTCATGAAACACTGGGTTCTCAGACAAATTCACACAACTCTAGTTATCACAGAAGATACCAGTAGCATTCAATGGGAGATCAAATAATTTAGACAATAGCTTCCATAGCCATACTGCCTCACAAATAGCTGAACAGGCTGCAACATACTTTGCCTCAGCTGTACTCAGTGCTACACAAGACTTCTTCCTGCTAAACCAAGAGATCACACCTGATCCCATACTGAAGCAACACCCAGATGTGCTCTTCCTATCTGCAGCACTGCCAGCCCAATATGAATCAACATAACCCTGTAGGTTAAACTTTTGATTTGCCTCATACTTGAGCCCATAATCCACTGTACCCTTCAGGTACCTCAGAACATGCTTTACAACAACCAGGTGAACACTCCTCGAATCTGTCAGGAACTGGCTCAATGTGTTCACCGCAAAGCAAATATCTGGGCTCGTGTTTGTCAGGTACATCAAGGAGCCAATCATCTGACGATACATAGAGACATCAACCAGCTCAGATGAAGCATCACAAAGAAGCTTCAGATTTGATGCCATAGGTGTGGCCATGGCCTTGCAATCCATCATCCCAAATCTCTTCAGGATATCTATTGTGTACTTGCCTTGACCAAGGAAGATCCCACCTGCACTCTACCACACCTCCATACCTAGGAAATAATGCATCATTCCCAAATCTTTCATATCGAACTCAGCAACAAGCTTCCTCTTCGTATTTGCAATCAATCTGTCATCTCCTGTTACAAATAAGTCATCCACATACAGGAGTAGAATCACAGGATTCCCTACCTCAACCTTATAGTAAAGGTTGGAATCCGCTTTACTCTTGGTAAAGCCCAAACTAGATAGGAAACTGTCCATCCTGCCATACCAAGTTCTGGGAGCTTGCTTCAAGCCATACAAGGCTTTCTTCAATCTGCACACATACGACTCCCTGTCATGTATTTCAAAACCGAGTGGTTGTTCCACATATACTTCCTCTTCAACTACACCATTCAAGAAAGCAGTCTTGACATCCATCTGGTGTATTTTTCATTTCATCGCTGCAGCCAGGGCAAGTACCATTTTGATGGAAGTATACCTGGCTACAGGTGCAAAAGTTTCTTCATAATCTATTCCCTCTTTCTGAGAGAAGCCACGAGCTATGAATCTTGCTTTGTATTTCTCTACACTGCCATCTGCAGCATGCTTGATTTTGTAGATCCATTTAGAAGTCACAACAGACTTCTCTTTAGGTCTTGATACAACATCCCAAACATCATTCTTCATTATTGATTGGTATTCCTCAACCATGGCATCCTTCCATTCTTTCTTTTCCGCTGCTTCTTCATAACTGGAAGGCTCTTTGTTCATAATGTCACAGAGTAAAGCAACATAGCTGGTATGTGATCTGGTTCTCTTCTTTGCTCTGTGTTCTTCTTCTGGAATGCCAAATCTTTCTGCATCTTGAATGAGCTCTCTAGCCCATGCAGGTTTCCTCTTGTGAGAGTTATCCTCACGGGGTGGATCTACAGGTTCTTGCGGATCTTCAAACTCACGAACAACTTTTGGAACTGCTTCAGTCATGGTAGTGTCTTGAAATCTAGTTTCCTTAGGTTCTTGATAAACTTTGATAGGTGCCTTCCTTGATTTGATGAATGCTGAGTTTTCATCAAATGTTACATCCCTGCTGACATCAATCTTCTTGAACCCTGGAAAGTATTCTGTAAGCCTTTGAGCTTTCACTGTAACCCACAAAGATATCCTTCTTTCCTGAAGGATTTAGTTTAGTCCTCTTTTCCTTTGGGACATGAGTGTATACTGGACAACCAAATATTCTGAGATGGCTGACTTCAGGTTTCTTACCAGAAAAGACCTCTTCTGGTGTCTTGTTATCCAATATCTTGTGGGGTGTTCTGTTCTGCACATATACAGTTGTTCTAGCTACTTCTGCCCATAGATGCATAGGCAGATACTGGTCATGCAGCATTGCCCTTGCTGCTTCCATGATTTTTATGTTCTTCCTTTCTGCAACTCCATTCTGTTGAGGATTATAAGGAGCAGTCAACTCCCTCTTAATCCCTGAATCACTACAAAGCTTCTTGAAGTCACCTGAGGTGAATTCTCCACCATTGTCGGATCTGAATGTTTTTATCTTCTTGTCAGTTTGATTCTCCATCAAGGTTTTGAATTCCTTAAATTTAGCAAACACCTCATCTTTTCTCTTCAAGAAGTATACCCAAGTCTTCCTGGAGAAGTCATCAATAAATGAGACATAGTAAACATACCCACTTAGAGAACTGGATGACATAGGACCACATACATCTGAGTGGATGATTTTCAGGATGTCTTTTGCCTTGCTTTCACTGCTTGGGAAATCCTTCTTAATGTTCTTACCTTTTGCACATCCTTTGCAAACACCTTCATGTTTGGTCTTGATTTCAGGAAGACCCTCTACAGCCTTGCTTGCAATTGGAAGTTCCCTATAGTGCATATGAGCAAGTCTTCTATGCCAAAGTTCACTTGGCTCCGTGGATTTATGTATCATGGCATGTTTAGGTTGTCCCTTTAATTTATACAAACCTCCCTCTTGCTCTCCAATCACTATTTCATCATCTATGTTCTTTCCCTTTGGCCACATTAGGACTTGGCCATCCACAAATGCAACCCTCATACCTTTTGCATCCAATTCAGAGATGGAGAGTAAGTTCTTCTTGAACCCAGGTACATAAAGGACTTCTTTCATCTTCAAAGATTTTCCAGAATCTAGGTTGTAGGAGGCTTCACCACTTCCTTTGATTGGGTATTGATAATCATCCCCAAGTTTCACCTTATGGGGTGATTCATGTTCAGATAGATTCACAAAAGATTCCTTAAACCCAGTCATGTGTTTGGAAGCCCCACTATCAATCAACCAATCATTACAACCATGGGAGATAGTACCTGTGAGAGCAGAAATTAGAACATATTCTTCTTCACTTGATGAGTCATCATCACTATCACTTTCTGCCCTAGCCTTCTTCTTTGGGGGTTCATCATCTTCGGCAGCATGAGCATGATATCTTCTTTTGTTATTCTTCTTATTCTTATTGAAGTTGTTGTTGTCTTTCTTATTCTTGGGATAATCTGAAGCAAAGTGTCCCTTCTCATTGCAATTGAAGCATCTTAGATCTTTCTTATCTTTATGATAATGGTGGTGTGAGAATCTTCTGTTATGAGATGATTCCTTCTTGGACTTGCCTTTCCTGGCATGTGCTGTGAGATCTTGATCTTCATTTCCCATCTTTTCTTCTCGGGCCACAAGCCTAGCTTCTTCTTGAGAGCATTCTTCCCGCAATCTGTTGAAGGAGATCAACTTCTTCCTTGCACAAATTCCTTGAATAAAGGAATCCCATGACCTGGGTAAGCCATTTAGAGTGGTCATCACCACTTCACCATTCTCCACCATTTCATCCACTGCTTCTAGTTGTTCCTTGATCTGGGATACCCTTGAAAAATAAGATTGAATGGTTTCTCCATTCTGAAACTTTACTCCTTTCAATTGGTTCCGTAGGGTCATCTTCTGATTTATGTTCTTCCCTTCAAATAGCTTGGTCAAAGAGTCAAACATCTCCTTGGGTGTCTTTAGAGAAGACACATGGGGTATGAGATGGTCTTTGATAGAATCAGCAATGATTCTCTTTACCTTGACCAAGTTTTTCCTGTGCAATACCTTAGCCTCTTCATCCTCTGGGATAGGGATGTCTTCTTTTACATATGAGTCCAACTCATTCTCTTCCAGGATTAAACCAATCCTATACTTCCAAGCTCGGAAGTTATCAGCTCCTTCAAGCTTATCCTCAAGATTGGTGTGGTGAGACATCTTAAAGAGTACTTCAAATGGAAATACAAAAGATTTAGGTCTTACCACTTGAAATGCTAAAAACTGGATCTGGTCCCAGATTAGGGTTTGTCAAAAAAACCCTAAAAATTCAAAATATGAATTTCAATTTTCTGAAAGGATAGAAAGATGCGCCTTGATGAGCTGATCAGCCTGGTGTATTCAAAATTTGAGATCAGCAAAGCTTTACCCTTTAGATTTGCCTTTTTGTCCTCCCGGGTTCATTAGGGAGAGCCCTGAATTAGGGTTTGAGTTTTTCGGAGATCTACCCAGCCAAAAATCTCGATCCAAAGCTCTAAACTTTGATTTTTGCAAGGAGCTTCCAGCTATGTCTTCAGATTTCAGAAATTCCTATTTTTGTGGAAACCCTAATTTTTAGGGCCAAATCTGAAAATGCTCAGAATTGAATTTTGATTGGACAGATAGATTCTCCTTGATGAGTAGAGTCAATCTACTATACTGCTTTTCCAAAATATGTGGAGAGAAACCCAATAAACAAGAAACTCAAGTTTTTGTCACTGCAAAATGTCTTCTTCTCAGGTTAGCTCTGATACCATGTTAAATTTTGAGCATTAATTCACAATACTCTAGGATCTTCACTGAGAGAATAACATATACAGTATATCAATGCATAGCAATCACAATAAGCATGACAAGCATCACAAGAATCAAAAGCATGAGAGACAAGAGACACAGAGTTATCGTGGGGAAAACCCTAAGGTGAAAAACCCCACAACTTCCTTAAAGATAGAGAGAGCAATGGCTCAACCAAAGTATAACCAAAATACACTTGAGATAGTCTCCTAGAAGCAGATGATCCTCCTCCTCACTAGTGCGCCACTTTCTGAGTGAGAGAGAGATGACTTTCCAAATGAATCCAAATAGAGATCTCCTGATCTCTATTTATACTAACCTATTTTCCCAGTGACCTTATGGGGCCGACTTGTCTAGCTAGGTACATCCACAATATAATATATATTTTAGGGCCGACCCCACACATGGTGGTCTAATAACCCATCGACAAGTACACACACTTGCGACACTTGTCAATCCACATGATGACACTTTCTTATAGAGGAATAACACATCTCTAATAAGGGTACAATAAATATATATGAAATACATAGATGAAATACATTCCGAAGTTACATATACATTAACACAAATGATCCAACTGATCATCATCATAGAATTGCCCTGATGCATATCATCTAGAGCATCATCCTGATGCTCATCACACATGATCGAACTGATCATACAAAGCACCCACCTGATGAATATCACCACACATGATTGAACTGATCATACAAAGCATCCACCTGATGCATATCATCATAGATGACCGAACTAGTCATGCAAAGCATCCACCTGATGCATATCATCGCATATGATCATCATCATACAGAACATCATCCGAAGCATCATCCTAATGTTCATCACACAATGCTTACATCCACAGCCATGGGAAGGATCCTCCTACCAACATGCTTGGAATGGCTCCTGCAAATATGTCCCATCACTTCCTCCTCGAAGTATCTTCTATCTGAAGAACACCAAGCCTCTCTCTGAAGTACTCGAACTTCACTCTGGCTAGTGGTTTGGTCAATACATCTGCAATCCGCTCATCTGTCGCAACATACTGGAGCTTCACTGCTCCTTTCTACACCATATCCCTGATATAGTGATATTTGATCTCTATGTGCTTCGACTTGTCATGGAACACTGGGTTCTATGGCAACTTCACACAACTTTGGTTGTCATAATAGATGCAAGTAGCATCCAACTGGAGATCAAATAAATAAGACAGTAGCTTCCTTATCCATACTGCCTCACAACTAGCCGAACAAGCTGTGACATACTATGCTTCAGATATACTCAGTGCTATGCAGGATTTCTTCCTACTAAACCAAGAGGTCACACCTGATCCCATACTGAAGCAGCACCCCAAAGTGCTCTTCCTATCTGTAGCACTACCTACCTAATTTGAATCAACATAACCCTCCAGGTTAAACTTTTGATTCGCATCATACCTGAGCCCATAGTCAACCGTACCCTTCAGGTATCTCAGAATATGCTTTACAGGAATCAGGTGAACATGTCTAGGATCTGTCAGAAACTGGCTCAAGGTGTTCACCGCAAAGCAAATATCTGGTCTCGTGTTTGTCATGTACATCAAGGATCCAATCATCTGATGATACATTGTGGTATCAAACAACTCTGATAAAGCATCACTCAATAGCTTCAGGCTCGATGCCATAGGTGTGGCCATGGCCTTGCAGTCCATCATCCCGAACCACTTCAGGATCTCTACTGCATACTTCCCTTGTCTAAGGAAGATTCCATCTGCACTCTTCCATATCTCCATACCTAGAAACTAATGCATCATACCCAAGTCCTTCATCTCGAACTCGACAGCAAGCTTCCTCTTCGTGTCGACAATCAACCTATCCTCACTTGTCACAAACAGGTCATCCACATACAATAGGAGTATCACTAGATTGCCTTCCTCAACCTTGTAGTAAAGGTTGGAATCCGCTTTACTCTTGGTAAAGCCCAAACTAGACAGAAAGTTGTCTATCCTGTCGTACGATGTCCTAGGTTCTTGCTTCAATCCATACAAGCCTTTCTTCAATCTACACACATATGACTCCCTGTCATGTGTCTCAAAACCGAGTGGCTGCTCCACATACACTTCTTCTTCAACTACACCATTTAAGAAAGTTATCTTGACATCCATCTGGTGTATCTTCCACTTCATCACTGTAGCCAGAGCAAGTACTATTCTGATGGAAGTGTATCTGGATACAGGTGCAAAATTTTCCTCATAATCTATGCCTTCTTTCTGGGAGAAGCCATGAGCCACAAAACTTGCCTTGTATTTCTCTATGCTGCCATCTACAACATGCTTGATCTTGTAGATCCACTTGGAAGTCACAACAGACTTCCCTTCTGGTCTTGGGACCACATCCCAAACATCATTCTTCATGATCTAATGGTACTCCTCGATCATGGCATCCTTCCATTACTGCATCCCAAATCCCGGGAACTTCAGATTCTTCAATATCTTCAACAGGTAGTTTTGTTGAACTTCGTTGCTGGAACAAGTGTTGTTGTTGAGTCTTCGTCACTTGTTCTTCGAAACAAGTCTCTCTTGTAGGTGATGGTACACGGTCTTTCCTACAAGACAAGTTCAATTGCATTATTAGTAACATCTCATAGATTTCAGAACAAATTCTTACACATAAATATATATGTCATACAGTCATGCAATTATCTTAGCCAATGCTTCAAGACAACATTTATCCATATCTCGTAACTTTCTAGATGCCTTCCATCTCTACTAGAACATTGTTAAGAGTGTGCACAACTCTCAACATGTCAGCAAAGAGGTTTCATCCTAGATAAGTAGCAATGGAATGTTGTACAGTACCATAGGCCACTTATCCATTACTATATTAGTAGTATCTTGTTCATTAATGCAACTTTTCTAAAATGCATAATGTACATCTTAAATCTAGGAACATAATTATGTACATGAATGAACTGACATCATTTAAGCAATAAGAAATGACAATTCAAACATTTATCTTTGTTTGCTTGTTGGGTGGACTCCCTCTCAATCTTTGCTTCCTTGCAGGAACTACTGGAGTGTGCTCCCTCTTGATCTTTGCTTCCAGGATTATCTGTCTTTGAACTCATATCCATCCTTGACCACTATGCATGATTAAGTGTGCACAAGTGTCATCATTATGTCATCCTCAATATCTCATACATAATCATACATTCATTAGTATAATCTCAATACTATCAAAACATTATGTTTCTAAATAATCTTTAAACATGTATGGTCATGATTATTTCATATACAGGTAATTTATCACAAGCATTAGTATTCAAGGTTTCGGGGAGTACTTCTTTTACTCATGCATATTCTTATTTGACCATAGGACTCTTCTAGTTTGTCATCTCATTAATCAAATTAAGAAGCATAATATGCATAAACCAGTGATTATTCAAACCTATAACTTCATGAATAATCATTATCAATCATACAAAAGCATACTTATATAAGACCCTAACACAAGGTAGGATTCTAACTTGATAGGAGAGAATATACATAGATTAACATGTTTGCGAGTTATGTCTAACATACCCAAACAATGTCTTCTTTGTTCTCTTCAATGCTTTAGGGACCTGTTGGCAGGAAACAACCCTCTCAATTTTTTCTGCTTTATTGAATAAATTGATCAGTTCTCTTTTATAAAAATTGTAAAAGAAGTGCCTTCAGAATCTCTGATTCTGGAGGTACTCTCAATTAAAAGAAGAATTGGTAGTTAGGTTAGTTTTTGAAAGAAAATCTCCAGTTGAGTTGATTAATGATTTTTGCAGCTGTTAAAATTATAAATTGTATATGATCAACTTCTTCTTCTTCTTATTATTATTATTATGATCATGTATATATATCATCTTAAATGATATACTGCTTATTAATGATAAATTAGTTTTGAACAGCTTAAGGTAATTTATAAATTCTTTCTTCATGTAAATGCTTTTAATTTTTATTTGGTTGGATACCTAACATGGTTTATAATATCATTGTTATGTTTAATATGAATTGTTAGGGTTAATAAATTATTTATATCATATTATTAAACCCTTATAAAACATGTCAAACATTCAATTTATTTTAATCATGTCTAAAACTTTTGTAATATAAATAACATGAGCATATTCCTGAGAAATTGTATATATTGAATGATGCTTGCGTTTGAAGGATATTTGAGTCATCAATGAAGTTCTTATATCGTGATCATTGATTTCAATTTTTATTTTTTGGACATCATAAACTCAAAGTTTGATGACCATTTTCATTATAATGGATAGGATATTTTTAATTAATATTTAATCATGATCATTGTATTACTTTGTTCGGGTACACAGGGTACTCCCAAAAGAACCGAACACCTAGAGAAACCACTTCACACAAATAGATCACAGATCGATACACCGATGTTTTGACGTAGTTTAAACCCTCCAGAGGGAAACACTCTACGGCCCCGACCAAATAGCTTCTATGGAGCAATTTATTATACAAAGAAAGAAAGTTACAAATGAGCTTCTCATAATCGATCAATTTTCAAATAACCCTCCATGCTCTTTAAATAGAGATCATGGACCAATTGGGTGTTAAGCCACGGATCAAGGGTAGGTATGATCTAAGAGAATTTCAGTTGTCGGATCACATCATATCGTGACCGTCAGATTAAATATTTACAAATGCATACTAATGCATACTAAAGAAACACGCTTTACCTAACGGATATATTACACAAGTTGATCTTAACTAACTCCTAAGTGTCCAAATATCCTAACATCCCCCCTTAAGAACAACTTGGGATAGGATTGAACTATTTACAAAAGTGACACTATTAGGAGAAGGAAGGAGGCATTAGAGCCTATCCCCTCTTAATGACAAATTCCTGAACTCCTAACATAGATTGAAGTTTAGAAAACTTCGCTTCTGTGAGAGACTTGGTGAAGATGTCGGCAACTTGATCATCTGTAGGGCAAAAGAGCATTTCAAGAACACGATCATGAACAAGATTTCTGATGAAGTGCATATGTAGCTCAATGTGTTTGCTGCGTTGATGTAGAACTGGATCTTTGGCGAGCTTCATGGCACTTTGATTGTCGCACTAAAGTGGAGTAGGCTGCTATTGTTCGAATCCAAACTCTGAAAGGATCTGTCGAATCCATAAAGCTTCCTGACTTGCATTAACTGCAGCTCAATATTCTGCCTCTGCTGAAGAAAGAACAAGAG
This sequence comes from Larix kaempferi, assembly GCA_027924585.1. Classification (NCBI taxonomy): domain Eukaryota; kingdom Viridiplantae; phylum Streptophyta; class Pinopsida; order Pinales; family Pinaceae; genus Larix; species Larix kaempferi. Next base: position 1,771,557 of record BSBM01000240.1, on the reverse strand, counting down.
TTTGTTGTTTCTTACAAGCCCAAGTGATAGGTCCAAATCCCAGACTAAAAACATAACCTGCAGTAGAATTTCGATCATCAGGATCGTCGGCCCAATCTGAATCAGTGAAACCAACCAACAAAGGTTTCCCCCCTATATTGTAATGAATCCCAAACTAAATTGTACCTCGAATATATTGAAGTATTCTTTTAGCTACTTTCCAGTGACTTTCATGAGGTGTTTGCATATAACGGGAAACACGACCAACAGCAAAGGAAAGGTCAGAACGAGAATGAGTCAAGTATAAGAGACTACCAACAAGCTGATGATACAAGGTGGCATCTACTTCAGGTGAAGTACAAGTGGCAGAAAGTTTGACTCCAGACTAGAAGGGAGAAGGGGCTAGTGTACAATCTTCCATGTGAAAGCGTCGAAGAAGGTCACAAGCATACTTAGACTGAGAAAGAAAGATTCCTTCTTTGGTTTGCAGGACTTGAAGACCAAGAAAATAATGCAAATGTCCTAAGTCTGACATTTCAAAATTTTGCTTAAGACTGGATTTCACATGGGTTATAAGCTTAGGGTCACTACCAGTAAGAATAAGGTCATCAACATATAGAACAAGTATGATGAGATGGTTTCCTACTTTCTTGGTATAGACATTGGGGTCAGAATGGCATCTAGAAAAACTAGTGTCAAGGAGAAAGCTATCCATTTTGGAATACCAAGCTCTAGGAGCTTGCGTAAGGACATATAAGGATTTCTTAAGGCGGCAGACAAGGCTAGAGTTATGCTAAACATATTCAGGAGGTTGTTCCATGTAAATTTCCTCCTGTAAATCACCATGTAAGAAGGTAGACTTGACATCCATTTGATGGACTTTCCAGTTATGTAAGGCTGCAAGGGAAAGAACAAGGTGGATAGAGTTCATTTTGGCGACAGGAGAAAATGTTTCATTGTAGTCAATCCCTTCAACTTGGAAAAAACCTTTGGCAACTAACCTTGCCTTAAGTCTTTCAACACTTCCATCTGATGCATACTTAGTTCTGTAGACCCATTTACATCTAACAAGTTTTATTCCTTTTGGAAGAGGTACAAGATCCCAAGTATCGTTCACCATTAAGGAACGATATTCTTCATCCATAACTGCATCCCAATCTGGATTTCCTAAAGCTTCTTCAAAGGTTTCTGGATCATGATTCTCGGAAACTTGAGCCAAAAGAGAAGAGGCTCGCTGAAACTGAGAATGTGTTCGATGTTGATCTCTAGGATCACTGGCAAGATCACCGGCTGCTTCACATGTTGAACGGACCCATTGAGGAAGCACTTGTGCTGGTGCAACTGGAGGAACATGAGCAGACGGAGGTGGATTTTCATCCTCACTGTCATCATCAGAAACTGGAGTTGGAAACCTGTCAAGGAAGTTGGAAGAAGAAGAAGAAGGCACAATCGCCGAATTAGCCTCACAAGCCAAAGATGGCACAATCGCCGAGTTAGGCTCGTGGGCCAAGAGATTTTCATCAAATTTAACATCTCTTCTAATGGTTACATCATGAGAATGTGGTTGAAGAAGTCTATAACCTTTTACATCTTCAGAATATCCAACAAATATGCACTTTTCACTTTTAGGCTGCAATGCTTTCCATTTTTCATCCGGAATGTGAGCCCATGCTTCACTACCAAACACACAGAAGTGACTTACATCTGGTTAAATTTTACTCCATGCTTCTTCCGGTGTGATACCTTGTAAGGCTTTAGTGGGGGTGCGATTAACTATGTAATTTGCATAATTTATGGCCTCAGCCCAAAATTTAAGACTTAGTCCCTTAGATTGGATCATACAATTTGTCATTTCTTTTAAAGTGCAGTTATTCCGTTCAGCTACACCATTTTGTTGTGGTGTATATGGAACAATGTGTTGTTTTTGGATTCCTTCTTCAGTGTAGAAAGCAGTGAATTTTTTGTTAACATATTCTCCTCCATTGTCATATCTTAACTTAATAATTTGATGACCAGATTGTTTTTCAACAAGGGCCTTGTAGGCCAAGAACATGTTAAATACTTCACTCTTATGTTTTAGGAAATAAACCCAAGTGCGTCTGGTGTAATCATCAATGAAAGTTAATAAATATTTGAAACCAGAAAATGAAGCAGATGGAAGAGGACCACATAAGTCACTATGCACAAGCTCCAAGGGAACCGAGGTGTGCCAAGAGGCACATTTGTCAAAACTGTCCCAATGATATTTTCCAAGTACACAACCGAAACAAACACCATCTCTACAAGATACCATCGGAAGACTTGTCGCCATATTGTCTTTACATAGTTGTTGAAATGAGCAATAATTTAAGTGACCAAATCGCTCATGCCAAAGTTTGCTCAAGTTATCACTATGAGCAACAAAATATAAAGGAAAAGGTGATGACCCAAAGTTGTTAAATTTGTACAACTTGGTAATATCATCAACAATTCTGGTAGCTAGGACCTGTTGAGGATCTTTAAAATCCTTGATTACAACTTGGTGAGGTGTAAACGTCAGAGTTTTACCTTCACCAGAATGAGTGATTTGATAGACTGATAACAAATTGCAGGAAATTCTTGGAACACATAGTACATCACTGAAATGACCATTATCTACTGGAACTGTTCCAAATCCTACAACACTTAGAGATCTATCATCACCAACAAATATTTGTTTGGTGTTACACTCATGCATAGTAGAAAATATGGCTTGATCCTTAGCCATATGATAAGATGCTTCAGAATCAATGATCCATTCATTTGAAGTAGAAGAAGAAGATGCATTATAAGAATAACCAGAAGCACAAAGTGCATGTCCATGAGAGGTAAATTCTGAAGGCAAATCTAGGTTGATGTGGTGCTTCTTCATTGCTGCTTTCAAGGCTGCCATCTTTTTTAAACACTTAGATTCATCATGATTATCTTTTCCACAATAGTTGCAATGACGCTCAGTCTTCTTGCCTTTTGGCTTGGATCCTTTGTCATTTTTTAAAGAAGGAGCTGACTGAGAGGGTTTGGGACCCTTGTTTGACTTATTATTGTGAAAATTTTGTTTCTTGGGAGGTTTGGACTTTTCTTTCTATTGGAACAATAAGGCTTTCCCAGATGTATCTACATTGTTAATTATTCCAATATGGATGAGCTTATCTTTCTATCTAATCAAGGAATCACAAAAGGATTTAAGACTCGGCTCTTGATAGCTAGCTGCATTCAAGGATTCTTTCATGGAATAAAATGTAGATACAAAAACAGAATATGCAGGTCCAAGTTTGGAAAGAATATGATAAATGCATTGTTTCTCTTCCCTCTTAATCTTGCATTCTTCACATAAGAGTTTAAGAGTTTTGTACTTAGATAAATAATCTTGTATACATGAAAAATCACTTAGATTTAAAGAAATCAACTCATTTTCGAGTTGGTGACCTCGAATTTCATTATGTTTACTAAACACAGATTCCAACTTGTCCCAAACAACATCAGGTTCATCAATTCCAAATATGTGGAATCGCAAATCAGTGGAGATTGATATTCCAATCAATCCACGAGCTTCGTCACATCTATTTGCCCATTTGATTTTCTTATCATCATCAATGGGTTTTGTTTCTTTCCCTGAGGTAATTCTGAAACATCCTCTACTTCGTAGAACATCCTCCATACAATATTTCCATGAAAAATAGTTGGAACTGGTAAGTAGAATATCACAAGGGGCAGCCATATTTGTAAATTAATGACTCTAAATGCAGAAACCAATAGTCTGGATGCGAAGAGCTGGAAAAAAAAAGGCGGTTTAAAAAAAACAGCACTGAAAACTGACTCCGTATGATGAAGTTATGCTTGATCAAAGAAAATGTTGAAGATGTCCCCAATAGTGACATGGCAGATAGAGAATAACCAGTTAAAAAAAAGAACCCCCCTCTTCCCAAGATGAACTTTTGACAATCACTCTACAAGAAAGTTGTTTTAAGTGAATCACTTTTACAATGATGTTACTTTAAATACTGCAACAATAAAAAGGAACTTAAGTGACTCACTTTAATTTTTATTTTTTATTATTTAAGTGAGATGCACTTTTACAATAAAGTAACTTGAAAATAGAAATTTCATGCACTTTTTCTTTTAAAAGTAACTTCCTAAGACTTGAACTCAAGACCTAGTAAGGAATAAAGCAACTTTGAACCAAGTGAGCTAGATTAAAAGGTATGTAAAATATGGGAAGGAGGAAGGGGGATTTTTTTTTTTTTTACTCTTCTTGCTCGATTTCCATGCTTGCCTTTTTTTTCTTGCAAATCACACCATAAACCAAAACAAAAAAACTCTTCCATGCTTGTGGGGTTAGATCTCGTTGGCTTGCCCGGAAAGTCTACGTTTTCTCTCTGTTTCTGATTTGCCGAGATCACACAAGGTGCATGGAAAAGAGCATACACAACCAAGAAAAACCCTTTCCCTTTCTATTTCTAATTTTTCGAGATCGCACAAGGTGCACGGCAAAACCGAGATCGCACAAGGTGCACGGCAAAACCGAGATCGCACAAGGTGCACGACAAAGAGCATATACAGCCGAGAAAAACCCTTTCCCTTTCTGTTTCTGATTCGCTGATATCGCACAAAGTGCACAACAAAAAGTATACGCAGACAAGGAAAGCAACAATCCGAAACTAAAAAAATCTAATAATAAACAACTGATAAAATATGATATTTTTTTAAATTTTAAAACAGAATAAAAAAAAAGTCACTGTAACATTATATCTTCAAATCTAATGAAAAACGCGTTTCTGAAGCAACCGGGAACTGTTTTCAATCAAACGAAAACTATTTCCCAACAGAAACGGCGCTCCAGACGCAATGAAACACCTCCCATAGCCCAAAAATGCACAAAAATACTAGAACCAGAAACCCTTTCAAGTTTCGGCAACAACAGTTCAAGATCTAGATCATAACCGGAAGCGTTTATTCATAAAAGCTCTGATACCATGTTCGGGTACATAGGGTACTCCCAAAAGACCGAACACCTAGAGCAACCACTTCACACAAACATATAATAGATCGATACACCGATGTTTTGACGTGGTTTAAACCCTTCAGAGGGAAACACTCCATGGCCCCGGCCAAATAGCTTCTACGGAGCAATTTATTATGCAAAGAAAGAAAGTTACAAATGAGCTTCTCATTATCGATCAACTTTCAGATGACCCTCCATGCTCTTTAAATAGAGATCATGGACCAATCGGGTGTTAAGCCACAGATCAAGGGTAGGTATTATCTAAGAGAAGTTGAGTCATCGGATCACAACATATCATGACCGTCGGATTAAATATTTACAAATGCATACTAATGGATACTAAAGAAACACAATTTACCTGATGGATATATTACACAAGTTGATCTTAACTAACTCCTAAGTGTCTAAATATCCTAACATACTTCAATTTTTTTGAATTGATTTTCAAAATTTAAATCATGTTGTGGATCGTGATCTTGTAAGAATGATTTCATGTATGATTCATGGTGGCCCTAGATCTTGATATCTTCGCCAATCTAGACAAAACTTTAAGAAAATCATTATTTATGGAACAACACGCATGATGACACGTATTATCAAAAGCCTTGGTTTCATTTTGCTATCACACTGTGGCTTGACTTTGATTAAATATAATATGGAGACGAATCATTTCTGAGGCATGAATTGGTACACCTAGCTTCCACGTATAAACTCCTTCCTGCCAATTTTGAGCTGAATTGTTGATTGAACACGAATCAATACATCTAGACACTTGTTCCATGTACATATCTTAGAATTATTATCTTATCTGAGGTTCATGTAACATTTATAATTCGGCTTAATTTCAGTACGGGATAATAATTCTAAATCTCATCATTACAATGGTTTGGTTCATGAATTTGTTTTTGACAATTAGGGTATTGTTCTCTAGCACGAGCTTAGGGTTTACTATGTCAGCCTCTACCTGGATACCCATTCCCAACATTTTCACAACACCCTTTCCTGTTGGTTTGACTGGAGAATCGCCGAAATTGAAAATGGCACCCCTGTGTAGGTTTGAACTTGATGGAGCCGAGCTCCTGGATATTAACCTGAATATTGCACAGTTGTTTGATAAAATTGGCTGGGGAGATTTTCTTCGTGCCTTCAGTGGTCATAATGTTGAAGTAACTCGGCGATTTGCTCTAACTCTCAGAGAAAATGTAGCACATATTGGAGATATAAGATTAGAAATCTCTAAAGATTTCATTGCTAAGGCTACAAATTTGCCGTAGACAAGTGAGTGTTGGTTTAAGAAGAAAGAGGTTAATCGTGAGAAATTGAGGCACTTTTTACTCCCTCTTCCTGAAGGATTCGATGATAAGAATGGTTTTTCAGTCAAATATCTTCGGCCACAATGGGAAACGATTTTTCATATGATTGTGCGCTATATTACTTGCGATGGCAGGTATTCCTCTGTTCATTTCTACCACTTGAGGATTTTAATGGCTTTCAAGGGTTCAAACTTAAATTTACCTCATTTTCTATTCAAGAGCTTCCAAAAAATGGAGGATATTGTTCAAAAGACCATAGCTGAACAAGATTGTAGTTTGTTTCACCACGGTTTAGTTAAGATCCTGGTCCAATATCAATTATCTTTTAACAATATTTCTTGGGATCTCTTCCTTGAAAAGAATGGTTTCTGCCAGAATGAGGAATGGCCTGCGGCTCAACCCAAGACCAGGCAGAAAAGAAGGCGGCCAAATGGATCTAGGGAAATGGAAGCTAGTGATGAACAAATACCAAGGGTTTCTAAAGATGAACCTCAGTCTGTAGTTCGGGAAGATAAGGTTATAGAAGATGAACCTCAGTCTAGTTGCATTGAGATTTCTAGAAATGAACAATTAGTTCATAGTGATCAAACATTGGATAGAGGGTTTGGGGAATCAACACAAAAGGAAATTGTTAATCTGGTATGTGATAGTCAATGCGAACCAAAATTTGATAAACCTAACCTAATAGGTGTTCGTAGGGTTACCCGTAGTATGGCTGCTGTATTTTCTATGCCCATAATAACGCAGAAGAAGTCTAAACCAATTGCTATTCAACTTGAGGCTGAAAACAATGATTTATCCCCAATTCCTGAGATAGCCTGTGATGATGAACAAACTTCAATTGTTAATGATCCTATGATTCCTGTGGTCAAAGGATTTGCTGATAATTCTTGTCTAAATGTATCATGGGTTGAATCTTCATTTGTCAATTTTCCTCAGTCTATCCAAGATTTAAAGGAGCTGAATTCTCCCCAATCTGATGGTTTATGTAATCAGGAGGAAGAGACTCTTCAGCGGGCCCTTAACCGAGTGTATGAAACTAATATCTCATGGTTAAAGGCAGAGTTGAAAGATTGCAAGGTTGATGCAAAAATAAAAGGTGAAGAAAATAAGGCATTCAAGGCTGAATTGTTAGGCTGGGTAGATAGATGGCGGGAGGCAAACTTGAAGAAACGTAGATATAAGGAAGCCAAGAAGGTTGTAGTGATAATGAATACTCATTTGCTTGAGCAGGTTAAATAGCAAAAACTTGAGATTTTAAAACTTAAGGTTAGGCTTTCTGAAGCAAGGAGGGAAATCAAATTGCAGATTAAAAATTGACATATGCTTTGTTTTGGTTTTGATAGGTAAATACTATAATTTAATGAACATACCTACAGGATCGGAAATTCTGTAGGAATGCTTTATTCTATTTTGTATTATTTCTTGTTATCATTAATTTAATGAGAATTAATATTTGCATTGTTGATTGTCACAGGTGTACCTATGATACGAATGATTTGAATTAAATGGAATGATTCTGCTGACTATTATACATCTTCGAGGCTGCTTTATAGGAGGAGAACAGTTTTTGCATTGATAGCTGGCATATATTCTGGAAGGTCATGTTTTGTTTGCTTCGTTGGAGGCTCATATTTGCCAGGTGCTTCTTTTGGTGTCAATTGAATTATATCAACAAAAGAAAGAATATAGGGAGAGTCATGAGTTATCTTAGCAACTGTAAAGAAGTTGTTTTTACTATTTTTGTAAATAAATCCTAGAATAACTCGAAGACAGTTTTACTTTTCATGTATATAAGTTCCAAACAATTTCTGGATGAGGGTCGATGGAGTTCTAGAGAAAAAACTTATTGAAATATTATACAATTTCTAGTTTGATCGCTCTACTGGAGTTTTATCTTCGTGGATGATTGTGACTGAATTTCTTAAACTGGTATCTTTGTTTTGTTACCATTTTCTGAAACATAAATACATATTTCGATATACTACTTTCTCATTATATACTTATGCAATTGTACTGTGATATAATTGTATAAATTATCTGAAAGTTACTCTATTTGCACAATATTAATATTTGATTAAGTATTACTGAATCTTTTACTCAATATGTTATTGGTAACTGTGATTTAGTAATAGTATATTTCATATTTATTTCTAATAGCATTTGTGTGTCTACAATGATTTCATAAATGAATACAATCTTTTGATTCAAATATTTGGTATTGAACATTGGTTATCAATTAATACATCATAAAAGAATTAATTAAAATAGTTTTCTATTTTAATTTTTCTGTTTTGTGCATATTCAGCAAAGCAATTCTTATGATAATTTCTTGTGATATTTTTATCTGAGATATTATCATTTTTATTCTTTGTTATTTTAAATGATTAATTTAGTCTTCCAAGTTGCTCTCAGCTGAGATGGGTTAGGACAAAATAATTAAATAGTTTAGTTTAATTTTCAGGTTAAATTTTTAATGGTTCTTAGTTAGGTTTTTATTTAAATTATTTTGTTAAATTTCTGAAATAATCATTAGATATAAAATCCAAAAAAAAAAACAAGAGACTTTCTTTAGGAAAGCACATTAGGTTAGATTAAATTTAGAAACTAACTTTAGGATTCATTTTGACACAGTAGATTAACTTAAGTTACATTTTTGTTGAATTTTATAATTCTCCTTAAGAGAATAAATTCAGCTGGTAGTAGGACCATAACCTACGAGGTATTGCCATCCCAAACACACCGGGAGATGTTCTAAGCCACTTGTGTGGGATTTATCTCCTTAAGTTGGCTAGGTCATAAAATTAGGCCAACAAATGGTGCTAGAAGGAGGGCCAGTCAATGATTAATGGCTGTTAAATCTAAAGACAAACTTTCAACCAGTCAACAACCTCCAGTACAGTCTGATTCACAAGCTGAATTCAGTAGTTCTCCATTTAGTGAAACTGTCAAGAATATTCTTGAACATAACACAACCTCTTACACTCCTGAGCAAAATATCAGAGTTTTAGCAGAAACATGTAGAATCCTTACAAGAGCTTACGCTCGTCAAACTGGTGTATCACCTATAGATTACGGATTTCCTCGAAGACAGCAACATCATACTCAATCAACTCAAATTGAACCAGAATCAACAGACACTGATATTGTGTTAACTGGTACTCTAAATCCTCGAATTAGAACACAACCTTAAGGGATCACTAGAATACGTACTGCACCTGGTCTCCTTAATCTAGGAGGTTTTGGTCAACCATCGTCTCCTCCAGATTCTCCGCCTAACTTTCCCAAACCTTTTAATCAAGACAGTTCCTCAGATTCAGAAGAGAAACCTATGGCAAGAAATCAACCAAATCCACCAACCCCATGGCTAAGGACAGCTACTGTAGTTGTACCTGGTGCACAATATGCATTACCAAAACACCAGATAAGCTTCTTCCGAAGTTTAATCCAGATAACAAAGAGTCAGTTGAAGGACACGTAGACAAACTCATTTTAGGTGTTCAAATGATGAACGTTCAACATGAAGACGTATTTTGTCATCTTTTCCCATTAACTTTTGAAGGTAGAGCATCAACTTGGTATTTCTCATTAGTCCAAGGTTCAATTACCAATTGGGCAGATTTCAATAAAGCTTTCCTAGACAAGTTTGGTGAAGACAAAACACCTGTAGCTTTAGCACTCGAGTTGTCCCGAATCAAAATGGAAACCAAAGAAAGAGTCAAAGACTTCAATCAGAGATTCTTGACATTGAAAAATAAAATTCCTATTGCATCTCAACCACCCGAGGACATTATTATTGAAAAATTTGCTTCAGCTTTTCCAAAGTACTTAGGGATGTGGGTTAAACAAGCTGGTAAGACAACACTGTCGAAACCTTTGAAGAGGCCATAAAAGTTGAAAAAAACTCTATGTCTTATGAGCCTGAACGAAGCGGGAAGGTTGATACTTTCCCTCGTAAGAAAATTGAACGATCCAATGTGGATAAAGATAAGGCATACGATGTTGAACAACTGCATAATGCAGTTCGAGCATTGACCAATGAAGTAACAGGGTTGAAGAAAACAAATTCTGAAAGTTCTTCTTCAAGAGGATACTTTAGAAACCAATTTAGGCCAAATCCTACTGCTAATAATAAACCAAGTTTACCTCCTAATGTGGCTGTTCAAGAGGAAATTTTTAACACTATTCGAGCACTTTTGTCATTATCTGAAACTTCTTCAAATCAGGAAACAATTGCAGATCTTGAGGAAGAAGAACAACCTAAAGTTGAAGAAGAATTGCTAGAACCACAACAGTTGAATGGTCATTTCTAGGATAGTCTAGCAAAGGATTCTGAAAGTAGAAGTCCTCCTTCTGGGCAGCATGCTTATAACACGAGAAATAGGACATCTACAAATACTCTTGGTGCTTCAACAAGTTCCACTCCAAGTAAAGATAACAATAATCAACAATCTACTAAACAAACTCAACCTTCTAAGAATACTCAATCTACTCAAACTTTGCCTAAGTTACATTTGCAGTATGACATAATTGAAGATCTGAAAAAGTTGCCTGCAAACATTAGCATGTATGATTTATTGCAAATCTATCCCATGCCCAATGGTCCTATCATTACTTCTACCATGCGTTCAGTAGCCCCTATTGCTCAACAACATGTAGTTGTTAATAACTCAAACAATGACTTAACCTTTAATGACAAAGGCAAAGCAGCAGATGATAAATCATCACTGATTGGAAAGAATTCAATATCTACAAATCCTCCATTTCTTCTCACCTTCGAAATCTTTAACAGAAACGTTCATAATTGTATGGTCAATTCTGGAGCCTCTACTAACGTAATGCCTTTGTCAGTTTGTCGATGGTTGAATGCTAAATATGTTCCTTCAGAGTCACAGATTACTCAACTTGATAGAACTAATGTAAGGGTTTTAGGAGAAATGAAATATGTTTTGATTAGGCTTGCTAGTAATCCTTCTATCTTTCAGATTGTTGATATTGTAGTTTTCGATATCCTAGATGCTTATGGATTATTTCTCAGCAAGGATTGGTCACAAAAAATGAATGGATTTTTCACCACTGATTGGCCAACTTTGTGGCTTCCTAAAAATGGAAAAGCAAACCAAATCAAAATAGGCAAGGAGAGATATCTGAAGCATACAGTTACAAAAATGAATGACCCAAATGAGCCACTTTTGTTTTCAGATTCTATAATGGGAAATTACATGTTTGAACTTGGTTTTGGAAATTTCAAATCTGAAAATTCTGCTTTTTCTGATAAAAAACAACAATCTAAAATTGTAAATGTCACCACTATTCAGCAAGAATCTTTGTCTAAAGATATTGTAAAAATGTAGATAAATCTGATTATGTACATATTGTTGAAATCAAGGTAGTTGCAAATAGTTCTACTTGGACATTGTACTTTGACGGGTCAAAGTCAAAAGAAGGAGCAGGTGCTGGTTGCTTGCTAATTGACCCTAAAGGAAACAAAACTTGTATAGCATGTAGGCTTGAATTCGATTGTGCAAATAACACTGTAGAATATGAAGCACTAATTTAGGGTTTGAAGAAAGCGATTGATTTGGATATCAAAGTGCTAGTTGCATATGGTGATTCTGAAAGCATTGTCAGACAGGTAAGAAATTCAATACACTACATTTCTGAGCATTTGCAAAACTATCAACGTGAGGTATGGAATCTCATTTCTTAGTTTGATGCATTCAACATTAATTCCATTCCTAGGTATCAAAACCAAGAGGCTGACTTATTAGCAAATGTTGCATCAAGACTAATACCATCAGAAAATTTTCCGTCTGATTTCTTTTCAGTAGAATTGATTTTCAGACCTTCCATACCAGATAATATCATTAACTGGTGCATTTTTTATGATGATGCGTAGATTCTGAACTTTCTTACGAATGAGGACACATTCAAGGATTCAACCATTGACGAGATTACTCATGACAAAATTTTGCGGGACTTTACGGTAATACATGATTTTTGTTCAATTGAAAAGGCTATGGAGAAGGTAAAACCAATTCCTAACTTAGTTTTACGGTTGGAGAAGTTTTACAATTTGCATGATAAATTTAAAGCAGTTCCCAATTGCAAAACTAATAGTTCATAGCCCAAATATGAAATGGTAAACCGTGGGACAGAATCTGATCCACAAACTGTTAACTTAGGGATAGATTGCACCCAATCTTAAAAATCAGCATTTATCAAGTTATTCAAAGAATTTAAAGACGTGTTTGCATGGACGTATGACGATTTGAAAACATTCAATCTGAAAATCATGCAGCATATTATCCCTATGAAACAAACATCTAAGCCTTTTCAATGGAAGCTTAGAAAATTTCATCCAACTCTTGAACCATCAATTAAGAAAGAGTTGAACAATCTCTTAGCTGCCAGGATTATTTTCCCAATTAGACATACTCAATGGGTAGCTAATTTGGTTCCAGTTAGGAAGAAATATGGTGATATTAGACTTTGTGTTGACTTTCGCAATCTTAATAAATCCTCCGAGAAAGATAATTATCCAGTTCTACCCATGGAACAAATTTTACAAAAGGTTTCAGGTGCTGAGATGCTGTCATTACTTGACGGTTTCTCAGGATACAATCAGATTATGGTTTCCCCTGAAGACCAACTCAAAACAACATTCAAAACTCCATGGGGAACATATGCTTACCGAAAGATTCCCTTTGGGCTAATCAATGTTGGGGAAACCTTTCAAAGAGCAATGGATATTGCTTTTGGAGGATTAATTAAACATTTAGTGGTTGTCTATTTAGATGATGTTACCGTATTTTCTAAACACAGACCTGATCACATTTCACATCTTAGAAAAGTGCTTGAACGTTGTAGAAAGTATGGGGTTTCTTTAAATCCTAAGAAAACGATATTTATTGTTAGACAAGGTCTTTTGTTAGGTTGTGTGGTGTCAAAACATGGGATCATGATTGATCCTGAACGTACCCAAGCCATTTCAAAAATAACTCTTCTTTCAAACTAAAAGGCAATGCAATCATTCCTTGGAAAGATAAACTTCGTTAGAATATTCTTCCCAGTTTTTCAGAAATTATTCGTCCACTACAAAAGATGATTAAGAAAGATTTTGTTTTCAACTGGGGACATACTGAAAAAGAATCATCCCAGAGAATCTTAGAAGCAATTTTAGAAGCACCTAGTTTACTAAGCCCAGATTTTAGCAAAGACTTTATATTGTATACTTTTGCTTCTGATATCGCATATGCAGCAGTCTTAACCCAATTGAATCAACAGAATAACGAAGTACCTATTTCTTTTATGAGCTCAAATTTCAAAGTTGTTGAACTTAACTACCATGAAGTTGACAAACAGGCTTTTGTTGTTTTTAAAGATGTCAAATACTTTCGTCCATATTTACTGAAATCAAGAACCAAGGTAGTTGTTCCATTTCCTACTGTAAGAAATCTGCTGGTACAAAAGGATTTAGGAGATAAACGAGCCCCGTGGATGATAACTCTCCAAGAGTATGACCTGGAAATTAAACCTTCAACTGTGGTAAAGGGCCAAGGATTGTGTAAGCTTGTTGCTAAAGCAGCTCATTTGCCAAACAAAGAGTCCGAAATGATCATTGATGAAACTTTGCTAGTCAGGGAAATTTACTTTTATCCTCCACCACAAGACTCTTGGTATTCAAATTTAAGAATTCTTCTTGAAACAGGAGGTGCTCCTGAGCATCTAGAACCTAGGAAAAGGAGAGCACTTAGGCTGAAATCAACACCTTATCTGTTGATTGATAATACTCTGTTTAGAATAAATTCAGATGGTGTATTGCTACGCTGTTTAGACAAATATGAAACCGAGACAATCATGAGGGAATTTCATTATGGCCCTGCAGGTGGCCATTTTGGAGGAGAGACTACCGCTCACAAAATACTTAGGGCAGGTTACTATTGGCCCACGTTATTTCAGGATTCTTATGCCTTTGTGAGAAAATGTCTAGAATGTCAAACTGTTGCAGGTAGGGTGGAGAAACCTGCCTTTCCTTTGCAGCCAGTTACAGTAGATAGATCATTTCAACAATGGGCTCTCGATATTGTCGGTCCTATTAACCCACATTCTTCTGTTCAACACAAGTATATCATTACCACAACTGATTATTTTACCCGATGGGCATAGGTTGTATCTTTACAAGTTGTGAACACCAATCAAGTAATTTTATTTCTTGAATCTTTTATCATTACACGTTTTGGTGTTCCAGATTCGCTTGTGTTTGATAATGCCTCATACTTTTCTTCAATTGAATTAACTCAGTTTGCATTAGAAAAGGGCATAAGGGTTAGATATTCAACAAGTTATCATCCTCATGGTAATGGTTTATCTGAGTCAACTAATAAGAATCTATTGAAAATTCTCAAGAGGACCCTTTCAATTCATCATCGTGATTGGCACACAGTTTTGTTCAATGCATTATGGGGAGACATGGTTACACGTAAGTCTTCGATTGGTAATTCACCTTTCTTCTTGGTCTCTAGTACTGAAGCAATTTTTCCACCAAATTTATTTTTTCCTTCTCTGCAATTAGCCCAATCGGTTTAGGATGAAGATTGTCCAGTCTTAGAAAAGAGAATTAATACTCTGTTAAAATTAGAAGAAGAAAGAAATAAGGCTAAGCAACATTTTGTCAAGCATCAACAAATTGTCAAGTCATGGTTCTATCCATCTTCTAGTTCTAACTGAGAATTTCAAGTTGGTGATTTAGTACTCAAATGGGATAAGGATCATGAGGATAAGGGACAACACAATAAATTCCAACATCTTTGGTTAGGTACATTCGTCATTGCTGAGAAGTTAGGTCCTAGCACTTTTCGTCTCCAAAATTTGCAAGGTCAACCAGAAACTTTTCCTGTGAATGGTTTGATCCTTCCTTTATCAAATTGTATTATCAGTCATCTATTAAAAGTATATTTATCATCTGCAAAGATTATAAAGTCTGCTCCATGCATAATTATCTATAATTCATTGGAGTTTGATTGGTGAATAGGAGGTCTCATCATGAACTGAACTATCATGATCATCAGTTTTATTAGGAATAACATCATTTTTTATTACCAGGGTGATGGCTCTTGATCATATGATCAAGAGACAGGAGGTCTCATCATGAGCCTACATGTTTATCTTTGATAAAACTCATGAATGATGCTAGTAATATCAAGTTACCATGCTTGGACAGTAGTCTTCAGTTAAAGTTTAATGGAAAACCAATAAATCTTTTATAATTGGATCCGGTCTTGAAAGCTTTTCAGAGAAGTGAATAGATTTATCTTTATACTGATGGTGCAGGTTACATTTATACTGAGTACTTTTTTTTGACAGGGAAATTTTCAGCTTGTCTATAACCAAATCTTTATCAACATAAATGAAGATAATTCTGAAAGTATTCGCAGGTGTGAATTTAGTACGGGTTCTTGTTAGTTTTTCATAAATTTCAATCTAATCTAGGATCTTAACTGAGAGAATAACATGTACAAAATATTTACAGCATATCTACAGCATATCAATCATGGACACAATAATGCAAGCACACAAGAGACACAGAGTTTCACCGAGGAAAACCAAGAAGGTGAAAAACCCCGCAACTTCCTCTGAGATAGATAGAGCAATGATACAACCAATGTACAATAGATAGTATTCTCCTAGCAGATAATCCTCCTCCTCACAAGTGTGCCACTTTATGAGAGAGATAGAAGTGAGTAATTAGTGATCAAATAGAGATCTCCCGATCTCTATTTATACTTGTCCTGTCATACCCAATAAACCAATAGGGATGACTTGTCTAGATTAGCCTAATAACCCATGGTTACATTAATCTGGGCCGACCCCACACTTGGTGGTCTAATAACCCATTTACCCACATGACTCATACAGGGATGACCCCATCAAGGTGGTCTAATAACCGATCAAGTATAAGTTACGACACTTATAATATAAATGACGACACTTCCATACAGAGGAATAACACATCTCTATAGGAGTACAATATACATAGATGAAATACATAGGTGAAATACATTCCGAAGTTACATATACATCAACACTCCCTCTTAACTAGGAAGGTATTTCTCAACATAGATCTACTAGCACAATTATTCTTCTCTAGATCATAATCAACGAATCGTCATCCTCGAATCATCGTCATCGTCACGGCCGTTGCTATCTCAATCAATCTCTGAATCTACTTGTCATAGGAAGTTCTACAGAGCCAGTCCTTTTTCGTACTGGATGTAGGCCCACCACTTGCAGGTCTTCATCATCACTGACCATACTGTGGAATCCTCAGGACTTATTACTTGCTTCAACAAAACCTAGTAAGAGCATCCCAGGACTGATTACGAGCACACTACTCAACCTATCGGATCTCCCAGGGAGCTATTACATGTGACCAAGCAAAACCTAGCAAGAGCATCTCAGGACTGATTACGTGCCCAGCACAACCTGCAAGATTTCCCAGGGAGACATTATATGCTACCAAGAAAAACCTAGCAAGAGCATCTCAGGACTGATTACATGCCCAACACAACCTGTAAGATCTCCCAGGGAGAAATTATATGCCATGGACAAAACCTCGCAAGAGCATTTGCCAGATCTCCCAGAGAGCTATTATATGCCAGCGGCAAAACCTAGCAATAGCATCTGTAAATCCCCTAGGGTGCTATTATATGTCCCTCCAAGCAAAACCTCTAAAGAGCATTTTCCAGATCTCCCAGGAAGCTATTATATGCCAGCAAAACATAGCAAGAGCATCTACAAATCTCCTAGGGCGCTATTAAATGCTAATTTGCACAACCTGTTCCATGGCCACAGAGTATCATCATGATACTCACCATACATCATCCTAATATACACATGATCATCCTGATCATCATCACTACATCATCTTGATGCATGTCATCTGGAGCAACATCCTGAAGCTCATCATCTATGATCATCCTGATCATACAATGCATCCATCTGATGCATACACAGTACCTTCCTGATACATATCATCATACATGATCTACCTAATCATACAATGTATCCACCTGATACATATACAAACACATGATCCACCTGATCATACCTGATACATATCAACATACATGATCTTCCTGATCATACAATGTATCCTCCTAATAAATCTACAGATACATACACATGATCCAACTGATCATATCCAACATCCAACATGATGCATACATACATACATATAAATGATCCAACTGATCATATCCAACATCCAACATGATGCATAAATATATAAATGATCCAACTAATCATATCCAGCATCCAACATGATGCATACATACATATATAAATGATCCTGTTGATCATACAGAGTAGAAACTAGAACATCGTCCTGATGCTAATCATCCAGCGCTTATATCCACAGCCATGGGAAGGATCCTCCTCTCACCATGCTTGGAATGGCTCTATCAAATGTGTCCATCACTTCTTCCTTGAAGTGTCGTCAATCTGAAGAACACCAAGCCTCGCTCTGAAGTACTCGAACTTCACTCTGGCTAGTGGTTTCATCAACACATCTGCAACCTGCTCATCTGTCGCAACATACAGGAGCTTCATTGCTCCTCTCTACACCATATACCTGATATAGTGATATTTGATCTTAATGTGCTTCGACCTATCATGGAACACCGGGTTCTCAGACAACTTCACACAACTCTGGCTGTCATAAAAGATACCAGTAGCCTCCAGCGGGAGATCAAATAACTCAGACAGTAGCTTCCGGAGCCATACTGCATCACAACTAGCCGAACAAGCTGCAACATATCTGCTTCGGTTGTACTCAGTGCTATGCAGGACTGCTTCCTACTAAACCAAGAGATCACACCTGATCCCATACTGAAGCAACACCCAGAAGTGCTCTTCCTATCTGCAACACTGCCTACCCAATCTGAATCAACATAAACCTCCAGGTTAAACTTTTGATTCAACTCATACTTGAGCCCATAGTCAACTGTACCCTTAAGGTACCTCAGAATATGCTTTGCAGCTATCAGGTGAACACCTATGGGATCTGTCAGGAACTAGCTCAATGTGTTCACCGCAAAGCAAATATCTGGTCTCGTATTCATCAGGTACATCAAGGACCCAATCATCTGATGATACACTATGACATCAAACGGATCAAATGAAGCATCGCACAGAAGCTTCAGGTTCGATTCCATAGGTGTGGCCATGGCCTTGCAATCCATCATCCCAAACCTCTTCATGATCTCCACTGCATACTTCCCTTGTCCAAGGAAGATTCCATATGCACTCTTCCACACCTCCATACCAAGAAAGTAGTGCATCATACCCAAGTCCTTCATCTCGAACTCGGCAGCAAGCTTCCTCTTCGTGTCGGCAATCAATCTATCCTCACCTGTTACAAACAGGTCATCCATATACAATAGTAGTATCACTGGATTACCTTCCTCAACCTTGTAGTAAAGGTTGGAATCCGATTTACTCTTGGTAAAGCCCAAACTGGATAGAAAGCAATCTATCCTGCCATACCAGGTCCTGGTTGCCTGTTTCAAACCATACAGGGCTTTATTCTGTTTGCACACATGTGACTCTCGGTCATGTGTCTCAAATCTGAGTGGTTGCTCCACATACACTTCCTCTTCGACTACACCATTCAAGAAAGCTATCTTGACATCCATTTGGTGTATCTTCCATTTCATCACTGCAACAAGAACAAGTGCTGATCTAATGGAAGTGTTCTTGGCGATAGGCGTAGAAGTCTCTTCATACTCAATCCCTCTTTCTGGGAGAAGCCACGAGCTACAAACCTCGCTTTGTATTTCTCCATGCTACCATCTGCAGCATGCTTGATCTTATAGATCCATTTGGAAGTCACAACAAACTTACCTTCAGGTCTTGGGACTGCATCCCAAACATCATTCTTCATGATCGACTGGTACTCCTCGATCATGGAATTCTTCCTGAATCCTGGGAACTTCAATATATTCAATATCTTCAATAAATAACTTTGTTGCTAAAACAAATGTTGTAGTCCTTCTTTTGTAGGTGCTCATATACGATCTTTCCTACAAAACAAATTAAATTGCATGATTAGAAACTTTTCATAGTTTTCAGAACAAATTCTTACACATAAAGAAATATGGCATACAGTCATGCAATTATTTTAGCCAATGCTTCAATACAACATTCATCCATATCCTGTAACTTTCTAGATGCCTTCCAATCTCTACCAGAACATTGTTAAGAGTTTTGCACTACTCTCAACATGTCAGCAAAGAGATCTCATTCTAGATAAGTAGCAATGGAATGTTGTACAGTGCCATAGGCCACTTACCCATTACATGCATATTAGTAGTATGTCATTCATTAATGCAATTATTCTAATATTCCAAAATACACAGCCTAATTCTAGGAACATCAGTATATACATCATTGAACAATATTATTTAAACAATCAAATATGCAAGAAATGATAATTCAAATACTTATCTTTGTTTGTTTGTTGGTTTGACTCCCTCTCAGTCTTTGCTTCCTTTCTACAACTCCATTCTGATGTGGATTGTGAGAAGTGGTCAACTCCCTCTGAATATCTGCATCCTTGCAGAAACTACTGGAGTGTGCTCCCTCTTGATCTTTGCTTCCTGGATTACCTGTCCTTGAACTTATATCCATCCTCAATCACTATGCATGCTTACAAGTATCATTATTGTAGTATCCTCGAGATCTCATACATAATCATTCATTTATTAGTATAATCTCAATACTATCAGAAACACAATAATCTTAAACATGTATAGTAATGATCATTTTAAACATAGATAATAAACATTAGTATTCAAGGTTTATATAGGACTCTTCTGGTTAGTCATATCATCAATTAAAGTAAGAAACATAATATGCCTAAACCCATGATTACTCAAACCTATAACTTCATGAATAATTATAATCAATCATGCCAAGTATACTTATACAAGATATCCTAACACAAGGTAGGATTTTAACTTGATATAGGAAAACATACCTGGATTAGCATGTTAGCTAGCCATGTCTAACATACCTGCATAATGTCTTCTTGTTCTCTTCAATGACTTGTGCTAGTAACCTGCATATCTCATAGGTTAACCATTATAGAACCAAGTTATACATACCTCATAAGTAGATCTTCTATGTGATCCATGGCAATAGATGAACCTTTGTCTTCATGTCACCATGGTCATATGTTCTTGAACTAGAACATGATTTGTCTTTCTTGATGTACCTTTCATGTTAGTGGACAACATCAACCTCATACAACACCACAATGCATTAGTACAATCATAAGTGTCAAAACCCTAATCAATGAATATCTTCTATCGTGCATTTTATTAAGGTGATATGACAAGTCTAAAGTTAATCAAGATTGTACTAACCTTAATGAAGACAAACATACCATAAACTTAATCATGAACAGATCTCGAAACATACCTGGATAAGTCATACCTATTGAGATTGCTTGTAATCTTCCTATGTAAGGCCTTAGACTTATCTCCCTTTGAAACTGGAACTTCTTCACTTATGCAGGTGACCAATCCATTTTCTTCTAGGATTAACCCAATCCACTTGATTTGTAGAAACTAGATCTGGAGCTGGATTAGGGTTTGTTAGGGAAACCCTAAAAATTCAAACTTTGAATTTCAAACTTCTGAAAGGATAGAAAGATGCACCTTGATGAGCTGATCAACCTGGTATACTCAGAATTTGAGAACTGCAAAGTTTCACCCCTTAAAATTGCCTTTGAAACTTTCGGATCTTCTAGACAGGATCCTGAACTAGGGTTTGATAAAGCCTGCCCTTCTACCAAACCAAAAGGTTCGATCCAAATCTCTAAACTTTGATTTTTCTGAGGATCTTCCAGCCATGGTCAAAGACTTCAAAAATTCCAACTTTTGCAAAAGCCCTAATTTTCCACTTTTCCGATCAAAGTCCCGAACTAGGGTTTGATCAAGCCCGGCCTTCTACCCAACCAAAAACTTTGATATTGGTCTTTAAATTTTGATTTTGATGAGTACCATTCAGCCATGATTCCATTTACAAAAATACGAACTTTCTCCGAAACCCTAATTCCTGGAGCCATGAATAAAGGTGCTCAAAATCCAATTCTATTTTGACAAAAATATGCACCTGATTTTTTCTGGTGTAACTTTGAAATTACGAATCCACAGGGTCTAAAACTTCTACCTGTGTTAGCCCGACCTGTCATCTTTCCAACCCCATAGGTCTGGCCTTAATTGGATTCTCTGAGAGAGAGTTATGCCAAGTGTCGCAACGTGACCTATTTATGGGATAAAATAGGAGAGCAAACTTGTACGGAGTGCCATGTATCACTGGTTCATTTTCGGCCTCTGAACCTTTGGCTTGTGAAAGTACAGTCCATGCCCTACTTGTCACTTTCTACGAAATTTCATTTGGAGCTTCCTAGCCCAAGTTATGACCTTTTTTCCTAGGTCACCTGTTTATGACTCAGATCTGGAAGAGGCAGAAACCCTAGATTGTACAGATCATAAAACACAAAGTACAACGAATTAGAAGTTGGGCTTCGGACAAGGTACATGGGGATCTTATCTTCAACCTATAAGAGTTTCAGATCCTGAAACATCGCCGAAATGTATTTATAGCGAAAGTGCTACGATGACTGGTTTTTGCTATATCAAGCCCTAGCATCGCAAGTGCAACAAGTGTCATACATGCCATACCATGCCTTCTTTCAGGCTAGCTCTAATACCATGTTAGTTTTTCAAAAATTTCAATGTGATATAGGATCTTAACTGAGAGAATAACATGTACATCATATTTACAGCATATCTACAACATATCAATCATGGACACAATAATGCAAGCACACAAGAGACACAGAGTTTCACCGGGGAAAACCAAGAAGGTGAAAACCCCGCAACTTCCTCAGAGATAGATAGAGCAATGATACAACCAAAGTGAAAGAGATAGTCTTCTCCTAGCAGATGATCCTCCTCCTCACAAGTGCGCCACTTTCTAAGAGAGATAGAAGTGAGTAATGAGTGATCAAATAGAGATCTCCCGATCTCTATTTATACTTGTCCTGTCCTACCCAATAAACCAATGGGGCCGAATTGTCTAGCTTAGCCTAATAACCCATGGTTACATTAATCTGAGCCGACCCCACACTTGGTGGTCTAATAACCCATTTACCCACATGACTCATACTGGACCGACCCCATTAAGGTGGTCTAATAACCCATCAAGTATAAGTTACGACACTTATAATATAAATGACGACATTTCCGTATAGAGGAATAACACATCTCTATAGGAGTACAATATACATAGATGAAATACATAGGTGAAATACATTCCGAAGTTACATATACATCAACACTGCATATCTCATAAGTTAAGCATTGTAGAACCAAATTATACATACCTCGTAAGTAGAGCTTCTATGTGCTCAATGGCTATGGATGAGTCTTTGTCTTCATGTCACCATGGTCATATGTTCTCGATCTAGAACTTGATTTGTCTTTCTTGATGTACCTTTCATGTTAGCAGACAATATCATCCTCATACAACACCACAATGCATTAGTACAAACATAAGTGTCATAACCCTAATCAATGAATGTCTTCTATCATTTACATACATTCATATTTTTACGAAGGTGATAAGACAAGTCTAATATTAATCAGGATTGTACTAACCTCAATAATATGAAGACAAACATATCATAAACTTAATCATGAACAAATTTCAAAACATACATGTATCTCCTCAAGTCATACCTATCGGGATTGCTTGTAGTCTTATTTTGTAGGGCCTTAACCTCATCTCCCTCTAGAACTAGAAATTCTTCACTTATGTAAGTGTCCAAATCATTCACTTCTAGGATTAACTCAATCCACTTTGATTTGCTGAGACTAGATCTGGAGCTGGCTAGGGTATGACAGAGAAACCCTAAAAATCCAAAGTTGGAATTTCAAACTTCTGTCTTGACAAAGAGATGCAAATGACTGAGGCGAGCAAGCTGGTGTGATTAGATTTTGAAAACTCCAAAAATTGACCCCTTAAAATTGACCTGCGAGTTTCAGATCTGCAGCTTCTGTCAAATTCTGGTTTTCTAGTCAAAATCCCGAACTAGGGTTTGATAGATCCCGGGGTTCTACCCAACCAAAAACTTCGATGTTGGCCTCTAAATTTTGATTTTGATGAGGAGCATCCATCCGTGGTCTCAGATTCAAGAAATTCCAACTTTTTTAGAAACCATAATTTCCCGCAGCAGTGACAAACCAAAAATGAAAGTGCTCAGAATCCAATTCTGTTTGGACAGAAACATATGCCATATTGTTTCTGATGTATCTCTGAAATTTTGGATCCTCAAGGTCTGAAACTTTGGCTTGTGGTAGAATGACATATCATCTTTCCAACCCCACATATTTGAGCTCAAATGGATTCTCTGAGAGAGAGATATGCCAAGTGTCGCAACGTGACCTGTTTATGGGATGAAACAACATAGCAAAATTGTACGAAGTACCACGTGTCACTATTTCAACTTAGGCCTCTGAACCCCAGACCTGTGAAACTGCGGTCCGTTCCCTAATTGTCACATTTTATGGAATTCCATTTGGATCTTCCTAGCTTGAGATATGACCTTTTTTCCTAGGTCACCTGTTTAGGACTGCAATCTGGAAGAGTCAGAAACCCTAACTTGTATGGATCATATCTCACAAAGTAAAATGAATCTAAGGCTTTCCTTTAGACACAAGGTACATGGACATTTCATCTTCGACCTGTAAAATTTTCAGATCCTGAACCCTCGCCAAAACGGATTTATAGCAAAAGTGCCACGATGACTGGTGTTTACTATACCAAGCCCTAGCTTCCAATTTGTCGCAAGCGCAACAAGTGTCATAAATGCCATACCATGCCTTCCTTCATGCTAGCTCTGATACCATGTTAGTTTTTTAGCATTTAATTCAACCTGATCTAGGATATTGACTGAGAGAACAACATGTACATGATATCAAACATAAGAGACAAGAGACACAAAGCATTTCACCGTGGTAAACCAAGAAGGTGAAAAACCATGCAACTTCCTCAGAGATAGAATGAGCATCAATACAAAGATCACAAAGATCAAACCCCAAAACAAGAGATAGTCTACTAGTAGAAACTCCTCCTCCACTTGTACGCACTCCTCCTCTCTCTCACTAATGCAAAGTGAGTGAGTTTGTGAATGAATAAACAAGAGAGTCACAATCTCTATTTATACTTTACTTCACTTGACTTTTAACTCTAACTAGGTCGGCCCCAACTTAACCACTTAACATAATGCTGACTGGGCCGACCCCACTAGGGGACTTAAACACCCCATCACAACTTACTCTGGGCCAACCTCCCTTAGGAGAGTCTAATAACCCACTACCACTTGAAACTGGGCCGACCCCACTAGGGTGGTCTAATAACCCTTTAACCCACATGACGCATAAAGGGCCGACCCCACCAAGGTGGTCTAATAACCCTTTAACCCACATGACTCATACAGGGCCGACCCCACCAAGGTGGTCTAATAACCCTTTAAACCACATGACTCATACAGGGCCGACCCCACCAAGGTGGTCTAATAACCCATCAAATATAAGTCACGACACTTACAATATAACTTGTGACACTTGCAAGTACAAACGACGACACTTCCAATCAGAAGAATAACATCTTCGTTGGGGATACAATAAAGTAAAAATGTAATACATACAATATACAAGTGGATATCTTTCGAAGTTACAAATACATCAACATGCACACACATACGCAAATCATTAGTAACATCATCATATAAATCCTCTAGCTATCATATATGCTATGAAGTATAAAAAAATGGTACTGCACAAATAAATAGATACATACCATCTGGTCCCCATGCCTAGCCTGGAGGTCGTGGCAGCTCTGCATCCCCTCTGTAGTCCATCCCTACATAGGGATAGTCCGCAATCATCACTGGAAACTATCGCCACTGTGTAAATATCTCTCGTGTGAATAACCAACCCATTAGTCCCCCTCACTGTGAATCATCATCTCTCGCCATCGCCTCATCCTCGGCTCAGTAGGTCCATCGTCACGTACTTCTCTATGCATTTGCAGCGTCAGTACTCACTCAAAGAAAAATGAGCACACAAATGAAGGGAAACAAAAATCCCCTCCAGTACAACTCATCTTGTTCAGATCCCGCCGAACAACTGTCAAATACAGTTATACCTAGCCAAAATAGGTCCCTGCTAGGGCCTGCTCCACTAGCATCATCTGACCACCAGACACCCTGTGGGCAGGGAAAATTTTAAGAACTCCCCTTAAATTTCTAAGTATAATAAATGGGCGAATCCCCATGATATATAGGAAAATATGAAAGCTATTTTATTAATGTTTTATTATGTATATATAATTTTTTGGCGAATCTCTCATTGAACTATATAATCTTTTAAAATATTGGTGAATCTTTCACTAAATTATAAAACCTTGTAAAATCTTGGCGAATCTTTCACTAAATTATAAAACCTTATGAAGTCTTGGAAAATATTTTGGCAAGTTTCTCCTTGTAAATTCATGTCCCCCTACATGCCCAAATACACAACTATGAATCAATTCCCATCCCCTAGGCATGATGCCCCAAACACCCACAAAAAAGTTATTACCACATCGCCAATCACAAGCTTCACAATATCCATGTTTCTTGAAGAAACTTTGGATTTGAGGTGATGGGATTTAGAACTCTTCTAGATGCAAGTGGGTCTATATAAGACCTTACAGTAAATATCAACTGCCCTTCTCATGTGGACATTAAGCAACTTGCAAAGCAAGATTCAACTCATAAAATCTAGGCAAATGTAACTACTACTTCGATTTCCATGATTGGTAGAAGGTGAAAGAGCCCCTGGCAACTACCATTTTTGGAAATTGGGGGCGAATGGGAGCAACCTAGTGATTTTTGTGGGAGAATAGAGGTTTAAATCCATTTTTAGAGGGGCAAAATGGTTTTATCTTGGCTCCCCTTTTTAAATTCCATAGGGCTAACCTCCTTTTAATTAAAAACAAATAAATAAAATGTGGTCTAATAATACCTAATGGGTGTTTAATAAAAAATAGCCCATTAAAAATTTAAAACCCTAAATTTATCCTATGGGATAAGATTAGCCCCTAAAATTTTCCATGCCTATCGGGTGCTTTTGACCCCAGTACCTGCACTACTAATGCTGCTATGGCCCACGTCTCCAGACTCTCTATGTCATAGATCAATATAGCATTGTCATGTACATATGCCGATGCATAATAGTGTTGTTGTAGTATATCCTCCATCAAGACATCACTGGGCTTCCTCGGTTGTGTGTCCGTAATAACGCCCAACCGCGGGAGCCTCGTCAGAAAGTACACATATTTCAATGTAATATCCATCCCCTCCACCTGTATCACAAATTCCCCCATGCCGACATCCCAAAACTATGCTAATTTGTTCAGCAGTAACTTTGTTGTACGCATAGGGGGCACCCTGGAAAACTTCAGCAACCCACACCAAGCTAAAGTATCATGTACCTCCTGATCGTCATTGATGTCATCCAATATCCTCTCGAGCTCTCACTCTCGCTAGTTCACCCTCAGCATCCTGCGGACCCATTTCAAAACCCCCAATCAGTTTTGCGCAGAACCTCAATGTTCCCCCATGGCCAAAGCGCAGTCGTTGGGCAAAAAAGTGTGCCCAGAGCACACCTTTCTGCCCGACATGCATGATCTGGAGCACGCTTTTCCTTTTGAAAGGCGCACTCCAGGAGCACACATGTCTGGCCGATAAGCATGTTGTAGCATGACTTTCCCTTTGAAAGGCGCACTCTGGCACATTTGTTCCCTAGCCTAGCTCGATGAGGCCCCACAGATGCTCAAATCCAAAAAAAAAACCATGAAAATTGACAATAACAATGTCAAGACTTACCTAGAAGTCGAAGAAGTCAATTTCGTCGAACAGATTGAGAGAAATCACAAATTCCTTTTATGGGACCCTCCACACTCCTCGTAGTTCACACAATGAAAACAATATGTGGAAGGTGGGCTACCTTTCTATTTATAGCCTATTTTGGCCTATTTTCTCTATTTGACCATTCCAGAGTCCTCCGACCTCCATTTTTGCACCGTTCACACCGCCAGATTTAGAATTCCCTGACCGTGATGATTCTTGATACCATTTTTCGCTCTCACATCCTCTTTTTATGGTTGTTTCTCTCACGTCCCTCCACCTCGATTTGCATTCCCTCCACATCGATTTGCATGCCATCAAGTACGCAGGAGGTTCTCGGTACATTTTTATTTTTTTATCTATTGCAGCCTATTCACGAGCCCTTTTCTCCCTCTACACTACAGTTATTGTGTTATTTTTCTACCATTCCTCTCTCCACAAGGAGGCCCCATCAGTGTCCCCCCTCACCTTTTTTGTTGGTCCACTCATACCTCTACCCCACTTTGAATACTTCCTCCTTACCTGATTTTTATATCTGTTTGGTATACTTTTATCCCTTTTTCAGGCCAAGCAGCTCCTTTACGAAAAAGGAACTTAGGGATTTTATGTTAAGCTCTTTTCTGACTCCTTAAAGAATGAAAAGATCGTCGAGCAATATTGATTCCTTTCATGCTCGTTAAAGTATCTGAAAAGGCATCTATATGGTATAAGTTTAACCTTTTTTCGGACCTGGTAGACTAATTATGAAAAAGGAATATTGTAGTCGTGTTGGCTAGAAGAGTTCTCCATTGCATAATTTTATGCCTTTTTGGGCTTTGGGGACTAACAAACGAAAAAGAACCCCTTTGAAGTCTTCTTATTGCTTTCATACTCTCTAAAATTGAAAGCGACCACGAGTATTCACCATCCTGGGCTCGTATAAATCCACACAATGATATCTTCTCATCATCTCAGAGTCTTCTTATCACTTTCAGCCTCCTTAAAATTGAAAGCACCCACAAGCATGCTCCATCCTGGGCTCATACAAATCCACACAACGGTATCATATCGAGCACACTTCTATCCCTTCTTCGAGCTTGTTAAACCATGAAGAAGGCCCAAATGGTGCCACGACTGATCACATCTAGTCCCACCATTATGGAAGCACCCCTAGTATGGTCACCTTTCCTCAGATTATTCTGCAATGTGTCAGTCTTGGAGTCTCCTGATATCACTCATTAGTTCCCCCCTGAGTCTCCCACATTGCAGCCATAGTCTTTGACCCCTTAATATATGATCCCCTTCCCCGGAGGTCAGTTTCATATGCTTCCAGGTCAACCTTGCCAGCATAATCTAAACAAAGGAAGTTTGATTCCCCCCACTCTGTGACCCTCATACCCCTCCCCAGTATGTTAGTCTCACATCCAGTACTATCACATCTTGGTTGTACACCTCATGATCCTATCAAGGAATCATCATTTCCTTGGTAGTTTCAGGTCTCCCTTTGTCAACACCAACACATATATTCCAAAGGATAGACCCATAGGACCCTATACCTTGTCCCGAATCAGCTCCATCAGTGGTGAGTGCCTGCAGACCATTTAATATGAGTCCTTAGTGCCTCTTAGAATGGTTGTTTCTCACGTGATTGACTTCAACTCCTTTATCGCACCATTGATATTCATACAGGGTATTGGTCCCATCTTTTATTGGTCGAAGACCCTAGATGTCCCCTAACTCTAGCACGTTGGTGAGTCTATTCAGAACCCCTAGTTTTATGTTCATGTGGACATTCAGGCTGCATTGGCGATAGTGTTTGGAAGCCCTTAATTATGTGCTTCCTCCAGTATCCAGTTCAAATTTAGTTCAATGTACCATTGATATTTTGGCTCTTAGTCATTGAGTTCATATAGTTGTTGCATCAGTTGTTATGGTACAGCATTCAAGATGGATGCCATTGTTCCCACTTCCATCTCTTCAGATCAGTCATGTTTGGACCATGTGTATGTCCCAAACTTGTGTCCTTTCTGGACCATTATGATGTACACAACAATTCTCTATGTATTATTCAGGTCCCCTTTAGGCCTCCCCATTATTTGTATATATTGATACGAGCATGGGTATGCCTATCTCGTCCATATATTTGATATTATATGTTCCTCATCCATTATTGAGGTGATGTATTTCCATTTATATCCCTTGCATTTTGTATGAAGCACTTGTTTCGGTCTCCAACTAGTTTCTGCTCTTCACGACCGCCATCCTCACACCCTTAGAAAAAGTCAGAACATATGATGTCTATCGGCCATACGATGAGCTCCTTCCCTCACACATCAAGGGGCAATCTATTAACACCCAAAAAATGTTCACCTAGCTCATTCCCTTAGTCACATGACCCATTTATCCCTGTTTCCTACATATTTGGCCTCCAAACACCCAAAAGTCCCTAATTTGGTAACAAAATGGCAACAAAACATTATTTCCCTCATCAATTAATGAAATCTCCCAAAAAAGGGTCAAAATCCCCCCCCCCAAAAAAAAAAAAAAAGTAAAAGGGGAAATAGTCAAAATAAAAGGAAACGGAGGGAAACCATCAAATACCACCAACCAATACTAGTGGCTTTCCAATACCATGATACAATACACCACCATCCAAAATTACAATAAAAAGGTGGTGAAGGCCCCCCATTTCACATCACGATTCCTCCCTACCCTTATGCTGCTGAAATTCCCACTGAAACCCTAGCCTCCCTTTGAGCTTGTTTTTCCCCATTCTAGTTGAGTTTCAGCTACCATTGGAACATTTGGAGAAGAGCAAGGAACATTAGAGACACAAAGCACCACTCTTCGTACGGCTGCAAGGGCCCCCAACATCTACTCATATTTTGAGGGAACCATCTATTGTAAATCATTGTTTACAACATAATACAAAATCAACATTTGATTCATGGGTTCCAATTTATTTCTTGTTTTACTGTAGTAAGCATTTAGTTTAGTTGTTTTTAATTTTATTTGCACCCGCACACTACCCTTTCACGAAATGCCACTAAGGGTTCCATAACCCTTAGTAGGTTTTCTTTTGCAGTAGCTAGTGTGAAAACACTACCTACATTAGGGGATGTGGTTTGTAGTTAAAACCCCACTTTTTTAATGTTCCCTCCCTAATCCTAGTGGCATTACTTTCCCTTTGGGTTTCCTTTTGGTTGTGGTGTCACAAAACATGTAAGAATTAGAATTTAGTGAAGTAATTAGCCTCGTTTTTAATCCTTTCCATCCATCTTGTGAGGGTGATATCCTTTGGAATAGAGGAACTTTACACCATCTTATTGATCAATTTTTTCAGAAACCCCTATCACCATGAGAGAGTGGACTTGAAGAGGCCTTGGTCAAGTGATGTCGCTTTTTCCTGGTTGTTTTTTGCCATTCTTGATTAGTGCATTTCTTTATTTCCATTAGGATCAAAGAGATAATATAATTATTATGTTCAACATGAGAAATATAAATAGTATTATCCTTCCCTCCAATCGTCTCTTTTCTTTTAAGTAGAACCTTAACATAATTTTTTGAGGTTTTAGGAAATATTCATTTTTTCTCATTATTAAAGTCCATTTTATTTTCGACAAAATTTTCTTCAAAACACTTTGATTATGAAACTTGTATCTTCTTTTCAATATATGATGATTAAATACTTGAGAAAGTCGAGGAATCAAGGAAGGTCATGGATTTTTTTGTTGAGAACCCTAAAGGAAATGATGTCGCGAGATAGGATTCCAAAAAGTAATTATTTCATAGATTGTCCCTTCCCTCTAGAACACATAATAGAAAAATATAATTTAGGCATTATGTGTTTCCCATGGCATTGCTTACTTATAATTAAACCGATAATCTTGTTTTATGATGATAGCCCTCGTAGGTTAGGAGCCTGTAAATTTTGACACTTGATATGTGATATAGGAGGATCCCCACAACCAATCAAAATTGGTTGTCTCGGATTCTAATGAAAAGGTCATTGTGTTAAAGGGCTCTTCGAGTGATTTCCAACACAATTTGAACAGAGTCAAACGGACATCATGTGAAAAATTTATGGGTGGCTAATTTTTTGGTGAAATAGGTAAAAAAATACAAAGTTGACATGTGGTAGTACAGAAAGTTGACGTGGCATGACACGTGACAATACATATGTTGATGTGGTAGTATGGAAATATGACATGGCATGATAGGTGGTATTACAGTAGAATGACATGACACTAATGGGTAAGGATGACGCGACGTTGTTGTGGCATGGATGACATGGATGAGTGATGGAAAATCACGTAACTACAATGTGGACCAATCATAGGATTACATGTGGCATCCCCAAAATGGATGGCTAGTTGGAATCGAACAATAAAATTTTTATTTAAAGTTTGTTTCACCTATATTCCACACAAAGGTCGGCTGGGAGGTTCGAACCCCAGACCTCATCGTTGCCAACCAATGCCTCTAACCAATGCATGAGATAGACAAGTGTATTCTCTCCCTCTACGCCTAGTGTGATCTTTAGGGATACAAATATTGCTAGAATCAAATGTCTCTAATACCTGTGGCAATATTTTCCCTTCAAATATGATTAGGTTAGAGTCTATTTTGTGAGTTAAATATCATCAATCAAAAGTGAAACCCATCAGGAGCCCTTAAGTTGGGTAAAACCATCGTTCAATGGGTAGCGAAAGGAACCATTGTATGCGATAGTGATCTTGAGAGTTTATAAATTATTTAGTATGTATTGATTTTGGATTTGGTGTGTCAACAACCGATTCGGTCCCTGTTTCTTGGATTTCGAGTTTCAAATTTTATGAAATTTTGTGAGGCAAAAGCAGATTGACTTGGGTGTCGTAATCCCTTTGTGTTACTCTTTTGAGTTCTGTAGGATATCCACGCAATAACCCTCTTCCTTTACTAGAATATAAAGCTAAGTGTCCTATGGATCCATCGATTCAGTTTAGCTACATTGTATGGACTATGAAGCTAGCTTGACCATTGTATCCTTAACTGAAAGACGCTTATCTTTTGAAAATGTTGTACCTTCCCATTCTTTCATTACTATTGATGATATGTAAGTTTCACCATCAAATATAAGTGTGATTCAATCCTTGTTTATTGTTATCATAGCTTGTCGGTTGTTGTTTAGATCTGTAAGTTTTAGAGTCTATTTTGTGAGTTAAAGATCACTCATTCAAAAGCGGCACTTGGCTTGAGCCCTTAAGTTGAGTAAACCATTGTTCAACAGGTAGAAAAAGGCACCAATATATGCAATAGTGATCTTGAGATTCTATAAATTATTGAGTTTGGATTTGGTGTGTCAAGAGCCAATTCGGTCCTCATTTTCTCGATATCAGATCCTGTTGGTTGTTGTTCAGATCTATAAGTTTCAGCATCTAATTTATAAGCTTCTAGTTCATTTCAACATCTATATGTCTTTGCAACAATTTACATTTTATGAATGCATTGAATCAATTCATAGAATTTAAGAGGTTTTTGAGTGGAAGAGAGTGGGATTTCTGAATTTTAGATTTTCTGAAAGTTTGTGAGGAAAAAGTCACTTGAGTTAGGCACTGTAAGCCCTATGTGTTACTCTTTTGAGTTTTGTATGATGTCCATAAGCTAACCCTCTTCCTTTATTGGATGATAAATATAAGTGTCCCATGGATCCCTCCCTTGATTCAGTTGAGCTCTATTCTATGGACTATGAAGCTGAGTTGAGCATTTTATCCTTAGCTGAAAGACGCTCATCTTTTGCAAATGTTGAACCTTCCTCTTCTATCATTACTATTGATTATCTAAACCCTTCTACAAATTGGGATCTTACAGGTATTCTACCCCAAGAACTCTATAAAATGAAGTGGTGGCACTACCAATCCCATACCCAAATTAAAATTAGTTATGTTGATATTTATTTTACAGACACGGAAGAGCCTATTCACATAAATCTAATAAATAAAGAACAAATTGATTAGGCTAAATCCAAAGGATATAAGTATGCGCACCTCAATGTTGTTAAACTTGGTCTTGGACCCCTAGTCAAGCCCTTTCAACTACCTATTCCTTCTTTGTGTGTTGTAGTCGACACTATACATGTTGATTTTAATGATGATGTTATTGGTGGTTTTGTTGGACCTCTGCATAATGGTCCTTTTTTGGCACTATCTTTCCCAAACATTTTGTTAGCCTGGAAGACCCACATATTCATAATCTTCTTAAGGATTAAATACTCCTACAAAGTTTTAAAGTAGATATTGGATCTCATATCATCCAGTTGAAATCATTGGTTGTGGTTCATTTTTGGAATGAAACATTTCCCCCTTTAACAAAGAAATTCCATGAAATATCGTGCCTGCTCAACATGGTGGAAACTTATAGATGCTAAAACGTATAGATATGAACAACATATGAAAGGATCTAATACCAGGAAACAGGCACCAAATCGGCTCTTGAAACACCAAATACAAACTCTCAATATCACTATCACATACAACGGTGCCTTTCGCTACCTGTTGAACGATGGTTTTACCCAACTTAAGGGATCCGTTCAGGATTCATTTCTAACTGAGTGATCTTGAATGCACAAACTAGACTCTAACATGATCGTATTCGAAGGGAAAAGTTTATCACATGTATTATAGACATATGAGCCTAGCAATATTCTGATCCCTATAGATCGCACTAACAGAGGAAGAGCATACACTTGTCTATCTCAACAAACTTTACACTTGAGATATATGCTTTTCATATCCAGATCACAAGATGCGAAAGCACAGAGGATGCGCAGACACCAACATAGACTCAATACTCTCGCACTAAAAAAATCTGAATGAATTTTATGAGGATGATAACTTTATTTAAAGGAACTCAGTTGGTTACGCCGGTGAGACATAACTAACAAATATATGAGTCATAAAGGATATTTGGGGCATTAGTGGGGGATGTCACTAATGTTATATTATCCCTTAACGGTCCTTTCAGACATATCGGGACCCAAATAATCCAATTATGGTTGACCAAAATCATAAGAGTACAATTATGAATATTTAAATAATATTTACATAGTGGAGCATAGAGTGGCCCGCGATGCTTCCAACTAGTTATAAGGATCATAGCCAATACGAAAAATACAACAAGGCTTGCCCTCAAAGATAGGCTTGCCACGTGGAAAATCACTACCTACATCACTATCAATATTATAAGAATAATCTAATCCAAGTTCTATATCTCGAAACAGGAAAGTGGAGAAGTAATGTTCAATTTCAGATCCAAAGTCTTAGATGATCGTATTTGGAATACAAGAAAATTCACCGACACAAGTTGATTCAACTTTATAATTCAGTGGAATTTTTTTTGTAATTGGCCGACAATTTTTCTATCACGATCCCTTTGAATAAATTCTTGATTGATGTATACAGGAGGTTCCAAGGGTGAGTATTTTCCACCGAGATGTTTCAGTTTGAATTTGAACCATAAATGGTTCTGATGAGCCACGGTCATATATGATTAAATATGAAGAATGATTTTTCCCTGCCTATGCACCCAATATTTTCATGGACATAATTTATCTACGAAAACCTCTTTCCATCTTCATTAGAGGAAATTTGGGATCTAAAATGGGCCTTATAAGAAAATGAGTCATCATATAAGAAAACAAGCCAACCATAATTTCTTGATGAGTTGGAATTCAAGAACCAATAGAATTTCAATAAAATGAGTCAACCATAATGGTTGACTTGAGATTTTTTTTATTAAAAAACTACTTTTTTGTTCGTATTTTCAACATATCTCCCTGTGGTTTTACTCAAATTTCGAGCGGGAGCACTCCATAATTTTGATGGACCCTGCTGCCCTAATAACAAGAAATACCTGAAAAATGTGATGATACCTTGAAAATACGAATAAAAAATAAGTTTTTTTCTTTCTTCCTCCAAAATTAATAAATATTATTTTATTATTTTAACTATTATTTTTTTTTTTTTTTTAGGAGGCCCATTTTAGACCGCAAATTTCCTCTAATGAACCATTGTTGTTGTACAAGGGTGGAAGGATCACCATAGATTACGATTTGTCCCTGCTCTCTACAAAATTGGAGCATTAGTTGGTAACTGCTCCATGTGAGATAACCTGGACCAATATCAACATAATATAATTATTTTATGTTGGTTTCAACAATATCTATCCAGACATCCCAGATGTCTCTGAGCTATTTATAGGCATTATGCATGCCTAAGAATGTAGTCTTTACCCACGTCTCTAGAATGTCAATCTTCATTGGTGAGGAATTAATTTGTTGTGTGAGCGAAATGGCTAAATATTTGTCAGCGTATTTTTTACTAGCATACTCCATTAACTCTTGTCTTTCTTTGATGGCCATGGGATCTTGATAGATCCTCTTTCTTTCTAGTTTTTCTTCTTCAATGGGAATACCTTTTCTTCTTTCATCTCCTGTTGAAAAATATTTGAGGATGAATTTTTCCTTGGTTAACATGTTAGCAACACAATATAAGTATCCAGGCTTATAAATAATTTCAAAATCAAATTTTGCAAACTGATGAACCATTTTAAAATTCTTGAATTTTTTTTTCCATTAGATTTTCATTTTTTAAGATACCACGCACGATGTTCAAATATGTTCTTATCGCAAATTTCAAAGGTTATATATATAGGTGGTGTTAGGAACCCATGTTAACCCTTCTCTTTACTTTGTTAATACATTGTTGTTGGACGCATATGCTTTGTAAGTCATCCTGCAGTATTATATGTTCCATGGTATTGATCCATAGTATTGGACGCATATGCTTTGTAAGTCGTCCCATAGTATTATGTGTTCCATGGTATTGATCCATAGTATGGTGCAAATACTTAGTATATAAGTACGTGCTGAGGTCAATGAAGGCATCCACGAGTTATTTGTATTGAGCTTTCTCAAAGGAGGTTCCCCCTCGAAGTGGCCTACGATCAATAAATCTCTTCTATGTTTTGCTATTTATTATATATCGTGCATTTTCATCATTTAATTGTTGCAGGTTCCTCACATCTGGTATCATAACACTTTCTTGGGCTCATTGGGTGGAATTTCTGCCAAAATTTTTTTTGCATCTGTATTGTGCCTTTCAAATTGTCAGGTTCAGATCTAGGAATAATCCCTATCCGCTTAATTGTGGGAAGTACTTGGGCATAGCCCTTAAAATCATTGTGAGGAGTACCACAGGAACCCCGAAGTAGATGGCCCATTGAGAGGACCTGCCAGCGAAAAAAGCAACGAACCCTACCTGATTGACTAGTTGCCACCCGTGAGGCAAACTAAGAGATGTCGTTTGCGGCAAAGCAGTTATCAGTTTTACCTGAGCCGTGGAGTGAGGGGTACTGCCCCAATACACAAGTCGTTAGAAAACATTCGTGGCCAAGTGAATCCCCCAAACATTTAGGAAGTCTCACATACCTGGGATCCATATCTATTTCCAGCTAATAAATTGCATATTACATCTGTCCAGAACTGTTGGAGATCAATTCCGAGCTGTTGCAGATCCATTCCAGAAAAAATATGTTTTTTCTCCATATCTTCTTTGTTTTAACTCTGTTTCTCTTGAAAATTCACTGACACCCCCTACAATCCCATTCTGCATATTTCTATCCTGAGGATCCTATCCAAAATTCCAATTCGCGAAGCCAGAAATCTCACATCTGTTTATTTTTAGGGTTTCCCATAACTTCTTCAATTTTCACCAAATCGCCTTCAAATTTTTCCACAGTGTTCATTTCCTATTTCTGCTTCTTTGTCCCTCTTTGACAAATTTTCTCATTCTTTCACCCTGCTTCTGAAATCCCCATTTTCTGCTTCCTTGTCCATCAAAAAGTGTCCAAAACCTAGTCAAACCCCAATTACCTATCAGAGTTCTTCCCAAATCCAATTTTTTCTTTACTAAAGAAGTTTTTGTTTTTGTTTTTCTACCCATTCACAAAAAATAAACCTGGTTATGGTTGTCACCTATGTTAGATTTTCAGAATTTACTTCAATCTGATCTAGGATCTTAACTGAGAGAACAACATGTACAGCATATCAATCATGGGCATAATAATGCAAGCACACAAGAGACAATAGACACAGAGAGTTTCACTGGGGAAAACCATAAAGGTGAAAAACCCCACAACTTCCTCAGAGATAGATACAGCAATGATACAACCCAAGCATAAGAGATATTCTTCTCCCAGCAACAGCTTCAACTCCTCCACAAGTTCACCACTCTCTAATGAGAGTATGAGTGAGAAAGTGAATGATCAAATAGAGTGCCTCTCGCACTCTATTTATACTTGACTTGACTTGCCTAATAACCTTTACTAGGTTGGCCTCAACTTAACCACATAACATAATGCTGATAGGGCCGACCCCCAATAGGGTGGTCTAATAACCCTTTTACCCACATGACTTATATAGGGCCAACCCCATCAAGGTGGTCTAATAACCCATCAAGTATAAGTTACGACACTTACGACATAAATGATGACACTTCCGTGTAGAGGAATAATAACATCTCTATAGGAATACAAACACTTCCGTATAGAGGAATAATAACATCTATATAGGAATACAATATACATATATGAAATACATTCCGAAGTTACAAATACATCAACACTCCCTCTTATCTAGGAAGGTATTTCTCGACACATGTCTTATAGCACAAGTCTTCTTCTCTGGATCATCGTCATCGATTGCTGCTATCTCAATCAATCTCTGAACTACTCGTCATAGGAAGTTCTACAGAGCCAGCCCTTTTTCATGCTGGATGTAGGCCTACCACCTGTAGGTCTTTATCATCACTGTCCATACTGTGGAATCCTCAGGACTTATTACATGAGTCAACAAAACCTTGAAAGAGCATCCCAGGACTGATTACAAGTACACAGCTCAACCTATCAAATCTCTTGGAACCTTTTACATGCCACTGCACAACCTGTCCATGGCCACAGAGTATCATCCTAATACTCATGATCATACTAATCATGTCATCTCAGCGAGCAAGCCATCAAGTAGGTACATTTCAGGACTGATTACACTGCCTCTAAAAAACCTGCAAGATCTCCCAGGACTGATTACACTGCCTCTGCAAAACCTGCAAGAGCATCTCAGGATTGATCATATGCCTCTGTAAAACCTGTAAGATCTCCCAAGACTGATTACACTGCCTCTGCAAAACCTGCAATAGCATCTCAGGACTGATCATATGCCTCTGCAAAACCTGTGTACCATACTGTCACATCATCATCTTCAGATCATCGTCATCGTCCACGAAGCACAACCCAGATGTACACACACATCACTTATATACACCGGCATGGGAGGATTTACCTACCACCATCTGGGAATGGCTTAGCACTTACATCATGACCATGGGAGGACTCTCCTATCACCATGTCACCATGGAAGGAACTACCTGCCACCATGTCGGAAAGGCACAACACTTACATCACGACCATGAGAGGACTTACCTACCACCATGTCACCATGGGAGGACCTACCTACCATCATGTCAGAAAGGAACGGCAATTACATCAACGAACATGAGAGGACTCTCCTACCACCATGTCACCATGGGAGGAACTACCTACCATCATGTCGAAAAATCCCAGAAATTACATCAACGACCATGAGAGGACTCTCCTATCACCATGTCACCATGGGAGGAACTACCTACCATCATGTTGGAAAATCCCAATAGCCCTTACATCTCACCATGGGAGGACCTACCTACCACCATGTGAGAATGGCCCCAGCCCTTACATCTGCACCATAGGAGGACCTACCTACCACTATGTGAGAATGGCTCGTGTGCATCTGTGTCTCCAGACTCATCACTTCCCCTTGGAAGGAATCTCGATCTGATGTACACCAAGTCTCTCTCTGAAGTACTTAAACTTCACTCTGGCCAGCGGCTTGGTCAACACATCGGCTATCTGCTCGTCCGTCGCAACATACAGGAGCTTCACTGCTCCTCTCTACACCATATCCTTGATATAGTGGAACTTGATCTCAATGTGCTTCGACTTGTCATGGAACACCGGGTTCTCACACAACTCTGGTTGTCGCAATATATACAAGTAGCACTCAGCTGGAGATCAAAACAAATCAGACAGTAGCTTCTTAAGCCATACTGCCTCACAACTAGCCGAACAAGCTGCGACATACTCTGCTTCGGCTGTACTCAGTGCCACACAGGACTGCTTCCTGCTAAACCAAGAGATCATACCGGATCCCATACTGAAGCAGCATCCAGAAGTGCTCTTCCTATCTGCAGCACTGCCTGCCCAATCTAAATCAACATAACCCTCCAGGTTAAACTTTTGATTCGCCTCATATTTGAGCCCATAGTCAACTGTACCCTTCAGGTACCTTAGAATAGGCTTTGCAGCTATCAGGTGAACATGTCTCGGATCTGTCAAATACTTGCTCAAGGTGTTCACTGCAAAGCAGATATCTGGTCTCGTATTCATCAAGTACATCAAGGACCCAATCATCTGACGATGCATCATCACATGATCATCCTGATCATACACTGCGTCCTCCTGATGCATACAACGTATCTACCTGGTACATGTCATCATACGTGATCCACCTGATCATACAATGTACCCACTTAATACATATCATGCATCTACCTGATGCATTATCCACCTGATCATACAATGTATCCACCTGATACATATCATGCATCTACTTGATGCATATCACACACATGATCCAACTGATCATACCAAGCATCCAACATGATGCATATACATATACATGATCCAGCTGATCATTCCAAGCATCCAACTAATGCATATACAAAGCAGTAACTGGAGCATCATCCTGATGCTCATCACACAATGCTTACATCCACAGCCATGGGAAGGATCCTCCTCTCGCCATTCTCGGAATGGCTCCTGCAAATGTGTCCATCACTTCTTCCTCGAAGTGTCGTCAATCTGAAGAACACCAAGCAAGAAAGTTGTCTTGACATCCATCTAGTGTATCTTCCATTTCATCACTTGCTTTGTATTTCTCTATGCTGCCTTCTGCAGCATGCTTGATCTTATAGATCCACTTGGAAGTCACAACAACTTCCCTTCAGGTCTTGGGACCACATCCCAAACATCATTCTTCATGATCGACGGATCATGGCATTCTTCCTAGATCCTGGGAACTTCAATATATTCAATATCTTCAATATATAACTTTGTTGCTGGAACAAATGTTGTAGTCCTTCTTTTGTAGGTGCTCGTATACGATCTTTCCTACAAAACAAGTTAAATTGCATGATTAGAAACTTCTCATAGTTTTTAGAACAAATTCTTACACATAAAGAAATATGTCATACAGTCATGCAATTATTTTAGCCAATGCTTCAATACAACATATATCCATATCCCGTAACTTTCTAGATGCCTTCCAATCTCTACTAGAACTTTGTTAAGAGTTTGCACTACTCCCAACATGTTAGCAAAGAGGTTTCATTCTAGATAAGTAGCAATGGAATGTTGTAC
The DNA here is from genome assembly GCA_027924585.1 of Larix kaempferi. Taxonomy (NCBI): domain Eukaryota; kingdom Viridiplantae; phylum Streptophyta; class Pinopsida; order Pinales; family Pinaceae; genus Larix; species Larix kaempferi. The sequence continues at coordinate 1,730,696 of BSBM01000240.1, read as the reverse complement.
AGTTCCATAGGCCACTTACCCATCACATGCATATTAGTATTATAATGTTCATTAATGCAATTATTCTAATATGCATAATACACACCCATATACATCATTAAACAGTATTATTTAAACAAACAAATATGCAAGAAATGACAATTCAAATACTTATCTTTGTTTGGTTTGTAGGGTGGACTCCCTCTCAATATTTGCTTCCTTGCAGGAACTACTGGAGTGTGCTCCCTCTTGATCTTTGCTTCATGGATTACCTATCCTTGAACTTATACTCATCCTGGACCACTTATGCATTCTTAAGTGTGCACTAGTGTCACCATTGTGTTATCCTCAAGATCTCATACATAACCATACATTAGTACAATCTCAATACTATCAAAACACAATAATCTTAAACATGTATAGTCATGATCATTTCAAACACAGATAATAAACATTAGTATTCAAGGTTTCAGGGAATACTTCTTTTACTCATGCATATTCTTTATTTGACCAAAGGACTTTTCTGGTTAGTCATATCATCATAATATGCATAAACCCTTACTACTTACATTTCTAACTTCATGAATAATCATTATCAACCATACAACACTATAAGATCCTAACACAAGGTAGGATTCTAACTTGATATAGGAAAAACATACCTGGTTATCATATTTGCTAGTTATGTCTAGCAATTTCTTCTTGTTCTCTTCAATGACTTGTGCTAGTAACCTGCATATCTCATATGTTAAGCATTGTAGAACCAAAGTATACATACCTCGTAAGTAGAGCTTCTATGTGATCCATGACAATGGATGAATCTTTATCTTCATATCACCATGGTCATATGTTCTTGAACTAGAATATGATTTGTCTTTCTTGATGTACCTTTCATGTTAGCGGACAACATCAACCTCATACAACACCACAAAGCATTAGTACAATCATAAGTGTCAAAACCCTAATCAATGAATATCTGCATTCATAATTTTTATTAAAGTGATACGACAATTCTAAGGTTAATCAAGATTGTACTAACCTTAATGAAGACAAACATACCATAAACTGAATCATGAACAGATCTCGAAACATACCTAGACAAGTCATACCTGTCGAGATTGCTTGTAATCTTCTTATGTATGGCCTTAGCCTCATCTCCCTCTAAAACAGGAACTTCTTCACTTATGCAGGTGACCAAACCATTCTCTTCTAGGATTAACCCAATCCACTTGATTTGCAGAAACTGGATCTAGAGTTGGATTAGGGTTTGTTAGAGAAACCCTAAAAATTCAAACTTTGAATTTCAAACTTCTGAAAGGATAGAAAGATGCGCCCTGATGAGCTGATCAAGCTGGTGTACTCAGAATTTGAAATTGCAAAGTTTCACGCCTCAAAATTGTCTTTGAAACTTTCGGATCTTCTAGACAGGATCCCGAACTAGGGTTTGATAAATCCCACCCTTCTGCCCAACCAAAAGGTTCGATCCAAATCTCTAAACTTCGATTTTTCTGAGGAGCTTCCAGCTCTGGTCACAAACTTCAGAAATTCCAACTTTTGCAGAAGACCTAATTTTCCACTTTTTCGATCAAAATCCTGAACTAGGGTTTGATCAAGCCTGGCCTTTTGCCCAACCAAAAAATTTGATCTTGGTCTCTAAATTTCAATTTTGATGAGGAGCATCCATCCGTGGTCTTCGATACAAAAAAATCCAACATTCTCCGAAAACCTAAATTCCCGAAGCCATGAATGAAGGTGCTCAAAATCCAATTCTGTTTTGACAGAAATATGCACTTGATTGTTTCTGGTGTAACTCCACAATTTCAGATCTACAGGGTCTGAAAATTCTTCTTGTGGTATCCTGAACTGTTATCTTTCCAACCCCATAGGTCTGACCTCAATTGGATTCTTTGAGAGAGAGTTATGCCAAGTGTCACAACGTGACCTGTTTATGGGATAAAATAGGAGAGCAAACTTGTACGGAGTGCCACGTGTCACTGGTTCAATTTCGGCCTCTAAAAACCTTAACTGAGAAACTAAAATCTGTGCCCTACCTATCACTTTTTACAAAATTTCATTTGGATCTTCCTATCCCAAGTTGTGACCTTTTTCCTAAGTCATCTGTTTATGACTGATATCTGGAAGAGGCAGAAACCCTAGATTGTACAGATCATAAAACACAAAGTACACTGAATTAGAAGTTGTGCTTCGGACACAAGGTACATTGGGATCTTATCTTCGACCTGTAAAAGTATCAGATCCTAAAACTTCGCCAAAATGGATTTATAGCAAAAGAGCTACGATGACTGGTTTTTGCTATATCAAGCCCTAGCTTCGCAAGTACAACAAGTGTCATAAGTGTCATACCATGCCTTCTTTCAAGATAGCTCTGATACCATGTTAGTTTTTCAGAATTTACTTCAATATGATCTAGGATCTTAATTGAGAGAACAACATGTACAGCATATCAATCATGGACATAATAATGCAAGCACACAAGAGACAATAAACACACAGAGTTTCATTGAGGAAAACCATAAAGGTGAAAAACCCCACAACTTCCTCAGAGATAGATAGAGAAATGATACAACCCAAGCATAAGAGATAGTCTTCTCCTAGCAGCAGCTTCTCCTCCTCCACAAGTGCGCCACTCTCCAATGAGAGTATGAGTGATAAAGTGAATGATCAAATAGAGTGCCTCTCGCACTCTATTTATACTTGACTTGACTTGCCTAATAACTTTTACTAGGTTGGCCTCAACTTAACCACATAACATAATGCTGACAGGGCCGACCCCCAATAGGGTGGTCTAATAACCCTTTTACCCACATGACTTATACAGGGCCGACCCCATCAAGGTGGTCTAATAACCCATCAAGTATAAGTTACGACACTTACAATATAAATGATGACACTTCCGTATAGAGGAATAATAACATCCCTATAGGAATACAAGCACTTATGTATGGAGGAATAATAACATCTCTATAGGAATACAATATACATATATGAAATACATTCCGAAGTTACAAATACATCAACAGCCTGCACGGGAGAAAAAATCATGGAGGAAGAACTTGCAACCTTCAAAATCAAACTACAAGATTTGGATGAAAAATTTCTCAGCCTCCATCTTCAGCATTCAACCATGAACAATAAACGACAGCCAGAATCTTCCGTAGACACTGGGTTCTCTTCTTCTAGCAATTTTCATGGGTCGAAGCTTGATTTTCCTCGCTTCAATGGTAATGATCCGACTGGATGGATATACCGGGCAGAACAACATATCAGTCTACATAATACTTTTGATGTCAACAAAGTTCCACTTGCATCCTTTCATTTGGAACATGAAGCCCTTCAATGGTACCGTTGGTACATCAAGGCTCATGAAGATCCAAAATGGACAGATTTTTTCCAACTCCTTTTGCAACATTTTTTTCCTAGTGCTTTTGATGACTTCACAGGAGCACTCACTAAACTTCGCCAAATTGGCACTGTGAGAGAGTATCAGACAAAATTTGAGAAACTAGCCAATCACACAGAAGGATTGTTTGATGAATTCTATAGGATTTGTTTTATCAATAGTCTCAAGGATGTAATCCGATCAGAGGTTAAAATGTTTTGTCCCAATACAATGATGCAATTTCTAGGGTTGGCTAAGTTGGCGGAGGACAAGCTCACCTCCCAACAACGCTCCAAATCCACTTTTGTTCCATTCAGAAATATGGTTTCCCAATGACCTCCCATCACCCTAGTTCCTCGACCAAATCCTTTCAATCATTTGTTTGAAGCAGAGATGCGGGCACGTAGAGAAAAGGGGCTTTGTTATAATTGTGATGAGAAATTCACTCGGGGACATAGATGTTTTGAGAAAAATCTCTATCTCTTGGACATGGATTCTTTGCCTGCCTCTGAACTTGGTGAAGAAGCTCCAGATACAATAGATGATCAGGTCAACATTCAGCAACCGCCTGTTGACCCTCCATCTCAAGACGACCACCCATAGATATCAATCCATGATTTAGACAGAGCACCACCCCACAAACAGTGTGGGTCAGGGGTTACTTCAAGAAGCTCCCTCCTACAATACTCATTGATTCTGGTAGCACTCATAACTTCATTAACCCTCAGATCACCAAACAGGCTGATTGTTTTGTCCATCCTTGCTCCAACTTTGAAGTCATGATTTCCAACGGGGGCACCTTACCTTGCAAGGGGAAGTGTTGCAATGTGCGTATCTCTATGGGAGATTATAACCTATGCTCTGACATGTTTTCCTTTTCCTTAGGAGTATGTGATGTGGTTTTGGGCGCTCAATGGCTATGCACACTTGGCCCCATATTATGGGATTTTGCTGAATTTTGGATGCAGTTTTCATTCAATGGGAAAAAACACACATTGATGGGCTTACAACCAGGGTATCTCCGCATCATCAATTCACATCGCATGGAAAATATCCTTAATAAGAATTCACATGGTGTCATCGCTCAGCTCCATTCCATTCAGATGCACCCATCATCGATTTCCACTACTCATTTGGATATACAAAAAAAAATGGATAGATTATGCAAGTGTCTTTGCTATACTAGTGGGATTTCCACCTTCAAGATCCCTTTCTGGTAAAAAATTAGCTTCCTCTACATATGAGAAGGAAATGATGGCTATTTTGCATGGAGTACAGAAGTGGAAACCATATCTATTAGGGAATTATTTATGCATCAAGATTGATCACCAAAGTGTGAAATATTTCCTGTAACAACGGGTCTCCTCCCTGGCACAATAGAAATGGGTTGGCAAACTCATGGGTGACGACTATGAGATCACTTCCAAGAAGGGTAAGGACAATTTGGTGGCGGATGCTCTTTCTCACACATTTGATGACCAAGTTTCTCTTTCGGCTATTTGTATGCATGTTCCAAATTGGTTGCAATCTATTCAACAAGGATATGTCAATGATTCCTCATTATCTCAAATCATCCAACGGTTGGACAAAAACCCCTCTGCTATACCGCATTCACTCTCGGTATGGTGTTTCCCTGAGATACAAGGGTTGTCTGGTGCTTCCCAAGAGCACAGATCTTCAATAGGTTGTCTTCTATGAACTCCATGCTTCTCCATCGGAAGGGCACTCAGGGTTCCTTAAAAAGTATGAGCGGGCACATCATAACTTCTTTTGGAAGTGAATGAAAAGGAAAATTCAACAGATGGTGGTTGAATATGATACTTGCTAGCTCAACAAGGGTGAAACGACACTCCTTCCAGGATTGCTCTAACCCTTTCCCATCCCTACACAGATTTGGACAAATATTTCTATGGATTTCATTGAAGGGATCCCTAAATATGGAGGGAAGACAATGATTTTGGTTGTGGTTGATCTCCTCTCCAAATATAGTCATTTTTGTGCCCTCAGCCATCCCTATACAACCTCCTCAGTTGTACAAATTTTCCTAGACCAGATCTTCCGTCTTCATGGAATCTCTTCTTCCATTGTCTCGGATCACGATGCAACTTTCACCAATCATTTTTGGACAAAACTATTTCTCCACACTAGCAATAAACTAAAGATGAGTTCAGGGTATCACCCACAAACAGATAGTCAGACTGAAATTATCAATAAATGTTTGGAAACTTATCTTCGTTGCTTCACCTCCGAACAACAGCATCAGTGGGAAAAGTGGCCCCCTCTCGTTGAATGGTGGTACAATACCTCCTACCAGACTGCATCTAAAATGACTCCATATGAAGCATTATATGGTTAGGCACCGCCAGTTCTTCTTCCATACACCTCTCACAGTTCACCAGTTCATCTAGTTGACACGGTTCTTCAAAACCGCGATCAGATTCTTCGCATTTTGCGGAACAATCTTCACATGGCAAGAAATCGAATGAAACAACAAGCTGATCAACACCATTCTGAGCGCACTTTTCAAGCAAGTGATATGGTTTTTCTTCATCTACATCCTTACAAGCAATCCTCCCTGAAACTCAAAGGGTGTCATAAGCTCGCTCCAAATTTCTATGGGCCCTATAAGGTTCTTCGGAATATTGGGTCCATTGCTTATAAATTGTAACTTCCTCCTTCTTCCTGCATTCATCTAGTATTTCATGTCTCTTATTTGAAGAAAGTTCTTGGCACCAACATCAGAGGACAAACAATTTTACCAGAACTGGATAATGAAAGATCCATCCTTTTGGAGCCGGAGGCCATCCTCAATAGGTTCACTCGTCAACTTCTCTCTCAATATATCATAGAGGTATTAATTCAGTGGCACAGAATGCAACCAAAGGATGTTACATTGGAACCACTCCTTCAGATTCAGCATCAATTTCCACATCTAAAGCTTTGAGGACAAAGATTTTTATGGGGGGGGGGTATGCTAGTGTGAAATTCAGTTCACACCAAGATATGATCAAGAAATTACACTCACTCACAAAGATCTCACACAACTAGTCAAAGAACTCAAAAAATTACTCACAACAGATACAAACTGTATTAACTCTCATGAATAAAATACATCATCCAACCTTTGTAAATTAATAGGATTTCAATATATAACATTACAACAGAGATTTGAAAGGGTAAATATGCCATTTGGATCATCATATCATCAAACTTACTAAAACTATGCAAATCCCCCCTAGGTGGAAAGTGTGTTCTCCAAGTCACTCCATAGGCTCATGAATTTTTGAATTAGTGACCTGTAGCTGATGTGTGATGAAAAAAAATTCCAAATCCCAAAAATGGAAAGAAGAAACATCATAGAGGATGTGTGGTCCCAAAAATAAGTTTCCCTAGTTGACTAGCTTTTCCCCCTAGGGTAAAAAGTAGTAAAAATCAGTGGGGCACCTTTTCCACCAGAATGTTATCCATAATCATTTAGAAATGCACCCAAGTGGTCTAGGAAGCTTGTGGTCCACACTTGGAAGTCTTGTGGTCCCCCCAAAGTTTTCTTGTGGTCCACACAATGGCTCAAATGGAAATTACCTAGTCTAATACATAGAAATTAATCATGAAATGATTAATGAATGCTACCAATGTATTAAATGACATAGATAGGAAGATTTAAATATTCCAACAGTTAGGAACCTTTGTCAACCATTCTCTTTACTTTGTTAGTATATTGTTGTTGGACACATATGCTTTGTAAGTCGTCCCGTAGTATTATATGTTCCATGGTATTGATCCATAGTATTGGCACATAGACTTAGTATATAAGTACATGTTGAGGCCAATGAAGGCATTCACGATTTATTTGTATTGAACTTGCTCAAAGGAGGTTTCCCCCTCGAAGTGGCCTGCGATCAATAAATCTCTTTTGTGTTCTGTTATTTATGATATATCGTGCATTTTCATCATTTAATTGTTGCAGGTTCCTCACAGGTGAAAGTGGTTGATTATTTTCTTTACAGCAAGGATCCCTTTGTGACTAGAAGGATAATTCAATTATGCACCCTTAAAAGATCCTAAAGAATAACCATGTATCTCTTTGTGATCTCCATGTTTTACTATGAGGACACCTACCCATGATTTATTGGAGGCATCTATCTAAGGCGACAGGTGAGAGACCGAAATTTTTGGCGGACTCTTTGTATTTGAACTTTCCCTCATAAGACATAGGGAAAGACATAATTATACCATTTATTGTACATTTAAATACCATATTCTGATTATATATGGTTATTGGTTCACTCTACTCAGGAATTCATAACCTAATATACAATCATCTCGAATGATATCTATTCTATTCAAATATAAAACTTCACTCAAACCTTCAATTTTGATAGGGAAATCAGGAACTCTACATAGCAATTGAATAGGAGTTCCTTCTATTGCAGTTCCATGATCAAAGGCCTTTTTCCCAATAGAAATTTGGAATAGCACTGCCTTTTTCCATATTCATCTGACATCCTGAATCAATCATGCAATCTAACTGATAGGGATTATATTCAAGAAGACAGAACCATACGTTTATGTACATTTTTGGGCCTTTGAACAATCCTAAAGATGGTTCTTTAGGATTTATTTCTTCATTGTCACTTGATTCCGAAGAAGGGTTTTGAGGAATTTTCTTCTTTGGGCTCTTCAGGGATTCAATGTAAGCTCTATACATTTCATAATATGAGGAATGATCTTTTTATCTCAGAGTTACTTCCATCATTTTTTCAATTCTTCTAGTTTTCTGAAATTTCTTCTAAGATATTTATGTTATTCCGTTATCCGCAGTCTTAAGATATTCTCTTTATCTACTCTAAAATTTTGCATCTCTTCATGTTTTTCTAGATAGTTCTTGTAAAGATCAACAGGATTATAGAAAGCTAGATTCTTCTTGATGCTCTATGAAGAAGATTCTATTATCTCATCTTTATTTTCTTTGGCCGTTATTTGTGCCATCAATTTCTTCTTTTATTATTTGATATCTTGTCTAAGAACATACTGGTAGATTGGTATCTCAGACAACAATTGGTCAATCTCAGCAAGGCTTTGATGAGGAGAGAATTTTGGAGCCCATATTGCTGAGAACATATAGAAGGATAATTTAGGAGGAACATCACACCCCCCTAAATTTTCATCCTCAAAGTCAGAATATTGGGACTTAGAAGGAGAAAATTTATTGAACTCGAGAGAATCATCATCATCTTCCGATGGGAGGAAGACAATTCCGCCTTCAAGATATTCACCGTCAACACAATAAGCTAGATCCCACCATGCTGGATATAGGTCTTCGAAAAACAAGGTTTCAAGTCATGGATTTTTCTTTCTAGAAGGACATTTATTTTACCAGTGTCCTTCCTTTCCATAGATAAAACATTTTTTTTCAACTGGAGTTGAATTTTGTTTTACATAGGACTTACGCTTCTAAAATTTCTTGGGTTGTTTGTGCTTGTAAGGCTTATCTGGATAGAATCTAGCAAGGCTAGAATAAAAGGATTTCTTTTTTCTTTTTGAATCTGCAATATTCTTTGCCAAAATGGCCATGATTATGTGCACCACATCCCTGATCTAGCGTTTTTTGCAATAGATTTGAAGAATCCCAGGGAATACATAGATACATGTCTTTTGAAATTTTTGGAAAAAAGGCATTCGAGGCAATGTTCTTTCCAGACTTGAAGGATATAAGCATGAAGCTGTGCAAGAGATAGTTCTGCTAAAGTGATATTCTTATCCTTTAAAAATTGTTCAACAACATCAGGAACATGGCCTGGGAAGCTATGGATATAATGCTTAAGAAAAGCAGGCTTATCAGCATTATCTAAATAAATTAACAAATTTTGCATATAGCAAAAATATTTCTCATGCTGATTAAGATCACAAATGTGCTAGGACATAAAGAGTGAAGCCAGATGTTCATAATATTCATTATATTCATGACCATAGAGCTCTCTTCCAAGTTTTGTAAGAATTTGTTGATCCGCATCTCTAGCACCAAGCATTTCATCTCTGGTTTCTTGTGGCAACCATCGTGGCCATTCATGTGCTAGACCAGAGAATCCAACAACTAATTGCACTACAAGTTGTTGTGGAGATATATTTGGATACGGAGAATTGTTTTATGTGACCTAGTTTCCTAGTAGGTCAATGGAATCAAGTATTTCATGTATAGGCTAACACTCTATTTCCAAAATGGATTGTTCAAGCATCTGAGAAATCAAATTATTGATCCCATTGATTCCAAAATGGAACCTCTGAGAGGGAGCAGTAGATGGGTTCGAGACTTCTGCCATTAAATCATAGATATATGGAATAGGAGGAGGAGGTCCAGACCGAGGAGAAGGAAGAGGAGGTCGACCATATTGAGCCTAAGAATATGAGTATTCTATTTTAGGAATATGATGATACATAGCCAAATAATGTTCTGGAAAAGCTTTCGACATTTTTTTAAATTCAGAAACCAAATCAATTAGTTCTTGAATTTCTTCATCATTATTTTTGCCGAAATCAAATTATGTTCGCTCATCTTCTTCTTGAATACTCATCATCCCAAATGAGTATATTTTGGAGTGAGATCATTTGGGCCTTTTTGCAGCTTTTTATAGGGCAGACTGGATAACAGTAACAATTTTTTTTTTATTGAGGCCATGGATTTTTACTAACATTTTACACAAGATATCAAGTCTTTTTTCGATCTTGACAGATGCAGCAGATATGGCCTTCTTGATCTCTTCAGTATCATTTAGAAGATGATTCACAAATTCCATTTTTGTATGAAGCAAATCAATTTTCTCTTGCTCCTCATTCATTCTCTTCTTTAGCTGGAGAATATCCATGGCCACGTCATCTAAATTTATGGTTGTAAGTTGATGTTGCATATTTCCATAGTTAGTAATTTAATCTCATCAGAAACGGTTTCTGATGCATTCGAAGACCTATGATTTAGAAAATCTCTTTTAACTTGCCCATCATGAATGTATTGTTTGAAGGGGGTATCTAGCAAGTCTCTCCCAGGGATGAATGATTTTACTCCAGAGGGAGTAGTGACTTCATAACGTGATTGGATTCTTGGGAGAGAGAACATGAATAAACTTGGAAGGTTTTTATTTATGTGTCTTATCCTGTGAAGAATTTTTCTGCAAGGGGGACAATATTTATGTTGGCCTTTGTGTTATGTTTCATGAACAGCTGAAAAGGATGGTTGATAAAAATTTGTAGAGAAAGGTTCAGACATAATTGGTTTCTAAGAGACAAGAGAAGGATTTGTAGACACATATCGGAGTAGAGGAGAATAAAAATGTGGATTCGAAAAACTAGTAGGAAATATGAAATAATGAGAAGATCGATCAAACACAACTGGGGTACTTACAATGGATGGATTGTTAAGTAAGCTATCTTTTTGACAAAGTTCTATGTATTTTACTTCCCATTGTTATGGGTGACAAAGTTCTATGTATTTTACTTCCCATTGTTATGGGGGATACCAGTCCAATCAAATGATATTTGGGTGGATTGTTTTTGACAAAGTTTGGGTGGATTGTTTTTGACAAAGTTCTATGTATTTTACTTCCCATTGTTATGGGTGATACCAGTCCAATCAAATGATATTTGGGTGGATTGTTTTTGACAAAGTTTGGGTGGATTGTTTTTGACAAAGTTCTAACTTCTCATTGTTATGGGTGATACCAGTCCAATCAAATGATATTTGGGTGGATTGTTTTTGACAAAGTTCTATGTATTTTACTTCTCATTGTTATGGGTGATACCAGTCCAATCAAAACAATGATATTTGGGTGGATTGTTTTTGACAAAGTTCTATGTATTTTACTTCTCATTGTTATGGGTGATACCAGTCCAATCAAATGATATTTGGGTGGATTGTTTTGAATAGTCGGTTTCCAGTTAGAACTATTCCAATGAAAAGATTGACGAGCGGTTTGAACCTACGACGACCTCAGTATTTGGAGCATATACTCTTAGCCAAGAAACCACCGAATTTAATTGTGGAAAAATATATTGAATATTTTATTTAACTCTTATTTAAACTACATATCCCATAAATCACGGCAAATGGTGGATCTAACTTCATACCTATGTTATATAACGTCGACGCCTTACCACTATGACATAGGTATGTATGTTACAGAATATGCAGATCATGTTGTTATTCTTTTGAATTCCATAACTATGAGTGGATAAATGAAGCAATTTTAGTCCTTTTTGTGAGCATGAAGAGAGCGGAATTTTGTTCCTGGTGATACTACAACCTTCTGAGAGGATTGTAAGACATTTTTATGGCAAGTTGGAGATCAATTTGAATGTAATAAGTATTTGAAGTGTATTTTAGCATCTTAATGATGGATCAGTTTCTCATTTGAAGCGGATTGAAAGAAGTAGCCTAAGTTGGGTGAACCCCATTATCAACTCTTGTCTTATGTCTTTATTTTTGTTGTTCATTTTCATCAATTTGTTCTTTCAAGCATTCATTAAACCTTAATAATCAGTTTAAGGGAATTTTCCATTAACATTCAAATGAAAATCAAGAATTAATTTCATAAAGGCATGACTAGGTTATAGTCAACTTATAGCTTCTGAATTATTATTTGCCTTCTTTATTTTTTTCTCCCAACAATTTAGCTTTTGCCTGTACCTTAGGCCCATGATTTTTAGTCTTAAAGTCTCCCCTACACCATTAGTCTACATGGTTTATGCTCTTTGCATCTTTGCAAAATAAGCTGATGGAAAATGCTTAAACTAAACCTGTGGCCTTGGGGCACAATTGCAAGAACAAAACACGAGTTCAGGCTATTAAATTTTTGGCATATTTTTTTCCAGACTAAAGAATCATTCTGAAACCACGTTAGAACATCTCAACATGTTATGCCATCAAAACAAGCATCTATTTTGATATTTATGTTGAAACTCCTGAGCATAAGGGGAAATACAGGCTTCAACCTTCAATGGACAATACCAGTTTCACCTAAGTTACGAGAAACAAGAAAGAAAATGGGACGAGAAATGGGTATGGTAAGGGGAAATACAGGCTTCAACCTTCAATGGACAATACCAGTTTCACCTAAGTTACGAGAAACGAGAAATGGGTATGGTAAGTTGGTATGGGAAACATGATCTAAAGGATTTGTATACACTATATATACAAAAATTATTAATATTTAATGCTATATATACAAATGTAAAAAATATAGCCAAATCGAGGAGGATGGAAGGATGACTGTGTATTTTAGATAGTGCAATTTGAACATTTAAAATGTTGTAATATAAAGACACGCAGCGATAGTCAATTTCAAGAACATAAACAAAACCATTGTTGTACACTCAAAGTAATCCAAATAGTTTCCCAATTAGGCATATGCCAAGAAGAGGGAAACATTTATGTTATGAGAATAAGAGATTTACAGTTATATTTTTTCTTATGTCTATAGGAATATCTCACATGTTCTATGAAATGAACATCATTCGTTTTTCAAATATTGAACACAATTTACTAACTGAATATCCAATTTAAGTAGCACAGCTGGTTCTAATCTACATAAGACTGTAATAAATAATTGAGTAATGAATAGAATGATGAATACAATAAAATGAGAGGGGTATTTTTTATGACTGTTTAGAAGGGTTATGTCCCTTGGATAACTATTATTTATTATTAGTAGTAGTAGTATTAATATTTATATATTTTAGGTTTGCTATATTGTCTTCCCCTTAAAAATGCTTTGTGAGGAACCTCCAACAATTAATTAATGAAAATGCACGATATATCAGAAATAACAAAATACAGGAGAGAGTTATTGATCGCGGGCCACTTTGAGGGGGAAACCTCCTTTGAGCAAGATCAATACAAATAACTCATGGATTCCTTCATTGGCATCAACACGTATTTATATACTAAGTCTATGCGCCAATACTATGGATCAAACCATGGAACATATAATACTGCGGGACGACTTACAAAGCATATGCGTCCAATACTATGGATTGATACCATGGAACATATAATACTACGGAACGACTTACAAAGCATATGAGTCCAATAACAATATACTAACAAAGTAAAGAGAAGGGTTGACACAGGTTCCTAACATGCTTTGTCCTCAAAACATAATTATTGAAAGACTCTCTTTAACTTTTATTCTAGTTCACAATGTCTTCTCAAGATCTTTTGTGCTTGTAACTGTGACATTTGATGAAACAAGATGATATAACCTTCGAATTCATGAACTAATTATGTGTTGCATCTTTTGGGAAGTGATCCATCCCAATCTACCTTCATTGGGATTGTTTGATGATCGACTGTTCAGATAAAACTTATCATTTTATGCTTCCATACAAGTTGTCGATTTTGTCTTTGTTCATTTTCAATGTTGTAGTTGGTTTGTCTGTAAGAAAAATATTTTTTATTTTCCACTTGACTTTGTCGCTTGTCGTAACGACTCTTGTGATTTGGATGATGATAAGGTACTCGAGTCACTTGTGGAGCGTTTGTATACACTTCAACTATTGGTGCTTTTGGCAATTTATTGGTCGATACCTTTCCATTATAAACTTTTTCTTCAATTTGAACATCGATTGGATCTATATCGGTTCCTTTTTTCGAGGTTTGGATTTGTCCCTTTGATGATGTCATTATTTCAACGGTTTCAATCATTGTTTCTTTCTCAACCTTAGATTATTTGTTGGTAAGTTCCTCTATCATTTCTTGTAAAATCTTCTTATCATTCTTTAGCTTCTTAATTTGTGTAATTAAGCTTTAATTATGTTTTCATAGACGTAAAAGTTTTTTTTCCGTGTGGTTCACAGAAAACCCTCTTTTTTTTCAGTTCCTGCTACGTCCACGTTAACCTCCCTAGCGTCCGGAGACATAGGAAGGGCAGTTAATTGGCTATTAGAGCTCCTGAAGAGCTCAACGGCTCACTTAAGAGCTAGTGTCACTGGCGGGACTTGAACTTGGGTGGAGCAGATAACAATCTGATAACTCAACCACTTGAGCTAAACCCAATTGACAACAAAGACGTAAAATTTCTTCATTGCTCTCTGGATTTTCAACTTTTTTCTTAAGGTCAAGGTTCTCTAACTGCACCTCTTTGAATCTTTGATCTTCTCAAGCAACCTCTGATTAAGGTCACTTAAACTAGAAGCTTCTTGATCTTTCCCTGATAAATTCTTGTTGAATTCCTTCACAAGATCTTGATTCTCTTCTTCTAACTTTTTAAAATTTCACTTCTTCTCATTGGACTTCATGATTTTTGCAAGTATTTTCTTATTAGGATTTCTTAGGCAAAAAATATCTTTGTCTGTTTTAGTGATGGCCTCTCATTCTTTCTATTGATCGTGCAACTTTTGTATTGATTTCCGACTATCTTGAAGGATCACTTTTGATACATCCTTTAGGTCTTTTGATGATGGAACCTCCGAGCATGGCTTCATTGTAGTGTCCTACAACGTGATTTTCTTCTTTTTGTAGGAAAATGTCAAAAAAAATTCTCAATGTTTAAAATGAAAGTGCCCAGTGTTTGTATCCAAAGTGAAGCTAGAATTATATCAATGTCTTTATAATACATATATGTGACATTGAATTTAGATATGAAGATATAATCATTAACTCTCAATAGTAGATTATTTATTTTGTATTGATTTTTGTTCTTGAATTGTAACGCCTCCTTGGTGCTTGTCTTGGGAATCAATAATTGATTGGCTACGTCAACATTGATATGATTCATCTTGTCGCTTGGACAAATAGCAATGCTAATTGCTTTTCCTTGAATAGTAAATTTAATTTTTAATAATGATATACCAGAATTTCAAATACCTTCATAAGCAAACCTTCATTTCTTCTCCTTATTAAAATTCATTTTAAAATATTTTACTTTTTAATTAATGCTTCACTTAAATATATAACACTTCTTCTTATCCTTTTATGTTCTTAAATACCTCCTTTAACCCTTGTGGTACCATCACTTGTGGGACTTGTGCACTTGGTGTATCAATGCTTTGTGGAACTTGTGCATACATGATCTTCGACTTGGTGGGAATTTGAACCTTGTGGTACTATCATTTGTGAGACTTGCGCACTCGCTAAGTCTTTATCTATGGAATTTGCGCATATACTAACTTCAACTGCTGCACCCTTTTTGTAACTTGTGCACGCTTCAATAACTGAAGGCATCTTCTGATTGGTGAGTAGTTTCATACTTCTTATGCACTTCCAAAATTTGACCATACAATGCTTGGGCTTGCTTGTGCATTCCAGAATCTTCCGTTGACATGCTTGCACACTTGCACCTTTGCTTAACCAACTCCTTGGCTTCTTGTGCACACTGTACCTTTGTCCAACCAATTCTTTGGTTGCTACCTTGAGAGAGTATGACTTGGTGGAATTGATATCTGGATAGGTAACACATGTAGTAGGACACATTACATATGTACTTCTTTGAACTGGATCTGCATGATGTACCTTCCTTATGTACTTCTTCATACTAGTCGTGCATGATGTATCATTGGACACACATCTTCAGACTAGATGCAACTTCTAGATATACTTCTTCAAACTGGCATCCATATCCTTCATCATCTTTCACATATACTTCTTCAAAGTGGCTTACATATACTTCTTTAAGAAGGCATAAGAATGTTGTATCCACTTTGACCTCAGTTGACATCAATGAATCAAATTGAATTAATTGATGTCCTCTTTGACATTAGTTGACATCAATGACAACCAAAGTTCAACACTAGTCTTTCCTCCATGTTTCCCATCTCCTCATGAAAGAACTTGGGAATAACTTGAGAAGAAATGGAGGGAGTTGAGTTATGCCACCATTATCTAAAGTTATGCATTGAATCGAAGGGTTCAAGATCGGGATAGGGTTCAAGAGTTTGAGCACCAACCAATTAGTGTGGAACCAATTGATGAATCAACAATGAACAATGGTCCTTAATGATTCTTGTCAACAATGGGTGATTTCCCTCCATCAATATCGTCACCTAAGTTATTGAGCCACGGACTGAGTATTTTATTCTTGATATCTTCAATCTCTTCAGGAAAATGACCACTACAAAGTTGTTGATTAAGAAACTGAAGCCTAATGGAGGCATGTGACAGTGTTTGGAAAAGACAAATGACTGCTCCACAGTGTAAACATGTTATTCAAAAAATTGATGGCTTATGAAGGCATATGGTTGAAATGCCTCATAGGAAATAGGTTTAGCACTGTTTCCATTTAATGTTTAATTTGTTTTCCTCTGGCAACAAAGTAAATAAGAAACTAACCAAAATATTATAGAAAGTTACAAACGTATTGTGGTCTTAGAAATAGTATTGTGGTCTTAGAAACCCTTAGGAAATGGTATGTTTCTTGAGAAATGTGTTTGTGCTCTTAGTAATAGAAATGGTCATAGAAAACTATTTTTTCTGTCCCATTCTATTTCTAGACCATTTTATGACAAGGACTCCCATCCATTTTTTATAACATAGTTTCACAGAGGTCTGTTACAGAGTTCTTACACAACTCATATAATTTAAACTAATATCACATTGTTCAATATGCAAAGAATTCTTGTGGTGAATAAATGATATAGGGATTCAGTTCATTGTGTCAATGTGAATAATAACACACAGTAAGAAGAACACATGAAATGTATTATGGATAATGAATGCATGTTGGAACGGTTACATTATTTCAACAAGTCCAATTTGGGTTGTGCATATTACTCATTAATTGATGATCATTCAACTCAAAGAATATATTCTTGTTAAGTTCCAACCTCCAGGTGTCAACTCAACCTCCTAAGTTTCATGGTGCTTTGTTCTACCAGGTTCATCAGCCTAAATTCTTCTTGTTTTCATTTCATCAACTCAGGGACACATGGAACTTCAGTTGAATACTAAACTTATTCTGAATTGGTACATACTTATGCAAAGCACCATTGGTTGTACTATATTAAAACTACTACTGAGACAATGGTTTGCAAGCTTTCAATACCTTGCTGAAATTGTTTTTGTTTCCCGAGTCCTCTAAGAAAGATCTCAAGCAAATCCTTATCACTTTGATTTTCTCCAATCTCATTTCACTAACACATAATCCTATCCATTCCAGGTTTGGACGTACCAATTTGTTCCCCTTTATTAAACTATAAAGTGTCAAGGTCTCCCCTAAATTGCATGCTATATGAATTAGTTCTAGAATGCTTGATGTCAAATGTTTGAAGTTTTCAAAAATCTAGTGAAATGAATAGGGTTATCTAGCTATTGCGAAATGACATTGTTTATGTGAATTGTTGGACATCACCAATATAAATTGTCTTCCCATCTATGACAACATCCTTTTTTAAATCTTATTCCTCTTATATTGTTTTTGCATCTTTATATAATATCTTCCTATATATTGTTTTTCATCTTTCTATATGCTCTTAACACACTTGTTTTGTTAATTAGTGTACTTTAAATGTTATTCAACAATATTGCTATAAAAAAAATTGCATGGTGAAACCACGTGCAAAGCAATATCAAAGATCAAAAAGTCCATGTCATTAATGATGTCGAAGTATAAAATGATGACATTCATAGTGATGTTGAACTCGACATTGTGCATGACATTCATAGTGATGTTGAACTCGACATTTTGCAATTAGTATTGGGGCTACGCAACGATATTTCGAATGTTGACTTGGAGAGTGTGTTTAATAAATTCATTCCAATAATATGCTAATTAGAATTTTATTACCATTGTAACGTTTTGTAAACCTCAATATAATGTGTACTTTTTTGTTTTAGCGTAAATGACATGATAAACTGCAAGAAGGTGGCAAAGCGAAGGTGTTGGATCCATATGATGGTGTTGTTGCGGGCATTGGACGGATACAATCATTGTCTATTATCCATGGAGTGAAATTGAGCATAGGAGATGAAAATGTGAATATTTTAAAGGTCACAAGTAACATACCCCTTCCTTACGAAGAAAAAATAGATGGATGTAGACGTCATAAAGAGATGGAAGGAAGCTTCACACATTGGCCATAAAAATATTTGGAAAAAATGATTTAGTTGATATTTATCGTGTACTAGTTGTTGAAATCTAGTTGGTCCACTGCTTTATGCAGTTTAATTGAATGTATATTGAATCAAGGATATTTTATCATGATTTACTAGTGTATTTGAGTTGGAAACTCCATGAGACTTTTTTGACTAGTTGGAAACTCAATAACATTGTCCTTTGAATTTTTTTATTATTATATATATGAGCTTGTTAATCTATGCATTATATGTTTTAATTTGATGTTATGTTTTAATTCAAGTTAAATTGAATGTTGTGAGTTGAATCATGTATATTTTATCATGATGTAGTGGTTTATTTGAGTTGGAAACTCCATGATATTTTACTTTGACATCGTTGAATTTTTTGACTGGTTGGATACTCGGTGAGAAAGAATTACAGGTTAAAATAAAATTAAGATACTATAAGAGGTAATTAACCCTAATCTTGAATATCAAAAGTATCTCTCTGTTTTAACTTGTTCAAAGAAAAAAAAAAAATAGCCAAGATAAGAACAAACTCTCATGAGATTCATAGTCAAACAAGGTGCTGGATAATTCCTAAAACAACATGGGTGGAAAGGATTTCTCTCTCTGTGAGAATATGAGCATTGAGGATAAAAGTAACCTCTTAGAGTGGCCTGCGTACACCCACATTAGATCGTAATTTCATAATCTTTGCTATAATACATATCCCCCTAACCCTAAAACATGTCAAAATTATGGTGACCTGTGAATTCTTCTTTCTAAGCTTTTTGAGCATAGGAATAAAATTTTACGTCAAACCAAATAATTCATTTCTTTCCTCTTAAGGTATGATAGACCAAGTTGGTCTCAATGGACGTTAACCATCATCATCATCATATGAGATTGTTCATGTATGTATATGCTTTTATTTGATTTATGTTTTAATTCAACTTTAGTAGATATATATTGTTAAATTTCGGTAAGTATAAATATGTATCATTGATATTGGATGAACATCAATAATAGTACAGTAACTTCATTACACAATTTCATAGTATTTAATAAATTATCCATATCATATAAATGAATATGAAACTACTAAAGTAATAATAAATATAAAAATTATGCAACTAATAAACAACATATCAATGTACTACCAATTGATGGTAAGTAATGATTAAAAACGATTAAATATACTACCATTTGATGGCAACTAATAATTAAAATGACTAAATATACTACTAATTGACAGAAATTAGTGAATAAAATGATTAAGTATACTACAAGTTGACGGAAATTAATGATTAAAATGACTATATATACTACCAATTGACGAAAATTAGTGAATAAAAACGATTAAATATACTACCAATTGACGGAAATTAATGATTAAAATGACTAAATATACTACCAGCTGATGGCAATCAATAACAACAACGACTAAATAAACTACTAGCTAATGACAATTAATGTCTAATTAAACTACTAAATATACTACAAGTTGACGAATTAGAACAACCAATAAATGACTAAGTTTTTTTATTCATAAATTTAGTCACCTCATAATAACTGCCAATATAACACTATTAGTTTCCTGACCAAAAATAGTCATTTATATGCAAATTTTAGCTGTTTTTTTAGTCATAAAATTGTTTTTTGTACTAGTGTTTGAATAAGTGTAAATCATTTTAAATAAATGTGTCATATATGGATGCCCAAGGACTTTATAGAAGGAGTAGAAATGGTCTCATGAACTTTTATGAACTACAAAACTATAGAAATATACTCTAAGATATGGTCAGATTATCCACTTTGAAATTGGTTGAAGAAGGTGGGGCATTCGTAAACGAACATAATTTGTTTCTCAATAGCTTAATTGTTGAATATCCAATTTAAGTAGGACA
Organism: Larix kaempferi; assembly: GCA_027924585.1. Lineage (NCBI taxonomy): Eukaryota > Viridiplantae > Streptophyta > Pinopsida > Pinales > Pinaceae > Larix > Larix kaempferi. The sequence continues at coordinate 1,710,370 of BSBM01000240.1, read as the reverse complement.
ACATATTATAATCCATATAGGACATTAAATATAGTAAATGTATAAGATACGAAATGATGAGATAATAACCATGTGATGGTGTACTTATACCACTGACTAGTAACAATGGTAAGTCATGCCCTTTCAATAAGTCATGTCTTTTAGAAAGGATGTGCCCTTACATTAATCATTAAGAACTAATTATTATTATTATTATTATTATTATTATTATTATTATTATTATTTATTTTTATTATTATTTATTTATTGTTATTTATTATATATGTTACATTGCCTTCCGCTTTAAAAATGTTGTGTCCTCAAAGCATACAAAAGTTATGTCTTTGTTTTTCCTTGCAATGCCTTCTCATGATTCTTCATTCTTACGTTCATCATTGTTGAGGACACAAGGCGATATGATATTCCAAGTGATGAGTAGAGTTGTCGAACTATGTAAGGGTCAAACCACCCTAACTCGATCTTTTGTGGTTTTATTTGGCAATAACTTCTATGATGATAGGATTCATACTTGAACTTCTCGTCAATAGAGTAGGAACTCTACTTATATTTGCATTTTTATTTTTGTTTCGATTAGTTCCTTGATGACCTGTATAATTAGGATGATGATAGGGTATGCTTGTATCTAGTGTCATGTTCTCAAAACCTTCATCTTTTGATATTTCTAGTGATTTATTGGTAGGTACGTTTTCAATTGGATTCATATTGGTTCCCTTCTCTAATTTCTCAATTTTTACCTCTCTCAACTTCTTTATTTCAACGAAAACGGTCAATATTGTTTGTTTATCGATTAGGGAGTCCTTGTAGAGTACGGATTTCTCTGATTTAATTTGTAGCAACTTCTTGTCATTTTTTAGCTTATTGATTTGTGCAAGTAGACTTAAATTATGAACCCTTAAGCATGAAATTTCTTCAACATTCTTTAGCTTTTCGACTTTATCCTCCAGGCCGTGGTTTTCTTACTGCTCCTCTTTTAATTTTTTTATTTGCTTAAGCAATCTCTGATTAAGGTTCCTTAAGTTGGAATCATATTCATCTTTTGCTAATAGTAGATTCTCGAGATCTTGATTCATTTCTTCTAACTTTTGAAAACACCACTTCTTCTCCTTGGCCTTCATGATTTTTGCAAATAGTTTTTTTTTTTTACATCTTAGGAGAGAAATCTTCTTGTCTTTTTTAGTGATTACCTTGTCATATTCTTTCTATTGATCCTACAACTTTTGTATTAACTTCTAGCTATATTGAAGGTTCATTTTTTATGTCCTTCAGGTCTTCTGATGAGGGAATCTCTCAGCATGGTTTCATTGTAAAGTCATGCAACATCATTTTCTTCTTTTTATAGGAGAATGTTAAAAACGTTTTCTCCATATTTAAGATGAAGGTACCTAGTGTTTCTAACTAAGTTGAACTAAGAATTATGTCAACATATTTATCAAATATAGACATAACATTGAATTTTGATATGAATTTATAATCGTAAATCGTTAGTTGTATGTCCTTAACTTCATATTCCCTTTCGCCCAAAGTGTTTTTCTTTTCAAAGATATTTGACTCTAGAATTAATAATTGATTGGTGATATCAACACTTATATAATTTGTATTGTTAGTTGGACAAATATCGATAATAATATCCTTTTCTTGGATAATCCCTTTAATTTTTAATAAAGCATTCACACATTTTGGATAAGTACGAGGAAATCATCCTTCTTTTTCATTAAAATCCATTTTTTTTATTTTCAACAATATTTTCGTCAATGGATACCTTCATATAACTTCTTTATCCTTGATATAAATATTTCTGTTAATTTGGATTGGCCAAAGGTCAAATTAGCATGAAGCTCTAATACCAATGAAATGAACAAAATTCATTTCTCAATAGCTTAATTGTTGAATATCCAATTTAAGTAGGACAACATGTTATAATCCATATAGTATAGTAAATACAATAAATGTATAAAATATGAGATGATGAGATCATGACCATGTGACATAAGTCATGTCCTTTCAACAGGCAATGTATTTTATATATGATGTGTCCTTTCATTAATCGTTAATCATTATTATTAGTATCATTATTATTTATTGTTATTACTATATATTTATTTTTATTTATTATGTTACACATCCAAAATGATGGAATCATCTGGCTTAAGAGATCTCGTAATATTTGGAATTCAAACTCATCCTTTAAAATTGGTGTGCTTAGATGGTTGGTACTTCAACATTGCTCTATTGTTACTTTAAAAGTGACTTCATAATTCAATCTTAATAAATGGTTGTTATGTGTTTTATCGAAAAGAAAATATGGTAACAATATGTTCTATGGGGCTACAAGGTTGACAAAGGTTTTTGGGATCGACCTATCATTTAATTCACTACTCTCTCTCCCCTTCATTAGAAGGGGGTGATTCATGGGGATGGATGGATGGTACATTAGCATGAGAGAGCTCCCAAGAATGCAATAATATTGACCAACATTTCATTTTTTTGGAAATAGAAACATTGTACACATATACTTGTCTTTGGGCTACCTTGTGTCTCACATGGGTAGATCATGGAGCATGTGGTCACTTTAGTTGGGAGCTTGGGTACCACGGCCCTTATTACACATTTTTCACCTCAATCAATATTCAACCACCTATCCACTCTCCCAATTGCACCTACGACATGCAAACCATAGTTACCAAATTCAGTCTAGTTGGGCCAAAGATTTCAAAAATTCAATTCAATAGGTCATTAATTAACTCAATTCAATTCAATATGATCCACATCATTGACTGCACTAAATTGACTCGAATTTGATTTCCTTCAAATAAATGCAAAGAACTTTGTTTGTTGCAATCCCTAAAGATGCATTTCCCTCATTCTCACCCTTCATTTGGACCATGGCACTTGGAATTTGTCTTGTCTCATTTTTTTGTCACACCTATCACTAGTGTGAGAATATTTGACTACCAAGGTACACTATAAGATGAACTCTCTTATTTTTTTGTCACATCTAACACTAGTGTGAGAATATTGACTATCAAGGTCCACTATAAAATGACCTCACTGGTAGGTTCCATTACAAAATAGTGAGGGTCCACTACACGACAACCTCTAGGTATTTATTATTTACAATACAGTTTTGAAGTTTAAAGTTGAGGCATATTGGGTTTTGAGTTCCACAATTTGATGAAATGTGTGTGGATACCAAAATAGTTGTATGGGTATTATGGATCTCATGAACCTATGTACACAAAATGCTTAAGATTGAACCAGATGGAAATCCCATTAGATAATTGCAGTAATGAAACTTTAGGAATTACTAACATTCATATGCATCATAGTATCATGCAATGAACATGATTCAATAATTAATAGAAGTTGGAAAAATTGCAAACATTCATATACATCAATATAATATCCATTTTTATAACTCAAGAAGCTTATTGCTTTGTTCCACCTTAAAATTATTGGTTCACATTTGTTTTTGAAATCCAAAATTCTCAAGTGAAACCCACTTCAAATTCTGGAATGCCCATGCAAGCATTCAATGCTAAAAGTGACCCTTAGCATTCTCCCAATAGTTAGTTTTTATTATTATTCAAATAGTAGGTTTAATCGTCAAGTCCATTTTCACCAATGTGTGTACATATAGGTAGCTTATTGAACTTCTCTAGCTTTTTATTTATCAAATTAGAGCCATGTGCACTAGGGATAATAGTTTGTGGGGTTTTTCCAATGAGTTATGCACTAGAAAATAAATGTTGCAATGCATAGGTTCTTTTGAAATTTTTCAATGTGGCCCATGTGTTATTGATCATAGGTATATTGACACAATTGGGAACTATTTCTCTTGACATCAGTTTGTTTTCATTTCTTGATACTGTTTTATTAAATGCTTGCTTGTAACAAGCCAAGAGTGTTTAGAAGAGATATTTTGTTAGTTATATATATATATATATATATATATATATAGGCATAAAATTAAACATTTTCAAATGGATCTCTAAGAATTTTGAATGAAGTATACATGGATAAGCAAGTCCCTTGTTGTCATTGTGGGATATCTAGTGAGTTTTTCATCCATTATCTTTTGGGTGGGTTTTTAATCTCTTAATTTGTATATCCATTCATTTCAGGGGACTTGGATGTTATGATTAGATGCAAGGAGATGGGTAGCATATGTTGTTCCATGTTTGCATGATGTGAAATAAATAGTAATATGAAATATGAGAAGTGTGGTGGACAAAGTTGAATTGAAGTAAACAATCCTTGAGGCAATTAAGAGCTTTTGCCCACTTTCAAAGTTGCTTAATTTTATATATACAAGCATCTTTAGTGTGTAATGGATAATCGCAACGAGAACCATAATTATGCTCCCTATGTCTTGACACGTGTCCATTAACACCATTATTTCCAAGTTGTTCATTACCAAGCATTGAAAAGGAGGTAAGGTTGTATAAAATTTAAATGCATTGAAAAGGTTAAAACACCAAATATGGAATATGGTCAATTTGAGCGCAGAGCAAAAATAATTACCATGTAGCCTTGCATTTTGACATTTTGATCCATCATCAGTATTACATTGGCCCTTTGGGTCTTAGCCTTCTTGGGGAAAGTAATCAATGCTTGAAAACGGAAACCAAAAACTTAATATTAAGAAAGGCCACAATCTCGACAAGGTCAAATTTCCTATACATGTGAAATGTTCTTGTGTGGAATGAGGTAGCAACTTCTACATTATCCACTAGAAACTTGAAGCTAGTATTTGACAAATGAAAAAGTTCATTGAAAGGGCCAAGTTTGCATATAGGTACTATCTACCATTGTAGTGGGAGGTAAAATTATTCGAATTTGTCCACCTAAAACTCTACAAGTTGCGAGATTGCAATATCAACTACAATAATTTTAAGATTCTTATTTCTCTATGCTTATAATTCCTCAATGCCCTTATTGATACCCATGATAATTCTTGGCTTCTTGACTCTTAACCTTCTTGTAGTTTACAAGGGTTATTTATTTTTGTTGGGGAAGGTTAGGAATTCAATTATTTATATTTGCATAGGTAGTTAGACCTCCATTCAAATAAAAAATCAAGGAGATGATAGTTTGGTTGGAGGAAAGTGAAAGTTCCTTCATACGAACCATTAAATATCCTTTTAGCGAAACATGCTTACTAATGAATATTATGGTGTGATTCGACAAGGTTTCGAAGAGATATTGAACGGAAAAGAACTAATAATTAGATTTTGGTCACCCAGGCCTTGAACCTCTTACATCCTTCTATTGGGGGTTTTCATACCCATTGTAGTGAAATTATAACCTCGATAATCACACTAGGAATTCCATTGATAACATGGTCCGTGATTGCAAGATCAATACTATAAAATCTTGGGAGCAAGCATATAGCATGCCTTATTTGAACTTCATAAAGAATGCCATGTTTTTAACCCATTCACATGTTTATATTCATTTATGGTACTATAATCTCTAATGTAGGTTGAATTAACAATTTTGATTACTCGATGGCAACGAAAATATTGGTAGGAATCATATAGATTGCTTTATTTTAGCTTCGTTTTAAATGCCTTTTTTTAAGACACTCGCACTCACAAGAATAGTTTTTTGTGGACTCTAGTCTTAGAGAAACAATATTGATTAAAAACAACACTTTGATGGGATTATAAAGTGGAATTTGCAACTTTATGCCACATTTTGTTGCCCTCATTTAAATATTGCATTGAATAGCACAATGTTGTGTTCATAGAGACTTTTCATGGCATCTACAACCCCCTCTATGCATATGGAAAAGAGATCTTACTTCACTGAATATTGGTCCAACACAACAAACATTGGAGAAATCTATATATAATCCAGTTTATGATTTTTCCAATGGTTGTAATAGCTCTTAATATTTTTAAAAGCCAATTGTTCAAAACATGTTAAGGAAGGTTGCCCATTTTGGTTCCACATATGATTTTTCAAGCTTTGAAAGTTTTTGGGCCAAAGGAGTTGAGAGGAACAAACATGGAATAGAATAAAGAATTAAACCTATAAAGGGTTCATTGGCCATTTTTAGATGCACTCTAATGAGTGATCATTGGATCAATCCTTATTCCAAACCTCTTGTGGACACCCTCGCATGTTGTCATCGAGGAATGATTCATTTGTCTACCATTGATTGTATGAAAAAAACAAAGACAAATGAATACTTATTTAAGATGTTGAGGGACACCATCTTATCAATAGGAGAGAATGGTATAATCCAAGTTGTCATTGATCATGCATCTAATTGTGTTTGTGCTAGTTATATATTGATGCAGAATTTCCCTAAGTTGTTTTGGACACCTTATGGGGAAATTTGTATATATCTATCCCTCCATGGCATTGGTACAATAGGTTGGGTGAAGGAAAATATATCTCAAGCAAGAAAAATGGTGAAATTAATCATTAATCATATGTCGAGTTGGGTATATTTAGAAAATAAAAAACTAGAAATCTACTCAAACCCAGTGACACTAGGTTTTCCGCCCATTTCATTGAATTTCAAAGGGTGGTAGAGAAAAAAGGTGCATTGAGTTCATTTGTATGTAGTGGAGAATGGTTTTCCACCCATTTCATTTGAATTGCAGAAGGTGGTAAATTAGTAGAGTATACATTCTTCAGTGAATTATTTTGGTCATGTGCAGAAAAAATCATCTCTATTTGTGAGCCTATTGTATATGTTTTGAGAATGGTTAATTATAATACTTACTGCATGGATTTTGTATATGAGGGCATGGACAAGACAAAATAACACATCATCAATATGCAATAATGATCAAAATATTGTAGACAATAGGTGACTTGAAATGGATCAATAAATAATTTCACCTATTTGGAGCTTTTGGGGTCGGAAGATTGGATGAATTAGCTTGTAGGGCCCATTTTATTGGTAGGTCCCATTTTGCAAATTTGGGATCTGAAACCTTCTGAGGCGTGTTTGAGGGTCTAAACAAAAAAAATTGGGGTAAAGCAACACATTGCTAATGCAATGGGCTTTGAAACGAATATACACTTGAAAAAATTTCCAACAGTCCAAAGTTCACCTCAATCAGAGTCTATATGAAGAAGTTATGCCTCCTACAAGTTAACCCATGATTTTTACCACCATAGTTTCGATTGGATTCCATGTCAGCTCTCATTTCAAGCACATGTGGATCTAGTCATGTGTGGACTTTCAAGAACATTATAGAAGGTCCAAAACCATAACACTAAACGAGAATCAAGTCATGTACAAACCCTAAAATTAACCCTATACGGTTGTCGGGCTATGTTATATATCGGGCTGTTAGGAAAAGAAGGGGTTCCATTTCTATTGTATTGTTCCATAGTTGAGCAATAGTAAGGAGTGGATGTGAAGCATAACAAAGGGAGTAATAGATTCTATAGTATCCATTCGGGCAATAGTGTCCAAGGTAACTCCATCACGAGTATTGATTTCCTTTTGTCTTTGCATTCTACATAAAAGATCAAGTCATAGTCCTCATTCCAATTGGGGTTTTCCTAGGATAAATTACATGTTGAATGTGTGTGGATTGTGTATTTCTTGTTCTATCATTTCTCTTACAGTTCTAAAAATAAACTAATTAAAAGAACTAGTGGTAAGATCTATTGTGATGAACTGTTCTAGTGGAATATCCATGACATTTTATAGATCATATTGGTAACAAAGTGTTTTCTTTTGAGTTTTGTGGGTAATCCCAAGATCCGGTAGTTGGTTAAAAAAAGTATTCAAGCCCTGTCCATGGAAGATGATTCTGGTCAAGGAGTGATGGACAATTATGAGCAGTGATTTATAAAACTGGAAATACAAGTCATCGATATCTCATGCAACATGTCAATCCTCATCGTAGCTATAGAGAGAAATTTTGGACCTTTAGGGGATTTTGGAGGCTCTAAGAGTTCGGGTCAAAGGGGAAATCGGAAGATAAAAGAGGCCTAGAAAATGAACTAACCAAAGATCCCGAAAAAGAGTAGTCAAGTTCTAGTACCAATAATCCTTCCCAATATCTCTTCAATATGGAAGCGAAGGTTGATATCAAGACGTACCAAGGTGATATCAATGCTCTAAAACTGAATCATTGGTTGCAATAGTTAGAGGTTAATTTTAGTATCCATCAAATAGTCGATGAGAAAAATATCTCATTTTTCCAACGAGCATTAGAGGGCCATGCATTAACCTAGTGGGAAAGCCACACTAAAGAACATAGGATGGAGGGGGATCCACCATCAACTAAGTGTAAGGAATTTAAAACCCTCATCAAGTCTCAATTATACCTTATTGGGTATGTATAGGACCAATGGATCCATTGGAATTACTACAGGAAAAGGCGGGGGCAATGTGTGCAAGAATACACCAGCGAGTTCAAGAAGATGGCTATAATGTTTGGTATCTCACCCAAGAACTCAAATGTACTTATTGGGTATCTAAGGGGTTTACATAATCACATATGGAGGTAGGTAATACGATTTAATCCCAAGTCAATTAATGAATCCTGTGTACAAGCACAGTACCTAGAAAACATGGGCCGGAAGAAAGGATAGTCAAGTGGATCAAAACAGAAAGAGAGTCGAGATGCTACCAAGGAGAGGAAGAAGAAATGGAAGGGAAACTAGAAGAATACTACAGCTATGGAACATCAATGCAAGGATTTGAAAAACCACTGTAACCATGGTAACATTGATGGATACACTAAAGAAAAGTGTAGTAAGTTACATCCCGAGCTAAACCCCAAGAACCACATGAAGGATGCTAAGAAGAAGAACCTTTTAGCCATGGAGTCAAGAAAGGAATTAGAAAGCAACTCGAATGTGGATGAGAAGAGTATCTGTACCATGGTGTAGAAGGACATGAATCTGAGTAGCATTCACCCCAAGGAAGAGAAAGAGATGATGAAACCCTTCCACATCAAGATCCAGGGAAAGAATGCCAAGATCGATGCTCTATTCGATTCTAGTTCGTAGGAAAACCTCATAGCAGAGGATCTGGTACGTAATATTGGATTGGAAGTACATGATCATCCCAGTCCCTACCCATTGGGATGGGTAAATAAGGATGCAGAAATCAGAGTCACAAAATAGTGCAAAATCAATTTTTCCATAAATGCAAATTATATTGATGAAGTAGAGGTAAACGTAGTACCCCTGGATGTTTGTGGTGAAATGTTCAGAAGCCCCTACATGTATATGATGGATGCAGTCTTCATGAGGAAAGAAAACCAATACAATTTGATCAAGGATGTGAAATCCTTCATCATCAATGCATATAAAGGTAAATCGAAGATCTCTATGGTAAGTGCCAACCAAGCAAAAAAATGAACAGTTCAAGTTGGAAGTTCTTATTGCTTTTGTTAAGACAGTCAATAAGAAGATGAAATGGTAAAATTGAAGGCATCCCTAAAGGGATGTACCAAAGAGAAAAAAACACCAATTGGAGAACTTTTTGCAGGCATACAAAGAATTGTTCCAGGAGCCTAAGGGGGTGCTACCTCCTAAGAGAGAGGTGGAGCACGAGATACAACTATTGTCAAATTCTCCATTGTCATACATGAGAGTGTACAGAAAATCTATCATAGAAGCAGATGAAGTGAAGAAGATATTGTAGTAGTTGTTTGAACAAGGTGTGGTCCAACCAAGCACCTCACCTTGTCGATAACCTATCGTCATAGTACCCAAGAAGGATGGGACTTTGAGGATGTGTATCGATTACAGATAATTAATAAATATCACACACAATAATCGGTATCCTCTACCTAGGATCGATGATTTGTTGTACCAATTTCAACTTTCCAAGTACTTCACCAAGTTGGATCTCAAATCAAGATACCACTAGGTGTGAATGCAGGAGAAGACACCTGGAAGACCACCTTCAAGACAAGGCAAGGTCTATATGAATGGTTAGTAATGTCGATTTTTTTATGCAATGCACAAGCTACATTTATGTGTTTGATGAATTCTTAGATTCATTGCTATAGTATATATAGATGACATACTAGTTTATAGTGCTACCTAGGAAGAGCATATCTTGCATCTCAAGCAAGTGTTAGAGAGACTAAAAAATCACCAACTGCTAGCTAATTTGAAGAAATGTGAGTTAACCCAATAATCATTGGTGTAATTGGGGCATGTTATCGAAAGAGGGGAACTCGAGATTGACCTGGAAATATGGATGCCATCACTAAGTGGCCAACTCCAACAAATTTCATTGAAGTTAACACAATACCTTTGGAAGTTCATGCTTCCTTTTAGGTTATTGATGCACCTCTCCATGTCATAAAAACTAGCAGTAAGGGTTTCCATTGGGGAAAGAACCAATAAAAATCCTTTTAAGAGCTCAAGTGAAAGATTAGTCAGGACCCAGTTCTCGCACTGCCCAACTTACAGAATGCTTTCAAATTTGTCACAGATGCAAGTGGGTATGCCATGAGAGTAGTTCTGATTCAAGGAGGAAGGTCAGTATTATCATTCAAAAATGTTTTATGTGGGATTCCTAAGCTACCCTACCTATGATAAGAAAATTTATGCCCTAGTTCAAGCTATTAAGAAGTGGAAGCACTATCTGATGGGAAAGGAGACCATCATTCACACTAATCACCGGACACTACAATATTTGTAAGCCCAAAGTAAGGTACAATGAACCAGACATTATAAGTGGATGGGATTCTTACAACAATTCCATATTATCATCAAGTATAAGAAGGTCAGTACAAACAAGCTGGAAAACATGCTCTCAAGGCCACCTAAAACCAAGATTACAACTTTGGGAACTCTTATGCACGTGAAACCTTTCACCCATGATGCATACAAGGAGGAACAAACAGAAGATGAGGACTTCAAGGAGGTATTTCAACAAATGCAAGGTCAATTCTATGTAGAAGAATGTGACAACAAGGCTGACAATCATCTCCAAGATGGGTACACTACAAGATGAACAAGCTCTATGTTCCTAAAGGCGACGGATTGTAGCTTATCATAGAGGTGCACACCTCCAAAGTTGTAGGGAATTTTGGTGTAGGGAAGATAGTTGCAAAATTACAAAGGTATTTTTATAGGCCTAGAATGGAATAATATGTAGCATGGTTTATTAGAGGATGCATACTTTGTTGAACAAGCAATCCCAACAATAGGAATAAATGTTTGTATCATCCCTTACATGTGTTGATGTTCTCCATGGTTCTAGCATCGAGAAAACATTCTACAAATCATTCTCCCAGAGGGTCATGTTGATTTGAATCATGGCTTGGTAGAGGATGGCCCCGTACCAATGAAGAAGTTCCAAAGAACATTGAAGAAGCTCCATAAGAAAATGAAGACAAGTCAGCCCCAATTAAGGAAACTTCTAGTGAATGGAAACTATAAATAAAGTGCTTCTCACCTCTTTTGTACACACTCACAACACACATCTTCTTCTCTCCACTTGTGTGCATATCCTTGGAAGGCCTAGCAAACGCATGAAACATAATTTGTGGGTTCTCTTATTCTCTTGGAAGATTCATACCCTTGCTAGGGTTTTGTTATCACACCATAGTAGCAAGGATACTATTCTTGCTTAGCAGATATCTGCACATTTCAGAGCTTGGATTATTCAGAGCTTGGCTATGATGAGTTTATATTATGAGATCATTCATGATCAGAGTAGTGTATTTTATCAGACTTATGTTAGACCTTGTGCCAAGGCTGAGACTTGAGAGTTCAGATGTGATGACCGATGTGACCCTTTATTATTCCATACAGTTTCAGTTCAATGCCTAGATATGTTATTGCAGCAGTGTTTCAAATGGTTTATGATGATGTGATATGACCTATGGATTTCTGATCATTGATTATGGATTATTATCTTGTTTCTTTAGTCATGTTCACAACATTAGCTTGGTATATGATTCATGATGCGGCAAACTCTGTAAAACTAAAATGAACTATCTTGATGATGTTACAATTTATAAAATGGACATAATGGACATATTACTTGCACATTTAGGTCTCTTAACAAAACTCATTGATTTACTACCTCGCATAGATATTGTATTTCTTGGCATTACTTGTCTGCTAGCTTAGGCACCATTATCACTTGACTCCATCCATTCATAACCTTCCTTGATTGGCTTTTACCCTTGACTTGTCTTGCTTGAATTTTTTATACTGAGGACTTCCCTTTTACTACCTCTGTGTTTGGATCGCATCCATGTTTGTTTAGTGTTTGGGATCTGAGTTGGTGACAGAACTTGCCTTTGGAAAGTTGGATTGTAGTCCTAAATCATTATGGTTGGTTGTCCCAATGTTTGGCACTGGCACGAAGTCCCCCTAGTCACTTGAGATGTTGTTGGCTAAAACTGAAAGCTCATGTACTACTTATGGAAACTTGTGTAAATTCTCCCATGGAAACTATAAACTCTAGAATGTGATTCTGAACACACGTGAGTAAAGGGCAAGAGTGATGAACTACTAAAAACACTCCTTGAAGAGTATAAAAAAGGTCCAAAAAGCAATGGTTCTTAAACTCTATATCTAAACGATTGCTGACCTTATATATATATATATATATAAACATGCCCTGGATGCAAGCTGCAATTAGTTGTGCTTTTTAGCGCACCTGAGATCCGAAGGGTTATGTAGGCCAAAAAGGCCAAGAAATGAAATTGAATGATCCTAATGAACCTGAATCAACTTGATGTAGACATGATGCCGAAGTTGAATAAACACTCTCTAAACAACTTACCCATTTGTGAGGCACAGCCCTTCCCCGTGTTATTTGTCCAACACAGAGTGTAGCTTCCCCTCTCTCCCAGTCCAAAGTGTCTTTTAGTTATATTTAGACAAGCCACCCCTTTGCCTAGCTTTGTTCCTAGCCTTCATCCTTAGCTAGCAGTTAGACCATGTCCAATGGGTGAGTTTGTCATCTAAGCTATTGTGTAAGTAATTATAAATAACAATGGAATATGCAAACATGATTAAATGATGTTTATGCTTTAAGTTAAGTTGTGAGTATGATTAAAGGAACATGTCTTAGTCTATCGATATGGTTTATCCTTGGTTGTATATTGACCTAGTCAAACCCAGTTTAACTATGGTCATTTCTTGGGATCTGTGATGATGTGGACCATGTATGCTTATTGATGATGATTGATGGCCCCACATACTCTTGATGATGATACTATATGATGGACATATGATTCAGATGGTGATTGATGCAATTCAGCAGGTTTTATTATTACTTCAGATCATCAGATTATGCACTATCCATATATGGTGGACCCTACAGTTGGCCCATCAGGGAAACCCATGGTGTATGAGTACACATTCTTAGTAGATTTGGGTCATATGGATCGAAAAAGACACTTATCATTCAGTTCCGGGCACTTCTGATAGTGATAGATGCAGTTTTCCACTTGTTGACCAGATTTGGGGCTGATTTCCCAACTTGATCAGCAGGGGCCATGAGAGGCCAGTTCACCTAGGGCGTTGTATGAGAAGGGGGTGGTCCAGCCACTTGATGTTACCATTCTACCCCACTTCTGGAGAGCCTAGTGGGCTCAGTTTGACAGCGCAGGTACCCTAGGAGGCAGTTTCAGCAGCTTCACAGTTACCGAGGTAGGTTTAAAATGGAATAAAATGGTCACTGAGGAATTCGATATGGGAAATTGAGGCAAGGTTTAGGCACTTGGTCTTCACATAGATCTTCCAGGGTGAACCCCCCATCTTCCAGCCAGTTTTCATCAGTCAGTGGGGTCCACAGAGGCCACAGGAGGCCTTTTACTGCATGTCTTTCACAGATTTTGATCATTTGTATTATTTGGACATATTATTTTATATTATTGTGCCATGGGGATGAGCTAGCAAGGATTGATGCCTCCTATCCCCACCATGTGTTTTATGAGTCATGTCCTAGTCATATGAGGTGGGCCCATGTACTTTTGTCCCCTCTAGAGGATGATGTTACCCTCCATGAGTCTCTTCTAGCTATGACGTCACCTTTATGTTGAGTGATCCATGTGTTATAGTGTTAGGCTCATCTTAGCCATTGATTATGTATTGAGATCTTTTAATCTCAACCACTCATCTTCATGTATTGTAAAGTGGTTTTGAGATCTAGGGTTTTGGTCTTTATTATCCTATATAAGGAGGAGACCCCCTATTGTATAGCTCACCTTTGAAGCTCTGGAATATTGGAATTGAACACTTATTTGTGGAGCATATTTCTCTTGTCTTGTGGATTCTCTTTCATCTTGAATATACAGTATCTCTTCTATGTATGATTGTGGATTTTGGAGCTACACGTTGTTTTCTTGCAGGGAGGTCGAATTGGTGGAGAGGAGGATGATTAGAAGAGAGTTATTGCTAGAGGGATCCACATATTCTCTCTTGGGTTGATCTTGGTGACAGGGAGTATCATTATTGTATCTTTGTGACATAGTTGATGCTTTCTATTACATCTTTCCATCATTTTCATAATTGTCTTACTTGGCTTGTTTCACTTGATCTTGTCTTGTAGGAGGAGGACGATTTGGCATCTTGGAGGAGGACGTTTTGGCTTGGAGCAACAAAATATCACTCTTGAATATACACATAGGTGAATGCTATCAATTTGCAAGGTGGCCATAAGCAATTGAGGTAAGTTCTACAAGGTATGTGCCTAGATCTATCCATTCTTCTTCATTGGTCAACAAACCCTTAAAATCAAAACCCTTGTTTTTCACTTTTTCTTAGATCTACAAAGATCTAGCTTGGCTTTGGGTATAATAAAAAGAACCCACCTCTATAGTATCCACGGCAATTCGGATCTATAGTTTGGTGGCATTTGGACTTCATTTGACCCTTCGCCCAAGGCACTTAGCCTTCCTTGAGTGAGGTCGCCCTCCTTGGGTAGGTGAGTTAAGCTAGTTCCATCACATGGGTAGGTGAGATCCCACTTGATTCATACTCCTCTCACTTGATAACCTACCCCCAGTGCTTCACTTCATTGATTTTCACCTTGTGGGCCCCATTCCTCATTTTGAGGGTTGTGCCCCACTTGGGTCAATTTTGTGATGCATTTTCAATCTTAGATCTATGGAGATCTAGCCATTGGATGCCTTTGCCTTCCTAAACCCACTTTGATAATTGCCTAAACTACCCCGATCTATAATTTGGCATACTTTGGACTCCATTTACCCATCCATCTTAAGGCACTAGTCCACCTAAGGCAAATCGCACTTCTTGGGATTAGTGTCATGTGCTAGATCCCATATGTGGGTATCTTCTATTTCATCCTAGATCCATATATCTACTCCTGACATACCCCTTGGTACCATTTGCACCCCTAATCTCACCTTGTGGGTCCCATTTGGACCATTTCCATATTCTAAGGAAGTGGGCCCCGCTTATGTATTTCATGGTACTAGATCTTGTTATTTGATCTCACTATGTGGCCTAAATCATTTATTGGTTGAAACACTAGTCATCCCTTAAGCCTCTTTCAACCATACTTAAACTTCTAGGTCCACCTAACCTTGCATTGGTTTCCGTAACTTGTCTTTCACACTTCCCTAGAAACCTTTGCTTTGGTCCAATCACCTTTGATTGACTATAGGGTATCCCCCTTGGTCTTGATTCATCTTGATCTAAAGCGAAGAGTGCCTTGGTTGACGTGACTCCGAGCTTGCATTGGGAACCATGGCATCTCTTGGGTCACCTTTTTAGTTGTCCATCTCCTCTACCATCCTGGATGGGATACCATTAGGGACAACTACAAGTTGTGTGATAACAGGTTTCTTGTAAAGGAGATTGAACCTCTATTGTGTTAAGGTTCATCTTCATGATTGCTATTGTACTTGTATTGGATTGATTTTTTCTTAGAAATGTTTGTTGGATTTTCTCCCTATTGGGTTTCCTAGGATAAAATATTTGTGTCTCTTGTGCATGGTTATCTTTCTGCGATCCTTGTTTTATTTCTGCTGCAAATGAATGGTGTTATAATTTTGGGATGAAATAAATTATGAAATAAAGTTGAAAGAGATGAAAAATTATACTGCTAAGTTAAAATTCAACAAGGTATCATATAAAAGTGTTGAATAGAAACTATTGTCAAATATTGTCTCTGCCCCAATCTGAAAACTAGGGCTTCCAAGTTTGGACACTTCTCTCCACATATTAGACTTGAATATAGCATCTTGAAACTCGCCCTAGGAGGTAGCACTTATCTGTGGAAGCAGATATCGGTGTTTTGGAGTTTCAATTTTGACCCAACTTCTGCTGGAACCAAGGAACTAGGACTTCCAATTTTGAGCTCTTCTACCCACAATCAGACTAAAAAATAGTGTTTTGTAGGTCTCCTAAGGAGGGCACATTTATCTGTGGAGACAATTTTCAATTTTGAGCTAATTTTGGGTCTAGGGTTTCTAGATCAGATTTTTCAGATTTGTCAAAAATGGCCTCCAGTTCTAGCTTCAGTATGATGTCCAAGAACAAGTTGCAAAATGGAGAAAATAAATCATCAGAACTATAGAAGGAGCTTACAAAGGTCAAATGTTTCAGTTTCCAGAAACTTGGTCATTATGCCTTCCAGTGTCCTCAGAAGAAAAGATCAACAACCAATGTTGATCCACCTCAGAAGAAGACAAAAGTTGATGACAAGCTTCAAAAGGATCATTCTCTTATCTCCACTCTTACAGGTACTATTACAAATAATAGTGATACTTGGTTGGTAGATAGTGGTGCCTCTAGGAACATGACAGGTTACAAATACTCTCTCTTAGACTCGACATAAAAGAACTCATCATTACAAGTAGAACTTGTAGACAATTGCAATTATGCAGTAAAAGGAGTTAGTACATCATCAGTCCAACTAGATTCTAGAAATTATCTACATATGAAAGATGTACTACTTGTACCAGGACTAAAGAAGAACCTACTATCCATCTCATATTTGGAGGATTAAAGTTATAGATTTTCATTTGTGGATGGTCAAGTTCTTGTATGGCCAAAAGGTTCAAGCATAGACTCAGCAGGAGTGATTGGAGTTCGAGAGGGAGGACTATACAGAGTGACATGATGTCCAGCTCAAGCATTGGTACATGATAGTATTAGTTTATGTGAACTATGGCATCAAATATTTTCCCACATACACTATAGAGCCTTGTCGACATTGAGGAAGATGGTTACAGGTCTTCTAGAACTTCAAATGGAACATGAAGGCCTATGCAGTGATTGTGCACTTGGCAAGACCTATGCAGTGGTTGTGCACTTGGAAAGAATGTCAAGAGTTCATTTTCAAACAGTGATAGTAGATCCAAAGGGATCTTGTACCTTGTGCACTCAGATGTTTTTGGACCAATGTCAATATCATCCTTGGGTGGATTCTTAAAGTATGTAACATTCATTGATGACTTCTCCTAGAAAATATGGATATATTTTATGAAATCCAAAGATGAAGTCTTCAGCAAGTTTCAAGAGTTCAAGGCTCAAGTAGAGAACCTGACAAGAAATAATATTAATATTTTGAGATAATATAATGGAGGATAATTCACCTCCAAGGAATTTAATGATTTCTACAAAAAAAAGGGGATCAAGAGGGAGCTAACAGTTCCCTACAACCCTCAACAAAATGGGGTTGCAAAAAGGAAGAATAGGTCGATCATAGAAGCTGTGAAAGAAATGAATCATGATCAAAATATACCTATGTTCTTATGGGAAGAAGCCAATAGCACAACTGTATATGTTCATAATAGAAATCCTCATCGAATGTTGGAATACAAGAATCCAAAAGCATCATTCAAAGAAATGAAGCTAGAAGTCAGCCACTTGAGGATCTGTGGTTGTCTAGTATACATCCATGTGCTGAAGGATAAGAGGACAAAGTTAGAACCTTCATGAAAGAAATGTATCTTTGTGGGGATATAGAAAAACTTCAAAGGCTTACAGAATTTATATTTCAGGACAACGCCATATTGAAGTTAGTCGAGATGTTACTTTAGATGAAGAAGTAGCCTTCAGAAGATCCAAAGACTCCCACATGAAAATTGATGATGAGGAGAAAGAGGCTCCAAGAAATGAGGATACACAACCCTCCGGTCTAGCTATCCATTCCTCATACTATCATGAGGAATATATAGAGTCTACAGAACCAATAGATATTGCCATGACCAAGAAGAGGCCAAGATGGCTTCATGACACCTTGCAGGATGTAGAAAGACATGTAGAGAGTGGCACCTTCAGGGAAAGAAAAAGACCTTAGAACTTCTCGAGTTGCATGGCCCTGATGAGTCACATCATTGATTCTGAATATTCCAGTTATGATGAGGCAACATGACAACAAGTATGGAAGAATTCCATGATGGAGGAGTATCAATCCATCATGAAGAATGTTGTGTGGGAGATTGTTCCAAGGCCTGAAGGGAAGTCAGTGGTAACTTCCAAATGATCTACAAGATCAAGCATGGAGCATATGGCAGCATCGAGAAATACAAGGCGAGGTTTGTGGCGAGAGGATTCTCCCAGAAAGAGGGAATGGTCTATTAGGAGACATTTTCTCATATTTCCAAGTACACTTCCATCAAATCTATCATTTCTCTTGCTTCAATGATAGGATGGAAATTACATTAGATGGATGTAAATATAGCATTCCTCAATGGTGTGATTGAGAAAGGGGTATACCTAGAGTAATCTCAAGGCTTTGTGATACATGAGAAGGAGTCTCATGTGTACAGATTAAAGAAGGAATTGATGGACTTAAGCAATCCCCCATAGCTTGGTATTCCTGGATTGACAGTTACTTGATGAGCTTTGGTTTCATCAAGAGTGATGCAGATTCCAACCTTTACTACAAGGTTGTTGTTGGTGATCCAGTGATTTTGGTGTTATATGTTGATGATATGTTCCTTACGGGAGCATAATGGCTCATAGACGAGTGCAAGAAGAAGTTGGCCTTTGAATTCGAGATGAAGGACCTTGGCTTGATGCATTACTTCTTAGGATTAGAGGTTTGGAAGAGACTAGATGAGATCTTCCTTAGTCAAGGGAAGTGTTATCGTTCAAACTACAATCAAGGTTCTATAGCAGAATTGGAGAACCTATTAATCAATGGCATTCATTGGAGAGGTTTGGACTACTATCACCTTTGTCCAATCTCTTAACTTCTTTGGGATCTAGTGTCGTCCCAAGGGGGAGATCCCTTCAATGTACCTGTCAAAACAATAATGCAAACACATCCAAATACCTTATGGCAAAGATCAGTTCCTTTCAATGCGATCATATAGAGAATGAAGAAGAAGATGTGCACAGTCGTTTGGCTTAGGTCAATATGGCCACAAATTTAAGGGTCGAGTTACTACTACTAAACTATTAATGATATGCAGAAGCAAGTCATCCTTTTATTATGCAAAGAATATAGATTATCATATCAATAGCAGCCAATAGTATCAACCTCTAAACATAAGATCACCACTTACAAGCAAGCAAGTCTGTCAAATGAATATAGAAAGTATGTCATTCAAATCAGCTTATGCACAGTGGGAGAAAGATCAAGACACTTCTTTACACTTCTAATTTAGCCTAGTATCAGGCTTGCACTCAAAATAAGTAGTGATATCATGGTAATATATATTCAAAGTTATCTTGATCAATCATTAACTTCAACGCTAGTTTATAGACGTCTACATGCAGCTTGCATTAGGTGCATGACAAACAATTAGTACAATGAACAAGTAGCTAGCACAAGGATTATATATGTCAATCAGATATGGAATATCACAACAAGTAAATCGAGCTTGAACTAACATAACGGTCCTAGTTGAAATTTCTATGGCATGCAAACCCAATGTATCATTAATGTCATTATTTAGCAATCATAAAGGATGAGTATAAGCAGTCACATTTTGACAAAAAAGATAATATTCAAAGTCTACACTAGAATAGTGCATGCATAAGTCATAAATTCACCATCCAACGTCAGCCTTCAACCAAGTGATAAATAAATAAACAGTTAAAATCAATACTTAATCACCCACTCTTGAAACAGTCACAAACAATGGTTCAATATTACCATGAGTATGTTACAATTAGGGAAGTTCACAAGCCTATCAAGAGTCTTTTAAGGTAGCAACATACTACAATAACCATTAACGTTGAAAAGTCACATAAAAAATGCCCAACAACATGAAGATCAGCTTTGAAAGTAGCTCGAAAAATTACCCAAAATTTTTGCTTGAGGCACAAAATGGCACAATTAAAGATAATCGTTGTCTCCAATGACCTCAGTGTAGGGAAGGGATGAATCCCTAGTTGCTACAACTCTTTTAGGGTCATTATGTATCTAATTTTGACGCCCTTAGGGCTGTAGGAGGGAATAAGAAGGTTGCAACCCTTAGGCCTAAAAAATTACAAAAAAATGATTTTTTTTATTTCTGATTTTTTGGCTTTTCTGCAGGTTCGTGGAGCAAGCTTAGGGCAGCAAACAAAGGGTGACGCCTTAGGGGGTACAGGGATGAAATGGCCGATTGCGATTTTAGGAAGGTAGGCTGAAATTTTAGGGAGGCCAGAAATTTGAAAAAAAAAAAAAAATTAGGTTTTTCTGAGGTAAAATGCAAACCTAAATTTAGCCTAATCTAATCATGAGAATGCAATAATTTACAAATGCAATACTGAAATTTGATAAAAGATGACAAAAATAGGGTTTTTAAAAGTAGTACTTCAAACCCTAGGGAAAGAGGGATGGTGACCAACCTCCCTCTTGGAATGATTTCTCCAAGGAAAATTTAAGGGGCAAAATTTAGCCCATGGGCTATTTTTCTACCTTTTTTTACCCAAAATAGATTTGTCAATTTACCTTTATTTCAAAGGTTATTTGCCCAAATTCCATGGGATGAATTGTTTTTACTCTAAAAATTGCCAAAATTGTCCAAAAACTATATAAAGTCCTTAGAATTTTGTATATTAAAAAAAATCGCCAAGCATTTTATGGTTGCAAATTTTAGAATTAGTAAGATTCGCCAAGGTTTCTACAATTTGAGAAAATTATGGGTCCTTGAAATTTTCCTTGGATTTCTCCTCTCTTCCAAACTAGGGCATCCAAAAACAACATCTAGGGTTCGTTGGAGGAGCCTAACTTACGCAAAAATCATAGATACAAGGCCCAAACAAGAGAAAACTCCCTCAAAGGGACGTCTTCTACCATGCAAAAGTTGACTAAGGGATGGTAACAAGCCCTAAATCAGAAAAAAATTGCAGCATTACAATGACCATTCAATTATCAAAGAAGCATAAAACCACCAACTTTACCAAGAAAATCAATCCTTGAGCTTGTGTTAGTCCAACAATGTTAGCATCAACCTTGCATATGCATAGAAACCCTAGAAGATACTTTGATTTCCACTTCAAGCAAAAGAGAAAGACATCAAAGAGGTGCGCATCACTTTAGAGAGCCCAAGAAGGGTAAAAAAGTAACATAATGAAGTTTGATCCAAAGTCTTGTGCTTTACAAATGACAAATGAATAGATATTTATATCCATTTTAACACAAGATTAAAATTTTTATCAAGCCTACATGTCAATTTGAAATTAAATCAAAATAATATTAAAATATTTCAAAATAAGACAAAATTAAGGCATGTCACCCACATGTTGGGGACTAAACCCTAAAACCAACATAAAATGACAAAAAATACTAGAATAAGCAAGCCAAGGCCTCACTGTGACTGCAAGAGTGAGCCTAAGGAGCACATTATGCCCCTACTAACCCCAGAATGATGAAAAATGTCCCTCAACGTCCCCCTTGCCTTAGGTTGAGGCTTGATCAACATGATGACATCATAAGGTCGATTTGGTCAGAGAGGGTCAAATCAGCTGCATAGAAGGTCCAAGTGGGGTGTGAGATGGGTGGTGAATTTAGGGATGACCTCCCTAAATGAAGCATAGTCCCCCTCAAGGCATAAAAGGCATGGTGGACATGTGACCCAATGGCCCACACCTGGAAGCCCTGAACACCAACCTCAGCGCTAAAATCCCCATAAAGTGCAATCGACAATGCCATTAAGCCATAGTACTTCCAAGAGTAGGACCAAGGGGCCCGACCATGGCCAACCTTACAAAGAGAGCCCCACACTTGGCCTTTTTGAAAAAATATATCCCTTCTCTACCAAACAACCTGCTAGAACGTTGTAGAAATGCATAAGCGTAACGGGAAGTACACGGTCGATATCTTAAGGAGATTTGGCATGATGGACTATAAGTCCATGAACACACCAATGGAGGAAAATCTGAAGAAGCTGAGTGATTTTGCTTATGGTTCAGACTTAGTGGACCCAACGATGTACAAGTAGTTGATTGGGTCATTGATGTATCTAGTTAATATCAAACTAGATATTTTATTTGCAATGAACACCCTGAGCCAATTTATGGTTAAGCCGAGGCATTCACATTAGGTGGCAGCAAAGCATATGCTAAGATACCTGCATGGTACAGTTAGATATGGCCTGAGATATGTCTTAAGAGGAGAAGTGAAGCTGCATGGTTATGCATATTTTGATTGGGCGGGAAGTGCAATGGACAAAAAGAGCACCTCAGGGTGTTACTTCAACATGGGACTAGTCATTATATCTTGGTTTAGCAAGAAGTAGACTTCTATCACACTCAGTACAATAGAAGCAGAGTATTATGAATCCAGTGTTACACGTCGCGAAGCAATGTGGGTTCAGAAGCTTCTTACAAGGTTATTTGATCAAGAGCTAGAGACGACTGTGGTATACTATGACAATCAAAGCTATGTCAAGCTTTCGTAAAATACATTATTCCATGACAAGTCGAAGCATATTGAGATCAAATACCCCTTCACTAGAGACATGGTGCATAAGGGAGCAGTGAAG
This sequence comes from Larix kaempferi, assembly GCA_027924585.1. Lineage (NCBI taxonomy): Eukaryota > Viridiplantae > Streptophyta > Pinopsida > Pinales > Pinaceae > Larix > Larix kaempferi. The sequence goes on along the minus strand of BSBM01000240.1, from coordinate 1,687,514 downwards.
CTCCAGTACATATCCACGGACGAGTAGATAGTCGACACTCTCACCAAGCCTCTGTCCAAGGAAAAATTTGTATGCTTTAGGGACAAGCTTGGTGTGATGGAGAATGCCTCCCTGAGTCAGAGGGGTTGTTGATGGACTTGAAACATCGTGATGATGAGCAACATACATTCATATGAGTGATGAATGGCCCAGACATCGTGATGATCGTACAGATGAGCAACGTACATTCATATGAGAGATGAACGGCCCAGACACCATGATGGTCTTACAGATGAGTAGGAAGACATTCATATGAGATGAGTGGCCTAGACATCATGCTGATTCGATAGATGAGTGGTATACATTCATGAGAGATGAATGGCCTAGATACCAAGGTAGTAGTACATATGCAATTGTAGTACAGACATAGTACAAATGCAGTTGTAGTACATATGCAGTACAGATGCAGATGTAGTGCAAGTACCATATAGATGCAAATGCGGTTCAGATGCAATACTAATGAATATTCTCACCAAGTATGTGGCTTGGCGTGATGTTGAATGTCTACCTCGCTGAAAGGGAGTGTTGATGTTCTCCATGGTTCCAACATCGGGAAAACATTCTATAGATCATTCTCCCAGAAGGGTCATGTTGATTTGACCCATGGCTTGGTAGAGGATGGCCCCATCATAGCCCTATTTAGTCATGTGTATTGACTGTGTATTTAGGCACGGATGCTTAGCCTTTGTCTATTCATGTGGATTGACTAGAGTGAAGGAAGGCTACTGGTCACATTGCATACTCTATGTGGGAGTGCTCATGATGGAGCAATATATCCTTATAGAGTGAGTTGACTTGTCTATGTTACAAGGGATCTTATCTTTTTGTATATTAGACAAAGTCTACTCTAATGTTGAATTTGACATTGGCTCTAAGAAGTGTCTGGGACTTCTTAGAGTATGGTCAAATCAACATTAGAGCTCTATGGAAAAATTTGATCTGCATGTGAGGAGATATCAACAAGGAGAAATTTTCAATGATGAAGAAATAACCAAGAAGTCAAGGAAAACCATTGAAGAAGCTCCAAATAACATTGAAGAAGCTTTAGAATAAAATGAAGACAAGAAGACAAGTCAACTTCAAGGCAAGTGAAAGAAGGAGATCAAAACTAGCAAGTCCGCCCAGTGAAGGAAGACAAGTCGGCCCCAATTGAGGAAACTTCTAGTGAATGGAGGGATATAAATAAAGTGCTTCTCACCTCATTTGCACACCCTAACAACACACATCTTCTTCTCTCCACTTGTGTGCATCTCCTTGGAAGGCCTAGCAAAGGCAAGAAGCATAATTTTTGGGTTCTCTTATTCTCTTGGAAGATTCGCTACCCTTGCTAGTGTTTCTTGTGAAGAAGAGTGAACCTCTCTTGTGTTAAGGTTCATCTTCATGATTGGTATTGTACTTGTATTGGATTGATTTCTTCTGAGAAACGTTTGTTGGGTTTTTTCCCTATTGAGTTTCCTAGGATAAAATCTGTGTCTCGTGTGCATGGTTATCTTTCAGTGATCCTTTTTTTATTTCCATTGCAAATTAATGATGTTATAATTGTGGGATGAATTAAATTATGAAATAAAGTTGAAAGAGATGAAAAATTATACTGGTAAGTTAAAATTCAACATGTTCCTACTTGACCATGGGAGAGAATCCCCATGGATTTTGTGGGCGGGTTACCAACCACTAAGAAGGGACATGACTATCTACTTTTGGTAGTTGACAGATTCAACAAGATGTGCATTAGTATGCCTTGTAAAATTACCATCCTGGAAAGGAAGCAACAAACATGTTCTTTGAATAGGTTTGGGTGCACTTTGGGATACCTAGGAGCATCATCTCAAACATGGACACTAGATTTCTAAGTTCCTTTTGAACTACACTTTGGGAGAAAATGGACATGAAGTTGAAGAGATCTACATCTTTCCATCCACATACAAATGAGCAGACAGTAGTCAACAGGACTTCAGTGCATCTTTTGAGGGGTTACAATGAGAAGCATCCGAAGACTTGGGGTGAAAAAATTATCTATATTCAACACTCCTATAACAGGGCAGTCCACATTTACATTGGTAAGTCGCATTTTGAAACTTGTTTTGTATATCTGCCACATTCACCTTTAGATGGTGTATATGGATAGCAAGGGGGAGTGAGGGAAGACACCACAAGTGAATCATTAAGGGTTGAAAAGTACATTGATAAGATCAAGCGGTTCCATTTGCAAGGACAAGAAGCATTGAAGAAGTCAGAGCAAAAATACAAGGCCAGTGATGACCAATACAAGGTTGAAAAAACATTCAAAGTGGGAGACATAGTATGGTTACACTTGAACGAGGAAAGACTACAAGGTCCTGGTAAGAAGATCAAGGCTCTGAGGAATGGCCCTTTTGAGGTATTGGAGGTGGGAGATAATGTCTACAGACTCAGTATACCACATGCATGTGCTTTTACTTCATAGTGAATGTGGAAAACCTGAAACTCTATGAACCTTCCATGTTGGATCAGGAAAGCTAAGAAGATTTTACATTCTTAAGAGGACTTAGCACCAGAGGCTCAAACAAAGTTAGCAAAAGATATTGTGTTGCAAAAGAAGTCTAGAACTACCAAGCGGGGACAATATGAATTCTGGCAGGTGGGGTTGAAAGGACAACTTCCAAGCAAGGCTAAATGTTACTCCAAGGAGAAGGTAGAGGAAAATTTTCCTCACCTCATTCCGTAAAATCTTTTGGGGACCAAAAGCCTCCCAAAATGGGAAGGTGTGATCCAAAATGTATCAATTTGTCACATATTTTGAGCTTTCGAGGTCGAAATATTGGATGAATTGGCTTGTAGGGTCCATTTTATGGGCATGTATCATTTTGCATATTTGGAGTCTGGAATGTTATGAGGCTTGTTTGAGGATCTAAATGTCATTTTTTGGGGTAAAACAACCCATCACTAGCGCCATGGGCCATACGAAAATCTAAACTCGGAGACCTTTCCAGCGGTCCAAAGATTGCCTCAATTGAAATCTATATGAAGAAGTTATGCCTCCCGCAAGTTGACGCATCCAGTTGACCACCATAGTTCTGAGTGGATTCCACGTCAGCTCTCATTTATCACATGTTGAGCTAGTCATGTGTGGACTTTCAAGAACATTCTAGAAGGTCCAAAGCCCTAACCCTAAATAAAAATCGAAGCATGTACAAACACTAAAATTAACCCTAAATGACTATCGACTATGTTAAATGTCAGGCTACAAGGAAAAGAAGGGGTTCCATTTCTATTGTATTATTCCATAGTCGAGCAGTAGTGAGGGGTGGATGTGAAGCAAAACAAAGGAAGTAATAGATTATGTAGCATCCATTCAAGCCATAGTGTCCAAGGTCACTCCACAACGAGTACCGAATTCCTTTTGTATTTACATTCTACATAAAAGAGAAAAACATGGTACTCATTCCAACTAGTTTTTTTTCCATAGGGGTTTTCCAAGGATAAATTCTATGTCGAATGAGTGTGGATTGTGTATTTCTTGTTCTATTATTTCTCTTCCAATTCGAAAAGTAAACTAAATAAAGAAAAAAGTGGCAAGATCCATTGTAACGTATTGCTCCATTGGAATATCCGTGATATTTTACAGATCAATAGGTGGTATATGTTACATAAGCATTACTGATTGCAAGGTTTTTCCTAACACCTAATTACTTTCATGTACCAAAGGATAGAGAGATATCATACAGAAACTGTATAGTTGTATGGAGAGGATGTATCTTGATCCTAAGACATGTGTTAAGAAATGATTACAATCAATATCATGCATGCAAGTGATTGCTCGTGCTTTCATTACAACAAAGGGTAATATGAGATACATGATCTACAAATGTCACCCCTACTCATTGGTGGTTTCTCCATGTATATGAGACACCTCAATTGCAAACATTTTCAATCAAGGTGTTGAGTCAAGTATGTAGCACATCACAATTATTTTTTATTTTTTATGTACCTATCCAAATCGTTACAAGTAAATTCTTGTACCGATATAATATTATTTTAATGTTAAAAAAAAGTCATTAGTGCATCAACGTGCAAGAGAGCTGGAGCACACATGACTTTATCCATAGCAAGAAGAGAAACCATTTAGGAGCTGGCAAATTGGCAGACCTAGCTAGCATTCATTGCAATTTATACTTGTGGATGAAGGAAGACATCCACATTGAGGATAGTATGAAAGGTTCCCCTATAATTAGTGCATCTAGTCCAACTTCAAGGGCAATAATGGTAGGATCATCTTCCACATCCAAACATCCATCGCCGAGGATGTTGATCAATGAGGATCTTTCTTAGACATATTCCAAACAAGAGTGCTAGCAATGACGTTGCCTCTATCATGACTCGAATCATTGATGTTGATCATGATGATGGAGATGAGATCACCCAGAGACCTTGAGATAGTTTTGGCTTATTTATTCGTGGTCATAATCATAACATTTTAACTTTTATTATTAATTTTGCATTAAACACTGAACTGTTAAACTCTCTTATAACTTTTTGACATTCCATATTCCCTCAATGGCTGAGTTATTCTCATTTGACAAGTTATTTTATGTTATGGTTCCTCGTTTTTCTAGCATTGTTTTGTTTCTTTTCATTGGAGAGAGCTCATGGAAGGTTTCTCAATCCCTTCATGTCTAAACGTACTTCCTCTATACACACAAAAACTGTCAGAAAAACTATGGTCTTCCTTTTTGCAATATCTAATTCCATTTGCAGCATTCACAATATGATTGAAAACAATTTTTTAAGGATCTTTGAGGTTTTCAATATGGGGCCAAAGAAAATAATTGACTCTTGGGTAAGGGTAGGATTTGGTACTTTAAATAATAGAATTGAACATGTAAGACTTAAGGTATAGTCAAAGGGTTCTTTAAAAGAGTTGGATACTTGGAACCTTTAGCAAATTCATCCCCTGAAGCACTAGGACACTGAGCTACCACCACTAGTCAGAGGCTTTATTAAAACAGTCGGAAACTTGGAACCTTCAGTAAATTTATCCCCTGATGCACTAGGACCCGAGTTACCAGTACTATTGGAATGTGAACATCCTAACATCTGAACTGTGAAGTACACTACACAAAAACATTCTCTTTATTAGTTGAGAATCAAATTAAAACATATTTTACATGCTGATCTTACAGAGATAGTAATCATGATTGCGAATTTTGATTTTCTAAAAGTTTGAAAGTTTGACATGTTTTTCACTGTTTTGTAATATCTCCTGATTTTGGGGGGAACTTTAGTCACGGGTTTTTTTCCATATCATATCGAATTTGAACTTGAACTTGGTAACTATGATGCAAACCAACAAGTTTGTGCCTCTGACCACCATTTTCTTCTAATCTGTTGCAACTTGCAACCCATCCACTTACCCACACCCACATTCATCGAAGTTAATATAGGGCTATAAACAGTGCATAAGTGGACAATAACTTAGAATAACATACACACAAATAAACAGAGCCGAATATAGAAAATATGCATACATAAATACCTGCAGCATTGTTTTCCACAATGAATTCTGGTATCACGACATGTAGCTACTAGCACTATAAGATGATTTTCAGCTTTGATAGGTAGCACGTGTGTATCAATCTTGCATGAATCTATTCTTGTTTTAACCTTTTGTTGGGATTTCATGGCATCATTACAGCTAGTGCAATATGATTTCAGAAAAGCGTAATGCAAAGTTGGAGTATTCTTATCCAATCACCACTAAAGGTCTGATCGAATCCTTCGCTGCTTGCAAGCCAATAAACAGAGTGGAGAGTAGTCGTCACTCACAATGAAATAAATCAATTTTCTTATTCGATCCTTCACGTTTTAGAAGAACAGTTAATGAGCGGTTTTGACATCCTCAGCAAGCAATTATTATTAATTTGACAAAGTCATGCAGAAGCAAAATCAAAATTGCAGAGAGCGGCAAGCATATTTTTACAAGTTAAGATTTATGACTGCCTCTGAAATCTTTCGTGGTTCTTAACCCCAACAGAAAACACCGCCTAGCCTTGGAAGTTGGTTCTTTCAACTGCAATTTCTTCTGAGCATCACATCTTCAAATATTTGAAAGCTGATTTTCCAAGTTTATCCTTTAAAAAATGGGGGGCTAAGTAAACATAGAAATAGAATCCTTTTTCTTATGCCACAGTAATCTTCTTAGAGATACTTTATAACCATAAATTTGACTTGGTAGTTATGTAGAGAGTCCAGACCTTTTCTGAACTTATTACATAGAAAAAGGTCACTACTGTAATTGTTGTTGTGAAAGTAAGAAGCAAACAACTTTAAAAAATAGTTTCCTTGCAGCAAAGAACAATGATAGTTTTACATATTTCCAATATAGTTTTACATATTTCCAATAGGTGTGCACATTCAGCAATGGCCTTCGAAAGTATACTTAATGGATAGGGTGATTTCTACTTGTGAAAGTGATCAGGAATGCAGCCACACTCGATCACAAAGCCTCTGTTGCCCAGCACCATAGAATTCATCTACTCTGTCTCCATCTCGAAAGAATCGGAATGTTGGAGTGTATCGAATGTCTTTTGTTGCTTCTGGACACTCATCAACATCAGCATAAAGAAATACAGACTTCGGATACTTATTACTGAGATTGCAGAAGGTAGAAAGAATATCTCTACAAACATGGCACCTGCACAACATGCAATTGATACAAATCATATCATGGATCCTCGATAGATAAAATAAAATGAAAGCTCAAGTTAAGTAGCATCATCTCCAATAAACATTCATGCCACTTTAAATTAAAAATAGAAGGAATAATAGCCACTCATTAAACCAATTTAAATTTATTGTGATGGACATTAAAGTAATTTGTTCAGACCATTTATAAACAATTCAAGATCAAGGTACTTTGGAGGAAACTGGAAATACTAAGTGATAAAGTTGGCATCCAGCACTCAAGCAACTTTTCTAAAGAAAAAGTGGAAAAGAGTTCTTGTAAATCTCATACTGATGGCTGCATGATAAAAACAATAAACCTATTCAAGAGCTTTCTGTGCCCCTACATTAACTCATAAATCCTAAAACATAAATCATTTTCATTCACAGCTTAAAGAGAGTCCAGCAGAGAAGAAAAAGAATATTAGAGTTTTGGGTGCAGTTTTTGTTGCAGAAAATTCATGGACAACAAGAGAGACTGAAGAGGCGAAGTGTTGAGCTGCATTTAGTGTTCGAATTTTCAACAGCAGGGTATTTTCTCAGCATTTTCAGCATTCACTAATACAGGTTAGAGTCTGCATTCTAAATCATTGCCAATTTACATTAATTTTGTCTCTAAATTTATTTCATACAACAATAATTTAGTGTACCCTTAATGGAAGAGAATTCTTGCAAATCTCATACTGATGGCTACATGACAAAAACAATAAACCTATTCAAGAGCTTTCTGTGCCCCTACATTAATTCACAAATCCTAAAACATAACTCATTTTCATTCACAGCTTAAAGAGACAGTGCAGCAGAGAAGAAAAAGAAAATTAGGGTTTTTAGTGCCGTTTTTGCTGCACAAAATTCATGGATAATAGGAGAGATTGAAGAGGTGAAGTGGTGAGCTGCATTTAGTGTTCAAATTTTCAACAGCAGGGTATTTTCTCAGCAATTTCAGCATTCACTAGTGTTACCATTCAAACTAGCAGGCTAGGCTTGCAAGTAAAAGGCAATCACATAAGAAACTTGAACTGTTGTCACCTTTGTCCAATCTCCTAGCTTCTTCGGGATCCAATGTTGTTCCAAGGGGAGAGCCCTTTAATGTACCTGCCAAGTAGATGCCAAATTCCTTCCAGACACCTTAAAGTATAGATCAGTGCCTCTCATGGAGTCAAACACAGAGTAATAGAGAAAGTTAAGATGGTGCTTGTATAGTAGTTTTGGCTGTTTTGCAGATCTGTTTAGGGTTAAAAAAGATAGGTCGAGGATTTCATGCCCGAAATTTTAGGGCCGCAAGAATTTAGGGCCAAAATTTTGTGGTCGCGAGAATTTAGGGCTGAGATTTTAGGGCCACGAAAATTTAGGGCCGGAATCTGGGGTCCGGGAATTTAGAGCCACGATAATTTAGGGCCGAGGTTTTAGAGCTGAGATTTTAAGGCCGCGGGAATTTAGGCCCGAAATTTTGGGGTTGCGAAAATTTAGGGGCGAGAATTTAGGGCCAAAATTTTGGCATCGCGAGAATTTAAGACCGCGAGAATTTAGGGTCGAAATTTTAGGGAGGCCAAAAAATGACGAAAATTATTTTTTTTATTTTTAGGGTTTTTGTTATAAAATTGCAGACCTAATTCTAACCCTAATTCTACCATGAAAATGCAAAATTACACATGAAAATGCAAGTTTAACGTAGCAATAATATTTACAAAAATTCAAACTAGGGTTTGATGTAGAGAAAATGGACTCATCCCCCCAAGAGGTGCACATCACTTCATAAGGCCCTTCTAGGGTAAAAGAGTAGCATAATGAATTTTATCCCATAAGTTGTTCTCTAAAAATGAAATGAATAGAATTTATTTACAGCCTCTCACACTCACTTTTACAAAATAACCAGGCTGACATGCCTTTAAAATGTCAATTTGAATTATAAAATATCAACATAAAATTATAACAAAAATAATATAAAATAATCAAATGTGTGGGTAATTTGGGACATTTTCTCCAGAATTTATCCACATGACTAAAATAGCTAAAAATGAGCAAAACACTCCGATCTGAAAGCTTGAGTGGGGAGGGGGGGCTCGTCATGCCCCATCTAACCCCAATAGTAGTGAAAATCCCTCAATGCCCCCCAATAATCAAGCAATGTAGGCCTGGAAGAAGGATGACATCATCATCAAAGGACAGCCCAGGAGAGAGGGCGTTGCAGTACTAGAGGACCAGGAGGGTGTGGAAGGTGACCTAGAGGAAAGACATAAGCCTCAATGCTAAAAGAAATGCCACCGGAATGATAAAACAAGGTGGGGGTCATGTGACCCAGTGACCCACCCCTGGGAGCCCCAAATACCAACCTCAGGGCTTCAAGCCCTTTTATGAGGTAGTCAACAATGCTACTAAGCCATAGTACTCCCAAGGGAGAAACAAAAGGGTCTGGCCATAACCCCCACTCAGAAAAAGCTGGATAACACCCCTCCTGGTAAAAAAAAAAATGACCCTCTCTCCCTGGGGCACATCTACAGGTGCACTGGTACTGGTACCACGTAACTAATAAAGGTTAGTGTCTCCATTCTAAATCATTGCCAATTTCCATTAATTTTGGCTCTAAAAAATTTTGATACATAAATCATTTATTGTACCCTTGATGTACCATGGTTAGTGCATTCTTTGAATAATGCCCTGAAAGACATTGGCAAACTATTGAAATAATGTAACTTCGAAGAATATTCTACTTGTATTATTCCTCCTTCAGGAGATGTCATTAATGTAAAAGGTCATAAAAAAGTCACGAGGTAAGGCCTCCATTGTAAGTCGGGTCATTAGTACCCAAAAGAATGTAATATAAATATTATTGAGTTTTCCTAGAGAGGTCGGCCCAGTGAAGTTAGTGAGGCCGACCTAGTTAGGTTAAAAGGTCAAGTAAAAAGTAAAGTATAAATAAAGAGTGTGACTCTCTCATTTGCACCATTCACTCACTCAACCATTGCGCAAGAGAGGAAGAAGAAGGCTAGCGAAAGAGGAGGAGGATTGTTCTTGGCTCTTATGTTTGGGTTTTGTCTCTCTTTCTTATGAGACTTATTTCTTTGGGCATTGTTCTTTGGTAATCTATATTGAGGATGTTTTGTTGGATTTTCTTCCCCTTGAGGGTTTCCCAGATTGTTGTGTACCTTGTGATTGTGTATCTTTCAGTGATCCTCTTTATGTTGTTATTGTGAAAATGTATTAAATGCTAATGAAGTAGGAATCTAAGATATTGCAGCATATAAATTTAACATGGTTTCAGAGCTAGACTGAAAAGAGCAGCTTTCACTTGGGTAAATCTCTCTCTCTTTCTCTGGGCAAGAAAATAAAGGCTTCCTACTAAAGAGGAATTTTTTAGTGCAAGTGGCATTGGGAAGTGCAACCCCTCCTAGGCGCATCTTTTGGCACCTAGATTTAAGTTTTTAGTGGCTAAATCTTCCAGAAATTCAAACCCTTTAGGACTTCCTACTGAAGAGGAATTTTTGGGTGCAAGTGGCATTGGGAAGTGCGCCCCTCCTAAGCGCATCTTTTGGCACCTAGATCGAAGTTTTTTAGTGGCTAGATCTTCTAGAAAGTCAAACCCTAGTTTGACTTCGGACCAGAAACTATAGTCCAGAATTTCACAAGTCCAGTTTCAGAGGTTAAATTTTGGATCCTTCAAAAACTGATTGTACCAGCATACTCGCCTCAATCAAGCACATCTCTTGGTAAGTTTAGTTTTCATTTTTGAGAAATTTCATTTTTGGTCATTTTCTGTTCTCCGGGATAAGATGGCCCCAAGCACTAAGCTTGATGACAAGTTGGAAGGCATAGAAAATTTTCATGCTTGGAAATACAAAATTGGACTCATTCTAGAAGAGAATGATCTTGTGAAGTTTATGAAGGAAGCTGTGCCAGAACCCTAAGAAGATGAAGCAAAAGAAAAGTTCAAGAAGGACATGATTAGAGCAAGAAGATAATAGCATATTCTATCAAGGATCACTTGATTCCTCAGGTGTCCTCCAAGAAAACACCTAAGGAGATGGTTGATGCCTTATCAAGAATGCATGAAGAAGAAGAATATGTTTTATTCTCCATGCTCTCTCCGGATCTATGACACCTGGAAATGAGACGTGGCTAATTGATAGTGGTGCTTCAAAGCATATGACAGGTCAAAAGAAGACTCTCTCCAGTCTTGAAGAAAAGGACTCCCCTCAGAAAGTTTCACTAGGAGATGATTATCAATACCCCATCAAGGGAATAGGAGAAGCTACTTACAAGCTTGATTCAAGAACCCCGATGAAGATGAAGGATGTACTATATGTACCAGGCTTGAAGAAGAACCTACTTTCTATCTCAGCTTTAGATAAGAAAGGGTTTAGGGTTGCCTTTATAGATGGTGAAGTTCTTATGTGGCCTAAAGGAAAATCTATAGAAGATGCAGTTGTTATTGGGACAGAAGAAGGAGGCATATATAAACTAAAAGGTCATTTAGAAGCAGCCTTGATTCATGATACTACAAGTCCATGTGAACTATGGAATAGAAGGCTTGCTCACATAAGCTACAAAGCCTTACCACATGTGAGTAAGGTAGTAACAGGATTACCTGATCTAAAGATTGATCATGAAGGAATATGTAAAGGATGTGCAAAAGGAGAGAACATAAAGAATCCATTTCCGAAGAGTGACACCAAGACAGAAGGTATATTGGAACTTGTTCACTCAGATGTATGCAGTCCAATGCCTTCAACATCTTTAGGTGGGTATGTATATTATGCCACATTCATTGATGATTATTCTCGAAAGACTTGGGTTTACTTTTTGAAAACAAAAGATGAAGTATTCAGAAAGTTCAAGGAATTCAAAGCCTTGGTAGAGAATCTTTCAGAAAGAAAGATCAAGACACTCGAGTCAGATAATGGAGGAGAATATACTTCAAAAGAATTTGAAGTATTTTGCAAAGATGTCGGGATTAAGAAGGAACTTACCACTCCCTATAATCCTCAACAGAATGGTGTTGCTAAAAGAAAGAATCGAACTATTATGGAAGCAATGAAGACTATGATCTATGATCAAGATCTACCTATGTACCTATGGGTTGAAGCAGCAAGAACAGCAGTGTATGTTCAAAATAGATTATCCCATAGTGCACTTGGGTTCAATACCCCCGAAGAAATGTTCACAAGAAAGAAACCAGAAGTAAGTCATCTCAAGATATTTGGTTGTCCAATGTTTGTTCATATTCCAAAAGAGAAAAGAACCAAGTTGGATCCTTCCGGAAAGAAAGGAATCTTTGTTGGATACTGTGAGGTCTCCAAGGCCTTCAGAATTTATATACCAGGTTACCATCACATGGAAATTAGTAGAGATGTAACCTTTGATGAAGATGCAGCTCTCAAGAAGTCCAGAAAGAGCCAACTTGAAGAAGTATATGAAGAAGATGTAGCACCCAGAGTTACAAAACTAATGAAAGTAGTTGCACCCTCTCCTAATAATGAGATTTCGAAAGACCATGATACGTTGGAGCCTCAAGAACCTTCACACATGACTATCTCTCACAAGAGAAAACTAGCTTGGGCTCGTGAAATCATTCAAGATGCAAAAAAGTATGGTGCTCCAAAAGGCTCCTTAGGGCAAAGCAAGAAGCCAAAGCCATTTTCCAGCTATGTGGCTTTGATGTGTGACCTTGTAGACAAAGAGCCTACTTTTTTTGAAGAAGTCGTTCAAAAGAAAGAATGGGTAGAAGCTATGTCAGAAGAATACCAATCCATAATGAAGAACGATGTGTGGGATGTAGTTCCCAAACCCGAAGGTAAAAGTGTGGTATCTTCCAAATGGATATACAAGATAAAACATACAGTTGATGGAAGTATTGAAAAATACAAAGCCATATTTGTGGCTCGAGGATTCTCTAAAAAGGAAGGAATCGATTATGAAGAGACATTTGCTCTCGTAGCAAGGTACACTTCCATTAGAACCATCATGGCACTTGCAGACACGTTGAAGAGGAAGCTACACCATATGGATGTGAAAACAGCTTTCCTAAATGGTGTCATTGAAGAAGAAGTGTACATAGAATAGCCACAAGGATTTGAAGTTGACGACAGAAAGACGCATGTTTGCAAATTGAAGAAGGCTCTGTATGGGTTGAAGCAAGCTCCAAGAGCTTGGTATGGAAGAATTGATAGTTTTCTAACGAGCTTGGGCTTTACCAAAAGTAAAGTTGATCCTAACCTTTATTTCAAGGTTGTGGATGATGAACCTGTCATATTATTGTTATATTTGGATGACTTATTCCTGACAGGTAATGAGAAGCAAATATCAGAGTGTAAGAAGAAGCTCGCTGCAGAATTTGAGATGAAAGACCTTGGCTTGATGCATTATTTTGTAGGTCTTGAAGTATGGCAGAGCCCAGAAGGAATCTTCCTTAACCAAGGGAAGTATGCAGTAGAAATCTTAAAAAGATTTGATATGTTGGAATGTAAATCCATGGTCACACCCATGGACACAAATTTGAAGTTGTTGTCTGATGCTTCATCAGAGTTAGTGGATGAGACACTATACAAGCAGATTATTAGGTCATTGATGTATCTGACGAATACCAGGCCAGACATCTGCTTTGTCGTGAACACCTTGAGTCGATATTTGGTTGAGCCCAAACGTGTTCACTTTGTAGCTGCAAAGCATGTGATGAGGTACCTAAAAGGTACGGTAAACTATGGTCTCAGTTATACTAGAGATCATGACTTCAGACTATATGGTTATACAGATTCAGATTGGGCAGGAAGTGTCTCAGACAGAAAGAGCACTTCAGGTGGATGTTTCAGTCTGGGGTCAGCCATATCTCATGGCTAAGCAGGAAGTTGTCCAATGTTGCTCTCAACACTGCAGAAGCGAAATATATTGCAGCTTGTTCTGCCAGTTGTGAAGCCATATGGCTTCGGAAGTTGTTATCAGGTCTATTTGATCTGGACTTGGATACCACAGTGATTCTATGTGATAACCAAAGCTGCATGAAGATGACAGAGAACCCTGTGTTCCATGCTAAGTCGAAGCACATAGAAATCCGGTATTTCTACATTCGTGATATGGTGCAGAAGGGCGTTGTAAAGCTCCAATATGTGAGCATAGATGAGCAAGTTGCAAATGTGTTGACTAAGCCTTTGTCTCGTGTGAAGTTTAAGCACTTCCGTGACAAGCTTGGTGTAGTCCGTAAGGACTTCCCTCGAAAGGGGGAGAAGTGTTGATGATATTATGGTAGCTCAGTTGGGATTAATCATCCTTAGACTTAATCCTGTAATTCTGAAAGGAATGATTGTCCATGATCCCGTAATTTCGAAAGATTGAATCCCGTAATTCCAAAAGGAAGGATCACCAGTGTTGTTGGACTAAATTTTGTAATTCTTAAAGGAAGAATTGTCCATGATCCCATAATTCCGAAAGGAAGGATCACCAGTGTTGTTGGACCGAATCCCGTAATTCTGAAAGGAAGGATTGTCCATGATCCCGTAATTCCAAAAGGAAGGATCACCAATGTTGTTGGACCGAATCCCGTAATTCCGAAAGGAAGGGTTGTCCATGATCCCGTAATTCCAAAAGGAAGGATCACCCGTGTTGAACTCGATCCCGTAATTCCAAAAGGAAGGATCATGTTGGTTGATTGATGATGATGATATTATTCCAGCTTTGTGTTGATGAGGCATCCTCGTGCTGTCATTGTTGTTGGTGTATCATTTTTTATACTGATGTGATGATGATGATGATGATGATACTTCAGCCTTGTACTAAAGATGATGATGATGTTCCAGCTTCTTGCTGCAGATGATGATGTTCCAGCTTCGTGCTATAGATGATGATGTTCCAGCCTCGTGCTGTAGATGATGATGATGATGTTCCAGCAAGTTGTTCTAGTTGCTGATATTGATGTTCTTGAAATTTTCGATGATTTATAGATGTACCAGCCAATGTTCCAAATGATGTTGATGATGCCTCCTCCTCCCTCCTTCCGATGGTGTTGTGTAGAGACACACCTATTGTTGTTTTTTCAGTAGAATACCCTTCTTGTTAAGGGGGAGTGTTGAAATAATGTAACTTCGAAGAATATTCTACTTGTATTATTCCTCCTTTGGGAGATGTCATTAATGTAAAAGGTCATATAAAAGTCATGAGGTAAAGCCTCCATTGTAAGCCGGGTCATTAGTACCCAAAGGAATGTAATATAAATATCATTTTGAGTTTTCCTAGAGAGGTCGGCCCAATCAAGTTAGTGAGGCCGACCTAGTTAGGTTAAAAGGTCAAGTGAAAAGTAAAGTATAAATAAAGAGTGTCACTCTCTCATTTGCACCATTCACTCACTCAAGCATTGCGCAAGAGAAGAAGAGGAAGGCTAGCGAAGGAGGAGGAGGATTGTTCTTGGCTCTTATGTTTGGGTTTTGTCTCTTTTTCTTATGAGACTTATTTCTTTGGGCATTGTACTTTGGTAATCTATATTAAGGAAGTTTTGTTGGGATTTCTTCCCCTTGAGGGTTTCCCAAGATAAGTTGTTGTGTACCTTGTGATTGTGTATCTTTCAGTGATCCTCTTTATGCTGTTATTGTGAAAATGTATTATATGCTAATGAAGTAGGAACCTAAGATATTGCAGCATATAAATTTAACACAAACTTGAGTGGATTTGGATGCTAATTGAAAATGGCCACAAAATTCAAACCTTTATATGTAATGACCCACATTCACAATCCATTTACCATAAGTTTGCCAAAATGGAGTTGCTTAAACCAGCTGGTAAAATACTTGCTACTTACCACATTCTACTTCCACAGCTATTGAAGGTGAAGGGAGCTTCAACTTCAATAGTTATCTATAATATGTGGGAATAGTAGAGGCAATCTACCTTAAATGCAAATGATTGAGATGAGGTGTGTGATTTTGGATGATCAACTTTGGGGGAATGTTAAATTTATTGTGGATTTTGTAAAGCCAAATTGATATGCTTTGTTATGTGGATATGGACAACCCATGTTTAGATGAGATTAATGAGAACATATACTCTTTGTGAAAGGATTGAAACCATCACAAATAGGAGGAGAAATCCCAGTGTATGCCCACAGTTTATAAACATTTATACATGGGTGTTGGAATAAATTGAACACCCCAGTACATATGGCAGCTTATGCAATTAATCTAAAATGGTATGATGCTGCAAGGAAGCCTCCTTCCCAAGATAAAGAGGTGGTGATAGGATTTATGAATGTACATTTTTCATAAATCTCAAAAAATATCAGATCCCAACTCGGTCTCCAATCTCGCTAAATCATAAGTTAGATTCACAACCTGATTATCAACCCCGAAGACTGAAATAGTATAAACAATTATTTAGAACTAGAAACACATGAGATCTAATCTACTCTTTTGATCTAGCTATAAACACACATGAAATGGACACAGTATTTTCGGTCATTGTGACCCTAGAAAAACCCTTGCAGGAAAACCAGTGAGAGAAGCATTTGCTTTTATTATCTCAAGCAGTTACAATGGGTTACAACAGAAAACTTCCAACACAAACTTGTCTCTGAGCCTACGACTCTGATGCTCAAGTTTGATCTCTGATGCAGTGTTACACGGGTACGCGTTTCCGGACCCCGGAAACGAGTTTCCTCGCTCCCATGCATTTCAGAAACTAGGAAACGAGTTTGGGTACGTTTCCACTGCGTACCCAAATCCGGAAACGATGGGAAACGCACATAGGGGTCGTTTCCTCAAAAGGCGGAAACGTCGGCGAGTTTGTGGCCCAAAAATAACCACGTGGCGGCTTGGATTTCCTCATTTTCCCTCCGATTTCAGTTTCCCTCAGATTTTCTTCACCCGACGTCTTCCACACAGCCCATTCGCAAGGGTTTCTGGATACAACTTCGTCATTTCAACTTTCGTGCACCACGTTCACTGGTTTTCGGGTCGAGTTTGAACTTTACAGAGGCCGCGTGAAGGTTTGCAGAAGGCCGCGTGAAGGTTTTCCGTTCGCTGGAGATTCCATCAGCTGTCCGCTGTCGTCGCACTGTCAACTGGAGTCCGTGTGCACTGATTTTTCCGAGCTTGCCGGTTAGTTGAAGTTCCAAGTTGAAATTTAGGGCTTGCGGGTTAGTTCTGGACCTCCGGACCCCGTTTATTTTTTATCAATCCCGATTCCTTTCGCAGGTGTGTCGGGTCTGTCCCATGCTACTGTTAGCATAACAGCAACACGGTTGTGTTACTGTTATGCTAACAATAGCATGGGATAGACCCCGACCCACTTTGCGAAAGGGTCGAAGGACAGACCCGACCAAATTCCAATTTTTTTTTAAAATTCCATTAAATTTTTAAACATTCATTTTAACTTTTAAATTTTAGAACAGTCATTTAAAATTTAAAATTTTAAAATTAATAAAACTCTAACATTAAATCAATTTTAAGTTTTTAACTTTTTAAAAATTAAATAACATTATAATTTATATTATATAACAGTCAATTTTAAATTTAAATTTAAATGTTTAATAAAAAAAATTTATTAAACAATCCAACTGTTACAATTGTCAATTAGTATTAAACAATCCAACTGTGATTTAGTATTTAGTATTACTATTTACTGATTTATGAATACATGATGTTAATGTTTCATGTTAGTGGATTTACTGATTTATGAATACATGATGTTAATGTTATAATCATAATGTTATTGTTTTGTTTCTATTTAGTTACTAACTTACTACTAATCTTTAAACTCTTAAATTATAATTTTAAATTTTTTTAATTTTGTAGTATTTTGGGTGGGGTCCCCTTTAATTTAAAATTTTTCCTATGTTGAAGACTTAGACGTACCCTTCGGCGTTTCCTAAAATTTGGGGGGTACTTCTACATATGTCATTTCCGTGTTTCCCCGCTCCCGTGTCCCCACGTCCCGGAAACTTGGTGGAACATTGCTCTGATGGATAGCTTGGAAGTGCGCCCCTCTCTTTGAATGCGCCCCTCTCTCTAAAACTGTTCTCTGTCTCAGGCTTCACGCCCTCTCTGCAACTAAATCACTTGCTTAGTGATACACCCTCTCTCTGTGCCTAATGAACTCAATCTCTGAGCTCAACCTCCTCCAGTGAAGTGCGCCCCCCTCCACAGAAATGCTCCCCTCTCTGTCTTGATCAATCTCGGATCTCTCCGTTGATGAATCTGATCTATCTCAGAAGCCAACTCTGCCTCCAATGGATCCAACCTCTACTCCAGATGAAGTGTGCTAGATGCCTGCTTAGATTTGCGCCCCTCTCTCTCTCTGAAAATGCGCCCCTCTCCTCAGGAATGCACCCTAGCTCATGCACTGAGCTTTCGATGTCCTCTCGACTTGATTTGCTTCTCACAAATCACTAACTGCCCCCTTTTGCCTTCTCAATTCTATTTTATCATTTGATTGACTTTTAGGGTTCCATGCAAAATTCCCACCATGCAAACTTTTAATTAAAAAATTCATGCAGGCAAACTCAAAAATAGAGTTTTGTTTCTCCATGAAGCAAGGTTAAGGGTCGAGCAACTTTCCTAGTTAACTTTTCAACACTCCCTCTTAACGAGGAAAGTGTTCTGCACCACTCCCATCTTATCCCTGAAATAAACAAACTTGCCCTTCATCAGGGACTTCGTGAGAATGTTCTCTACCTGCTCATTTGTAGACACATATTGAAGCTCAATTGCTCCCCTCTGAACATGATCTTGAATGAAGTGATATTTCATCTCTATATGCTTGTGAAAAACTAGATTCTCCATGAGTTTTATGCAACTCTGATTATCACAGTTGGCTTCAACTGCTGATCAAATAGACTCACTAGCATCTTGTGAAGCCAAATCGCCTCACAACTAGCCAGACTAGCTGCCATATACTCTGCCTCTACAGAACTCAGTGCCACTAACTTCTGTTTCCTGCTAAACCATGACACAACGGTCGAACCCAAGCTGAAACAACACCTGGAGGTGCTTTTCCTGTCCACTGCACTACCTTCCCAGTCAGAATCCGTATAACCAACTAATTGTACTCCATCCCTCCTCTCATAGTTCAATCCAAAGTGCAATGTACCCCTAAGATACCTGAGCATGTGCTTTGCTGCCACCCTGTGCACACTCCTGGGCTCCACCATATATTGACTCAATGTATTAACAGCATAGCACAAATCTGGACTAGTGTTGACCAAATACATCAACGATCCAATATGTTGACGATACCTAGTGGGATCAATCAACTCACCCTCATAAGCTACCAACTTCTTCCAGTTGGTTGTCATAGGTGTGGCCGCTTACAGTCCTCCATCTTAAATCTCTTTAAAAGTCAATTGCATATCTGCTCTATCCCATAAAGATATGCCCATCCTCCTGCCAAACCTCCATACCGAAAAAGTAATGCATTAGTCCTATGTCTTTCATCTCAAACTCTAAAGCAATATCTCTCTTGTAGTTGGCTATGAGTTTCTCTGCTCATGTAATAAACAAGTCATCCACATATAGTACTCGAATGAGTGGATCCTCACCAACCACAATGAAGTAGAGGTTGGGATCTTCCTCCCTCTTTTGGAAACCCATCTACTGCAAGTAAGTATCTGTCCTCAAATACCAAGCTCTCGAAGCTTGCTTCAAACCATACAGTGCTTTCCTCAGCCTGCACACTGAGACTCTCTCCCATGTACCTCTGGCTGCTCAATGTACACCTTCTCCTCTATGAGTCTATTCATAAATGTTGTCTTCACATCCATCTAGTGGATCTTCCAACCCATCTCTGTTGCAATGGAGATCATTGCTCTAATTGAAGTATACCGAGCCGCTAGAGCAAAGGTCTCATTATAGTCGACTCCCTCTACTTGTGAGAACCCCCTCGCCACAACCCTATCTTTGTATTTCTCAATGCTGCCATCTGCAACATATTTAATCTTGTAGAGCCACTTGGAAGTCACCATTGACTTCCCCTCTGGTCTCGACACAACCTCCCAAACATCATTCTTCATGATGGAAGCATACTCTTCCACCATGGCATCTCTCCAGACCTGCTCGCCTGCTACATCATAAGAAGATGGCTCAAACTCACTGATACTGCTCACCATAGCTGAATAGCTACAAAACCTCTAAGGAGCCTTTCTCTCATAGCCCTCTTGGGAGTCCTCACTATCTAAGCTTCCTTCAAGGTGTCTTGAAGCTACTTGGGGTTCCTCTTCTCTACAGTAACCTCCTATGGAAGGAACTGCGCATCCTCATCCCAATCAACTACCTGAGACTGAGTACCTAATGTAGTAGCCCCAATGGTCTGTGACCCTGTAGCTCCTGAACCTGTAACCTTTGAACCTGAAATTGGATGACCACCACCCTGTGATCCTGTAATTGTACCTGTACTTGTACCTGGGGAACTTGTCACCCCTGACACCTGTAACCCTAAACTCTGTGAAGCTAAACCCTGCAATGTACCACCCTAAGGTGTAGGAACCTGCTGCTCCCCCTTCTCCAACTCACGTGACTTCCTGAAAGCCTTGTCCTCCTCAAATCTGATATCCCACCTCACGAGTGTCTATCTCCTCGCAGGAATGTATATGAGGTAGGCCTTCGAAGTATCATCATACCCAACAAAGATTCCCCTCTCTGTTGTGGGCTCCAACTTTGTCCTCTTCTCTAAAGGGACATGTGAGTATGTGAGGCATCCAAATATCCTAAAATGCCCAACCACAGGCTTCTTTCCTGAGAATGCCTCTTCAGGAGTCTTGCACCCCAAACCTTACGGGACTCCTGTTCTAAATGTACATTGCTGTGTTACAAGCCTCTGCCCAGAGAAAGGCAAACCCTGATCATGCAGCATAGATCTCGATGCACCAACAATTGCCCTGTTCTTCCTCTCTACCACCCCATTCTGCTGAGGTGTGTATGGTACAGTCAACTGCCTCTTAACTCCCTCCTATGCATAGAACTCATTAAACTCCTTGGAGGTATACTCTCTCCCATAGTGTGATCACAATACCTTGATCCTCCTTCCTCCCTGGTTCTCCACAAGAGCTTTGAACTCTTGGAACTTCTGCAAGACTTCTTTCGATTCCTTGCTCTTCAAAATGTAGATCCAAGTCTTCCTGGAGAATTCATCAATGAAGGTCACATAATACTCATAACCCTTCAATGATGTAGTCGACATTGGACCACAAAGGTATGAATGCACCAGATCAAGCGTCCCTATTGATCTGTTGCCATTGCTTGGAAAAGCAGTCTTGACATACTTTCCAAGTGCACACCCTTTGCACACGTCACTGTGCTTTGTGCTAAACTCTGTCATACTTATCACAATCTCCCTCAAAATCCTCAATGTTGGATGATGTAGGTGGCCCATCCTCCTGTGCCACAGCTCACATAAGTCACAACCATCACTGTTGCTTCTATGTGCTAAGGCATGATGAAGTTGAAAGCTGAGCTTGTATAGCTTTCCACTATGGACTCCAATCCTCACTGTTGTAGTATCACTAGATCCCTTGGGATGAATGAGAACATTCCCATCTCGAAACATTACCCACAATCCCCTATCCTCTATAGTGGAAACTGATATCAAGTTCTTCTTCAACCATGGGACATATAAAACATCCCTCACCGTCAGGGACTCTCCAGACTCCCTCTGAAAGGAGACTGTCCTGTTATCACACAACTTGTAGTTGTCTCTAAAAGTATCCTATCAAGGACGGTAGAGGTGTAGACAACTAGAGAGGTGACCCAAGATATGCCACGGTTCCCAATACAAGATGGGTGTCACGTTAACCGAGGCACTCTTCACTTTAGATCAAGCCTAAGCAAGACCAAGGGGGAGACCCTAGCTTAGCCAATGAAGGCTAGCGAATCAAATCAAGACCTCCTAGGGATATGTGATGATGACAAAAGGAAGATCAAGATTAGATCTAGATCTAGGGTGGATAGGTGGGCCCAATGAGTTAGGGCTTGGTTGAAGAGGCTTAAGGCAAGATGGAAATTCAACCAAGGAGAGATGAAGGCCACCTATGAGGTTAAGATGATAGATCTAGATAGATCTAGTGCCCAAATAATAAATCCAAGTGGGGCCCACCCTTAAAATAAGGAAATTGGTCCAAATGGGGCCCGCAAGGTGAAAATCAAAGAAGAGAGGCACTAGGGGCTTTGCAAATGAGTGGACCTAAAGGATCAATGAAGAATTGGCCATACCCACATGTGGGATCTAGCAAAAGACCATCTACCCAAGGAGTGCGGGCCCACAAGGTGAAAACCAAAGAAGAGAGGCACTAGGGGGTTTGCAAATGAGTGGACCTAAAGGATCAATGAAGAATTGGCCATACCCACATGTGGGATCTAGCAAAAGACCATCTACACAAGGAGTGTGACTTGCCTCGAGGACTAGTGCCTTAGATGAAGGGGCAAATGGAGTCAGATGTCCATCAAATTATAGATCGGGAATGTTGTGACTAATGTAGAGGTGGGTTTTAATTATTAAGCCCAAAAAGTTGTTAGATATCCATAGATCTGAAAAATAAAAAATACAAGGGTTTTGAAGTTTAGGGTTTTGACATCTAGAAATAATGGATAAGCCAAGGAGGAAAAATACTAACCTTTCAAGCGTACTTAGATAATGAGATGAATGTTGATTGTGATGAGGATTACTTTCCCAAAGATCAAATGGGAGATTTTGAAGCCTTCTTGCCAAAACGATTTGTCCAAGCCCACACGTGTGTCCCTCTGTACCTGTCAAAACCAAGGAGACAAAGCTCAATCAGTCAAAGTCAAACAAGACAAGGGTAGATACAAGCTAGAAATAGATGACAAAGAATGATTGGTACAAAAAAAAAACACACTGTTTGATCCACGATTTGGAAGAAAGTTGCAGGGAAATCCTCCCCACCAATGCGCATTCCTCCCAAGACGTTTTCTTCACCTGTAAATAAAAAATATGGCAAAAGATGCAAGATAGCTACAAGATATCCTCCAGTGCAATGGAAAAAGCATTTACAATCATCACAACCAAACATCCACTTCAAGATCCAAGCATTGCTCCAAAAGATAGAATTTTATTCCAATAGCCAAGAGCCAAAAATCTCTAGTTGGCTTTACAATAGGGGGGTCTCCTTAAATAGGATGAGGAAGACCAAAACCCTAAACCACTTTTGAAATGAGTGGTTGAGATCAAAAGATACAACAATATAATCAATGGCTAAGATGAGCCAATACAATATAAGACATGGATCACCCACTAAAGGGATGATGTCATGGCTAAAAAGACCCTAGGGGGGATGACGTCATGACTAAGGGAGGCCTAAACACGTGTGTGCCACATAAGATGGCTAGGACAAGTGACTAGGAGCACATGGTGGGGCTTGGAGGTATTATCTCCCTTCACTAGCATCACCCCATGGCACAATAATATAACATGAGACTCAATGACATGTCCAAGTACACAAATGAACAAATCCTGTCCCCCTCAATCTGAGAGAAAAATACATCAAAAGACATCCAGCTGACTGTGTGGACCCCACTGACTGTTGCAAACTGATCTGGAAGGAGTGGGATACACCATAGATGACCTCAAAGTAGACCTCATGCCAAAACCTTGCCTCAATTGCCCAAATCAAATTCCTTTATGACCTTTTTATTCCATTTTTCTATCCTCCTGAAAACCCTGAAAGTGCCTATAACTGACTGTCTGATGCCTGCGCTATCAAACTAACTGTGCCATCATGTCCGGAAGGGGGGTAATATGGTAATAACAAGTGGCTGGTCCACCCCCTTGTTAGCTTTTTAGCTAGGGAGGCACTCTGCATAGTTTTGTCTTGTATGTGGAAGTAACCTTGCATTTATGGCTCTTTTTATAAAGTGACTTTTATGTAATGTTCCTAGTCTATTATAAAGTGATTTTTTATAAAGTGACTTTATGAAGTGAAAGTGCACATATTTCATAAAGGGAAATTAATTTATTAAAAAATTGTAAGTGAATTATTTTGGAGGGAATGAATTTCATCCCTTGATCTTGTCAAGACAAGATTACATCTTGACCGTTGGATTTAGGGATTGGGAAGGTGAAAAGTCACTTTCAAGTTATAAGAGCAAGCTTAGGGTAATGTGCAAGACAGAGTTTTTCCAAGAGTGGGCATTTTGGCATTTGTGAGTTTTTTTTAGAGTGAGAGCAAGTTTTCTTTTGGGTGGCTCTATTCCCTAGGAGAGGGATTCATCCCAAGTAGAAGGTGGCTCGAATCCCAAGGCAGCTCTACTGCACTTATTTGTTGGGCAGTACTACTTAGCTGGCACAATTTTCTAGAAATTGTTGGGCACAAATTTTGAGAGTTGGCACACAATTCGAGAAAAAAAACTGCACGAATTTCAAGGCAGGGAGAAATCCATACAGTTTGCACATTCCGTACAGTGGCATGAATTTCGAGGTACTACTGGGCACGAACTTCGAGCTACTGCTGGGCACGAATTTCGAGCTACTGCTGGGCACAAATTTCGAGGTGTTGCACAGATTTCCAAGTGCTGATACAGTGATTAAATGCTGATTTTATTGTTGCTGTAACTCTGTTTTTATGCCTGAAAATTGCTAAATAAAATTTGCTCTTGGACTGGTTTTCCCCAAGTGGGTTTTTCCAGGGTCTAGTTTGAACAAAATTCTTTGTGCATACAATTTATAGTCTGTTGTTATATTTGTTTTCCGCTGCTTATTTATCTCAGCATGTGTTTCAACATGTTGATTCACTGCTTAAGTGCATGTAAATTGTCATTTAATTGTGACTACTTAAGTCTAACATCTAAGTGTTTTGCTGAGTGGTTGAATGGCTTCATAAGCCTGATTTTTATCATGGTATCAGAGCTAGGGCTCTGAGTTTCAGTGGACTGTTGGAGCAGCAGAGAAGTGTTGGTTCAGTGCAGCTGCATATGCAAGAGATTTGCTGGGTGTGACAGTTGAGAAGTGAAGTTTTTTTTTTTCAGGTGAGCAGAGGTTGTTTTTTGTGTGTGAGCAGTTTTGTGTATTTCATACTCTCAGAGAAATGGCCACTAGTTTAAGGATGGAAGATAGGCTAGATGGAGCAGGGAATTTTGTTCCATGGAAGGCTAGGATAGTGCTTGTTTTGGAGGAGAATGAACTGTGGGATGAAGTGGTGCACAGCACACAGGCAAATCCAATTCAAGTTCTTGCATCCACCGATGCACAAGCATTATCAGCCTTTAACAAAAAGGACATCAAGGCCAGGCGGATCATCCTTGATGCGGTAAAGGACCACATTATTCCACATATCTCAGGTAAAGACCGTGCATTTAAGATGTGGGATGCCTTGACTAGGTTGTACGAGAGTTCAAATGAGAACCGGAAGATGTTTCTGAGGCATAAACTGAGAGACACCAAAATGACCAAGATTGAGAGTGTTTATTCTTACCTGACCCGCATGTCACAGATTCGTGATGAGTTGGGAGCTATTGGCAAGAAGGTGGAGGATGCAGAGTTGGTGAGAGTAGCCTTGAATGGCTTCTCACAACCATGGCATGATTTTGTACGTGCAGTTGTAGCCAGAGAGAATTTTCCTTCATGGGCTTGACTTTGGGATGACTTCACTCAGGAGGAGCTGAGATCTAGCTCCACTTCCACAGGTCAGGAAAAAGAAGCTAATGAAGGGAATGTGGCTCTTGCAGCAAAAGGCAGGAAGAAGAAAGGTGGCTCAAGTAGTGGAGCCAAATCTGAGAAAGATATGAGCAAAGTGAGATGTTTTGCTTGCAACCAATATGGTCACTTTGCTTCTCAGTGTCTTGAGAAGAAGAAGAAGAAGAAGGAAGAGGCTATTGCTACAACTGCTGAAATAGATGATTTTGGGGAAAGGTTTGAGAAAGAATTCTCAATGTTCTCTCTTGTATCTAGTGCCGGCAGCAATGGATATGCAATGAACAAGAGTTGGTTCATTGACAGTGGAGCCTCTCGTCACATGACCAGAATGTATCATATATTCCGCAGCATTACTGAGACAGAACCAAACCAGATAGTCGAGAGTGAAGGGGGAACGACACGTTCCATGCGGGGATTTGGGAGAGTCAGATTCCATATTCGACGGGATGAGCTCCTTGAGCAGGATGGAGTTCTGTTTGTTCCAGGGTTGAGTGTGAACTTGCTCTCTGTATCAACCTTGGAGGATGCAGGGTATTCGACATTGTTCCGGAGGGGACATGTGTACATTTTTCCAGAAAGGGCAGTTCGGGGAAATGTTCTTATATACTCAGAGGGAGTGAAACTGATCCAGCCACAGTTGATTGGTGATCGATCCGATGAGTTGTACAAGTTAGGTGAACAGCCCATGATTTATGATCCAGAGTCGGAAGAGGAGCAGGAGGCTCTTGAGGCTGCAGTGGCGCCAAGGTTTCAATCTCGATTTCCGATGGAAGAGAGGGACTCTCTTCAAAGTACCAGCAGGAGGCTCAACTGGTATAAGGATTCTCCTAGGATCTCAGGGTTCAGGGTTGCTTCCAGGAGGATGTCTTCAGATTCAAGTTCAATGCAGGTGGTAGCATTGATTCCAGGTTCAGAGGGAGCTCCTACTGTGAACAATGTGATGGACCTGAGGACCAGACCAGCTGATGGTGATGGCAGTGAGTACCTCCCTCGCTAAGAGGGAGTGTTAGCTTTTTAGCTCGGGAGGCACTCTGCATAGTTGTGTCTTGTATGCGGAAATGACCTTGCATTTACATTACCTAGGCACTCGACTTTTTCTAAGTTGTAATAAAGTGGCTCTTTTTATAAAGTGACTTTTATGTAATGTTCTTAGTCTATTATAAAGTGATTTTTTATAAAGTGACTTTATGAAGTAAAAGTGCACATATTTCACAAAGTGAAATTACTTTATTAAAAAATTGTAAGTGAATTATTTTGGAGGGAATGAATTTCATCCATCGATCTTATCAAGACAAGATTAGATCTTGACCGTTGGATTTAGGGATTGGGAAAGTGAAAAATCACTTTCAAGTTATAAGAGCAAGCCTAGGGTAATGTGCAAGACATAGTTTTTCCAAGAGTGAGCATTTTAGCATTTGTGATTTTTTTGAGAGTGAGAGCAAGTTTTCTTTTGGGTGGCTCTATTCCCTAGGAGAGGGATTCATCCCAAATAGAAGGTGGCTCGAATCCCAAGGAAACTCTACTACACTTATTTGTTGGGTTGTACTACTCAGTTGGCACAATTTTCTAGAAATTGTTGGGCACAGATTTCGAGGGTTGGCACACAGTTCGAGAAAAAAATCTGCACAAATTTTGAGGCAGGGAGAAATCCGTATAGTCTGCACATTCCGTACAGTCTGTATAGTGGCACAAATTTCAAGGTACTGTTGGGCACGAAATTTGAGGTACTGCTAGACACAAATTTCGAGGTGCTGCACAGATTTCCAGGTGCTGATACAGTGATTAAATGTTGATTTTATTGCTGCTGTAACTCTATTTTTATGCCTGAAAAATGCTAAATAAAATTTGCTCTTGGATTGGTTTTCCCCTAGTTGGTTTTTCCAAGGTCTAGTTTTGACCAAAATTCTCTGTGCATACAATTTACAGTTTGTTGTTATATTTGTTTTCCGCTGCTTATTTATCTCAGCATGTGTGTTTCAGCTTGTTGATTCACTGTTTAAGTGCCTGTAAATTGTCATTTAACTGTGACTACTTAAGTCTGAAATCTAAGTGTTTTGCTGAGTGGTTGAATGGCTTCATAAGCCTGATTTTTATCACCCCTTCCCCTGTAGCGCCCTAGGCAACGACTACCCTCCACTAATTAAGCTAGACAGGCCACATCAACATGGCCAAACTGGTCAACAGGTGGAAAAGTACTCATAATTTGCCTGAGTGCCTGAAACTGAAAGATAAGTGTCTCAATGAATCCAGAAGGCTCAAATCCATTAGGGATGAGTACTCATACACCTCCTGATAACCTGTAGGATCATCTGTAGGGTCCACCATACCGCGGACAAGTAATAAATGTGATGATCTGGAAATAATAATAATCATCAAAAACTGCATCAATCGTCATCTGAAGCATGTGCCCATCATATGGAATCATCATAAGGTATATAAAGGACCATAGATCAACATCATACAATACAAATGGTCCATCTCATCACAGATCCCAAGGTTGACCTTGGTCAAAGTAGGTTTGACCAATCAAACTGATAAAAAATGACCCTGGCTGAAGTTGCCAAGCTGCTGCAAGTGCAAATAGTTAAGACATGCCCTCTAATGATTTTCACAGCAAGACTCTAATGTATTAAGCATCATTTCATTGGCAATAAATAATAATGGTTAGTTAAATAATTTTCTTCCAAGCAGAATCTCAAGAATATACTTGTTTGTAAACATGATCAAAATGCTAGCAAAGGGTGAAGGCTGAAGACACAAGGCTAGGCTGAAAGGGATGACTTGACTGACTTGACACTGTGATACTTTGGATGAGGGACATGGTGTTATACACTTAAGCATGTGTTGGACAAGAAGTACACAAGGAATGGCGGTGTCTCACAAATGGATAAGTTGTTTAGAGAAGTGCTTATTCAACCTTGGCAAAAGTTGTCTACTACTAGAACCATCGTGAACTAGGTGCCCGGCTAACCGTAACTTCAGGTTCTAGGGGACACTTAGAATTAGTTGTCCCTTGCTCCATCTCATATCATAACCCGCAAGCTCAATGAAGAAAGTTTCACATAAGGTCAGCAGGTTTTAGATTTCGCATACACTTAGCCACTACTTTTTAGGACCTTTCATTTCATTACATTTCATGGCCAACAATCTTTATATTTAGCATACATTTATCCATTTCCTTTTAGGCCTAATATGACCCCTCTGGGATTTCAAATGTGCTTATAAGCACAACTAATCGCAGCTTACATCTGGGGTGAATTTATATAGCATTTGAATTTCACTTCAATTTCATAGCCCTTTTCATTGGGTTGTACAAGATATAACAATAATTTCCATATGTAGTACAATCTTGCTTCAGGTTTTAGCCAACACAACTCAAGCAACTAGGGGGACTTCCGCAAATCTAAACCACACATTGGGGCAACCGACTAGACTGATAAAGGCATAAAATCCAACTCACCAAAGGCAAGTTTTGTTGCCAACTCAGAGCCGAGACACAAATTAAACATGGATGCAAGTCCAACACAGAGACAGAAGCGGGGAGCTCCTCCATATCACAAGTCAAGGTGTAAGTCAAGGTGAAGATCAATATATGGGGAAATGACAGATGGATGGATGGAGACAAGTGAAGATGGTGCCTAAGCTAGCAGGTCAAGAAGACACTAAATGATCATGTTCACATTCATATGAAGGTAAAAACCAACGAGTATAAAACAAGAGTTTCCAAATGTCAGTAATACAAGGAATACATATAATCCATAACCAATTTCATTTCAATTTTAATACACTGCCAGATCATAATTACTTTGTACCAAGTCAATGCTATCAAAATGACCTAAACAGCAAGGTAATAACATCAATGCACATCTTATATATACTAGGTCATCAATTAACATCTGTAATCTGGACCAACTATAACCACTGAGAACACTGTATCTAAAATACTAAAAACTGCACTGCAACTGTATGGAATAAAAGGCCATATCGGTCATCAAATCTGAGGTCTCAAGGCTCAGCCTTGGCATAAGGTCTACTAAATGTCTAATACAAAGATGCTCTGATGTGTGAGTGATCACAAATAATGTTGCTCATCATAGCTGATCTCACTGAAATAGTGTAAAGGCAAAGTTCTGGAAAGTGCAGATATCTACTATGCTCACATGGTAGCCCAGCTACTATGTGTGTGATAACATGTCCCTCGTCCAACTGCCCTGACTAAATTGTTCTCTCCCAGTACAACCTCGAGATCTAAACCACTCTCAATAAGATCTGTAAAGTACCCTCGAACACCAATCATGTGGTTGGAGACCCCGCTATCTATGTACCACACACTGGTAGTTAGGGCCAACTCCTTGTCAAGCTCCTTTGTGGAATGCTCATCCACATCTGTTGAAGTACAAGAGTGACAAGTAATCAGGAAAAATTCCTTGTCAAACTTGTCAGCAGACTCATCAACCTTCAAACTTGTAGTCATGATCTTCTCACTGAAAACAACTCCAAACTCTGCCTTGGTGAACAAGAAATCCCTCTCTTTCACAAATGTGACCTCTACTTGCACAAATATGATAGATCTTACACAGATTGAGCCTCTACTCTCACAAATCTGATAGATTTGATGTGTATCCTCACAAATCTGAAAGATATGATGTATGTTCTCACATATCCGATAGATATGATGCCAAATCTCACAGATCTAGACTTTGCTCTCACAAATCTGATGTATATGGTCCCTACGCTTTACATATCTGATATTTGTTCTTCAGATCTGGTATCTACCTTCACAGATCTGAACTCTGCTCTTCATATCTAGTAGATCTGGTATGTGTACTACTCTAATCTTTTGTTGCGCTCTGATACCATGTAGATATTTCATAAATCTCAGAATCTTAGATCCCAACTCGGTCGCAAGTCTCACTAAATCACAAGGTAGATGCACAACCCCGATTCTCAACCTCAGAGAATGAAATGGTATAAACAATTATTTATAAATACAAACACATGAGATCTAATCTACTCTTTTGATCCAGCAATACACACACATGAAAGGGACACAATATTTTTAGACAATGTGACCCAGGAAAAACCCTTGTGGGAAAACCAGTGAGAGAAGTATTGCTTTTATTATCTCAAGCAGTTACAATAGGTTACAACAGAAAACTTCCAACACAAACTTATCTCTGAGCCTACGGCTCTAATGCTCAAGTCTGATCTCTGATGGATAGCTAGGAAATGCACCCCTCTCTCTGAATGCACCCCTCTCTGAAATTGCTCTCTACCTCAGGCTTCACACCCTCTCTACAATTGAATCACTTGCTCAGTGATACGCCCTCTCTCTATGCCTGATGAACTCAATCTCTGAGCTCGATCTCCTCCAATAAAATGCACCCCTCTCTGTCTTGATCAATCTCTGATCTCTATGCTGATGAATCCGATCTATCTCAAAAGCCAACTTTGGATCCAATGGATCCAACCTCTACTCCAGATAAAGTGTGCTAGATCCCTACTCAGATCTGCGTCCCTCTCTCTGTCTGGAAATGCGCCCCTCCTCAGGAATGCGCCCTAGCTCATGCACTAAGCTTTATTGTTCTCTCGACTTGATTTGCTTCTCACAAATCACTAATTATCCCCTTTTTCCTTCTCAACTCTATTTTATCATTTGATTGACTTTTAGGGTTCCATGCAAAATTCCCACCATGCAAACTTTTAATTAAAAAATGCATGCTTGCAACGTTTGCATGCAAACTCAAAAATAGAGTTTTGCTTCTGCATGAAGCAAGGTTAATGGTCCGACAACTTTCCTAGTTTATTTTTCAACAATGAATGTTGTTAAAAAATTATGGTTCTACAAAGGAGGCATCCGACATACATTCTTGGTATGTCCAATTTTCATGTGGGCGAGGTGTGTTTTCCTCACACACTGCTTTCAGATATAGGCATAGGAACAAAGATCCAATTGATTGGCGGTAGCTTCATGGTGGTGATGCTCCAAAGTTGCAAGCATTTTCCATATAGTTACTCTCATTGATAGCTAGTCCCTCATCTTTTGAGAGGAATTGGGGCACTTGTTAGTTCATCCATTCAGTGAAGAGAAATCGGTTGGGTTCGAATAAGGCATGGAACTTGGTTTACATTCATAGCACACTCCATCTCATTCTTTGTATGTGTGGACAAAGAACCACAACTAGAGGTCCTTATCAAGATAACAAAAATTATAGTCACAAAAGAGGAGCCTATGCACGATATGCACGAGAGCAATGTTTCCTTGAAGAGCTAGTTGATTGATGACCTTAGTGATGATGAGGATGCAACAAAAGACACCTTGAGGATTCAGCTATGTTGTTTTTCTGTTTCATTTTTGGAAACACAATTAGGAAAAAATTTAATTTACTCGGTTTAAGACTTGAGAGATATCAATGAGCATTGAGAATGATCATTTTTTTGTAATCATTAATCAATGTTGAATGTCGAATTGTCAACTGATGAATGCTTGAATGATTTGGATGTCAACCGAAAATGAATATGAATCATTATTGATTTACATTATTTCAATTATATTTTTTTCGTATATATAAAATTAGTGTGTACTACCCCTAATGTACCCTCATCCCATGTTTCACAAAATGTCGTACCCATACCCATGCACCTTGGAAACTTAGTTGCAGATAATGAGTGTGTAAACATTCACCTGATATTTAAGCATTGCACATATACATATATGTATACATTGCACAATGTAAAATCTCAAAAATTCATACATTGTGTTAAAATAAAATTGGTGTTTGAATGGGGGTTGTTAGCCCTCATATTGTATGAAGGTTACACTCATGGTTTTGATCATAGAGATCAAGCTTTCGGGATGATTCATGTTGATCATTGTAGCTCGACAAGTACTTCTACATAGGCAAGGTGTCAAGCATGCAAGAGTCATCCAGATTACCTCTCTCATTAGAGGAAATTTGTGTTGAAATATTGTAACTTCAAAGAATATTCTATTTGTATTTTATTATTGTAATTTATTCGGAGATGTTTTATTCCTCCGTCGAGATGCCATTATTGTATTTGATCATGTAAAGTCAATGAGGTAAATCCTCCCATGTAAGTCGGGGCATCAGTTCCCCTAGAGTCAGTTGTAATGGGGTGTTTAAGTCCCCTAGAGAAGTCGGCCTGGTTAGTAATTGGTCATTTAGTTATAGGGCCGACCTAGTTGGGTAAAATGTCCAGTGAGAGATAAAGCATAAATAGAGGTGTTGTGTCTCTCATTTGAACACACACTCACTTGTGTATTGCGCATAGGAGAGAGGGAGAGAGATATCTGCAAAGAAGAAGGAGCCCTTGCTTTGGGGATTTTGTATTTACACTTTTGATCATCTGTATTGAGGAAGTTTTGTTGGGTTTTCTACCCCATGAGGGTTTCCCGGGAAAAATTTGTTTCTATCTTGTGATTGTGTTTCTTTCAGTGATCCTTATTATGCTCTTGTTGTGAATATTATGCTAAACTTAACATGGTTAAGAGCTAGCCTGAATAGGACATCTTTCACAAGGTGAAAAATCTCTCTTATTCCTCCGGCAAGAAATTAAGCTTTCTCCAAAAGTTGGAATTTTTGGAATCTGATTGCATAGAAAGGTGGGCCTCTTCAAAAGCGAAGTTTTGAGCCCTAGATCGAATTTTTTGAGTGGGTAGATCTCCGAGAAAGTCAAACCCTAGTTTGACTTTTGGACCAGAAACTGCAGAAAACCAGAAAAACTGCGAACCAGAATTCCACTGCAGATCTGAAATTCATAGGTCAAATTTGAAGGGTGAAAAGTTGGAATCTCCAGAAAGCAAGTCTACCAGTCAACTCGCCTCAGTCAAGCACATCTCCTGGTAAGGTCAGTTTTGCATTTTGAGAATTTTCATTTTTGGTGACCTCCTGGATAAGATGGCCCCAAGCACTAAGCTTGAGGACAAGCTAGAAGGCATAGAGAATTTCTGAGCATGGAGATGAAGCCAAGGAGAAGCACAAGAAGGACCTGATTAGGGCAAAGAGAATCATTGTTGATTCTATCAAAAACCACTTGATCCCTCAAGTGTCATCCAAGAAGACCCCAAAGGAAATGTATGATGCCCTAGCCAGAATGTATGAAGGGAAGAACATCAATAGGAAGATGAATTTGAGAGCTCAATTGAAGAGTACCAAGATGAGCCAAGGAGAATCTATCCAAGACTACTTCACAAGGGTCTCCCAGTTTAAGGAGCAACTAGAAGCCATTGGAGACTCCCTTGATGAAGATGAACTAGTTATGACTGCTCTCAATGGTCTCACTAGACCTTGGGATTCATTCATCCAGACCATGTGTGTTGTTGGTCACCCTATATGTCAATTAATTACAACTAACACACAGGATGCTCAATATAAATTGTCAAACCCAGGGAGGTCTTTTATTTCAATGGCAATAAGCACAATCTATGCATAAACATCTCTAGCAGTTGATTGAATAAATAAAGATGATAATCCTACCTATTTGCTCATCCAAACTCATTCCAGAAAGAAAACTAATCTAACTCATACATCTAGGAATTCAAAGTGCAACTACCTTCCTACAGAAATCAACCTAGCAGTTATTGATCTAAGAATGAAATTGAACTAGATTACTTTTGCAAGAAGTTAAATCCTATAATTATCAAACTACAGTATTCAAACTTTACCAAAATGATCCATCCAGTAACTACTGTAACTCAACCATGATCTGCCTAATCTATGAACTCAATGAAAGATACAACAGCAACCAGAATTAAGAAATAAACTTGAACTATAAATTGATAACCATTAGAAATCCTAGAAAGCATAAATGACTGAAAGGAATGGAGCTGAGCTTGGCTGTAACAGCTATTGAACACACATGCATTAATCAAACTTACCTACACAGTCGATTGTCACACCACGCAGTTGCAGCTATTCATATGCAGGAAATAAACTACCAATAAAAAATGCAATCATAAACTCTCAGTTGCAACTATCAGAAATACACCTAATGCAATTCCACAACACACAACAGGAAATGAATAAATCTAACTACCTACTTAACTCAGCAATCACTGTGAGAAGGCGAGCCCTGGCCTTCTAACAGAGACGTCGTGAACTACCACAAATTAAGACACAGAAATGGAAATAACTCTGCTCTTCATTAAAGATGGTAATTCACAGTCTCAGTTCTCTGTTACAGCCTGTACAAAATAATAATTATCCAACCCCAAACTGGAAAGCCTTCCCGGATTTATACATAAGGAATACAATTCGTGATCCACTAATTTCGTGCAGCAATGAAGATCTACGATCTTCATGCTGCAAATTTATAGCTAACTGTTACAGCCATAATGAATGAGGTTGTTAGTCATGAAGGATGTTGTTACACTGGTAGTCAATGGATCACCGGTTCAACCAATCGGGAGGCGTCCTATCTGTTGCAGCTATGCTCTGTTTCAGCGACCTGTTATAGCTCACGTGGAGAAATGCGCTGTCCCTTGAAAATATGAGGAATGGAGTTAGAAGAGTAACAGCTGGCCCACGTCCCACGTATGATTTTCCCCAAGGCATGGCGACTGATACACCTGTGCTTTGATCTTTACTTAATGAAATCACACAAGTTAGCATAAATCAAAGGCCAGAATTCATAACTTTAACAATCTTAGGCATAAAATGAATAAAGCAATAATGAGTTATACCTGTCAAGATAATTGATTAATCTGGAAGAAAGGCATATATATGGCTTGTGAAAATGGGATATAATCAGGGCAAAATGATGTAATAAGTATGGCCAAAAAGGGACAATTCCTGGACCCAACATCTCCCTCCAACTATCCAATTGCATGTCCTCATGCAACAACCTCCACTAGTCCAAATCTGAGTCCAAGCTGTATTTGTGAAGATTGGTGAGACTGTAAGCAAGTTCAGGTGGTTGCCCATAAGGCACAAATCCATAGCAGGCTGTCCATTTCTCCCAACAAAGCTTCTCTTCTTCCTCAGTCAAAACATAGCTGTTCCTGTAAGGACTCACCGACAGCCATATGAGGGGAAATCTCAATCTCAATCTAATCCACCAAGGTCCACATGTTTTCATGCACTGCACATACCCAGGAACCCTTGTCAAGGCTTGCTTGAAATTCTCAAAGCGGTATGGATCCCCTTCCCTCAGAGATGAAGAAGAATATAGCCATCTGTATTCACTACCTTCCAGAGCACTCTGCAGCATATTAAAAATCATCGAGACACAGGTAGTGAGGATTTTATCTCGCAAAATTTCAAAATATTGGGCAATTGTAGGAACCTTGAGAGCTCCAGCATGATTTGCTATGAGTCCTTTTGGATCCCGAGGTTCATCCCTAATCCAGAGAGTAGAATTCTCTTCATTCTTTGTGATGGTTTGGAAAGCATTTTGCCATTTCACATGGTTGATGACAAAAGAGGCAAATTCCCTCAATTGAACATCCCCCAAACAAGGCATAGGGTTAGAGGGAGAGTCAATGTAACAAGCCCTATCATGTAAATATAATTCACATAACAGATGTTGATCCTCAAAGTCACTTCCCAAAAAAGTTTCTAGAAACTCGGCAGCAGTTGCTAGATCAAATGATCTTCCTTCCTTCAAGGCCCTCAATTTGAATAAAGTTGTCTGCTCATGAAGAAAGACAGGGTAAGAGGGGGATGGAGCCCTGCAACTTAGTAATTCTAGGGAAAGAGTATACACTTGGTCTTTTTCTTGTTGCAGGGTCTTAAGTTTCTCCAATTCTTCCAACCTTTTCTTTTGAAATTTTTCCCAATAGATTTTTTGGAAGAATAACTCCTCAGCCCACTTTTCTCTCAACTCCCTGCTAGTACTTCTATGCTCATGGAGAGAAATCATCCCTGTTCTGCACTGATCAATATATTTATGCCATTTATTCAACTCAAGATTTAGCCAGAGAATCTTTTTCTCTAACCGTTGAATTCTCCTATTCTCCACGTCCTTTTCATCATCAGAGTCCAGATAAATGACTTCCTGAGAAGGTTGTATTTCTACCTTATCCCCCACTGTACTAACCTCCTTATTTTGCTCTGGCAGTGTAACAGTTTCATCCTCCATTGGTGTTGCAGTGGCCTATGCCTGTAATGCAATCTCAGCAATTGATTTTGAGGATGCTGGTTCTTGTGTATCAGCATCTTCTTTTTGTACCTCAACTTCCTCAGCTTCAATCTGTTTTGCTAGATCAAGGGACAATTTCAAGAGTACTGGTTCTTGTGTAACAGTACCCTCTACTTGAGTACCAACCTCAACCACCTCGGTTTGTGTTGCAACTTCAGCAAATGTTTTTGAAAACACTAGTTCTTGTGTAACAGTGTTTTCTTCTTGATTCTTGATGTCAGATATTGTTGTCTGGGTTGCAGCCTCACTATATATTTCCAAGGGTGCTGGTTCTTGTGTAACAGCCCCCTGCCTTTCAATTTCTTCAACTGCTGAGATTGTTCCTGGGTTATCTCAAATCCCTCTAGCTGATGAGACTGGTCTTGAAGAAGTTCGGTATCCCCTGATGGTTGGGACTGCACTGTTTCATCTCCTATATTGAAATCAGGGATCACTTCAATTTTTGGCTCATTTTCCCCATTAATTCTATTTCTGGTGCTTTCTCTTCCTCCTGCTCTATCTGTGCATGCTTTTGTGATACAAATCCCACCATAACTCTGTGTCCTGCTGCAAAGAATATGTCTCCACACTCTGGGAAAACAATCTCTCCTTGCTCCTCATTTTCTAATGCAGAAGATGAATTTTCTAATAAATTTGCAGCATCTAACAATGTGTTCAAATTCTTCTCTGCTTGTTTCCCAACTGCTTCCTTCAATCTTTCCAACTCATTTCGCAATGTCTGCACCTCCTCCTTTAATAATTCATTTTCAAACAAGAGGTTTTCAATTTGAGGTTATTCTATGAAAGGTTCCTGTGTAACAACAAGTGACTTGGGATTCAGAATGGGAATTTCTATATCTACCCCTGTTACAGGTGCCATTTCTACCAAAGATGACTCAATATTTGTTCTGGTTACTCCTGCTGTCTCTGCTGAGGGTGCCTCACTATTGACCCCAATTGCACCTACTGTCTCTGTTGAAGGTGCTTCACTATTCACCCCAATTGCACCTGCTGTCTCTGCTGAAGGTGCTTCACTATTGACCCCAATTGCACCTGCTGTCTCTATTGCTGCCATAGATCGAGTCCTCCTTTTCTTCACCATTTCCACTGGCTGGTCTCCGCTGCATGCTGCTATTGATGCTGTGACAGCTCTGGTTTTTCTTTTCTTTGCTATGGTGGATGTCTGACCCTTGTTCCCTGGCCTTTTTCTTCGTTTCTTTGACACAAGGGTCTTTTCTTCAGTCTTCTCCTCCTCAATAATGGTCCCCCTTATCTCAGGAGAGAACAAAACATCCAAAACCTCCACATTTCCTTCCCCTGCTGCTTTTGCCTGATACTCTTCCCCCTGAATTTTTGCTGCTGCAGTTGCAGCTTCTATTGTCGCAACTTCTACTGTCGCAGCTTTAACAGCTGCTTCAGTTTTAGCTTCTTCTACCTAAGTTTCTGCTTCTGCAGTTGCAGCTTCTAATATCACTGCCTCCTGTGCCCTAGCTTCCGTCACTATTTCTTCAGCAACAAGGTTTTCTGCTGGTGCTGCTTCTCCCATATTTACCTTATCTTTGTCCTCATTCTGGTTCCCTGATGCTCCAACCTCCCCCCCAACCAAATTGGAGGAGCTCCGATCCTCATTACCTTCACCAACATCCCCCATTTCTAATACAGGTCCCTTAATTGGCCCGTCCCCAGCAAGAAATTGCTCCCAGGTTAAATTGTGATTTCCAAGGGCCCTTGAGACTAACAATTTAATTAGGTCGTGATTGGTAAGGGAGGAAACTGGGTGTTGGGCTGTTTTTGCATATCCAACCATGGTTTGCAGGACTTTAAAAAGATAGAAAGGCATATTTACTAAAATTCCATGGCGTAAGTGAGATAATAAGGGAATTTCAGAGAAGGAAACAATTTGGTACCTACCTTCACAAGAAATATATTTCTTCATGAAGACTGCCACTTGATTCCAGGGTCGTGGTAATGATGCCAATTCTAACCCACGGCGTTTTGGATGAACATTCTCCCCGACCGCGAGAAATTCTCTTACAGCCATCGCATTATGTGCTTTCCGTCTAAATGACTTCTTTCCAACCCGAGGTAAGCCAGTAACTTCTGCTATAATTTCTTCTATAACATCCACGCGCAGTCCCCTGACCTCAGAGTGAGTATCAGTCAGGTTAAGGACAAATTGCAATGTGGTTTCTGTGTGGTAACCGTTCAACCATTCAAAATATTCCATCCAACCTGCTGCTATGAAGATGTTAAGAACTTCTACATTGGCGCGCAAGGCTTCGGTATTCACGGGTTCATACCGAACTGGGTTCCCCATAGCAACCTCTCTTCAAACCTCAGGTGACGAATACAGCAATTAATAGTCCAGACGTGGGAGTTGCAGCTTACGAACATGCAAGGAATCGTTGGGATTTTTAAAATCAGGTATTTTAGGAAAGTCGGCACAAGTATGAAATTCCGGTGGAATGAGACAGTTATGGAAAGTTGGCACAATTGGGGTATTTCGATATGAATCGGGTACAGTGCTAGGAATGCAATAGATACAAGCGTGACTCTGACATCTTCCCTGGTGTTTAAATGGTACGGCTTTGCTGATGGGGACTAAAAGACAGTGCATAATCATTATTACCATATTCAATTTCACGCTTAATCATGTAAAAAGTCCGAAACCATACCTTTACGTTATGCGTTCAGCCGTGAGTTACCATTATAGCCCGCCTCCCAATGAAACGAGCATAAATGCGCATGTGCTGAAGTAATTTGGCAACCGCCACCCCGGCTGACAGCTGCCCAAGATACCTAATAGCTGTCTTGTTGGCGGACTGCGATTGGATCTATGGAGCAATCATTCAAATTGACACCAGATTGAGTCATTATAAGAAGCATTAATTTGGAAAAAGGACAACTTAGTGGAGTCGCAGCTGGGCATAGGAAAATTCTAGCGGAGTCACAGCTGCAGACTTATATTGATTTGAGCAGAGTTCGACGACATATGGAGGAGTTCCAGTTGCAAAAATTCAGAGAAAAGGCAAAAATAGCGGAATAGCAGCTGCTAGACTTGGCAAAATAAACAAGAGTAGCGGAGTCACAAATGCTAGCAAAAGCGAAAATGAAGTGAAGATAGTGAAGTCGCAGCTGCTAGACTTAGCGAAATAGGCAAGAATAGCGGAGTCACAGCTGCTGGCAAAAATGAAGGGAATGGAAAAATGGCGAAGTTACAGCTGCGGAAATAGGAAAAATGAGTAAGGTAAGGAGTCACAGCTGTGCAAAATGAGTAACAAGCAGACTTTCAGCTGGCTGCTGAAAAAATAACGAATCATCCATCTTTTTCAAAGAGCTTTATTAAATCAGGACACAATGTAAGGTGCCTGCAATCGCCTCGCCCAGTCACGACTATTGTTCCTCCGATTAATCCCTGCACACAAATCTTCAAAACAAACCGATCAAGTGCAAAATGAAAAATAGATAAAATACAGAATGAAAAATAAATTATTTGTGTACAAATGATGTGGATATTGCAGTTCTTAAAAATTCATAGGGGTTGAGAAAACTCCCTGCCCTGGCATTAACTGATAATCTGGATCTGCTGCAACCTGTGAAACGAAAGCATCCCTTGATATCGGTTTGTGGTACAGTCGCAGCCGATGACCATTTGTGAATAATGGTGTCTTGTTTTCATCAATGGTGATCAACCGAACTGTTCCATTGTCAAATACACGATCTATTTGATAAGGTCCCAACCAACGAGTGCGTAGCTTGCCTTTGAAATCCCTCTTAAACCATGAATCATATAACAAACCCCAGTCTCCTTCCTGGAAGACTTTCTTCTTTATGAATCTGTCATGTCACTTAGAGCGCTGTTGTTGGATTAAAGTCGTATGATTTACTGCTGCTATGCGCTTTTCATCCAATTCATTAAGTTGATTCAGTCAGTTCCTCTGTGCTTCTGATAAATCCAGATTTGCTTCTACAGTTGTTTTCAAAGTCCTGATTTCAAATTCAATTGGGAAAACAACATTCTTACCATACACTAACTCATATGGGAAAAAACCAGTGGTGTTACGCCATAT
The DNA here is from genome assembly GCA_027924585.1 of Larix kaempferi. Classification (NCBI taxonomy): domain Eukaryota; kingdom Viridiplantae; phylum Streptophyta; class Pinopsida; order Pinales; family Pinaceae; genus Larix; species Larix kaempferi. Next base: position 1,646,952 of record BSBM01000240.1, on the reverse strand, counting down.
AGTGTGATAGGCCCATAGTGCCGCTGGAAGTCTCTCAGCCCAATCTTTATGATGGCTTTTCACTGTTTTTGTCAAAATAGCCTCAATGACCTTGTTTGAACTCTCCACTTGGCCATTGGCCTGTGGATGATATGGCGAGGTTATTCTGTGTTGAATATGAAATTTCTGTAACAGTGCTTCCAGCTTGTGAGACACAAACTGTGGTCCACCATCTGTAATGATTTCCTTGGGTACTCCAAATCGAGTAAAAAATTCTTCATACAGGAAATCAATCACAGCCTGATCATTAGCCTTAACCAAGGCTACAGCTTCCACCCATTTGGTCATGTAATCTGTGCAAACCATGATGTGAACTTTCTGTTTTGAGGGAGGGTTGATAGGCCCTACAAAGTCTAGAGCCCATCTGTCAAATGGTTCATCCACGAGCTGTGGCTACAAAGGCATTTCATCTAATATGTTGGGTTGGCCCATCCTTTGGAAGCTATCACATGCCTGAACATACTTCTTTGCGTCCCTGAACAATGTGGGCCAGAAATAACCCATCCTCAAAACCTTATGACCTATCCTTTTGTTAGCAAAATGTCCCCCACAGGGCTCATCATGGCAAGCTTTAAGAATACTAAAGATCTCATCTTCTCTAACACATCTTCTGATCTCTAACTCAAGCCCTGTGTAGAAAAGATGGCCATCAATCCAGCAGTACCTAGCACTCTGTTGTATGATCTTTCTTTTTTCTCTCTTCGACAGATGTGTTGGGAGCTTACCTGCAGCCAAAAAGTTAGCAATATCTGCATACCATGGGGAATGAGCTGATACTACAAACAAATGTTCATCAGGGAAGGAATCTTCGATTGGTAGATTGTCATCACTGTTAGTAAGTCGAGATAAAAAATCTGCAACAACATTTTCCTTCCCTGGTCTATCAATAATTGTGATATCAAATTCTTGTAACAGTAACAGCCATCTAGTAACTCTAGCATTTGTGATTGGTTTATTCATTAAATATTTGATAGCAGAATGATCAGTGTGCACAAAAGTGGAATATCCAGTAATAAAATGTCTAAATTTGTTGATAGCATAAACAATGGCAAGGAATTCCTTTTCTGTGACAGTATAGTTGAGTTCAACAGGAGATAAGTTCTTGCTAATGTAATAAATTGCATGAGCATTACCTTCCTGCTGTCCCAAAACTGCTCCAATGGCAGTGTCTGAAGCATCTGAAGAAATATGAAAAGGCAGAGCCCAATTGGGCCCTCATAAGATGGGTGTTGTAGATAGCCTTTTCTTTAGCTCAATAAACGTTGTTTGGCATGCATCATTCCAGACAAACTGTGCATCCTTCATCAATAGAGTGAAAAAAGGAGAAGCTAGTTTGGAAAAAATTTCTATGAACCTTCTGTAATAGCCAGCATGCCCCAAGAAGCTACGTACATCCTTTTGTGTTCCAAGAGCTGGTATATTTTCAATTACCTTGATTTTGGATGGATCTACCTGGATACCATCAGAAGAGATGAAGTGCCCCAGCATTATGCCCTCGCTCATCATCATATGGCACTTTTCAGTGCTTAAAGAGAGTTGGATTTGTTCACAGCGTTTCAAGACCTTTTGTAAATTTTTCAAAGCTTCTTCATAACTATCACCATATGGAGTAAAGTCATCCATAAAAATCTCCATGCAATCATTTACCATCTCTGAAAAGATTCCAATCACTGCTCTCTGAAATGTGGCTGGCGCATTGCACAAACCAAAAGGAAGTACCCGGTATGCAAAAGTTCCCCAGGGACAAGTGAAAGTGGTTTTGTCCTGGTCTTCTGGAGTAATCTGGATTTGGTTGTAACCACTGAAACCATCCAGAAAGGAAAAATACTTCTTCCCAGACAAGGTATCAAGGACCTGATTGATAAAAGGTAAGGGGAAGTGGTCCTTCTGCTTTGCCTTATTCAATTCTCTGTAATCCACGCAAACCCTTCATTTCCCATTCTTCTTTGGCACAATCACGAGTGGAGAAACCCACTCACTGTCTGAAATCGGGTATATAAATCCTGCTTCCAAAAGTTTTTGGATCTCTTCTTTCAAATGTCTCTTAGGTTCGGGTTCATCCTTCGTTGTGGTTGACACACAGGCCTGGAGTCGCTCTTAATGTAAATGTGATGGGTGCACAGATTAGAAGGAATCCCTTTCATGTCTGTATACTCCCAAGCGAAAGCTCCTCTACGTTGTTTCAGCAAAGTGACTAGCTGTTCCAGCTCACTGGGCGCAAGGTTTGAATTGATATTCAATGTTTTCCCTGGCTCAATTTCCAGTGGTACACTTTTCGAATTCTGAAGTACTGGAATTATACTGGAATCACTGACTAGAGTTTCTTCTGTAAGATTTTCCTATTCTGCTTCATCTAACATACTTGTTATCACATATATAGTAGCTGGGCTACCATACACTATTTTTCTGATTCCAGTACACTATTCAGCCAATTCCCTTGCATTGAGATGTTGAGATGAGCATCTACTATGGATCATTATCAGATTTTGGACAGCAATTTTATTCCCCATGCCATGACTGAGTTTCAGGACACTCAGAGAGATGTCTGATGTAGCTATTTATCCATTTATACAGAGCAGTCAGTAGTGCCCAGAGTTGTAGTAGCAGTTTCAGAGGACAAATGATGGTTCAGATGATGAGAATTCAGGTATATGACTCAGCAGGTATATTATGGTGTTATGGTTATGTTGCTTTTATTTCCATTCTCTTAGCATGTCTTAGCATTTAGTATCATGATCTGGCGATCATATAGATATGTGGACCTGGTTGTATTATATATATATCATATTTGTCCCTACTCAGACTTAGAAGTTCTTGGCCTATACTCATTGGTTTTACCCTCCTTAGGGAGAATAGAGGTGATCATTCCCGCCATACTTTGGCTTGCTAGTGTTGGTTTTCATTATTCACTGTCTTCATCCATCCATGACTTACCTAGTTGATTCATTACCTTGACTTACTACTTGACTAATGGCATGGAGGACCTTCCCCCACTGTAGCCTCTATATTGGATAAGCTTCCCTGTTTATTGTGTCTCGACTCTAAGTTGGTGACAAAACTTACCTACGGTGAGTTGGATTTCCTTGAGAAGTCCCCCTAGTCACTAAAGACGTTGTTGGCTAAACCTGAAACTTTTAGTGCTGCCATTAATGCAAAGTATGGAAATAAAATGTTATATCTTATATGAAAAAATCCCGTTCATGCAATGCGTTTCTCAACACACATGAATGGAAGGCAAGCCAAATGAAAATGGCTATGAAATATCAAATGTTATATCTTTTGTAAAATGTAAATACCTAGGTAAACAAGCTGTCTGTGATACACCTAGAAGTGCTCAGGTAAACAAGTGCCTTAAAAACACACCTGCAGCAAGAAGCCTAAATAAATGTAAATCTATGCAATGTGTTTGTAAACACACATAGATCAAAGGCTATGGAAACTCTAGGCCCAAAAAGCAATGGAACTTAAATGCTATATCAAAAAGATTGTTGGCCTCATTTGTATTATGGATTGTGTGCATCTAGGTAAGGTGAATAAACACTCTTTGAACAACTTATCCATTTGTGAGACACCGCCATTCCCTGTGTTGTTGCTTGTCCACTATATGGTATGGTGTGTATTCCCTTTTCCATTTCCAAAGTGCCACAGTGTTAAGTCAATAAGTCATCCTTTGACCTAGCCAATTGTTTCTTAGCCTTCACCTTTCACTAGCAAATTGATCACAACTATGAAGTGAGTATGACCTTGAAAGTCTTGTCTAAGTAATAAATAATAATTATGACTTATTACATTTGGATTTAGATCGCCAGTAATGATCACTTCTTGTTATAAATGCTAATTAAATGGATTGTAAAACATTTATTAACCTTGGACACCTTGCAGCAGCTTGATGACAGTTTGAGTCATATTTTGGTCATGTTGACTTAGTCAAACCTCAATTTGACCAAAAGTCAACCACAGGACATGAGGTGGTAGATCTGAGATGTTACAGATAGATGATATATGGTCTGGTACATGTCACCATGGTGGGCTTACGCAGTGGTTTTAGGCTTATGATGATGATTTGTGCTTTTTAGCACTTTTACAGATTATTATTATTTGGTCTGTCGGATATGATGGGTATTTATTTTGGACCATGGAGAGGTTTATATGGTGTATGAGTACACATCTTATATGGATTTGGACCTTCTGAGTCCAATGAGATGGCCTGTTTTCAGTTACGGGCAGTTATAGTGATGATTAAGCCTCAGTTGGCTATCCTAGTGCAGTTTTGGTCTATCAGGGGCCCTGTCAAAGCAGTGATGAGATTTACTTGGTTCACCTAGGGCGTTGTGCATGGAGGGGGTGGTCCAGCCACTTTTTATTACCATATTACCCCCCTCCCAGACTCATTGGTGAGCTCACCTTGACAGCGCAAGCACTCTAGGAGGTAGTTTGGGCAGTTTCACGTTTCTTGAGGCAATTCAGAAATGGTAAAAATGGCTACCAAGGAATTCGATTTGGGCTACTAAGGTAAGGTTATGGCATGGGATGATCAGTGATGATGAGTGGGATGTCTTCCACACCTTCTCCAGCAGTTTCAGCTTCATCGGGACCCACATCCATCACTTATGGCATTTTTTGATGATTTCTAGAGCCTCCTAAGGCTCACGACTTTCCCAGAGAGGCACGATTTGGTGTCTAAATCATTTATTCTTGGATATTGTGCCATGGGGATTGACCAAGGGTGTTAGAAATTACCCCTTGGACCCACCATGAGCTATTTTTTATGTTTTATCATCATGATTTGGTGGGATCCCCTCTTCTAGGGTGAGTTTGTCCACTTATTGTAATATTTTATTATTGATCCATGTATTGTAGTGTTGAGCTCATCTCAACCATTGATTAGATGTTTTGATCTTTTAATCTTAGCCACTCATTTAAAAAGTGGTTAGATTGTGGACTCTCTCCCATTCTATTTAAAGGAGAGAACTTCTCATTGTAAAGGGGACTCTTGGCTCTGGATTATTGGAATAGAAAAATACTATTGCATCTATCTGTTGTGTTGTGGTGAATGCTTTTGGAGTTCGTTCGTTGATTCTTCCTTTGCACTGGGTTCTTGGAGATTTTGTCTTGCTATATTTTTGTACCACGTTTTTGCATCTACAGGTGGAGGCCGATTTGGTTTGAGGAGGACGTATTGGTAGGGGAGGACCCTCCCTACTTCTTCTTTGGATCTCTTCGTTGGTAACAGGGAGTATTACTGTCCCAGGACCTTCTATTTCATGTTATCATTGCATTTTACTTGTATTTCCTCCATTGTTGCTTAACTGATTGAAATCGTTTTCCTTGGTTGACAGGAAGAGGAGGTCGCACTTGTGGGCTAGGGCATCATTTTGGCAAGCAAACTCAACAAATTCTCATTTGATCTCTGTGGGAGTCTTCCTCAACAACAAGGCATCTCATTCCAACACTCAGGTATGATCTCAAGGTAATTTCTTTCTCCATGACATATCCATTTGTCTAAATGCTTCAAACCCTTACTATTTCAAAACCCTCATTTGACAATTTTTCAGATCTAGCTTGATCCACTTGGCTTTTGGGTATAAAATTTAAAACCCACCTCTATAGTATCCACAGCAATTCGGATCTGTAGTTTGGTGAGGATTGGCCATCATTTGACCCACTTTCCAAGGCAAAGAAGCCTCTCCAAGGGAGGTCACACTTCTTGGGAGAGGTGAGTTTGCAGGGATCTAGCACCTGGGTAGGTAAGATTCCACTTGATCTGTAATCTACACATTTGATAACCTACCCCTAGTGTGTCACTTCAGTGACTTTTGCCTCGTGGGCCCCATTCCTCATTTTGAGGGTTGTGCTCCACTTGGGTCACTTTGTGGCATACTTCAATCTCAGATCTACTGAGATCCAGCCATTGGATTGTCCTAATTTTTTAGATCCACCTACCTCTATACCTCAACATTCCAAATCTGTAATTTGGTAGACATCCGACTCCATTTGGCCCATTTCCCAAGGCACTGATCTTTCTCCAAGCCCATTCGACTTTCCTGGATTGTTGGATTCGCTTATGGTTTGATCCTTGTTTTGGTAGCTTGAATCCCTTGACATTGTCATATCATTCAATCAAGCTCATCTCTTGTACTAGTTAGCCCCAATTCAGTCCTCAACTACACTACATTAGACACGATTCCCAAGGCAGTGGTTTTTCTCACAATTGACTAGTACCCTAATCCTTGAACTCATTCTAAACTTCATAAGTCACTCACATAAACATGTTGGACCAAATCTACACTGTTTAAACCCCTTGATCCAACCTATCATTTACCTTGTGATTTTATCCATAGATCTAGGGTTTACCATACACCTTACGTACTTCATCATCATTTGATTTGATCTGGTGTTTTGGTTTGATCTCTCCTGTCGGGAGTAGATCTGGGTCTCCCCCTTTGTTGTCTTGGGCTAGATAACATAAAGTGAAGATTGCCTCGATTGGCGTGACAACCATCCATTGGGAGTCGAGGCTATCGTGGTTGCACCTCTTTGGTTTCCCATCCCTTCTGCCATCCGTCTTGGACTCATCTCTAAGGGCAACGACAAGTTTGGTGATAATAGTACTGTTAAGAATCTGGTAAACATGCTTGTTGACAGACGTGGGCTCACTGATGAAACTGTTAATGGCATCGTCCTCTGTTTCATCTTTAAATGTTAAGGCTCTCCCTATTGTTAATAACGGCTGAAAACCTTCTTCCTCCTCCAAATCTGCCCAAAGTGGAGTTTCAGCTTCTGTGCTTGGTCGAGCTGGAGGGTACAAGGTTAGGCTCTTGATCTCAGTCCCGTCTGAAATGGTCATAGATCCTGAACGACAGCTGATACAGGCATCTGCTGTGGCCAACCACGGTCTTCCCAGGATCAGTGGGTGTCCCCCAACTGAGATTTTGGCTGTAACACCAAGAAATCCGCAGGGTATTCCCACGAGTCAACTAAGATTACAAGGTCATATAGGATCTCCTTAGGCTTGATTGTTGATCTGTCAGCAAGTTCCAAAATAGTAGGGGTCGGTCGAAGGTTAGTGAGTCCAAGTTTCTTCACAGTTTCTATGGTAATAACGTTAATAGCCGCGCCTAAGTCTACCAAGACGTTGGGGATTTGTGTGTTTCCTATGTGAACTGTCACAGTAGGATTTCCAGGGTCATCATATTTTGCCACAGGAGTCTTCCCCATTATCAATTCGGAAAGTTTTCCCAAAACATGGACGGTGGGAGGATCCCTAGGCTTTCTTCCTGGTTTCTTGATACACAAATCCCTGACAGTCTTAGCATAAATGGGCACGTCATGGAGGGCTTGTAACAGTGGAATTTTGACATACAAATTTTTCAATTCTCCTAAGAGATTGAATTGAGGTTGTTCCACTGTTCTCTGCAGAGCCAATCGTTCGAGGTATGGCGGTTCTCTCATCAATTATGTAGGCTGTGCTTCGTTGTGTGTTACTTCCTAAGTTTCAGCCACTGTTTCAGTAGGAATGTCAGCATCCTCAATAATGGGGATTGTTGACTGAACAAGATTCTCATAGTGCTGACTCACTCCAGTTTCAGCCATTGGGGATGGAACATCCTCAGTGATGATAGGTTCCACTACCCTCCCTGATCGTAATCGTATATCATTGCAGGGAACTTGGGAAATGGAATACGTAGGCACGTTGGCAGTCTCAAACTAATGGACTGCTTTATTGTTCGGGTTTGGGTTAGGTTGTGCAGGTAGCTGTGGTCGAAGTGGTGCATTCACAGGTGCGGCATTGTTTTGGAATTGCAGTTGTGTCTGTTGGTATTGTTGGTGAGGATACTGTTGATACTGAGTCTAGTGATGGGGGAAGTTATTTCCTTGGTAAGAATTTCTCCAGTTGGAATTCCAAGGGGCTTGATTGTTTGACTGTTGTGACCATGGTGTCCAAGAATTACGATTTTGCATTGGATTCTGAGATGGATGCCACTGGTTACCAAAATAATGTGAAGGGAATTGCGTATTCATATTATTCATATTGTTCATACCATTCATATTATTCAAAAAAAATGATGAGTCTTGCTTCATACCTTGATTGTGAGGCTGCCATGGTTTCTTCTGTGCAATGAAGCTTGTTCCACATCTGAAGTGGATGCCTGCAGAACTACCTTGACCTTAGGTAGTGAGGGACATTCCGTGGTGTCATGATCCAACTCACATATTCTACACATTTATGCTTTGTCCAGCGGGCATTCCTTCAGTGGGTGCTTTTTTCTACATTTGGGACAGAATACACCAAGTGTAAGATCTTCTACCACTTGCCTCTGTTTTGCTCTCAAGACATCTAACTCTGAGGAAATGGAGCTCATCATATCAGTTTTAAAATTCTCCAGCAAGTTGCCTATCTCTGCTCGAGTGGCTCCTCCACTAGTTGACTTCTGTGTCCTAGTGAAGACATCCCGATCTTGATCCTTGTCTCGTTTGTTATTTTAGAGGATCTCCTTGAGTACCTTCGGCATAATTCAACGATCTTCTCAAAAGGTTCTTTTGAGATATCTCCTTTCCCTAACAAATTCAACATATCAAGGCAATCTTCTCTAATTCCTCTTAGCAAAATAATCTTAAGCACATCTTTTCCAATCTCAGTGTGTCCACACCTTTGTAAATTGTACAACAATCTTTCCACAAAGTCTTCCAAGCTCTCTTCTTCCTTCTGAACCATTTTAAGCAACTCTTCCTTTCTATCCCTAGTTCTACAATATTCTTGATATTTAGAGAGAAAGGTGTTTTTCATTTGGTCCCAAGTAGTAATGGTCTCATGACCTAGACTCATGAACCAACGCAGAGAATTTCCTTTCAAGGTGGTTGGGAACAGTTTCAGCTTCTGAGCACTAGAGGTATAGTCATAGCTGCGACAGAGGATATCAAACTCAAAAAGAAATTCATCAGGATCCTCAGAAGACTTACCATGAAAATTCGGGAGAACTGATGGTGAGATGTTTTTCATGGGAGCTGCTCCAGGTGTCTGGAGGATAGGGAATTCTAATGTAGCCACAATATTACCAGGCTGATTATCTTCCACTTCTTCTTCTCGGTTCTCCCTATGTTCATTCTCGCCTTCCTGTTCTCTATCAGCCATGGCTTTAGTCCAAAATTCAATGGCTCCCTTTATGCGTTCTTCCTCTGCTTTTGCTTCTTCTTCTCTTCTCCTCTTCTTCTCGCCTCCTCTCCTCCTCTGCTATCCGGCGAGTCTCCAACCACACTTCTTTAGTAACTCTGGTTCCGTTGATATGATTAATCTCCTCTCTATCCGGTACACCCACAACGCTTCCCTTATCTTCAGGAGGTTTATTTTCTGCAACAGGAGTTGAAGGTCCCGTTGTATTCTCCACTGTTGATGTTGAATTCTCAAGATGGGGAGGAACAGAATTTCCTATTCCTGTATATGTCCACGGTGGTCTAGTGGAAGAATCAGCTTTAGAAATTATTTCATCAATGTATGGTGTCTTCCCTGACTTGCATTACGACCTCGACCTCTTCCACCTGCAGTGTTAGTATTCAAAGGGGGTTCCCGATTTGTTTTTCTTGTATTCATGCATGCTGTAAATGATTAAACCAAAATGAAATCAAAAAACAACTACTAACTGTGTCTATCTATTACCATCCCCGGCAACGGCGCCAAAATGTTGGTCACCCTATATGTCAATTAATTACAACTAACACACAGGATGCTCAATATAAATTGTCAAACCCAGGGAGGTCCTTTATTTCAATGGCAATAAGCACAATCTATGCATAAACATCTCTAGCAGTTGATTGAATAAATAAAGATGATAATCCTACCTATCTGCTCAGCCAAACTCATTCCAGAAAGAAAACTAATCTAACTCATAATCTAGGAATTCAAAGTGCAACTACCTTCCTACAGAAATCAACCTAGCAGTTATTGATCTAAGAATGAAATTGAACTAGATTACTTTTGCAAGAAGTTAAATCCTATAATTATCAAACTACAGTATTTAAACTTTACCAAAATGATCCATCCAGTAACTACTGTAACTCAACCATGATCTGCCTAATCTATGAACTCAATGAAAGATACAACAGCAACCAGAATTAAGAAATAAACTTGAACTATAAATTGATAACCATTAGAAATCCTAGAAAGCATAAATGATTGAAAGGAATGGAACTGAGCTTGGCTGTAACAGCTATTGAACACACATGCATTAATCAAACTTACCTACACAGTTGACTGTCACACCACGCAGTTGCAACTATTCATATGCAGGAAATAAACTACCAATAAAGAATGCAATCATAAACTCTCGGTAACAACTATCAGAAATACACCTAATGCAATTCCACAACACACAACAGGAAATGAATAAATCTAACTACCTACTTAATTCGACAATCTCTGTGAGAAGGCGGGCCTCGGCCTTCTAACAGAGACGCCATGAACTACCACGAATTAAGACACAGAAATGGAAGTAACTCTGCTCTTCATTAAAGATGGTAATTCACAGTCTCAGTTCTCTGTTAAAGCCCGTACAAAATAATAATTATCCAACCCCAGACTTGGAAAGCCTTCCCGAATTTATACATAAGGAATACAGTTCGTGATCCACTAATTTCGTGCAGCAATGAAGATCTACGATCTTCATGCTGCAGAGTTACAACTAACTGTTACAACCATAATGAATGAGGCCGTTAGTCATGAAGGATGTTGTTACACTGGCAGTCAATGGATCACCAATTCAACCAATCGGGAGGCATCCTGTCTGTTGCAGCTATGCTCTATTTCAGCGACCTGTTACAGCTCCCGTGGAGAGATGCGCTATCCCTTGAAAATATGAGGAATGGAGTTAGAAGAGTAACAGCTGGCCCACGTATGATTTTCCCCAAGGCATGGCGACTGATACACCTGTGCTTTGATCTCTACTTAATGAAATCACACAAGTTAGCATAAATCAAAGGCCATAATTCATAACTTTAACAATCTTAAGCATAAAATGAATAAAGCAATAATGAGTTATACCTGTCAAGATAATTGATTGATCTGGAAGAAAGGCATATATATGGCTTGTGAAAATGGGATATAATCAGGGCAAAATGATGTAATAAGTATGGCCAAAAAGGGACAATTCCTGGACCCAACATGTGCCAGAAAGGAAAGCATGAAGTTTGACATTGTATGGGAAGATCGCAGCCAAGAAGAGGCTAGAGTAGCAAATAGAGAAGCTCTACTTAGAGAAGATGATCAAGCCCTAGCCACCCATACCAAGAGAAGAAGAAGCCAATCTAACTTCAATAAGAAAAGCCATAAGGAGTCTCAACCTCCCAGGAAGTTCCAAAAGAGAAGAGGAAACAATTCAAGAAGAGACTACTCCTCTTTCCAGTGTTTCATTTGTAACAAGATAGGACACATTGCCAAAGATTGTCCATTGAAGAAAGAAGAATACAAGAAGAGGAACAACAACAAAAGACATCATGCACACCTAGTCGAAGACGATGAAGAAGAATCAGAAGATGAAGAACCTCCCAGGAAGCAAGCAAAGGAAGAAGTCGAAGAATATGTCTTGTAAGCACATGATAGGTTAGAACAAGACTCTCTCCAGCTTAAAAAGGACTTCCCTCATAAAGGATCATAGGAGAAGCAACATACAAGATTGGTTCAGAAAATCTGATGATGAAGTAGAGCTCACCATCAGACACTCCAATAATCCCTGCAAGAAGACTAGGATCAAAAGAGATCCTACCAAACAAACAAAGATAAGTATTTGAATTGTCAGTTTTTGTTTAAATGATAGTATCCAGTTGTATACACATTTATTCAGGATGTGTGTAGTAATATGCATGTGATGGGTAAGTAGCCTATGGTGCTATACAACATTCCATTGCTACTTATCTAGAGTGAAACCTCTTTGCTGACATATTGGGAGTAGTGCACACTGCACACTCTTAATAATGTCCTGGTAGAGATGGAAGGCATCTAGAAAGTTACCATATGAATATGGGATATGGATGAATGTTGTGGCATTGGCTAAGATAGTGCGACTTATGTCTTTATGCATATATTTGGAAACTATGAGATGTTTCTAACCATGCTATTGAATTTGACTTGTAGGAAGTGTTATCACATTTATAGTAGCCGGGCTAACATACATTATTTTTCTGATTCCAGTACACTTTTCAGCCAGTTCCCTTACATTGAGATGCTGAGATGAACATCTATTGTGGATCATGTTATTATGTGGACAGCAGTTTTTGGTTCCCCATGCCATGACTGAGTTTCAGGACACTCAAAGAGATGACCGATGTAGCCATTTAGCCACTTATACAGAGCAGTCAATATTGCCCAGAGTTACAGCAGCGGTTTCAGAGGACAGATGATGGTTCAGATCAGTGTAGTCAAACTCTTTTGATACTCGTGAGTCTTGCCGAGTCTTGCCGAGCGGTAGGTAAAACGGGTACTCGCTGCAAACTCGTGGAGTGAACTCAGCACTCATTGCACTCGCCAAGAACTCGTTGCACTCGCTGAAACTCGTCGCACTCGTCGGAACTCGCGGATACTCGCCCAATCAGTCGCCGATTAGACAGTTGACTACAGAGATTTTGTTTTGGAGGGAAAGTTCGGGCTCCGGAGGGAAACCCGTGCCCTGTGCCTTTAAGAAGGCATTTCCACTGCTGCACTCACATTCCAGTTCACGGTTCAGAGTGAGTTGCGAGTCTGCATTCGATACTAATCTGCCCTAAACTCTGAGTTATAATCTCATATGTTAATGTGCTAACTATTAGGGCTTGTTGCTTGCTCATCAGATCTATGGCTATGTTGATTTATGACAATTAAATATTGAGTTGGGGCTGCCAATATATTCTGTTATAAGGGAATTTTGCCATCAATGTATTCGCTATTATATTGCTGCAAATACAACACTCTGCTCATGTTATGATACACCATGGATCTCTGTTGATGCAAGATTGATCATTATCATACTAAAACCCAAACTCAATTTGATTAGTAATCATTTACTGAGGGACATTCAAGGTCACTGTTGTTAGAGCTAGGACTGTTATATACTCCAAATCTGAGATACAATAAGGATATTTGTGGAGGATTTCACTGTTAACGTAATAGGCTCTATCTTCAATACCATGCTGGCCATTATCATTACCTTTTGGCTCTGTTTTGGTACTGCAGAATTGTGATGCATACTACATTCTTTCTGGGCAGCCATTGATGCAAAATCAAATCACTTTATCTAATAGAACTGTTTTTATAACTTGTATGGATTAAAAATGTCATTATGTATGTTTTTTGTGCACAAAAGATACTATATTTTTAATTTTAATTTTTTTTCACATTTGCCGAGTCTTTGCCAAGTCTTATCCAAGTCTTATCCAAGTCACCGAGTCTTCCGAGTCCCAAGCCAGCCGAGTATTTGCCGAGTCCGAGTCTGACTACACTGCCCAAAACCATCCAAGGCACCAATATCATCAACTAGGCCAATCTAATCTCCATCAACCTGCAAACTCTGCTGAACATGCAATAAAAATGACATGTGATACCCATGATAAAATGGGGGTAAACACCATGTATACTCAATTAAGAGTGTTTTCTAGCATTATGGTGATTAATTTTCTTCTACATCATCACTGAAGCTATGTGTTTTCACCATCTTGCATTACCTGTTTAACAAATATTTAGAATCCGAATGGGGAGAAAAGAATGATATCTTCAGGATCACTTCAAAAATATCTCTCTGTTTAGCTTGCCTCACAGTAGACTCGAATGCCCCCTTTTTATGTATAGAAATGCAGGCTTCCACAATAAACACCATCAGGTTTGACATATTCTCTAACATATGTCTCTTGCCTTGGAAAGGGGACATGTGATTGTTGTCACAGAACTAATGCCTCCCATAGGGAGATCTTCTCAAAAGGAAACATTTATAAGAAGGGATTCATATAAACCAAGAATTGTTGTATAAATATTTGTTAAACAGGTAATGCAAAATGGTGAAAACACAAAGCTTCAGTTTTAAATGAAACCTTTCTTATAAATGTTTCCTTTTGAGAAGATCTCCCTAGGAGAAGCATTAGTTCTGTGACAATCACATGTCCCCTTTCCAAGGAAAGAGACATATGTTAGAGAATATGTCAAACCTCATAGTGTTTATTGTGGAAGCCTGTAGTTCTATACATAAAAGGGGCATTTGACTGTGAGGCAAGCTAAACTGAGATCTTTTTGAAGTAATACAGAAGATATCATTCTTTTCTCCCCATTGGGATTCTAATTAATGTAGCCTACTCATAGTTGACAGTATTCTTCTTCCATGTGGGATTATATTTGTTTTATAAATCTTGTGCCTCTTATGATTAGGTAATGGTGTCTCCGTGGCAATTATTAAATGATGCTAAGGTCATAATCTATCAAATGCTTTGTTATGTGCATGGTTACTATTCAGTCATGATGTTTATCATATTCTATCTGTGCATAAATCTTCCCAATCTAAAGTAATAAGGAACCATTAGCAAGATGAGCAAATAGTTCCCTGGAAAACTCCACAATTAAGCGCATTTGACTCAAAGGAGTCTTGGGATGGGTAACCTCCCAGAAAGTCTTGATTACCGAGTGCAATCCCTAGAGGTGATAATTGATGCTATGTGATTCGCTAGTCTCAATCTCACTTCTTTACCCCTGTGAGCATCACCCAATGCAATTTATGCTAAGTGGACTATTCAAAACCATGAGAAATCGGTAACTATACTCATGGAATATGGGTCATACATTAATACTTACTCTATGCAAATAATACCAAAAATGATATCTCATATTGATATTTTGGACTGCAAAAGCCCCTCAATACTTAGTTCATTGGATCTCATTAGGATGGCATGAAGGCAAACTTTTTGAAAATCATACTAATATATGGTTATTAGTTGATGTTACAAATACAGCTTCTGGAAAAAAGACTGCATTTGTGTTCAAGTGGTGATATATTGCATGCAAGTCATAGTTTATTCTACCTTGTTTGTAGGCAAACATGAGTATATTCCAAGAAATCATGACAAGCCCAATGCATCTTGTTGCAAGTCTTTTAAATATAAACATTAGTTACATTAATGACTTACTCTACGCAAATAATAGCAAAAATGATATCTCATTTTGATATTTTGGACTGCAAAAGCCCCTCAATACCAAGTTCATTGGATCTCATTAGGATGGCATGAAGGCAAACTTTTTGAAAATCATACTAATATATGGTTATTAGTTGATGTTACAAATACAGCTTCTGGAAAAAAGACTTCATTCATATTCAAGTTGTGATATACTGCATGCAAGTCATAGTTTATTCTACCTTGTTTGTAGGAAAACATGAGTATATTCCAAGAAAACATGAGAAGCCCAATGCATCTTGTTGCAAGTATTTAAATATAAACATTAGTTGATGTTTTGTCCAAGTGATTTTAACCATTGCACATGTTTGCTCCACGCAGATGTCGTAACGTGATCATTCAATCCAACATTAAAAAAAGTAGTTGCTAAAAATAAAATGTTGCTTTGGTTTACTTTCTTTTCAAGGTGAAAGCTACTGTAACACAGGGTAGCCTTCCCAAGGGTAGGGGACACACTCCCCGTGCTCCCCACTCTCCCAGGACATGGATACTCCAAGGAGGTGTTTCCCAACATACCCTTTTGAGGAAGATGCAAAGGGAAGCAGTAGGGCACATCACCCTCAGAAAATAAAGAAGCTCCAATGCACCCTTTTGACCAAAGACCACCATTTTGAAGAAAAAAAAGACAAAAAAGCAACAAAAAATTATGTAAAAATGCACAAGTAGATGAGGAGGGACCTGATGAATCACAACTCGGGCTGGTTGTTGTTCCATTGAGTATTCTGGAGAATGCAAATAATTATGATTCAGATAGTGGCATTCCCATGGTTGGTCTGTATTTCATGCAGTAGCTGGATGCCTCTAGTGGGACATTATCTTAGAGATACTCATTTGTCATTTTACCTGTTCTTAGATGAGTTGTCATCAGACTTAGATCTGTCTTTTGAATGTTCTAAATATAATGAGAAATACAATGATCATAGATGGTTTGTGAATCAAGATTATTATATTATGTTACATCATTACAAGTATCGTTTATGATTTATTATGCTACATGTTTTAATGTATGTAATTGGTGATTTTGTATAAGATTTCAATAATTTGTGTTTCAGTTTTCAAATATTTAATTTGATTTTTCTAGTATTTCCGGTGGTGTCCCCTATGTCAAAGAAGCTGACATCCCCTATGATGTTCCCTAGAATTTGGGGGTGCTTCCTTATGTTCCCAGATACGCTTCCCCACTCCTGTGTCACTGCATCCCGGACACTTGGTGGAACATTGACAAGTACAACATATATGGTATGAACATGTTTAACACACTAGGGACTTGTCACTCTTCCAAGTGAAGCCTCTTACTGCTACAATATGGTCCATTTTTCCTGTATCTGGCAGCTATTAAGAGACTATCTCATTGTGGTCTGTTAGAAACCAATGCAAAGTTGTTGTATTACTTACTTTGTTTTGGGGACATGTTAGGAGGCGATGTCATGAATTATAACAATCCTTGGACTCGTTACAAGATATACAATTTGCTCAGTTACAAATAAAAGAACTCCATTATTTTGAGAGCAAGAATGTCAACCTCATTTTCTATGCAATCCCTAAAAAAGATAATGATAACAGTAATTCAAAAGCATGGGACATGTCTTGCAAAATATTGTGAAAAGCACACATGAAGGAAAATCACAGAATGAAAACGACTGAGAAAGGTTCACATTTATATGAAGATACAATATTAATTTATTGATCTATTGTAGAGTAAAAGCATCTCAAACTTACCAGGAAGCTCCATAGCTAATTACCGCCTACAGAAACAAATTAGCGTTTATGTTAAACTTGTGCATGTAGTATTCTAGACCATTTTCTTTTTTGTGAATATGCATATATATGTGTGCTTCAGTCTAGAAGTCCTAGAAGATTCTAAAGTCCTCGTGACTCTCTTCTAATACGTTGTAAAAGTAAGACAAAGTACAATTACAGAAACTCTGAATGCAGTGTACCTACCGGTGTTTTCCTGATTTTGAGCTGCTTGAGGAGGTCCTTAAGCTCATTATCATCGTGGGCACTCTTCAGATTTCCATGAATATTCACAGGAAGGACCAGCCCTGTGCCTTCTAATCCTTTTTTACTACCACTGTGGTCTGTTGCATCACTTTTGACATATGCCATCTTCTCCTTGATAATATAATAGTCCCACCTGATTATAAACTTGCAAGATCTAATTGTCAAGCTCTTCCTTTGTAGAATGGATAAGTTTGCTTTGGGAGGACATTTGGAGAAGTTTCGGGGCAATTGTAGAAGCAAATCTTATTTAATTGCTCCAATAAGTGGAATAAATTCGGAGAAGTTTCAGAGCAGTTGTAGAAGGGAATGAAAGGCCCCTAATAAGAAAACACAGCCATGGGAATATAAATCCAGTAAATTAAGGGTTTAACGCTTTTCCACATTGGGGAAGGGATTTATCACTTGCTCGAGGTAGGAGGTCAAGGGAGTGGAACAGTTCGTACCATAGGCTTATAACTCTATTGCTTAGCGATTAATTGCTTTGCTGGCTTACTATTTGGCTTGGCCAAACCTAGAGTATCAACGATTGCAAATGGCCTTTTAAGACGTTCGGGACATTTCAAGACAACTAAAACGCCCCGCTTTTTCAGTGAATTTTTAATAACAACCGGTCAAAATTGTTCATGGAAATTGTTATTTCTGTAATTTTGCAATTTCAACCATCGTAATTGCTTGTCTTAGACTAGATGTCGATTTTAAACTATCCGGATCGTCGAAATTGCGATTTGAGCATTCCAAATTATGATTTCAGCACGTATTACTCTGCCGAATTTCCGACGGGTTGGAGGCGTTTTGGTTAGCGCTTATATTGCGCCCTCTTTGTAAGGGTCACTGAAATCCAGAAGAACGAATGAAATGGAAGTCTGATTTGAACGACCGGGTACTGTTCTCGATTAAGATATTGAATCAGTAGAGATAGTAATTGTGTAAGTGAAAAGTTTTTGCATAATTACATATATAAAGAAAAGTTCTACGCTAAGGAAGATATTTGGTAAAAAAAGTGATGTGGGGAGTAAAATGCAGAGGATTTTATATTAGGCCATGCATGCGTTTTGAAAAATTATACTTGGTAGGCACCATGATTGGGGAAGGAGACATCCACAAAATATCCCGTGACCAATTGTTGCCTATGTCGATGAGGGAATTAGATAGAAGCCATCAAGTATTTAGATGTTACCAAGTTACACATACTATCGTATACATTTAACAACTCAATCTACAAAATGAAAACGGCATAAGATACGAGGATGCATATCTATACATATTATTAATTTAGTAATAAATAAAACTATATAGAGTAAGCACATTTGTACTATTGACTTTCTAAAACTTAAATGTGAATAATTTAAACTTATAATTTTGTTTAAGTAATTCCTAATTCTCTTGGGATCGGTTGATGTTGATATCTGCGGGTCTTGAAACTAGATCAATTGGCTCAGATGCTTCCATTGCCCCTTCTTTGGCGTCTTTCTTGGAGGAAGGATTGCTCGGCCCAAGGGAGAGACCTTTTCAACTTACCTGACATATAAGGGTGTCAGAGGTAGGTAATATATAAACTAGAGGGATACATATTATTAATTTAGTAATAAATAAAACTATATAGAGTAAGCGCATTTGTACTATTGACTTTATAAAACTTAAATGTGAATAATTTAAACTTATAATTTTGTTTAAGTAATTCCTAATTCTCTTGGGATAAGTTGATGTTGATATCCCCAGGTCCTGAAACTCGATCACTTGGCTCAGATGCTTCCATTGCCCCTTCTTTGGCGTCTTTCTTGGAGGAAAGATTGCTCGACCCAAGGGAGAGACCTTTTCAACTTACCTGACATATAAGGGTGTCAGAGGTAGGTAATATATAAACCAGAGGGATAGACCTTATTGCCTTTCTTCCCGACAAGACAGAGAATAGGGACACTAGACACAGAAAGAATATAGCCTTGAAAGGCGCCTTACGGGTTATTTAAGGACTGTTAGCTATCCCTTCATAGTGGATCTCTACTTGTCTTAAAGGTTACACAACAATTTCAAACAAGAGTGATAAGACATAAGTATGTTACTTTATCCAAACTTTGATTGACTGCTTTGCTTGAAAATTATAGGCAAGTAAGAATATCCCCTCAGTGTTTGCTTTTTGAACTATGCTTCTAACAACAAAGAAATCGTTACTACAAAAAAATCCAAAGATAGTCTACTGCCACACATGCTAGCAGTGGGTAGATTACATAAAAAAACCCTTTGAAACTAATAGAACAAAAACCACATCCTTATACAAAAGACAAAACAGGAAGAGACCACCAAACAACTAAAGAAATTATCCCTTTACACAATCTCAGGGAGCATGTAAGGGACCAATATGTGGCTTGGTAACGAGCGATCCCTTTATGAACTCTCAAACAAAATGTTAGGAATCAACATGATCCTGTCTAGAATTAAAAACAAAAAGAAGAGAATAATAAACAATGAATAAAAATAGATAAGACAATATAAGATAATTGTATTAATGTCCAACCGATGACCAGAAAAGTAGGTCAATGGGATTGTGTGTTGTCAAGATGTTTGTACAAAGTGGGAGCGTTGAGGTGTCTCCTATATAAAGCAAGATGTGAAACCCTATCATAAATCCATAAGGAAATATCTCCAAAGAAGGAGAGCCAACCTAGAAGAGAAGTACAAATAGAGTTGATACAAAAGAAAAATGTATAAGAAGGGTGGATATGGGATCTATGATACAAAAATGGTGAGAATTTCATGGCACATTGGAGATGCTGGGATCACTACAAGCATCTCTCCAAACATCTGAGGCCTAATGAAGGAATCTCAAACTAGCAATCTGCTTGAAAGAAGAATTGGAAGAAGAGCTATAATTAGAGTGCACTACCATTGAGAGTGGGGAGCCTGCTACTGTGATCTGAATGTAGTCAACCAATTGTTGGGATAGGGCCAAGTTTGGAAACACCATTGGGGTCAGGAGGACATGGAGGTGGTATGTTGTGCCTTAACTGGTATGCAATCAGAAGCAATACCATCCTCTGTCAATCTCTTAGTGCCCCTAGAGGAGGGGAGCACCAGAAAGAAGGAAGTGATATTGAGTGGAGGCTAGCCTTGACTACAAATGTTGTTAGAGGATGACGGATTGGAGCCGGAGGGCCTCCTATAAGTATAAGGCCAAACATTTTTTATCCGGATACCTGAAGAAACAACCAAAGATTGGGACTTCGTGAGAAGAAGGCCTTTGAAGAGATAATGAAATCGCTCACGAATCTCGTAATAGATAGGACACCGAAAGATGAAGTGTTCCTCAGTCTCAACCTCCCAAGATGACAAACCTGGAAGATCATGTCTAATCAATCAATATGTGTAATGTCCCTCCTATCCTACAAGGCTATGGAGAGGACACTAATAATAATACTGGACATCTAGTCCCATACTTAATCAAATAAGCATTCATATAAATTGTAGATGGAGATATGCAAATGCATAAACATTTGAAAACACAACAGAATTTAATTCCATTACACATCCATCATACATTCCAGATTTTCATGTCATTCATCAATTAAGCAATATCAAATTAGCAAATGAGAATACTTATCTTAAACCAAGTAGTCCCTGAGCAACCAGCTACGTTTCTGCAACATTCCACCCAACCGTAGGCCAGTGTGCTCCTCAATCTCTTAGCACCACTGCCACCCCCGAGCTGGGCATGATCTCCACAAGGAAAAGGGGAAAGCAGGCTCTCACATAGCCAAAGATACACCAGAATCAGCCAAGCCAATCAACAGTTGGGTTTCTCAGGCTGCTAAGAGATGGACAGAGGTGAATTACTAGGCTAGTGGCTCAACCATTGAGCTATGGATACTTCATTGGGCTCATCAAGCCAAATCTGTCCTCTTCCACTCCTGAATCTCCTGCTCACAGGTTCAAACTAAACAGGGAGGGACATAACAGCCAGAAATGCAAGCGCTGGGCGTTTTTGCAGTAGGATGCCCAACGATGGGATTTCAACCAGTTCAAAAAAATGTGGGAAAGCCCAAAACGAAAATGGGAAAATGGGAAAACAACCCCAGGAGCATAATCGTTTTCAGAAAAACATCCATGGGCATTTCATGGGAAGAAACGGCCTCTATAACCCCAGAAAATCGTGGTTCTCTTCTCCCAACCACTGTGCTAACCAAAAATGAGTTCCCAGGCATGGGAGAATGCAGAGAAATGGTGAAAACATGAAGGAAAAACCCCAGTTCGCCCCAGGTTGCGTGAGAGAGGAAAGACCGTGGTTCAGAATGGCTTGGGAAGGCAAAACGTGGGTGATTTCTTGCCTTGCAAGCAAAAATTCAAATTCCTGGATTGATGGCTTGCCCATACCCGAAATTGGCTGCCATACCTCATCATTCCCAAGGCATTAACTGCCTCAACCAACTCTTGGAAGAATTTAATTGGGGCATAAGCCAAAATGGGTAGTTGGGATTTCATGGGTTTTCTCATTGACACATGGATTGACTCCATTGGTTCAAGGGTTTGGTTATTTTTCCTCCCTATTCCTTGTAAGATCATGCCCCATCTCTTTGTTGCACTGCATAGCTAGTTGTGGGTTTTTCATTAAAATTGCATATTTACATGATGTCCGAATTTACATTGTGCACGGCTAGCACAAGAACCATATGCATCTATTTTAATTGCCGATACATAGAACGATAAATCAATGGTGGGGCCTTGGCCTTGAGCTCCTCACCATGACTAAATAACAATATTTACATCTTTTAAAAATATTAATGCAATAGGGTTAAGATGGGTACATTACATTCCCCTCCCCTTGAAATAACACCGTCCTCGGTGTTCCAACACTTCGGAAATAAATACCCACTTTACATATGTCCAAAATCCACAAAATGTGGTAGGTTTGTCCTGCATTTCACCCTTTACTTGGGTTTTTCAGGACTAAGTCCTTTGGTCTTTACAAACTGCTTTTGCTGGCTGGGACCTTTTAGCTCTGCATGAGGACATCGTTCCAAAACAATTCCTTCCTTTTCTTTTCCTTCCAACTGGTCCACGAACCTGGGAAATTTACGCTTGCTACCCTCTTGATATTCTCTTGTTGGGCAGTCATGGAGGCAATGATTTCCTCCACATCCCCAACATTTCATTGGCGGCTTTACCTTTTCCCGGTCCATTTCCTTTGAGTCTTCCCACCTGGAACGTTTCTTAATCGGACGATTGGATGAATGCTTCTTCATTGATCCACTTTCCTTTCCCTTGTTGATTGCTCCCAGAATACTTTTTACCTCTTTTTGCAGACGAATAGAGTCCTGCAAAGCCTCATGGTTTATCTCATTATGTTGCCTCTGTAGCTTGAGCATCTCCCCAAGATTTTCTTGGGTCCTGGCAATTGTTTGAATAATACTTTCAGCCAACTCTAATAGCCCTCGGTCTGCTGCCATGGTCAATGGGCACAACTGAACACACTTTGCTTACTAGCAACACTTTCTTGTGCCGGCTGCAACCAATTGTTTCACTTTCTTACCTGTGAAATTCATCATGGGAATTGTTTGTTAGGACAAGCATAACATAAACATTAAGATTAGTCAATTATTTTCCCTATTGACATAGAATGTCCATGCTTTATTCATGGGACTTCCACACTTTTCATGCTTTCCCAACATACACATGAACTCATTCATGTTCATCCTTTCACAGGAAATTTACTATTTCAACATTCACAATTCATCTCAAGCAATTAAACACAATCTATTTTCAGCCATGATATGCACTCAACAATCTTTTGTTTTATAAATGCATCAATCAAAAGGAAAGAGAAGAGTAGGGGTTTCTCCCTCTTAGTCTTGTTCTATTATGGAGCTACACCATCGTTGTGGTTTCATGCTCCTTAGTCTCTTTCACTTCAATGTGAATGCTTTGACTTTCCTTTCTTGGCTATCATACTTAGTGTCTAAGATCTGTATATGGATTTTCAGCTAGGGCACCCTTCCCATTATTGCCTACAGAACCTTTGGCTGCTAGGATCCACTCGTATCCACTAGCACCATATTTCATTTCTACTCATACTGAGCTCTTTAGGACGGTCACATGTCCACATGCATCTCTAGGATGCCTTCATAATCCTTGCATCCAGCAATACCTACACTCAAACATTGAATCAATTCACATGTTTAGTTCATTTTCATAGGGTTTATCTCTAAACAAGAGTTTAGGAAATCATAACCAAATCATATACACACGTATATTCATAAGCAAGAAGTTGCAAGGTAACTGAATACTTATCTGTATTGGATGTCTTCACTTTATTCCACGAGATCCTTCTTTGCTTTACGAGCCTTGGATTTCCCGTGAACACAATAACGAATGTTGGGCCAGCACGTAGGCTACTCCACAATCATTCGAATAGGCAATTCCAAGCCAGTACGCCGACTGGGTTTATCAATTGTTTAAGGGGTGTTGGGCTAGCATACACACTGCTTTACCATATCAAGTAGTTAATGCCCAACTAGTCACTCTCTGGACTTATCAAGAACTTTATAGCGTTCAACTAGCTACTCCCCGGATTTCTTAATAATTTATATCACCCACTCATTTACTCTCTGGATTTACCAGCAATTTATATCGCCCACTCATTTACTCTCTAGATTTACCAGCAATTTATAGTCTTTCAGGGTCTTGCCTTCCTGCAATGACCAAGGTTTCCAACAAAGAAACAATAGTGTATTAGTTTAGCTGTTAGAAGACTTATACCTGAAATCTTCATTATTCCAAACAAGACATAAATGAAAACGAATACTTATCTGTATTGTGTGTTTACCCTCTGGTCCACAGGATCCTACTTCACTTTACAAGCCTTGGGATCGCTTATGGACTTGGATATAGTTAATGCTTAACTAGTACGCCTCCCCATCGGTTGGATTTACCAAGCATTTGGTGGTGCCCAACCAATCCCATACCTGGTTGGCCCTCTCCAGTGCCGAGCCAGCACATTCGTCTGGGTCATCGACCAATGGAAGGAAACTGCGCCACCGACCATTATAGGTCAAGGCTCTACTATGGATCCATAGGCATCTCAGGGTTTTCAGTCAATCCTCGGCGCCCGCCCTCCCACTACTGTCCCAGTAGAGATTTTATGCCTTTACCAATGTCACCACACCTTCTTGCACCATAACCCTTCACACACATCAACTCTTCATTCATACAAGGACGCCACTCCTTCTCTTGTGCAAATCGGTGGTTCCTTTTAGGAACTTTATAGGTGACTTTCTTGACTGCAGGTTAACATGACCCCTACTCACACAAGGATGATACCTTCTCTTATTACACAGCTCTTCGGGCCTGTCCATCCCTTCTAGTAATATTTCATGTGAGCATAGAAAGGTTGCCAATTCCCATACAGTCCCTTTGCGTACCCTTCTTCACTTTGCCCTTTAATGTGCAGTATCAATCTGCATCTGTGTAGGCTGACAACACAAGAAGGATAAGCAAGCTCATCAGTATTGCTGTTCAATTCTTAACCACATTCCATATCATTCACTACCAAGTATTGAAACACCAGGAATGCGTACATTCCCTTAGGGTGTAGTCAATATTGAAAACCCTATCATGACCCAGCACCAGAAAAGGTGTGCACCCCCTTTCCGATGTGCGCCATGTAGGCCCTAATCATACTCAAGCAGTCCGCAATGATATAAATAAGATAGAGCATGCTCTGCATATTAACCCTAATAATTTAGACATGCATGTTCTTGTCTAGGGTCACAGAATACTCATTCATTTTGTAGATGTGTCTCACATGCCTTCTAGGCATAGCTTTACCATCTTACTTTCATGGTTTACCGACATGCGGTTTGGCTAAGACATTATCAATGGCGTTTCACTCGAAACCCATTTCCAAAGCATGGGGTCTTTCCCATCTGGTTTGGATTTGGCAGACCATCACTCCTAGTCTTCCTGCAATGTGTCTTCAGAAATTGATTCGCTTAGCCATGAGCCTGTTCTTATATCATTTGGCTCTTGTTCACGGTAGATTCCAATCTTCATCATGGACTTATCCATATTTGCCATGCCCAAAACAATCTACCTGAAATCTGAAACTTCAATCAGCCAAATGCTTTGTAAGTTTCTATGCATATAATATTTCATTGCTGCCACAGTCATTGAAGCATTTTAATATCACCAAAACCATCTACTTCCTGTGAATTATTACCATACTAGAGTTGCATGGTTCGATTTCATCATTTTATGCAATTATTCTCTTTCTCTTAAGATTGATAATAGTTCACCATTCCATCTATTATCTAATTGCAATGAAACATACATCACAATCATGCATTCTCACAATGCATCTCATCATGTGCACCTCTACATATGCATGCACATTTACATCACTCACATAATCTCTTAATGTGCATTCACTCAATGCATAACCACAAGATTGTGCATAATATCTTAATGCACATTTCCTCAATGCTACCTTGCATTAAGTTATGAGTACTATGCGTTCAACATAATTCAAACATAGTTGAAGGGATCTTACCAAATCCTCTTTCAACATTCATGCAATTTATGCACCAATAACCATTACCTGCATGGCTATCATTTACATCACTTGATGTTACCTGATCAGTTGGCCTCTTACCAAGGCTACACAGTCCTTTTGCCAACCTCATGATCATAGATTTGTTGCACCATCCCTTCCTCATACGGTTGTTGGTCGTATGCAACAATCATCATCCACATCTTCAACCATGCTTCGGTTGTATTTGATCCTACGACCAATGCGAACATAACTACTTATTAGCAGCCACAATGACTATCTTAAGTGGCTCATTGCATATGTAAAACCTCACTATTTTACCAAGATGTAATATCATATACATGCACAAACATTTTCACATGCACCGTGCAATATTTATTTTTAATCTATTACTCTCTTGCATTTCCAGCATCCTTATGCCATAATTTTCCAGTATATAAATACGATAGCGAGAGAGGAGTTAAGGAATTCTTCCCAATTCCTCATTCTGTCATGGAGTTCCTCATCCACGTCATAGCTAATCCTTTCCTTGGCTTCCCTACTAAGCATACAAGCAATCATTAGCTATGATATTATCATGAATTAGCAATTCAACATATACATATGTGCAATCATTCATTCTTGATGTTTTCCAATATGCAATTCTTATGCTATAAACATAATTAGTTTTAAGGTGAGAAATTTCCCCTTTCATCTTCCATAATGGATATCACCACCAATTTCTCTTGCTGAGAATTCCACCACCCTTTATGCAATCTGTGCTCCTCATCCCAAGAGTGCATTTCACAGTTTCAATGACTGTCTCCGGGGGATGACGGGGGTCAAGGGGTCTTGCCCCCTTGTGGCACTGCAGGGCGAGTCGAGTGCAGCACCCTCATTTTTTTTTATTTTTTTTGTAAAACCTTCAATTTCGCGCAATCTGGCGCACAAGTTCCATGGCATTTTTCAACTTTCGGGGCCTAAAAAATCTCTCTAAAAAATGGCTGAAATTCCTTGTTTTGGAGCAACTTAGTGAGTTCTTCCGATTTGTTTCGGGCCAAGTCGCCGAGTTCTTCCGGTCGAAGACTCGGTTTTTCCTTCTGATCCGTTGCGGACCAACTTGCCGAGTCCTTCCGAAATTTTCTCTTGGACACCGAAAAATACTTAGAAAAACCTTTCGCCGTTTCGGACCATCTTGCTGAGTTCTCCCGCTGTTTCGGAGCAACTCGCCAAGTTCTTCCGAAATTTATTCTTTGATGCCGAAGACACTTAGAAAGTTTTTCGGACCAACTCGTCGTTGCGGGGTGACTTGCCGAGTTCTTCTGATCGAACTCAGCTTTTCCTTCCGAAATTTTTCCATCTTTCCGCCGAACTTATTGATTTGTTTTTCCGCGTTGCGGAACGACTTGCTGAGTCCTTCCGCAGTTTCGGGCCAACTCGCCGAGTCCGACCGTCGAAAACACTTAGAAATTTTTTTGAAATTTTTCTTCCTTTCCCCGGGCACTTCCGCAACTTCGGGCCAGCTTGTCGAGTTCTTCCGCCGTTGCGGAACAACCCGCTAATTTCTTCCGTAGTTTCGGCGAACTTATTGATTTCTTGCCGCGTTGTGGAACAACTTGCCGAGTCCTTCCGCCGTTGCGAACGAACTCACCTAGTTTTTCCGCCGGCTCAATTTTTTTGGCAGAAAACTCATAGATACATAGAAATTTTTTTGATAAGTTTGAAAATTTTGAATTTTTTTCTTAACTATCAGTGCTGAGGAGGAAGCATACTTACCTCTACAACTATGATAGGTGGCCCATAAAGGCCCAATGCTACAACCAGCAGCTCTGATACAAAAATGTAATGTCCCTCCTATCCTACAAGGTTATGGAGAGGACACTAATAATAATACTGGACAACAAGTCCCATACTTAATCAAATAAGCATTCATATAAATTGTAGATGGAGATATGCAAATGCATAAACACTTGAAAACACAGCAGAATTTAATTCCATTACACATCCATCATACATTCCAGATTTTCATGTCATTCATCAATTAAGCAATATCAAATTAGCAAATGAGAATACTTATCTTAAACCAAGTAGTCCCTGAGCAACTAGCTACGCTTCTGCAACGTTCCACCCAACCGTAGGCCAGTGTGCTCCTCAATCTCTTAGCACCACTGCCATCCCCGAGCTGGGCATGATCTCCACAAGGAAAAGGGGAAAGCAGGCTCTCACATAGCCAAAGATACACCAGAATCAACCAAGCCAATCAGCAGTTGGGTTTCTCAGGCTGCTAAGAGATGGACAAAGGTGAATTATTAGGCTAGTGGCTCAACCATTGAGCTATGGATACTTCATTGGGCTCATCAAGCCAAATCTGTCCTCTTCCACTCTTGAATCTCCTGCTCCCAGGTTCAAACTAAACAGGGAGGGACATAACAGCCAGAAATGCAAGTGCTGGGCGTTTTTACAGTAGGATGCCCATCGATGGGATTTCAACCAATTCAGAAAAACGTGGGAAAGCCCAAAACGAAAATTGGAAAATGGGAAAACAACCCAAGGAGCATAATCGTTTTTAGAAAAACATCCATGGGCATTTCATGGGCAGAAACGGCCACTATAACCCTAGAAAATCGTGGTTCTCTTCTCCCAGCCACTGTGCTAACCAAAAATGAGTTCCCAGGCATGGGAGAATGCAGAGAAATGGTGAAAACGTTAAGGAAAAACCCCATTTCGCCCCAGGCTGCGTGAGAGAGGAAAGACCGTGGTTCAGAATGGCTTGGGAAGGCAAAACGTGGGTGATTTCTTGCCTTGCAAGCAAAAATTCAAATTCCCAGATTGATGGCTTGCCCATACCCGAAATTGGATGCCATACCTCATCATTCCCAACACATTAACTGCCTCAACCAACTCTTGGAAGAATTTAATGATTGGGGCATAAGCCAAAATGGGTGGTTGGGATTTCATGGGTTTTCTCATTGACACATGGATTGACTCCATTGGCTCAAGGGTTTGGTTATTTTTCCTCCCTATTCCTTGTAAGATCATGCCCATCTCTTTGTTGCATTGCATAGCTGGTTGTGGGTTTTTCATTAAAATTGCATATTTACATGATGTCCGAATTTACATTGTGCATGGCTAGCACAAGAACCATATGCATCTATTCTAATTGCCGATACATAGAACAATAAATCAATGGCGGGGCCTTGGCCTTGAGCTCCTCACCATGACTAAATAACAATATTTACATCATTTACAATATTAATGCAATAGGTTCAAGATGGGGACATTACAATATGGTGATTTATCTCAACCTTGAGAAGATAAGAACCCACTCTGAACTAGCCCAAAGGGATATGAAGAGGCAAGAGCATGTGTCCAATGGCGGAGTGTGTAATGGGGCCCAACAATGAGATTGTCCCTTAAATCCATGAAATGTGCAACATAAAAGAACATCTTTGGACATAGCCAACCATGAGGGTCGATCCAAGTGACATGCATAAACTGTCTATATATGTCATCTCGGGTGATTTTGTTCAACTCATGTATAGCAGGTAAGAGGTAGCCATGCACATCTAGGGAATACCAAAATGGAAAAAGTTGGTCCATCCCAATACCAATAGATGCCAAAAAATCCACGACCCTTACGAACCAGGATATAGTCCAACCCGAAGGGCTATCCAAGGAAATGGATTGTGATGAGAGATTGGCCAAGTGTGGGTATCGATCACGCCCTAACATTGAGTCAGTAAAGCTCTGAAGACGATGTAAGAGTGAGACAAGACGGAAAACCGCCTCAAGCCGAAAGGGGCAAGCACCGAAATTGACAAGTATGATGGGCTAAGGATCTGTCTGCTTGCATCTAATAATGCGACATGAACCTTTCCCCCAAAGACATTCCTAGGGCATAGGATAAAGAAACATCCCCATGCTGCAACTCAAACAAATCCTAAACCGCAACAATGTCAATGATGGGACATTATAACCCAACTACATTGTAGGGACGAGGGTTGGGGTAAAGAACACACAACCTACAATAGTAGAACACACTCCCTCTACAAAGGGAACTATAGCTCACCTACAACAACCTAGAGAATATGGGCAGAACCACCCAACTTGTTGAATCTTGAATTGCAATCCACAACTCCACAGCCACAATCGAACCCAACTGCAAACCATAAGATAAGACAAAACCACCAAATCTATATGATGCCCAACACCATAGTTGAGCAGTAGTTACATGTCTAAGCACCAACAAGTTAAAGGTCATCAATTATGAAAATAAATATATAATTATAGGATCTGATCCCTCCAAATTCTATCATATGAGTCAAATCTTACATAGACTAATCACCACATCCCATGGCCTACTAGGACTTGTCATCTTTGCAACTTACATGACACAGAGTTAGAGGAGCATCTCATTTTTATATCTTCGATCTACAATGAGATCAAAGTTATGTAGTATTGTCTTTACCACGAAGGTGGCTCCCTCTCTATATTGTTTTAGTACCTTGACCAAAGATGCCTAGCCCTCTTCATGAGGGACATTTTCAAAGATAACCCATAGTCTTTGCATGGAACTTCCTAACCAAAGACCATCAAGAGGATTACCTATTTCTTCCTTGTTGTTTCATCTACCAGTGGCAACAAACATTGAGTAGAGGTTCACACCACTTCAGGTACCATATAAAGAGACCTCGGGTTTCTTCTCAATGACCTATTGTTAGTTTTTTGGGTTACTGTGAAAGTGTTTACACCATGTTTGGGGTACTTATGAGATTTGTGGTACATCATGTACATTTAGCCCCTTGATGGTCATCGATGAATTGGCACATGAGAGATTATATGTGATGGATTTGCACAATGGAGATAGTTTGTGTTACCCCCTATATTGCATAGGTGTCCGCTTGTAACTTTCATCACAATTTTTAGTAGGGTGATAGGTTGGTGGAGACTTGGATTTGCCTAGGTTCTTGATGCTAATTTTGCTTCATAATGTTGATTCCCTAAATAATTTCTTGATGAATCCAATTCTACTAGTAGTTGTAAAAAACACAAATATTATATTAATAATAAATAATATTAGTTAAGCTAAATGAAAGATTAAAGGATGTACCTCTTACCTCATGACCAATCAATGCATATATGTACACTACCATGAGGATCATTGTAATCATATAATGATTCTATCAATTATTCATATATTTTATATACAGTTGTAAAATTCCTTCGTCAAATTCATAGTGAACAAGCATTGTCCACTACATTGAGTTAATTCTACATAACCCTCAATTCCTTAATTGCTCTGTACAATAGCAATTTACACATAATTCGTACAGTAAGTATTGGCACTAGAATATGTTGTTTCATACATACCTCATCAATATGTTGTGCAAATTTGACCGTACACATCCACATTTACCATCTGTATAGAATGTATTGTCCAACTTCTCCATAGAGTCGGTGTTTCTTCCGAGCAACAATCATTTCATTTAATTTTGTATGTCAAACACTTAGCTGCCATTTCTTACACAGGCAGCAATCTAGAAATTCAGCCAACAATCTCGAGCTGTAACCTCTGTACCATTGTTATCAATATCGGAACTAGACAAAAACCGAAAGAAAAGAAAAGAAAAAAAAAACCAGACCACAAAACCGATCGACCAAATTATACATGAGAGAGAGAGAGAGAGAGAGAGAGAGAGAGAGAGAGAGAGAGAGAGAGAGAGAGAATATTTTATGTATATATATTCATGTGCATCCATTAGAATTCAAACCATTATACAGAGATATGCAAAGTTTCTCATGTATAAAAACATACCACAAAACCAATTGACCCAATTATACATAAAATATTCAAAATTTGAAAATGTGTGTGTGTGTGTGTGTGTGCATCCATCAAAATTCAAACCATTATACATAGATATGCAAAGTTTCTCATGTATATAGCAAGAGTGCATACAACCAAAATACATCAATAAATAGGCCATGAACTAGGGATTCTTCAAAAACTAGTTTTGAGGCCGCCAACATCAATCTGAACAATCAACACCAACAACGACAAGATACATTGAGGTGTTGATGTGCTTGATTAAATGTCAATCCCATACCCTCACACATGATAGAATCTAGTGGAAACATTGCGATCCTGAAATCCTAAAAACTGTTAAGCCTTTGAATACTGAATGGGATAAAAAATTCTACTTTTTGCATTTGAAGTCAGATGAGTTTGGAACCACTCTCAAATATCCTAAAATAATTAATGGTAATGTTAATAATTGAAGTAAAAGGATAGAAAATGAAAGATATAGAAAATGTCACTTTACTTTAAGAATTTAATGTTACCATTTAATATTGTCGATGATCACTAGGTCTAGCATTTACATTTTTTTTTTTTTAAATCATGTTCTCTAGCGTTTACCTTCTTGTATCTTCTTGTTATTTATCAATTGATTTCATTATTCTTCAAATTTTTTATTTTCTTTTTCTTTTTCCATAGAAAAAAATTATAATTGTATTCTTATAGATAAAAATTACACGTGTCATATGCTTCAAAAGCATTAAAAAAGTGTGACCCTCTCAATAGAGAAACATACTAACATAAAATGTCATCAATATCTATTCTTAACTCAATTGTGCAAATGATGTTCTCTAGAAAATTCATCAAAGCAACAAAAGGCCCTTAAATAGTCGAATTTAACAATTTAAGCATATCAAAAATTTCAATAATCTAAAAGTAATTCCCAAGAAGATGTTAAAGCATTAAATACAATATTTGTGCATAGATTTTTTGTTTTATCCATCATGGTTCCCCAAAATAATCCATACACCTATTTATAAGCTAAGCCCCTCCTTTGATAGCCCATTATCCACCTAGTACTTCTCTCTTTAAATATGGTTAAAAGAAATCTCAGTAAATCTTGAGAGCAATTCCCTTACCTCTTCGAGGAGAGGCTACAATGTGAAGTTATTCATTGAATATTCTTTTATGATCCACTTTACAACTAATTTTGAATCACCAGAAACCTATAGATGTGAGATATCTCTTTCAAGGGCTAGAGTAAGAAGTAATTTTAATGCAAGAAGTTTAGAAAATTTATTTGTTCCATGACCCACTTCAGCCTTGAAATTGGGATAAATATTATAATATGCAAAACAAATATTATATCCCCTTCTTCCCCTCGGGAAAGATCTCCTAGAGAAGCCACATAAAAGTAAGAACTGCACTTTACCTATGATGTGTTTATCTACTTGTCTAGGAACCCTGATAACTGGAGCTTTTTTGTACAAATACAGAATAACTAGACCTTGTGTGGCACATTGAAAGGGAGGAGAGTTTTTTCATTTGAAATTTTTTGTGTTATTTTCCAATCAAATTCCCCAAACTACAATTGATGGAAGAGCTCCAAATTGTTAAAATTTGTACATTCATACAATTTCTTTAAAACATCCTTAATACTGTCTCCCTAACATGAATTCCTTATCCTTGTAATTCCTTATATTTTCAGCCACACCTATTTTAAGAAGGCACAAGTGATAAATAATGATAGTTTGTTTCTTCATATGCAGGCCTTGTGTGTTTATTTTTCAAATTTTGTCCCAATTTATGACCCTGTTATTCAACAATAAGTACATGAAGATATGCGATTTTGTGGGGCACATGAACTTCGATATTATTTTCCACCACCATTTATGTGGCTCCAAGTCCCCTTTTGCAATAAGGGATTTATAACCTTCCTTTGGAGTTTACTCCCTTGTTGAGTTTCAAGACAGGGTTCATCTTCCTTTAATCTCACAAATCTAGATATAATCTTGTCAACATACTCATCCCAAATAGGTATTTTTTCTTTTGTGAGGTCCAAATCCCTACTCGAGAGACAAGCTTGTTTCCATATGGTAGTTCTATTCAAATTAGCCACCCGATACAGGTTGTAAGAAACTATAAATATCAAGGATTGCATAATATGTGTTGGAATCTTGTAATTGTGCACAAAAACCTATCTAGAGATCCACTCCTAGAATCACCCTTGATCCCTTCCCAACATTCCAAACCAACTAGTTACCTATAAAGAGAAAATTGCAGATTATAGATTTCCATATTATTGATACATTGCTTATACTTTTGGTTGGGATTCTTATCCACTCTTATATTTCCAAAGGACCTATATATAATTTTCTATCACCACATTTGTCCAATGACCATCTATATTTGAGAGCCTCCAAACAATCTTTGCTACAAATTATTTGGAGAATAAGAGAATGTTTTTTAGGCCCCACCCTCCCTGAGCCTTTGGTGTTGCTAATATCTTTTGGTTGACCAAAGAGATGCCTTTTTTATCTTTGCGCCCAGACCTGATAAACCTGTAACAAATTATTCTTATAATATCCAAAGTACCTTCAGGGATCCAAGAGGGACATCTTGTATATTGGAATGGGGTGAATTACAGCTTTGACTAGCACTAAATTTCCTCCTTGGGACAACCACTTATTACACCAATAATTTAAATTTTGTCCCACTTTAGTGATCAACCATTTCCAGTCTCTTTTCTTATAGTCATTAGGCTTCCACTTCAATGATTGACCATTTCCAGTCTCTTTTCTTATATTCATTAGGCTCCCACTTCAGTAATCAACCATTTCTAGTCTCTTTCTTATAGTCATTAGGTTTTAGGAAGAATCCCATATATTTCAACCCACTCTCAATATTAGATTGATGAAAATGTATAAAAGTATACATGATGTCTCTTTCCTCCTCAAAATCCCCATGAAATAGTAGGTTGGATTTATCCACATTCATCTACATGCATGTTTCCAAGAAAAAATGATCTATAATTTCTTTGAGATTTGTTTCATCCCTCCTAGTGCCATCACCAAAGATTATGATATCATAAAAAAAAACAAATGTGATGAAGTAAAAGAGTTTTCCACTTTAATTCGTTTAAAGTGTCTAGATTTAATGGATTCCTTTGGTGCTCTAATAATCCCTCTGCAACAACCAAGCTCATCAAGGGAGAAAGGGGGCATCCCTACCTAAGGCCTCTCTCGGGCCTAAAAATCTGAGTTGATGCTCCATTGACTAAAATAGAGAAAAAAACTATAGTAACATAGTGCATTACCCAAGATACAAACTAAGGACAAAAAGCTATATTAATTAACAATAGTCTCAGATAGAGCCAAATCACTCTACCGTAGGCCTTAGTGAGATCCACTTTAACTACCATAGCCTTAATTTTCTTTAGTTTTACTTAGTGTAAACCCTCTTGTGTTATTCCTATTGCCTCATGAATTTGCCTTCGCTCCAAGAAGACAAACTGCTCTCTTGAGATCTAACTTGCTAGAATTACCTTGAGTCTTCTGAAAATTAAATTTTATATTATTTTATAAATACAATTTCATAGGTATGTGAGTTTGAATTTTTCAAAAGTAGCAAGGTTGTTCTCCTTTTGAATCAAAGTAATAAAATTAGCATTGAAAGGTACTAGAATTTTCCCAAATAATTGTGATTCCTTTATGACTCTCCTCAATTCCTTTTCTATAAAATCAAAGAAGTTTAGGAATAAATCCACTCGTAGCAAATCAAGCCTTGGACTTTTGTATTTTTTAAACTTTGAAGGACTACAAGTAATTCATCCTTCCCCACCTTTTCCATTAAATCTTGATCATCTTTTAGGATTACAAAACTATGAAAACAAGGAGACATCTCTATAAATTTTGCAATTGTTTCCCTTCTCTCAACTTTGTAGATGGTGCCAAAATAGTTTATCCCTTCATGTGCTATATCTTGGAAACTTGTAACCATGGATCCATCTGGGTACTCTACTCTCTATATTGTGTTCAAATTCTTCATGTAGTTTGCATATCTATGGAATCTTTTTGTATTCTCATCTCCTACCTTAAGCCACAATGCCTTTATTTTAAGACTCCGGTCTTTCTCCTTTTCCAAAGGTAGAAGTCTCTTTTTTTGTTCCAGATCCTTAGATTCTATATTCATCATTTTTGTTAAATATCCAAACCCTTCATTTTCAAAATATTTTCTAGTCTATTCTCCACTTCCTTTAGTAGTATTTCATCATTTTTGTTAGAAGGCCTAGGAAATGGAGCATATAAGCAAGGAAAAGCGTAGATCAATAGATGTAGGTATGAAATGCATACTTTTCCATTAAGAATATACATATAAAAACAACCTTGTGTAACCCTTAGTTTCATATTCCAAATAGTCTCTTGGACTTCTAGTGACTCTTCATATTCACATATGTGACTTTTACTAACCCTAATAGATTAGGTTTCCAACATTCACCCCTTAATCCAAAGGGGTGTTGATGAGTCCAAGAATATTCTGAAAGAGAGTTAAAAATCGGAATTCAACAACTGTCAAGGCCTGGACATCTCCTACTTGACAATGTGGTCATGGTCTAAGTAAGCTAGCAGAAGCTGAAGTCTTATACTAAGTGGTATAAAATGAAGTGCTCCCTAAATTAGTAGTCTTAAGATGAACACAAACTCGGTGGTTTTGGATCACAATAAACCAAAAAGGTTAGCATAAGCAACATAATTTGATGTCTTCTACTACATGGTGGTTATATGCTACCACAAACCAAAAGGTAGTTTTAGGATAACCACAAACCAAAAATAGATTGTTGTTTAGGATGACCTTAAACCAACAAATTTAGAATAAGTTGATGTATTCTACTAAATGGTAGTTTTAGGTTGACCATACACTAAAAAGGTTATAGAGCAAGGCTCTATTTATTTCTCTTGGCTACAACTTCGACTCTCGCAGTGACTGGCATGAGGCTTTGGATGTTGGCTCTGGTTTTAGCTGTTGATGTATTTGTAACTTCGGAAGATATTCACTTGTATATTGTATACATTACATTTGTACTTTATTGTATCCCCAATGAAGATGTAGTATTCCTCCGATTGGAAGTGTCTTCATTTGTATTTGCAAGTGTCGCAAGTTACATTGTAAGTGTCATAACTTATATTTGATGGGTTATTAGACCACTTTGGTGGGGTCGTCCCTGTATGAGTCATGTGGATGGGTTATTAGGATTCCTTAGGAAGTCGGCCCAGTTAGGGTTAAAGGCAGGTTAAGTTGTTGTATAAATAGAGAGTGTGTCTCTCTCATTTTACTCATTCACTCACTCATCCAACTCGCATAGTTGAGAGAGAGGAGTGTGCACAAGTGGAGGAGGAGTAGCTGCTGGAGACATCTATATTTTGGGGTTTGATCTTTGTGATCTTTGTATTGGTGCTCATTCTATCTTTGAGGAAGTTGCGGGGTTTTTCACCTTCTTGGTTTTCCCCGGTGAAATGCTTTGTGTCTCTTGTCTCTTGCGTTTGATATGCTGTATATGTTGTTCTCTCAGTTAAGATCCTTGATCATATTGAATTTAATGATGAAAAACTAACATTAGCTTTGGCTCGGGATCACTTATTCTCTTTTTGATTGATAGGGATTTGAAACTTGAAGCATGATTTTCAATCCATCAAAATACCACCTATCAAGTACAAGGTTAGAAGTAGGAAGACCGAGTCTACTGCAAGATACATCAAAACTCAAGAATGAACTCTTTTGTATGATTGATATATTTTATTGTATGTTGATGACCATCGCCAATAATGGATCCACCCATAGTGAATGTTCAATATTGAAGGTTTCTTTAGTTTTGAACATCTATATGAAGAATGATCATGCTTCCTACAATGCTGACAAGGATGGGGATAAAAACATTGATCCTCCATGTGGCCAATTCGATGACAATGTTGGCACTGATGCTAAACAAGTGAGGTTGAATCTTCTTGAAGGAATCCAAAAATATAAATTTGATGGGATTGGAATAATCCAAAATATGAAAGGCCACTACCTTATCATATTCAATACATGTTCTATGTTTGTTGGTCCTACGTTCTTCCCAAGTTTTGATGATGGGATTGGAAATATTATGCTGAACATGTTCATGATGGTATTCATCTTTTGCATCTGTTGTTGTTTCACTAAGTTGGTCATATGTTTACATATGATAGGAATCATTTTAAAACTATAAAAAGGATTGTTCCGAACAAGAACTAGTTCATAATGTTGAGTTGTGATTTATTTTGAAGAAGGTCAACTTAGCTTGTGAATCTTGAAAACATGTTACCATATATTGGAGAGATTCCTTGGTGATTGAGACTATGTCGTCAACCATGGTGAGTATTAGAGTGTTCAATAACTCTAATAATATTTTAGTCCAAGCCATTTGAAATACTAACTAAGACCTTAGATGGATTCTTGCAACTCCAC
Source organism: Larix kaempferi (assembly GCA_027924585.1). Classification (NCBI taxonomy): domain Eukaryota; kingdom Viridiplantae; phylum Streptophyta; class Pinopsida; order Pinales; family Pinaceae; genus Larix; species Larix kaempferi. The sequence continues at coordinate 1,608,937 of BSBM01000240.1, read as the reverse complement.
CCTTTCACAATAAGACTCGACAACCAAAATTCTAACTCATAAAATGAAGGGTGTTGGTTTCTACTAAGAATGCACTTGACACTCACAAAAACTATTGCAAGTACCAAAATACATGAGAAATTCTGAAAATTATTTTTTCGAGGTTACGATTTGATGTGAAATTTGAAGTTTAATTGATCTCCAGACTGAATGCTTAGCGATGCTTTGAGTCCTTTGATTACTAGCTTGATCATGATTAATTGTGTGCCAATAAGACAATGCCACAAGACTGTTATGCCAATAAGCAATTAATTCAAATCATCCCAACAATACTCAAGCTCCAACAATCTTTAAAATCTTCCCATATACATTCATGGTAGGTTGTAGTTGTTTCCCACACACAAAGTTGAGGGAGAATTCATGCATCGATAGTTGACTGGAAGACATGTTAGAATGCCTGGGTAATGGAACATACAAATAAGGACATGAATAGATCAATAGATGCAGATGTGAATTGCATACTTTTCCATTAATAAGATACCCATATATTACAATTTGGTGTGACCCTTGGTTTCATATTCCAAGTGGTCTCTTGCAATTTGGATGACTATTCATATTTACCAATGTGAATTTTACTAACCCTAATGGCATAGGTTTATAACACTTTTGTTTCTTGATTTTTTCCCCATTGAATGGAAGCTGGTTTTGCATTTTTTAGGTTAAGTTAAAATTGTAATATTTCACACTCTCTTGAACAACCATCAAAAGGAGCCCAAATGTTCTTAATATTTTCTAAAAAATCCTCCTCCATTTAGCCATTTGGGATTTAATTTGAATGGATTGCAAGTTTTTTCTCTAAATATTCCAGTTACAATGGCATATGTGAATGATCAACCCCCCCCCCTACAACTAGCCCACTTTGTCATTCTATAGTCCTCTTCTAAAAAAACTATGATATAAGGAAGTAACCTAACCTTTTGCAATTTGATCTTTGTTCGATCTCTTGTTTCTCCGATTTGCATTGAGTTTTAATGGCTCTATGTCTATTGAACCAACTTCTTCAAGTTTCTTTTGAAATGGTCTAATAAAAAATATATTTGAGCACAAGGACCCCATAGTTCTGAAGCTCCTAGTGATATGTTTAAGTCCTCTCCCAATATATTTAAACCTCAATTGATCCAATTTATGAAAAGTGTATCCCAGTACTCAAGTCGGTTAGAGTAGGGGCCGTAAATATTCAAGAAAGTGAGTTCTTCCCACAATTCCTATGAATATAATGAAGTTCACACACTTGAGGAGAAAGACCAACTATTTGTACAAGGGACTATCTTCTCCACCCTATTATAATCCCCCCGATCTACCTTGAGCATCAATAAAAAAAATCCCTATCCCAAAGATTTTTAAGCAGGTTAGAAACTAACTTATTCCCTTTAGTTATAATTTATTGAAGAAATAAAACATTTGGATAATGGAATTTAATGATCCTTTGTAGTGCTAATTTTTTGGAGGGGTTGGATAACCCTCTGCAATTTAGAGATAGGACAATCATTTTAAACCTTCCACTGGGGCATAAGTTCCACTAAGATCCCTTTCCAAAGAGAGTCATTTTTTGGACAATTTCTTTGAGCAAGCCATTTTTTTATCTAACTACATGGATGACTTTTGTTCCCTAGAAATGGATTTTGGAGGTTTGTCATTCACTAACCCTATCCCTCCTTCAACACCTCTAGCAAAAAACATACCCCATTTTGTTGATGGATGTGGATTATATTTTAAGGACAATACATTTTTTCTTTCTAAATTGGATGCAGAGTCCTCCTTATTTTCACTTAGGTTTATAATGTTGGTGGAGGAGGAATATTTTAGGGTCTTGTGCAAAAAAACGTTTGAGAAATGGGTTAAGAGAGAGGACTCATGTTCCTTCAATAGGCTAAACAAAAAGCCCCTTTTATTCCCCAACCTAAGCAAATTAACTAAATCCCCCAAAGATACAAACTATACTTGTGGATATGTTGGAATAGAACTTAAAGGAACTTGAGGCAGGTGTGACTTACCAGTGTCCAATGAAGATATACCCACAATAAGGATCTCCTACATAGGGATACTTGAACGATTTCCCAATGTCTCCACTTCCTTTGTAGTTTGAAATCTTCCTCTTATGAGTCTTGTGTTTGGAGATCCTCCTATGATACCTTGAAAGTGGCACCAATGTTTCTAGCAAGAAAGAGAAGCAAGTCCACCCCCTTGTCCCACAAATACTTTTTTTTTCTTTTGTATTTCTTTAGGAATTTCGTCTATGGTATTCTTGCAGTTCTAGGGTTTTCTCCAGTTGGGTAGGTTTCATTCCACCACTAAGTGTCCATGATGACATCATAAACACATAAAATGTACCCATTCATAATCAAGCAACCGTTGAATTTCCAAATTACCCTTTCTCAAGTGATCTTTTTCACCAACCCCATTCTTAGATCCACTCTCACCAATAGTCTAACCACATTTAGATATCCTAGATTTCAGAAAGAAATATCAAATCCAAAATACAACCCTAAATAATTACCTATGGCTTGAAACACTTCTTTTGACAAGAAAACTAGAGGAGGACTAGGCAATCTAATCCATATTGAAATGCAACCTATGATTTTAGAGTTCACATCAAACTTAGGTGTCCATCACTTTACAAAAATAGTTGAACTCCCTACTTCTAGTTAATGCTCAAAACCACTATTGGCATCACTATCCACCCACAAGTTAGACCAAAATATTTTGGCAAATAAGCTAGGTAAGGATCCAAATTCCCAATCGATTACTCCTTTATCTTTCACTTGGTCATTATTCTCCCTTGGGGTCTGCCTACATGTGTTGAGCCCACCATTTCTAGGAAATCATGCATTTTCACGTTGTCCCCTAATACCAAATTTATAGGCTCATTCCATCACTTTACACACTTTCAATGCTTACAATAATCAAACCCTTCAAATTATACACCAGATGAAACCTTGATATTGTTCCTTTACAACTGAATAGAAGGAACCTCTCCCATAGTCTTCTATGGATATAACTGGAAACCCTTAGTAAACCCACACATTAAGGATTGATCTAAATATATTTTCCAATGAACCCAGATTTAGAAGCTGGAACTCCTTTAGCATAAGGATCTTGGTTAGAAAGGGAACACAAGGCCTCATATATACCTCAAGTTCTTGCATAGATTGAATGGTTTGGGCTAATTTAATCCCTATAACTAGGAAAAGAAACTTCAAAAAGAAAATTTCGATGTGAAAAAGAGGGTCTATCATTAACATCAACAAGATTAGTTTCCCTTGCTTGTGATACATCTTGAGATATGCCACACAAGAGATCAAATAAGCTCCCCAGGACCTCTATTGTACCCTTCTTCCGAATAATGACATTTCCAGTAAACTCCTTTGACCTTAGCTCCAACTGGATTTAAAATTTCAAGTCATACCTAGCACACATCATGCGTCCAAATATTTTTAGCCATTGAATCCAAGATTTCCAATGTTTCACTTTCTAGTGGCAGCACTCCTATTTTCAAGGGTTTGGAACCACTGATCTCCACATCCTTAAGTAGACTTGATACCCTAGGGCATGACCAAATTGAGATCCCTTCATAGGGGTCGTCTAAAAAATTGACTTGCTCCTCCTCCATATCACCACTCATTAGAGCTAGTTTGGATGTATCTTATCTCCTCAATGACATTATCCTACAAATCACATATTTCTCAAAGAAGGATCTATGTTTTCTTTCCCAAATCTTTTTCTCCTAATGCATTATGGTAGACAATTGAGGTTCACATATAGATTTATGTAGAGTATTGTTAGTCCATCGAGATGCAGATATTGAATCCCATAAAGTATTGTACTAGCAACAATGGATCCTTCAACAACAACCACTTACATATTGTTCCAATCTATTTTGTGACCAAATTTTGGCAATTTTTTGTTCCCTTCATATGTCTACAATTTGAGTATTTTATAGGACTATTGGTTGTGATGCATGTCAATTTGATGAAGTCTTCTTTCCCATAATTAAAGCTTCGTTCAGTGACTTGAAACCCTAGCCATTGCTCTCATATACACAAATAGAAAACCCTAATTTCCTCACACACTTCCTACAACAATAGTCCAAGGAGTATTTTAGGATTTTTTGATTGACGAACTCTGAATATTTTGTTAACAACGATATATCTTCAAAGTTGCAATAATTTCAACATTCCTTTTCAATTATGGATTACATTTTTTTTACCTCAACAATATTTAGGGCTTCTTCTTTCCTTTTGAATTTTCTAGTAGTATTAATCTCTTCAACATTTATGGTGGTGTCACATGTCCTTATTATTTTATTCTACCTCTAGTAGACATATTTTTATACTCTTAACATATTAAGTTCTTGATTATGCCCACAACCTTTCGATTTCTTGATATTTGTTTTTCAATTATTCCTTTTACTCATAATTTTATTTTCAATTCTTCATAGAGATGAGTTACATAATAACCCATTACAAGTTAGGAGAACAACTCCCAAATAACTGAAATATGTCTATATAACAAAAGCATAAGTACATGTGTATAACAATGACTATATTGACCTCTATATATAAATATCCTTCATTGCACAAGTGGGCCACCTAATAGACTAAACCCTATTACATATACATGTAATCCTGTTATATAGGCATTTAACCTCATATATGCCTTAATTAGGGTCATAACATAGTACCCACCTTAAAAAAATTCTTCAAAGCTCTGTAACTTTAAGTGTTTAACATGTGATGTAACCCCATAAATATGTTTTCCTTGGATTTCTACTATCTTTTTATAATGAATCTCCACTTTATTGTAGTTGTTGGTCTTTGATATTAATATCTTATCGCACAATGGTTCCTTGAAGCCCTATTCCATCAAAATTGTTGATTTTTCCATCTTCTTCCTCGATATGTTGATCTTCTTGTTTTGCTTGTCAACTTTCTTGGCAATGAGGATATTGATATGGTTTTATCATTGATGGTTTTTATTCGATTCCACACCCTTATACTCTATCGTATTCTTTGGTACAAGCCATGCTCCAACTATTGTGCTTGAAATTCAAGTTCTATTGCTTTTGATATAATACACATCATAGCTTACCTTTACATTCTTAAGTTGGATTATTCAAATTCTTCTATTGCATCTTGACCTTCTTGTATCTTCTCTTCCTTCTCCTTTTGCAGCTGAAAGTTGAAGTTGTTCATCAACTTCTTTTGTCTTTCTTTAATAACTGATTACTTTTTTTCACCTCATTGCTATTTATGCTATCTTCGACCTTCTTACACATTTCCTCTTCAACACTTATGGAAAAAATTATCTCTTCTACTTTTGTAGTAGTATGTTCATCCTTATTATATTTGTGTATTTTCAACATCTTTTCATATTCTTAACATCATTACGAAGGTCTTGATTATGCTTACACAACTTTTTGATTTCTTCATATTTATTTTTCAATTCTTCCTTTGGCTCATCATTTTCCTTAGTTCCTTTGTTAATCTTTTATTACTTTAATTTTTAAACCTCCTTCATCGATGCTTAATTAAGGTATTGCATCTTGGAAAAATCATCACCTTTCTTTGTAAAGATATTCTTTTAGTTCTTCACTATCTTTTGTAATTTAGAAAGTTCTTCTTTCCTTCATTCTTTTCATCTTGAATTTTATGCATATCCCCTATTGCTATGTCCTTGATCCATCTATTGAAAAATATATTTTCAAATTCTTCCCATGTTGAATGTATTTTGGTGTCTCTATCAAGACCCATGCACTACTCTTGAGCTTCATCATAAAAATAAAGACTAGAACCAAGAGAATTACTATTTTTTGCAATTCTCAACCATTCCATATGATCAATTCCATCTTTATTCTACAAAATGATGGTATAACCATTTTTTCCTTAAATGCTTGGGCCCTTGTTAAAACCCTTGACTTTTATTTCCAATTACATTCAACTATTATCCCAAATTGTTACAAATCTTTTCCAACATATTCTCTTGCATTTCCTCTTTCCAATAGTTTTTGAATAACCTTAATCAATCCTTCCAATCAAACATTATGATAATTTTAAGTTGCAAGCCTTTTTAATAGCTCATTAAGGCATTTCTTTGCACACCAACCTTATCAATGATGTATTAGATTTGTGTGCCACTAATTCTGAAATTTTGTCGTGTAATAACTTGAGATGTTTGATCCACAATGTCATTTATATCACTCAATTTGGATGTGCTAATAAAAAAGTTATAATCAATCTCCCCAAACTTATTAATTATGACCTCTATCCAAACAGTCCATTTGTATAAAGAATAACTCCATATTTATGCAAAACCCTCTTTATTTTATGTTGCATGTTGGGGAGTATTGGTCAGTTTTACTATATTATTATGCTTTGTGGCAATGTTTTTGAAAATGATTATATACACATAATTGCAACCTACTCGATAGGAGCAACATACTTTATAAGAAGCACTTTTGAAAGTCTTATTGTTCTAGAGTTAAGCCTGTTAACCCCCCCCCCCCCCACTTTTTGGGTGTCCACATGTGATTTTTGTCACACATTCAATAGGGGTTACAAGTTGATGTAGATATGGATGTCCTAAGTTCCTTGATACTAGATTTTTGCTTCATGCTGTGATAATGTCTGAGTTTTGAGGATTCCCTAGTATATGGATTTTCATGATACATTTGGGTTAGCAACTATGGGATGTGTCTTCTTGTGATGTTTAGTTATGGATGTTCTCTTGTATGGATGATGTTACACTAGTACATCATATATGGATCATATTCTTGTAGAGTGCCCTATCATTTGTGATGTGATGTAGCATCCTCATGGCATGGATTGTGTTTTATGGTAGAGCGCTTGGCCTAATTTCATGATGTGATGGAATTTGGGGAATTTTCCATATGTGCATTCTATCCCAAGTGACACAATTAATTTTTATTGATGTTCATTTGATGATTTTCCTTGGAGTGATCTTGTCTATTTGGCATGGTTTGATGACATAGATGGATTATCATGAGTATCCCTTGGCGTTCCCTTGTCCATAGACACTTGGATGACTTATGTGGATGATATAGTGATGTTGGAGGCCTTTCCTTGTGGAGTGCTCTTGCTCATTTGATTTTCTTCATGCTTATGGATGTATTAATGGTGATCACCCACAGAGCAGCCCCCCCATTTTTTCATTAAAGAGTTCTTGGTTTTTATCGCGAGGTTAACATCTTGGATGCATTTTCTATCATTATTGGTTGAGCATCCTCCTTATTTATCTCTCTTGGCACATGTGGAGGCATGGTAATGTCTTGTAGATGGGGTCGTCCCCGTCTTCTTGAAGGTTGGTTGACTATTATGGGGATTTTTTCTTGGCTTTATGCTCCTATCTTGATTGTTGGACTCCTTATTCTATGGATCTAGATTTTGCACATGTTTTGATGAGTTGGAACTTGGATATTGAGCCATTTGGAGGTAACATCCCAGCTTGAAGGACTATTGTTGGCACATATTGGACATAATTTTGAGCATTTGGGAGTGGCATCTTAACTTTGGGAGCAATTATCTTTTGATAGAGTGCCCATAATTTTTCCAATTCAATGCCATTAGTTGCAAAGTTGTCGTGAGATTTTTGAAAAGTGGTTATAATAGAAATCCGATAAATATTGAGGAAGTTGATTCCATAACTGTCATTTAAAGAGCCACACCACATTTTGGACGCATATGCGTTTTGGATCCTTTTGAATGGAGAGCATTCATCTCGGAGGAGTTCCTCATGTCATTTATTGCCATTTTTTAGGAAGTGGTCCACATTTTAAGGATTTATTCACTGACGTGTTTCACTCTAGAAGAGTTCTAGAGGGTTTGTAGCACATTTTATGGGGGTATTTTGGAATTTGAGGAGATCTAAGGGGTTCAAACCCTAAATATAGGGTTTGTTCACCTTCATTCATGGTTATTGGATCCCTACACTTGGAAGGCTTGGAAGTCTATTCATTGGGGTTTTACTTTTCATCCATCCTCTCTTCAATGTTGATGGAGTTCCTCAACTCATTTTTCTTGGAGACTTATATTTTTGGATTTCAAAAACCATATTTCATGGATTTTGTTAGATTAGTTGGAGTATTTTGGTTTGTTTACTCGATCCTAGGCTAGATCTAGGGTAATAATAATAATTATTATTATTTTAGTATAGAAGGAAGATGGACTAAAAGTTATATAAGGCTTTCCTCTCTCCTTCATTTGTCATGGTTGGATTTTGAGAGTTCTCTCTCTTTTGGAGATTAATGGGCATATATTTCCATGGTGAAATTTGAAGTGCAAGGGTTTCTTCTCCTTTCAACGTGTGGCTTATCGTTCCTATTTCTCTAGTTTGTTGGTGAATTGTAGAACTGCTAGACCTTGTATAATTAGGCCCATATGAAAGGGTATATCCCCTCATTGGAAAGGTTTTATTGAGGACTATTTCCATGATTTCACTTTGATGTCGCGTGCATGAATATATTAACTTGCTCCTATCTTCTTTCTACAGTTGTCTCCCTTTAATGTTTCATTGCATAATACACACCCCAGTGAACAATAATTTGATGTGGTACCTCCTTGGGCCCTCCTAGATTATTTATACAATCATTTTCAACATATTATGGTTTCATAGTGGCATGCGTATGCAACCATTTTCCCTTGACTCAATTTTCCCTTGTTGGATTGGCACTAGTCTCTTGGTCCTTTTATCACCCCTTACTTTACTATACTATAAAAAGACAAACCATTTTACTAAGCTATCTCTTCATATTACCTTGTGCCTTATTGGCATAGCGTTAACAACCCTATCCTAGGAAATCCTCCCTTAAGTTAGACAAGGGCCAACCTAAAGTGTAGACAGGGAGTTATTGAAATTACATTGGGTAACTCCTCTAGGTTATGTTTGGGCTAGCATTATTCTTTTGAGATTTAATCACACATGCTAGTTTCAACTATAACAAATCCCAAAGAGTTTATTACAAACATAAAAAGAAACTTATATTAAAATATTTACTTTATGGTCAATAACTAACTTTTAGAACAAATTTCAAGTATGTTGTGGCACCTTTATCCCACTCATTACTAATAAGGCTCATATTATTGTGGGTTTGGCATGTTTTCCTTCCTAAGTCTTGAGGAACATGAATTGCTCTAAAGGCCACAAATAGGGAGTTGAATCCACCAATGATACAAAGTAAGAAAATAAATCCATTTGTATAATGTTCACTCAACCTTGCTTCTTTCTGCCATTAATGCGTATGATGATTTGATACCCATAAAAGGAGATGAATGGTGAATTGATGAGTTTTGTTCACTACTCACCTACTTAGAGTATATACTTTGGAGCATGCACTAGATCATGGTCATTGAGTTGTTTATATACACAATAATTGGTAATAATTTTATAAACATGGTTAGACTACATGTAGAGTTAATCCATAGACATAATAGGGAGTTGAATCCACCAATGATACAAAGTAGGAAATCAATCCATTTATATACTACGAAGTAAGAAAATAAATCCATTTATATAATGTTCAATCAAACTTGATTCTTCCCATAAGGATATCCATTAATGTATATGATGAGTTAATAACCATAAGGGTAGATGAATGGTGAATTGATGATTTTTTTTAATTACTCACCTTGTTGATGGATACGTTTGTAAGTGCGGACACAAATTGACCTCCCTAGTTTAGACAGTTTAAACTAGAACAAAATGGACAGAAACACACTTATTTCTCTAAGTTCTCAAAACATAAGTGCAATTGGACAAGAGACTAACATGTGTGATCTGAAGGTTGTCATCAATTTAGTATTCTATCTTCCACTCCGTTGTGATATTGGTAAAACACCTATAGAAGTGAAACAAGATAAAAGAGACAAGTGCAATTACAAAGAAATTATGCATATAGCCAAGGAAGAGTGCAACAAAAACCATGAACAATGTATTGTGGGAAAGAAAATGTATTTACTATATTAATAAATGATAAAGAGAGAGATACCACCAATATCCTTGGTGTTGTAGGCTTCCTCCCAAGGGTACCTTTGCCTCAAATCACTTTGCTTGCTCCAAAAGATTGACTATCAAGGAATGGCCACAACACTAATGGAACTATCAAAATTTCTCCAACATTTGGCTATCAAATCAAAATTCCACCCCTTCTCCATGGGATTGGGCTTGTATTTATAAGCTCAAATAGATAATAGGGAGATGAGAAGATAAAGGGAGGAAGATAGGAAATGATCCCAAAGACTCAGGAATTCGGCTGAGATCCACCCAAATAGGAAGGGATGATCATCCATGAGATATTTTTTCTAGAATATCCTCGAACCTTCTCTTTTTCTCTTCGTACAAACAGTGTCACAGGTCTAGTACAAAGGGAACATGAGACAATTTTGCAATTTGTAATGATGAAGCCTGCGACAACAAAGATTGTCGTAGGTTGTCAAAGAGAAAGATGTGACAAACTCTCAAACTAGTATAAGAGAAATTTACTCATGAATCTCATCTTCCAAGCATATTTTTGCATATTCTTCGGGGATTATGGAAAGGGAAAAGGTCCATTATCCACCATCACAATGATGACGAAAATTTCATGTAACAAATTCCCCCCAATGTATGAAGCTAGAGAGAATTGATAACTGAAATACTTTGTCAAATGAGCTTTAAGGCAAGGCACCCATTAGTCGAAAACCTAGCAACAACAAACAAGGAATTACAGTACAATAATTTATCATCTTTGAGATAGGCATCCCAAATTCCTCATAGCATGGATTCCAATTAATACATTGCATATCCATGTATGGAAATGCAAGTCATGGCTACCAAAATACACCATAGATACATTCCAAAAGACTCAAATATGGACATAGCTACCAAAGATACACCATAGATATATGGCATAATAACTCAAATATGAGCATAGCCACCAGACATACATTGTGGATCTATGCAATGATATATACACAAAATACTCCATCACAACCTACAGAAGGCAGATAATAGAAGTGGATTCCTACAGAAAAACCCAGGGTCTTCATCCCGACCTAGAATGGTACGATTCTTCCATGTGAATAGATGTTTTGGCGTCGAATATGGTAGAAACCACTTGATTACCGATCTTTGAGGCATACCATTAAAAAGTGCGAGGGGGAATCACCATTGATGTCAATGATTCCCAAGGTACCTTAGTACATTCCCTCGAATGTGAATTGATGAGCTGACGTCGAACACTCGGTGGAATATTCCAATCAAAGGCCAATGATGTAAGTCTACTATTGAAATTGAGGAAATATACCATTGAATCATGTAGGTCCAAGGTACTAACTAGTTTCTAAGTCTAATTCTCGGATAACATGTTCAATTCGACAAGAATAGACTCGTCAAAGGAGGGCCATTATGTTTCCCTCATCATCGACACAAAACAAGAACACATAGTTTTGAAGTGATTATGAGTACGGAGTGACTTTGGGACTGACTCGAGGATGACCAACACGAAAGAAGGATTAATGTTTGCAAAATAGGTCGATGCAAAAGATGGCTTATAGGTTGATTCTCTTATGAAACAACAAGGTTTGACACAATAGAGGACTTCTCTTGAAAATTTTGACATGACAATTGTATTGTAAAAACTGACTCAACAAGGATCACAAACCAATGAGTAGACTTATGGAGGAGTATGATCAACGAGAGACAAGTGGATTTCCCAAACTTGACCAAAAGGGTGAAAGGATGTCATGCTCAAGAGTGACTTGTTGCCATTAATACAGGTCTAGATACATATCTATTCCCACATTTTCCTCATCATGATTGATGAGTACCTCTTTATTTTTTAGCGAGCATGAGGAGGATAATAGGTGCTTTAAAAATCAAGATCCTGTGAGCAAAATATTCTTACGGTCATCCTATCCTTTTCAAGTGTTAGAATATCAAGTAATACTGAGAGGGGGGGGGGGGTGAATCAGTATTAGGCTATCTATTTAAATTTTTATCACTTTAAAACAGAATCAACAATGAAGATAGAACACACAATATTATCGTGGAAGCCCAATTGGGAAAACCACCAATACTTTCTATTACTTTTATTTACAAATAGTTTGCAAGCACCATTTTGCTGGATGCACCAACACCCAAATTTTTCAGCAACAACTGAAGGATGCACCAACACCCTGTTTACCAGCAACAACTGGAAGGAGGCTACGACCCCCTACAGGCTTGCATCCTGTCCTTACGCCTCCCAACCACTCTAATTTGATTTTATCATATTTCCATATCTTCTTATTTCTTCAATTCTGTCACTGGTTATTCTTCATTTTCTTGGTCTCTTTCTTTTCTTGCTGCTACATTGATATGGACTTCAAATACCTTCTTCCTTCAATTCAATCTTCTGTTTATATATTCTTCTATGAGATCGAACCATTATGTATTTTCATCCATCCTGTCCATTCACCTTCGCGTTCTTCCAATTGAGAATGGTGTCTCCTTCTTATCATTGCGTCCCTTCCATCATCACACCCTTTCACATAGGGTTAATTAATTCCTGGTTTATGGACTAATTTTTTATCAAGCATGATTAAAATCCTCTACACATTTCTTAACTTCTCGCATCTTATTTTGCACCTTCACACTACTAAATTAATCCTGATCTTTGTCTGGAATGCTCGACAATTCACCAAGATTATTTAAATGCACAACTGCCTCAGATTATATCCTTATGCGGGCATATTATTAATGCCTTTGTGGACATATATAAACCCCTGTGTGGGCATATTTTTTTTTCCAAGGAAAAAGGCGTAATTTCATTTAAGCAAAATCAAATTACATATTGTATAAAAGCTTCTGAGAGCTTTTTCAAAAAAATAAGCTTTTCAGCTTACGTGTCCAAAATATATGCGAAAATAAAGTTGCGATCCTGTTGGATCTATAACATATTTATTTGATATACATTGCTATGAATTGACAGTAGGATGAAACCCGAGTAGCTGGAGATAATGTTGATCTGTTATGTACAAAAGATGTTAAAAAAAAATTGTTTCAGATGCTCAAAAGATGATCACATTTGTTGATTGTTGACTTCGATGAGAGGTCTATGAAAGTGTTCATGGAAGATGTCATTTTGATATTCAGCAATCCGCCAATGACCATGTGGAAGGGTAAATCCCTGCTTGGAGAGTAGATCAACATCCACGTTGCATTCCCTGTAAACATGTGTGCAAATAAAACTGTCAAACATTGCGGCAATTCTGAGAGTATCCTCAAGGATTGTGTGAAGTATCAAATGCTGGCAATGTTGAGTTTTCTTTATCCATTTAATAATGTTCATTGAATCTCCGAAGACTTGCAGATGAGAGCAGCGTGTTTCGAAGGTAAAGTGCAGCAGTAGTTTGAGCATATAGAGCTCAACATAATTGTTAGTTTCTCTGCCAAGACCCATATGTAGCTTATAGTAGTGTGTGGTGGAGAAGTACAATATAGCACCTCCCCCACAGTTTCCATTTTGGGATGCACTATCGAAAAAAGCCCAGGGGATGTTGGGGATGATGACTTTTGCTGTGGGATGACGGATGGGAGGGGGAGGATCAACCTGTGGGAAGTGTGAGAGAATGGAGAGTGAATGGCCGATTAGTATAGAAGGATTAGTGCTTTTGTTGCAAAAAATCAGATGATTTCGAGCTAGCCAAATACCCCAATTTACAATCATTGGTAGAGCTCTGATTGCTTTGGTGTCATTTGAAGCATTCCAGGATTTCCAAGCAATTTCTAAATTGTGCCCCCTCCAGAGGCCTGCTGAAGGGTGTGTGAGTTTCAGTTCCATCCAGATATTTTTGGAGAATCCGTAGTCCAGAAAGAGGTGTGAAATAGATTCATTGTCCTGTTTGTAGAGAATGCACCATCCCAGCCCTTCGATATTTTTATTTTTGATGCAATCCCAAGTGGGGATATGATTCGCTAGTGCACACCACATGAAGATTTTTTATTTGATTGGGCAGTGTGATTTCCAAATGGTTTGCCACCACCATTCTAGCTCCATATCTTGTTGTTTGATTTCCATTAAATACCTGTAACCCAACTTTGGTGCATATTTACCGTTTGGGGCTGGTATCCACATAAGATTATCGGGTGTATCAGTGATACGAGCATGTGATAGATGCAAGATATAAATATAGTGTTTCCATTGGTTGTGTAGTTTTGCCGACAAATTTAGGGCCTCTGCTGATGTCCATCCTTGATGCCAGAGACTCGTGAAGTGAGGATCCGCAATTTGGGAAAGGTGATAAAATCCCTGCTGGTGGAGACAGTGAATTAGAGGGGCTGAGAGAACATGACTGTTTTGGCATCCAATCCATGGGTCGAAACCTATGCGGATCTGTGTACCATTCCCTAGTTTACATGCAAGTCCTTGAGTAATGAGTGGTAGAGATTCCAAAACCGCTTTCCAAATTATCGACATCCCTGTTCTGGGTTTTGATGGATTCTGAATCCAGTTGAGGATGGATGATGGTGCTATATATTTTTGTGTCACAGCCTCAGTCCATAGATTTGTGGTGGTAAGAAGCCTCCAACTTGCCTTCGCTGCAAGCGAGGTGGCAAAAGTATGTATGTGTTTTAAACCCCAATCCCCAAGAGACTTTGGTAATGCTATACGCTCCCATTTGACCCATGGAGAGATGGTTTTTTCCGCATGTCCCGACCAAAGAAAGTGAAAACATAGTTTTCTAGCCCTGTCCTTGATGCCCTTAGGGATCCAGGCCAAAGACATCCAATATACAGGTATGGCCTCCAGAACTGATTTTACTAGGACCAGTCGACCAGCCCTGAATAACCACTGATGGCTCCATAGCAGAAGTCTCTTTTCCAGCTTTGTAATAAGCCAATTCCAGTCCCTTTTTTTGTATCCATTTGGTTTTAAGTGAAATCCCAAGTATTTTATGCCATCATCCAAAAGGAGACATTCATAGGGGAAAAGGGTGGTATACCTGTAAGTTTCTGCCGTAGACAAACCATAGAGAGAGATAGTCGATTTCTGTATGTTGATGTTCATTCCCATGGTAGTTTGGAAAAGAGTGAGTATTGAGTTGAGTTGTTCTGCATCCCCTATTGAGCCATCACAAAAAATGAGAATTTCGTCTACAAAGAGTAAGTGTGAAAGTTTGAAGTTTGAAGTCAGATTCAATCCATGGAAGGTGCCTTGTCAAATAGCATCTTTGATTGCTCTGCTGAGACCTTCTGCCACTAGAAGAAAGAGTAGAGGAGATAATGGACAGCCCTGTCGAAGTCCTCTTTCTGCACAAAAGAAATGTGAGGGCGATCCGTTGATAAGAACTGCAAAGGATGCAGAGGTGATGCAGCTCATGATCCATTTGATGAAGGCATAATCAAACCCTAGATGAGTCATTAGTAGACGGAGGTAGAGCCAGCTTACTCTGTCAAAAGCCTTCGAGAGATCAATTTTGATAACTACCCCCTTGATACCCTTGGATTTTTGAGAGTGTAGACCTTCGTGTGCTACTCCAATGGCTTCATGTATTTGTCTGCCTTCTAGAAAACCAAACTGTTCTTTAGAGATAAATTTTGATAGAACAAATTTTAGCCTCTTTGCCATGATCTTTGCCACTACTTTGTAAGTGATATTGCAAAGAGAGATCAGACGAAATTCATCCAAAGTTACTGGTTTGTCTGATTTTGGAATAAGGGTGATGAAGGTGGCATTTAGAGGAGGGTGAATGTGTCCCCCTCTCCTGGATTCCTCAACAAGATGTAAGAGATCATCACCGATAATATCAAAATACTCAATGAAGAATTCTATAGTCCATCCATCCAATCCCGGACTTTTGTCCTTTTGAAAGATGGAGAGTGTAGCTTTAAGATCCTCAAGAGTGATCTCTGCCATCAGATTCTGGTTATCATCCTTTTGTAACCGCTCCCGGAAAAAATTGTGATATTCGAATTACTTCTGCAATTGTTGCTCTATCATCATTTGAGTATAAAGTTTTGAAGTGTGTGGATCCCAGAGAGGCTAGGTCTTCAAAGGAAGAGCAAGATTCTCCGAAATCATTCGAGAGTTCCCAGATGGTGTTTTGTGCTTTTCGACCCTTTGCATAAGCATGGAAGAACTTTGTGTTCTCATCCCCATTATTCAACCAGAGAGATCTGCTCTTAAGTCTCCAAACTGCCTCCCTCTCGAAGAGAATCTTGTTTCTCTTACTTTCCAGGGTTTTGAGTTGAGTAGTGGAGTCTAGTGAGGCGTAACCTCCCCCAACGCTGTCCTCAAGTGTGGCTAATTCAATTTCGACCTTTGCTAGTTCCATAGTATCCAATTTTAGTTTCTCGTTGGACCATTATTTCAAATGCTTCTTGATCCCAGATAGGTTTTTGACAAAATGTGAAGCAGCATGTGTGTCCAAGTCAGGCTAGAAGGGGACCCAGTTTGATTTGAAGATGGATGCTACTTCGTCCTCCTTGAGCCAGGCAAAACAAAGTTTGTATGGACTCGGTGGTTTCCTTGTGTTCTCCTGAATTTCAAAACATATGGGATGGTGATCCGGGATTCCCCCAGAGTCGACCCATTGTCGAAGCCGAAAGGGTTGGGTTGTCAAAGCTTTAGATATAAGAAAGCGGTCCAGTCTCTTTGAGATGTAGTCTCCCCCAATTCTGTGATTATTCCAAGTAGGTTTTAAAGTAGGTGGGTTGAAGTCAATGAGCTGAGTGTCGGAAAGCAGGTTTATAAAGAAACCAGCAAGTTCGTCACCCCATGCAAATTGGCCCCAGATCTCGTGAGTGCCCAATGTGAAATTCAGGTCAACCCCAATTATGGTAGCATCCCCGGAAGATAAGTTGTTTCTTCAAAAAGCTTCCCAATAAATGGCACGTTCAATGTAGGGCCCATAGATGTTGATGATCTTGAAAGCCCTGTTGAGACCAGGGTGATGAAATTCAATTCCCAGTCTTGAGGAGAAGCCCCAGATGTTGTGAATTTTGATTAAAGAACGTTTCCATCCAGTGGAAAGACCCCTGGAATGTCCTCGGGCACTGATAGCTGAGAAATCGTAGAGAGGGAAAGAAGAGGTGAGTAAGGCCATGATGTCAATATCTGACCCCATGGTTTCTTGTAACATGAAGATATCAGGCTGTTGTAGAGAGATCAACTTTTGCAGGGCAAGTTTTTTGGGTTTACTTGCCAACCCCCTGCAATTAAAGGACAAGATCTTCATGGGGGAACCCCAGGGTGGTTGTGCACCGCTCTAAGTGCCCCAAGTATATATTTTTGTTTGCCATTCGCAAGGTCAAGGATGGCTTGTTGTTGTGCAGACGCAAAGAGTGAGGGTCGACCTTGACCTCAAGGGAGTTTACGGGGAGGTGGGTTTGTGCCCAAACCCGAGCCCAAGGAAAGGGAGTTAATAATGGGTATGTCCTGGGTGCGTAAGTGAAAGCGGATCGAAGGTACATGGATCAAAATGGGAGAGGGTTCCACGGTGCTATCTTGGGAAATGGAAGACGACAAAGAGGGAGTGTTGGAAGTGGGAGTGACAGATGGAGCAAGTGGAGGAGAGGCAATAGGGCCCGAAGAATCCAGATGCAGAGAGCATAAATTAGAAACAACAAAGGTGAAACAAGGATAGCGTTTTTCAGTCGTACCCGTTGTGGTTGGAGCAGGAATCTCTGGTGAGCCATCCAATGTTGAAGCCCTTGCTGGAGTGGTAATGTTCCATGTTATCTAGTGCATGATGTGCTCGGATCCATCCAAAGTGTGCAATGGTTCCTTGAATGATGCCCTATCCACCGAGGAAGGCTGTGTTTCCCCCAGTCCCGAGGAAGGAACAAACCCTTCTTTTTCCACATTTTCCTCCACGCCAGTTCATGAGCCTACTGTGCGTTTGCGATTGTTATCAACTTTGGATTGAAAAGAGAGGCAGCAGTTCTTGGCAAGGTCTCCAATCCCGTGGCAACGATGACAGCGGAATGGTATCCCTTCACAATCCAGCTTCTGTACCCTTTGTGCCAAACCCTAGGAAAGGTTGATGTGTGGGTGAAGACCTTCCTGAACATTAATCGAGACCAAAATACGGGCTACTGAATAATTCCTGGTATGGAGAAAATACATGTCCGCTGCTATGAAAGCTCCCAGAGCATTCCCGATGTCCCGAAGAGAATCAGTGTTCCAGAACTCCCATGGTAAGCTTGGGAGACGAACCCATACAGGGATGAGATCAAATTTTTCAGTATCTGCATCAAACATTGGGGTCCAGCCTTTGAACAAAATGGGAGTGGTTCCCAAACTCCAGTGTGCTGCAAGAATCCGCCTTGCATCCTCATGAGATCTGAATTTGAATACGAACCAACCACGAGACAAGACCATAACCTTCGGCTGATAGTTTAAAAACTGGTTCCAATTTGCGGTAGCCCATCCGTCCAAATCCAATGCTTGTGGGTATTTTCCTCGGGCTCGGACGACAATGGCCGTTTCCTCCAAATGGAGGGTATTCCCCACAGAAACATCTTTTCCACAGACCAAATTTAAGGAATCCCGAGCACTCTTTAGAAAGTTTCCTTTCGATTTAGGGTTTGTGGAAGATTCCTTGAGGGGTGGTGGAGAAGGTTTGCTTCCCGATGTAGAGCCATGGACACAATGTACAGTAGGGGGAGGACCCGGATGTGGGGGAGTACTGAGGAGTGAGTTGAAAAAATCATCCAGTAGGGGGGAAAGGGGGTTTACATCTGAGCCAGAGTAATGAAATGGAGCCGGGGAGACGAAAGGAGGCCATCCATTGTTGCCAAGCTCTGAGAAAGCTGCATTTTCGGGAGGCCAAGTGTCCGAAAGCAGTTCTGCATGGATGATAGTGGAGATGGTGGGAGGAAAGTGTTCCAAAGCACAGCCAGAGGGAGACTATGGAGGGTGAGGATGAGTTCCCGCGAAATCCAGTGCTATGTAAACCAGATTGAAATCACCCGGTGAAGAACCTACCCCCAAAGATGAACGGTGATCCATTGGTGTTTGTGTTTCTGGAGAAATCCAACCACCAGTTGGCAGGCGACCGTTAGTGCCCTTGTCAAGCAGATGCAGCGGGGAGGAGACCAGCGGGTAAACCGCTGCAGGAGAAATCCAACCACCAGTTGGTAGGCGACCGTTAGTGCCCTTGTCAAGCAGATGCAGCGGGGAGGAGACCAGCGGGTAAACCGTTGCAGGAGCTTGAACGTTTTGTGAATAGATAAATTCAATGTAAGAGTAAAAAATATTGTTACCTTTTAATGGGTCTGACGAGTAGTCCACCGCGTCTCCTGAGTGGTATACCGTACTGTCCACCGTTGCATTGTACATTCCAGGGTTTGGAGGCCATGCCACCTCCATCAATTCACTGTGGAAAATCAGGGTATTTCCCCTGCAGGTTGTGGAGCCCTAGCTCCATTCCTCATCATACTGTAACTTCTTATAAACGGGCCTTCCCCTGTGTGGGCATATATTAATGCCTTGTGCGGGAATATATTAATATATGCCTAGTGCGGGCATATCCCATGCCCCTTGTGGGCATTTTATTAAGACAGTGTAAATCATGCCAGAGGGCATTTTTGGCAAGCCAATATCTTCACCCTCAATGATTGTTTTGGAAAACTAATCATATGGTTGGATGCACAAACCAACAATCTACATTCCTATATCCTCATAATTAATTAATCAATCAAATACAGAAGGTGGCGGGAATTTTCCTAGAGCAACTTAGACTAATTTTCAATACTTAGTCAATTTTCAGAGTTTCACCAAACTATCAAACCTTTATATAATGATGTCAAATTGTAACAATGACATCATGAAGGTACTAGAACACCATCATATGGATTTGCACACTCATCACACATGCCACATCATCATACATTCCATATCATCATATCCTTTGTCATTAATGAATACTTTTGGCATCAATGACAATCATACTCAACATTCTCCCCTTTTGTCATTGATGACAACAACTTTTCAAAACTTTCTCCCCATTTTTGACATTAATGACAAAGATTCATAAATCACCCCCTGTCACCATTTATCCCCCTGTCAACTATGTCCCTTTTGTGACAGGCTTACAATCTTCAATTTATCTCAATGAAGAGAGATAATTCTCAATTTTTTCCTAAGATAGGCAAATGACTCTCTAGGCAGTGGTTTAGTGAAAATATCAGCTATTTGTTCCTTTGTATCAACATACTCCAGTTTGACAACCTTTTGTGACACTTGCTCTCTTAAAAAATGATATTTGATTGAAATATGTTTTGTCTTAGAGTGCATAACATGAATTTTGGATATGTTTATAGTACTTGTATTGTCACAATGTATAACAATGGGATCCTCATATTTTACAAGTAAATCTTCCAAAGTTTGCTTCATCCAAATGACTTGTGTACAACATGATGCAACAACAATATACTCAGCTTCTATTGTAGATAGTGAAATGTAAGACTGCTTTTTGCTTAGCCATGACACCAAGCAATCTCCTAAAAAGATTAGGTTTCAAGTTCTTTACAAGCAAAAAATTTTCAGCTTTCATCTTGTCTCTAAGAGCCACTGTACCCTTCCCAATTATTTTAGAGGATAGATTATCTCCAAAAGTGACTTTTCCTTTTTGATTTATTTTCAAGCTTATAAATTTGTGTGGGTCTCCTGTCATATGTTTTGAGCATCCACTGTCCACATGCCATATATATATATATATATATATATATATTGTTGTTGTTGCACATAGAGCTATTGAACATTCCACGTCTTCCTCTTCTTCCAAACCTTATTTTACTCATCTCCTTGAGATTTTTTGGTGTCGTTCTTCATAGGAATCACTAGTTTACAATTTCCAGCTATGTGTCCTAGGTTACCACATTTGTAACATTCTATACTATAATTCTGTAGAGGAGCAAAAGAGTTATAGCTTCTTCCTTTTGGATTGCTTCTAGCGACATTCTTCTTATATAACAGAGATTGTGATGTAATGCCTTTCCCAATAGGAGCATTTAGTTTACAATTTCTAGCTAGATGTCCAAAATTGTTACAGACATAACAATTTTCCAAAAAATGTTGTCGATGTCTGCTTGGCACATTATCTGTCCTGCTTTCATTTTGAGAGTGAGCTAATTTTTTACTGTATTCCTTTACAACTGTTTCATAAGTGCATCAACAATAACTTCTTTTATTCCCTTCTTTATTTATGAAAGAGGATTTTTCTCACTTCTTTCCTTTGGCATAGCCTAGTCCAGTTTTATTACCGAATGATCTTAAAAACTTAGGATGTCATCTAGAGTTTTTGAGCTGCTCTTAAATTTTGATTGAAAGAATTCTTCATCAGTCTTCTTTCTAAGTAAGATCATTTCAGCTTCGAACTTTTCTAATTCTTCCTCTCGTTTCTTGAGCTGTTGTTCTAGATTGCTTTCAACCTTTTTGGATTCTTGAAGCTGACTTTTTAAGTCAGCAATAATTCTTTTTGCATCATTGTTTTTCTCCTCAAATTCTGTCATATGACTTTTTAGTTTTGTGTACATCTTTTTCTACTTTCCTAATTCTTGAAGAGCACTTACAAGTTCTGCTTCAAGATCTATCACACCTTCTACCTCTTTTTCAAAGATTTTATTTTCTATTCCCATGAATAGAACTTCTGCTTCTTCATCTTCACTAGACTCATTTGAGCAGCTATCATCCATGGAATAAAAGGTCTTCTTTTTGTTTTTCTTAAATATCTTTTATTTCTTCTTGAAGTTGTCAGGGCACTTATCATCGTCTTCTTGTTTGGGATAAGGGCATTTGGAAGCAAAATGACCAATTCCCCCACATTTAAAACATTTTAAGGGCAATTTCCCTTTGAACCTTCTAGTACCTCTCTTAATATTTTTAACAAGAAGTGCTTCTTCATCATCAGAGTCTTCTGATTGAAACTTCATTTTAGATTTCTTATCTCCTTTTGATGCTTTAAAAGTTGCTTCCTTCTTTTGATAATTGTCTTTCCCAATCCTCATTTCATAAGCTATGAGAATTCCATATAGTTCTTCCATGGTGAGTTTGTCAAGATTTTCCCTATTTTCTAGTGTGGAAATCTTAGGATTGTAAAACATTGGAAGTGATCTTAGTACTTTTTCAACTATTTATTTTTCTTCCAATTCTTCTCCTAGCACTTGAATTGCATTCACAATTTCATCAATTCTCTCAAAGTATTCTGAAATGTTTTCTTCTTCCTTAATTTTTAGACTTTCAAATTGGGTTTTAAAAGTTTGGAGTTTTTCCCTTTTTACCTTGGTGTCTCCTTCATAGATAGTCTGCAATTTGTCCCAGATCTCCTTCGTTGTTTTGCAATGCATCACTTTGGAAAAAACTATTATGGCTAATCCATCCAAGATTGCATTAATAGCTTTAGCATTGCTTCCGAATTTTTTTATTCCTTTAAGATCTGTGGGAGGGGTTTTGGGATATGTGTACCCTGTTTCTATAGACATCCCAGCATCTAATCCAAGGACATTATATAGTTTCTCATCCTGATGCTCCATAATGCATAATCTTCTCCATTGAATATTGGAACCTTGGAGGACATTTTTACTTGTTGATCCATAATGATAAAAAAAATTCTCTTCAAGTGTTTTAAACTTTTAGTGAAGAGCTTGCTCTAATACCAATTGTTAGAATATCAAGTAATACTGAGGGGGGGCTGAATCAGTATTAGGCTATCTATTTAAATTTTTATCACTTTAAAAAAAAATCAGCAATGAAGATAGCACACACAACATTATCATGGAAGCCCAATTGGGAAAACCACCAATACTTTCTATTACTGCAAAATTATATTTACAAATAGTTTGCAAGCACCAACTTGCTGGATGCACCAACATCCAAATTTTTCAGCAACGACTAAAGGATGCACCTACACCCTGTTTACCAGCAACAACTGGAAGGAGGCTACAACCCCCTACAGGATTGCATCCTGTCCTTGCGCCTCCCAACCACCCTAATTTGATTTTATCAGATTTCCATATCTTCTTATTTCTTCAATTCTGTCACTGGTTATTATTCATTTTCTTGGTCTTTGTCTTTTCTTGCTGCTACATCAATCTGGACTTCAAAGACCTGCTTCCTTCAATTCAATCTTCTGTTTATATATTCTTCTATGAGATCAAACCATTGTGTATTTTTATCCATCGTGTCCATTCACCTTCATGTTCTTCCAATTGAGAATGGTGTCTCCTTCTTATCATTGCGTCACTTCCATCATCACACCCTTTCAGACAGGGTTAATTAATTCCTTGTTTATTGACTAATTTTTGATCAAGCATGATTAAACTCCTCTATGCATTTCTTAACTTCTCGCATCTTAGTTTGCACCTTCACACTACTAAATTAATCCTGATCTATGTCTAGAATGCTCAGAAATCCACCAAGATTATTTAAATGCACAACTGTCTCAGATTATAGCCTTATGTGGGAATGTATTAATGCCTTTGCGAGCATATATTATTAAACCTTTCGCGGGCATATTATTAATGCCTTTGTGGGCATATATAAACCCCTGTGCGGGCATATATTAATGCCTTGTGCGGGCATATTTAAATCCCCTTGTGGGCATATCCCACGCTCCTTGCGGGCATTTTACTGGGACAGTGTAAATCATGCCAGAGGGCATTTTTGGCAAGCCAATATCTTCACCATCAATAATTGTTTTGGAAAACTAATCATATGGTTGGATGCACAAACCAACAATCGACATTCCTATATCCTCATAATTAATTAGTCAATCAAATACAGAAGGTGGCGGGCATTTTCCTAAAGCAACTTAGACTAATTTTCAATACTTAGTCAATTTCCAGAGTTTCACCAAACTGTCAAACATTTATATAGTGATGTCAAATTGTAACAATGACATCATGAAGGTACTAGAACACCATCAGATGGATTTGCACACTCATCACACATGCCACATCATCATACATTCCATATCATCATATCCTTTTTCATTAATGAATACTTTTGGCATCAATGACAATCATACTCAACATCAAGCAACAAGACGAGGTAATTCGTCATGAATTCTATGATCCCATCGCTGCATATTTAGAAGAGTTCATCAATCCCATTCTTCTGCTTTGGTCTTATTGCAAGTGTAAAGTCCAATTTTACGATTAATTGTTGTTTGATTTTAAAAATTCTATTATGACAAAGCATGTTCTAGAAGTCTAGTTAGTCATTGCTTAGTCTTAAAGTTTGCACCGCTAAGCACAAAGTTTAGGCACTTCAATTTTAGATAGATTTGGATTTGGTTGATAGGGTTTTGCAAAGGGTTAAAAGACTGTTGACAAATAAAGAAAACATGATACAACTGATAACATCAGGCTATGCAAATAATATTGAATAACTGGATTGAAGCAAGAAATATATCAGTGATGGCTCAGGTTCCAAGTTTTCTGATAACATGTGGAACAAACAGTTCACTCACACATTAGCTTAAAGCACCATATCAAGAAAAACATTCCTGACATAGAATCCTGAATGTCAAATAAAAACACGAGCATTCATAATAAAAACATTATTACAAGGGATTTCATGACTGTGATAAGTTTAGACAAAACTGTAAAACATTCAGAAAGACAATTGAAAACTAAGTCATAACAGATGGAATCACATCTCAGATTGCAAGTCTTCAAAATAAATTTACAGAGCAAAAAGTCCCAGACTTTTCAGAATATGGCTCTCGACCCTTCCTATAACACTCTCAGCCTCACAGCTGGAACCTCTTGTTACAGTCTCTAATCTGCATATTTATAATACATCATTATTGATTACATCACAAAAATAGAGCATTAAAATCTTCTAGGATCGATGATTCTCTCCCCAAAGTAGTTCTTACCCAAACGATGATATGATACAAAATAAAGATAAGGACAATCTAGAGCTCCCTGCAAGAAATCTGGAACTGTTGATTTAATTGTTATAATATTCTCCAAAAATGATTGATCTTTGCCTGAAGATGTGGATCTAAAGTTGATATGCTCTGTCACCTGGAGATACAGAATGATTTTTGGATTCATTTCTATATTATTCCGCCATTTCATCTTCAATCTCTTTAAAATCTATAACTGCTAGATGATCTGGAAGACTAAAAATAAATAGTAGATTTGATGCCCTGTTTTTGAGGAAATTTCTTTGACCAGCCTTTGATCTCTTTAACCATCAACTTATGATTAATAAAAACATGCTGATAGTTAGTAAACTAACACTTTGGATCTCCTTCAGGTTTCATATTCGACTGGAATAATAGTTCGAATCTGCTTATCAAATGTCTGCCATTTGTCCTCTGAATATTCAAATGCTATTAGAAAATTCCATTGAATGACTTCAAAATCTGAAAGTAAATTAAACGTTGCTTAAATTCTGGGATTGATCCACCTTGACCAAAGATATTTTCGATCCATCTTCTAATGAATAAACAATACCGCATGCTCAAAATCCTCCTAGCTTGAGAAAAAAACTGGGCAGTACTCAGATTAATATGTCTGGATACTTGTCTTTTACTTGAATGTTGGGCGCTGATCTAGCACTTAAATGATAACCGTGATACTTAGTTATGTTCGTTTTCACATTTGAAATTTGGTGTTCCCACCATTGGATCACTATCTTAGTGTTTGAGTGGTAATTTCAATACCAACATTTGTCGGCATCCTCTCTTTTGTCAATTTCCATCGACACCTCAAATTGTGTAGTGGTACTATACCCCATTGCAATAGGAGAACTAAAAGTGATATCTTTATATAGCCAAGTGCCCATACATCCTATTGACATATAATGCATAAGACTTGGGCGTTAGCTCTCATTAGAATAGGCTTTTGCACTTGGATGTGTTTGGTTGATTCGGGAAACTTACGTTGGGATAAGACTTACATAATAAGACAAAACCCAAACCTTTTATAAAATGATACTTTATCTCCTTTGAAAAATCCACGTAATCATAAAAAACAATTTGGATAAAAAGGTATGGGTTTAAAATAATATTTTTTTCTTTTAATTTTTCTTTTTTATATAAAAATTATTATTTAAAACTGAAAAAACTTTTTAAAAATAAAATAATTATAATTATAAAAATAATGATACCCAACTCAATGAAACTTTGTATCATAATGGCCATGGATGACTGGATAAAACTTTGGTAATGAGGAACTTAAGAAGTTGGAGGAAAATTGAAGGCTAGACAAAACTGACACAAAATATGAAGGCTTTTCTAGATGTAAAAAAGGAGAACAAAATCCAGAGACGTACATTACAAACTGACCAGGAGGATATAAGCTCGAAGTAATAAGAAATTGATCAGATGGACACAAAACTCAGTGCTTTGGTGAAAAGATGTTGGGTTATGAGCTTCTGGCAACAAAAATCGAGATCTTGTGCACTGCCGGAATCTTTAAATTTTGATGGGGTAGATTCTGGTACCAACACTTCAGACGAGTCCAATCTCACATGTTTTACGAACCTAAGAAAGGAGGGGTTTAGTCCCATAAGGGTCCTTCAATGTTTGATTTAACGAGTCCAAATAAGGAAAACTCGGTGATTTTTCATGTTTAGAGAGTCTGAAAAGATCAAAAGAAGACTCCAAATGGTTCTTTTTCATAAAAGTTAGTCTCCTCACCCGAAAGAGGATAAAACAATGCGAGAGAGAACTCTTCTAGTCAATGTTGACTAGAGTATACATTTTTTGTAAATAGTCCAAATGGTCCAACAAAGGGGTAAACTATCACCAAATGGACATCCTTTCAAGTTATTTTAGGAGCGTGAAAGAGACAAGTTCACTTGACAAACTTTTCATGTTTAAGGAGTTTGAAAAGTGCTTAAAGAAAACTCCAGAAAGTTTATTTTTCATGAGTTTTATGAGTCCAAAAAAATAATAAAAATATGCTCATCCATAGCCTATGTTGTGTGGTTGAACTATAATCTTCACAATTTATGTCAAAAACAATTTTTGACCAAAAATATCCATTGGGAATTTCATAAAATGGCAAAAATGAAAAAAAAATAAAAAATTCTATTTTTAGTTTTAAAAGCGGGTAACAGTAACTTATTTTTACCTTTTTGTTTTACCTTTGCTAAAAGTGGAGAGAAAAACCCCCAAATTGGTTGATCCTTCAAGCCGTGATTGCAGGCAGATCTGGAAACGATTTTTGATCCCATCAATTCTAGGTAAGAGATCTCCATCTCTCCTTTGTTTTCATGGTTGAAATTTTGGTTTGCATGCCAGTTTAAGCCATTTTTCAAGCAATTTAAACCAGGGAAAACACATGCCCTTGGGTCTCACAGGGGTCCCTTTGGGGAACTACGACAACCCAGGATGTCGCAATTCTCGAAAGAGGAAACTGTGACACTTCCGCAATTTATGTAAATGTGGGGTGCGATAGACGCAGAGCGTTCCCAAAAACTAAAAAATAGTGATTTTTGCTTGGAATTTTTTTTATGGGAAGTATCTAACCCTTCCTTTACTGGTCTTACACAGGAGCCTTGTGACCAACAAGATGTTGGAATGGAGAGAGAGAGAGCATGCAATGAAATACAATATTGCAACCCGTGATCCAAACACAATGCTTGCCCTCCAAGAGTGTGGGTTGGCAAAGTTCTTCTTAACTCCTGGAATGAGGGCCCAAGTTCCATTATTGGAACACTTGATGAGAATGTGGGATGCACAAGATCTCCATTTTCAAGTGGTAGTCCACATTCTTACTTTGTAAGTGGAAGATATCTACTTATTAAATGGGCTCTTAAGGTGAGGGGCCCATGTTTCCATCTATGAATCTAAAGGAGGTGGGGAAAACACTGACTGGCTCATTCAACAATATTGCAGTAATGGGACCGGTAAGGTTAGTGGAAATATTCCTATCAAGAATGTTATAGATATTTTGCTGAGGACAATTTTGTTCACTATTGCTCGGATTGTTGGGAGCATAGCTCCGCATCTAGAAACCAACGCTCATATGCAATATGCATTAGAGTGTATGAAACCTACCATCTTCAACTGGAGTGAAGGCCTCCTGACAAACATGAAGGATAAACTGACCAAGTGCAAGACATGTTTCCTGAAACAATTTGGCTATGGTTCTATTTTGGTGTCCTTTTTCCTAAAGAGAGTACCTCTTCTACACCCACATGGCATGGATATGGACAATCCGGATCCATGGGAGCCTCGAATGAGGAGGTGGGTTGGCTTGATGGCCTACCATGGTGGTGGGCCCATCATCTCATATAGACTAGCCTTCTTCAAATGTTTGTTGCAGCAACTAATCATGATCGAGGACTATGCTTATGCAGGGACCAATTTCCGAGGATATCCCAATTCAATGCTTCCAGAAGGAGCACAATGGAATGACCTAGGTAAAAAGGAATTTTCTTGTTTTCTCTTTTTATGTATTTTTTTGAAATATTTCAATTTTTTGTTGTTGTATAGAGACACTAATCGAAACTATTTGCATGCAGATGTTGGGAAAACGAGGTCAGCTGTGTCCTCACCTATCTAGAGGAGAGGCGAACATGGAGCAATAGTTGCTCAATATCACGAAGCAATGAAGGAACTCGAGGAGATTGAGCATAACCTCAAGGGGCTTACTTTGGACATTCCTAATATAGCGGTGGATGAGCTACCACAATGCTACCAGCATCACACAGTTGGAGTCTCTGGACTTATTGGTCGTCTGCTTCGACGGGTGGCTCGGGCTATCATATGCTATCACGAGCATCGTGTTTAACTTTTTGTACTATCTACATGTAGCGATATATGAAATCCATGGGCTTCAATTTTGTCTAAATAATTTTTGTGAAAACGTTTTGCCACACTTAATATAAAGTGATTTCTAGTGGCTTATGTAAGTTTTTGGAACTATGATGTGACACTTTTGCTATGATATATACATGGATCCTATTTCGCCTATTTTAATCCCTAAATGTGTTTATCATATGTTTGTGCTTTTAGATTAACTTCATGGTGAAATGTTTCATGTATGCGCTAGATGCCGATTTAACATGTAATTAACTAAGGAATCAACAATTGTGTTAAAATGTCTTGGAACATGTTGATATTGAATAAAATCAAATGACCTTTCCAAGAGGCGTACTCTTCGATAAAGGTGAAGTAGATCTCGATCGCAAATGGAATAAACACGGTTAAGTTGCGACACCATGAGTTGGGAGTCAAGGTATATTATTATATGGCATATGCCAAAGGAGAAAGCTTCGGTCAATAGTCCTATCATGACATGGTATTCAACAATGTTGTTAGTAATTGGACATAATCAAATTCCACCTGAACTCGCTAGCTCATCGGCAGGGGAATAAACCACCCAAGCTGCAGAAGCTAAGTTCTGGGTGTGTCGACTAGCACCATCAGTGAATCTGTAATACACCAACATCAGCGCATCAAAGCACAAGTCGGGAGAAGTAGTCATGGGTGAAATAAGATCATCTCACGCAAAAGAATAAGAAAACTCACACCACACCAAATAGGATCATCATACAAAGTACACATGCAAGATGACCCTAGGAACAACAATTTTTAAGGTAGAGCCCATTTCGAGGCTCTCCCAAAGGTTCTCCATCAAAATCAACCAACTCGTAGGCTCCCTTTTCCAAGAACGTTTAACGAGGTAGGGGCCATACCACATATACTTGAACTTTCTTGCCCCTAGTTTATCATGCTTTTGGTGATAAGTCAAAACTAGGTCACCTTCATTAAAGATGTGAGGCTGAACGGATTTATCGTATTGATCCTTGATGCGTTTCTTATGTGACTCATTGGCAAGAGTGGCATCACGATGGGTCTCGTCCATTTTGGTCAAATATAGAAAACGTTCATCTTCCAAGGTGGTGTTTGGCAAGAGTTCGACGACTAGTTTGAGCGATGGGATATCACACTCAATAGGTAACATGACTTCTAGACCATACACCAATTGGAATGGTGTGAATCCGGTTGCGGTTTTATTGAAGCTCTATAAGCCTAAAGAGATGAAAAAAACATCAAATTCTAGTTGGATTTATGTGTCCCCACCATGCATTGAATCATGGTTTTCAAGACCTTATTAATGGCCTCTACTTGTCCATTTGCTTGGGGATAATAAGGGCATGAATTTTCATGATGAAAGCCTTACTTGGCACTTAATTTCAGCCATAATTCAATTCCTAAAATGGGAACTGTGATCAGTGACAATGGCTTGAGGAACTCCAAACCTAGGGATAATGTGATTACAAACAAAAAGTGCAGTGGTCTCACCGTTGTCATCATATTAATCTACCAATAACTGATCCAGGATAGTAGCTTTTATTAATCTACACCTCCTCCTCCACTCATGGATGTGATCAAATATGTGAGTAGAGGTGGATTGTCATAGCGAAGCTAAAAGTTCTGTCCTAGTTTCATAACGAATTGGTAATTGGAAATGAGAGAGGAAGGCCATCGCAAGGGAGTTGAAATCACTAAAAGAATAACATGGTAGTTCAATATACCACTTTGTGGTAGTTCCAATATGGGTCCTTTGAAATAACCTCAAATGGATGGAATCATCCATAAGAGAGTTCGAGGAACACCACAAATGATAAGTCATTACATGGTTATTAGGGTCTTCACCAATTTTGCGATCAAACTTGGGAATATCGAATGGCAGTTTGGTGGGTATGGAGGGCCAAAGCAGGTTATGTTGAATGGGATCGTTAGTCAAATGTGACAGATATGGCGGATTCAAGGTGGCCAGAAATGGTAACTGCTGGTTTGGATGCAGATATTGGTAATACTAATGAGGCATTGGTACTCCAGTATGACTGTAAGTTGGTCCTCCCATTAACTAGGGCTAAGGGGTTTGGGGTGGCATACCCATGTATTGATATTGAGGGGGTTGGGATTTCATGGGGTTAATTTGTTGATAAACATGATCCCTTGTGTGGGAGGACCCATTGAATTAGGTCTCCCCCAAGGAACATTTGTAGCTCCCGGGTAAGGAAATCCGGTATGGAGAGGTGTGGGACCAACTGCTGAAGGGATGGGTTGGTAACTGGATGGTCCCTAAACCGAGTAAATTTTCCTATTGGGTACTTGCCTAGAATTTGAGGGTTTCCCCAGTCGAAACTTGGCCTTTGCTAAAGGGTAAAGAAATATTTGGCATTGAAGGTGCACCCATACTACCCATGTGAGTGGGGTTCGGGTTGACAAAACCACTAGATATGAATGGATTGTTCGTTGCTTGATTAGACCAGGGGATTAATGAATGACCAAGTATTTCATGTAGTAGTAATCCAGTCATTATCCTAGCAATAATACGTGAAGATGGTCGCGGTGGGACAAGTGGTTGAGTCGTGATTGTGTTTTCTAAAGGAAAAGTGAATGCCTAAAGTATGGCGTGATCAATGACGGAAGTGGATGGAAAGGAAACTCCTTGGAATTCATGTGAGGGTCCATGGAAATCCATTCCTAAAGTTCTCCTATAATATGTTTCTGGTCAACATGAGGGAGTAACGGGTACAAAGGTTGTAGATGGTAACTGAACAATCGATCGGTAAAAGCCTTCTGTCAACTGAATACTTGTGGATGGAGGAATCATGACTCGTTTATAGTTTCAACCAACCCCTTGGGTTGGCTTCGTTCAGGAGTAACGCTTCCTTGAATCGAAAGGACTTATTCGTGTATATTTCCCTCGTTGGAGAGGTCAGGTGAGCCCAACCATGGTTGTTCGTTATCCTCTAGTCCCAGATATTTGGGTCCCAACCCTTGCATTCTACGCGATCTTCTCAAATCGTGATCTGTCAGGATGTCAACGACGCAACTATACTTCTCACGAAAAGCTCTAAAATCCTAATGCAACTGAGTGTGCAGAAGGAGAACTATAAAAAAGAGGCACACGAGCCAAAAAGCAAGCTCTAAAACCTATTGCGACCATGTGTCGTAATAAGTGAGCTACAACAAAAAGGCCAGAAATCTAACGAGCAACACTACGTTAAAAAATAAAAATGACCCTCTAAAACTGCAAGGTATAATAACAAGTAGCCACCTAACTAAGACTTGGAAACATCAACAAATCGTATCCTTTGTAGGGTGATGAAATCCATAGTCAGGAAATACGAAATGAGAGATCACTTTGGCCAAAAGATATCCCTCTACCAAAAGGGATCTCGGGTAAAAGATCCCTAGAAGAATGGAAACTAGTATACCTCGTTCATGGTACATCCATAAAGGTGCCCGCAGCTTCAATCCTTGGACCGTTGCACTACCAGTATGGAGGCCAGTAAGTAACAATGAGGAAAACGAGTAGGTTTCCTTCGGTACAAAGTGGAGGGTAGTATTCCAATCAGAATTCTGGAACCGGTCTATCCACTTGCCCTCCAAAGGAGAGCCACCCTGACAAATTAGTCTCAACCATGCCAAAAAGTACTAGAGTATTTCAGTTCCATATGAGGACCACTTCTATGTTTAATATGTAAAGTGACAAGGGGGAGTTATTTGGATGTCTATCCCCAATTTCCTACCTAAATACACAAGTATTTTAACTTCCTCAAGTGAGGTTAATGTGTGTTTAGTTAAGCATTAATTTTAGGGCTTGTTGTTACTCATAAGGTAATGGTAGTGAAACTGATGGAATGTAGACTCAACTCAAAACCATGCAATAATGAATGAGTATGCAAGTCTCTTATTTCTATGAACCTCTAACTATGCAAGAGAGAAATATCTTTTCCTTTTCAAAATGCAATGGAATATTTTTACTTTTCCTTTTGATAAATGATGAAAAATTCAAACTTTCCAAAGCATGCACCAAGCTAATTCTAAAGTGACAAAAAAGATCCTTTCGATTTTCACACCAAGACGCAAACTTCTAACTTGTTTCCTATCTTTTCAAACTTGAAAAATACACCTCTAAATTTTCGAAAAGAAAGACTCTAATGATACTTCCAAGCAAACAAAAGACAAATATAAAGCACTCAATGATCCTTTTATGACTCAAATGCATATAAAACTTGAGAAACCTTTTCTCCTTTATATGAATATAAGACCCAAAAATGATTTAGATCAAACTAATGCAAAAGAAGAATATTTATATTTAGTTTTCAAGTCTTTTCAATCTAGCAAAAGAGACTAAAGAGAAGGATTTCCTTTGAATCAACATGGAAGTAAAGAGAACAATCTACTTCTACAATCAATCAATAAGTAAAGAGGTAAAGAAAACAAAGAAACACCCAAGTAAACGAGACTCAAAAGATAAGGATGACCCAAACCCTTTTAAAGCCTACCAAATCAATCCAAACAAATCAATAGCCAAAAGTAGTGGAATCAATAGCCAAAAGTAGTTCCAGAGTGAACAATCACTATAAAAAGTAGCAATAAAACCAAGAAAAAAACTAGCCAAAGCTCTAAGTAGAAAACCTTAGCAAAAATTCCAAATTTCACACAGTGTTGTAGTCTTCAAGCCAACACATCATGACGATCTCTAGTGTTGCAGGTATAACAAAGCCCAGTTGCGACAATGTCGCATTGTACTCAAAAAGGAAATTTCGATAGGCGAAAACATAGTTCTAAAAAGACAAGGATTTCAACACAACGCAGAAGATTTAGGGTTTGAGAGCCAATCTGGATCACCCAGTGAATCTAACAGTCAAATTCACACAGAAACAAGGAAAAAGAAACAAGATCTAGGAGGGAAAAAAGTTAAACAAATCCTATGTTCTTTCCTCAATGGAGTCTCCAATTTTGTTGACGGATAAGTCTGTAAGTCCAAACGCAAAATGACATCCCTAGTTTAGACAGTTTAAACTAGAACAAGGTGGACATGAACACACTTCTTTCTCTAAGTTATCAAAACATAAGTGCAATTGGACATGAGACTAACCTTTGTGATCTAAAGGTTATCCTCGCTTTAGTCTTCTATTTTCCACTCTGTTGTGATCTTGGTAAATCACATGTACAAGTGAAAAAGGATAAAAGAGAAGTGCAATTACAAAAAATTATGCATACAACCAAGGAAGAGTGCAACAAAAACCATGAACATGCTATTGTGGGAAAGAAAATGTATTTACTGTATTAATAAATGATAAAGAGAGAGATAAAACCAATAGCCTGGGCGTTGTAGGCTTCTTCCCAAGGGTACCTTTGCCTCAACTTGCTTTCCTTGCTCCAAAAGAATGACTATCAAGGAATGGCCACAACACTATGGAACTATCAGAATTTCTCTAGCATTTGGCTATCAAATCAAAATTCCACCCCTTCTCTTTGGGATTGGGCTTGTATTTATAACCTCAAATAGATAATAGGGAGATGAGAAGATAAAGGGAGAAAGATAGGAAAGGATCCCAAAGACTCAAGAATTCGGCTGAGATCCACCCAAATAGGAAAGGATGACCATCCATGAGGGCTTTGTTCTAATAGCTCCTCAAGCCTTCTCTTTTTCTCTTCGTACAAACAATGTCACACCCAGTATAAAGGAAACATGAGACAGTGTTGCAATTTGTAATGATGCAGGCCGCGCCAACAGAGATTGTCGTAGGTTGTCAAAGAGAAAGATGCGGCAACCTCTCAAACTGAGATTTTTAAGAGAAATTTCCTCATGAATCTCATCTTCCAAGCAGACTTTTGCATATTATTTGGGGATTATGGAAAGGGAAAAGGTACATTATCACTACTTACCTACTTTTTAGAGCATATACTTTGGAGCATGTCATAGATCATGGTGATTAAGTTGTTTATATAAACCATAGATGGTAAGGACTCTCCAAACATGGTTGGAATAAGTGTAGCGTTATAAGTTGAATAAGTGACGAGGATTAAGTTATAGACTTGAATCCAACTAGTTGAAAAACCAAATCTTTCTTGATTTAAGTTGCCCCCTTTCTCCTTTTGAATTGGAGATTTCAAACAAATTGTTTTATTAAGTTAATCAAAGATATATAAAAAAAATGTAAAATACTATTTTAAACTTGAAGTACGAGTTACAGTTATGATTATATTGAAGTAACTGAGTTTAGTGTAATTTTCTTGTTTTATGATCTTCAAAATACTTAACTGAGTCAAGATTATTTTATGATCTTCAAAATACTTAACTGAGTCAAGATTATTTTATGATCTTCAAAATACTTAACTGAGTCAAGATTACCTCCAACATTAAGGTCTTATTACATCGAGAAAAGCAAAGTGCATTTTACAACACAATATATACTAAAAGCCTAACCTAATATTACTCTAATAAACTAAAATAAATTAGAATTTAGATTTCATAACGAATTACCAAAAAACTACTTTTATATGTATGTGTGAGAGAGAATATGCACCATTTAATTTTTGAAATTGTAAATATACATTGTTGAAATTGTATAATATAGTGTGAAGAAGGTTGAATCCATTTTTACAATAAAAAATACAATTTGAATGAGATGATTTCAAACATAGACGTTAAAAATCCAAAACTCAGAACGTTTAACCAACTCCCAAAAAATTTACAACAAAGTACCAAACAATTTGTAGCTTCGTGTTTTCGATCCTGTAAATGCTTTCCTCGATCGTTCATGACCTGAACAACCGTTATCGATTGAGTTGCAATGGAGAGGAAGAACCCGCACATGGAAACAAGTCCGGTGCTTCAGGGGAATTAGATCATAGAAAGCGTCGGCTGTTAATTAATTTTCGGAATACATATCTGAATCTTTTCAATAAAATGATGGTTAAACCATTTAAAAGGTGACTGCTGGGACTCGAGACCAGGTCTTCCTGGACAAACCCAGTAATTCATAACCATAGCCATTGAATGATACGTCGCCATGTGTTTTGAGGCCAAGCAAAATGGTAAACGAAACAAATGTTCATTTCATTTTTTTTGCTGTCGCATTAAGTATAGTATTACTATTTTGCCAAATGTAACGCAAGCGGCCCGTCTAGCTCAGTTGGTAGAGCGCAAGGCTCTTAACCTTGTGGTCGTGGGTTCGAGCCCCACGGTGGGCGCATTCGATTTTTCTCTTTTGTTGTTAAATGAGCATTTTGATTCGTACAATCAAACGCATTTTATGTTTCTCGTGTCGTTAAGGTTAACCATTTTATGTTTATGTTTCTCGTGTCGTTAAGGTTAACCATTTTATGTCAAATGAGCATTATGATTCTTCCGATCAAAAAATTTAAATCTCTGATGTTCTAGTCTTCAAAATAAATCAAATGAGGTTAAGCATTTTATGTTTAGACGAATGAGCATTGGAAGAAAATGAGCATTTTGATTCGTACAATCAAACGCATTTTATGTTTCTTGTGTCGTAAGGTTAACCATTTTATGTTTATGTTTCTCGTGTCGTTAAGGTTAAGCATTTTATGTCAAATGAGCATTATGATTCTTCCGATCAAAAAATTTAAATCTCTGATGTTCTCGTCTTCAAAATAAATCAAATAAGGTTAAGCATTTTATGTTTAGACGAATGAGCATTGGAAGAACAAATGAGCATTGAGATTCTTCCAATCAAATGCATTTTATGTTTCTTGTGTCATTAAGGTTAAGCATTTTATGTCAAATGAGCGTTATGATTCTTCCGATCAAAAAATTTAAATATATGATGTTCTTGCCTTCAAAATAAATCAAATAAGGTTAAGCATTTTATGTTTCTCGTCTAATAAGGTTAAACATTTTATGTTTCTCATCTAATAAGGGTAAGCATTTTATGTTTCTCGTCTAATGAGGGTAAGCATTTTATGTTTATGTTTCTCGTGTCGTTAAGGTTAAGCATTTTATGTCAAATGAGCATTATGATTCTTCCGATCAAAAAATTTAAATATTTGATGTTCTCGTCTTCAAAATAAATCAAATAAGGTTAAGCATTTTATGTTTAGACGAATGAGCATTGGAAGAACAAATGAGCATTGAGATTCTTCCAATCAAATGCATTTTATGTTTCTTGTGTCGTTAAGGTTAAGCATTTTATGTCAAATGAGCATTATGATTCTTCCGATCAAAAATTTTAAATATATGATGTTCTCGCCTTCAAAATAAATCAAATAAGGTTAAGCATTTTATGTTTATCGTCTAATGAGGGTAAGCATTTTATGTTTCTCGTCTAATGAGGGTAAGCATTTTATGTTTCTCGTGATGTTCTCGTCTTCAAAATAAATCAAATAAGGTTAAGCATTTTATGTTTCTCGTCTTAAAAATAAGGTTCAAGTTAAGCATTTTATGTCAAATGAGCATTTAGTTTTTTCTAATCAAATAAGGTTAAACATTTGATGTTCTCGTCTTCAAATTAAGGCTAAATATTTGATGTTCTTGTCTTCAAAATAAGGTTAAGGTTAAGCATTTTATGTCAAATGAGCATTCCGATACTTCCAATCAAAGTTCTTGTCTTCAAAATAAATCAAATAAGGTTAAGCATTTTATGTTCCTTGTCTTAAAAATAAGGTAAAGCTTAAGCATTTTATGTTTCTCGTCGTTAAGGTTAAGCATTTTATGTCAAATGAGCATTATGATTCTTTAGATCAAAAAATTTAAATATATGATGTTCTCGTCTTCAAAATAAATCAAAATAAGGTTAAGCATTTTATGTTTCTCGTCTAATAAGGGTAAGCATTTTATGTTTCTCGTCTTAAAAATAAGGTTCAGGTTAAGCATTTTATGTCAAATGAGCATTATGTTTTTTCTAATCAAATAAGGTTAAACATTGTGTTCTCGTCTTCAAAATAAGATTAAAGTGAAGCATTTTATGTCAAATGACCATTCTGATACTTCCAATCAAAGTTCTTGTCTTCAAAATAAATCAAATAAGGTTAAGCATTTTATGTTCCTTATCTTAAAAATAAGGTAAAGCTTAAGCATTTTATGTTCCTCGTCTTAAAAATAAGGTAAAGGTTAAGCATTTTATGTCAAATGAACATTTTGATTATTCCAATCAAATAAGGTTAAACATTTGATGTTGTCATCCTCAAAATAAAGTTAAGCATTTTAAACATGATTCAAATTTATTTTTGTTTTCACAATCAAATATAAGGTTAAACATTTTATGTTTCTTTTTCATAAAATTAAAGTCAAGCATTTTATGATGCAAAAGATTATTGTTTAATAGATATATAGTTGTAAACGAATATTTAATCATATTAGATTTATTATTAATATATTTTAGCCTCGTATAATATTTTATAATAATAATAAAAATAATCTATTTTTAAGACTAGGAATAATCTTTAATTGCTAAAGTCTATTGAGGTGTATATATTCTACTCCTCCGGATTTGAATCTATGACCTCCTAAAAAGAAACACATGTTCTTAACCGTAAGGCCCACACACGCTATACATTATAGACATGGGGCGAATACCACAATCTCTCCTCAATACTAGAATGCATAATGCACCTTGAAGTTAAGCATTTTATGATTCAAAATGGTTATTGTTTAATAGATATATATAGTTGTGAATGAGTACTTAACCATATTAGATTTAGTAATAATATATTTTTAAGTTTGTATAATATTTTATATTCAATTGATATATCGTCAACCATATGCTATAGACATGGGACAAATGTCACAATCTTCTCAATATTAAAATGTATAATGCACTTTTTTTTTCAATTGATTCTTTTTTTCTTGATATTCATAAGGGTGAATCAAAGAAACTTACAGTATATCCTATCCCTTGGATAGTGTCTATGCATTCAGTTGTGACTATCATAACATTAAATCATAATATATCCAATATATATCTATAATTATGTGCTCTTCAGTATACTCAAGGAGTTTACAAATATTTCAATATAAGGCTTTATGTCCTTTGTTTTGAAAACATTAATAATTCTTTTTACCCAAGTATGTCCAAAATACAGTATGCAATAACATAATATCTACCCAAAAAGTTAATAAATATGATAGGGTCCACACTCCCTTGGCCTCTGCTAAGAAAAGTAAGTAACCTGCAGTGTACATTCCGTCAAAAGTAGACCTTTCTTGGATAATCTGTCATCCCTTTGATTAAAGGTTCGAGATACATGCTTTATATTAATATTGTCAAATTGAACCAAAAGTGTGATAATTCTCCTTTTCCAATGTTCCAAGGAGGCCACGCAAAGTGTTCTCTCATCAAAAACCCAATGTATAATGCACTTTATTTCTATTTTATTATTTGTTTTGTAATAAAAATGATTTTTCAATAAAACTAAGTATTTCATTATTAGTCCCTGCGTAGCAGGGATTATAGTGATCGGTTGGTCATCTAATTCAGTTGACTTTATATTAACAGCTCACTTTGTATTAAATTTTTACAAAGTTATACAAAGATTATAAAAATTATATATTAAATATGATTTTTTGAAAATTAAAAGAACTTTATAAAATTATTGAAATTTGAAATTGCTTTTTTTTATCATTGGTTAATAAGATTGATTTGACAATATACCCCTGGTGTGAGGGGAATTGTCAGATATTAAAAATAATTTAAAATTAAATTAAATTTAAAATTTAGAAAAATGCCACTTGGATCTCTATCATAAATGGATTTATAACATGTCTCAGTAACATTTATTAGACTGTGCTACAGCTGGCTCCTGGCTCCATCCATGCTTGTTGTAGCATTATGTGAGATTCACGCCTCCGTAACATTTATTAGACCGTGCTAGTTCCAACTATGCTTGGAGTAGCATTTAGCATTTATGTAATGTGAGATTCATGCCTCCGTAACATTTATTAGACCGTGCTAGCTCCAACTATGTTTGGAGTAGCATTTATGTAATGTGATATTCTCCGTAGCATTTATTAGACCGTGCTACAGCTGGCTCCATATCTAACCTTCATTTCATTTCTTCATTCGATGACATAATACATTTTGGAAACATGTACTTTCTTCATTCAATGATATTAATATCTAACATTCCTTTCTTCTTTCAATGATATTAATACATTTTGTAAATGTGGACGACTTATTTAACAACATGATCCTTGAACCTAAGCTATGGTTTATGCTTCACTAATGAAAGCTTACCATGGAAAATAAATTAAGATTACACTATAAATATGTCGAAGTTGAGCCCCTCCTACAACGTTTTTCTATGAAGATTTCACAAATCACAAAATATTGCAATGGCATCCTTCGTCTGTAGACCACAACTTTAAGTTAATGCAATCACAGATCACGAAATATTGCAATGGCATCCTTCGTCTGTAGACCACGACTTTAAGTTAATGCAATCACAGATCACGAAATATTGCAATGGCATCCTCTGTCTGTAGACCACAACTTTAAGCCTTAAAGCAATGGAAAACGGGAGAAATTAAATCCACACTTTCAAAAGAAGTAGCATGGCGAGGTTAAATTTGGATGATTGGTTTGCAGAAGATGGGATTGCTGGGTGCAACAAAGCAAGCTTTTCAGAGCCAAAACATTCAAGGTACACCTTTTATTTCCAGGTAGCCAAAACATTTTTCAGCATGGAATGGAATTACAGAAAGAGATTGATCACTAGAAGTGCTGGTCATTACCATAATCTTGACATGGATGCTAGTATCAATAAAATGTTCAGGTGAGTGAACTTAAACTTAATAAAATGTTTAGGCGACTTACTGAAAAAGTCTGTAAATGTGGGCAATATGTTCATTTGGAAGACAACAAATAAGCAGTTAGCTAATATAAAGATATCGTTTGTTCTCCCTTCTGCGTTGAGTACATCCGTTATTCTTTCCTAAGACGACAGGTTGGGGGTACTTGCAACCAGCTTTAGATGAATGGGTGCAACTGACTCTGCCGCATAAACTATAATTGGAAATGGAATGGAGACTACATATTTCACATTTAACTCTGGGGCTATCGGGAGACCTTAAGGATTGGGACTAAAAGCATATTGGAAAAAAGAACCTGCACTAACCACCGCCACCTCCTG
The DNA here is from genome assembly GCA_027924585.1 of Larix kaempferi. Lineage (NCBI taxonomy): Eukaryota > Viridiplantae > Streptophyta > Pinopsida > Pinales > Pinaceae > Larix > Larix kaempferi. Next base: position 1,568,054 of record BSBM01000240.1, on the reverse strand, counting down.
TGTCTAGGTAAATGACTAGCCTTGGAATATAGCCAGTGGAATTTTATCCGGCCGGGAAGCAACGTAGAGATGCGAGTCTAAGTTTGTAGAGATGTTGTTGCTGTATCCGGGCCATAGATAAATTGAAATTTATAATAATTTTAAGCACATGTAGTATAGATGTAATTATACAAGTTTAATGGCTAACCTGAATGCAGTAGGGCACGACCACACCCTGTTGGCTTCTTCAACACAATCTTCCACCGTTCTCTTTTTCTCTTGTTTGAAGTCTCCTGCTTAATGTTTCTTGTTCAACATCATCCTAGCCTAGCCTTCCGAGCTCTTCTCCTGCAAAAAGAAGACATTTACCTTCAGGGTTTTAAACTTATTTTACTTGGACCTCTAGGTGAGAATGTATGAACCTTTAGATATTAAGGCTGCAGAGAATTAGACGACTATTGCAATTGCCATGCATATCTCATCTAAGAGGATCAAGATGTGGATATTTTGCATGTCTTGACTGAAATAAAATTTCCACGCATATCATATCTTACGTAAGAGAATTGAGATGTGGATAACTTGCATGGCTGGAATGAAATTCAATTGCACAGGTATTTTTTAATTTGAAAAGGAACAGACATTAATCTAGGTAGGGGTGAATAAGCGTTGCTTTACATAACATGCAGCGCCATATAACAGTGTGGGAGCGTAGCGTAGGACACTTGTAAATAGAAATTTCACTTGGTTACTTGCGGATTTGGATCCCTATTGTTTTGTTGTTGCCCGACATATTTGTTCTTCTATTAGGCTACTAACATGCATTGTGAAAGGGCCTCTCTGAAACCAAGAGAGCATATGTAGATTAAGAACCCATTGATTCATTAGTTTGAAATCAAGATGGAAATACAAAGCTAGTTCCGTACACAAATAGAAGGGAATGAAGGGGTGAAGCTCACCAGTTTCCAAAGCATTTGGAAAAATGAGTCAGGTTTCTCGGATCCATTTCAGTCTGCCTCGACAAACTTTAGATATGGATTCCACCCAGAATGGGTGATAGAGTCAATAATATACAAAGAACATCCTTAAGTTCCATTACATTATATAACTGTATATATTTTTCTGACGGTCACCTACCCCAAAATAACCAGTCAATTACCACATAAAAACAATGCTAGACAGTATTCAACTGAACTCCAATCGTCGAGGCTTTTACACCACAACCTTCTCTATATCAACTTTCATAGTTCCATGGCCATTCCTTGCTCACAATGGCTAAGGAACCCATTTAACTGTTCCAACACAGCTTGAGGCAGAGCTACATCTTCCATCATAGCCTGAGGCAGAAGTCATTTAGATGTTACAACACATCCTGAAACAAAGCTACATCTCCCCCCTGCTTCCCCCATAAAAGCATATCCAAAACCCTTGCAATGTGCACATGAAGAATAATTCACGAAAATCCTTTGAAAACGACCTCACCTCCTATATTTGAAAGACCAAAACTGTGTAAAAAAGCTTAGCTCCTACTTTAAAAGTCTCTGGATTGATATTTTCAGGATCAAGAAACATGTAATATTGGTAGAATTGCATCTGTTAACAATGTGGATGTTGTTGCAGAGCTCTCAGGGGTTGTTCTCGATCTTTCCTTCCATTATTTCTTGCTTACCTACTGACAGCACATAGCGTCGAATATGAAAAATCATGTAATGTTGTATGTATTGGAACCTTGCAAGTGGCAGCAAGCTCGACCGTGGAAGTAAGTGAAACTTTCTCTTTCAGCACGTAGCGTTGAATATGAAAAATCATGTAATGTTGTATGCATTGGAATCTTGCAAGTGGCAGCAAGCTCGACCATGGAAGTAAGTGAAACTTTCTCTTTCATGATCATAAATTTCTCCTCCACCCTTTACATAAAATACTTCATTTCAAGACCCACTACAAGGATGTAATGTCCCCATTCAAATAAGTGCATAGTAAGACAATCCCATCAATCCTACTAGTTTCCTAGGTTGGATGGGCACATGTGGGATGGTAATAAGGAAGCTAATAAATGATATTTAGACATTAGAGGGGTTCAAGCATTTAATAAATATGGTGAATAAATAAATTCAAGATAAATTCTAAGTGGCAAGTGGTTTTGGAGACATATGGAGTTGGTGGGACCCACACTAGCTTGATTTTTCATAATACATGGTATCTCTCTTTTGCAAATTCGAATTAATGGGAATGTGAACACTCTTGGGTGAGTTGGTAAGTCATAACACATGTCATTGAGCATCTTAGGTTGAATTGGGAAGGATTGGTAACCTCCATGGAAGATAAAGAGTCAAAGTGGAAGTTTGTGGACACTTCGGCTAGATTCCTTAGCCCCTATGACACCAATGATGGAGCATCTATGACAACTATGACAAATTGAAGACCTGACCTCTGACATCTGACCACTATGACATGCCAACACCAAAAATAGGCTCAAGGAAGGTGAATTTGGGAGTTGGAGAAGCCAAAGAGACTCAAAATCGAATTTGGGAGAAGATGGAAGGTTGGAACTAGGAGACAAGTGGCAAATGTGGAATATTTCCTAAATGGAAATCTAATGAGTCTATTGAGAGGATTTCGACCCTTAGAAGGATAATTTTGGTTATAAAATGTAGAAATGAAGAATGAGAATGGCTTTTGATGATTTGAGAAAAATTGCATTTGTGAAGAGAGAGCTAGTGGATGACTAGTTTCTTGCCTTAGCCAATTTCGAGGGTGAAAGATTCCCATCCAAGTTGGTGTTTGGAGAGGCCACTCAGGTTCTTCATGGTGCTTTAATGGAGTTTGTATTTGCAGGTAGCATCTACAGGAAGTTTCATGGTTTGGTTTAGTGCAGCACTTTCTCTCCATCATTTCCAGTTTTGAAGGCATATTCATGCTCCTTGAGGGAGGGCGTTTTTGGTGAGCACTTGTGCTTCTTGAGAGAGCTTATCATTATATATTTCTGATTGTAATAGCTTCATATCCTCTATTATTAATATTCAGAAAGTCTCAGGTCGAAATACCCACTGGTTGTATGCAAAACTATTGATTAATGAGCAAACAATGTCCATTTCCCCAATGCATTGATGTATGACACTATAATGTTGATTATTTCGAATGGATGGATGATTCTCTGATATATTTGTGATCAATATACTACCATGGATGTCTTATACAAGTTTCATGTACTGTACTTGAGCATTTGAAGCATTTTTACTCAATTTAGTTGTATTGGGAGGTGAAATAGTGCCATTTCCCCAAGGGTCGAATTAGGGGTTTTTGCTGTTGAACGTGAGAGAGTTAGAACAGTAGTAAAAATCAATTAATGGTTCATATGAGACCTTAATCACATACTTAACACATTATATGTCTCTGTTCATAAATTTGTGGGATTTTGGAGGCATTTGGATGGCCATTTGCAGTGTTACCCGGGGGGGATTTGATGCACAAATTACTAGTCAAAATTACCTATATTGATCAGAATACAAATCAAGTTTGAAGCAGTATTTGGAGGGCCATAAAACATCCCTGAACCTGATATTCAAGTCTAAATACCATTCATACACTCCTACAAAAGATTTGGGAGCATTTGGGTTGATTTGGAGGTCAAAACAGTTAAACTAGTCAAAGGTCGAAATTGGGGAAAAAGTGGAAAAATTGGCATTTTAATAGAATTTTGAAAAAGGGTCATTACAAAGGATTCGTGATAATTTTAATACTTTATACATTTATTTACCTTGTTAAAATTATAGCAAAGCAGCTAGTCCCTGCCTTGAGATATGGCTATGTACTTACAAAAGATTTAATATTTTTGATATTATTCTTATTGTCAATCATTCTTAAGAAAAACTTTTGTTGAAAGCATAACCTTTAGAATGTTTTTTTTATGTTTTATGTTGTTTATATTTTCTAAAAAATAATTTGATGACCTAACATATAAACCAATATCATCCCATGCCAACAATAAGAAAATGAAAATGATAATTTGTAATATTTTTTCATGATGACAATGACAATAATAATTTGTATTAATTTTTCATGATGACAATGACAATAATAATTTGTAATAATTTTTATGATGATAACAAAAAATAAAAATGACAATAATAAAAATGATAATTATGACAATGATGATGACAATGGAAGTATATGGGTCTCCCTCTCCTCCAGAATTCAAACTAGAAACCTAAACAAAACACTAAATCTCTACCACATTTGTATATTGTTTGTTATTTTATATCGTTTGTTAATAATTTTTATAAACATGTTTTAATGAATTACATCAATACTCAATTTAATATTAGTGTTAGTGAGTGACTAAACTTCATTAATGAGATATTTGATAAGAGAGATGAAAAAAGTAAAAAATGATTGAAGCAACTATAAAAGAAAATAAATAAGTACATCAAAGCTTGACTTGAAAAGGATTTGGAGAAAGGTGATGAAAATAGATACAAAGATATAAGACTGAATTCAAGTATACTCACACATTGAATATTGATAAGAGTGGAATCTCTTAACATTCAAGGTTAAGAAAATGAGAGCAATTATAAACAGTAGTGACCTTGTTCTATTAGAAATACTTAATTGTTGGATAAAAAAGAGATTTGATGCCTAATACTCCTTTGTTCGGGACATGTTTTTAAAGCCAAGTATATGTCAACCTAACCATAAATGTCCTATTATACATTAAGTCTTTTTGCCTAAACAAGAATATATTAACTAGTTGTGATCATGTAGTAGATATATGCCTTGGATTTATTTGAGAAATGAATGACAAATACTGAATTGAAAGACAATTTTATTTGAAAAAATAAATCATGACAAAACTATGAATTTTTTACATAGACCTATTATAAACTAAGCACTCATAACATTTTGAATTTTGATATGGTATTAGTAAAGTAACTAAAATATTTAGAAAAAAATTATTCACAAGCTTCTTCATGAAGCCTACATGCAAAGAGGGGGGATTGGACATATAGAATGTTAGAAAGCATAAAAATCTAAAGGTTAACTTCATACCAAATGAAAATTGTTACTAAATGAAAGACCTTTTGATAACGATCTAATTAATATTCCAGAGGAATTTAAATCTCAAACTAGTTGATAGATAATTAGGTAATACTCTAGGTTTTCACTAGCATTGTATATAGATTGCTCTTCACTTGTGTTTGTACTAGTTGGACGTTCATACAAATGTGTCTAAGCTTGCTTGTTTATTCATAACATTTGTTTAATCTAAATATGTTTTTAAAATTTTATTTAATACTTTGTCAAAAAGTCTATTTTTATTCTCAAAATATATAGTTAGAAATTAACAATTTCAATTGATTTCTAGATTACAATGACAATTAGAGATTGAGAAACAATTAATTCTACCTTCTTCTGCAATTCCATATTAGTTGTTTTTGTTTTTTTTTCCATATAATTTTTATTATTTAAAATTTTCAAAACTATATCAAATTTCTTTTAACTTAATCTAGAGCAGGGACTAGCTGCTGTGTAGCTATTTTACTTGTTAACCCTTGTTTCTTTTATCTTGTGCACATAAGAAATTTTTTAATAGTCTTAGACTGCGCTGTGTAACTATAAATATCTTTTAATTCTAGTGTTAAAGATCTTGTAGTAAAATAGCTCTAAAGATATTGTGGTCCTCGTGGTTCACTTTATATGGTATTAGAGATTTTGTAATCCCATAGCATGCACAAATACAAACGATCAATAACATTAAATACAATTCATTTTGAATGTTTTTTTTCAAAAAAAGCCATAAATTCAATTTGAGATAAAAAAAAAGAGATTCAAAATTGTAGATATATTTAGTATTTAAGTATTATAAAGCTTAGCTTTTAAGATACTATAATTTAAAAAAACAAAGAAAGAAAACATAGTTTTTGATAAAAATTTCATGTCTAAGAAAATGTCACTTTATACTATTTATTCCATAATCTAGATCATGTCATTTTATACTATTTATTAATAGGGTTAATTTTGAATAAAATTAATTATTTCATTAATAAATGACATCAAATGTTTTGTGAATCAATCAATATAAGTTCATTTTAATTAGGATCTATTAAGCATAGAGAAGAGTCTAAAAAACAATTGAATTGCAAATTTTTTAAATAAGGTTATGTTAAATGAGCATTATGATTCTTCCGATCAAAAAATTTAAATATATGATGTTCTCGCCTTCAAAATAAATCAAATAAGGTTAAGATGTTTATCGTCTAATAAGGTTAAGCATTTTATGTTTCTCGTCTAATAAGGGTAAGCATTTTATGTTTCTCGTCTAATGAGGGTAAGCATTTTATGTTTCTCGTCTAATGAGGGTAAGCATTTTATGTTTCTCGTCTAATGAGGGTAAGCATTTTATGTTTCTCGTGATGTTCTCGTCTTCAAAATAAATCAAATAAGGTTAAGCATTTTATGTTTCTCGTCTTAAAAATAAGGTTCAAGTTAAGCATTTTATGTCAAATGAGCATTTAGTTTTTTCTAATCAAATAAGGTTAAACATTTGATGTTCTCGTCTTCAAATTAAGGCTAAACATTTGATGTTCTCGTCTTCAAAATAAGGTTAAGGTTAAGCATTTTATGTCAAATGAGAATTCCGATACTTCCAATCAAAGTTCTTGTCTTCAAAATAAATCAAATAAGGTTAAGCATTTTATGTTCCTTGTCTTAAAAATAAGGTAAAGCTTAAGCATTTTATGTTTCTCGTCGTTAAGGTTAAGCATTTTATGTCAAATGAGCATTATGATTCTTTCGATCAAAAAATTTAAATATATGATGTTCTCGTCTTCAAAATAAATCAAAATAAGGTTAAGCATTTTATGTTTCTCGTCTAATAAGGGTAAGCATTTTATGTTTCTCGTCTTAAAAATAAGGTTCAGGTTAAGCATTTTATGTCAAATGAGCATTATGTTTTTTCTAATCAAATAAGGTTAAACATTTGTGTTCTCGTCTTCAAAATAAGATTAAAGTTAAGCATTTTATGTCAAATGACCATTCTGATACTTCCAATCAAAGTTCTTGTCTTCAAAATAAATCAAATAAGGTTAAGCATTTTATGTTCCTTATCTTAAAAATAAGGTAAAGCTTAAGCATTTTATGTTCCTCGTCTTAAAAATAAGGTAAAGGTTAAGCATTTTATGTCAAATGAACATTTTGATTATTCCAATCAAATAAGGTTAAACATTTGATGTTGTCATCCTCAAAATAAAGTTAAGCATTTTAAACATGATTCAAATTTATTTTTGTTTTCACAATCAAATATAAGGTTAAACATTTTATGTTTCTTTTTCATAAAATTAAAGTCAAGCATTTTATGATGCAAAAGATTATTGTTTAATAGATATATAGTTGTAAACGAATATTTAATCATATTAGATTTATTATTAATATATTTTAGCCTCGTATAATATTTTATAATAATAATAAAAATAATCTATTTTTAAGACTAGGAATAATCTTTAATTGCTAAAGTCTATTGAGGTGTATATATTCTACTCCTCCGGATTTGAATCTATGACCTCCTAAAAAGAAACACATGTTCTTAACCGTAAGGCCCACACACGCTATACATTATAGACATGGGGCGAATACCACAATCTCTCCTCAATACTAGAATGCATAATGCACCTTGAAGTTAAGCATTTTATGATTCAAAATGGTTATTGTTTAATAGATATATATAGTTGTGAATGAGTACTTAACCATATTAGATTTAGTAATGATATATTTTTAAGTTTGTATAATATTTTATATTCAATTGATATATCGTCAACCATATGCTATAGACATGGGACAAATGTCACAATCTTCTCAATATTAAAATGTATAATGCACTTTTTTTTTCAATTGATTCTTTTTTTCTTGATATTCACAAGGATGAATCAAAGAAACTTACAGTATATCCTATCCCTTGGATAGTGTCTATGCATTCAGTTGTGACTATCATAACATTAAATCATAATATATCCAATATATATCTATAATTATGTGCTCTTCAGTATACTCAAGGAGTTTACAAATATTTCAATATAAGGATTTATGTCCTTTGTTTTGAAAACATAAATAATTATTTTTACCCAAGTATGTCCAAAATACAGTATGCAATAACATAATATCTACCCAAAAAAGTTAATAAATATGATAGGGTCCACACTCCCTTGGCCTCTGTTCAGAAAAGTAAGTAACCTGTAGTGTACATTCTGTCAAAAGTAGACCTTTCTTGGATAATCTGTCATCCCTTTGATTAAAGGTTCGAGATACATGCTTTATATTAATATCGTCAAATTGAACCAAAAATGTGATAATTCTCCTTTTCCAATGTTCTAAAGAGGCCACGCAAAGTGTTCTCTTATCAAAAACCCAATGTATAATGCACTTTATTTCTATTTTATTATTTGTTTTGTAATAAAAATGATTTTTCAATAAAACTAAGTATTTCATTATTAACTCTTGTTTCTTTTATCTTGTGAACATGAGAAATTTTTTAATAGTCTTAGACTTCGCTGTGTAGCTATAAATATCTTTTAATTCTAGTGTTAAAGATCTTGTAGTAAAATAGCTCTAAAGATATTGTGGTCCTCGTGGTTCACTTTATATGGTATTAGAGATTTTGTAATCCCATAGCATGCACAAATACAAATGATCAATAACATTAAATACAATTCATTTTGAATGTTTTTTTTCTAAAAAAAACCAGAAATTCAATTTGAGATAAAAAAAAAAGAGATTCAAATTTGTAGATATATTTAGTATTTAAGTATTATAAAGCTTAGCTTTTAAGATACTATAATTTAAAAAAACAAAGAAAGAAAACATAGTTTTTGATAAAAATTTCATGTCTAAGAAAATGTCACTTTATACTATTTATTCCATAATCTAGATCATGTCATTTTATACTATTTATTTCATAATAGGGCTAATTTTGAATAAAATTAATTATTTCATTAATAAATGACATCAAATGTTTTGTGAATCAATTAATATAATATAAGTTCATTTTAATTAGGATCTATTAAACATAGAGAAGAGTCTTAAAAACAATTGAATTGCAAATTTTTTTATACTATTAACTTGAGATATATTTAAAATATCCCAAGTTAAGATCCATAGTGTGCCATATATATATAGCACACCATGGATCTTAATTTGAGATCTTTTAAGCACAACGATATTTGTACCACATATATACATGTTCTCTCTCTCTCTCTCTCACACACACATATGGCACACCATGGATCTTAACTCGGGATCTTTTAAACACAAAGAGATTTACAACACATATATATGCATGTCATCACACAACTCATTGTAAATATTGTGGGCTGTGTAATAGTTGGGAATGATGTCAAACAAAATTGCTTAGGATCCCTCTTCTAACAATAGTTGATATGGTTAAGATTTATAGTGTTATTTTTATGGATATATAGATTTGTGAATTAGTATTATTTAGCCATATTAGATTTATTATTAATATATTTATATTTCCGTATAGTATTTTTATATTAGATTGATATATATCGATGTCAATGTTATGGACTTGGGACAAACATTACAATCTCTTCAATACCCGGTTCTAGTTCTAGAATGCAACTAACTTCTCTCAATGCACTAATATCTTATTCATTGTTTATTTCATAATGGAAACTCTTTTTCAACAAAACTAATTATTTCATTAATTAATTGAATTCTTATGAATGGAATATCACTCATGTTTCTTTTGCTTGTGTACATGAGAAAACTTTGGATGTTCTTGTACTTTTCTTTTTGTAGCTCTAAAGATCTTGTCATCCTCGTAATTCACATTGTGTGGCATTATAGATCTTTTAGTTCTAGAACACGTATAAATAAAAATTATCAATAACATTAAACACAATCCGTTTTGAATGTTTCCTTTTCCTTTGGAAAAAAATATTATTTCATTTTGACATAAAAAAAATTCAATATTGCAAATGTAAGTAAGAATCAACATTCAAGCCAGGGTTGGCAAGTGCGGGTGGGGGGGTCTCATTAACCCTGATGGAAGCAATAAGAACAAATACGCTTGGGGAATTGGATCAAGGACTAACAATGCAGCCGAATGGTTAGCCTTGATTAAAGGAATGGACATAGATAAAAACAACGACATCCGTAACCTCGTGGTTCTTGGAGATTCAATGATCATGATTAGAGAAGCCAGAGGTCTCTTAAAACACAGCCACAAGCCAATCTCCATGGTGCACCACTGTTTCATTCATTTGGCCAAAGCCTTTGACTCCCTCTCTTTCCTTCATATCCTAAGGGCAAACAATCAAAGGGCCGATTCCATGGCCAATTTGGGCTCAAGTTTAAATTGTGGACACATACTAGAGGATGGGCGTTTGAAGTTAGATGCATGGGTTCCCTAAAACCTTGGCATTCCCCCCTCCCTTCCACCCATGGCCATCCCATCGTGGCATTTATTTCTACAGTCCGCGGGTAGATCCGCTTGCATTTCCCAAGCCGACCTCACCCTGAACCGACGGCTTGCTCTGACAGAAGCCATGTGGCTCACATGCGAAAATTTATGGAAGACGAGGACTTTGGGTTATTTCATGCAAGTTGACGGAGGTTTGTGCACCCTACCTCTCACTGTGTCTGTGCTCCTCCCCTATCTTCGTGTTTCTTCAAGTAGCTCTCGACTAGTTCTGGTTCCCACCATGGATTGCAACAATGGCCCTCATGCTCAACACTGTCGTAAATGTGTGAAGAATCTTCAGGGGCAGCTTGGCGGGGCTTGCAACGGAGGACTGAAACGTTGTCTCATGGATATTTATCATGGAATTGATGGCTCAGAGCATCCTAGGGAAGGGGCGAAGAAAAACTGCACCTCTCAGTCTCAGAAAGAAGATTTGGGCAATGGAAATCGGTGGGTTCCCCTCTATTTTACTCATGGACATGGAAATCGAATGATGCAATTTCCGAGTGGTGGTCTAGCTTTGGGGAAAGGTGGTCGGCACTCAACCTTGGGTGACCACAATCTGAGCTTCGCTCAGCACAATCCTCGCAGCAGCTTTGTTGAAATGGGAGGCATGTCAGGAATGGGCTCTCCAATAGAGCAAGGCAGTCCCTCTCCGAAACTTCGGTCTCATCTGCAAGACTTGGACGCTTAGGTACGTTGGCTCAGAGGCGATATAATGGAAATGAAGAAAACAATCTCATAGCTTGGTACCTTCGTCCAAATCTCCAACTCCGAAGTGCATTCCTGCTCTGGTAAGACCAAAGACTGTTTCGAAAAACTGGTAAACAAATTGGATACATTTTACAGCTGTCTAAGAATTGTAGAGGCTAAAGTTGACTGTGTTAGGGTCAACAATGGGAACAGCCCATCGGTTATTCTGAACATAGATGATGACAATGCTGGCACTTTCACTGGAAGCAAAGGGAATTTGACTCGCAGCAAGCATGAAAATTAAGGAAGAATGCCTCTGTCAAGCTTTTGCTGATAAACTATATATTTGCTTATGTACTGTTTCTGTTGTTATCTTTTAGGGCAGTTTGTTTTTATCTATAGTTGTGCTTATTCGGCAAGTAAGTTTGAATGTAATAGCTCCAAAGCTTATTTTGAAATGTAGAGGCTAATACTCATTGAGTATGCTTTAGCAGCTCTGAGATTTTGGGAATAGCCTCCCCATACTGATGTAATTTCTCCATCTTTTTAATACAAAGCTTTTAGCTGTTTCTGTAAAAAAAAAAAGAATCAACATTCAAGCATTACAAAGTTTGGTCTTCAATAGACCTATCCCCTAATTCAAAAAAAAAAGTGAGGAAAGAAAATGTATCTTGTGATAAAAAATTGAGGTTTATATAGATACATCATGTCACTTTATACATTGATTCACTTAAAATAAAAAGTATATTAAAAAATGGAAATCGTTGATCAAATGTCCTTTGTTCCTTAAAAAAATAATAACAACAAAGTTTAAGATGAGATCTAGCATCGTAGACTTGTGCCCCAAGCAACCTCCAAACTTTCTTTGGAACGTGTATCCACCATAGTGTTCAATTTTACGAATGGATGATTGTATGCTATAATGGCAAATTATTACTTGATGATTGTATGATGTAGTGGTAAAAACCACTTCTATTCTTTTTAATTAATCAAATAAGGATGCCAATAACAAAATTTCCATCATTTATAAGCCCTAATCCCTTCATCCAAATGACGACTACCATTTAATCTTCCATACTTGCAAATTAGTGATATGATCTCCAATAGTTTTGAGTAGGAACTTTAGAGCCATAAGCTTTACAAGTCATTAGAACCCAAACTCAAGCATGCCCTTAATTTTATGAAATCTATATTAAAAATAATAATATACCCCCAATTCAAGCATACCCTTAATTTTATGAAATCTATATTAAAAATAATAATAATATAACTTTAACTCCACATAAAGATGGAATACCTTGGTTTGCTCCATTGAAGTAATCCCAAGTGTCATCATTGGAAATGCTATAAGAGGTTTTAATTCCTTTTCTTCAAACCACTTTTTAAAACATTTTCAAAGAGTATCTCGTTTCCATATCTCTTTGTGACCTATTAATCCTTCCAATCCAATCCAAATAGATTTTGTCTCTGGAAGACACACCAATAGATGATTTATTAACCAATAGATGATTTATAATATCTTTGTCCTTCTTAAAACTAGGTCTTATTTTGTAGGAATTCCCAACTCAATACCTTGTTCCTTGAGGCCATCCACATAAAAGTTTTCGATTTTCACATGTTATATTGACATTAATATATTATTTTGTCAAAACCAAATCAATTCAAATGTACATATTGTGAGAGTGATATCTTTGGGCATGGGATATAGGGCATTCATTCCACTTATGTTCCGAACTACATTTATGGCAAGAATATTTTAGGAAGAATTTGTTTATAAACATGATCCCACCACAAACTTAAAATTTTCCCGCCATGAACTACAATTTGAGAGTAAAATTAGGTTACTAAATCAACATGGATGAACAAAATTATATTTTGAGTAACAAAAATATGTGATTTAACTATTTGTAGGTTGGAGGAATCTAGAAGAGTTCATCTGAAATGACATGCTATGAGTGTCAGTTATACAGATGCTCTTAAGGTGTATTTGGATTATCACAACAACTAACTCAATTTGAAAATTTATACTAATACGCTTTAGCGTGTTCAAACCACACTTTTAATGCTCATGTGTGTAAGCTAGCTATCTCTTTCTCTTATTTATTGATTTTTGGAATTGCATACTTCAGTGTAATATTTAGGTAGAGTTTAGAAGTTCAATGGTATGATAAACTAAAATATATCTTTCTTTCCTTTCATATCAGTTTCATTTAAAGGTTTTTCTTTAGTTAGTAGATACAAAACAAAGGTTTGTGTTGTTCAAGACAAGCTATCTCTCTAGGATTTTTAAGCAGGTCAGGGACCTCATCCCTCCTCATGATTTGTTCTCAAAGCATTGAGGTTTTTGTTGATGAGTAATCATGTTCTAAATATCCCTTCAACAACACAATAAACCAATATGTGGTCTAGAACCTACCCATTTCTCTGTTGAATGATACATTAGTATAAAAATTAATCACTCAAATCGTTTGTCATGTGCAAACGGATATTTTTGGAAACTACCATTATATCTATTAGATATAAAAGAAAACAATGTGCATAGTTGTATCTTTAAATATAAAAGCAAACAATGTGTACATTAATGAGTAATAAAACAGATCCATCATCACACTTATCTATTAATAATCAAGATTGCCTATTGATTTCAACCCATTACCTGAAAACTTTCCTAATTATGAAACCCCTCTAGACACTTCTATCACACCTAAGAAGGAAGGAGGCAAAAATATGGAGACAACTATGACTTAGGATGTTACTCCCATACCTTTAGTTCCAATAAAAAAGAATTTATTGATAAAGGAGAATAAAAAACCCGAGTCAAATTATTTGGACCAAAAATAAGATCAAAGTAATAAAGATCTAGATGATAAATCAATGTAATGAGTCTTTTACAATGCTTAATCTGGTAGGAGGCAGTGTGGAGATTTGGAAAAGTAAGTACACATAAGGAAAGAATGGGAAAGAGTAATATATCCCCTTAGAAATGAAGGATTTTGTTCCATTTTTGTGAATCGATGGAGTTGGGATATGAATTTTGCTGGGTAATATCATCATAAACTTATTAGATGTAGTTTTAGTGAAAACAATTATGTGGATCAATGTGAGTCATAACTAGAGAACATAGAACATTGACAATCTTAGATGTAATAAATAATATATGAGATCAATTTTGAAGTGACACACCATCTCTCAAGTAATTAGATACAAACACACATTTGTCAAACTAGATTTATATTAGCAATGTATAAAACAAGCATAACAAGTACAACAATGTCATGAAATTGAAATAACACGAAAGAACAACTAGTGTGAGGGATGTCGAGAGGATATGCAACATTGATTGTTGCATCACTAAAGGGAGATAATATCACATTTCATTGCAAAATAAGAGTGTCATATTGAAGCGGCTAGTGGTTAAGTTCGTTGAGCTTCTTGTAGGAAATGTTGGGGTCAACTTCCCAAGTTGTTTGCCTTTGTTGTGTGTCTCTTTTGATTTCCTTGTCAAGCAAAGCATCATAATCGACACCAAAGAGCTTGCATTGAGCACCATTTTTTAATACAAGGAAGTGCTCAGGAGTTTCCCCACAAGATTTTCCTTGGAAAAAATGCTCAGTGGGATAGCTCAAGTGGTTGAGTGCTTTGACGTACATGTAGGAGGTTTCAGGGTTGATTTCCCACATTGGTTTCCTTACTCAATGTCCATACTAGGTTAGGTGTTTTAATCAACATCGGTGAGTTTACACTAGGTACCATCTACAAAATGTGGAGAAGTGCATAGGGGATTGGCCCTATTTATAAAAAAAAACCAAGGAAAACCTTATAGGGAAACATGTGATCACTTCCATGTATTTTGTAGAAAGTGCCTAGTGTAAACCCACCAATCCTAATTATGGCACCTGACTTGGTAGGGACATCAAGTGAGGCACACAACAAAGGAATCTAACCTAGGGAATCAACCTTGAGATCTCCTACATGAGGATCAAATCACTCAACCCCTCGGGTTATCCTAGTAATATTATGTGTGTGTGTGTGTGTTAATGTAAATGACTTTTTTTACAAGAATATTTGTAATTTCTACTTCATAATGGAAAAGGAAGTACATTACGTAAGTGCAGAGTACACATAAAAGTTGCCTTTCACAAGGCATTAAAACATTTTAGAATATTCAAAATCATTGAGTCTTGGACAACTACTGCTATTTATGACATATTTTCCTAATATTAGAAAGCATTAAGTGGTCTAACCAACTACATAGTGATCTCAAGAAACTAAGAAATTCTTGCTTTAGAGCATACATGTTACAATCAATACTATATAATAATAGGGAATGTACAACATGATTTCTCATATACACCAAAAAAGCGTAGAATCTACAAAACGATATTTGCAACACATATATATGCTTTCCATCACACAACTCATTGTAAATATTGTGGGCCATGTATTAGTCAGGAATACTGTCAAACAAAATTGCTTAGAAACACTTTTCTAACAATAGTTGATATGATTAAGTTTAATAGTGTTATTTTTATGAATATATAGATTTGTGAATTAGTATTATTTAGTCATATTAGATTTTTTACTAATATATTTATATTTTCGTATAATATTTTATATTGGATTGATATACCTTGACGTCATTATTATAGACAAGGGAGGAACATTACAATCTATTCAATACCAGGTTCTAGAATGCAACTTGCTTCTCTCGATGCAATAAATATCTTATTCATTGTTTGTTTCATAGTGGAAACTATTTTTCAACAAAACTAATTATTTCATTAATTAACTAAATTCTTATGAATGGAATATCACTTATGTTTATTTTGCTTGTGTACATTAGAAAACTTTGGATTTTCTTGTACTTTTCTTTGTGTAGCTCTAAAGATCTTGTGGTCCTCGTAATTCACTTTGTGTGGCATTAGAGATCTTTTAGTTCTAGAGCATGCACAAATAAAAATTATCAATAACATTAAACACAATCCATTTTGAATGTTTTTATTTCCTTGGAAAAAATTATTATTAAATTTTGAGATAAAATGAGATTCAATATTGTAGATGTATTCGGCATTTAAGCATTATAAAGTTTGGTCTTAAATAGGCCCATCCCCTAATTCTTAAAAAAAGCGAGGAAAGAAAACCCACCTTGCGATACAAAATTGGGCTCTATATATCTAGATCATGCCACTTTATATAATGATTCACTTCAAAAAAATTATTTAAAAATGGAAATCGTTGATTAAATGTCCTTTGTTCCTAAAAAACCAATAACACAAAATTTTAGATGAGATCCAACATAATAGACTTGATGGCATTAAGTTTCCATACTTGTATTCAATATACTCCCAATGACGTCCCTAAGTAAACTCCAAACTTTCTCTGGAATGTGTATCCACTATAGTGTTCAATTCTATGAATGGATTATTGTATGCTATAGTATCAAATTATTACTTGATGATTGTATGATATAGTGGTAAACATCTCTTCGATTCTTTATAATTGCTCAAATAAGGATGCCAATAACAAACTTTCCATCCTTTATAAGCCATCCATCCACTTGATAACTACCATTTAATCTTCCATACTTGCAAATTAGTTATGTTATGATCTCCAATAGTTTTGAGTAGGAAATTTGGGTTCGTAAGCTCTACAAGTTATTAGAACCCAAACTCAAGCATGCCCTTAATCTTATGAAATTTGTATTAAAAAATAATAATATGCCCTTAGCCCCACATAAAGACGGAATACCTTGATTTGTTCCATTGAAGTAATCCCATGCACTATATTTATCAATAGACACCTCTATGGTATGCCCTAGTGTTACAAGTGCAACTACCCTCCCCATTATTTTCATATGAAAAAACTAGGGCCCCTCCTTAATTTTGGCCTATGCTTGTTTGAAGCATCTTGACCTCCTCAAACTAAGTCAAGCACTGCATAAGGTTGGCATATTCACAAAAGGAGAAAACTCTTAGCCAATTTTTGGTCTTCCTTAATCGGTCTTTTTCTCTAAGTTTTAGCATTTCGACGAGTTTTCATGAGTTCTCCCAAATGTCGGCAAAGATTCTGATTTATCACTGAAACATCGGTGTTACTCAAATTGTGTAGGCGAAATTTTGGAAAACTTTTCGAAGTCCGTCGAAACGTTGGAGCTTTTTCCCCAAGATTGTTCAAACACCTTTTTCATCAATGTGTCGCTAAAATTTCTGAATGTTCGCCGAAACGGATCGATGTCTTTTCAATTTCGAAACGTATCGGTGGGACTTTTGTTTTTATGCCAAAACAGTCTTATCAACTCGACTTTTCCCGCCAAAATGCAATATCATAGAAAATTAAATTTTTTGCGTCGAAACGCGTCAGGGAAATTTGCTATTTACGCCGAAACGAGTCATTAAAGTTACAAAAAGGGTGTTGATTTCACCTTTTAATTTCGTTTGAGAGGCTTAGGGTTTGCGGATCTTTTAATAGGATAAAATTGCGTTGTTTTTCCCCATCCTTGTTGCCACGTGAATCCCTTCGAGCCCACAACACTTAGACAAGATTCTTCACTAGGTATGCTCGACATCAACTACCAATCGGTCTTGCACACTTGTCATCTTTTCTCCAGGTAAGTACCCTTTTTCTCTAGTTTGGTGGTCTCAAACTTGTTGGTCTTCACTTGGAATTTTTTGGTTGGACGACAATGGTCCATAATTGGTTTTGTACTATTGGTCTCATGCTTGGTCATTTTTTCTCCCTTTTTATTGATTCTTTTGGTCGATTCGTTTTTTTTATCCCAAGGGTTCTGAGCCACCAAACTTGTATTGAATATCTTGTGCCCTAGTGCTCACCCTGTGCCTCTTTCTTCTTGAATAAATGATCATTTGGAGTTTTCTCTGACTCTCGTTAAAGCCCAACCTTAAACTCTAGCTCTAAGAATTCCTTGACCTCTTCTAGCCTATCTCGACTGCACACAGGCCGCTATGTTTTCCCTTTTGCGTGCTAGAAAACACGCTGATGCAAACCCTAGTTGATGAATTGGGGAATTTATAGATTTATATTGATGAACAGTCCATTTTATCTGCATGAAAATAATTTAATTATTTATTACAAATACTTATAGTTGTTTGCTTGCTTTTACTGGATTTGTATAGTGTTTAAAGGTTAATATGAAGTTTGTCCAAGATAATGTTGTTTCAAATGACATGAAAGAGCTTGAGTTGTGTAAAAGGGGCTCTAAACACTCATCCAAGACTGTATTTGAGGTAGAATCTGATGATGAACCAGCTCGGGAAGTACTCCTGGAAGCACAATTCGATGATACGTAGCACATCACAGGTATTATTCTTGAATTCAAATGGGGTGAGATATATCATTTGATCATAAACTAGAATGTCCTAGGAGCCACCATTGAATAATACCTGATCTATTAGAATATAAAAAAGGTAGGCATTCATAAGGCCACAGTGAGGCCCGAACTATTTCCTTGTGCCGAAATAATAGGGTGGGTCCTCCCCTATATTTATACTCAATCTCGTATAATTATGAGTGCTACAGGAAAAGGTTTTGCTTCATTCCAGCCTGTGCACATTGGGAAAGCATATAGACTTCCATATCCGAGTGTATTTCTGATAGAAGAATGGCTTAGAAGCTTGGAACTTGATTGTGTTGAATGTGCTAAGAAGATGTTACTACCAGGGAAGCAACTACGGAAAAGGGATAGTGGGGAGTAAGAAACAAAATGTTTAAAGGCCCCTTTTAAGTTTGATGCTACTCTTATATGAAGATTCTATGGGATTCCCAAGTCAACCCATTATAAGTTTATTTGGGTGCCCTTGCTTTATCACATTACCATGCATGACACTATTTTCAATTGGATGGATATTATCTCTGAAAATATGGTACAATCAATCAAAGACACTCAACAAGGCTTGGAAGCGAAGAAAGCAAAATTTCATGTCTCATATTTAGTGTATTGCATCATGACGTTACATCCTTTCCCTTTCCTAGGATGCAAATGGAATCCTAATGAATCTCCCATTTATTTAGCCTATCAAATTTTGTGGGAACATAAGCATGCAAGCTATTACAGCCAGATCTGCGAAGAGTTCATGGTTCCCTTCTACAGGTTGATATATGAAAAAGATCCAAATTGCATGTATGAAGACGCTCTTGCAGTAGTCACTGAGTTAGGGGATTTCTATCTAACCCCTAAAGGCACATATTTGCATATTTATGGAGGATCAAAGGGTTCATATTTTATGCCCAAACATTAGAGGAATTTTGAGGTCTAAAATGGAACTTATAAGAAAATGATCCATCATATAAGAAAACGAGCCAACCATAATTTCTTGAAGAATTGGAATTCAAGAACCAATAGAATTTCAATAAAATGGGTCAACCATAATGGTTGACTTGAGATATTTGTCATAAAAAAAACTATTTTTTTTCTTCGAATTTTCAACCTAACTCCCTGTGTTTTTACTCAAATTTCGAGTGGGAGCACTCATTGGATGCATAATTTAATTTTGCATCCAACGAGTGCTCCCGCTCGAAATTTGAGTAAAAACACAGGGATATATGAACAAAAAAGTAGTTTTTTTTCTTTCTTCCTCCAAAATTAATAAATATTATTTTACTATTTTAACTATTATTTTATTATTTTAACTATTATTTCATTATTTTAACTATTATTTTATTATTTTCCTTAGGAGGCCCATTTTAGACCTCAAATCTCCTCTAATGTATGTCACATATTGTATTATTCTGAAGGAGATTGTGAGGAAAACCTTCGTGAATGGCATTGGCCATTTCCTACATAATAACAAGAAAGCTTCTTGGCCCCCACTTCCGTTGATAATCGGATTGTACAGAATTAACAAGGTCAAAGACATCCCAGTTTTGATAAAGGATTTGGACAACTTTCACTTCGGTGAGAATAATTTCATATGGAACGATAGTCATCAAAAGGTGGCACTACATTACGCATCTGTAAAAACACATTATGAATATGTAGACCAATTCTTGAAGGAGGAAGAAGTGTATAGACGTGTTCTTAACTTTACAGAATTGGAAAGAAGGCTTAACAAAAGAAAAGGTGCTAAGGAGGAAAGCTCAAGAAAACTAGCAGATTGTAATTTCCCCATCCAAATAAATTATCATGGAGGAAAAATTCCACTAGCCTATTAGTTCCCTAGCTTGGGGTGGAAGCATTAAAAATTGAAATAAGGGATCTATTAGACCCAAAATTACCTTAGACTTACAAATTCACATTAAATGGGACAAATAAACAATAATAAAAAGGAAAATAAGGTGGCACTAGATCATGAGGGTGCATAAGAGGTTGTGGGACCCACATGTGGCAATATTCTCCACTACACTTGGCATCATTCTCACACAGATTCAAGTTGAAGGTGGAGGGTAACGTACTTGGGGTAGATGAAGAGGAAATATTCATAGAAAAAATCAAGGACACTGGACTTGGAGTGGAAGAGTAACTCCCAATGAAGATGAAGAGGCATAATAGACAAATTGTGACACTTGTAATAATAAGATTCCATGGCATCTATGACAACAATAATGAAGGAATCTATGAAAAATTCAGAACATGTGGTGGACCTATGAAAAATATGACATATCAGGGCTAAAAATAGCCATCAAGATGGCGCATATAGGGAGTTATGGTTAGCCAATATTTCCAATTCAAATTAGGGAAAGAGGAGTGCAAGAATGAGGAGGACAAGTGTCTCATGAAGGAATCAACCACTAAATTGATTTGGGTGAGTATCTTGGAGGGAAATTCGAGCTCATGGAGGGGAGTACAAATGAAGTTAATAAAAGGGGAGGATGAGGAAGGAGAGCAACTTTTGGATCATTTTTGTTTTGCACTCTTGGAGAGCTTAGCTTGTCCATGCACGATGGGTTTTTACCTTCCTTGCCATTGAACCAATTTCGAAGGTGAAATATCCTTGTCCAATTTGTTTGGAAGAGAGGCCATTCAGACCTCTTATCAGAGCTTAAATAAATTATTTGTTGCATGTTCAAGTCCCTCTACAGTTCGAGTCATCTCATAGTTCTTCTTCTACTATCTCTTATTTCATTCTCTTCTCAATGCTTATGTTCTAGTGTTGATGGCGCACTAATGGATGCATAAAACTTGATGAGGGTGTATTTGTTACTCCATTGATGTAATATATTATTTATGTATCTGTGTTGAGCTGAATATCTTAGCCATAGCTCAAAACCTCATGTGTATCATGTATACATTCCAAACAAACCTCTCATTCGAGCTAGTTTTCCTCTATATTTTCTTGTGAACTTTTGGAGGAATTACATATAATATTTGCATCATATTTTCTCTATGTTTTTTCAGATGCTTGAGACTCCTCTACTTTACTTTATATGACCAATTTATTTTATGAAAGCCCCTCGGGAATTTTATCAAAGTTTATGTAACAACTTCCATGTCTATTGTTTACATTTTCCAAGCAATGTTTATGTGTTACAACTTTCTATTTTATGGGTGCAATAGCAAGCTATAGATCATGATAAAATATGCATTTTGGTTACCATTGAATTCCTTTATCCAATCCAATCCTCCATTCATAAATTATGAAGGTTTGTATAGAATCTGTAAAGCTAAAAATTCAATGCCTAGTGGGGGGTTTCAACATCGAAATTGCTAGTATTTTTCCCTTTCATTCCTCCCCAATTAATGCAAGTCATAAATGTATTTAGAAAGTATATAAGTTTCCAATAGATCCATTAGGATGTCCTAAGACCAATCAACCCCTTCCAGAGATAATTAGAAATCATTTCGGGGTATTTGGAACAAATTTTGTTTCACTAGTCCAAAGTTCGAAATTGGCCAAAATTGAACAAAGTTTCATGGTAGGGATGTTACAGTGGTATCAGAGCATGTTCCTTGCACCTGATTAGGGTGACCATTTATGAGGCCAAGGATATAACTCCCTCCCCTAGTATCAAAGACAAAATATACCGTTAGTGAAGAAGAAGAAGTAGGAGAAGAAGTAAGCTATGTTGAAGCAATGAACAAGGGTGACAAATGAACCTCAGAAATGGATGAAAAAGAGGAGTTAAATAATATCATGAAACCAAATTTGATGACATGACAAGGAAGCTAATGCAAATTGGCAGCAGGAAGCAATAGTTGCTCTCATCCTGGGGAGAAAGAGGTAGGTGGAGAAACACTCCTCTTAAGGGCCGGGCCTCACAATCGACCTAATGACTTCAAAAGTGCAGAAAGACCCACTATGCCCAAGTTTCTTGAGCCTAAATAGGATCCTGGAACTTAGTATGGGATGAAGGAATCCATTCAATATTGGTAGCATCTGAGTGAAGAGTGTATGAGGAACTTACAATTTGATCAATTCTTCAATATCTCAAACAAGCTCAAATCCAGAGGAGGTAGTAGAATACCTTTCCAAAATCAAGAATTGAAGCCTACCATAGGAAAGGTATCCCTTGCCACTTTTTATGTCTCACCACAATGTTCTGCTAGTGCTTGGATACCAAAATTAGATGTGTACTTTCAGCTAAATCCAATGGTTGAAGAGGATGCATTGAAGATGGCTATTATGCATCTTGAAGGAGAAGCTAATAATTGGTGATTCCATGGAATTAAAACCTTAGGACATGACCAAATAACATCCTATGAAAAATGTTTTAACAGGCTGGTGGATAGGTTTGATCAAAAGGACCCCGAAATGCCTTTCAACGAGGAATTTGCATAGTTGAAGCAAACTGGAACTCCTAAGGCCTACATGTTGGAGTTTCAAAAATTGCAAGTTATGGTCACTGACATCTCTATGGGTATCTTAGTATTTCTCTATACTGAAGGGTTGGATGAACCTTTTAAAGTATTGGTTAAAGCTCACAATCCAACTACATTGAAATATTCCATGAACTTGACAAGAGATCTGCAAAATGTGCTACCCAAGACAAGGTATCCTCCCAAGCCCACTTTTCCTTCCAAGTTCAAATATGATAAGAAACCATGGCAAAAAGACTCATTTGGGAAGGATAAGAAAGATGGACTAAGTAAGGAAGAGATCAAGAGGAAGAAGCTATGCTTCACATGCCATCAACCATGGGTACCTAGGCATAAATGTGCTAAGGGGAAAGCACTTTCCATTGAATTTTTTTCTAATGATGATGAGGAAATGGGGGGAGAAGCACAACAATCATCCTCGGAAGAAGTACATGAAAGAGAAGAAGAAGATCAACCACCACATGAAACATGGAAGATTGCAGTACTTTCAGGAGTGCCTCAGTTTCATACTCTTCAATGCAAAGGATTTGTCCAAGGGTAGAAGGTTACAATCCTAGTGGATGGAGGAGCAACCCATAACTTCATTGATTCATCCTTGGTGGAGAGGAGAAAGTTTCCTATTGAGATATTTTATGGGTTTTTAGTCATCATCCCAAGTAACAATGCTATGGACTGTAACACATGGATTCAAAAATTGCAACTTACCATAGGAAATTACACTGTTACTAAAAGTTTCTATGTGGTGAATGTTACTGATACGAATGTGGTTTTGGGATTCCAATGGTTGTACTCTATAGGAGAGCATAAAGTGAACTATAAAGTACCTAAAATGAATTTTAAAGATTCAGAGGGAAAGCCAATATTGTTGATGGGAATGCACACCTATCCTAACTAAGTGGTGTCCTCCCAGAGTATGAGGTCCATTTTGAGACATGGGGACATTGAAAGGGATACAAAGTGTTTAATAAAATCCCTCAAACCAATCATAAAGGTGTCAGAACATCCAAAGGATATAATACAAATATTGCACAAGTATGAATTTTTTTTTGGAGACCTTCAAGAATGGAAGGCCACCTGACAGGGGAGTTGAACATGCCATTGTGTTGGAGGAAGGCACTCAACCTATCCAAATCCAACCATATAGACACCCAAAAAGTTTCAAGGATGAGATTGAGAAGGCTATCTAATAAATTTTAGATTTGGGACTCATAAGGCCAAGTTCAAGTCCCTATGCTTCATTGGTTGTCTTGGTGAAGAAAAAATATGGAACCTTGAGAATGTGCACCGATTTAAGAGCTCTAAACAAGAATACAACGAAGAATAGATATCCCATTCCCCGGATAGATGGGCTCATGGATGAACTGTTTGGAGATTTTTTTTTTTCAAAGATTGATCTTCGATCTAGTTACCATCAGATTTGAATGAAGGATGAAGATTTGCAGATGATTGCTGTCAGGTGCCATTATGGTCATTTAAAATTCCATGTCATTCCTTTTGGTTTGACCAATGCTCCTGCAACTTTCCAGTCATGCATGAACAAAAAATTTTGCAAGCAAATCCGTAAGTTTGTTTTGGTTTTCTTTGATGATATTTTGATTTATAGTAAGACATGGGAGGAGCATTTGCATCATTTATAATTTGTATTGAAAATATTTCATGAACAATCTTTGTTTGCTAAGCTATCCAAGTTTGAGTTTGGGTTGACAAAAATTATGTACCTTGGGCACATTATTGGGAAAGATGGTGTAAAGTGTTAGTTTTTACTTGTTTATCATATACCATTAAACAATCTATCACTGAAAGAAATACAAGCACATCAAGAACACAATGAACACAATATTTCTCTCGGGGAAACCACAAGGGAGAAAACCCCAGCAAAATCTTCCTCAATATAGAATTCACAAAGTACAAAGATAAACCCCAAGACAAAATCAAATTCTCCTCCACTTATGCGAACTTCTCTCTCTCTCCTATGTGAACTTGTGTAAGTGAGATGAGTGAATACAAATGAGAGACTCCTCCTCCATTTATATTCTTCTGTTGGGGTGACTTTTCCCCAACTGGACCGACTTCACCTAATTGAATGGGATGAACTCTCAAATACATAATATAATAATCTTTTCTTGGTTCATCTAGGCCGACAAAAGACCTAGGGTTTACATTGACTCTTTCAATGACTCTTACATTATTAATTACATCAATGACATCTCCCGAAGGAGGAATATAATAATACAATAGACAAGTACAAATAGAATATATTTCGCAGTTACATTTATTTAACATAAAGGTGCAATTGGAGAAAATAAGGCCCATTTTTTATTGGCCACCACCCAAGAACTATAATACCCCAAATGTTGGACTTTAACCCTTTTATATTTCTGCTAAGTATTATTTCATTTTACTTAGGTGACATTAAAAATTTGAAAAGTAATTTCTGATGACCACTTGCGGCCAACACATTAATGAGATGGGAGTCACAATCACCCTATGGTTGGAGGATAAATGCCAATTAAAATAATAATGATAAATTATTATTGGAGAAAATGGTAAACCCTAAAGAAAATATTTGAGAGAATAATGAAATAAAAGAAATAAGAAAATGAGAGAATTCACATCTAAGAGAATAAAAAGAAAAAGAGGAACTCATTCACATTCTTAACATTCTCATGATTATTATCACACAAGAGAAATGGGAGCTAGGAAGAACAATAACCAGAGAAATGAAGACAATAAAATGGGGACAGTTTTGGAGCACAAAACTGAACCAGATTAAGAGAAATCATAGCAGCTGGGTATAACTCTGACACTTGGTTGTGTTCAGGTAGGAGAACTACCCCAAGCTTGTAGAAGCACTGCATTTACTTTGAATAGGCTGTGATTGACTGATTCTCTTAATGGATTAGGCTTAAAATCCCCTGGAGCATCCTGGAGCTCAGGAGCACTGAGTTGGATGTTGGGTTGCCTGATGCCACATAAATTTCCTAAATAACTTGGGAACAAGTTAAGGGTAATTAAAATACATACTCTGAACCAGGGGGACTGTGAACTCAGCTCGAGGGTGACCTGGAAGCAAGGAGAACTTGCTGGTCAAAGGCTGGGAGGTTTGTGTTAGGTTCCACTGGTCATCAGATTATAGATAAGTTATATGTTGCACTTATATGATAACTTTTATGGACAATCATTAGGATCTATTTATATATATTTCCTGAATTCTCGTTGAAGGGTATTTTTATCAGATCTGATCAGATAGGTATGGTTATACTGATTTTCTGAGTATGGATTCCTCATAAACTATTAGATCTCTGTAATATGGTACAACTTGAATATCTAGTTGAAATACCTATAATATTCTTAGTTTATGTGTAATGTCAGAATGAATACATTCTTGCATAGCAAATAGACAGACATAGTATAAATAATGATATGTATATGCATGAGATAGGCATTGTGGAATGATCATTGTCTATGTTGCATTATATGGGTATGTTGAGTATATCTTACATAGAATACATTCTTTTTAATAAAACATATCTCATTACTGACAGAGATTATGTTCTCATTTTATTATAGAAATGAGGCAGACATGTAAACCGAGGGGTTTACATGTCAAGCCATTTTATTACTTAAGGTTTTATTCTATTTTTGCATAGATAAACAAAGATCGCTGAGATTTTAATATTTCGTGTTTATAGTTAATGGGGTTTCCATTAATCGACAGAGTCACTCTAATTTATCGACTCTGTATACATATAAATCACATTTTAAATCTCAACATGAAACTCGATTTATTTCCTAACTACTCTGTTTACAAATAGAATAATAGTTAGTATGGGATCTCAGTTTGAATTCCATTACTTTTGTAAACATTAATAAATAAATCTTAGAATGCATTATAAATGGAAATGCGAATACATCTATGTATCTATTGTGTTGAACTATGCATGCGTTTATGATCAGAGAGCATTTAGGAAGAGAGCCCATGCATTTAAACAACAGATCATTTCTGAAGGACGATTTTCATGATTTTCATGACAAGACTCACATAACGTAACCATTGCGAGCATAAGTATTGAATGCACAAACAACCAATCGGCCAAATCATTAATTAATAAAAGGATTTCAATATCAACGCATGGTTTACATATGAATAAACATTGTATGCAGGAAAGGGTTTCGAACCCTGGTTTCACAACGTTCCACATAGCAAGCATTTAAAACAAGCAATGTTGCGTTTAAATATGAATACTAATCTATTTAAACAATGCAATGAACTTTTACTGTAAGTGTGAATATTTATAGATATGCTCGGAGGAGCATTCTGGAAAATAGTGTTTCAGTTAATAAATGCTACAATTCGGTAGTATGAGAATGCATGCAAATCCTTTTATATGATGCAGCTATCACATTAATATGCATATGTCGATGCTCGAGGAGCATTGGGAAACAGAATGCAAGCAAATAACCAATGAGTGTTGGAAACAAAGTTCCATGCCAAACATATCATAATGCATAACAATATTACGAGTATAGATTTTGTTTGCACAGACTGCCATCGGAGAAATCTTTAACAACGAATTCCATGACTTTCTTCATAGTTTGAATGCTTTAAGAATATAAATAGTTTACGCATGAACAAGAATGACATTTAAAAAATATTAAAATTTCCATTCAAAAAGGTTGGAGCCGAGGCATTTAAATTACAGAGAGCACGCTGAGACAGAGCTTGTTTAACTAGCGAGCGCTTATGCGTTTCCTGGTGTTTAAATTAAATAAGTTCATAAAAACCTAACCATTACATAAGTTTGTGAGGCTATGCAAATATCTACTTAAGGTCATGTAGACCATCTTCGCAGGGTAAGTCTGAGGCTTCTGAAAACTAGGCCGACGACCAGGCTCATTTCAAGCAGTGAAACCCTAACCATCAACTTAACCAAGTTTTAAGTAACTCAGCCCCCACAACGGGATAAACCCACCCGAGGCATGCAGGATTGGGCGAGTTACCTGGAAAATTGGAGGAATCTTCTTTCTCTCTCGTTGCTCTCGGCATTTGGTTGTGGGAGTCACCCTGAGTGCTCCTCGCCTCCACCATCTCCGTCTTACCTACACAAGACAGTAAAACGAAGTTAAGCACGGTAAAATAAACTTGCATAATTGAATTAATGACCACAATGCATACGATAGGAAATTGACACGTTACCTGTGTTGGAAGCAAAGTTGTAGCTACGCTTCACCTAGGCGGAGAAAAGAGAAACAAAGAAGGTGTTAGATGTTTCCCACATACATCACATATTAATCATTTTAACAAGTTAATGCTTGGAAATTTATACACAGAGGGTGATGCTCCTTACCTTGTATAAATGGGCAGTTGCACAACATCTTCCTACTTCTTTTCACTAGCTCACTGTGGGTCGCAGCCATACCACTATATTTTTTTATGGCATAAACCCATATGCACCGAGCATGAACTCTTGGGAAGACTCGTCGCAGCCACAATGAACTCATGCGAAGGCCAACTCCTTATCCAATGATGCATGACCGGGGCTGGAAGGTAGTGGTCACCACTGTAACCGATCATGAAGAAGTTATTGCAAGCCGTAGAGTTGTTGGGCGCAAAAACCACGCTCCAACATCAATGACAGAGATAGTTTCATGTTTTCCCATAAACCCAAGTTGGATCGAAATCAACGGACAATAGCATGGCATAATTAAACAAGTCTGCAGAGGGTACATAGTACATTCCAGAACGTGGCATCACGACTTTAATTTTCGGCGGTGAGTGGGAAAATCCATTAATGGAGTCGACTAGCTATATCACGTGGGTTCAAGCCTTAAAATTCATTGTTGGGAAACCTCCAGTCGTGCCATGTGCTCGCATACCTGCCACAATGGCACCCAAGCAGGGTTTAAAACGTAGTCGTTGGATCGGTCAAGGCTTGAGTGGCACAACCACATCACTTCTCGATTTCACTTGTAACAACGATCATTGCACCGTGGTAATTATTCATGCAAGCCATTTCATTATGGTATGTTCGTTGCATAGTTCATAAGTTCAATGATGTGGTGTATGAACCCTTTGTTATTACTTTGGGGAAACGTTTTTATGCTAAGTGTTATATCCACGAAGTGGATAGGCCGAACCTTCAATTATGTTGGGTTGTTGACATTTTAGTGCCAAGTGGTAATATTTATATATATTACATATAGTTGCTAAGATTTCATATCATTACATTATTATATATATAGAGAGAGAGAGAGGACTTAATAGTATGTTAAGCCATAACTTTAATACTTGGTTGATATTTTTATATACATGGCATATAGGTGCTAAGGTTTATATTTATGTGGTTAATATATATATATAAGACAATTCTTATTGCTTGGTCTATTGTATATGAAGTACATTTCCACTTAGGACAATATCATTGTTAACTTGTTTTGCTTGTTAAGTTTATACTCATGCTTTTATAGAAAGGTATAATGTGTATTGTCTAGTGGGCCATCAATTGTCCTCACAACATTAAAATAGATTATAAGTCTATGTTTTATACATTGTGAATTATTGCTTGTGCTTATAGTCTCTAGGACTATAGCACACTATTAATTCAAGTGACGACTTTATTGATGAAAGTATAATCATGCATTCCATGTGAATAATAATAATACATGGGGATAGTGTAAATTAAATACAATTATAACCTAGGAATTATAATGACATTGGAATTATAATTATGTATGAAATGTTTAACCCGTAGTACGTCGCATTGTAACTTGTTGCAGGTGGCAGGCAAGTGTATGCCTAGAGTACACTTTAGTGTGCTTAATCACATAGGGTTAAACGTAGGAACTGTTCTTAGTTGAAGTTCACATCATTTTGATTTAGTATTAAGGCAGTTGGTTATGGTCATTGGACCCTTACAAAAAAAAAATTGGTAAAGAGGAGACATGACAAGAACATCACTGAATTGAGGGGTTTTATTGGGATATGCACTTAATATAGAAAATTTGTGAAGGGGTTATCCCAACTGACAACTCCCCTCACTGACATGACTAAGAAGGATGATTGCCAATGGAATGAAGATGTAGAAAATGTATTCTAAATAATGAAAGAGGTAATGAGTAGTTGCCTAGTAATTTCATTACCATATTTTTCTAAACAATTTGTCTTGGAATTTGATGCATCAGGGGAAGGAATTGGAGCATTTTTAAAGCAAAATAAACACCCCATAGATTTTGAAAGAATGAAGCTACAACCACATGAAAGAATCCACTCCATATATGACAAGGAAATGTTGTCCATCATGCATGCTTTGGTCAATTTTAGACAATATCTAGTGGGGAACAAATTTGTGGTCAAAACTAATCACAATAGCTTTAAGCATTTTCTTACATAGAAAGATCTCAATGAAAGGAAACAAAAATGGGCGAGTAAGATTCAAGCCTTTGATTTTGACATTGAATATGTTAAAGGGGAAAATAATGTTGTAGCAGATGCATTTTCAGCTAGGAGACCCTCACTCTCTCTTATGGACATTTCAGAGGATTGGAAAGCAATACTAACAATAGAGTATGCCAAAGATAAATTTGCTTGTGAAATTTTAGATGGGGCCAATGATGATGATAGGTATAAAGTGTTGAATGGAATAATATACTATAAATATTGAATCTATTTAGTTTATGGTTCGAATTTGAAGCAAAATATCTTGAATGCAACTCATGATTCTCCCTTAGCAGGCCATCCTGGTTTCTTTAAAACATATAGGAAACTAAGAGAAATATTTTTTTGGGAAGGATTGAAGGGTGATGTTCTAAAGTATGTAAATGAATTCAATATATTTCAGCAAAACAAAGTTGAGCACAACCATCCTGTTGGTCTCATACACCACTTACTTATTCCATAACAAAAGTGGGAAATAATCTACATGGAATTCATCACAGGTTTTCCCAAGGAACTTGGCAAGGACTCTATTTTTGTTTTGGTGGATAGACTCACCAGATTTTATCATTTATTTTCTATTACCTCATCTTTTACTGCTGCACAAGTGGATGAGCTGTTTTTTAGAGATGTTTTCATATTGCATGGAATCCCAAAAAACACTGTTAGTGACAAAGATAGCAGGTTTATGAGTGCATTTTGGCAAGAAATTTTCAAGGTGGTGGGAACACAATTGACTCCTACAACAAGCTACCATCCAAAAACTAATGGTAAAATAGAAAGGGAGAACCAATGGCTAGAGGGCTACTTCAGAAACTATGTTAGTGGGCAACAAAAAACATGGGTTAAATGGCTACATTTGGGTGAGTTTTGCTACAACACTACATTTCATATGTCCATTGGCATGTATCCTTTCAAAGCACTATATGGTTATGAAGCACCTACTTTTGTTGATCACATTTTTGGTGATAGTAGAGATACAAAAGCTAAGTATTGGATTGAGGAAAGTCAAGAAATTTTGACGGTTTTAAAAGACAATTTGCAGGTTACCCAAAATCAACAAAAAAAATATGCAGATCAACATAGGAAAGAGAGAAATTTTCAAGTGAATGATTTGGTCTATTTAAGGTTACAACCCTAGAAGCAAACCACCTTGAAGGGAAAGGGTCCAGAAAAGTTAAATCCCAGGTTTTTATGGCCCATACAAAATAATTTGAAAAATTGGGGAGGTAGCTTATGAAGTGGAGCTTCCGGAAGGGAGTAAAATCCATAATGTGTTTCATGTTTCATGTCTTAAAAAGGTGGTAGGACAACAAATTTCAGTTTCAAAAACACTTCCTCCAATGGATGTTGAAGGGAAGCTCATACTCATTCCAAAAAAAATAAAATTGAAGGTAAGGGAAAGGAAATTAAGAAATATGACCATAAGAGAATATTTGGTGCAATGGAAGGATTTACCAAGTGAGGATGCCACTTGGGAATATGAAGACAATTTGCAGCATCCGAGTTTGGAATTGCTTGGAGACAAGCAATCTTGGGTGGGGAGGACTGTAATGTCCCCATCCAAATAAATTATCATGGAGGAAAAATTCCACTAACTTACTAGTTCCCTAGGTTGGGGTGGAAGCATTAAAATTTGAAATAAGAGAGCTACAAGACCCAAAATGGCCTTAGACTTACAAATTCACATATAATGGACCAAATAAACAATGATGAAAAGGGAAAATAAGGTGGCATTGGATCATGAGGGTGCATAAGAGGTTGTGGAACCCACATGTGGCAAGATTCTCCACTACACTTGGCATCGTTCTCACACAAATTCAAGGTCAAGGTGGAGGGTAACGTACTTGTGGTAGATGAAGAGGAAATATTCATGGAAAAAATCAAGGAGACTCGACTTAGAGTGGAAGAGTAACTCCAAATGAAGAGGAAGAGGCATAATAGAAAAAAATTGACACTTGTAATAAGATTCCATGGCATCTATGACAACAATAATGAAGGAATCTATGAAAAATATGAGAAATTCAGACCTCATGGAAGACCTATGACAAATATTACATATCAGGGCTAAAAATAGCCATCAAGAGGGCGCATATAGGGATTTATGGTCAACCATTATTCCTAATTCAAATTGGGGAAAGAGGAGTGCAAGAATGAGGAGGACAAGTGCCTCATGAAGGAAGCAACCACTAACTAGAGTTGGGTGGGTATATTGGAGGTCAATTCAATCTCATGGAGGGAAGGAGTCCACATGAATTTAATAAATGGGGAGGATGAGGAAGGAGAGAAACTTTTGGATTTTTTTTTTTTTTTGTGAACTCTTGGAGGGCTTAGCTTGTCCATGCACAGTGGGTGTTTATCTTCCATGCCATTGAACCAATTTTGTAGGTGACAAATCCTTGTCCAATTTGGTTGGTAGAGATGTCATCCAGACCTCTTATCAGAGCTTAAATCAAGTGTTTTTTGCAGTTTCAATTCCCTCCATAGTTTGAGTCATCTCATAGTTCTTCTTGTACGATCTCTTCTTTCATTCTCTTCTCAATGCGTATGTTCTAGTGTTGATGGTGCACTAATGGATGCATAAAACTTGATGAGGGTGTCTTTGTGACTCCATTGATGTAATATCTGATTTATGGCACTGTGTTGAGATACATATATGAGCCATAGCTCGAAACATCATGTGTATCATGTATAAATTCCAAAAAAACCTCTCATTCGAGATAGTTTTCATCTATATTTTCTTGTGAACTTTTGGAGGAATTACACATCATATTTGCATAAGATTTCCTCTATGTTTTTTTCAGTTGCTTGAGAAACCTATGTTTTACTGTATATGACCAATTTATTTTATGCAAGCCCCTCGTGCATTTGATCAAATTTTATGTAACAATTTCCATGTCTATTGTTTACATTTTCCAAGCAATGTTTATGTGTTACAACTTTTTGTTTTATGGGTGCAATATCAAGTTATAGATCATGATAAATACTGCATTTTGGTTACCATTGAATTCATTTATCCAAACCAATCCTCTATTCATAAATTAGGAAAGGTAGTACATCATTTGGAAATCCAAAAATTCAGTGACTAGTGGGGGGTTTCAACATCGAAATTGCTAGTATTTTTCCTTTTCATTCCTCCCTCAGTAATGCATGTCATAAATGTATTTATCAAGTGTTTGAGTGCCCAGTATATGCATTAGTATGTCCTAATTCTCCTCAATCCCTTCCATATATAATTAGAAATCATTTGGGGGCATTTGGAACAACTTGGGTTTCACTAGTCCAAAGTTTTAAATTGGCCAAAATTGAACAAACTTTCATGCTAGGGATGTTACAAAGACACCTCGACACATAAAAATTTGGAAGAAGTTTCTAGAAATAATTTTGTAGAAGAATCCCTCTTGGATGAAACAAGTAAAATATTGCAAGAATAAGAGCAATCTAGGAAGGTTGGAGAGGAAAGAAAAGCAAAAGAACTGCAGAAGAGGATAGAGAAAGAGAAACTAGATAAGCTCATTGCAGATCAAGAAAGGAAAATGGCCGATTTAATACAACAACAAGAAGATACTTTCGAAAGAGAAGAAAAGGATATACATGAACGATCTCAACGGGAAGAAATCCTAAAGAAGAAAGAAGAATAAGAATATCTCAAGAAAGTTGTGGAAGATAAGATTCAACAAGGAAATGAAGAAATGCGAAATGAATGTCAAGACATGGACATTGATATTACAAAAAACACCAGTGAGGACATTCCACTCGCTGGAGGGCATATCCCTTTCACCGATTTAGGCCTCACCCCATTCACCCCTTCCAAACATATTGTAGCTAAATTGGATACCATTGCTTATGACTCAAAGAGGAAAACCATTATGAAACAGATGGAGAAGAGGATTAAAATTGCCTCACAACCTGATGTGCTTACAATACAAGAAGTCCCAATGGTTGAAGGTACCAAAAGATACCCAAATTTCACATCATTTGTTGGTGTAGCTATAGCTCTAGCAAATGAAGATAACGTCCACAATTTAATAGAAAATGTGGAAAGCACGAAAGATAAAGTGATCAAACTTAAGGACAAGTTGGTGCAGGAAAGAAGTGAAGGGATTGAACTAAGGCTCCAGTGGAACATCCTTGAAGTTTAAAAAAGAGAATCCACAAGAACCATACAGAGTCTGGAATTAGAGAGAGACTCACTCAATGTATAGGTGGTGATTTTGGAAGGAGAAAAGGCAGACTTGAATCCCCAATTGGGAGAACTGAAATCAAAAGAAATCCAATGGGATCAGAAAAATAGAATCCCTTATTATTTAAAAGAGGTCCTTGCAATATCAAGTAGCAAAGATTCAGTGAGAAAAGGATTCACTGACAATTGCATTAAACACTTCCCAAGAGCATAAAATGGATTTGACATCGTTTTATGATTGTGCATTTATGCTTCAGGAACAGTTGTTTCATTCACAAGAATTGCTCACAGAGTAGACATTTGAATTACAGGGAATAGTGATCAAACTCAGGAAGATATCTGAAACAAACTATGCCACTCGTTAGAGATTAGGATATGTTCACTATAAAATGAATAAGTTGACATCCTGGAGGACGAAAGCAAAGGAAATCCCTCCTAACCATCCTAAGAGGTCTACTGATGAATTAAGATTGGATTTAGAAAATTTGGATAGTTACCAAAATGCTGAATGGAAATCACAAAGTGAGGTAGCAGCCTCTATTTTAAAGTGTTAAGGGATACATCATAATATAGTTAAATATTTCAAAAAGTGTCATTTTCCTTCTCCCGACATGTTTGAGAACTCAGTTCCAAAGGAACAAAGATTGATTGAATTAATAACTATCAAGGATGAATATATAGTTTCCATTCGTGATCTGAAAAATGTCACCTCAGAAGACCTGCATGAACATGTTGGACAAGCAACATTGAAAACTCAACATTTGGCTACTAGGAACAGTACAACAACCAAAAGCCTTAATGCACTAGTCAAAAAATTATATTTTCGTGAAGTGGATTTACAATTGTTAGAGACACAACAATTAAATGTTATATATTATGAAAGTGGCATTTGGAATGAATACATACAAACTCAAGAGTGCACTCCACCCTCATAATGTAGTAGTTTTATTTTCATTTTTTATTTTGTCCCCTTATTTGAACTATAACTAAGAATATGCCAAGGATCTTGGAAGATGAAAAGTTGTAATTGAATGAAGGTGAACTAAAAAGTCACCGAGGGACGCTGGATAGAAAGAATAAAAAGAAAAGAATGAGGGAAAGAAAGGGGTTTTGCTTTTGAAAATATTTTTGCTGAACTCATATGTAAGAACTATTTATGATAATGAACAAGGAAATTTTCTGGGTGGAAGCTTGTAGTGGAGACTATGTCAAAATGTGTGGATGAATGCATGGAATTGATTTCCTCCCTTTTTCTATTAAAATGCAGTAAGATCGTTCTTATTTCTCTTGTATTATTCTAATGGTTTATGAACTATCTGTTATATATACAAATGAGCACAGTTTTCTTTGCTTTCTACGAGCAATGGATGTGATGGATATTAATACTCAAGCTATCTAATGTGTTAATTCTATATTATATTTGTTAAATGCGTTTCATTTTCAGTGGTTATATCTTGTAGAAGTGTATTGTGTAGTTGCCTTACATTGCTCCCTTTCAATCTAGCTCCTTGCAAGGATAGTTTAGTTTAATACAAAATGCATTTAATTAGGGCATATGTTTGTTTGGATGAGAGTAAGAGAATTAATAAGATCATAGGTAAGAACTTGTGCATCAATGTGTGAGGATTCTCCTTGTTGGTTAAACTAGTGCGTCTTGTTCGTATAAACATTTTCCTTTGGATTTTATATATTGCATCTCATTTAACATTAATTAAAATCCTAAGCGGTGGGTCGAGCCGCAACTGAAAAATTCATTCCAAGACTATCGTGAATGGTAGTCGAACCATAAATCGGACAAGTTTCCTATTCCAAACAGTGAAGGGTCTAATTGGGACCTTTCATTCGGGAGGAACCCTACTATCGACGCAAAGATTTTTCCAGGCATCAACACCTAATTTTTAACTTTGACTGCTTTCTTGATCCCATTGAAAACATAACATACTTGAATAACACATTGCAAGAGGAAGTGCATTTACCACTAAAAAGAGTTGAGTTTCTAATAAACCATATTCCCCAAATTGTCATAAGTGGAAATGCTCCAAGAGGTTCTAATTCATTTTTTTCAAACCACATTTTAAAACATTTTCAGAGAACATCCCCTTGCCATATCACTTTGTGACCTATGAATCCTTCCAATTCCATCCAAATATATTTTTTCTATGGGAGACACCAATAAATGATTTATAATTTCATTGTCCTTCTTACAACTAGGTCATATTTTGCAGGACTTCCCAACTCAATACCTTGTTCCTTATGGCCTTCCACATAAAAGTTTTGGATTTTCACATGTTATATTGATATCAATATATTATGTTTTCAAAACTAAATCATTTCAAATGTACATATTGTTAAAGTTACAACACCATGATTCATTCTCAAAGTCAATCTTGTGTGCCAATATTGAGACTCGTGCATCGAGTTAGTGCCTTATAGGATCCTAAGTTGGACTCATGAAACTTGGAGAAGAATCTTGAGTTGGACTCAAGAATGAATAAGACTTCTTGTGTTGAGGTAAGTGCTTTGTATTCCAAAGTGATGGTGTTGTATAGTCTTATTTGTCAAGACTAATGTCTTGTATGTCAAGACAGATACTCGTGTGTTGAGGTGGTGTCTCATGTGTTGAGGTAATGCTTTGCATGTCGAAGCATGAATGGTGTGTGATGTAGTACTGACCATGGTTGACCTATTATGTCTCCTCTAGAGACTAGCCACCTCTAGAGTGAATTACTTTAGCATATAACCCCTTGGAACGATAGTAGGACAATATGATCCAATCACTAGGAAAATATCCTTAGTATATTTGATATGATAATTAATCTGGCGCATGTGGATCATGTTGATAATACAAGAAATAAAGATAAGATGTGATAAGATATGAGAGAATTTGAATTGCACATAAAGAAATTAATTAAGAGAGAATTCAAATTGTTAAACTTCAATGAATACTTCAGTAAATCAAAGGAGAAATTGAATTCATCACTACACTGACGTTAACAAGAAAGAATCAGTTGAGAGAGTTAACTAAGTGATAACAAAGAATATCTAGTTAAATAAGTGTTATTGCATAACGACACTTATGCTAAACTAAAAGATGAAACTTATGTTAAACCGAAAGACGATACTTGAGTTGTGACACTTAATTTAGCTACCTAACTAAGTGGGTAAGCTTTCAGTTAAGGGAGGAGTTCATCCTGAATTCGATACAGTGAGTTAAAGCTATTGCATGAGGAGTGGGGAGCACTTCTTCATTCAATATTGATACATCCAAATGGAGGGAGATTTCATCCTAAAGTTAGAATATAAAAATAGAATTCGATGCATGAGAAGAATATATAAATATGTTATACATGATTGATGAATTCAATGTGAAGTGAATTCTCTTCTCTCTTGAAGGCAATGAGCTTTTCATTGTGCAAGATATTATTATGAGTCTATCTTATTTACCTTTCTCTTGATCTGTAATTGCATCGGGGGTGATTGATGTAAAAGACATTCTCTACTATCTATCAATATACTAAGGAAGGTTTTGCTGGGGTTTTCTCCCTCAAGTCATAGAGAATTTCCCCAGGGTAAATTCATGTGTCGAATTTGATTGCTTATGTGTATGATTGTTATTTGATTTCAAGTATTATTGCAGGTCCAAATTAAAGATAAAAAATTAACATGGTATCATATCTTAGGGGTGAAAGAGCTAAGTTTAACAATCAAGCTTGAGCCTATGTAGAACCTGAGTGTGCATAGTACTTGAAGAACAATGACATCAATCTCAGTGAGACCAGAAGACCGTCTTGAAGGAACTTCTAAATTTAATACTTGGAAGGCCAAGATCCTGAATATCCTGGAAGAGCATGATTTGGATGGATATGTATCCAGTTTTATTGAAGAGCCTACTTCTAATGCAGGGCACATTACCTTCAATAATAATCAATCCAAATCAAAGAGAATCATTTATGATTCTATGAAAGACATCTTGATGCCCGTGATTACTCCATTGAAGACTACAAAGGAATGATTCAACACTTTGACAAATCTTTATGAGAAGAAGGAACCTAGTCAAAAGATGGCATTGAAGAACAAGCTTCAAAATTTGAAAATGGAAAAGGACAAAGTTGTGGCATCCTTCTTCACTAATATCTCTCAAGCAAGAGATCAACTCCTGAGAATTCGTGTGATGGTCGATGATGATGATCTCATACAGAGCGTTGTCAATGTTCTTCCATATTCATGGGAGACATTCTTGGCTGCAGTAAATGGTCAAGAAGTTCAAACTAACTTTGAGAGACTGTGGTATGTGCCTACAAGAATAAGGGTGAATATAGAGCAAGTATATTGCCTCCAAAGAAGAGAACCTCTCTCTTGCGGCATTGATGAAAATAGGTAAGAAATATCACATTAAATTTTCTCATCAAAAGAAGAATGATTTCAAGAACTTTGATAAGTCTAAATTTAAATGTTTCAATTGAAATAAGAAGGGAAATTATGCAAGAGAATTCCATGCAAATCACAGAGGAAATTTCAAGGGTAGGTTTCATGCTTCTACTGCTACAGAATATGGACCTACAATAAATAATTCATATGATGATCAAGAGATGAGGAAGGAGTACTATCTTGTCTCAACTCTTTTTGGATCCATTACCGCTAGTACTGAGACATGGTTGGTAGACAATGGCACATCTAATCACATGACTATATATAGGAGCGCTATCACAGATCTAAAGGAAAATAAGTTTTCCTGTAAGGAAGAGCTTGGAGATAATACCACCTATTCGATCCAAGGTATTGGATCCACTTATTTTTAGTTGGATTTAGGAAATGTACTACATGTGGATGAAATTATGTGTGTCCCCATATTGAATAAGAACCTCCTGTCTGATTCAAATCTAGAATACAAAGGATTGAACTTTATCTTTATGGACAACAAAGCGCTTTTGTGGCCTAAGTAGGAAGACTTGAACTATGAATCAGTGATTGGAGTTAGAGAGGGAGGTATCTACAAATTTCCTGGAACTAAGTCAAGCCATGATCCATGAAACAATCATTATGTGTGAGCTATGGCATAGAAGGCTTGGTCATCTCCATTTCAAAGCACTATCTGGATTGTAGAAAATGGTGAAAGGTATGCACATGTTTAAATCTGATTTTGATAGTGTTTGTAGAGGTTGCACTCTTGGAAAGAACATTAAGAAGATTTTTCCAAGTAGTACCGAAATATCCAAAGGGATCCTTGACTTTATTCATTCCAATCTATGTGGTCCTATGTATGCACCCTCCTTGAGTGGTTATTTCTATTATGTGCTTTTCATAGATGAATTCTCTCACAAGTCATGGGTTTATTTTCTGAAAGCAAAGAGTGAAAATTTCAACAAGTTTCAAGAGTTTTAAGCATTGGTTGAGAATCATACTGGAAATCACATTCATGCTTTGAGATCTAATAATGGAGGAGAGTTTGAGTTCCATGAATTCAATGAATTCTATCGAGATGCAGGAATAAAAAGATAGTTGATTGTACCCTACAACCCCTAACAAAATGGGGTTCCTGAAAGAAATAAAAAAACAATACGCGAGGTTGCAAAATCCATGATGTGTGATCAGGATATTCCCACATCCTTATGGGAAGAATCTTCCATCACTGTTGTTTATATTCAAAATAGAATCCAGAAGAGTCCGTAGATCTACTTGAGCTTAAAGAACCAAACAATCTAATAGAAATATCACTTGATGAACCTCTTGCTAAGAGGAGATATGCATGGTGTCTAGACATTCTTCAAGAGGCAGAAAAACATGGAGCACCTCTAGGCTCATCCAAAGAGCGAAAGAGACCTGAAATATTTTCAGGATATGTACCGCGGATGAGTCACATCAGTGATTCGGAACCCTCTACTTATAAATAAGTTGTTAAGAAGCAACTATGGAAAGATGCCATGGTGGAAGAATACAAATCCATCATGCATAATGATGTGGGGGAAGTGGTTCCTAAGCCAGAAGGGAAGTATGTAGTAACTTCCAAGTGGATTTATAAAATCAAGCATGCAGCTAATGGAAGTATTGAAAAATATAAAGCAAGATTTGCATCCCATGGTTTCTCACAGAAAGAAGGGATAACTATTATGAGACATTCACTCTTGTGGCTAGGCACACCACTATTCGATCCATAATTTCCCTTGCTTCATTTATGGGGTGGAAAATTCACCAGATGGATGTGAAGATTGCCTTTCTCAATGGTCAAGTTGAGGAATAAGTTTACGTACAACAACCTGAGGGGTTGTAGTTCATGGGAAGGAATCCCATGCATGCAAACTTAAGAAATCCTTGTATGGGATTAAGAAAGCATCGAGGGTTTGGTATTCAAGAATTGACATCTACATTTAGAGCTTAGGCTTCTCCAAAAGTTAAGTTGACCCCAACCTATACTTCAAGGTTGTGAAGAACCAACCACTGATCTTGGTTCTCTATGTTGATGAATTTTTCCTTACTGGAGAGGAACAACATATATCTTGTTGCAATAGGGATCTCAATTCTAAGTTCGAAATGAAATATTTGGGTCTTATGCCCTAATTTCTTGGTTTGGAAGTTTGGAAAATGAAATATGAGATATTACTTTCACAAGGAAAGTACACAGTTGATGTGTTTCACAAGTTTGGTATGATGGATTGTAAATCCATGTCTACACCAATGGTTTCTAATATAAAGAAACTACATGATTTAGATTATGGATCGGATAGTGGATCCTACCATGTATAGACAGCTCATTGGTTCCTTGATGTATTTGATACATAGTAGACCAAACATATGTTATGCAGTGAGTATCTTGAGTCAGTTCATGTCTGAGCCAAGACATATACATGTTGGTTGTGGATCCTGATATTCCTGATTCAGAGATATTGTTATTCCAGCCGTGTTTGTACCCCAGTTTTATATGTTGTGTAGGTGGACTGTACACTCATCCCAATGGTGGGTGTGGGGGCCAGTGGGCCCCCAAAATAATTTTTTTGGGTTGTTTGTTGGCCAACAGTTTACAAGCCCATGGTATTGGGTATCTTGTAGTATTTTCCCATAGTAATTCCCCTTTATAAGGAATAAATTGTAATATGGTTGTGTATTGTAGTATTGTAAATATATCTATGATTGTGTAAGAGAGACTGAGAGAGAGTGAAGAGGAATTTGCAGCAGATGTGCTACAAGATGTACCCCTTCATTTTGTTGGATGGTATAATAATAAGGTCTGACAATTTATGTGTGTACGTAGCCCATCTTGGGTGAACCACGTTATATTGGTGTCTCTCTTGTATTGTTTTTATGTCATTTATATTTGCATCTCGTTTATTGTTATTGCTCCGTGATCATTTTTTTCTAACAATTGGTATCAGACCAAAGGTCTATTTGGCATATAAACTCGCATGAAATAAGGGTTCCTGGTTCAAGTGGGAGCAATGACAGAAGAAGTAAAGTTTAAGGTCAAGAAATTTAACGACCAAAACTACTAGTTATGGAAGATGCAAACGGAGGACTATCTATATCAGAAGGATCTATTCCTACCATTGGGAGGAAAATAAAAAAAGTTGGTGACTATGAAGGACAAAGAATGGGATGTTCTTGACAGAAAGGCACTAGGAACAATATGGTTGTGCCTGGCTTCATCGGTGGCTTTCAATATCTCAAAAGAAAAGAAAATGAAGGGTTTGATGAGCGCATTAGGTAAATTGTATGAAAAACCCTTAGCCTCCAACAAGGTATTTCTAATGAAGCAATTATTTAATATGAAGATGTCAGAAGGTGGATCTATTGCTGAGCATTTAATTGAATTTAATACAATTACAAATTAGCTAAGTTTTGTAAATGTGAACTTTGATGATGAGGTTAGGGCTCTTCTAATATTGTGCTCATTTCCAGAAAGATAGAATGGCTTGGTCATGGTTGTAAGTAACTTTGTATTTGGTTCAAACACTTTAAAATTTGATGATGTTGTTGGTATTATTCTTAGCGAGGAAATGCGAAGGAAAAGCACAGGTGAGACATCAAGTAATGTGTTTACCATGTGTTAGTCCTAAATTCTACAACTAGACTACTGGATACGGATTTTAGGCACCTCAAGTTTAAGGATTGGTTTTTCATTTATTGAATAATGGATTTGAATGATGAGGGATGATGGTTTTCCAAAATTTAAAATTTAAAATGTACATATGAAAGCATCGGGTTTTTACTAAATAAGGATATGAATAAAGACTAACAGTCCATACTGAGATCATCAAACATGAGGAGTGATATTTTATAACCATTAATGATACACGACCGAGAC
The DNA here is from genome assembly GCA_027924585.1 of Larix kaempferi. Lineage (NCBI taxonomy): Eukaryota > Viridiplantae > Streptophyta > Pinopsida > Pinales > Pinaceae > Larix > Larix kaempferi. The sequence goes on along the minus strand of BSBM01000240.1, from coordinate 1,525,233 downwards.
TAACAGTCTATGAACATTTGCATCATGATAATAATTATGTTTAAAAACAATTTTTAAACACATTTGCAAAAACATTCATTTGCATGTTCAGGCATGCATAAAGAAAACATCAGTATAGATAAAAAGTATAGGAAAAGGTTCAAACAGAACCACAAAACATTCAAGTGCATGAAAGTCTAAAATGTAGCTCCCAATTTAAACAACAATGTATCTCTGCATAAAATAGATCCTTATATTAGCAATATATATATGTTTTCTGAAAGCATTGAAACATTCTTACCACCCTCATCAAAATGTCTAGTTCTTTGTGTTCCTTTTACAATTTATATGAATAAGTTTTTAAAACAAATAGGCCTCAAAGATCCACTATTCAAGGATCCAAAATGCTAAAAATAACTATAGGATACAAACTAGGAACTATAAAATAAAAAACAACAACTATTCCAAGATCTCGATCAAATATTTTGACCAAAAATCAAAGTTTCCATCTGTAATATAAACAACTATCAAGAAGAAGATAAATGATCTCATACGCGCCGAGCTGCCTCTGTTAGCAAAGCAATTCCATTCAAAGCTTGTGCTTTCCTCTGAAGACGGGCACATTCCTTTTGCAACTTACAAAGCTTTTGTTCAAGCTCTTCCTTTTCCTTTATAAGTTCAACCTTCTCTTGATGTACTATCTTCCTTCTCTTAACAACTTCATCAGCTACTTGAACCAACTTTGAATAATTCATGTTTATCTCCTGGAGGTCTTGTCTCAGGATCTGATTGGCCTGAATTAATTTTTCATTAATTTGATTGACATGCTCATTCTGTGATTTAAACTGATTAGTTCCTCTTTCTGCTTTTCTATTTTGTTTTCTTCTTCTAATAGACTCAGGTATTCATTAAATTCTTTTGGAGTATTGTTCTCGACTGAGATTTACTTTTTCTTGGATGATTCCCCAAATTCTGGTTCAACTATGCCTTTACCCTTATATTTTGAATCATGAAATTTCAGAACTAATTATTCTTCAGAATTTTCATCTGCAAAACCACTTCTAGCTGGCCGATCATCTTTAATCAGATCTGGAATGTTCCTCAGACTCTGGTCAATTTTGTCTAATACTTCTCCAAGTATGTTTTCCAATCCTTTCACTTTAGAATCCTCTTCATCAGATGAGTCTTGGATGCTGATTGTTTCGTTCTTTTTAATATTTGGATTTAAGATGTCTTTTATATTCAACCTAAGCTGATTTGTTGGTTGTGTTCTAGGCCTGCTATAAACCTTGAGTAACTTTAAAAAAGAGACAGGGTCGCATTCTCATAAGTCCTATGTTCCAGATTCTTTTCTATCTCATTTTCTTGCTTATCACATACGACACCAGAGATTTCATATGAATTGCACTGATCCCTAAAGCTTTGTGTTGGTTCTTCATGATCAATTATTTCTTCAACAAAATTGGCAGGGGTTTGAACAATCCTTTACTCTTCAACCGACTCAAATTCAAACCCATTTTGTTTTTCCCTTTTAGGATGAAATTTCTATTCATTACTTTATTTCTCATTTGGGCATGGATATACCCTTGGATTTTTCTTCACAACACATGCCCGCTTTATTTTAATGTGAGTGACTTGCTCTTCATTACATCCAGAATCCTTCTGTTCGGATTTAAATCCAGACCAAAAGAGGAAATGAGACCAATATATTTCGTATTTCTTCAGCTCTTCAATCCCCAGAAGCTTTACTAATATGTGATGAAAGACACTGTGACTGGAAGACTCAGGGTCATTTTGCATCATGGTTGCCATTTTGCCTAAGATTTTCAAGAAAAAGTAAGGTAGGTTAAATATTTTAATATCTGCTATGAGGAACAAAAATCACATATGATACAAGAAAACTGTGGCAAATATCCCTCACAGGTTACATATCTTTGTACTATCTCCAGGACGTCCTGCCATTGCTCCAAAAGACAGGTTCTTTGGATTCCTACACGCCAGATAGGGTTTCTGTATTGAGGAATAAGAAATTGATTATAGTCTACATCAACTAGGTGTTTTTTGAACCATCTTTCTCCTTCTGGGGACACATTGATTTCCAATGCAATTGTTTCCTTTGAGACCTGGAATTCGAAACCGTTGAAATTTACCACTGACCCTTTAAAAGTCAACGGGAAGTGTCTTGATACCTCCACGTTGTGACCCTAAATCCTTTTGCACATAGAGAACCACCCTGCATCTTTCATTTTCTTGACTGAATGTCGGAACTTACTGGTCCAATTCATATTTTCAGGCTCGATTTGAAGAAATTTCCCGCTAGGTCCACTCGTTCGCTTCTTATTATCAGGCTTCATCTTTTTGTTTGGGAAATGAAGGCTGTATTTTAACTCTTCTAAAGCTTTACCTGTACTTATGAAATTGTATCCGGGGAGAAAAATACATTTGTTTTGGAAGACACTGATCCTTTGAAAACGAGAACGCCAATTTGAAACAAATCAGGACTGGACATGCGACAGGCCTCTAATGATTTGAATTACTGAAGCATTAAATTCTTCCTTAATAATACATAACCCAAGACATAACATTAATGAATATTTTAGAAACAATTTCGAATGATCAAATCCATAATAATTACAAGACATGTGCCTTGAATCAACTCGGTTTATGATTTGACATTCTCACAGCGTGCACATGTATTAAAGTAGTATCATGCACTACCAGAATGTGCTAAAACACAATATGTCATATCAAGCTTCAAATCTCAACTCAAAATTCTTTTAGAATATATGGAATATTTAAAACCTCAGACATAGGAGCTAGGCTAATACTAACATAACCTAAAATGCAAAGTGAATTCACTTTTAAAAGGAAATTCCAACAACCAAAACAAAGTGAAATAAAAATAAGTATAGAAAAGGTAGAGTGATCATAACAAGATATAAGAAAAAGGGAGTTGACAGATCTAGGACCAACACCATGGAGAGAAGGGGAAGACAAAGGTAGAGATGAAAGAGCCCAGGTGATCGCAGCAAGTCTAGGAAGGGAAAATCCAAGTCCAGACTAGGAAAGACAAAGTGTTGGAACTGTGGAAAGAAAGGACATCTAAAGAATCACTGCAAATATCTAAAGAAGAAAGGATATGGATAGCACGAGACTACTCAGGAAGCAAATGTAGCAGGTGATGTGTTACAAGATGCTTTGATTATTTCATTAGATAATACTAGTGATTACTGGGTAGTAGATTCAGGGGCTTCATGTCATAATACACCCCATAAGAAATTTCTTTATGATTATGTTCAAGGTGATTTGAACATGTTTTATTAGGTGATGATGAGCCATGTAAAATTGTTGGAATGGGTAAGGTACATATAAAGTTAAAGAATGGAGGTGAATGGTTGTTGAAATATGTAAGGCATATTCCTGCTATGAAAAGAAATATGATCTCAACAAGGCAGTTGGGAGATGGTGGTTGTTTATCTATGTTTCGATAAATGTGGTGGAAGATAACTAAAGGATCGATGGTGATAGAAAAATGATACATGATAGGTACGTTGTATTTATGTCCTCATAATACTGATTGTTCTATCTCTTTAGCTTCCACAGGAACATATACAATATTGTGGCATCATAGGCTTGGCCACACGAGTGAGAAGGGGATGCAAATTCTACACTCAAGGAAGTTGCTTCTAGATCTGAAGCAGGTAATTTTGGAATTCTGTGAAAACTGTGTTTATGGAAAACAAAAGAGAGTCAGATTTATCAGGGTTGGGAAATAGAAGAAGAGTGAAAAGTTAGAGCTTGTTCATACAGATGTATGGGGACCGACTCAGGTACAATATCTTGGTTGATCTCATTATTATGTTACTTTTATTGATGACACAACTAGAAAAACTTGGTTTTATTACATTAGACATAAATCTGATTTGTTTTCTACTTTTAAGAAATGGAAATATTTGGTTGAGAATGAGACAGGAAAAAGGTTGAAGTGTATCAGATCTGATAATGGAGGTGAATACTGTGGCAAGGAGTTTGATAGTTATTTTTCATACCATGGAACTCATAGAGAGAAGACAGTCCCAGGAACACCACAATAAAATGGTTTGTCAGAAAGGATGAATATGATGATCATGGAGTGTGCAAGGTGTATGAGATTGCATGTAGGGTTTCCCTTACAGTTTTGGGAAGATGTTGTAGATATTGTTGTTTACTTAATAAAAAGAGGTCCTTCAAGTGCTTTGGATGGTGGTATTCTAGAGGATACATGGACAGGTAAAAAGGTAAAGTACTCTTCTGGGAACTTTTGGTTGTGAAGCATTTTTCCATATTCATAAATAAAATAGAACAAAGCTTGAGGCTAAATCCAAGAAATGTACCTTTATTGGATACGGGGTTGATTATTTTGGTTCTCGCTTATGGGATTATGAAAACAACAAAATCATTAGGAGTATATATGTGGTATTCAATGAAAAGGTCATGTATAAATATCAGTTGCAGGGAAAGAAACAGAAGAACGAAAACATAGAGTACACAGTGCTTGATGAAATCAAAGAAAATGAAGTTCCAAAGGTGTCAGAAAATTAAGAACAACAACAGGTACCTAAAACTCCTACATGTGTTATAAGATCTAACAGGTTAAGTAGACCTCTTGAATGACACTCTCCTTCAATGTATTATTTAGTGATGACTGATTCTGGTGAACCAAAATGTTATGAAGAAGCAATGCAGGTTGGAACTAGAAAGAAGTGGGAGCAATGCATGAATGAGGAGATGGACTCATTGGTAAGAAACCATACTTTGGATTTGGTTCAATTTCCTGCAGATAAAAGAGAATTGTAGAATAAATGGGTTTACAAGTTGTTAGGTTTCCCAATGGTAAAATAAGGAATAAACTCAAGAAGGCAGAAAGAGATGGGCGTGAAAGCGCACTATATTTCTCATTAACCAACTGTACATATAAATACAATGAGAAATTTCCCTTGGGTTTCATATTCCCAAGTGGACTCTTGGACTCTCGGGTGACTCTTAGTCTCCCTGAGGATTAGACTCCAACAAATCCCCCCTTAATCCGAAAGGTGTATATGAGTCTAAGAAAAATAAGAGAGTTGAATAAGTGAAAGTGGACAGCTACCACCAGTTGAATGTTTCCATCTCGAACATCCTTTACTAAGAAGGTTAGCTAGAAGCTTGCACATGCTTCTTCTAAATACAAGAGCTCTCTGAAGGGATGGTTTTTAGGCTGACCATCAACCAAAATGGGCTAGCAGAAGGTTGAAATCTTCTACTATGTGTTTGTCAATGCTGACCACAAACTCTCGAATTTGGCGATAACAATCGCTGAGAGGTTCTCTGGAAATTGGCTCGAAGGCTCAGAGGTTCTGTTTGGAATGGTTGGGATGGGATGACACCAAACCAACTAGAGAGCTGAAAACAGGAAGTGAACAACTGCAACTTGCTGAAAATTTCCATCTTGACAACCTTTTTCCAAGTTAGCTAGAAGCTTGAAAATGCTTCTGCTAAATGAAGGTGCTCTCGATACTGGTGGTTTAAGGCTGACCACCAAATCTGGAGCGGATTCGAACATAGCTCTTCACAAGCTCGCTTGTTCCGGCTCGCTTGTTACTGACAGTATTCATCCACCCCTGTCAGGAACAATGTGAGGAGAGGAGAGTCTCATGTGAGTACTCTATGTCACGGTTCTCTTCTATCTGAGTGTCTATATCACTGAATCTGGCCTCTGAAATTGGATGTGGATCATGCTTGTTTGATCTCAGTTACTTATAGAGGGCCATGGCTACTTCTTGTTAGATGGAGGCTTCGAAACTTGATGCCTAACATCATGTTCCCCCCTGTCAGGTACAAAGTGAGGAGAAAAAGATGTCTCAACTGCAAGATGTGTCAATACTCGTGAATGAACTCTCTGGTATGACTTATAAATCTTCTTAGCTGTTGACGACAATTTTCGAGAAGCGATCCAACCATAGTGAATCTTCTCTCTTGCAGGTTTCTTCAAACTGAAGCATTTGTCTTATGCGTGTGTACATTTTCCACAATGCTTACAAGGGTGAATATCAAAACAATGATCTTTCATATGGCCAACTCGATCACAGTGTTGGCATGTCAAACTCTGAACTGATGTGGATGAAGATGGACTCTCATTGGTGAATCCAACACTCTGAAACTGGATAGGCTTGGAGAAATCAAGAGTGTGAATTGTCACTTCCTTGTCGTATCCAAGGTCGGTTCTGTGATTGTTATGTCTGATCTCTTCCTAAGGTCTGATGATGGGATTGGAAGGGGCAAGCAAAACCTCTGCATGCATATCTTCATCTTCATTTTCTTTCACTTATGATGGCATGCCACTAATTTTCTCATGTGCTTCTGAGGTGGCATCAATTTGTGTAGGATGTTGAATAGAATCATGAAGGGGATTCTTTTGAACATGAACAAGTTCAGAAAGCCTTTCTTTTTGTTGAAGTTGCAACTCAAGTTGTAGGAAATCAAGAGTGTCTTGTGAATCCTTTGAAGAATCTCGAATGTGAGTGAGAGTGCTCTTTTCGATCATGATAGTGTTGTCGATGGAGGAGAATAGTAGAGTGTTCAGTAACTCTACAAGACCACTTAATCTTTCCATTGGTAAGGTGAAATTGATGACTCACTCAAACAATGAAGGGCTTCTTGCAATTCCACCCTTTTACAAATACTTGACAAACTCATAAAATGACGGGTGACAGTCTCAGCCGAGAGTGCACCCAAGTACAATGCAACTCAACTTTACTTCAGTTTGTGTACTATGCAAAAACACATATGCAAGTACCAAAAGCATGTACTAAAACTTACAAACAAACTGTTGAATCAAAGAGTCTGCTATACCTGAGTTCTTGTGTGGTGATGAACAACACTTCCAAAATGATGATGTACAACCATTCCAAATCAATTGATCTTCATTGAACGAATGCACTATGTCAATCTTTGATGCATGAGCTTCAATGTGGTGTTAAGGCCACTAAGCATAAATCAACAATTTTTCTTCTTCTTTTGATCTCTGATCTCTGCAACAATTTGCATGATTCCTACACTAATTTCTGCAAACGTCACTAGAGTGAATTCAATCTCTACAATAACCTGCAATAGTCTCTACAATATGCTACCTTATGGACAGCTTCCAGAACTATTCTTAATGCTTGAAGTAAGCTTCTGTCAATGTAGGATGACTGATTGCTAGTCAATTCGGTGAACAACTCTCATGCAATGCTCACATAGTCTTCATGGATTAATCACGCAGAACTTCAATGGTCTTTCATTATGAGAGAGACTCCAATATTGTTACACACCAGTCAAACTCATGAGCACGCAGCTTTATGTCAGGATATTCCTATACTCCATCCTAGTCCTACCAGCATTTTCATTATTTGCATTTCAGTCTTGCATGCATTCTGCATGCATGCATGCAATTGCATGCATCCCAGTCATCAGTACCAGCACCTAGCCCCCAGTTAGCTAGCCCCAGGAGCTTCTCACTGATTAGTTTTATCCCTCCTAGTGCTTAGTGCGCCCTTCATGCAGTTGCATGCATCTCATGCGCCCTCTCTCTGTTGATGTATATGTAACTTCGGAATGTATTTCACATGTATATGTATATTGTATTCCTATAGAGATGGTATTATTCCTCTATAAGGAAGTGTCGTCATTTATATTGTAAGTGTCGTAACTTATACTTGATGGGTTATTAGACCACCTTGTTGGGGTCGGCCCTGTATAAGTCATGTGGGTCGAAGGGTTATTAGACCACCCTATTGGGGGTCGGCCATGTGGGTCAAAGGGTTATTAGACCACCCTATTGGGGGTCGGCCCAGTCAGCATTATGTTATGTGGTTAAGTTCGAGCCTACATGAGTTAGGTAAAAAGGCAAGTCAAGTCAAGTATAAATAGAGTGTGGGAGACACTCTATTTACTCACTCACTTCTCACACATGCACTCAAGGAGGAGTGGCGCGCTTATGGAGGAGGAGGATCTGCTGCTAGGTTATGGATATCTCTCTTGGTTGGTTGTATCATTGCTCTATCTATCTCTGAGGAAGTTATTGGGTTTTTTCACCTTTATGGTTTTCCCCAAGTAAATCTTTGTGTCTCTTGTGTGCTTTCATTATTGTCTCCATGATTGATATGCTGTAGATATGCTGTACATGTTGTTCTCTCAGTTAAGATCCTAGATCAGATTGAAGTAAATTCTGAAAATCTAACACTCTCACCTATCATTCAGTTGTACTTCAGTTATCTTCAGTTCTTTCCTTGATTTAAGGCTAGACTGACTCTCAACTGACTGTATCACTTCGATAGACCTCCAGTGAGACTAGACTGCCCATTCTGACTCCAGTTAGCTCCTCATGCGCCCTCCATTAAGCCTCCTTCATTCAGTTAGTGCCTCCATGTGCTAGTTACACCTACCACACTCAGTTAGACTCAATTTGACTGATGATTGACAGTTACTTGTGCATTGATGACTCCACTGATGATGATGAAGACTTCTAGTTTTGCTCCGATGACACTCCAGTGATCTTTTGATCTCTCTATGAAGGCTAATTCGAATTTCCACCTTAGCATTTGAATCCTCATGCATTGTATTATTTATTTGTCCATTTGTGATTAATGAATTAGTGTGTGTGAAGTTATTTTGCTTCTATCCGAGTTCTACTATATTATTATTCTGTTGCTCATTTTACTGCATTGACCACTCTTAATCTTATTCCTAAATTATTTCATTGTGAGGTATACATCAGCTCTTAGATCTGCTGTGAGGATTTTCACATGGCATTAGAGCATGTTGAGAGTATTGTCTATCTCCATTCCTGAGAGTTTTTTGCAGGTTATTATCCAGATTTCGAGTGCAGCAGTTGCAACAGTTTCTGCACATTTGCAGTAGTAGCAGTTGCAGACATTTTCTATTGTTTTTGCAGGTCTTCTGAAACAACTTCCATGTTCAATTTGGAAGGAATTACTCCTCTTTCTCCATTCAACTATGATGAATGGAAACCACAGATGATAGCACATTTGAAGAGACATGGTCTCTTTGATTATTGTTTTGAAAGGGAGTTCGAATCCTCTGAAGAAGAGAATGACTGGTTAGATGAAGGTGAAAGAGCCACTGCAGCCATGATGCTTGCTATGCCTCTATGCATGGTACACCACTTCCTTTATGTTGAATATCCAAAAGAGCTATGGGCCCACCTGGATGACAAATTTGGCAAACATAATGAAGGGATTGGTCCAAACCCTTTCGAGAGCAAACCCAGTGATGCATTCGCTCCCCTTGACGGTCTCTCAGATCATGAATCAGTATCAAACATATCTCATATTGAAGTTGTCGACAAAGAAGAAGAACTTGCAGATTCTACACTCATGCTCCAAATTTCTTCTATTTCAAATTCTATGCTAGCTCACACTCTAGAAATTGCAGAGGTTCTTAAATCCTCTCTTGCACCAGAGTCTGTTGGTTTGCATCATGATATCATGAATGTTTCAGAGGTTAAATCAACCATTGGAGGTAATGCATTCGCTCTCCTTGATCACTCACCTCTTATGTTCTACTATATGATCATTATTTCTTGCTTTCAAAAGGTTATTGAAGATGATGGCCATTGCCATTCGCTTGGGATCATTTCTCATGCATTTACTAGTTTAGATCTCACCTCAAATGGTTCAAAGGAGATCTTAAGCAACCATGATTCAAGTCTTGGATCTGATTTGGATTCCAAGCAATCACTGATATTTGATGGTTCTTTTGGGCATAATCTCACCCATGATGGCCCTTGCCATTCGCTTGGGATAATTTCTCATGCATTCAATGGTTTAGATCTCACCTCAAATGGTTCAAAGGAGATCTTAAGAAACCATTCTTCAAGTCTTGGATCTGATTTGGATTCAAAGCATTTACTATCATGTGATGGTTCTTTTGGGAATAATATCACTTATGATGGTTCGAAGGAGAAGACAAAATACTATCTGCACATTCATAGATTTGATCCTACCTCAGCTGATTCGAATCACAGGTTCAAGGATCATCCTCATACTTCTGGATTTGTTCTCATCATATTCGATCCGAAGAGTAAGTACAAGCACATGCTTTTTCAGCATGATCCACTTCTTCCCAAGAAGAAGATACCTCCAGACACATGACCAAGCATCACACCTGCTTGAGTTTGGAGCATTTATTTTCGGTGTGCCTTACAGTCTATTTTTGAGGGGGGGTATTTTTCCCATGAGGTTTTCCCCATTTCCTCGGTTTATTGACTATTATTATTCATTGTATTGGGTGACCTTTGGTCTCAGTTACCAGGGCCCAGGATGGATTAGGGGGGGGTGTTAGGATATTCCTATACTCGATCCTAGTCCTACCTGCATTTTCATTATTTGCATTTCAGTCTTGCATGCATTTCTGCATGCATGCATCCCAGTCATTAGTCCCAACACCTAGCCAACAGTTAGCTAGCCTCAGGAGCTTCTCACTGATCATTTTTATCCCTCCTAGTGCTTAGTGTGCCCTTCATGCAGTTGCATGCATCTCATGCGCCCTCTCTCACCTACCATTCAATTGTACTTCAGTTATCTTCAGTTCTTTCCTTGATTTAAGGCTAGACTGACTCTCAACTGACTGTATCACTCCGATAGAGCTCCAGTGAGACTAGACTGCCCATTCTGACTCCAGTTAGCTCTTCATGCGCCCTCCACTGAGCCTCCTTCATTTAGTTAGTGCCTCCATGTGCCAGTTACACCTACCACACTCAGTTAGACTCAGTTTTACTGATGATTGACAGTTACTTGTGCATTGATAACTCCACTGATGATGATGAAGACTTCTAGTTGTGCTCCAATGACACTCCAGTGATCTTTTGATCTCTCCATGAAGGCTAATTTGAATTGCCACCTTGGAATTCGAATCCTCATGCATTGTATTATTTATTTGTCCATTTGTGATTAATGAATTAGTGTGTGAAGTTATTTTGCTTCTATCCGAGTTCTACTGTATTATTATTATGTTGCTCATTTTACTGCATTGACCACTCTTAATCTTATTCCTAAATTATTTCATTATTAGGTATACATTAGCTCTTAGATCTGCTATGAATATTTTCACATGGTATCAGAGCATGTTGAGAGTATTGTCTATCTCCATTCCTGAGAGTTTTTTGCAGGTTATTATCCAGATTTCGAGTGCAGCAGTTGCAGCAGTTTCTGCACTTTTGCAACAGTAGCAGTTGCAGACATTTTATATTGTTTTTGCAAGTCTTCTGTAACAACTTCCTTGTTCAATTTGGAAGAAATTGCTCCTCTTTCTCCATTCAACTATGATGAATGGAAACCACAGATGATAGCACATTTGAAGAGACATGGTCTCTTTGATTATTTTTTTGAAAGAGAGTTCGAATCCTCTGAAGAAGAGAATGACTGGTTAGATGAAGGTGAAAGCGCCATTGCAGCCATGATGCTTGCTATGCCTCTATGCATGGTACACCACTTCCTTGATGTTGAATCTCCAAAAGAGCTATGGGCCCACCTAGATGACAGATTTGGAAAACAGAATGAAGGGATTGGTCCAAACCCTTTCGAGAGCAAGCCCATTGATGCATTCGCTCCCCTTGATGGTCTCTCAGATCATGAATCGGTATCAAACATATCTCATATTGAATTTGTCGACAAAGAAGAAGAACTTGCAGATTCTACACTCATGCTCCAAATTTCTTCTATTTCAAATTCTGTGCCAGCTCACACTCTAGAAATTGCAGAGGTTCCTAAATCCTCTCTTGCACTAGAGTCTGTTGGTTTGCATCATGATCTCATGAATGTTTCGAAGGTTAAATCAGCCATTGGAGGTAATGCATTCGCTCTCCTTGATCACTCACCTCTTATGTTCTACTATATGATCATTATTTCATGCTTTCAAAAGGTTATTAAAGATGATGGCCATTGCCATTCGCTTGGGATAATTTCGCATGCATTAACTAGTTTAGATCTCACCTCAAATGGTTCAAAGGAGATCTTAAGCAACCATGATTCAAGTCTTGGATCTGATTTGGATTCCAAGCAATCACTGATATTTGATGGTTCTTTTGGGCATAATCTCACCCATGATGGCCATTGCCATTCGCTTGGGATAATTTCTCATGCATTCAATGGTTTAGATCTCACCTCAAATGGTTCAAAGGAGATCTTAAGAAACCATTCTTCAAGTCTTGGAACTGATTTGGATTCAAAGCATCTACTATCATGTGATGGTTCTTTTGGGAATAATATCACCTATGATGGTTCGAAGGAGAAGACAAAAGACTATCTGCACATTCATAGATTTGATCCTACCTCAGCTGATTCGAATCACAGGTTCAAGGATCATCCTCATACTTCTGGATTTGTTCTCATCACATTCGATCCGAAGAGCAAGTACAAGCACATGCTTTTTGAGCATGATCCACTTCTTCCCAAGAAGAAGATACCTCCAGACATATGACCAAGCATCACACCTGCTTGAGTTTGGATCATTTATTTTCGGTGTGCCTTACAGTCTATTTTTGAGGGGGAGTATTTTTCCCATGAGGTTTTCCCCATTTCCTCGGTTTATTGACTATTATTATTCATTGTATTGGGTGACCTTTGGTCTCAGTTACCAGGGCCCAGGATGGATTAAGGGGGGGTGTTAGGATATTCCTATACTCCATCCTAGTCCTACCAGCATTTTTCGTTATTTGCATTTCAGTCTTGCATGCATTTCTGCATGCATCCCAGTCATTAGTCCCAGCACCTAGCCCCTAGTTACATAGCCCCGGGAGCTTCTCACTGATCAGTTTTATCCCTCCTAGTGCTTAATGCTCCCTTCATGTAGTTGCATGCATCTCATGCGTCCTCTCTCACCTACCATTCAGTTGTACTTCAGTTATCTTCAGTTCTTTCCTTGATTTAAGGCTATACTGACTCTCAACTGACTGTATCACTCTGATAGACCTCCAGTGAGACTAGACTTCCCATTCTGACTCCAGTTAGCTCCTCATGCGCCCTCCACTGAGCCTCCTTCATTTAGTTAGTGCCTCCATGTTCCAGTTACACCTACCACACTCAGTTAGACTCAGTTTGACTGATGCTTGACAGTTACTTGTGCATTGATGTCTCCACTGATGATGATGAAGACTTCTAGTTGTGCTCCGATGACACTCCAGTGATCTTTTGATCTCTCCATGAAGGCTAATTCGAATTTCCACCTTGGCATTCGAATCCTCATGCATTGTATTATGTATTTGTCCATTTGTGATTAATGAATTAGTGTGTGTGAAGTTATTTTGCTTCTATCCGAGTTCTACTGTATTATTATTCTGTTGCTCATTTTACTGCATTGACCACTCTTAATCTTATTCCTAAATTCTTTCATTGTGACGTATACATCAGCTCTTAGATCTGCTGTGAGTATTTTCACACTTTAAAGAGAGAGATCGTCCATCGACTTGTATCCACTCAACACAACTCTTCAAGGTGGTAGTCTAAGTCTAGATCCACTAGCTCGTCAAAACCAATGGACAACTCCACAATTTGGCAACTTTACCCCAATGCAGCTCTTGTCTTGTGAGGTCGCAGCTCAACGATAGAGGTGGTTTATTCTCCATGAACAACTCGAGTCTTCAGAAAAAATGCAGCAGTAAATGGTCTCACTAAAATATCACTATTCAACGCAGCCTTCTTAATGTTGTTCCGATCTCCATCAATATCATTTCTATCAGTAGTTTCAGTTCTTCACACTCCAACATAGTATCAGAATGCCTTCAACTTTGCATTCTCCACACGTGGGTAAACCTCCACACAATTCTCACCACAAATATTCAATTTAGATTTGTTTTATGACTGATGCATGAGATATCACCTTTCCAAATGACCCACAACATCTACAAATGGCATTCTTCTACGTGAATTTATTGAAAAGAGAGAAACATTTGTGTGCAGATACTGACACTCACCAGAAACGGTAAGCATGTACTTGGAATTTATGAGCTCTCAACTATTATGTTTCATAGCCAGAAAAGGAGACATTCAAGCTCCATGCAAAGCAATCTCAATGAAGACGTAGGTATAAGCGGCGCCCTCAAATGTTACAATTGCGACCTATTGAGTCTCACTTATCTCTTCCCCACAAAGTTAAAGAAGATGAACCGGCGGAGGGAACTTTAGACTACAGGCAACGCATCACACACAACGATCACCACCGCCCGCATGTAGCAGCAACTGCAGAATTCAGTAGCTCTTCAAGTCTTTGAATGCAGCACCGAAGGGATTCTTCCACGATTTCAGTGCAAGTCATACAATGTAAGGAGGGTTCACCCTTCATGCAGTCTCCAAAATAGCACGATGGACACGATAGTCGATAGTCTCCATGATGGAAAAAACATACAGCTTCAGCTCAAGTATTCACGTTACCATGATATTCTTTCAAGCAGAGATATCACTCCCACTTTGGTCGCTAGTATTATGTCCTTCACACAATTCAGAGGATTTATGCATGTAGCTTCCATACTCCCCATATTAGTTCATCCAACTTGCACACAACTCCAAGAATTCACGTAGATGTTAATATAGCGCGCTCTCAGCAATAGTCTTTACAGGAGAGAGTAGATACTCTATTAATTCATAGCCTTCAATCACTCACGCGATGGACAGGATGAACTGTAAATTCAACCAAATCATAAATAGCCTCAACCTTCCAACTCCATGATAGAAATAGCTATATGGTGGTCTCCTCAAAGTAATATTATTTCAATGCAGATACTCAAATATAGGGAAATAATTCCATGCAGTCCCAGCTTCAACTACCCACAAAAGTCAATAGTCTTGGTAGTGGACTATGGATTCCACCAAAGCACCAATAAAATTTGGTCAGCTGCAAAATTAGGTTTTGTAGGTGCAAAAATGGTCCTCAACACTGAATACGTAGATTTGAATAACACAGAAGGAATCAGAGGAAATGCATATGCCAAATTGGAGCAGGTACAGGCTAGGATAGGCACGCAAATTGACTAAAGTATGCAGTTGCAGGAGAAACGTTATCTATCTCCTTTGAGAGCAGGGAATATGGAATACTAACCGAGAGGGAAGTAGAATGGGAAGGAAGGATTTATGAGCACACAACAAAATATAATAAGAAAAGGAAACATACGGAGCATAGGAGACAGTCTCATAGAGATGACATGATAGAATTTTGCAGCAGCTAGATATTTTCCTCACAGGCGTGGGAGACAAATGGGCACAATAATACCCAGATGGTGTAGAAAGACAAACAGTGCAGAAATACCAAGCACAATTTCCAGCTCTTCTTCTAATGCAGATGAATCTCTCACAGGCCTAAGAACAAGGCATGCTCTGATACCACTATTAGGTTTCCCAATGGGAAAATAAGGAATAAACTCAAGAAGGAAGAAAGAGATAGGCGTGAAAGCGCACTATATTTCTCATTAACCAACTGTACATATAAATACAATGAGAAATGTCCCTTGGGTTTCATATTCCCAAGTGGACTCTTGGATTCCCGGGTGACTCTTAGTCTCCCTGAGGATTAGACTCCAACACAAGTTGAAGGAAGAAGATGGAGGCAAGAAGTGGTACAAGGCTAGACTTGTTGTAAAGGGGTTTCCACAGCAGAAAGGTATAGATTTTGATGAAAAAAATTCTCTTGTTGTTAAAATGACTTCAATTAGAATTATTCTAAGTCTAGTGGTAGTAGAAGTTTGCATCTTGAACAGTTAAATGTAAAAACAACCTTTCTTCATGGGGATTTGGAGGAAGAGATTTATATGCAGCGACCACAGGGGTATGAGGTTAAAGGGAAGGAAAATTTGGTATGTAGGTTGAAGAATATTTTGTATGGCCTGGAGCAAGATCCAAGGCAGTGGTATTTAAAATTTGACAAGTTTATGACAGAACAAGGTTATAGTAGATGTCATTCTGACCACTGTGTTTATTTCAAGAGGATAGATAATGGAAGATATATTATCTTGTTATTGTATGTGGATGACATGATTGTTGCAGGTTCTAACATGCAGGATATAAATGTGCTCAAAAGGAAGTTAGCTAATTCATTTGTGATGAATGATTTGGGTGTTGCAAAGCAAATCGTTGGTATAAGAATAATAAGGGATGGGAAAAATTGCAAATTGACATTGTCTCAGGGTGAGTACATGCAAAATGTGTAGGAGAGGTTTAGAATGCAGAATGTAAAACCAGTCAATACACCTTTGACCATCCATTTCAAACTAAGTAAGGAGATGTGTCCCAGGACACGGGAAGATATAGACTACATGTCCAAGGTTCCCTATTCATCAGCAATTGGCAGCTTGATGTATGCCATGGTGTGCACAAGACAAGATATTGCACATGCAATGGGAGTTGTGAGCAGGTAGATGAACAATCCAAGTAAAGAACATTGGAAGGTAGTACAATGGATTCTCAGGTATTTGAGAGGTACTACTACTCATGCATTATGTTTTGGAGGTTCAGACACTATTCTACAGGGATATGTTGATGCCGATATGGAAGGTGATAAAGATATCAGGATAAGCACCAAAGGGCATGTCTTTATTGTAGGTGGAACAACCGTAATTTGGATTTTGAAACTGCAAAATGTTGTTTCACTTTCAACAATTGAAGCAGAGTATGTTTCTGCTACAGAGGCCAATAAAGAGTTTATTTGATTACAGAGGTTCATGGAGGAATTGAGTAAGAAGCAGGAGAATAGTAGGTTGTGTAGTGACATGCAGAGTGCCATTCATCTTGAAAAGAACTCAACCTTCCATTCTAATTGTTACGGAGAAAAAATTCCTATGGCTCGGGGCAAACCACAACAGACAGATGACTACCAGAAATAAACTCAATTCCCAATGCAATGCTATATAAATGAAAATGCTAAGATATGGAGAATACTTGACCAACCTTCAACCGGATGTTCGAAGTAGATCCTCGTTGAGCTTTCCAATCTACACTTGAACCTGCAGCTTAGTATCAACAACAAATACAAGCAAGTGCATATAATATGTGAAAGATATTAGCATAATCAATAGCATGGTCCATGATATCATAAGCAAATGTAACCTGTTAGCGACCAAAATAAAATGGACTTTTGAGAGCATTTTTATCTCTCTCTGTTTCACTTATTGCTTTTTCATCCTTTTGGCCAGTGTCTTAACCTCCACTTCTTCATTCATCTTTTAGCCCAACATCCTTTGATTTTCTCCTCTTGCCCTTTTTATTCCTAGCTTTTTTATTTTATTAAAGTGGTGTGTGCTTTAAAGTGGCTTAATCCTAGATCATATTATGTATTATCGTAAGTCTAGAGTTTCTAAAAAGCAAGAGTCAAGCTATAAGTTAAGCCATGGGTCAAGCCAAACTCCAAGTCCATATGTCAAAGTGTTTCAGGTATCAAATGAGGAAAGGTCGTCTTACACTCATGCATCCAGCAAATCGACATCGTACAGTATTAGGCTTGTAACAAAGGAGAGAAATAACGGTTTCAAGGTGCTCGATTCAGGTCTATATATCTACAGCACGAGATAAGTAGCATGCATCAGTTTTCCAGGAGAATCACTTTTATAGAGTTGTAATAATTCTTTTATAGATTGAGGTGAATTGTTGAGAAAGTAAGATAGTCTAAGGATCCCTCATGTAGTGTATAAGGTTGTTTTTCTTTATGCTTTAGCTTTTTGCTTGCTTTATGTTTTGCTTTGCTTTCTACTTTAGCTTTTTCCTTGCTTTCTGCTTTAGCTTTTTCCTTGCTTTCTGCTTTGATTTTATTTCTTATTTTGATTTTGATTTTTCTTTATCCTGCTTTTGATTTTCTATCATTCTTTTCTACCTTACCATGGTTTTCTGCTTTGTCTTGTTTTTTCCCTGTTTTTCTGCTTTACCCTATTTTTCTGCGTTGTCCTACTTTTCCTTGCTTTTCTACTTTTTCCTGTTTTTCTACCTTTTTCCTTCTTTTCTGCTTGTGTCCTACTTTTCTACGTTGTCCTGCTTTTGTCCTATTTTTCTTCTTTATTATGTTTTTATTGAGCTTTGCTGCTTTATTCTGCTTTCTTCTCCTTTTCTTGCTTTCCTTGCTTGGACTCCTTTATCTTTTCTTGTCTTGCAAGTTACCACTTAGTCAACCTTATCCTCTAAGGCACTCTTGTGGAGAATTATCCACTTTATTCCAAAATAAAAATAACTTTTTAATGAAAAATAATTTTCATAAAGTGCATATCAACTTGAAGAAAATAAATTCAACACCTCCTAATAAATAAATTAATTAATTGCTTGAACTTTCAAAATTAACCCCAAGTAAATGAGATTTTCTCCTCAACCCAAGGGATTGATTGGGTTAGTAACTCAATCCAATGATCATTAATGAGGGGACATGACATCGATGAGGCTCAAATCACTCGACCACTCGAGCTAGTCCACTTATATATATATATATATATGTCAATTGGGTCTAGCCCAAGTGATTGTGGGATGGAGTGTTATCCTCCCACTTAGGATCTATTGTCGTAAATGACATGTTGAGATCATAATGAGTATATTGTTGTGACATATGCATGCCCGATCGTTGAATTGCCCTTTTTCCCTAAATAATCTAGGGTTTACCTTAGGTACTATCTTCAAAAGGAGGGGAAGTAGCACAATATGCATGCATGTATATACTTATGTATAATATATGTACATACACATAAATACATACATACATACATACATGCATACATATTTCCAAATAAAAATGGTAGTAGCTATATATTACCCACACGAACTTAGCTAAAGAAGGCTTATGGCCTTGTGTGTATTAAAAAACAACAAAAAGGGAGAGACCTTGTCTTGACCATACCATTACTATTCCGCTAGGAAAAGGGTGACATTTCTCTCTCGACCTTCATAAAGACTGTAGGTGATCCTTCATCAATTTCCTGAGAGGATTCCTATACACTATGGAGTTCCATATTAGAACTACCTTATGAAAAAAATTGGTAGTAGAGATAAAGCTTGTATGATCTGTGTGCTCAACTAACATTTTCCCTTCAAGTAGGAAACGATCTTCCTTTGCTTGTTTGTTTGTATTTTGGTTGTGCTCCCTATAGATATGATTGATGGTACATCATGAAAAACCCTTGATTAATTGTTTGAATTTATCAAGCATGTGCATGAGGCTCATATTTGAGCCATCAATTATGTTGCTTTCCCAATCAACCACAATTTTTGAGTCCAAGAGTATGATTAGATAGGATATTTCTTTTTTTATTTAAGTCAAAGATAATCTTATTGCCAAATTGCAGAGTTTTGCAAAGTTGTTTGTGTTCAAACATATGCATGTTTCAATAGTAATAGATTGGTTTGTATAGGTGAGTATACCCACTACTACACTTGTTTTGGGATTCCCATTTGAGGCACCATCACAAAAACAATGAGGAGCAACATCATGGAGGAAGGAATTGGATACCTTGGAGGATATATAAATGGTTCTAGGAGAGAATAAAGGATAACCAAGTTAGGAACCCCTCACCCACTATGTATTTTTTGCGCATTGTATGCTTGAGAGCCAAGATATATTCTTCCAAGTCAATCTCATAAATATATTTAGTGGATTGGACTCTTTCTGCCTACACTGAAGAGCATTGGAAGGGTGGAATATTCGTGAGTAATTGGTGAGTAGAGAAATGGAAGATCTTTTGTGTTTAATAAGGCAGTCGAAGAGAGTGCCATGGTTGTTTAGTGGCTAAAAGTGGTGCCTAGAGTGCTTGGTAGTAAGCAGATTGGTTGAGCCATGAGAGATATTGGTTTAGGTTGATTGATATAAAAAATTGTAGCTTGTTTCATTTGCCTCAATGGTCTCATAGTCTGGCTTGGGGGTGGCATATGCAATGGATTTCTATGGTTTGGTGGAAAATTGCTTGTATAGAGTCAGTGTCTTGGACTATCTAGGGGTGGTAGGTGTGAGGGAGATCGTCCTTATCTAATGGAAACTAGGAAACAACTTCAATGAATGGCGGTTGGGTGAGGCAATAACCAATCAAGTTGAGGCCCTAGCGTTATACCAAGGGCTTAAAATCTTGGATCCAAGATGCATCAATAATGTTTTAATCATAGGGTATTCAACCATTGTTATAAGAATTATGCACAAATCGACCACTTTCGATGACAAACTCACTAGGATCATTCTTAGAATCCACAAAGAGGCTTGTCACTTCGAATATTGCGAATACTTTCATGTCCTTAGGGAGCAAAATCATTCTTACTCTCGATGACAAACTCACTAGGATCATTCTTAGAATCCACAAAGAGGCTTGTCACTTCGAATATTGGGAATACTTTCATGTCCTTAGGGAGCAAAATCATTCTTAGAATCCATAAAGAGGCTTGTCACTTCGAATATAGGGAATACTTTCATGTCCTTAGGGAGCATAAAATAGATGAACCGGTGACTTAGCCAATACAACCTCTAGAGTGGAGTATGGAGTATGGGGTATTAAAGTTTAAAAATGGTGTCTCATTATCGCCCATTCCATAATCAATTGTGATGTCAAAGTTAATATCTTGCATGCCCTTCATGTATTACATCAAAGGATAGGGTGAAATCTATAATTGCAAGCAATTTTTAATGGAGATCACTTCCAACTTACCCTCACACACTTCACTAGTACAGATTGGTTCACAACTGGGATAATGGATTAGAAGGATGTTTCTATTGTTAGTAGCAGCAAGGTTGCTCAAGGATTGCAAACGATTTCTCAAATCAAGCACATTTCAATGAAATAGTCTAGCTTTTGCACTACACGATCAATTCGGTAATCTTGAACTCCTTTGAATTCTTAGCCCGTTCAAAAGTATCTTCAGTGAATTATAATGTAGCATTGGAGAATGATAAGGGGTTTAATAGAGAGTTAAAATTCAACTATTTTTTCTACTGGGACTAGTGGGAAATTAATGTGAAATTGGGAATAGAAATGCAATTTTTGTTGGGACTGGTGAGTCTCTAGAAACTGTAGATTTTCAAGGATAGCAATCCCCTTCCAATGAATGTTATTTATATGCATCTTAGAATTTTTTTCCTCTATAATTCAGTTTAGTGGAGCAAACTTTGTGTTCATCCATAGCAAGTCAAGTCATATTAAATATATGGTCTATGGATTGTTGTGGATTTGTTGATGGCTTAGTTGGCTCAATTGGGACTCTATTTGGGTCACTACATTCTAGAAACATTAGGTCCCACCTTGGTCGTTTCCCCCTTTGTGAAAACTATGAAATGCATAAGATCTTGAGGAGACATGAAAATCTCATCTCCTACAACAAGACTTTAATCTTGTTTGTTACTAGTCAAGTAATAATGCAAACCTTGCTTCAACAAACAAAACAAATTCAGTACTTAGAACTAGATCCATGTTCAAAAATTTTAACAAGGAAACTCAATATGTGGCATCCACCATTAAAATGTCTCTGGGAGACTCAGGGAGCTCAAGGAGGAAGAAACTGTCCACCAAATGCCTACTAATGTGGACATGGAAAACCAAGCATCTCAATGCTCACCTACCAGTCAAGATGGAGCATATAGTAATCATGCCTTTCACTAAAGCTTGGTTTCCTGTATGTTTTATAAAGTAGACTTGATTTTAGGTGTTTTTTTGTTTCGAATTTATACTAGTATAAGTTTTTGGATTGAAAGTTTTAGAACCCCAACCCAGTTTCAAGCTTGGAAGCTTCTATGCATATGGTTTAATGCCCAAATCCGAGTATGCACATTTTTATCAATAAAAATGACTTAACTTGAAGCACATTAAATTCTTTTTCAAATATTTATAACTCAGAAAATTTCATTTTCAGCCAATAAACTCAAACTCAAAAATTTAAATCAGCCAATCACAAAATTTTTAAACACAGTATTTTTGACCAAATTGGTCTAGGATAAAACTTGGAAGGGAAAACCTAACTGAGAGAGATAATTTGTATTTCTTCAACAAAATTACAAAACATAACAACAGTACTTATCTCAGCTTTTATTCTTGAAAAGCGTTTCCAAAACAACATAAAATATGAACCTTTTAAACAGCAGTACGACCTCACACGTGCGGATTAAATGCTATTGAATTTATTGGAAAACGTGCCCAGAAATGAATCCTCAATTTATGTGTTGTACGAATAGCAATAAATTATGTACGACCACCTCAGATCCTGTGTTGTACGGCCCTCGAATTCTGTGCAGTACGGACATCAATAAACATTGTATGGCCTCCTCGATTTATGTGCTAGAAATACCTTGTACGGACTACAATAAATGCGGAAACTCCCTACCTCAAAATTTGTGCCTGTACGGACCTCTTTAATGTTGGTGTACGGATGTCTTGGAATCCATGCCCTTCATTTTTCTCCTTGATCTGCAACTCAACCTTAAAAAAAATCTTTGGGTGAAATCTCTTCATGTTAGAAAAACAAGATCGCAAAGCAATAACAATAAACAAGATGCAAATACAAATTACACAAAAACATTACAAGAGAGACATCGATATATCGTGGTTCACCCAAGATGGGCTACGTCCACACTGAAATTTCCAGTCCTTATTATTATACCATCCAGCAAATGAAGGGATACAACCTGCAACACATCTGCTGCACTTCCTCTTCATTGTCTTACAGTCTCTTTCACGATCTCAAAGATCTTTACAATGCATAATACCTAATACATCAACCCTAGCCGTATTACAATGTCTTTCTTATAAAGGGGAAATACAATGTAAAAATACCACGGTTTACCCAAAACCATGGGCCCGTAATCTGTTGGTGATGCCCCCCAACACCGCCCCACTGGGGTGAGTGTAGAGTCCACCTGCATATCATATAAAACTGGCGTACAAACACGGTTGAATAATAATATCTCTAAATCTGGGAGATCATGCTCCACAACCAACACTTCAAACCCTCTTCTCTTCTCTCTTCTCTCTTCTCTTTCTCACCTCCTTCTCCTCTCCAAAACTCTCTTGAAAAGTGAATAATAATGAGTTAGGTTTGGCTTCCCTAAGCCTTTTTGTTCATGGCAACTTCATCTTTTCAATCTAATGGTCTAGATTAGATTAGATTGAGGGTTCACAATAAATGCTCAATAAATAAATAATAAATGACATTTAGTGCACTTCGTGTCATTTAATAAAGTGAATACTCTTTTTAATTAATCACTCACTTGACTTTTCATTAAATATGAACTTAGGACAAACCATGACTTTAACTTTAATAAAGTGACTTTATAAATATAAAGTCCTTCTCACTTTATTAATTAATGACTAGGGGGTCACCTTTTAAATTGTCATTGTCCACCCCAAGGAAACACAAGGGTGAACAACACTCCCTTGGTAACATTTCAACACTCCCTCTTACCGAGGAAGGTGTTCTTCACCACTCCCAACTTGTCTTTGAAATAGACATGATTCCCTCTACCCAAAGATTTCATGAGAATGTCTGCCACCTGTTCATCAGTAGAAATATACTGCAACTATATAGCTCCTCTCTGAACATAATCTTTGATGAAGTGATACTTGATCTCAATATGCTTTGACCTGTCATGAAATACCGAATTCTCAGAGAGCCTGATGCAACTCTGATTATCATAATGTATAACTGTAGGTCTCAGCTCCTGACCAAATAAGTCAACCATCAACTTGCGAAGCCACAAGGATTCACAACTAGCCTGATTGGATTCCATGTAGTCCGCCTCTGCAGAACTCAATGCAACGGACTTTTGCTTCCAACTGAACCATGACACAACTGTCGAGCCCAAACTGAAGCAACAATCGAAAGTGCTCTTCCGGTCTGAAACACTACCTGCCCAATCTGAATCCATGAAGCCAACCAATCCCACTCCATCAGACCTCTTGTAGTCCAAACCATAGTCTATTGTGCCTGCAAGATATCTCAATATGTGTTTTGCGGCTGTCCAATGCACTCTTCTGGGCTCCACCATGAACTAACTGAGAGTGTTAATCGCAAAACTCAAATCTGGTCTAGTGTTGACCAAATACATCAATGAACCAATCAACTGGAGATACAAATTAGGATCCACCAACTCTCCCTTAGAAGCATGAAGCTTCGTCCAGTTGGTGGTCATGGGTGTGGACATGGGTCTACACTCCTTCATCTGAAATCTCTTCAGAACATTTGTAGCATATTTTCTTTGCCCCAGGAAAACATGTCCATCCTCCTGCCAAATCTCCATCCCCAAATAGTAATGCATCAGTCCAAGGTCAGTCATCTCAAACTCTAAAGCAAGGTCTTTCTTACATGCTTCAATCAGGTGTTCTGCTCCTGTAATGAAAAATTCATCAACATACAGTAGAAGAATGAGTGGATCACCCCCAACCACAATGAAGTATAGGTTGGGATCAGCCTCACTCTTCTGAAACCCAATCGAAAGCAAATAAGTATCAATCCTCGAGTACCAAGCCTTAAGGGGCTTGCTTCAGACCATACAAGGCCTTTTTCAACCTGCACACGTGTGAATCTCTCCCATGAATCTCAAAGCCCTGAGGTTGCTCCAGATACACCTCCTCCTGTAGACCGTTCAAAAAAGCGGTTTTCACATCCATCTGATGAATCCTCCAACCCATCTCTGCAACAATGGAGATCACTGCTCTGATCGAAGAAAATATAGCAACTGGTGCAAAGGTCTCATAGTAGTCAAATCCCTCTACCTTTGAGAACCCGCATGCCTCAAACCGAGCTTTGTACTTCTCAATGCTGCCATCCGCAGCATGCTTGATTTTATAGAGCCACTTGGAAGTCACCACTGACTTCTCCTCCTGTCTCGGAACAATCTCCCACACTCCATTCTTCATGATGGAATTGTACTCTTCCATCATGGCATCTCTCCAAACCTGGTGTGGGGTAGCCTCCTCAAAAGTAGTAGGCTCGTACTCACTCAAGCTAGTCACCATCGCCATATAACTGGAAAATATCTCCGGTTCCCTACTCTCTCTGACCTCCCTCCTGGTCCCTCCTGGGTGGCCCCACAAAATCCTCAGTTTCCTTCACAAGCTCCTTAATCCAACTTGGCTTATGTTTCTTGGAAGTAGCTTCATGTGGTAGGCCCTCCTCCTGAACCTCCCCATTTGACAACTGTCTCCCTGAAGAAGTACCTGTGGCCTGAGATCTTGTACCTAGTGATCCTGAACCTGTACCACCCGAATCGCATGAAGGTGAAACCTGTGAACCTGTGACTCATGAACCTGTCCCTATACCTGAAGTCCCTGTAGATTGAGTACCTGAACCTGATGTACCTGTAACCTGTGACCCAGTCACTCCATAAACCTGTGACCCTGTACCCTGACTCGTTGAACTCTGTGAAGGTGTCACCTGTGGAGTCTCAACCTGCTGCTCCACCATCTCTAGATCATAAGACTTCTTGAAGGCTTTCTCCTCCTCAAATCTCACCTCCCTCCTCACCACAACTTTCCTCTGTGCAGGACGGTATAAGCGAAAAGCCTTCGAAGTCTCATCATAACCAACAAAGATGCCTTTCTCCTTCGTGGGCTCTAACTTTGTCCTCTTCTCAGAAGGGGCATGGAGTATGTAAGGCATCCAAATATACGGAAGTGACCTATCTCAGGTCTCATCCTAGTGAACATCTCCTCGGGACTTTTACACCTGAGTGCTCGATGTGGACTCTTGTTCTGCACATAAGCGGCAGTACTACAGGCCTCTTCCCATAGAAAGAAAGGAAGACTCTGATCATGCAGCATGGCTCTAGCTACTCCCACTATCACTTTGTTCTTCCTTTCGACAACTCCATTATGTTGTGGGGTATATGGAATTGTCAATTGCCTCTCGATGCCCTCCTATCTGCAAAACTCATCAAGCTCTTCGGAAGTATACTCACCCCCATTGTCTGACCTGAGTGCCCGAATCTTCCTCCTTGTTTGATTCTCCACAAGAGCTTTGAACTCTTAGAACCTCATCAAGACTTCCTGAGACTGTTTCCTTCTCATAAAGTAGATCCAAGTCTTCCTGGAGTGGTAATCAATGAAACTGATATAGTACTCAAATCATGTCAATGAGGCTGAAGACATAGGTCCACATAAGTCTGAATGAATCAAGTCCAGTATGCCATTTGATCTCGTGTGACTGCTCGGAAAAGAAGTCTTGGTGTACTTTCCCAAAACACACCCTCTGCACACACCACCCTGCTCTGTGTTGAACTGAGGAAAACCTGTAGACATCTCCCTCAGCATTCTCAAAGCTGAATGATGAAGGTGGCCCATCCTCCTGTGCCACAACTCACACATCTCGATGCTATTACTAGTATGGGCCAATGCATGGTCAGGTTGGAAGAGAAGCTTGTATAGTTTCACACATCTAACTCCAATGGCACATGAAGTAGATGGTCCTGCTGCTCTGGGAAAGATATACACTTTCCCATCTAGGACACATACTCCAAAACCCCTCAATAATGGAAACTGAAACAAGATTCTTCTTCAGCCCGGGGACATACAAGACATCCCTCAAAGTCATGGACTGCATAGACTCCCTCTGAAAGGTAACAGACCCTCTCCCAACTTCCCTCGCAACTGTGTCGTCACCCAACACTACCTCCAGACTCAATCTTGTCTTAGTCATCTCGGTGAACACATATCGAACACCCGTCATATGGCTCAAAGCCCCACTATCAATGTACCAAGTAGAAGTAGTGGCAGAGGCACTCAAAGAATGGCCAACCAACAAAGAACACTGCACCCGATCCTCCATATCACTGCTGGTGAAAGATGTCATCTTTGTACATCCAGCATGGAGAGAAAGCTCTCCCTCAAACCGTTAGGCAAAGTCATCCATGTCAGCTGTAGCTATCGTCTGTTGTCATTTCTTCTTCTTGTTCGAACACTGTTTAGCATAGTGTCCAAACTTCTAACAAGCAAAACACTTGATTTTACTCAAGTCTTTCTTCTGCTCACCTGTATGTTGCTTGGCCCCACTCTTGGGACCCTTCTTGAACTTCTTCTTCTTACCTTTCGCTGCCAATGCCACATTCTCCTCATCATTTATGTGACGTGATGAACTACACTGTAGGTATCCTCTATGTGTCTCCTCCTGTATGAAATCATCCCAAAGACGATCCCAAGAAGGCATGTTCTCACGAGCAACCATTGTCTGCACAAACACACTCCATGGCGGAGTCACGCCATTTAAGGTTGTCCGCACCAACTCACTGCTCGATATGATCCCCCCAACAGCTGCAAGCTCATCTCTAACATGTGTAATCCTAGTAAGATAGGAAGCCATGCCCTCACTTTTCCCCATGTGCACATCCTTCAACTTCTCCCGCAACACCATCTTCATGTTCTCATTGGAGCTTTGGTGTAAGCTAGTCAAAGTTTCCCACATCTAGAAGGCATGGGCCTTTGATGAAATATGTGGGATCACATGATCCTTCACGGCATCAAGTATGATCCTCCTTTCCTTCACATCTTTCTTCATAAAGGCTTCCCTATCTACAGGATCAGTAGCAACAGTGACAGGATTTGTTGGTGTACTATTGACTATCTCCCATAGTTCATTATCCTCAAGTATCAACATAATTCCAGCCTTCCATGGACTAAAATTTGCAGCCCCATCTAATCTACCCTCCACTCTGAGTCCAGTCACCATGATTGCAACCTGTACCTGTTCTTCTCAAGAGAATGTTCAAGACCTTGTTTTCACAAACCCTTCGTTTTTCCAAATCTGAAATATTTTTGAGTGTTTAATTTTCTGATCTTTATCACCGCTCTGATACCATGAAATTTTTAGAACCCCAACCCAGTTTCAAGCTTAAAAGCTTCTCTGCATATGGTTTAATGCCCAAACCCCAATATGCACATTTTTATCCATAAAAATGACTTAACTTGAAGCACATGAAATTCTTTTTCAAATCTTTATAACTCAAAAAATTTCATTTTCAGCCAAGAAACTCAAACTCAGAAATTTAAATCATTCAATCACACAATTTTTAAACACAGTATTTTTGACCAAATTGGTCCAGGATAAAACCCCGAAGGGAAAACCTAACTAAGAGAGAGAATTTCTATTTCTTCAACAAAATTACAAAACAGAACAGCAGTACTTATCTCAGCTTTTCTTTTCAAAAAACGTGCCCAAAACAACAGAAAATATGAACCTTTTAAAGCAGTACGGCCTCACACGTGCGGATTAATGTTGTTGAATTTCTTGGAAAACGTGCCCAAAAATGACTCCTCGATTTCTGTGTTGTACAAACAACAATAAATGTTGTACGACCACCTCAAATTATGTGTTGTACGGCCCTTGAATTCTGTGCAATACGACCAACAATAAATGTTGTATGGCCTCCTCAATTTTTGTGCCAAAAATACACTATACGAACTGCAATAAATGCAAAAACTCCCTGCCTCGAAATTCGTGCCTATATAGACCTCTTTAATGTTGTTGTACGGATGTCTTGGAATCCATGCCCTTCATTTTTCTCCTTGGTTTGCAACTCAACCTTCTCAGAAAAATTCTTTGGGTGAAATCTCTTCAAGCACTCTACTCTTCTCTCTTCTCTTTCTCCTCTCCTTCTCCTCTCCAGAACTCTCTCTTGAAAAGTGAATAATGATGAGTTAGGTTTGCCTTCTCCAAGCCTTTTTGCTCATGGCAACTTCCTCTTTTTAATTTAATGGTCTAGATTAGATTAGATTGAGGGTTCACAATAAATGCTCAATAAATAAATAGTAAATGACATTTAGTGCACTTCATGTCATTTAATAAAGTGAATATCATTTTTAATTAATCACTCACTTGACTTTTCATTAAATATGAACTTAGGACAAACCATGACTTTAACTTTAATAAAGTGACTTTATAAATATAAAGTCCTTCTCACTTTATTAATTAATGACTAGGGGGTCACCTTTTAAAGTGTCATTGTCCACCCCAAGGCAACAAGGGTGAACAACACTCCCTTGGTAACATTTCAACATGGATATCCTCTACAAATGATAACAACAATGCTTTAACTGAGCATACAAGTTTTTGGACAAGTGTTGAAAATCAAACTATGTGACATACCTAAATTTTGTATTACTATGTTGACCAGCACAACTGCAATCAATTTCTAAATTGTTTTGGTTATAAAAAAATTAAAAATTTTGATTGATTAAATACCAATGAGATCTAAGCATACAAGTTTTTGGTCAAATATTGAATATCAAACTATGTAACATACTTCGATTTGTATTACTATGCTAACTATCGCGGCAATAGTTGATTTCAAAGCGTTTTTTTTATGATAAAAAATGTGATTGGCCTCAAGCGTTGGTTCAAGCAGTCATGAGCCACACCTGAGATCTATTCCCCCAAAGTTGGGGAGGTCACGGGTTCAAATCCCTTGATCCCCTTGAGGTTAGGCCTATAATCAAGGCGAACAATTACCTTATTTACCATCCATGAATCATGGGGAATTGAGGTTTTTCAATGCATTATTCTTTGGATAAATAAATAAAATGTGATTGGAGAACTATTATTCTTTGCAAAATATAAGGTGGTTTTGTTTAACATTTCCAACATGGAGTGCGAGGGAAATGTTTACATTTACCTTATATTTTTAATTTAACTTCATCGACTTAAATTTAAAAGTTCAAAGCAAGACCACTAATTTCACAATGTTTGGTAATGGCGAAAGAGCCTAAGAACCTCACACAAACAAAAGGCAAAAATTGAGGTGCTTTTCTGGTTTCAAATGGACATAGTAGTAGTTCTACACTTCAATGGTATATGAAACGAAGCACTATAGCCTTTAAATAAAAATAAAATAAGCCTGAATTAGCGACACTACATAAGTTGTTTGAACCAAATGATTCTAATGGGAAAAGTTGCTATGGATGTGAGCTTACATCTTTGAACACTATTATGGCTATATCTTATGCTTCTTATTACCCCATTTTATTGCAAGTCTCTACATGTTCATAACCAATGCTATATTGGCATTTGGTCAAGTCTTTGATTAAGTTTATCTTCCTTGTGGCTCCAAATTTGTTCATGCAATCTGCTTCATATATTTTACTAGTTCCCTTGAATTCAGTGCTTAGTCAAGCATTTGGCTCTTATAAGGGTCTTGAGCATATCCATGATGATCTTTATACACCACTTGTCCAATTTCATTGGAATTGTATTAATTGATTTTTATTTTTCATTATATCCTTATGAATGCTTGTAATGTGTTGTGTAGCTTAGAAGTTCTAAGATTTATTACATAAAAACTATATATAAGTCAAAATGAAGCTTTTATAAACAATTATTGTGTACTGATATATGTTTTAATAATACTAAAATCTTATCAAACGAACAATTCAAAACATTTCTTCAACAATTTTGGACCCATGTAACATGCTAAAAAGTCTATTTAAATGCTTCAAACTAAATTTAAAACTAATCCAAAATTTTGAACTAGATGTTGTTACCCCAAAAATTGTTTCTCTGAATTAATGATGATCCATGGAATTTCCAACTTCTTATGTCAATCATATGGCATTAATGTTTTCACATTAATATAAATGGGTTCCAATAATTCTCATAGAGATCACGATTATGTCTTCATAGGTAATTTGAATTCTACAAAGATTTTTTTTTTTTACTTTCATGTGTAGCATTAAAGTATAATGCCTTATGGTTCCCACGTTCTAAATGGAAACACGATTATCCTTTGAACTACCACTTCAAGTTTGATTTCAAACTGCTCCACAACTACCACATGGCATCTTCCAAGTGAAATAATACCACATGGCATCTTCCAAGTGAAAATTTGCTTTGGAATAAAACTAATCATTAAATGAAAATGACTCATTGATTGACTTAAAATTTTCAAGTTTCTTATCAATCAAAATCTATAATGATGTTACTCCAACATATTGGAAAATTTTAAATAGTGAAATTTTGAAGGTATAGATCTTATTGGTGCATGATTTCTTCAATGGGCGTTCTAGGGTTTGATGCTGATTGGCAATGGTGGCATTGTAATACTCTTTGGGTAGGCACTTTCGGCATGGAATAACTGTGTTGCCTTGTTACTAGTTTGAACTGGTGACTTTGACGGTTTGGGGTCGACTTTTGGTTTTATTGTTCTGGTGGTTTTTGTTTGTTTTACTGGCACTGTTTCCACTTTGTCTGGTGCATTGTCTGTTCTACCTTTGTCTTACTCTACCTTTTGTGATGGTCTCGACTATTTCGAGTGATTTTCTGGTGTGTCCTGCTTTTGGACAGTTCCCTGGTGGGTCTGACCCTCTTCTCTGTGAAGGCACAGAAAATGGGGGTCATGCTTTTGGACAGTTCCCTGGTGGGTCTGACCCTCTTCTCTGTGAAGGCACAGAAAATGGGGTGGTGTCAGTGGAGGACTCAAGCTCCGATAAGGATTATTATCAACCTTGCGATAATGTTTGTAGGGGTGGAGGTAAGTCTCATAGTGGAGGTTTAAAGGCACGGAACAATCGTTCATTGAAGATTATTAAAAGCTGTGGGGAGGGGAACGAGATGGTCCTGGGAAAGGATGTCCAGCTAGGATGTGTTTTAAGCCTTACTGCTCGGGCCTTGGTTGGTAAGCTATGCTATACTGACATTTGCCGGACTGACCTCATTACCTGGGTGAATACTCAGTGGAAGCCCTTGTTAAACTATACTCCTAGGATTCATATGCTGTTAAACAACTGGATTGTTTTTCATTTTTTGGATGAGGAACATGCAGCTTTGATTTTGGGACGGATCTGGGTCATAGACCGGGGTTCTCTGTGCCTGAAAAAGTGGCATATGGACTTCAATCCTGTCATTGAACAACTTCAGTCTAACCACCTTTAGGTTTTACTTAAAGGTTTCCCTTTGGCGTTGTGGTCTCGTGAGGTTTTTATCAGTCTGGCAAACCACATAGGAACCTTTGTTTTCTTTGACGAGAAATCGCTCTTTCATGAAGACAAGAGGTGTGCTTGGATATTGGTTGAACTGGACAGTACCATGGGCCTACCTGAGAAGGTACAGATTCGGTCGGGTGATAGGATCATCAGCCAGGAACTAGATTACTGGAGGACCCCTTTTCGGTGCTTCTCTTGTGGAAAGACTGGCCATTTACGGAAACAATGTGGGAAGGGTTTATCTACTAGACCTAATGGCACGAATTCTTCAGTCATGGAACACCCTACTGCTTTGGCACTGGAGGAGAGGCAAGATTCTGCGACTATTATGGAGTAGTCGACATTTGCTAGTAAGTTCAAAAGTCTTTTCCCGGACTTATTCAACTCGTTATCATTGAATGATATTAATAAGTTGGATGGGTGGGGCAAGGAGTATCTGACTCTGGATTCTTTACACGACTCTGGTTCTCCTCCTACTTCTTCGGACCTTGGCATTGGGGAACCCCTAGATGTGGTGCTGAATCCTATTGTTATACCTGGTACCCTTTCTCCCATTACGGACTCTCAATTACTACTGGATGAATCTACTTTATTACAGTCTTTGACCCCTCAGACTCTAGCTGATTCTCTTGGGGATGGGGAAGAGGGTGAAAAACAGGGTCTTTTCTTTGTCCCTTTGCCTATATACTGTGGGGGGGTCTATTCTTCCTGACTCCGAGTATCCTCCTATCCCTAATGTGACTATACGGAAAAAAGATGGGGGGAGGCATAAGAAAGATCTGGCTTGGGCTTCGTGTGGGGGTTTGGTGAAACCTATCTTTTCGATTGATGACACTTTGCAGACATGTGAGGATTCTATATCTCAATCCATATTTCGGCCACTTAGAGCATTGGGGGCCAAACCAGGGTTTTCTTAATGATTATTATGACCCTAAATATCCGTGGGGTTGGAGGTGCCCCAAAACTCTACACCTTCCGCAGAGTACTGGCTCTTACTAAACCTGATATTTTACTTTTACAGGAAACCCTTTGTGATGATCAGAAAGCTAGGGCTTTATCTTTTCTGTTTTGCCCTCTTGGCATGTGTGCTCTATTGGGGCTATTGGGAGGTCGGGTGGGCTTCTCTCTCCATGGAACCCTGACCTTTTTTTGGCGAACTCCTTTACATTGGGAGGTGGCATCTTACTCACTGGTAGGAGTAGGATTAATGATGATACTCTCAATGTTTACAATTGTTATGGCCCTCAGGTGGAGAAAGTTTCCTATTGGGCGGACCTTGGGGAATTGGGTGTATTAGGCTTGTCAAACTTGATTCTGGCTGGGGATTTTAATCTTACCTTGGGGACTCGGGACTCTTGGGGTACTCGGGCACAGCCTTTGCTCAATTCTTGGTTTTGTAACCTCTTTGAGTCATTTGGTCTTACAGATATTCTACCATGCCCTCTGGTGCCTACTTGGCGCAATGGAAGAAAAGGTGATGTTGTTGTGGCCAAAAGACTGGATCATTTTATGCTAAATGAGGAATTGTTGGACTCTCTTACTATCTATACATCTTGGGTAGATACTACTCATGTTTCTGATCATTATCCGGTTCTGCTTCGGATTGGTATGGCTACCCTTCCGACCTACTATCCGTTCAAATATTGTCATATTTGGTCCCTTGATGACTACTTTTCTGAACTGGTG
This sequence comes from Larix kaempferi, assembly GCA_027924585.1. Taxonomy (NCBI): domain Eukaryota; kingdom Viridiplantae; phylum Streptophyta; class Pinopsida; order Pinales; family Pinaceae; genus Larix; species Larix kaempferi. The sequence goes on along the minus strand of BSBM01000240.1, from coordinate 1,491,659 downwards.
CGAAACTTATGGTCTACCATTTTGTTGGATTCTACTACTTCTGCTATGATTTGCCTTCCTGGCTTTCTTCGTCTATTAAAAACCAAAGTTGCTCCTTGGCTCCGTGATAAGAAGGCTCTCTTGAATCAGGACCTAAGGAAGGTGGAATTGGCCATCTCGACTATGATGGACTGTCCATATGTGGAGACTACTGATCCTATTTTTATGGCGGAGATGGATACATTGGAAAAGCAAGGGGCTACACTACTTGCATCGGAAGAGGCTCTCTGGGGACTGACAAGTAGAGCCCTTTGGCTCGCTAATGGTGACAAAAATACTAAGTACTTCCATGCTTATGGTGAAGGTCGGAGGAAGAAGAAAACTATCTGGGAAATAAAGGATCCTATGGGAAATACTATTACGGATGGGCTTGGCATTGCTAGGGAGGCTGTACACTACTTCTCTAATATTTATAAGCAACCCGGAACTAATAACTTGCAGGAACAGATGCAGATATTTCAGGTTATGCCACGCATGTTTTCGGAAGAGGACTGTATTGGGATCTTTGCTCCTATTTCGCTTCAGGAGATAGAATCAATCTTAAAAGATATGGAAAAAAACAAAAGTCTTGGGCCGGATGGCTAGACTTGCGAATTTTTTACTCAGTTCTTTGATATCATGGGGCCGGAATTGGTTCGATTGATGGAAGAGGCATGGATTACTGGCAGAATACCTGGTGATGTGAATACCACTTTCATTTCTTTGATTCCAAAGGTTTCAAACCCATCCTCTTTTCACGATTTTCGCCCTATATCTCTATGTAATTTGATTTATAAGCTGACATCAAAAACCATTGCACAAAGGATAAAGGGAGGATTGTCAATTGGGATTTCTGCAGAACAGTTTGGCTTTTTGAACAAGAGATTGATATTTGACATTGTGGGGACGGTAGAGGAGGTGTTACATACTATCAAATATAAAAAAATTGGAGGCAATGGCCCTGAAGCTTGATTTGATTAAGGCTTATGATCTTATCAACTGGTCATTCCTTAAGTTACTTCTTTTAAATGATGGCTTGGATTTCTGGATAACTCAGTGGATTATGGGTTGTATAAAATCTACCTATTTTGCTATTCTAGTAAATGGCTGTCCTACTACCTTTTTTAAGTCATCTCGGGGCCTGAGACAGGGTTGCCCATTATCGCCACTTCTATTTATCCTTATCATTGAAGGACTCAGTAGACTCATACTACAGGCAAAGGAGGAGGGCCATATTTCTGGTATTCGTGTCTCTGTTTGTAGATGATATTCTCATCTTTGGTCTTGGCAGGGAACAGGAATGGTTACATTTCAAGTTTATATTGGATACATTCTGTAATGCGGCTGGGATGCAGATTAGTACTGCGAAATCTCGATTGTTTGCTATTAATCTGGATGCTGATGTTAGTCGGGTCATGGAATGCCTTTTTCCTTTTGAGATTATTGATTTGAGGCGGGGATTGACTTATCTGGGGTACTTCCTAAAACCAAATGCTTATTTGGTGAATGACTGGTTATGGTTGGTCAAAAAGGTGGAGAATCGGATCCATTGCTGGCAAAATAGGAGGCTCACTATGGGCAGCAGGTTGGTACTTCTTAACTCAGTTTTGACTGCTATGCCAATTTATTGGTTTAGCTTGGCTACTGTACCTATGTCTATTCTCCATATGATTCGAAAATTACTATTTAATTTTCTCTAAAGGGGGCAAGCTAGATATCGGGGATGTCACTTAGTATCGTGGGAAACTATTTCTAGACCAAAAGAGAATGGAGGATGGGGCATTAGGAATCTGTATTGGGTCCACAAGGCTCTACACTTGAAGTCTCTTTGGCGTGGTCTTAACGATGGGGGCTTATGGGGAAAACTGATCCGTGATAAATATATCTGTCCAGATACTATCTCTGGTTGGTTGCGTTCTAGAAACTTGCTGAAACAAAACTCATCGATGGTATGGGTGGGTTTGGTAAAACTGGTCCCTTTGTTACAGCGATGGTTATATTGGCGGGTCGACAATGGCTATCAAGTACATATTGGCAGTGATAAGATTCTAGGTCATCCTCACTCTGTATTAGCTATGGATACTATTTTGCATCTTAAGACTATGGGACTTCAGTATTTAAATCAGGTATATGTGCGTCAGGCTATAAATGATGACAGTGGGGAGTGGTTGAGTGCCCCGAGGCTTGAGTTGAGTGGTAAGGTGGCTGAAGATTGGGAGTTATATACCTTAGGTCTCAGACACGCTGGCATTTGTCTTACTACTGATCTGGACAGACTTTGCTAGGATTATGGTATTTGCGATGGATCGGTGACTACTTCACAGGCATACTCGGCACTGGCTTCTAAGATGGTTGATACAATTGTTGTATGGTGGAGTAATAGACTTTGGCGGTGGAATATACCAGTGAAACTAAAACTTTTTGTTTGGCTTGCATTAAACTACCATATTTATACTGGAGACAGGTATTGGTTACATGGGGGGTATGGTCCATCTGTATGTTCACTATGTATTGGAGAGGAGGAGACCTGTGATCACCTCTTTGCAACATGCCCATTTGCCCTACAAATGTGGGAGGAGATAACGCATCAATTTGGGCATTATGGGCCATGGAGGGGTGAAAATCTTTCAAACTGTTTGAAAGACTGGCATGAGATTTATAAATCGGCTATGCTTTTCCCTATCAGCTTCATCTGGGGTATCTGGAGGCTAAGAAATTCTATACTCTTCGACCATAAGTCCTACTCCTTCACTAGTCTGGTGGCCTTCATCAAAAGCTTCATGTCTGGGATAGTGTGGAATCATGTACCTCTGAGGAATGTTGTAATAGAAGCGCCAATGATTGGGCATAAAAATCCGATGGGTTTTTTTGATGGTGCGGCCCAGGGGGGGCGTTGTGGTGTTGGTAGCTTCATTAAGTTGGATAAGGATCGGTGGGCAGCATTACACTTTGGTTGTGGTATGGGTAGTAATACCAGATCAGAACTTTTAGCACTATGGGGTACTCTCCATTTGGCTCAGACCCTGGGTATTAAAACTATTGATATATTTGGTGACTCCAGAGTGATTGTAGATTGGGTTTCATTGCATCATAAACTTCAGATCCCAGCTCTTGATACATGGAAATCTAAGGTTTTGGCGTTTATACAACACTTCGATGCTATATCATTCTGTCATGTGAAGAGAGTCTACAATCAGAAGGCTGATCAATTATCCAAGATGGGTCTTTCACTGGAAGCGGGCAATGCCAATTTGAGGCATTTTTGTGGTAGCCAGCTTTTGGAGGAAAAGAACTTCATCATTTACTGACTGAACTCAATTTTTGCTTTTTGTTATTGCTATCGGTAGTATTATCGAGACATTTGAAGGTTTTAGCGTTTCTTCTTTAAGACACTGGAGTATTTTGCTTTATAGAGGCATGTATTTTGTATTAAGATTATAGCAGAGTAGTTGAACTGTTTGAATGCTCATGCTTCTAGAGATTTTCTGATCTGTCTCTGTATTGGATAAGATTAGCTATTGGTAATTAATGGTGGACCAGTTTTATTTGTAATCATCTTTATGAAAGGAGCTCTGGTAGTTTCCTTGATTCACTTATGAATAGCAGGGAACTCTTTTTCTTTTGGAAATAAAAAATGATTTCTTCAATATTTTGCTGCACATGCCTAAATTATCTGAAATTGTTAGTGTCTAGATCCCAATGGAGCTGTTTTCCTTTTAGATACAAATTTCTCAATGCAATGAATCTTATGCCTCTCCCAAAGCTCAATGATTCCATTTTACTACTCTAAATTTTAGTACCCCGTAATGAAATTTGCCCAAAACTCTTACGATCTGAGCTTCAAAAATTCCCAACGCAAATTCACGAACCCGGAACCTTCACTCATGGAAATAATTTCACAATTGCACAGGAATTCACCGAATTTATCAAATAAAAACCATGGTGGAATGCAATTGATGCTTTGAAATGTGCTATGTTCTATCCGTAGAACTATGAAGAAAAAATTTGATCAAAAGCATGTCAAGATTTCCCCAATAAAGTCGTCGGCGTTCAAGAGGCTGCGAACTAAGCCAGATGGCTACTGGTAGTACTCTTAAAAGATGGTCTTGGTGGCTACCTGACTATCCTTATCCACAGTGCAAGCCAACTCTTCGTACCGCGGTGCTAACATATATTAGTGAGGGTCCCGGTCAAATAGGTGCGTCATCACCTGATGCTTCTTACATGTACACCTAAATACCAAAACCAAATCAAAACGCCGAGATCGCTGATCAAAAGTATGTCGCAGTTCCCCCATAATTATTCAATGAAAATTTGCTTAAAATGCACCATAGAGGGCTCTGACTCCAAAGGTTGAGCCTTCACTCGAATAGATATAATTGCACGGGGATTCCGCTAATTATGAAATAAATACCATGGTGGAATACAACTTATGCTCGTTAATGTGCTGTAATTTATAATTCTATCCGCATAATTCCGCATATAGAGTATAATTATTCAAATGGAAATTTGCTTAAATGCAATTTAAAGGGCTCTTGCACAAGACTTACCGAATTGTGAAAAATATAGAGCACAATTTTAACAAGGGGCTGCCTTCTACCTAACCAATATTCAGTCCCACGAGTGTGCCGCCTCCAAGCATGCAAAAGAACTCCTATTTGCAAACCCATTAATAGCTCTATTTCATTTAACTTATCATCCAGATTACAATGGTCAGTATCTGTTCCAAGCAAGCATAGCTCGGATATTTTTCGAGAATATGATACAAAGGATGAAATTTCTGAGAAAGTAGATAGTCCAGGAATTGTAACTTTCTTGAAAGTCATAACCCGCAAAGCAATCTTGAAACAAGCAAGGTGGGGTCTTTAACATAAACAAAAAAAATTATGAAACATTATGAAAAGTCATACCCCTGCCTTGTAGATTGTTGATGCCATAGAGTGTTTAATACCAAGAGGATGAGAGTGGTAGGCTCTTTTCATGTAGACAAAACAGAGCTAAGCGTTTTAAAATAGAGCAAACTACTGCCCCCATCAAAAACTATAATATCAATATTTTGACAAGAAAACTAATCTGTTTACAAATATTTCCTCGAAAACTTTACTAGCCTAATGTGAAGAGAAACAACCATCATTAATTTCGAAATAAGAGGCTTTTAAATAAGCAATAATGCAAAATCAAGTCCATATGACAAGATTTATTTCATGCAGTGATATTGGGTGCCTTCATTCACACCCGACTCTTCGGTCCAACTTTAAATGCTATCATTTTGTTCAGGGCACCTATATATGCACGGACACTGGAGACTACTATATCCATTCCAGCTCCCGTTCCACTGTGGCAACAGCAAGGAAGTTTATTCAAGGTGAGAAAAATGCTGACAATAACGTTTTCAGGTGATAAATAGATCTCACGTGACACGTGATAGGATAATGTCACAACAATTGAATGGAATATAAATCACACCTGAAGGTCCGTTGAACAGTTGCTCCAGTCAGTGCATGTGTAGAAGAAAGACCTTGATCCCCTCGTATCAGGACTCTTGTAGATGCAATTGCATCAATACCTTCTGTAACAGACGTGAGTGAATACTCCAAAAGGGTCACAGGTATCTGCAATGCATGGCTTCTTAGTATGCCCTCACTACCAATATTCAAAACATAAAGCAAAAAAATAATGGAAAAACAGAATAAGGAATACTAAAATAATATTGTAACAAATAACAGTTACACGAGGGTATAAATGTCAAATGATATAGAGAACTCAACAATTTTTACATATTATTTGCAAAGTCGACAAAATTATAGATCGTAAAGCTTGTTTACACATACTCTACATGGTCGACTCATTACTTCCAATCTGTGTAGATAAGATCAGTTTTTTAATGTTCAACAAATGACCAAACTAAGTCAACGGGACTGCTCAGTACATAAGTGGAGATACAAAGTGGGAGTGCATTTTGCAAAAGGCACTCCCTTGAAACCAAACAAACTAATAAGGTGAGTTAGCGTTATAAAACTGGTGTATAGGAGTACAAGGTTCAAACAAAAATTCATAGTATTATAAGGTGTCTTATCATGCACGTTTAAACATTCCCAAGTTAAAGTAAACTATGAAAAGAAGTTACACACTTTTGGGTTGAAATTTAAATGAGCTTGTATGGTTATGGAGAAGTTGTTATAGATGAATACTTAAGAAATATTCTTTAGACATTATAATCATGCGTATTGAAATATTGTGAAGGAAAAACTATATGATCATGAAGTAAGTGTTATATAGAGAGAGAGAGAGAGAGTCATGATTCTATAAACATAGAACTGATAGAAGGAAATAGATATATATATATATATATGCTTTATGAAGGAGTCAAATAAACTTAAGTATTTTCTATGGGGAAATAAGACATGTCTTGAGAAGAATAAAAAACATTAAAGCTATGAAAGTTTAATTAAGTTAGTTAGCTTGTTAAGATCAAAAAGCTATACTAAATGTGATGAGACCCAAGCAGGTGTGCTATATGTAAGATAAATAATGAGGATATCCATCACTTGCTTATTACATGCTCTTATTCTGGTGAGTTATGGAGTAGAATAGATGAAGTTGTTAGATTCATATAAAAATGTGGGGGACAGAATGTGGAGGAAGCTTTAAGACCCTGGAATGATAACGGATTGAGAAAGAGGATAAAAGCATTGCCACTGATAGTAGCATGGGGTATCTGGATCTCCAAGAATGCAGAGTTACTTCAATTTGTAGGCAGTTATTATCCTCCTCAGTTATGTGTGTCTCAAAGTCTGGCTATCCTTGAACACTTCAAACAAGCGTTTAGTACAAAACCCACTAGGGTAGTTCAGGAGGGATTTCGTTATTTTTTTATCAGCACTGGATCAAATTCAAAGCTGGTCTGGGGTCTGCTACGAACAGTAAAGCAGAACTTGTGGCTTTAAAGCTCAACTTAAGGTTGACTGTTTCAAATGGAGTGCAGAGGTTACAGGTTTTGGGGGATTCCTTATAGCCTTAGAATGGATTAATTCTCAAAGATATTTAGAAAACATATGGCTCAGGTCAATATATGAAGATATTATCAATAGAAAATTTCATTGCTGATGCTACTTTCATGCATGTCTACAGGGAAAGGAATGGCACAGCTGACACACTTGAGAAAACAGAAATGGCACTTTGACAGAGAATGATCCTGGTCTTTTTATGTAAATGGGCCTTCTTCTTTTGAGTTGATTTCATCTTCATGATAGTAACAGTGAGCTTAATATGATGATAAGCCTCAGGATGGTACTCTTTTCTCACCTCTTTTATGGGATATATTGATGATATTGCTCAAGACCTTGTATCATGAATTAGAAGAAAATTTACAAGTTCTGGATTTTTAGCTTTGTTGTTTTTCAATGCTTGTAGGCAAATATGTGGACAGTGCTAGTGAACTTTATATGGAAACAAGCCAACCTCTGTTATTTCATTTCCTATATGATAGACTGTATGTGTTACAGTTTGGCAGTTCGTTATGATGACTACTTCCTGTAGGTTGCTCAGGTCTGATCATGCTGTTTTTGGAGTGCAACAATGTATGTCTGTACCTTCATATGCTACAGAATGGGAGGCTGGGCTCCCTTTCCTGTAGCTACAGCAGGGGAGGGTCTTTTCCTCCCTCTGTCAGTGAAAATGATAATAGAAAGTTGGTTTTTGTGGAGATGCCTTTGCTTTGATCAATTTTACAGGGGACTGGTGACTATTTGATGACTTGTGATAATAGTGCAGGATGGTTTTTACCACGTTTTTCTGTTAGTGCAAATGATTGACAGAATTTTGGAATTGTGGAGAATACTCTCTTTTGAACAAGTTTTTTACAGAGTGTGAAGGCTTTACTTCATAATTTTTTTAAGCAAGTATATGACTTAGGATTTTGTTTTGACAACAAATCCTACTTGGCTGAGGATTGCGTTGGTATATTTGTTTTTTGCATATTGTTCCTCGATGAATGCATTTTGTGCTTCAGATTTGGAATTTATTATGGTGAGTCTTTTGATTCCTGTAGGAAGAAGGGCTACAGGCTCATTGACTCTAATGCCACATTGGGATGGATATCTGTAGGCATACATTGGTGCATGCTACAGGTTGATCAAATATTCGACAGGTTACATGGAACAATGAAATTCTATGGCTTAGGATTTGGTGTTTGAAATGAATGAGGATATGGGACCTTTTTTCCTGAATGGTTTGTGCTACAGCAAGGGAGGTTTTTTAAATTTTTTATCTCCACTTGGATATGTGGAAATGATTCTCTTTTTCTTGAAACAAGTTTTTAGAATGTGAAGGTTTACTTCATATGTTCTTGAACAATTGGCTGTATAAATCACTGAAAAGTGTAATTTTATTGCAAATAAAGTTGCAGATTTTTTCCGAAAAAGAAGATAAAAAATAATTTAATAGAGAGATAGAAGAAGAGAAAATTAGTCATTAGGAGTTAGTTATAAGTAAGTAATATAGAAGAGACCCAGGTCAAATTTTAATAAAGGTAATAAGAATAAGTTGAGAGAAAAATTGTAAAAATAGAGGATGATTAGTTCAATAATAAAGCAGGTTGGAAACTTATCAAATAAATAAAAATAATAATGAAAAAAATTACTGCATAGATAAAAGAGTCGAAGAATTGTATTAAATTGACTTATTGAAAAGGTGTGGAGTTAAGAGAGTAATATAGATATAATTAGGATAAAATTAAAAAATAATAGAAAATTAATTTGCATCCAAAGGGACGATAGGAATGATTAGAAATAATAATATAACTAAAATGTTAATGTGCAAAAATGGGAATTAAAATGAAAATGCAACTGAAAGGAAGAAAGTGAATAATAGAAATATAACTAAGATAACACTACAAAATAATAGAAAAATAACTAGGATAATACGTTTCCAAAAGAGAAGGATAAAATAACTAAGATGCTAATTTTTTAATTAAAATAAAGGTTAAAATATTAAATTAAAAAGATTTGGCTTAAAATAAAATTTTAAATTTAATTTATCATCACAATTAATAAAGAGATGTATAACAATGATAAAGATTAATAAAGAGATATAATACGAGAACAAGGAGATATCATGATGAGAAGAAAACAACAAATTGATTAATTAAAAAAGTAGGGTTGGAATTGAAAGAATGGTGACCTTGTTTTGCCATTACAACATAGATCTGCATGCTCTACCATGCCAAGATAGATCATGGATTACTACCATGGACTTAAATTCAACACATCTCACGATCCTCTTATGGATGACTACCATGAGGACCTGCCAAGCCCTTCAGACTAAACAGGCTCTGATTATTGATACCATGTTAAGAAATAGACCAAACACAGGAACTTGTCAGGGAAGGCCTTAAACCATATTGAAGACTTCTATTCATCCAACGATCTAAATATATGGTACATCAATATGATCACCTCTAGATCTAGATCTCACTAACAACTCATCAATGGATTATGATGACACCTCATTAGCAGATAAGTATAACAACTCAGAATAAGGTTATCTCGAACTTTGCAATTGTCTAGGGACTCATTCTAACAACCACAACCCGATGGAAAAAAAGGAAAGAGAGAAACATGGGGGTAGGCTTTGATCCACTATGTATGCACAAGTCAGGAGATCATTTTCTATAATCCCTCCATGTGCAACAACACGTTCAACCAATACCTCAAGCTGATCCCATGGCTCCAGGCTTGCCCAGTGGTGAAAAACTCCTTGCTCCTCACCATTAGATCCAACCACTTTGGGCAACATATGTGGCTAGTTGTTGCTGTTATAGTATCATAGTTTTGTGAAGAATCATTTTTATGAAGAAAAGAAAAAGGGACTATAAAGAAAGGGAGGAATAGTCAATGGGATAAAAATAAACACTTGTTGACATCAAAGCTGTCAGTTACCAGGCCGTGTACTCTAATTACACAAATGACATGTACATATGCAGGTTTAACAAGCAGTTGCAAAAGCAGTTAATCGGGTTGTTAATCTTCACATTATAAAACAAGCCCAAAAGTTGTACCCACAGGGAATATACAAAAAGCCGAGGTCAGTGTAAAACATGCAAATTGCATAAAGCTATGTCTGGGGTCTAACAAAATGAATGAACTTGAAACCTCAGAAGACTAATGATTATTGAAAGGCAAATCAAACTGACATATATGGGAAAAAGACAAAAGTAGACTGCAACTAACATGGATAGCACAACATGGGCATCAACATCCATAACTATGTTTTAAGAAAGGAAGAAAAACACAGGAAAAATACAAAGATTAGGATGAGACAAAAGGCAATGCACAAACTTCTTATTATATTAAAAGAATTGGCATACCTTAGTAATGCTATCAATAGCCTTGTATGCAGCATCTACTGGACCAGTACCAACAGCACATCCAACATGCTCTTCTCCATCTGGACCTATTAGTTTGACAGTCCCTGTAGAAAGGCCCAATGTACCACAACTCACCTGTATTCCAGAATGCACAAAAAATATTACAAATTCTATTGCACATTCCTTAAAATGACAATGCTAACACCTAAAGTTTGATGTTATGTCACAAATTCCTCAAAATTAGAAAAATACCCACAACATTTACCTGCAAATCACCAAGTGACCAGATAACTCGGGGTTGAAAAACTTCATCTGAAGTCAAAGCTTCCAAGTCTTCATCAGACAGTGACTGTCAAGAGAAAGTAAAGAACAATAATTTAAGTTACCATCCAAGGAAGTCCCAAAACCAAAGTTTCATTCTCCAAGACTAAACATATCAAGGGGAAAGATTCTGAAATGGGAATCATAGCCAAACCAAAAATTGGGATACTGGGGCCAGTGAGGCTACTGATGAAAGAGAAAATATTGAATATAATATCAGAACAAAAAGGATATGACAAATATCATCTGGACTCATCAAAAAGCATATGGCATGCTCTGCAAACATGACAGTCACATTAAAAAATAGCAAAAAATTGGCAGCTTAGCCATTATATGTGAACTGGGGCATTTTCCCAGAGTGCTTGTGTAAAGATACTGCATTCAAGATAATAATCTAAATACAAATATAACATTGACATTCACCATGAAGAAATAACTAATACTAGTGCACTACCAGAAATGGCAGATAGATATTATATCACTGACCATTGAGTTGGTAACCTCGAAATTGATTCACATAAATCAGCATACCCCCATCATACATATGATGTCTTATTTAAAAAGTCAAAGCAAGGAAGAAGATAGTGTGGAATAAATAGTGTAGCTCTTAGATATCACTGTAAAAGGAGTAGAAGATAGAGAAAAAGGAAGATAGCATCATAATGAAGAGAGTAATGATGTGCGTAGGCACATAACATGCCCCAATCCCCTCCAATTTATTTCCCCTCAAGGATTCTACAATTTTGGGTACTTCTAAATGAAATCCTCTAGCTTTGTTATCCAAGGTATGGGCATTTGAATTTGGTGGCCTTCCAGATCTACAGAATTAGCAAGGAATTTGTGGACCATGTCAGCCTGGTCATCGATACATGACTCTGTTTGAAGAAGGTCTAGCTTGGAGAGCTTAGAAGGTTCTTCAGTTGATCCATGCTAACGTTTGTGGGCCTAGGAAGATAGCATCATTCTCCGGTGCCAGGTAATTTTTCAGTGTTTGTAGATGACTTTTCCAAGAATATGTGGGTGTACTTTTTGAAGCTGAAACAAGATTTGTTTAACGGGTTAAAGAAGTTCAAGGATTTGGTAAAAGACGAATTCAGGAAGAGCATTAAAGTTCTCAGATCAGATAATGGAAGAAATGTTTTCCCCGAGGATTTTCTTGATTTCTGCACTCAAGAAGGAATTCAAAGGCAATAGACCACACCCTACACTCTTGAAATGAATGAAGTTCATTTACTAACAAATATCCAACATAAGGAGAACATATAAATCCATATACGACAAAGTAATAAATATATGTAATAATAAATGATAGAATGATTTACAATGCCCTTTGTGACGGTATATACACACACTGACTAGTCAAGTTGGTTGAATAGTCATGTCACTTAGTTAGGTCATGTTGGAAATTTCATTAGAATGACACTTCAATGCAATTCAAAACTTCCTTCTTTCTAGAAGGTTCCTTGAATCTTAGCCCTAAAATTTCTGCCCTATGACTTGTAAATTAAAATACAAAACAACAACAGAAGTACAATAATTCACTTTCAAACAGACCTAAACTTCCCGACAATTAAGGAGAAAAGACACCAATCAATGAGATATGTTTTCAGCCTTTCTAGGGCAACAAATCAGTTAATATTAAGATATAAAAATGTACTTTTACAGTAAAAATAACAGCAGCATTATAACAGTAAACTCAACCCCTTTATCTTCATCTTTATATATCAAATCACTTAAAAATTTGTACTTATGTCAAATCGGCAAGATCATAAATAGATATGAAGAACAGATGTAGCTGAAAATTAAATCTGAAATTGACACAAGATATGTATGGATGAAAACTTCATATATAAGCTCAATAATGAAGTACATACCATAGCCTCCTCTCAAGCTGCAAAGTCCAACAATGCCAAATGCCTTGGCTAGGGTAAGGGTAAATCATCAAGCCCTAGTTCCACCAACAAGAACAAGTGCAAGAATCCCTCCAACACTATTTCCAAGGCAGGATGTCCTCTTCTTCTCTTCTTCACAAGCCCACCCTAGAGTTTTCTCTGAAAGCCCTAGCCTCCAATCTCCAAGGTAAAACCCTAACCCTATAGCTCCAAACTGCTTCAGGAAACTCCAATGAGACCAAGAAACCCTAGAACTCAAGAGAGAGAGAGAGAGAGAGAAACAAGTACAAGTGAAGACCTAGAGAGAGAGAGAGAGGACAAGTGCACTCTTTTTCTAAGTCACGTCTCAACTAGAGAAATAATGAACACAAGAAATATGATCATCTCCAATGTCTTCTTCTCAAAAGTAAATCCTACTCACAAGAGAAAACACCAAACCAAAAGATAATATTTCCCTTCCATAGCTTTTGCTAGGGTTTCCTCATGAACCCTAGCAAATCTCTCCAAGAAAACAAATACAAAGTGTAAGATACAAATGATGATATGAATGAAGAGACATACTCCATCCTTACTCTATTTATACGAGAGGTAAGGGAGACTAACAATACTATGCGGGAACAAGCCCTTACAAGCAAACCTACAATGAGCCCGTATAGGCCAACGCAAGTGAGATTTCCACTTTAAAGTAGACGTGTCATGCTCCAATGATGATGTCATGAACAATAAGAACTCCAAGGTGATGTCACTACACACCTCCACGGATTCCGTCTATCCTCAAAAGCAAAGTACTCCACTGGGGAACCTACCCCCCACAAGAATGTCGCAACCCTAGGCATCCCTGAGCCATCTTCAATACTCTGAACAAGAACCCAAGCTACAGCATGCAATCTAGGGCCTAAATACCTCCTCCATGATGCACAATACTCCACATCCCTTGTAGGGCATTCTCCCACAATGAATCTTCTATGTGGCCATTATGAAGTGCATCCACCATCCATGCAGGAGATCTCCAACTGAGGTCAAGCATCCATTGAGCAAACTATCTCAAGTGTGCATATCCATCATGGACCATATCTGCTACTACAATCCATGCCAAAACCCTGAATGGTTGAATATACACCACGTACCCCCAATCTCATGAACCACCGCCAAACATGGTGTAAACACTTTTGGAGTAACTCGAAAAACTAATAGGCCTTATGTCACTTCATTAATTATTATTATTATTATTATTGATACTTAATATATATTTATGTTCATTGAATTGCCTTTCCCTTTAGAAATGTTTTATCCTCAAAGCATATTTATGAAAAATCTTTACCTCTTGTTCTAGCTTGTAGTGCCTTTCCATGACTCTTTCTTCTTGAAGTTGTGATGGTTGATAATACAAAATGATATGATCTTCTAAGTGTTGAGCAAAATTGTTGAATAGTGAAAGGGTTTGACCACCTTAATTTGATCTTTTGTAGCACTGTGCATTTATAGGGTTTCCAAGATAAACTTTTAATTTGAATCCCAATTATACTAGGATTAATATTCTTCGGAATGTAGATCAATTGCCTTTGTTCATAGCAATGTTAATCGGTGAAGCATGACTCGGTTGGGACTCGCGAGTCTCCCCTAATGGCTTGGGGGAACGAGTAATCACGCGGGACTCGGTCACAAACTCGTCGACTTGGCAGACTCGGTGAACTCGACAGACCCCACGAACTCGGCATCAAACTCACCCAAAATCGCGCCATGTGAATTTGAAGGAGATCTTCTATGATTTACTGATCTGGCACTTATCTTCTATGATTTACTAGGGATCCTTTCTATTCTTATGCCACAATCACATAATCGCGAGCAGGAAGTTCGTTCAGGACTGTTGGTATTTTTACTATGGCGAATCTATCAATTTATTGGAATACCATAACACTTCCACTGCAATCTCAATGAAAACTCGACGACAAACTGATGGCGCCCCTTCCCATAGTAATGCGAGCACCTTCCATGATATCCTTCAAACTCTTTTGAGTGAATTATTGATTGATTTCCTATAACCATAAGCCAAAGCATCACTGAATATTAACAAAATTAATTCTAAGAGAATGATTATATTATATTACATAAGAACTTTACTTTTATTTATATTAATTAAATTAAACTATTGATCACTGAATATTTAAATTAATTAAATATCATGAGAAAATCACCTTTTACTTTTAAAACCAAGCTTAAGGTCTCGTAGGATTTGACACAAAAAAAAAATAATCAATTTACTAATGTAATGTGATAAAGCGTAAGTTTCTTGGTAATAAAAGATGTTTATGCCAAAAATTAGTGTGCCACGTAAGCTCAGTAAATGGGATAACTTAAATATAATTTAAAAGGATAGAATAAATGAGACATACTATACACTGTCTATGAATTTAAAATAAAGAAAACTTTATGCCCAAATAAATGTGTGAAAATAAATTCCAATTCTCTTGTGCATAAATTATATATGTTTTCATTTTGTCATTAATTTTCCTATTTTGTCATTTTGTGCATAAATTATATATGTTTTCCTATTTTCCGAGTCTATCCCGAGTCCGTCCCGAGTCGACGAGTCATATGCCAGCGGAGACTTTGCCGAGTCTAAGTCGTGCAACATTGGTGTTAATCACTAATTGGTTGAAGTATGAACTCTTGTGATTAAGGCGTCAATAAGGTGGCATATTAGCATGAACTTTACTTACCATATTTGTAGTGCTTTCTTGTTTCACTTTTTGTAGTATGCCTTCTTTGCACACTTGTGTCACTTTGTTGATCCTTAAAACTTTATTTGGTAGAGATACTTGAAATTTCCATCGTTTGTACTTCAATGTCTAAGGATATCTCTACTTAATAGGATTTGCATCCTTAAGATTTGTGATGCCAACTAGATCTATATTGGCTCTGTTGCCGCCTAGTTCCACACCTGGGAAAACGCAGCAGAAGTCTTCAAGCTGCTGGTGTGGCCTTGGGGGCAAGTTAGAGTCAAGTGCTGTCACCTGAAACTCGACTCCTTCGTCTAGGCTTTCCTAGCGAAGCCAAGGGGGGTGGAACCTAAAAAGTGAAAAATGAACTATGGTGTCTAATCTACGAAAGACAAAGCATCTAAACTAGGAATTAGATATTTTTTGTAAACCAAGACAATGCAACATATATATTAATATGAGTAATGCAAATACCATTCATTATCATTTCATTTGCAAACATCCATCATTCTCATTATCATTTAAAACATTCATCATCAATTTGAAATTTAGCAAGATAAACCAGTGCCGATAAATGGAGTCCAAAAAGATGCTTGAAACTGAAAGAAAAATGTCGTGCGACTGTTCTTGGTTTATTTTAATTTTAATGTGATAGTGATCTTTTTATTAGGGCTGGTGGGTTCCCAATATACGCAAAGGTACAGGGAACATGTCTGGAATTCTGATGTGTGGTTTTTCACTCAGACTTAGGCTGGATCGAAGTCTCAAGGAGGTGTTCAAATGCTATACCAACGAGGGAAAGCCTAACGGTTTCCAAGAGGTCACTACCCAGTTTTGTCCCAAGTCCTTTGAAAAATTTGCCCACAACAGCAAAATACTCGCTTTGTGCCGGATTTTCACAAGGAGGTTTGTTTATTGGGGTGGTGTTAGAACCTATTACTAGTCATCTTCCTCGTTTTGATGCATACCAACATGATTAGACTGAGCTGCAAGTTGGCCACAGAGCATACGGGAGAAGACCTTGGAAATTTTTAAGTTTTTTAGGAACCAAAATTTTATCATTTTAGAAACCCAAGAGTCTCTTTTCAGGCCGGTACTCGGGCAAGCCCTTGTCCTGAAACCCTACTTCGGGAAAGCAAGGGGGCGTTTTTTGAAATTAAAAAAAAATGAGAATATCTATGTCTTGAGTGAACTTGTGGCCCGCTAGTGGAACGGACCAACAAGGTAAATTTTAAACCTAGTTAGTTTTATTAAATGCCAAAAATAAAAGAAATAAAACTACTCTAAAAATCACACCACAAAAAGAGACGACGTAGGCCACCCCTGGGGGGATGGGGTGTGGGCACTGGTTAGCCCACTTGCTCTCGTTTAATCTTCTTTTACAATGGACATAGAAGTGCCCTAGTCTACTTAAAGTGACTTGGTGGCTTACAAAAAATAGACAGAAAAGATATCCGGTTTTGAAAATTTTTAGCTTTGGGTGCTTCGGATGGCCCAGATATTCAATTTTGGACCAACATCTCCCCTTGTCTAATCATCATCTGCTGCAAACCAGTAAGCAATTATTAGTACAAGATGGCCCAAAACACTTTAAGAGTGTGTTTGGGTCACCTACTAAAAACCCAAAAAAAATCTAAGTGTTAAAACTAGCTAACAATGCAAAATTTTAACCAAGTAAAGCAAGCAGTGATGCTTGTTTGCTTGGGGTATTTGCAAGCTTTATGAGCTGCAAATTATATGCTCTTGGACAGCCAAATAAACTTTTATATCAAATCTAAAACTACTTTTAAACTTTTCAAGACTTTAACAATTTTTAACCAGTTTAAAAATTAAGTAATGCTAGATAATGAAAGATCTAATCTAATGGAAGATAAAGCTTTCAACAACTAGATTAGAACTATAAGAATGAATCAGATCTACTTAAAAATATATCAATCAGAAAATAAATCAAGAATCACTCTTCAATCGTAACCAATAACCAAAAAAAATTTGATTTTATAAGCTGAGGAAGAGAGAAGAGACAGAATGGCCCTTGAAACCAAAGACTTTGGAAGCTTGAAAGTGGGAAACCGAGGGTGAGATCCACCAAAATGTGCATAGAAGAAGAAATGGAGAGCAAACAAGCTATCCTCCTCTTCACACCTGTCAACCTGTAGCAAACAAAACTCACAGAAAAACCATCAAACTAGAAATGCACATGGTTAGAAATCAAAATAGTATGAGCATAAACAAATGAAACATATAAACTTTGAATCTCTAACCAATATGACAAATGCAAGAACAAATTAAAACAAATAAGATTAATTGTTCATTCCCACAAAATCGTTACCAATCCTTCAAGCAGGCTAGTTGATGGCTAGAAATTACATACACAGAACTTGAACTTGCTACAAATTACTCCACATCAAGAGACCATGAAACCACTCACAAAAGTGTCACACATATGGACCTCCAAAGTCTTTTTATTCATAAACAAAAATAGCATAAGCTTACAACATATTTCTGCTCACTCTCCAACTAGAGAGAAATGGAGTGGGCAGCCATGCTTAAATAGCCAAAAGATGGAGAGGAATGGGTGGAATGAGTGGCATAACTCGTGGAGCAAATGGGGCTGCCCACTCCCATGTAATGGGCTATCAAAATCAGATAGAAATCAGCCATGTGATAGCCCATAAACATAGCTGCAAATTCCATGATTAAAGGGGCCCAATTTTGGGAAATATGCCCCCTCAAGTGGGGAAGTAATCCCACTAATATAGCTGCCTAGAATCTTTCCAAAATCAGCTCTTACAACTCCTAAAACATAGCTGAAATAATTCTGACTTCCAATCCCATAAAATTTGGAAGTTGATTTTTTATGATTTTTTACTTTTTTGCATTTTTCTCTCCATTTTTCACTTTTTATTTTTATTTTTTAGCCACAAGTGAAGAATAAATGGGTCTAAGACTATAGAAAGTGGGTTTAGGGGTAAGATGGGTGCTCTGAGTTAGAAAAAGAACACCCCCAAGGCAAAAAAGTCCCCTAGACCACACTTTTATGCCAATTACAATTTTTTTAATGAAACCATTAAAAAATGGCTCATTTACGGAAAAAATAAACTTCGCCGAAAATTAAAAAACATGTCCATACGACTCAAAATTAATGTCTAGCATGTTCATATACATTGACCCATGGACTTTAACAATCCCGTAAGGCCCGTTAGCCTCCCTAGGAATTCCAACTTTGGAGGAGCAGGAGAAAAACCCAAAAATTATGTTATGCACTAGTGCAAGACATAATTAATAAGTGAAAAAAATCCTTGGAATACCTGACTTAGCCAAAACGCCCTAGGGAACCAAGTCCTTTACAAAACACCATGCTAGTACATTTTATTACAAACCCCGCATGGCCATGGACATGTGGAAAAAATAAAACAAAGGGGGCCTTTAAAAGGCCTATTGGACATCAAATCATCGAAAAAAGAACATTGAAATGTTCAACTTTGCCCGCTCGCTTGATAGTCCATCTAAGTACAACTTAGCTGGCAACAGGCTCCTTTCTCCATTGTTTGGATTTTTACATCCAATGACTTCATTGTTTCGATGGGGTTAGTTATTGTTTCTTTATCAATCCATGATTCCTTGCTAGTAAGTTACTTATTGTTGTGAATTTTTTTCATTAACTTTTTAATTTGTGTTATCAAGCTTAGACAATGAGTAATAAGGCGAGAAATTTCTTACACTTTACCAAGATAACCTTGTCAAATTCTTTTTGCATCTTTTGTATTGACTTCTAATTATCCTGAAGGATTTCCCTTGGAATATATTTAAGGTCCTCAAGTGGTTCTGAGTCTCAATCCATTGTAACCTTCTACAATCATATCTTCTTTTTATAGGAGAATGTCAAAAAAATATTCATTGTCATCGCTCCACAGATTTAAAAACGAATTGCGATATGGTATAATCTCCAACGTTCAATGGTAAATCACTTATTTCATATTTTTATGTCCCAAAAGTCTAGCTTCTCGATTATATTTGAATCAAGAACCAATAACTAGTTAGCGAATTCAACAATAATATAATTATTGCATTCAACAGGAGCAACATAAATAGTAATATCTTTCCCTCTGATTGTCCCTTTTATTTTAAGTAGCATTGAACCATGATTTTTTGAGGTTTTAGGATATCTTCCTATTTTCTCATTATTAGAGTCCATTTTGTTTTTGTTAAAGAAAACTTTGATTATGAACCTTGTGTATTCCTTTGATAATTAATTGGGCGCACAAGTGCAACAGTCCCATTTCTTTGAAGGGAAATTGGATACCTTTTTAAATAATAACTTTAATTCTTCTTTAATGCACCCTTCCCCTCAACATGATATGCTTATTAGGTTTGCCACAATGAGTTTAATTAACTCCACTTAAATAACACCTCTATGACTTTTGAGTTGGGATTTCACTTAACTTCTAAAGTACCCTCAATAACTTATACAACAACCATAGGTCAATAAATATAATAATATGGTAGTGATTAATGGAGTACAGCTACACAAACAAGACCAAATATTTATTTCACAGTTTCCATGACTTGATAGATTCATCAATGGCAAGGCAACAGCTAGTGTTATATATTGGTAACTGACCACTACCTTGATCAATCAATTTACAGATCAGTGTTATGTGGACAATCGACAACAACCTCAATCAGACGATTTCACAATCACTTGTTCCAGGAGAAACTACCAATTTTTAGTTGTTTTTCTATGGATTTCTTCCACAACGGCAATGGTTTGTTCCCGATCATTGTATTCGATGTTTGGCAGTGGCTTAAATTCTTGTGGATTGAGTAACAAAAATCAAGGCAAGGATGATCCGATTTATAAACCCAGCTCCGGATTGTTTGACACATGCTTGGGATGTTATTTTCCTATTGGCTTAGTGGAATTTCTCCCTAGAACAATGGTAATTCCTTTTGTTATTTTTATACAGGTGGTCATGACAGTATATACTTTAGTTGTTCGAAGGATAATAATCTGTCATAGAATTTCTGATTTTAAATCGGAAAAGCCAAATTTGTGGTCAAAGGTCAGGTGCCAAGAAACTCTGCAAATAACATTTGCCAAAAGTCAGGCCAAAGGAAGTCTGAAAAAAATGTGGCCAAAGGCCATACCAACATGTAACTCTAATACCAATAAAATGAACAAAGTTCATTACTAACACATATCCAACATAAGGACACTAGATAAAAATCCATATAGGACAAGTAATAAATATATTTAATAATGAACAAATGATCCAATGATTTACAATGACCTCTGTGACAGTATATATACACATCGTCTGGTCACATTGGTTGAATGGTCATGTCCTTGGAAATGAGAAAAGTTCATTTCCTGAACATGAACATAATTCATTTAGTGAATATCTAATTTAAGAAGGGCAACAAGTTAAAATACAAAAAGGACAAATATATAAAATTTTATAATGAATGAGAGAGATATCTCAATGATGTTGAAGAACGTAACTTCGGAAGATATTCTTATTGTATTTTTATTGTACTTCCTTCGGGAAATATTCATATTGTATTTGATTATAACAAAACCCTAAAAGAAATAATGTAAAATAGACAAGTCATCCCAATGGGTAAACTACCCCAAATAATGGGCAAAACTGCCCCAGTCAGAGAAAGTCAAGTCGGCCCAGTTATGTAAAAAGGCAAGTTTGTGACCAGTATAAATAGGGTGGCGCCTTGCTCATTTGGTGCATCATCTCACTCAAGCAAGTTCGCATGAGTAGTAGTAGAAGGACAAGTTCGCTTGGGAGAAAGAGTACCTGCATTGAAGACATATTTTCTTGGGGTTTCTATTGTATCATGTTCTCGAGTTATTGTATGAGATTGACATTGTACTTTTTGATGAATCTGTATTGAAGAAGTTTTGCTGGGTTTTTCCCGTGAGAGGGTTTTCCCAGGGTAAATCTGTGTGTTCTCTTTTATGTTGTGTTTGTCTTTCTTTCAGTGATCCTATTGCATATGGTTATTGTGATAATAATATAAACTATTTGAAGATCTAACATAACCATCATGGAAGTATCAAAATTCTAACATGGTTTCAGAGCTAGCCTGAAAGAAGACCTTGTGCAACAGAAACTACCAGAAGTGAAAACTAGGGTTTCTCATTCCAAAAGCTTTTCACCATAGTTTGGCCGAAAAAGGAGGTCAAAGCAATTCGCCCTAGGTTCCCGAAGATGATGGATTGCAAGGCCATGGCCACACCAATGGCATTGAATCTGAAGTTGTTGTGTGATACTACTTCAAAGATGGTGGATGCGATGGTATATAGGCATATGTTTGGTTTGTTGATGTACTTAATGAACATAGAACCAGATCTATGCTTAGCGGTGAACACACTGAATCAATACATGGTAGAGCATAGATGTGTTCACCTGGTTGCGGCAAAGCATGTGTTGAGTTACCTGAGGGGTACAATTGATTATGGCCTCAGATATGCATCAGATCAAAATATTAACCTGCAAGGTTATGTTGATGCAGATTGGGAAAATACATGGTAGAGCATAGATGTGTTCACCTGGTTGCGGCAAAGCATGTGTTGAGTTACCTGAGGGGTACAATTGATTATGGCCTCAGATATGCATCAGATCAAAATATTAACCTGCAGGGTTATGTTGATGCCGATTGGGCCAATAGTGTCACAGATAGAAAGAGCACATCAAGGTGTTGCTTCTACTTGGGATCCAGTATGATCTCATGGTTCAGTAGGAAGCAGAAGAGTGTGGCACTTAGTACAGCCAAAGAAGAGTATATGGCAGCTTGTTCGGCAAGCTACGAGGCAGTATAGCTTCGGAAGTTACTAGTAGGTTTGTTCGATCTCGAGTTAGAGGCGACTTGTATCTGTTGTGACAACCAGAGTTGTGTAAAGTTGTCTAAGAATCCAGTGTTTCATGACAACAAGAAGCACATCGAGATCAAGTATCACTATATCCGGGATATGGTGCAGAGAGGAGCAGTGAGGCTGTTGTATGTAGCGACAAAGGAGCAGATAGCCGATATGTTGACCAGCCTCTGTCAAAAGTGACGTTTGATTACTTCAAGGAAAAGCTTGAAGTGGTCCAGATCAAGAATGAGTGATGAGTAACATAGCACATGTGAGACACAGGTAGTCACGAATTTTGTGACGTAATTGAGTCTCCTGGGTGCCTCTCCACTTGAGATGTGAGTTGTAGCAAGTAGTCATGGGTTATGTGACGTAATTGAGTCTCTTGGACTACACTCATGGGGGGGTAGTCATTAGTTAAGTGACATAATTGAGTCTCCTGGACTACACCCATGAGGTTGCAGTAGGTAGTCACTATGTGTGACGTAATTGAGTCTCCTAACTGAAATGCTATGTTGGACAACACACATGTACAAAGACGCAGGTTTCGGAGCTGGGTTGTTCTCCACATGAGGTGACATGGTAGCAGGTAGTCACGGGTCATGTGACGTAATTGAGTCTTTTGGGCTACACTCACAAGGTTGTGTTGTCCCAATGTTGAAATGTGACGTGGTAGCAGGTAGTCACTATTTGTTACGTAACTGAGTCTCCTAGGCTACAGTCATGAGATGATCTGGACACGTGGTGAGGTAACGCAGGTGGGCGCTATGTGCGACGTAATGTACGCTCTTGGGCTAAACCCACCGAATGGCTTGCTCGTTCAAAGATGCAGGGTGAGGTAACGCAAGTGGTCGCTGTGTGCGACGTAATGTATGCTCCTAGGTTGGACCCATCATATGGTTCAAAACTTCTAGTGATGTATACATTTAAGAGATGTCAGAAGACGATGGTCAGTGTACAGAGTTGCACCAGTGCAATGATGATGATGACAGCTACAGAAGAATACCTTCCTTGTTAAGAGGGAGTGTTGAAGAATATAACTTCGGAAGATATTCTTATTGTATTTGTATTGTACTTCCTTCGGGAAATATTCATATTGTATTTGATTCTGTATAAACCCTAAAAGAAATAATGTAAAATAGACAAGTCGGTCGAGTGGGTAAACTGCCCCAAACAGTCGGCAGTCTACCCCAAACTATGGGCAAAACTGCCCCAGTCAAGTCAGCCCAGTTAGGGAAAGTCAACTTAGCCCAGTTATGAAAAAATGTCAGTTTGTGACCAGTATAAATAGGGTGGCGCCTAGCTCATTTGGTGCATCATCTCACTCAAGCAAGTTCGCTTGGGAGAAAGAGTTGTTGCATTGAAGACATCTTTTCTTGGGGTTTCTATTGTATCTTGTTCTCAGGTTATTGTACGAGATTGACATTGTACCTTCTGACGAATCTATACTAAAAAAGTTTTGTTGGATTTTTCCCATGAGAGGTTTTCCCAGGGTAAATCTTTGTGTTCTCTTTTATGTTGTGCTTGTCTATCTTTTAGTGATCTTATTGCATATGGTTATTGTGATAATAATAAAAATTGTTTGAAGATCTAACATAACCATCACGGAAGTATCAAAATTCTAACAAATGCCATGGGATGTTATACATATATACGCATTGACCGATCACCACGGTTGATAAGATACGTCCTTTAGTTAAGATGTGTCCTTTCTACCAAATGAAATGAACAACAAAGTTCATTTCCAAACATGAACATAGTTCATTTAGTGAATATCCAATTTAAGGACAACATGTTAAAATCCATAAAGGACAAATATATATATATATATATATATATATATAGTGTTTGTTACATTGCCTACCCCTTTAAAATGCTTCCTCAAAACATACAAAAGGTATGTCTTGGTTCTAGCTTGTAATGCCTTCTCAAGATTCTTCATTCTTAAGTTCATCATGGTTGAGGACATGAGGCGATATGACCTTCTAAGAATTGCACAAAGTTGTCGAATTGTGTAAGGATCATACCACCCTAATATGATCTTCTATGAATTTGTGTGGCAATGACTTCTAAGATTTAGAGGGCGATAGGACTCCATACTTTAACTTCTCATCAATATAGTAGGATCTCTACTTAGCTTTGCATATTAATTTTGACTTCGACCAGTTTGTTGATGACTTGTATAATTACGATGAGGATAAGGTTATCTTTTTATTCGGTGTCATGTTTGTTAGTTTTTACTCAATCCCAGATTCGATTAATAGTCACGAATAATTTAGAATAATTATTAGCTAAAAACACATTGAGATCCTAACTAATTACGCAACGAAAAAACACAAGAAATCAAATTCACTTTTAGCATAGGTTTACCCTAGAAAACCCCAACTAGGGAAAAACCAAAAAACAATTGATTTTTATTAAGATCAAAATATTGGGTTGTCGTCTAGGGAAAATGGCCCACTAAGGAATTACAATGACAAAATGCTAGCTTTCAAACCTCAATATTAGTCCTTCAATCTTGTTGGTTGCTAACCCTCGACTGCCCCTTGCTCCTTTCCTTTGACCCCGCCCCTACACACTTGGCTGAAAGTCCATCTTCAACCAATCAATGAGATCTCACTCACTTTATGTGATTGTTGTGTATGTCCTGCTCTCACCTAGGCTGCCTTTTATAACATTACAATAAAAATACCTTGGGCCAATACCATGGGCTACCACCTGTTAGACAAAAAACCTGTGGAAGTACATATCCGATGCTTCAAAAATCAACAATGTTTTCGAAAACCTTGACTTTTGATACTTTTGGTGATTTATTGGTTGGTAAGATTGTGAGTGGATCTATATTGGTTCCTTTCTCTAATGTCTCGACTTTTACATTTGATGACTTCTTTATTTCAATGAAATTGATCAATGTTTCTTTATCAAATAAGGATTCCTTGCTAGTAGATTTCTCTAACTTGTTCTATAGCAACTTATTGTATGATGATAACCGCAAGCACCTCCACGCCCAACTATTGTTGTTGTAGCTACGTGAGGTATCCTCACTAGCTAAAGCCGACCTACAAAAGAATTAAATAAAACGTATTTTATATTTACAAAAGAGAAGTCGGCCCGGTTGGAAAAATCACTCCAAAGTCATGTATAAATACAGGGGTCTCCCTCCTCATTTACTACCACCTCAAGCAAAGGAAAGTTCGATTTTGGGTTGTAGAAGACATTTTGGAGCCCCTTCTTTTGGCATCTCTTATCTTTGTGTGATCTTCATTATTCAAGATCACTCTTACCTTTGATGTACTTGTATTATGTATTGGTTCTCTGAGTAAGAAAGCTTTGCTAGGTTTTTCCTGAGTTTGGGTTTTCCCAGGGTAAACTATTGTCTCTCTTGTGTTCTTGTGCTTGATTATGTGAAAACTATATTGCTATTCATTAAAATCTAACAGGTTATGGGCCCACAACGCTTTTGCTGCATGTAAAGCACAAATATTTACTCCAAAAATCTAGGGTCCGAAAATCTAGTGTCCAAAAATCTAGGGTCCGAAAATCAAGGGCTGAAATTTTATGGCCAAAAATCTCGGGTCCAAAAATTTAGGGCCAGGAAATTGCAAATTTGAAATTTCAGTTTTGGTGAAGTTTGAAGTTTTTGCAAAAACTACAGAAACTACAAAAATTAGGGTTTCAGTTTACAAGTTGTTATGTCCGCATATCATGAAGAAAAAGGAGGCTCATTCAACTCACCTTGGAGGGGTGCATTCATGTGTTGAAGAAGTTTTCTCAAAATCCAAAGTTCATTTTTGACCTAGCTTCTCCTAGGGTTTCTAAACCAATTTGTAGGCTTCCTTCTCAACCAAAATGACAAGCATCAAGGTTGAAGATAGGCTTGATGGAGCTTCAAACTTCCATCCATGGAAGTCTAGAGTGCTCATTGCTCTAGAAGAAAATGACCTTCTAAACTTTGTTGTAGAAGGAGTATCAAAACCAGAAGAAGAAGCAGGAAAGGCTCAGTGGAAGAAGAGTGATGCCAAGACAAGAAGAATCTTGTCATCATGAAGAAAACCAAGCTCTCGCTACACATACCAAGAAGAGAAGAGAAAGGGGAAAGATCTTTGGTAGAAAAGACAAAGGTGAATTCCAGAACAGAAGAGGAAGAAAGATCTTTCACACATCCAATGCTTCAATTGCAAAAAGCTTGGCCACTATAAAAATCAATGTAGGAACATGCTTCAACCGCTGATGAAGAGACTTCACCAAAGAAGTCAAGGAATGCAGAAGATGAAGACCGTCGAAAGGAGTATTCTTTAGTACACCAATGATTCCATAATCTCTAGTTGAGGAAATTGTCATTGGTGATGTATGAAGATCAAGGTTGCAGTTTCTTCAATGGGATCAAGATAAAGATCTAAGGAATCAAGTGATCCCTGCAAGGAGGCAGAGATCAAGAGGGAGCCCACAAAAACAATAAAAGATAAGTTATTGTATTTAGAATCTAGATTATCATTTGTCATTATTGCTCTTGTAGATCAAATATGAATGTTCATAACAGTTGTATGCAGATTTGTATTCTTAGAATCGGGAAGTGTGTTATGCATGTTATAATGTAGCGTATTATACATTTGTATATGATTGAAATTAACGAGCAGTAGGCTCTTATAGTACATGTTATGTATATGTTGAGTAAGCAGCTTGTAGTGCTGCAAAACATTCCATGAACCCTAGATGGAACTAGTCTAGGATGAAACCTCTTTGCTAACATACTGGAGCAATGCACGCTCCTGACAGTATGTTTTGGTGGAGATGGAAGGCATCCAAATAGTCACCACGTATGTTCGGGATATGGATGGATGTTGTGTTGAAGCATTGGCTAAGATGCTTACATGACTATGTGAACTATTGTCATTGCATTGAAATATAATTTGATCTTCGTGATTATGCAATGTTGCTGACTATTTGACAAAATTTGACATGTAGGGAAAGATCATACGCTATGGCCTGCAAGAGAAGGATGATGAGACTTGTTTCGAAGAACAAGTGATGACTATTCAACATGTGCAAATCATTGTATTTTCAGGGACCTTCTCACAGAGATTCTTCAAATACCCCAATCAGAGATGTCTAGCCTTATACTTGTAGGCTATGTTTTAAAACTCGGCCGACTCGAACTCGGACTCGGTCGAGTTGACCAAGTTGACCCCAAGCCGAGTCGAGTCGACTCTTAACTCGGGTCAGGTGGCCGATTCGGTACCGAATTGGCTGAGTTGGACATCAACTTGGCCAGTTCGGTACCGACCGGCTCGACTGATTTAAAGGTCCCTGAAAATTAAATAATATTTGTTTTTTGTAATTTTTAAAAAATTAATCCTAAACTAATTAACCTAACCATAACAAACTAACCAAATCGTGACACCCTTCCCTGCCTTTACTTTCTATTCACTTGTTTGACTGTTGGAGAGAAGGTGAGTCACTACTGGACTGTTGACTGTGTGCTACTGCTACCACCCTGTGTGCTACTGTACCGCCGACCGAGACCGTGACAGTAGGACATCGGCGACAGTCAGCCCGAGCTTGACTGTGGATTCATGAAACTGGAACCCAAAGACTTGGCAGAGGTAAGTCGATTGTGCCACTATTTTTTTAATAAAATTTACAATTTAAATTTAAATTTTACAGAATTGTATTATGTAAAAAAAATTGTATTGTTTTTTTATTATAATTTGCAATTTAAAATTTACAATACTGAAAATTAATTTGTTTGTAATTTTTTTAAGTATTTTATTTATTTGTAATTTTTTAATTTACTAAGTCTAAATTTTTACTTACAGACTTGTATTAAGTCTAAATTTTGTAATTCACTTGCAGTTTACAATTTAATAAATTAATTGCCTGTAAATTTTTTTAAGTTTGTAAGTCTAACTTTTTTTCATTTTCTTTGCATGTTGAACAGTGAACTCAGTAAGTGTGAACTGTGACCATTTACATTTCAAAATGGCCATGAAATTGAAAGATTCAGCATGGATCCATGCTGATGTGGTTGACGAGAAGATGTATTGCAAATATTGCAAAAACTGGATTAAAGGAGGTGGCATTCATAGGCTTAAACAACACGTGGCTGCCATTAGAGGAAATGTTGCCCATGTGAAGCTGAATCAGAGGAGATTGGAGAGATAAGGATAGAGTTGCAACAGAAATTTGATCAATATCAAGTGGATAACACTAACCAAAAAGAGAGAGAGGCTTCCAGTCTTCCATCTTCACCTTTCATTTTATCTTCAAAGCCACAACATGCACTTCTAGTCTTCCATCTTGCTTGAGGCTTCTTCAATGCTTTCTAGGACTTCTTCAATGGTTGACTTGTCTTCTTGGTTATTTCTTCATCATAGAAAAGTTGTCCTTGTTGATGTTCATCTTCTCACATGCACGTATATTCACCCATAGAGCTCTAATGTTGATTTGATCCCATTCTAAGAAGTCTCGAACACTTCTTAGAGCCCATATCAAATTCAACATTAGATTATACTTTGTATATTTCACAAGGGGATGAAATCCCCTATCAAATAAACAAGTCAACTCACTCTAATATAGAATAGATCACTCTATCACGGAGCACTCCTTCACAGAGTATGCAATGTGACCTCTAGCCTTATTCACTCTTAGCCACTTCACATGACTAATCAAGGCTACGCCAAGGCCATTCTCCACTAGCCATTGGTCAATTCACATGACCCCTCTGGGTGAATGTATGTAGAATGTTTGCCCAATGTTCCAACCTGGAGAAACATCAACATTATCAAGCCATACTAAAAATTTATATGATGAAAAGAAAAAGGCTATAATATAACACACACTCATATACACACACACAATAAAGTACCTCTTTATTAAAGGAAAAAGGTTCAAAATGGTAAAGGGTACTAAGTGTATAACAAAAATTAGAAAAATTATAAATCAAAATTCAAAAAGATACATAAAATATTTTATTAAAGGGGTATTTAAGAGTTTCAAATATCCAACATAGCAAAGCAGTTCCCTCATATTTTGTCCACCCATATATTATTGAAGAAGTCTTAAATAAGTGGCCATTAACTATGAATTCCACAGCTAATTCAGCATTTTGGACTAGCTAAATGTCATTTTTGTGCAAAGGAGTTCGAGTGTTTAACAACCTTTAAAAATAAAAATTGCTTTGGTCCAAATTGTCAACGAAAATTAATCGCAAAGGAATCTCGAGGTAACACACAACTGCATAAATTTGTGTCACACCTAAAAACATTAGGGTACAAACTAGCAAAAGATCAATAAAATGAAAGAATTTGACAAAAATATATTAGAGAAAGGCAAAGAAAATTATCATTTAAAGAAACATAACCAAAGCTTGGTTCCACTAATCAATAGTTAAAATGAGAAGTCACAGCAAGGAAGGTTAGAACAACTTACTAGTAAAAACGCTCTAGTTGACAAGGAATCAATGACAATTCTTCAGATGTCGAAGTACAAACAATGGAAAATCCAAGTGGCTCCACTAATAAAATTCAATGATCAACAAAGTAAGACATGTGTATATGAAGAAGGCATAATACCAGAAGTGAATCAAGAAAACACAAGTATGATAAGAAAAGACCATGTTACGAGGACTCCTTATGAGCATCCTAATTGCAAGAGACAATACCTTAACCAATTAAGGTATCACCATTGCTCGAAAAAAAAGACTATACTCAAACTACATTCCGAAGAATATCAATTCTAGTACAATTGAGTCTCAAAATCGAAATGATTTTTGGAATCACAATACAAAAAGTTCTATCCAAGAACCCTATAACCCTTTAACAATTCAACGGTTCTACTTGACACTTCAAAGATCATATGGCCTCATGTCTTCAACCCTCACAACTTCAAGAATGGAGAATCATGAGGGCCGTGCAGGCTAGAACAAAGACTTAGCTACTTTTTCCATAAAATTCTTTCAAGACAGTATCTTGATGGGAGAGGCAGTGTAATGAATATAAAATATATAAATAAACATTACATAAAAAGAAATAATAATAATAATAAACTAAGGGACACAACCAATCACCTTCATGACTAGTGAATGCATATAAGCATACTGTCACAGGGCAGTGTATTAATCATCTCACTTATTCATTTATCAATTATATATTTCTCCTATATGAATTTCAACTACCTTTCATTCCTATCTTGGATATATTTGTGTATATGAACTATTGTTCTTGACATTAGTATCAGATGAACCAGATTGGTTCATTACAAATATAATTTCACTGCAAAATAACAGAACATTCTAACCTATAGATTAGAAAAAGAACAAATTTGCATGCCCAACACATAGCGGCCAAATGCTATTGATGCATGTCACAGACATTCCAAAGCACCATCAACTCTTACATCAGCAAGAAAGAAACAGCTCCAAATCGAATAGAGCACATTCAACTAGACAAGGTTACACCTCAAGTCCAAATTGATAACTCAAGGATTGGAACTGTTAAGATGCTCATTAGATAAACAAGACATGGTTCAAGATATTCTATAAGTTAACTACATACTTCAAGCTTCAATGTTCATGTCCTAATGTACAACACTTGTTATAGCATATGCTCAATGCATGATTGTATTGCGATCTTATAAAAAGCCAATGCGGACATGTCCAAAGTGGTACCCTTTCCATTATTATTCACTTTCCTTTACCTCAAGGTCCAAATTTTACACTTGTCATTTGCCTCTTTCAAGTTCTTTTCATTAAAAATGCTGTCCAGAAAATCATTTCACTGAAAATCTAAGGAATCAAACACAGCAGACTCATTGGCATATGGGGTGCAGACAATATTTCTTACTTTCTTCTGTTCCGCAACAGCTTTGAACCGCCGAAAAACATCATCCAATTCCTTTCCATCCAACTCATAGCCAAGCTGTAATCAATAATGATAAATTGTACTCTAGTCTTAGAAAATCGATAAGGGATGTATCGCACTAGAAATTTGTCCTCAACCACTATCGATGAAACCATAATCATGCTCTTAAATGAAGCTCAAATCACAATGTAAATTAAAATATTAAAATTAGCACACCTGCAATAACCGTGTCCTCAAGGCATGGCGACCACTGTTTCAAAAACAGTCTTAAAATTTATGCTTTTCTCAGATTTGAATTATCAAAAAATACTTCTGCTGTAATAAATTTTTAAAAAATGTATATATAATCTATGAAAATTTGAAATATTGGAAAAAACTTGCAAGTACATAGGAAGCTTCCAGAGATAACAAGCAAAGCTTAAAACAGAAACCAATAATGATCTTAGATATTTTTATAAGATGTGATGTTTCACTTATTGCTATCATTGAAACCTGAGATGCCAACCTATATAGGGAGCAGTAAGAGAACATATTCCTTCCAATAAAGGGACAGTCATGGGAATTTGCCTTCAAATTGTTTCTCACTTTTAGTAACACATCATAGGTATCATACCTCTAATACAATATTTGGTATATAGGTTTAGTTGTCAATATTTTTTTTAAGAAATACTTCTAATATTTACAAGGCCATATTTACAATCAATCATACACAATCAGGGATTTGAACACAGGTCTCCACGTTAATACAAGCACGATCAACTCGCTGCTTGCCGATGGACGACATTCTTACCAAGCGCCAGTTTCCAGAATGTCGAGGGTCCAGAATGTAACTTATCGGCAATACTGGTGAAAATACCGTAAAATAATGGCAAATGTCCATAAACCTCAAAAAATACAAAAATAACCATTTTCAAATTTTTTAACATCTAAAGCAACAACAACACCAAATAAACACGTTGCTATATAAATATGAAAATACAACTAATATAAGATGCATAAGATGTCAAATGGTGGATCATGATCACATATCAACAATAAACTGAAAATACTGAATTATGTTCCTAATAGAATGATAGAAAATCACATCAAATGATCAAAATAAATGTATCTCATGGCATGAATCATCGTGACTCATGAGGCATCTAGATATTGCATATACATAGGACATAGTACAATGATAAATTATAGGAATCATCGATTCCCTCTACTGAAACAACCCCTTTTATGGGCAAAGGGCACCACTCTTCCTCTAGAAGCAATAGGTGCTTTGAATGAGCTTGGGATGAAACTAGAAGCTCCAACTGCTCGAGTAGGGGCAGAAGGTAATGAGGATGAGGTAGAAGGCAATGTGAGTTGTCTCCTCTCATCAGTTCCAGCTGCATGTCCACCTCCTACTCCTCGTCCTCCAACATATCTGCATTGACATCCTCCTCTCCCTCCAACCATTCATGTGCCTCCTCCATTGCAAGCTCCTCAGTCTCCACCCTCCATTTACTAGTAGTCTCAATGTCATCCAATGAAATAGCATCTATGTTGGCTACTTTCTCAATATGCTTCACCTGCAACCTTAGATTGTAGTAAACATAAACCATGTCATTAAGGCGCTTGGGAACTAACCTATATTAGTATGATGTCCATGGTTAGGGGGTGATGATAAATTCAAATTCAAAAGTGTAATAAATTAAATTTAAATTTAATAAAATTATAAAAAATTTAAATTTAAATATTGATTCTTGAACATTTCTAACATGTTGTGCTTCTTGGAGTGTATCTTTTAAAAGACACTCTAGTTGCGCTCAAACCCTAAAGAGCTGCAAGTTTGACTTGGCACCTTAATGACTAGTTTTTGCAACTTTGGGACTCTACCACCATAATTTGTCCGCCACACATCTACAATGAAAACAAGGAAAGAAAAGACAATGAATTAAATTTCCACCAAGTAAGAAATAGATAGGGAAAAAAAGAGTAAATACTAAAGACATTGAAATTTGAAAGTTTTAAACAAGTTGTACTTGAGGGTTGAACTTTGAAGCTTACCTGGCATCCTCGTGGTTCTATCCTAGACAATCGTGTCATAACCAAAGGTGTCAATTGCCATCCTACAGATCTCCATCTATCTATAAATCTTTGATCATTCAAAGGGAGTTGACACCATCCTCTGAACGCACTGCAGAAATCCATCCATGACCTCAGCATCAAACAAAAATCCACATGCATAAGAGAACTCGGGGCTGAGGTAGGACCTTGCTACATGAATGGGATGATGGAGAGTATTATTCCATCATTCATCAATCATACCCCATACTTGAACTCGTCTTGTGTATCCCTCCTCCCCCTTGTCCTCATAGTGTTGATGGATAGCTTCCATGGCCCTATCCATGGCCTCGTACAAATAGCCCATTGTGGGCTTGTCACCATCAACCAAATGAAGAACCTTTACCACAGGTTCACTGATGGCACAAAACTTCTGCACTCATGCCCAAAAACTCAAACCAAATTGCCAGTCGAGCTATGGCTTTCCCATCATGTCAGGTGCTAAAGACACAAGAAGGCCACTCATAAAAAAGAAGCATCCACTGCAACTTCGTCAAAACCATATGAAGAGACTGAAGAGAAATGAAGTTAGTGGTGAATCATGTGATTGCAAAATGCACCAACTCATTGCTCCCTGTGAATTGTCATGAGTGAAAGAACATATATATATATATATATATTGTCACACTCAGAGCAAAATCAATGACTTCCTTGATCCAAGGAAGTTTTCCCGTGTCCTCTAGCATCAAATCAATGCAATGGAAGACACAAGGAGTCCAATACAAATATGCATACCTCTCCATAAGCGTCCTCTAGCATCAAATCAATGCAATGGAAGACATAAGGAGTCCAATACAAATATGCATACTTGAACAACATACTACAAGCCTATCTATTGGATAAATTTATCCAACAAATCACATAATAAGTGTGCATCTTTAACGTATGCAGGTGCATCAACAAATTTGATAAACATTATCCCCCTAAGAAATTAACCAAGAAATTTAGAATGGATCTGTCCTTTTCATTTGTCCACCCATCTGACATAACACATGCATCCAGTGATCTCCCGAGACTATTTGAGCTCATCTAATCTTCGGGTGCAATCAATCTTCTCCCCTTGAAGTAGTTTCCCTATGAAATCATTATAGGAAGGCCTCTTCTAACCCGAAAAAACAATAGCAACAACTTCAAATATGGAATGGTATAAGTGGTTGTTCTTGGCAATGCTAAAAGGTACATCACCCCATAGAAAATATTTGGCCACAAGCCTATCACCTCTTCCTTCTCCCTTGTTTTAATTATTGATCCAATAGAAGGTTTCCCCCAGGTGTTGACCTCGGCACACGGAAAGCTGACGATGAAGAGGGCATTGTGGAAGTTGTAGGTCGTGTGGATGAGGAGAAGGAATGCATTTCACGATCACTGACACCCACCCACAAGGCACTTGTGGCTCCCATGCTTCTTGATCGTGTTTTAGATGAAAGTTCATCTCTCAATTCCTTCTTCTCCTCTCTCCTCCTAGCCATATCATGAAGGGATTGGTTTGTAATACGCATCACTTTTGGGGTAACTACAGGACAAACATCCAATTCATGCCCAAACATTTTGGCAAGGTGGTTGTAAATTTTACTTGAAACCCAGTTTCAAATTTCCAAACTCTAAAATATTTAAACTCAGATTTATATTCACAGAAATTAACTTTTCCAGATCTAAAACTTTATGAAAGGAAATACTCTGAGTTTCTAACCCTAAATGCACAATGGAAAAATAAAAACAATCACGGTAAATGACAAAGTAGATACCCTGGAAACCCCAATGGGAAAACAATCAAAAGGAGATTTCATGATTATCTTTACACAAAAATATGGAAAAATACACAGCAGATTTACAACAATAATAAAACTTGTCAAATCGCCTTGGAAAACATGTGGCACAGTCCCAACAATCAGCACGGCCTCTATACAGCCTAATTTATGCTACCAATAGATTGCCCTTCATCTCACGTTGAGAATCTCTCAGGTCCTCTCTCTCTCTCTCTCTCTCTCTCTCTCTCTCTCTCTCTCACACACACACACACACACAAAGAGACAATGTGCTTAATCTCCTTAGAACTCCTTTTATAATTCTCTTTAGCGATAAAACCCCAAATCTAGATCTCCAAAATGATAACGGGCTAAGATTAAATCTTGATCATTTGAGATCTATGGTTGTGACTTAATCTCACATTGAGATCACTTAATTCACTTAAACTTTATAAAGTCACTTTATCATTAAATAATAAAAGTCACTTTAGCTTTA
The DNA here is from genome assembly GCA_027924585.1 of Larix kaempferi. NCBI lineage: Eukaryota > Viridiplantae > Streptophyta > Pinopsida > Pinales > Pinaceae > Larix > Larix kaempferi. The sequence goes on along the minus strand of BSBM01000240.1, from coordinate 1,456,278 downwards.
TAATTAATAAAGTCACTTTAACTTTATAATTAATAAAGTTAATGTCTAGAGAAGACCCTTGTGGTCAACTTCATGTAGGTAGATACTTAGCCTACAAAAGTACCTATCCAAGCTACATAATTCAACACTCGCTCTTAGCGAGGAAGGTATTATGTACCACCCCCAACTTATCTCTGAAGAATACAAACTTCCCTTTAGGTAAAGCTTTCGTGAGGATGTTTGCCACCTGCTCATCTGTAGATATATACTATGGCTTCACAGCTCCTCTCTACACGTAGTCTCAGATGAAGTGGTACATAACCTCTATGTGCTTCGACCTGTCATGGAACACTGGATTCTCCGAGAATTTGATGCAACTCTAATTATTGCAATGAATGACGGTTGGTTGCAACCTTTGACCAAATCAACCAAATAGAAACTTGCAAAGTCATATGGCTTCCCAACTCGCCCGACTGGCTTCCATATACTCAGCCTCTACAAAACTCAATGCCACTGACTTCTGCTTCCTACTGAACCAGGACACAACTGCTGGTCCCAAGTTGAAGCAGCACCCTAAGGTGCTTTTCCTGTCACCTGCACTACCTGCCCAATCTAAGTATATGTAGCCTGTCAATCTGATTCCATCCCCCTGAACATAGTCCAATCCATAATCTATTGTACCTCGTAGGTACTGTTATCACACAACTTGTAGTTGCCCCTAGTGGTATCCCATCCGGGACGGTAGAGGAGACAGGCAACTAAAGAGGTGACCCAAGAGATGCCACGGTTCCCAATGCAAGGTGGGAGTCACGTCAACCGAGGCACTCTTCGCTTTAGGTCAGGGTGAAACAAGACCTAGGGGGAGACCCTATGACCAATCACAGTTGATTGGACCCAAACAAAGGTTCCTAAGGATAAGTAAATGATGAGTTACGGAAACCAATGCAAGGTTGAGTGGACCTAGAAGTAGAGTATGGTTGAAGGTGGTTTGAGAGATTGTTAGTGTTTCAACCAATGTATGATTTAGGCCACATAATTAGGTAAAATGACAAGGTATAGTACCATGTTCTACACAAGTGGGTCCTACTTTCTTGGGATATGTGAAATGGCTTAAAGTGGACCCACAAGGTGAAATTAATGGATGCAATTGGCACTAGATGAGATGAAATGAGTAGATCTATGGATCTAAGTTGAAAACAGGAGTACCCATGTACCGGATCTAGGGTTTGACACAAATCCCAAGGAGTGCGACTTGCTTTGAGGAGGACTAGTGCCTTGTTGGATGGGCTAATGGAGTCAAAAGATATGTCAAAGTGTAGATCGGGACACCTAGGAGCCAAGTCAAGTGGGCTAAATGAGATTGAATGGTTGGATCTTGCTAGATCTAGGTTTTCATGAAATGACCCTAAGTGGACCACAATCCCTTGAAACAAGGAATGCTACCCCCAAGGCAGATCGTCACCAAATGATACTTTAGACCTAGGTTTCAAGGTATGGCCAATCCAAATCTACAGAAATCTCAAACACCCACTTCCTCAAAGTGGACAAACTCACCTTCCCCAGGTAGTGCGTCTTTGCTCAAGGAGGGCTAAAAGAGGGGTTAGGTGGACCAAATCAAGTCCAATGGCTACCAAACTATAGATCCAAGTGGCTTATGCCCCGATCTATGTGGATCCCAAAAACCAAGTCAATCCAAGGGTTAGATCTTAGTAGATCTGAGTTTTGAGGTGCCAAGAAATTCAAAAGGGGGTTTTAACCCCTTAAAACATGGAATGATGTCCACAAGGTAGAATTCACCAAAGTAAGAATCTGGGGGTAGGTTATCAAGTGTGTAGATTACCAATCAAGTGGGATCTCACCTACCCATGTGCTAGATCTAACCAAACAAGCCTCTCTCTAAGAAGTGCGATTTGGGTTCAAGAGGGCTTTTTGCCTTGAAAAGTGTGTCAATTTTAAGCCAATCACCACCAAACTATAGATCCAACTAGGGGTGGATGCTATAGAGGTGGGTTTTCAATATCTCTTCAAAAGCAAGGCTAGATCTAAGTAGATCTAAGAAAAACCAAAAACAAGTGTTTTAATCAATTAGGGTTTTTATGATCTAGAAATTATGGATGATTCAAGGAAGAAGGAGATCATACCTCTTGGAGCATACCTGGATGAAGAGATGAATGCTAGTTGAGACGAGGATTACTTTGCCAAAGATCAAATGGAGAATTCTTGAAGCCCTCTTGCCAAATCGATTTTCCCAAGCCACATGTGATTCCCTCTAACCTGTCAAAACCAAGGAGCCAAGCATCAATCAGTTTAACATATTGAAGGTAGATACAAGCAAGAGAGAGATAAACAAAGAATAGTTGACACAAAGGCAAAACTACTCCCTGTCAAACCAAAACGTCTTCCTCCAAGCTTGAAGGGCAAGCCTCCCCACCAATTCGCACTTGTCCAAAAACGTCCTCTTAACCTGTAAATAAGATATGGCAAATATGCAAGATAGCTACAATAGATCCTCCAGTGCAATGGACAAAAGCATTTACAATCGAAACAACCAACATCCACTCCAATCCAAGCATGTACTCCAAAAGATAGAAATTTTATTCCAAGAGCCAAGAGCCAAAAATCTCTAGATGATTTTACAATGAGAGGCTCCCTCCTTAAATAGGATGGGGAGAGAGTACAATCCTAACCACTTTTTACATGAGTGGCTAAGATTAAAATATCAAAAGATCTAATCAACGGCTAACAATAAATCATAACAATACATCACATGGATCACCCAATATAATGATAGCGCCCCCACTAAATGGTACAAAAGGAGGGTGACGTCATCCACTAGAGAAGCATAAGTACCAAAATCCACCTCATAGTGACTAGGACATGACAATATAAGCACATGGTGGGGCTAGGAGGCATCAATCCTTACTAGCTCATCCCCAAGGCACAATAAAATAATAAAATTTGTCCAAGATAATATAAATGATCAAATCTGTCCTCAAAATCTGTGACAGACTAGCAGTAAAAGACCTCCTGTGATCAATGTGGGCATACCCACATGGTGAAAACTGGCTGGGAGATAGTGAGATCACCCTGGAAGACCTCTGTGAAAACCAAATGCCAAAACCTTGCCTCAATTGCCCAAATCGATTTCCTCAATGACCACTTTATCCCATTTTTTTTACTGCCTCGGTAACTGTGAAAGTGCCAAAACTGCCTCCTAGGGCATCTGCGCTATCCATCTGAGCCCACCAGGCTCTCCAGAAGGGGGGGTAAATGGTAGAAACAAGTGGCTGGACCACCCCCTTCATCATCAGCGCCCTAGGTGAACTGGCCTCTCAGGGCCCCTGCTACTCAGGCTGGGAAATCAGCCCCAAATCTGGTCAACAAGTGTAAAACTTCATCAATCATTGTCAGAAGTGCCCGGAACTGAAAGATAAGTGTCTCATTGGATCCAGAAGACCCAAATCCACTAGAAATGTGTACTCATACACCATGGGTTGCCCTAATGGGCCAGTTGTAGGGTCCACCATATATGGACAATGTACAATCTGCTGATCTGAAGTAATAATGAAACTTGCTGAACTGCATCAATCATCATCTGCATCATATGTCCATCATATGATCTCATCATCAAGTATGTGGGACCATGAATCATCATCAAAAAGCATATATATATATGGCCCACATCATCACGGATCCCAAGAATATACAACCAAGGATAAATCACATCAGTAGAATAAGACATGCTTCTTTAATCATTCTCACAGCCAAGCTCAAAGTATAAAATCCATTCAGTGGCATTAATCAAGTTAGCACATTCTTTTGTTACATAAAATTACTTGCACAATAGTTCAAATGACAAACTCACCCATTGGACATGGTCAAACTGCTAGTGAAGGATGAAGGCTAGGAACAAGGTTGGGCCAAGGGGTTGACTTGTCTAACTTAACTCAAAAATACTTTGGACTGGGAGAAAGGGGAAAGCTACAAACTCTGTGCTGGACAAAATAACACGGGGGATGGTTGTGCCTCACAAATGGATAAGTTGTTCAGAGAGTGCTTATTCAACTTAGGCATCATGTCTACATCAAGTTGATCCAGGTTCATTAGGATCATTCAATTTTATTTCATGGCCTTTTTGGCCTACATAATCCTTCGGATCTTAGGTGTGCTGATAAGCACAACTAGTTGCAGCTTGCATCCAGGGCATGTTTTCAAATACATATAAGGTCAGCAATTGTCTAGATATAACTTTTAAGAACCATTGCTTTTTGGACCTTTCTTATACTCTTCGAGGAGTATTTTTAGTTGTTCATCGCTCTTGCCCTTTTTTTTAGTTTCCATAGGCGAATTTATAAGTTTCCATAGGTAGAACATGAGCTTTCAGTTTTAGCCAACAACATCTCAAGTGACTAGGGGGAGTTCGAGCCAATGCCAAACATCGGGACAACCGACCAGAATGATTTAGGCCTACAATCCAACTCACCAAAGGCAAGTTTTGTCACCAACTTAGAGCTGAGACACTGAACATACAGGGATGCGGTCCAAACACAGAGGTAGAAAAATGGGGAAGTCCTCAGTATCAGAAAATCAAATGAGACAGGTCAAGGTTTAAAGTCAAATAGGAAAGTCATGTATAAATGGAGTCAAGTGAATATGGAGCTTACACTAGCAGACAACTGGTGTCAAGAAAGACCATATCTATGTAAGGTGAAAACCAGTGGGTTTTGTTAAATGACCTAAATGTGCAAGCAATTGTCCATTTTATGATTTATAGTTCATTTTAAACAGTTTGCCACATCAGGAATAATATACCAAGCAGATGCTGTAAACATGACTAAATCAACAAGATAATAATCCACAGTCAGTGATAACATATCCATAGGTCATACAACATCATCATAATAATCATCATGTACCATCTGAAACACTGCTGTAATACATCTCTAAGCACTGAACTGAAACTGTATGGGATAAAGGGTCACATCGGTCATCAAATCTGAACTCTCAAGGCTTAGCCTTGACACAAGGTCTAACATAAATCTGAATAATATACTGCTCTGATCATGAGTGATCCAAAATATATAGCCATGCTCTGGAATAATGGAAGCTCTGGAATGTGCAGATATCTGCTGAACAAGGATAGTAGCCCTGCTACTATAGTGTGATAACAGGTACCTAAGCACATGTTTTGCTTCCACCCAGCGCACTCTCTTGGGCTCAACCATAAACTGACTAAGAGTGTTGCCAGCAAAACTAATCCCTGGTCTGGTGTTGACCAGAGACATCAAGGAACCAATCAACTGTCCATACAAAGTGGGATCAACCAACTCTGACTCATAACCATTCAATTCCTTCAAGTTGGTTGTCATAGGCGTAGACATGGGTTGCAACTCTCCATATCAAATCTCCTCAATATATCTACCACATATTGTCCTTGTCCCAGGTAAATCTAAACTCTACTTTGCCACACCTCCAATCCCAGAAAGTAGTGCATCACCCAAGGTCCTTCATCTCGAACTACGAAGCAAGATCTCGCTAGCAGTCCTCGATGAGCCTCACAAAAATCCTTTGAACAAACCTCATGCCAATTCCTTGCCTCAATTTCCCAAATCGATTTTCTTCAGTGACAATTTATTCCATTTTTTTATCTTCAGAAAATTACCTGTAAAATAATAAAATGCATGTACCTCTATGCCTGGTGCCTCGGGCACAAATCTAACTGCATCAAAATGTCTGGGAGCATGGTAATATGGTAATAACAAGTGGTTGGACACCATACTCCCTCTGTAGTGCCCTAGGATAACCAAATAAATCACAAAATGTGTTGACGGGCCAACTTTATATGGTAAACATGCAGTAAAGTGATAAGTTGACCATAAACTCATCTAAAAGTGACGGAAACTGATATCTAAGTGTGCAAATGGACTCGGAATGCCCAAATGTAGTAGAGATGAGTACTCATAGACCATGTGACCACCTAGATAATCATCTGTAATCTCAACCATGCCCGGATAATAAAAATAATGGTCTGAAAATAATAATAATAATAAAAATCCATCAAGCCATCCCATAAAACCTGTGTCTAATGCATGGAACCATCAAGTGGGCACTATAGGACCACAAATAATCAATCTCGAACATCATTGGTCCAACTCATCTCGGATCCTACTGTGGACTTGGTCAAACTAGGTTGACAAGTCAAAACTGATCAAAATAATGACCCAGGCTCAAACTGACTGATGTTGCAAGTGCAAATGGATAAGATATGCTCCTTTAATTATTTCAAAAGCAAGACTAAAGTATAAAGTAGCATTTCACTCGTGTTTAAGCAATAATACATCAAATCTAAGTTTAGATTAAAACAATCAATTACTAAGAGAAAGACCCTCAAGTGTATACTCAGTTTATGGACGTGACCAGTTTGCTAGAAATGGATGAAGGTGGAAAAGACAAGGCTAGGCTAAGGGAATGACTCTACAATCTTCAACACTGTGACACTTTGGATAAGGGAAAAATGGAGAATCACCTAAGCATATGTTGGACAGAGAACACATGAGGAATGGCAGTGTCTCACAAATGGAATAAGTTGATTTGAGGAGTGCCTATTCAACTTTAGCAAATGTCTACAACTCACATCCACGCTGAAACCAACTCCGTGGGGATCTTTTCTAGAACCACCATGATTAGGTGCACAGCTAACCGTAACTTGAGGTTCTAGGGGACACTTAGAATTAGTTGTCCCTTACTCCATCTCACATCCCAGCTCGTAGGCTCCGTGAGGAATTAATCATTACATATTTATTATGGCCACCAGTCTTTAGATTTATCATATATTTAACCACTCCTCTTTAGGCCTTATGACCCTTTGGATTTCGCATGTGCTTAGAAGCAAAACTGATTGCAACTTTTTATCCAGGGTGCTTTACATTTCATTTCATAGCCCTCTTTCATTGTGCTTAGAAGCACAGTTTTAATTTATAATCATGGGCTTGCATAGAAGATATAACAATCAGTCACATATGCATGTAATGATGGTAGTACAATTTGCTTCAAGTCTAACTGACACAACTCAGGCAACTAGGGGGATCATTCACAATCAGGACCAAACATCGGGGGAAACTGACTAGAGAGGTCAAGGCTTCAAATCCAACTCACCTAAGCTCAGGAACCAACACCAATGGGTTCTCCTGGCCCAGAAGGATCAAGACTTCGATAAGTTCTGTTGCACAACTCAGAGCCGAGACACAAAACAACAGGGAGTCTATCCAACATAGAGGTACAAGTGTAAGTCAGGGTAAAACGAAATACGGAAGAAAACGGATGGATGGGGAAAAGTGACAGGTGATGCCATAACTAGCAAGCCAAAAATGGTCAAAATGACCAAGTCCATACTACTTAAGAGGGTGAGACCAACGAGTATACACAAGAAATTCTAATTCCAAGTAATTAGACCACTTTAATTCCGAGCTGTCAACCAATAACCATATCTATATATATAATATCGCCAGATCATAACTATTAGACACCCAATCAAGCTACTAAGATAAGAAAAAGAACAAAATAAAAGTATCCAATGCACAACCATATACATGCTGGGTCATATACCTGTATCTATCATCTGGACCATCAATCATTATCGAAACACTGCTACTGTATAACTCTGGGCACTATGACACTGCTCTGTATGGAAGAAAAATGATCACCTCAGTCATCAAATCTGAGGTCATGAGGCTCAGTCGTGGCACAAGGTTGTCATGTCTGCTCTGGGGGCTGCTCAAAACATGAGTGATCATCAAATGTACTGCTCATCATAGGTTGATCTCATCAAATAATGTGTAAAGGACTGGCTCAAAAATATACAGGAAACTGCTTTGCAATCATGGTAGCCTGGCAACTATGGATGTGATAACAGCCCCAAATCCTCGAGGCGCAAGGAGCAAGGGGCATGCGCCCCTAACCCTAGGGAATGCATCAATGTGTAACACTGCTAAAAACTATTAAGTCTATTGAATTCTAAACATGCACCCCTAACCCTAGGGAACACATCAATGTGTAACACTACTAAAAACTATTAAATCTATTGAATTCTGAATGGGATCTAAAATTTTACTTTCTCATATGAAGTCCGATGAGGTTGGAACCAGTCCCAAACATCCTGAAACAATTAATGGTAATGTTAAAATTTAAGTAAAAGGATAGAAAATGAATGCTGAGGAGAATACCACTTTTACTTTAAGAATTTAATATTACCATTTAGTACTACTGGGTAACTGAACAGAGCAGGTTCTTTTAAAGTCAACTTGGCCAGTTTAGGTCAGGACTCGGCTGATTTGACCGGTTCGGTACCAAATCGACCGAGTCAGACACCAACTCGACTGGTTCAATAGAGAACCAGTCACCCGATTCGGTTTGAAGGCCGATTTAGCTCGGCAGAGGGTCAACTCGATCGAGTCTGAGTCCTAGTTGACCAATTTTTAAAACAGTGCTCTTGACTGAGGAGCAATCAAACTCTAGTAAACAGGACATCAAACCTCTAAGCCATAGAGTATTATGGGTCAAACCAAGGTATCCATGATAGACATCCTCGTCTATATATCCTGAAAATGGTGTCGAAAATACTGTCTCTCGAGAATGGCTAAGGATCTGTAACCCATGGCTAAAGGGCATGTATCCCACTAAAGTGAGGCCTTGAGAATAGTACCCCCACATAACTATAGATGTTGGAGATCTTAATCTCCTCTCCTCTCAGAAGGAAGTGGTAATCTAAAAGAACCTTCTTTAACCCATTGAAGATCATAAACTAGGATTTACCCAAGATGACTATCAATTGTCAAAGGTCACATAAGAGAGCCACAACGTCTCGCTATTTTTGGAGCCCTTCCAAGGATGAGGCCAAGAGAATGACATCATTAGCAAAGAGTAGGATGGAACATTAATCAATAGAAGAATGGAACCCCTTCATTTATTAGTGGACTAGCATTTAACAGGCCTTAATAGTGGTCTAGAGTTAGGGTTAGGGTTTGTCTATGCCTCAACTACTAATTAGGGTCAGGGTTTTTGCCCCTAAGAATCTTTTTGAAGGTGCACACTTGACTAGTTTGTTTCAACTTCAAACTGTATAACTGGATATTGCATTGTGTTTATTTGTGATTATCATGGTTCATTAATAACAAAATTGCTATTTGCTTATATCTTCTATGTTTTTTCTATATTTATGGTTCCACTATGTGGAACTCTATCTTGTTGCACACATGAAGTAGAGAAATGTCTAATAGAAATCAGTTCTTAGGAAAGGATGAAAGTTGAAATATGTAAAAGTTCCGAAAACTAATATAGGAATTGTATCATGAAATGTTGAGATGAAAACAAACCTAAGTTTTCCAAGAACAATGCCAGATTCATCTGCTCGTTTTAAACCAATATCTTCTGGACAAATAATTTCATATGTACCTTTGAACTTGAGCATTCCATCCTGCAAGGCCGCCAAATACAAATGTGACAACATTGAAAAGTAAACTAGCTGTAACATCTTAATATTTTTTGGATGCCATCAATTCAGCATTGAGTATGTTTCAAATGCATGCAAGAGAGGAAGTAAATACAAATAAGTACCTAGGAATGTAGATGTATAAGACAGTAACATTTGTAAAAAACAAGTTGGATTAATACAAATTCATAAAAGAACCGTGAGTTGAAAGTTATTCATTGCCAAAGGAAAAAATATGTTAGGAAAGCCACCTATTTTAATTCATTCCAAAACAATTCATATCTAGTTTATTCAGATATAATGATTACTTAGGTGATAGTTCAGTAAACTAGGAGAAATAATGACCACTTATGTGATTGTGGATATCCTATGAGAAATAATATTCATTGGGTTTTGTATATCCTTGGAAAAATAATATTCATTAGGTCATACTTTGTAGTTTGTACATCCTGGGAGAAATAATGATCATGTACGTGATAGTACTGTGTTAAATTTCCTAGGGTCTAAATGTGTGTAATTAACATGAGAAAAAAAAGAAGTGTGTGAATGGAGTGTACCATAAATTGCACAATGGAATACCAATAGACTAAGAAAAGAAGTTACATGAAAGTAGATGAAAAGAGTACATAGCCCTGAGGCTTAGTGAATGGATTGTACCATAAATTGCACAATGGAATACCAATAGACTAAGAAAATAAGTTACATGAAAGTAGATGAAAAGAGTACATAGCCCTGAGGCTTAGCTCAAGCAGTCATAAGCCAGACATGAGATCTCTCCCCTGAAGTTGGGGAGCTCACGAGTTCATCTCTATTGATCCCCTTGCGGTTAAGGCTCCATAATCCAAGCCGGTTTACCCCACTTACCATCCCAGGTTCATGGGGAAGTACTTAGAGGGATTTTTGCAAGGTTTTCCTTAAAAATAAAAAGATGAAAATAGTACACTTTCCATTAACGAACCCATCCAAATTTTATAAGTACGTGGAGTCTACAAGGAGCCCATGGCTCTACAAGTACGAGTACTTGTGTGACCTTTCTGTGGCAACCTGGATCAATGTAAATATTGGGTCAAGGTATCCCTAAATATTGTGTAAATAGTATAGTGCTCCACCATGCCAACATATGACAATTCTCTAGGATGCATGAGTTCCCTAAAGACTTGGACATTTCAGTGCTTAAAGATTGCATTGGCATAATGTCAAAATCATGTCATTGATAAAACAACAAAAAGCTGCTGCTCAAAACACAAAAATTGAACAAGGCTTCATAGTGGGGACTATATAGTCTTAATCAGAGTAGCTCTAAATGAAAGCTTCATCATTGGCCCATTATATAAGCTATCATCTAAACAAAACAAAATCAAAAAGGTCATGGGAATATTTTCATTTGCCTAAAGACGGACACTAATTGTATGCAAGGAGTTCCAAACACAACTCACTTGAACCTAAACGGACTCAGAATAAATCCACAACAATCCTAGCAAACAAGCACCTGAGTTAACTCATACATAACCAATTAAAATAAACAGAAGATCAACTGTAACTAGTAATATAATTTTTGCATCAAAAAGGAGGAAGCATTATAATGATAAAAATTGTCTTACAATGTTCCATGTCATCTTCACCCATGAGTAACAGATTGGGGAAAAGGATTAAATAATCCAACCAAAAGTTGATTGTGACAATTTGACAGTAGTTTTATCAATTAGTAATAGAATAAGGAAAACAAATGTATGTTTTTATTGCACCAATCTATGTATCTATTTCTGTGAAAATAAAGAGGGCAGCCTTGGGCTTGTCACAACAAATGTCCCTTATCATGGTGTTCCTTCTTCTAGTAATGAACGAAAATATGGGAAATTCTCCCTCTTGTGATCTTATCTTGCTCTCTCTCATGTTATGTAAGTGAATCACTCTAGAAACTAGTTGAAGCATGCGGATACTGGCTAAAGGTGCATTGTGTATGTATCATTCAATGTGTACATCACTGTAATGTTCAACCCTTAAAGGATTAGTCCATGAAGCCATAATTGTTTCATGTGAAATCATCATGCAATTATAAGAAAGATGGCAGATGATGCTAGAATCTTACATGTATTACAAATTCAACTTAGTGATTTTAGGTTTTTTAGTGTTTTTTTAACAAAAACATATATAATTTTGTATTAAAAAAAGTTGCAGCCGAACTGGACAGCAATATAATACAAAATGAATGTGTTTCTGAGTTCAAAATTCAGCAGTTCAGGCCTATGTTGTGGGGAGCGGAGCGCGGGAGCGAAAAGCGAAATTTTCAAAAGCTTCCATTTTGGGAATATTTTGGGAGCGTTTTTTATATAATACTTATTTTAATATATTTTGATACATATATATAAAAAAACATGCAGGATGCCAAATTAGTTGTAGAAAACATAGATCTAAATATTGGATTAATGATAATTATTAAATCATCAACCATTCAGTACCCATATACCATCAATAATCTAGCAGCTATAACTTATAACATTGTCATGATTTGCCATCAACAAACCCTAACGAATAACATCAACCACAATCAAATAGAGCATTATATTCATTACCAGGGAATTGTAATATTTAATCAGCAATTCAAACTTCAAACTGACCATCAAGAACAAACCTAATTTGTGCCCAAAACTAACCATCAAGAATAGTGTCCTCCACCTCTTGAAATTCATGTCCAGCAAATGTGATGCAACGTTGTCTTTCAAACCCTGCCATGAATCACTTGAGACCATACTAGCCAATGACTCATTTACTTCAAAAGGCGCCTGAAGGTGAGGTAGTAGCTAGCAAATATGGTCTTTGCAATCTTAAGTAGCTTCAAAGAAGACTGATTGCAAAAAAAGTGGTCGGCCATGCTATGATTGGTAATAAATTTTATCATTTTCTTCCCTCTTTTACAATGCACCATTCTATTTATGACTAGGGTCCTTCATCTTAATAACAATACGCATCAAAAGGTTCAGTGTGTGAACCGAACACCCTGATGAAAATATGTTAGGGTACATATCCTCAACGATTGCTCTTGCTACCTTACAATTAGTAGTGTTATCAGCGATGACTTGAATGGCATTGTTCAACCCAATCTCTTGAATGGTTTTAAATTTTTAATTAAAGCTTCTGCAATATTAATACTAGTCGTGTAACACAGTAGTCATGGGCTAAAAGGAAGACCGCTCCACTAGCAAACACACCAAGAATATTTATCAATGGCCTGCCACTACATTTGTCCAAGCACCAAATACAATGTGAATGAAGACTAGTACACCATCTTTAGTCCAATTAATTGTAAAATGTCCTAGACCATTATGGATTTTTGGCTTTTTCCATGTTAAGCCCATGATTTTAGCTTTGTCATACTCTACGCTCTTGTATCCTTTAGGGGAACTATTGATGGCTTGTACCATTTCATGCCAATAGGGTGAATGAAGAGCATTGAATGGTACACCACATGCATAGAGAAACCTGAAATTTTTTGCATTCACTTCATCCTTGCAACTATCGTTAAGGGAATCAAATATTGTTTTAAGCATAGGTGAGAATCCACTACCATGGAGGGATGGGGATTGACCACCATACATTCTATGTGAGCTTGAAGTCTTAGATTCAACCCTTGATTTTTTGGATTTGTTTTGCACAACCTCCTCTTCTTGTATTTGTTTCTTCTTTCACTAGAATAGGGTCACATGTTTTGAATCCTATAGTCTTACCTTCATCCCATGGCATAATGCCATATAGATGCTTTCTCACATGGGTAAATACCTATGTAAGTTTCATTACAATGGGGACATATAAACTTTGTTTGTCCTTCCACCCTATTTCCCTCACCCAAGCCTTGTCACATACTTCCACAAGGGTGTTAAAGTCTCTTTGCGTTTTTGCCCATCATCATTTGTCTCTTTGTATGTGCCACCGCTTACTTCTTCCTCCTCAACATTGGTATTTCAGCTTCCCAACACCACAATCATAATAAAAAATGGAACCAAAAGAAAAAACCACATAGTCATCATGCTTCTTGACCCAAGATGAGAATAACTTGCTGCCTCCAATAGAATAATGGAGAAGGAGAAATGGGAAAGAGTAGAAGAGAAAACTCAAGATTCAACATAGTGGAATTTAAAACAAACAAACAAACAAAGAGTGGGTTTTAGAGCCTACCTCTTTAGCTCTCCAACAGTTATTGAATGTAACTATGGAAGCCTTTAATCTCCCTTCCAAGATCTCACAAACAACAACCTTCAATCTACCTTCCAAGCTCTCACGAATTTTCTCATTAACACTAGCTAACTTCCCACTCAAAACCCTAGAAAAGAGGAATAACATGAGTGAAATGATAAATAGAATGAGAGAAAATGAAGTGAGTGAGTGTTCTAATCAACTAAAGGAACCCTAGTCATTCATAGACCAATGATTGAATCCTTGTCTTGGTTCACACAAGCAAGAGAGAAAAAAGAAGTGCCTCTATAACTAGCGGGAGCTAAGTGGGAGCACTGAGGGAGTGTTTTTGTCTCATGGGAGCGATGAGGGAGCGACTTGGGAGCATTGAGGGAGCAATCCAGGAGCATTGAGGGAGCAATTCGGGAGCAAACCTCCCTGTTTTGGCAAGGAGCATTTTTCTTTTTAGGGAAGCATGATTCCAAAAAACGCTCCCAAGAGGAACCGATGAGCAATCATGCTTCCGAGGTCGATTCCTCTGGGAGCATGAATTGGGAGTGAAGCGGGGAGGGGGGGGTGATTCCCCGCAGCCTAGGTTCAGGAAAACAAAAAGGATTCAAAAGTGTGGGTATCCTTCATACATAGAGGATTTCAAAAGACTTCTACAAATACAAACTCTAAAGAAAAAACCTAATATGAGGATTGTCTTGCAAAGCATAATAGTTAAGTTGAGTAAAAGATGCACCTATTGTAAGCTACATCTTCACCAACATCAGTAAGTTGTTATCCTTGATTTTCCAGGTCCATGTCCTTTAGCATTTGATGAATACTTTCCTCTTCTTTTGGCTCACCAAGTGTAGAGCCCATTGACATTCTAAGGTTGGAAGCAACAGAATGGGAACATTTGTTGAGACTGCAAACCATGTTCAAAAGCATAGGGCGTCTACTTATAGTACTTGGATTCACCATTTTTGCTGCATTATGTGAACTACATGGATGTTCATTGCTATGTACTTTGGTGGTCACTAAAAAATTGAGGTTCTATTAGCATTTAGGATTATGGTCAAATAAGACATCTCAAACTCTATATACAAGAGAGTGAATCTTGTTTTTATAGTATAAATTGTAGAATTTTCTGCACTTTACTGTTTGCTGGTTTATGTCAACATTTTGTGGTTTTCACTTACAGCCGGTTATGCATTGGCTGTAGGTTACTTAAAAAAAATTACTGTAACAATTAAACACACAGTAAAATGTTTCTAACAGGCTGAAAAACACATTTCAACATTCACACATGAAAATGATAGACTCAGAAATTTTTGGCCAAAATCAAGCCCTGGAAAAACCCCCACGGGGAAAACCAGTTAGAAAGAGAGAGAGTTATTATTTCTTCAGCAAAAATCTCAGTACAAATATTACAGTAAAAAAGAATGTACTTATCTCAACCACCCAAAGACACCCAGAAATCTGCCTTGATTTCTGTGCCAATCTGCAGCTCAAAACACTGAACAAAATCACCTCGAAATCTGTGCACCTGACTGTCTCGATTTCTGTGCTAAAACAACACCTCGAAAACTGTGCCAAAACCTCGATTTCTGTGCAGCTGAACTGTCTCGAAATCTGTGCAGAAAGGTACAGTCCGTACGACTGTACGGACCTCGATTTCTGTGCCCAAAAAAATCCGTACACCTCGATTTCTGTGCCTGCAATAAATGCAGTCCGTACACTCCTCGATTTCTGTGCCTGCAAATAATGGCTGAGCTTGCCTTGGGAATCGTGTTGATAATAAATGCAGACTGTCTCGATTTGTGTGCCCACCAAAATCTCTCTAGCAAGCTCCTTGGAAATCGTGCCCTTGCTCTCTCTCTTCAGCTCTCTTCACTTCAATCACAAAAGTGAGCTCTCTTGCCTCCCTCAAGCTTTTTGTTCTAACCCTAAGTGAGTTTTTAATCCAACGGTGAATATTGAATCTAATCCGATGGATGAGATTCAATGTGAGTGAAAATCCCTTTTATTTAATTCACATAAATAAAATCACTCACCCACTTAAGTTAAATCAAAAAGTGACTTTAACTTTATAAAGTCTCATTAAGTGACATTTAATGTTGAGGGTCACCTTTTTCCCCCTTCTAAGTGACTTAGGCAAAAGTCACTAGGGGAACACTTCCCTAGGTACAAAACTAACATAAATTATTTTCTTAACATAACATTGTGAATTATTGTGAGTATTTGTCTCAACCCTATCTAGGGTTTGTCATTTAGTGACCTAACTCGTTCCATAACATGGTATCAGAGTGGTGATATTAGAAATTTGAGTAGAAAAAAAAGAGAAGCATGATTTCATATTTGAGTCACCTTTTATTCTTGATAAGTGCTTGTAACCCCGTTGAAAACCTGCTTGGCATCACATAGATTTTTTATAAATAAACAAAAAAAACATTGTCCAACATAGGAGTTGTCTAATTGTTTGGGCCATCCAACCACTAATCAAAAGGATCGGACATGACGACATGACACAGAGGCCAATTGTGTCAGGGAGAGCCACCATGCATCAAGGAAAAGGATTTTGTCATAACCGTTTTGATTATCTATATGGTTGTTGCCCATAAGAAATTGAAAGTAGCTTTAATCAATTCCAATTCCTAATTAGTAAGGTTTAATCCCAGCAAGTTCAAACCAATGTTTTAAAAATCGATGACTCGAACTCTGAACCGATCGAGTTGACCTAGTTGACCAACAAGGATTCCAAACTGGTCACCAAACGGGCTCAACCGACCAGATTGGTACTGTACCGACTGCCAACTGAGTCAGAACTTGACTCGGCCGGTTCAGTACCAAACTGGCCAAGTTCGACTTCACTCGACCTGGTTGATTTGCCAAGAAATGGGGCGCACACTTGGAGAAGTAAAAACAATCAACTGTCCAAGTATGCTAATAGTCTAAAATGAGTTAAACATGCCCCTATTTTGGTCATAAAAAATTTACAAGAGGTCTAAAGCCTGAAATGTATCTTTTAGTTTTACATTTAATTGAAAAAAATAAATAAAGTAAGCACATTCTAATTTGATGATTTGTTCAACAATTCATCTTTGCATTTCCCATGTCCCCAAGAGAGAAAGACTTGAAGTACTTTAGAGAGTCATGGGTCAAAATAGGATGTACCATTATGTCAGATGGATGGACAGATGGAAGGAACCATCATATACTAAATTTCCTTGTCTCTAGCCCACAAGGAACTATGTTCCTGAAATCAATTGATGCACCTTATAAATAAGGTGAAAGATGCAAACTTGTTATTTCATCTTTGGGATGAGATTGTTGTGGAGGTGGGGGTGGCGCCAATGTTGTTCAAATCATCATAAATAATGCCTCTATGTTCTTGCTAGTAAGATGTTAGAGAGCATATACACAACAATATTTTGCACCTCATGTGATGCACATTGAAAAGACCTCTTGCTTGAGGATATAGGAAAACAAGATTGGATCAAGAATCATGTAAAGCATGCTAAGAGCATTACAAAATACATCTACAATGACTTGTGGGTATTAAACCTAATTAGGAAAAACACCGAGGGAAGGGAACTTGTTAGGCATGCCATCACAAAACAACTCATTTCCTCATGTTCAATCTCTTCTTTCCCAAGCAAAATACTTGCAAAAGATGTTTTGATGTGATGAATGTAGTGCATCTCAATGGGCTTGCAACTGAGGTAGGGCTCATACTCGCATGACACGAGATCGATTCTCATCCACTACCACTATACCCCTAGGTGCACCCCGCCCCAGCATGGAGCAAGGTGTGAACGAAGCAAGTTTTGAACCCATGACGTCGCAAGGAGTGCCTTAACAATACACTCTATTGCCACTTGGTCTACAACCTTGGGGGCATACCAAAAAGAAGGTTAATGAGACCACATTTTTTTAAAATACAACAGAGATTATGAAAACTGTCAAGCACCTTGTTAAGGTGGTGTGGTTGGTGAATGGGGAAAAATTGGCCATGGCTTACATATATGAGGCAATGGATAAGGGAAAAGGAGCAAATAAGGGCAGCTTACAATGATAGAGTAGCTAGGCATGGGCCTATTTGGGAGATCATCAATAATAGATGGAACAATCAACTCATTCGTCCAATACATGCAGCTAGGTATTTCTTGAGCCCAAAGTATCATATAGAGATTAGTTGGGAGAAGATCAAAAAATGGAGGTCAAAGAAGGATTGTATGAGTGCCTAGAGTGCATGGCCCCTCATGAGAGAGAGCAGCTAGAGATGGATCAATGCTTTCACTAGATCCACATGTACCTTGAGGAAAAACCTAGGGTAGCTTACAAGGATAGAGTAGCTAGGCATGGGCCTATTTGGGAGATCATCGATAATTGATGGCATAATCAACTCATCCGTCCTATAAATGCAGCTGGGTATTTCTTGAGCCCAAAGTATCATGCTAGAGATTAGTTGGGAGAAGATCAAACAAGGGAGGTCTGTGAAGCACCTGCAACCATTAATTAATAAGAATATGCGAAATAGCAGAAATGACAGAACTCAGAATCACTTTTATATTGATCGCAGGCCACTTCGAGGGGGCAACCTCCTTTGAGCAAGCTCAATACAAATAACTTCACGGTGCCTTCATAGGTCTCAACACACACTTATATACTAAGTCTAGGCGCCAATACTATGGGTCAAAACCATGGGCCACTACAAACTATAGATCAACAATACTACGGGCGACTTACAAAGCATATGCGCCAACAACAATAACACAAACTATTGATCAACAAATACTACGCGACGACTTACAAAGCATATGCGTCCAACAACAATATACTAACAAAGTAAAGACATGGTTTCCTAACATCCCCTCCCCCTTAAAAAAAGCTTTGTCCTCAAAGCTTTAGATGTGAAAATTGTTGTTGAATCTAAAGGAGTGGTTCCCATGTAGCATCCTCTGGTTGCATGTCGTGCCACTGAATTAAGACCTATGTGATAGAGCAAGAGCGAAGCTGACGAGTGCGCCGATTGAGGATGGCCTCCGGCTCCAAAAGGATGGATCCTTCATTATCCAGTTCGGGTAAAATAGTTTGTCCACTGATGTTGGTGCCAAGAACTTTCTTCAGACAAGAGACATGAAATACTAGATGAATGCGGGAAGGAGGAAGTTCCAATTTATAAGCAACGGACCCAATCTTCTGAAGAATCCCATATGGCCCATAGAACTTTGGAGCGAGCTTATGACGCCCTTTGAGTTTCAGGGAAGATTGCTTGTACGGCTGGAGACGAAGAAAAACCATATCGCCTACTTGAAAAGTGCGCTCAGAACGGTGTTGATCAGCTTGTTGCTTCATGCGATTTCGTGCCATGTGAAGATTGTCCCGCAAAATGCGAAGAATCTGATCGTGGTTTCAAAGGACCGTGTCAACTTCCTGAACTGGTGAACTGTTGGGGGTGTATGGAAGAAGAACTGGAGGTGCCTGACCATACACTGCTTCATATGGGGTCATTTTAGAGGCAGTGTGGTAAGAGGTATTGTACCACCATTCAGCGAGAGGGAGCCACTTTGCCCACTGATGTTGTTGTTCAGAGGTGAAGCAACGAAGATCAGTTTCCAAGCATTTATTGATAATTTCAGCCTGACCATCTGTTTGTGGGTGATACCCTGAACTCATCTTCAGTTTGGTGCCAGTGTGGCGAAATAGTTCTGTCCAAAAATGACTAGTGAAAGTAGCATCACGTTCCGAGACAATGGAAGAAGGGATGCCATGAAGACAAAAGATCTGGTCCAAGAAAATTTGAGCGACTGAGGAGGCTGTATAGGGATGGTTGAGAGCACAAAAATGACTATATTTGGAGAGGCGATCAACCACAACGAGAATCACTATCTTCCCGCCAGATTTAGGGAGCCCTTCAATGAAATCCATAGAAATATCTGTCCAAATCCGTGTAGGTATGGGCAAGGGTTCAAGCAATCTTGGAAGGAGTGTTGTTTCGCCCTTATTGCACTGGCAGGTATCACATTCAGCCACCATCTGTTGAATTGTCCTTTTCATGCCCTGCCAAAAGAAGTTACGCCGTGCCCGTTCATACGTTTTGAGGAACCCAGAGTGCCCTGTCGATGGAGAAGCATGGAGTTCATAGAAGACAGCCTATTGAAGATCTGTGCTTTGGGGAAGCACCAGACGACCCTTGTATCTTAGAGAAGCACCATCCCAAGAGTAATGTGGTACAACAGAGGGGTTGATGGTTAAGCGTTGGATGATTTGAGATAAGGAAGAGTCATTGACATAACCCTGTTGAACAGATTGCAACCAATTTGGAACAGGCATAGAAATAGCTGAAAGAGAACCTTGGGCATCAAATGTGCGAGAAAGAGCATCTGCCATAATATTGTCTTTACCCTTCTTGTAAGTGATCTCATAGTCATAACCCATGAGTTTGCTAACCCATTTCTGTTGTGCTGGGGAGGAGACACGCTGTTCCAAGAAATATTTCAGACTTTGGTGATCTGTCTTGATGCAGAAATGATTCCCTAATAGGTATGGTCGCCACTGTTGTACTGCATGCAAAATAGCCATCATTTCCTTCTCATATGTAGAGGCAGCTAAATTCTTACCTGAAAGGGCTTTGCTGGTGAACGCAATGGGGTGTTCATCTTGAAGGAGAACAGCACCAAGTCCATTGCCGCAAGCATCACTCTCAATAGTGAAGGGCTTGGAAAAATCGGGCATAGCCAGAACAGGTGTAGTACACATAGCTTGTTTTAGTTTGTCAAATGCACACTGAGCAACATGTGTCCATGTAAAAGCATCCTTTTTCAATAGAGCAGTTAATGGAGCTGCAATCTTCCCATAATCCTTGACAAACTTGCGGTAGTAGCCAGTCAACCCCAAAAAACCACGAAGGCTCTTGAGTGTCTGAGGATGCGGCCAATTGTTCATGGCATCGATTTTGACAGGATCCACGCGAACCCCTTGTGTTGAGATAATGTGCCCGAGATACTCAACTTCCTTCTGTCCAAAAACACATTTAGACTGCTTGGCGTGGAGATGATGGTCAGAGAAAAGTTGCATGACAAGATCCAGATGCTGGAGATGTTCATCCCATGTTTTACTGTAGATGAGGATATCATCAAAGAATACCAAAATGAATTTCCGCAAGTAGGGCTGAAATATTTTATTCATTAAGGGCTGAAATATTTTATTCATTAAGGCCTGGAATGTGGAAAGAGCATTAGTGAGGCCAAAGGGCATGACCAAAAACTCATAATGGCCATCATGTGTGCGGAAAGCTGTTTTAGGGATATCATCCTCATGAACCCGAATTTGATGATACCCAGAACGAAGATCCAACTTGGAGAAAAATTGAGCCCCATGAAGCTCATCAACAACAGGAATTGGAAACTTATCCTTGATGGTGAGGTGATTAAGTGCTCGGAAGTCAATGCAGAGGCGCCATGACCCATCTTTTTTGCGGACAAGAAGAACTGGAGAAGAAAAGGAACTAGTGCTTGGGCGAATAATACCTTGCTTCAATAAGTCCCGAACGAGCATTTCAATCTCCGTTTTTTTGGTGAAATGGGTAGCGATAGGGCCTGATGTTGGGAGGAACGCTGCCAGGAAGGAGCTGAATACGATGGTCTTCTGGCCTTGAAGGTGGCAATCCCACTGGTTCAGCAAAGACACCTGTATATCGATCCAGAATGTGTTGTAGATTCAAAGGAGTAGTGGAGACCGTTGATGGTTGCATCTGAATGGAATGGATCTGAGCGATGACACCATGTGAATTCTTCTTGAGGAGTTTTTCCATGCGATGTGAACTGATGATGCTGAGAGACCCTGGTTGTAATCCTGTCAATGTGTGTTTTTGTCCATTGAGGGAAAACTGCATCCAAAGTTCAGCAAAATCCCATAAGATAAGGCCAAGTGTGCATAGCCATTGAGCGCCCAAAACCACATCACATCCGCCTAAGGTCAAGGCAAACATGTCAGAGCGCAAGGTATAATCTCCCATAGAGATACGCACATTTCGACACTTCCCTTTGCAAGGTAAGGTGCCCCCATTGGCAACCATGACTTCAAAGTTGGAGCAAGGATGGATAAAACAATCAGCTTGTTTGGCGATCCGAGGGTCAATGAAATTATGAGTGCTACCAAAATCAATGAGTATTGTAAGAGGAAGCTTCTTGAAGTAACCCCTGACCCGCATTGTTTGGGGGGTGGTGATTCCAGCTAAAGCATGGAGAGATATCTTTGGCTGGTCATCCTGAGACGGAGGGTCAATAGGCGGTTCCTGAATGTCGACCTGAGCATCCATTGTTTCTGGATCTTCGTCACTAATTTCAGAGGCAGGCAAAGAATCCACATCCAAGAGATAGAGCTTTTGCTCAACACATCTATGTCCCCGAGTGAATTTCTCATCACAATTATAGCAAAGCCCCTTTTCTCTGCGTGCTTGCATCTCTGTTTCAGACAAACGTTTGATAGGAGTTGGTCGAGGAGCCTGCAGTATGGGTGGTCGTTGAGAACCCATATTTCGGAAGGAAACAAAAGTGGGCTTGGAGCGCTGTTGGGCTGCAATTTTGTCTTCTGCCAACTTAGCCAACCCTAGGGCTTCCATCATTGTGTTGGGACAGAACATTTTGACCTCAAAGTGGATGGCATCCTTTAGACCGCTGATAAAACAACTCCGGTAAAAGTCATCAGACAATCCTTCAATGTGGTTGGCTAGTTTCTCAAATTCGGTTTGATACTCTCTCACAGTGCCAATTTGGCGAAGTTTAGTGAGGGCTCCTGTGAAGTCATCAAAAGCACTAGGACCAAATCGTTGCAAAAGGAGCTGGTAAAAGTCTGGCCATTTTGGCTCTTCATGAGCCTTGATGTACCAACGGTACCATTGAAGAGCTTCCTGTTCCAAATGAAAGGATGCAAGCGGAACTTTGTTGACATCAAAAGTATTATGCAGACTGAATTAATGTTCTGCACGATAGATCCATCCAGTTGGATCAGTACCATTGAAGCGAGGAAAATCAAGCTTCGAACCATGGAAATTGCTGGAAGAAGAGAACCCATTGTCTGATGAAGACTCGGACTGCCATTTGTTGTTCATAGCTGAATGTTCAAGATGGAGGCCGAGAAATTTTTCATCCAGATCCTGGAGTTCGGCTTGGTTGGCTGCAAGTGCTTCTTTCATGGTTTTTGCTCTTGCACGGGTGACAACCATAACCAGGAGTTTTTTTTTTTTGGTTGACTGGGTAGAAAAACAAAAACAGAAACTGCTTTAGCAAAGGAAAATCTGGATTTGGGAAAAAATCTGAAGGGTAATTGGGGTTTGACTAGGTTTGGACACTGTCGAATAGACAGGGAAGCAAAAAATGAGGATTTCAGAAGCGGGGTGAAAGAACGGGAAAATTTGGCAGAGGGGGACAAAGAAGCAGAATTCGGAAAGGAACTCTGTGGTAAAATTTGAAGGTGATTGGGTGAAATCTGAGGAAGTTATGGCAAACCCTAAAAATAGACAAATGTGGGATTTCGGGCTTTGGAAAGTGGAATTGGGGATACGGTCCTTAAGAATGAAATATGCAGAATGGGATGACAGGGGTTCCCCGAAAATTTCAAAGGAAACAGAGTGAAAACAAGGGAGATATGGAGAAAAAATTGAATTTTATACTCTTTTTTTTCTTTTTTCTTTTTCTTTCTTTTTTTTTCTTTCTTTTTTTTTTTCTTTTTCCCAGACTGGAGCGGCTACGGCTCGGAAGGGATCTGAAACAGATAGATCTGCAACGGCCCAGAAGTGAGCGGAAACAGAGGGATCTGAAACGGCACCGAATGGATTGAAAACAGTTGGATCTGGAATGGCTTTCAAAATGGATCTGAACGGCTGGATCTGAAACAGCGCAGCAATGATCGACAAAAGTTCAGCTGAAAATAGATATGGACCCCAGGTATGTGCGGCTTCCTAACAGTTCAGGGGTTTCACTCGGCCACCAATGCTGTCTGACGGCTTGCATATTAGGGCAGTACCCCTCACTCCACAGCTCAGGTAAAACTGATAACCGCTTTGCCACAAACGACAGCTCTTGGTTTACCTCACGGGTGGGAACTAGTCAATCAGGTAGGGGTCGTTGCCATTTTCGCTGGCAGGTCCTCTCAATGGGCCAGCTACTTCGGGGTTCCTGTGGTACTCCTCACAATGAGTTTTAGGGCTTATGCCCAAGTACTTCCCACAGTTAAGCGGATAGGGATTATTCCCAAATCCGAACCTGCAACAGATGCGAAAAAAAAATTTGGCATAAATTTCACCCAGCGAGCCCAAGAAAGTGCTCTGATACCAGATGTGAAGCACCTGCAACCATTAATTAATAAGAATATGCGAAATAGCAAAAATGACAGAACTCAGAATCACTTTTATATTGATCAAAGGCCACTTCGAGGGGGCAACCTCCTTTGAGCAAGCTCAATACAAATAACTTCACGGTGCCTTCATAGGTCTCAACACACACTTATATACTAAGTCTAGGCGCCAATACTATGGGTCAAAACCATGGGCCACTACAAACTGTGGATCAACAATACTACGGGCGACTTACAAAGCATATGCACCAACAACAATAACACAAACTATTGATCAACAAATACTACAGGACGACTTACAAAGCATATGCGTCCAACAAAAATATACTAACAAAGTAAAGAAATGGGTTCCTAACAAGGTCAAAGAAGGATTGTATGAGTGCCTAGAGTACATGGTCCCTCATGAGAGAGAGCAGCTAGAGATGGATCAATGCTTTCACTAGATCCACATGTACCTTGACAAAAAACCTAGCAAATATAAAAAGAGATGTGGACCAACCAAGCAAAAATTCTGAAGTTTTATTAAGATTAGTTGTTTAGAGCTTTAATCTTTAAATACTACTTTTAAGGTTTAGCCAAATTCATAATCTAATTTCTTGAATTCACTATCTTTGCAGCACATTGGTGGGAGTCATTTGGTAGGCAATGTCCTCAATTGCAAAAGTTAGAAATTCGAGTCTTGAGTCAGACTTACAGTGCATCTAGGTGTGAGCGCAATTGGTCAGTCTTTGAGCGAATTCACACAAAGAAAAGAAATCGTTTGGCACAAAACACAGTTAAATGATCTCATCTTCATGCAATACAACCTCCAACTAAGGCGCCACCAATTATTGAACAAGAAACCTGATACAGATCCCCCATTGTGTTGGATGATATTGATCTAACCTCAAAATGGGTAGAGGAGTCTCAACCGGCAAAGTTTGATATTGATCATGATTTTGATGCAGAGGACTTGGGGTGGGTTGGTTTGGATGTGAATCTAGCAACAATAGGTAGTGGAACAATCGATCCAAACATGCCAAGCACTACCAACGAACGACATAGTCATGCTTCTACTATTGCTGTTGCAGATGTTCATGAGCAGTCCAACGAGGGTGAGGCATCTGAGCCAGATGTTGATGCTAAGCATGGCATTTCCAACAGTGGTGATGAGTTTGATCTTTGATGATTGATCATGTTAATCTTGCAGCCTTGTAGGCATATTTTGGACTCATGGCCATTTAGAGCCTCGTTGATTATGTATTTTGATTCAGATTTGTATTGCACTAGGTGCCATTTTGATATATGCATCCTTAGATGGTATATACATGAGTAGACTTTGAATATTTTGTCTCTAGTGGTTTGCAATTATGTTTTGGAATCTTTAAAATAAATTTTTCCCACTAAAATTTAAATATTTTATGTATTTTTTTTAAATCAAGACATTAAATTCAAATTGATCTGAGTCGCGACCGAATCCAAGTCCGAGTGCAAGTTTTACAACATTGGTTCAAACATCCATTTCACAGCATAGCAATGAATGAGAAGATCGCATGATTCACATCAAGTAGTCGTCGTTGAAAGAGAGGCGTCATTAAAAAGAAGATTTTGTTGTTTCACGTTGAAAAGTGTTACCCCTCTTTAAGCAAGGGGTGATGTTGATTAATTGTTCTTGGAATGAGATCTATGGTTTCACCATAGACCATTGGTCAAAGGTCCTTCAACATATATTAGATGGTCCATGTACCTTGGATGTGCCTAGCCAAAGGCAATGTTTGATCCTCTACATGCATTATTTCTTATATGACAATATGTTTGAATGGATTGTAACTTGTATGCTCATACAATGATTCATACGCTTAAAACAATAACTCATGTCATAGTCTTTCTTTGGTGTGCTTTGTCTTAGAAGTGTGTTAGTCCTAAGGTTAATTTGTACCTCTATTGCAGGAAACGCCACCCAGAGGGCTGTACTAGTACCAAAAATGCGTGGATATGCTGAAACTGGTACGAAATGGCATGGAAACGCAATCGGCTATACCGTACGACATTTCTGGATTTGGGAACGGCATACAATACGATCAACAGTGTTTTTGTATCGGTTTAGGCAAATTTGCCCACTTTTCTAACCGTTTTAGTCGTGATGTGGGGCCGTGGATGCTAATATGAGGACTATGCACCTTGTAATTAATGGTAATAATAAATTATCAAAGTAAAAGTGGCAGTCTCCTTTATCTTACCTTTCCCTCCTTTTACTTAAATTTTTAACATTACCATTAATTGTTTCATGATGTTTGAGAGTGGTTCTAACCTCATCCAACTTCATATGGAAAAAGTAGGATTTCATATCCCATTCAAAATTCAACAAACTTAAACGTTTTCAGGATTTCAAGGTTGGTAGGATTCTAGCATTTCCACTAGATTCTATCATGTATGAGGATACAAGAATGGCATTAGTTAAGATCACCAAGCTATAGGATTTTATATCATGTAATCATCTATGAAAATTATTATTGACATGGATTTCCTTTTAAAATGTTATTTATGTACTTCTGTGCTTTTTTCTTAATATATATATATATATATATTGCAGAAAATAAAGATACAAGATTGGCACTAGTTGAGCATTTCTAGTTAATCACATTTCTCATGCACCTACATTTCTAGTTAAATCTGAATTTTAATTAAGTTTTAATTAACTTAATCATGTATTATTCTCATGTTTGATAACATCGCCTAAGTTAAATGATGGGTTAACCTTTATGCACTAGCTGGATTTATACTACACACATGTTATGACACTTGATGTGGTACTTCTGATGGTTATTAGGCACTTCCTAATGGAGCACTACTCTTGGCACACATGTAGAGACCATTTTTTAAAAGGACGTTTTTGGAGGGGCATCCTAATTTCAAGAGCAGTTATCTCTTCACAGAGTGCCCAAAATTGTGTCATCTCAACACCAATGGATACAAAATGGTCACGGATTTTCCGAAAAATGGTTATAATAGAAAATCCAATAAATATTGATAAAATTGCAAAATCCAGAACTATTGTTTAAAGCAATGAAGCACCACTCGTGAGAGACTCACAAGTCTCCACGAGTCAGTCCTGGCAACGCATACTTGTGACAAACTCGACCCAATACTCGGCTTACTCAGTAAACGTGTCTGAACTCACGAACTCGGGTCAAGCTCGAGTCAAGCAAACTTGGCCGGACTCGCCACGGATGGATATTAAAGCCCGCAAATAGGGTTTTCGAAGGGAAACGAGCCCACGGAGACTATAAGGGGTCTCTCCCTCATCCATCAAGCACAGAATCACAATGTCTCCACTCTCTCCCTCATCGTGGTCATGTTGTCTTAGTGTTTGAGGTCGAAGTCGTGTTGGTGCTCGAGGTTGTGGTAGCGACGGTTAACTACTAGTCGAGGTCATGGTTCACTATTGGTCGCAGTTCACTCCTGGTCGAGGTCGAGGTCGCGATCGCAATTCACTACTAGTCGAGGTTCATTGTTGGTCGAGGTCGCGGTCTGCTCATTGCCACCCTTCTGCAGCTCTGCGGTCTGTTCATTGCTCATTGCCACTGTTCTGTAGCTCGGCGTCACCGTTCTACAGCTCGACGCCGGACCAGCAGCTACAAGTTAGTAATATAACCCGGTATATAGTTAAAACTGTATATTGTATAGTCCGATTTAAAAAAAATTAAATGCAATTTTTTTTGTTTATAAATTATTGTTTAAAATGCAATTTTTTTATTTATTTTTTTATAAATTATTAAACTATACTACATAGCCTTGTTTTAATTTTTATTTTTTGGTTATAGTTTAGATTCTTATAACTTATAATTATAAATTATAACATTTTTTTTTTTTTGTTATAAATTATTATATTATAGCATTTTTTAATTTTTGGTTATAAATTATAACTTGTAATTATAAAATTATAAATTATATAATTTTATTTTTTAACTGTATTTAAAATGCAAATTCTTTTTTTTGTTTTGGTTATAGATTGTTAAAATTTTTAAATTATAGCAAAGGCCTGTTATAAATTATAAGTTTAAATTTTTCTTTTGGGTTTTAAATTATTAAATTATAAGTTTTTAAGTTTAATTTATTTGTTAATTAATTTTAATTTTATAAGGTTTTTTATGGGCAATGGCCTGTGGCCGAGTATCTTAGGCACACAGTCCTGCACACAGTCCTTGTGTGGCTAAGATACTCATTCACGGGACCTCCTTGTGATCCCTATGGCTGAGATAGTAATCAATGTTTTTTTTCATGTTTTTTCATTTTTTTGTTATAAATCTAAATTTAGATTCTTAGAACATATTCTTTTTGGCAATCCAAATTCCATGGCAACTAAGGTTACAAGGCCTCTTGATCCGACGTGGAAATATTGTGTCTGGGTGAATCCCAATGATGACCACAAGGTTATTTGCAATTTCTGCTCCACCCAAATGTCTAGGGGCATAAACAGGTTGAAGTACCACCTAGCAAGAGTTGTCTGCAAAGATGTGGTGGTTTGTGACAAATGCCCCGATGAAGTCACAGCATAAATGGAAGTTGCTTTGGATGCCATTAGAGAACAGAGTGAAAAGAGGGCAAGATACAAGTTTGAAACTTCCAGGATAGGTAGACTTCGATGGGACCACCAAATGCAACACCAAGCATAGGAGGGTCCACATCAACTACCGCAGCAAACAAAAGTGTATCTTCTACTTTCTTCCTTCCTCGTACAACTCCAGGATCTCAACCATCCTTGGAGAGCTTCAATGAAAAGAAGAAGAAAGAGGCAAATATGGCAGTGAGGAGGTTTTGATACCATAACAGCCTTTCATTTAACCATGAAAAGTCTTATTTTTATCATCCCATTGTAGATGCCATTGCAGGTGTTGGCTCTAGATACAAAGCCCCCTCCTATAATGCACTTAGGGGGAAAGAGCTAGATGAGGAGCTCGAGTGTGTTAAGGAACAATTGGATACCATTAAAAAGTCATGGAAGTTTACAGGTTGCACAATTTTGTCTAATGGGTGGACAGATCAAAGGGGCAGAACAATCATCGATTTTGTTATAGCTTGCCCTAAAGGAACCATGTTCATAAGATCCATTGATGCATCCTCGCATGTTCATAAGATCCATTGGCAGCTGGAAGGTTGCTTTCTGCAAAATACCCCACCATTTTTTGGACTCCATGTGGTGTCCATTGCATAAACGTGATGTTGGAGGACATCGAAAAGATGAAATGGGTGCAAACAGTTGTGTAAGAGTGCAAACAAATAACCAAGTTCATTTATAACCATGCTTGGGTGTTGAGCCTTATGAGGGAATACACAAAGGGAGAACTCAATCGCGCTTTCTTTCCCTCCAAATCCTTCTGAATGAGTACCAAGCTTTGAGACGGATGTTTCGTAGCCAGGAATGGATATTTTGGAAAGATAGCAGAAAGCCAGATTTAGTTGTTGTGAAGCTATCTCTCTTAGGAGATGGCTTGTGGGAGAAAGTCACTGAGATTGTCAGCTTCACTAAGCCACTTGTAAAAGTCTTGAAGATCATGGATGGAGAGAAACCTACAATGGGATACATCTATGAGGGCATGGATAGGGCCAAAGAGGCCATCAAGACTTTCTACAAGGGGGGACTCTGTGACAAAAACAAGATCGTAGAGCAATAACAATAAACATGATGCAAATATAAACATCTGGCCTTGTACCACTTCTTTCCTCCATCTTCTTCCTTCAACCTGTAAACCCATTTATTCTGCAATGCTCTTTTACCTACATGCAATTGAACCAAATCCCAAGTCTGGTTTCTTACCAATGTGTCCATCTCCTCATTCATGCCTTGCTCCCACTTGTTTCTAATTTCCACCTGCATTGCTTCTTCATAACATTTTGGTTCACCAGAATCAGTTATCAATAAATAATACAGTGAAGGAGAGAATCGTTCAGGGAGTCTACTTAACCTGGTAGAACTTCTAACACTTGTAGGAGTTTGAGGTACATGCTGCTATTCTTGAATTTTCGGCACCTTTGGAACTTCATATTCTTTGATTTCATCAAGCATTGTGTACTTTGTGTTTTCATTTTCCTATTTCTTTCCCTACAATTGATCTTTATGCATGACCCTTCCATTGAATACCACATCTCTACTCCTAATGATTTTGTTATTTTCATAATCCCATAAGCGATAACCAAAATCATCAACCCTGTATCCAATAAAGGTACATTTCTTGGATTTACCCTAAGGCTTTGTTCTATTTTCTTTATCAATATGGACAAATGCTTCACAACCAAAAGTTCTCATAAATAAGTAGTTTACTTTTTTACCTATCCATGCCTCCTCTGGAATACCACTATTGAAAGCGCTTGAAGGCCCTCTATTTTTTAAGTAAACAGCAGTATCTACAGCATCTACCCAAAACTGTAAGGGCAACCCTGCATGCAATCTCATACACCTTGCACACTCCATGATCATGCTATTCATCCTTTCTAACACACCATTTTCTTGTGGTGTTCTTGGGACTGTCTTCTCTCTACGAATCCCATGGTATGAACAGTAACTATCAAACTGCTTGCCGCAGTATTCACCTCCATTATAAGATCTGAGACACTTCAACCTTTTTCGTATCTCATTTTCAACCAAAGCTTTCCATTTCTTAAAAGTAGCAAACACATCATATTTCTATCTAATGCAATAAACCCAAGTTTTTCTAGTTGCATCATCAATAAAAGTAACATAATAATAAGAGCCACCGAGAAATTGTACCTAAGCCAGTTCCCATACATTTGTATGCACAAGCTCTAACTTTTCACTCTTCTTTTGTCTCCCAGCCCTAAGAAATCTGACTCTCTTTTGTTTTCCATAAACACAGTTCTCACAGAATTCCAAACTTACCTGCTTCAGATCTGGCAACAACTTCCTTGAGTGGAGAATCTGCATCCCCTTTTCACCCATGTGGCCAAGCCTACGATGCCACAATGCCATATTTGTTCCTGTGGAAACTAAAGAGATAGAACAGTCAGTATTATGACATAAATACAACGTACCTATCATGTCTCATTTTGCTATCACCATTGATCCTTTAGTGATCTTCCACCACGTTTCTCCAAATTTAGATAAACAACCGTCATCTCCCAACTGCCCTATTGAGATCAAATTTCTTTTCATAGCAGGAATATCCCTTACATCTTTCGGCAGCCATTCACCTACATTCTTTAGTTTTATTCGTACCTTACCCATTCCAACAATTTTACATGGTTCATCATCACCCAATAAAACATTTCCAAAATCACCTTGAACACAATCATAAAGAAAGTTCTTATGCAGTGTAGCATGGCATGAAGCCCCTGAAGCTACTACCCAATAATCACTAGTATTATCTAATGCAAGAATCAAAGCATCTTGTAACACATCACCTGCTATATTTGCTTCATGAGTAGTCTCTTGTTGTCCATCTCTTTTCTTCTTTAGAGATCTACAGTCTTTCTTCAGACGTCCTTTCTTTCCACAGTTCCAGCACTCTATCTTTCCCAGTCTGGACTTGGATCTACCCTTCCTAGACTTGATGCAATTACCTGGGCTCTTTTCTCTCTCCCTTTGTCTTCCCCTATCTCACCTGTGATTTTCCTTCACATTTCCTCGCTAAGAATAACACCAACAACATCATCAAATTTCAAAGTGTTTAAACCAAAGACAAAGTTACTTACAGCCATGACCAAGACAACCAGCTTTCTAACAATGAGCACAAGATTAGAAGAGCCCTAACCTCATCATCAAAGTTCACATTTACATAACTTAGTTGATTTGTAATCGTATTAAATTCATTTAAATGATCAGCAACAAATCGACCTTACGACATCTTCATATTAAATAAACGCTTCATTAGAAATACCTTGTTAGAGGCCGAGAGTTATTCATACAGTTTAAACTTTACCCAATGCACTCATCAGACCCTCCGTTGTCTTTTCTTTTGACATATTGAAAGCCACCGACGAAGTGAGGGATAGTCGTATTATTCCCAGTGCCTTTCTGTCAAGAACATCCTATTCTTCGTCCTTCATAGCCGCCAGGTTTTTTGTTTTTTCTCCCAATGGTAGGAATAGATCCTTCTGATACAAATAGTCCTCCATTTGCATCTTCCATAACTGGTAGTTTTGGTCGTTAAATTTCTCGACCTTAAACTTTCCTTCTTCTACTATTGCTCCCACTCAAACCAAGAACCCTTCTTTCCTGCGAGTTTATCTGCCAAATAGACCTTTGGCTCTGATACCAATTGTTGGAAAAACAAGATCGCAAAGCAATAACAATAAACACAATACAAGAGAGACACCAATATAACATTGTTCACCCAAGATGAGCTACGGCCACACAGAAATTGCTAGTTTTTATTATTATACCATCCAACAAATGAAGGGATACAACGTGCAACACATCCGCTGCAACTTCCTCTCCACTCTCTCACAGTCTCTCGTACGTAATCATAGAGATCTTTACAATACTACAATACCCAAACGTATTACAATGCCTTACTTTTAAAGAGCGATTACCATGGGAAAATACTATGGAACACCCAATACCATGAGCCCATAAATCACCCATTAAATCAAAATTTTCATTATGGAGGCACTTCCCCCGAACCCTTACCAGGGGGGTTCCCAAACTAGTCGCAACCCCCCCCCCCCCCCCGGACCCCCCATGGCGACTGTAGTGAGGGGGCAAGCCCCCCACATCCCCCCATCATGGGCTGGGATCCAGACACGACTGAAACACGACCTTTGAATCAAGAAGATCGGGCTCCACAACCAACAGATTCATCAAAATATCTCCCTATATGGAAAATTATTGATTCCAAGTGGGACAGGCAGCTACATTCACCATTGCATGCAGGTGGAGCATATCTCAATCCAAGCTTATTCTATCATCCAGATTCTAGCATTCAAAGAGATCTGGAGGTGATGAGAGGTGTCATGATATGCATTGAGCAGATGTTCCCAAATCCAGAAATTCGAGACAAAATCTACTTGCAACGTGATATGTACAAAGAAGCATTTGGCATGTTTGGATTCAGCTCAACCCAGCGACTCAAGGACAAGAAAATGGCATGTAAGATTCAATTTGTAAAAACTAAATTGTTAGACTTAAAACTTAACTTGTAAATTTGTTAGTTCTCTTTTTCAATTTTGGCATTGCAAAACTTGTAATCGTCATTGTTTTTAACTTTTACAGCCCATTGGTGGATAGATTGTGGCTCTGAAGCACTACAATTACAAGAATTTGCCATCGGAGTTCTAAGTCAACCCTGCAGCGCTTCAGGTTGTGAGAGCAATTGGTCGGTATTTGAGCACATCCACAGCAAAAAGTGGAACAGGTTGGAGCATGAGAGGTTGGAAAAGTTGGTGTTCATCTACTACAACCTTCGGATGCTCATAAAACAAATGCAACCGAAGGACCTAGATCCAATTTTATTGGATGATATTGATTTAGAGTCTGAGTGGGTTGTGGAGGAGGAGTTCCCTGATGATTTGGCTTGGCTTGATGAAGAGACTCAAGATCCCTCTAGTCTGCTATCTCAAATGGAAACTACAAATACACCTACTTCACAGTTGCTTCAGTCTGTCGATGTCGGCAATAGCTCCTCGAGGGCCTATTGTAGGTGTACTCGTGGTTAGGCATGACACTCGAGTACATGGAGATATTGTCTATTTTGGTTTTCTATTTCTGTTATGAGACTATATTTTGAACTTGCACCAATCTTAGTTTTAAATCAATATGGTTTATGTTTATAGTTATGTTTTATGGTTTATGAACACTATGGTTTATGATCACTATCTAATTTTTTGCATACAAAAAGAAGATTAAGTTATGTCGTATAATCATAGTTTATGAGACAATGTTATGAATTATTGCATAAATTGTAGTTTTATAGCTTATATGGATTGGAAATGTTTTTAACCTCTTTTTTGTACCCAAAATTACAATATTTTATTTTTTTCCCTATTTGTCGAGTCTTGCCAAGTCTGTCCCAAGTTTTTCACAAGTCTACGAGTCATATGCCAGTCGAGTCTTTGTCGATTCCAAGTCATGCAACATTGGTTTAAAGTGTCAAGCCATAATTTTGTCATGTGTGCCTTTTTAGACCTTTTTCATGAAGAGCGTTCCATTTTTCATGAGCGCCCTAAGTTTTGGGCCTTGTTGGTTATACATGGTCAATTTTTTTACCATTCAAATGAGAGCCTCTCTTTTTGAGGATCTATTGTACCATTTCCATTTATTTTTACCATGACTAGATGATGTCCCCCCTCTCTTATGAATTTAATTAATCGTTAAGTATTGATTATTATTTTTTACTCTATCTTGGAGAGTTGCTAGAATAGATCTAGGGTCTTGATACATTTAGAATTATTTTATTGTGAAGGAAGTTGAGTTTTTCTCCTATATAAGAGAGCTCACAAGAGCTCACTCCTCATTGTATCTTGTTGTTGTGGTTGGAGAATAATACTATCACTTTGCATCTAAAGGTTCTCATCTCTTGGGTTTTCTTCTTCACATTGTGGCACAACTTGATGGTTGAATATTGAGGTAACATATTTTCTTTTACCACTATAAAGTTTATGATTTTAGTTCAGTAAGAAAATAAATTTGTTCATGTGAATCAAGTAGTGAGTATTTTCATGCTTATATTATATTTTAGCTTTGTGGCTTGTCTTTTGGTTTCGCTATCTTAGGAGGGGTTGTAAATAAAGCTTGCATATGCTAGGGTTTAAGCTAGGGTGTAGATTGAAAGTATGAGCTTAGACCACCCTTCCTTAGTGAAGTTTTTATGAAGTTTCTGTTGGAATTTGTGCAACTTCAGAAGATATTATTATTGTATTTTATTATAATGATTGTACCTCCTAAGGGAGTTGAACTTGATGTAATTAACCATGTAAACCCTAGAAAGATCAATGTAAACCTTGGGGTGAAAACCAAGCAAAAAAAAAGATAAAAATAAATTATTTATTTTTTCCCAAGAGAAGTCGGCCCAGTTAAATTAGACAAGACGGCCCAGTTAGGGAAAAGGCCAGTTTGGCACTTGTATAAATAGAGGAAAAGTTAACCTCATTACTTACTCATCCACTCAACACAAGTTCGCATCATTTGGAGAGAGATTCGCACTTGCAGCAAAGAAAAGACATTTTTGGAGTTTTCTACTTGGAAAGTATTTCCATCTTTTCTCTCTCATCATTGTACTTTGTTCTCGGAATTATCATCTCTATACGAAGGTTGCTGGGTTTTCTCCTGTTTGGGTTTCCAAGGATAAACTCTTGTGTTATTGTTTCTGTGCTTTGTCTTTCTTCTAGTGATCCTTTTGAATTTATGCAATTGAATTAGTATGCTATAATTGTATGAAAATCTAACAGTTTCAACTGTTTGGGATAGGAGTTTGCCTTGCTTTTGTTCCTTGTAGAGATTATAGCCAAGCATCCACAAACAAGGCCCAAGGAGAGCATTGATCCCAAGACCCCATTTGCCCAATGGTTTAAAGGCACTAGCCATTGCTCCAATTTACCTTCAACCAAAAAATCCCAAAGATAAAGGGAAAATAAATTAAGGGTAAAAATCACTACAAAAATCAAAGAAAAAGTGCTCTAGTATTTTTTTCCCAAATTCCTAGGTAATTTCTGGTTTTTTCTATCTTTCTAAAGATTAGATTGAAGTTTTATTTTTGTTTTAATTCATTGTTCAATTGCATTCAAAACAGAGATTAAAAAACACCCTAAAAAATCTTTAAAATCTCATGCTTTTCTAACGGTTTCATGCTAGATTTAACTACTGAAATTTTTAAGCATTAGATCTTAAATTTCTTATTATTTTTAGTGGTTTATATTGGCTGAAAATTGCAGATTTTTATTTCTGGAAATTACTACAGCAATTATTTTAAATTCTGGAAATTTTTTGAACCCAATCTAGCGTCTTAAAATTCAGATTTTTGCACCTAAAACTGTATGCACCTACATTTCTAGTTAAATCTGAATTTTAATTAAGTTTTATTGTTATTTTGCTACTTCGAAATCAATGGGACAGCAAACTAATATTTCTGAAAATTTATGCTTGGTTAATTATTGATATTTACTTGCTGAATCCCTTTTGGATCTTGACTAAGTGTTTATTTTTTGAATTCTGGAAACTTCTGCAATTTATTGTTACACTGGTTAACACAACAGCAAGAAGACTCACCCTGGGCCAGGTGTCTATCTGTCTTAAACAAGATCAAGGTAGGCCTCTCGGCCGTATTGAGGGGACATTTGGCAAGACAAACATCGACCCTCAGGCGATGCTCTAAGCCACCTGCATATAACATGATCATACTACCTCATTCAACAATCCTCCTCCCATACAGAGAGATGAGCTTTGCGCGTGGGTTTAAGCAACCCCTTTGGTTGTTTGCAGGGGAAATCATGGTCGGCATTTGCAGCATTAAGGAGGATGACAATAGAAATCATTGTGTCGATAGGAACATCACTTCACAGCTAATGCATCTGGGAATTGCAGGCAAGTGGTTCAGCTCTACGGTGGCGGTTTAAAACTATAAATAGGCTGGTCTCAGCTCCCTGGTCTCTATTTCATTTTTCATTCTAGTTCCAGCGATTTCGATTCATGGCTTTCAGAATAGGGGGTTCATAATCTCCTTGGTCCTCTATTTAGACTCCCCTCTAGTCATATCTCTCTGCTCCGCGAGCTATCCGACCTCGGCCTTGGTACTGTTAAGGGGTCTGCTCTGTTATCAGCATAATCTTCTCCCTCTTACCAATCTCGACACCCAACCCCAAGCACCTTTAACTAACCCCCCCTTCTGGTAGTTTGCCTCCTATGTTCTAAGCATGGAAAGAGGTCCCCAAGGTAGAGACCCTTGTGAAAGAAAGAGCCCTGTCTCTGAACTAAGGGTTCAAAAGGAAATCGCAGACCTCAAGACTTCCTATTTTAGACTCACCCCTGCCCGTATACAACGAGAGCTCGCCGATAATGAGGAATGGTTGAAAGTTGAACGAGACTGTCGATATCCAAAAAACACATGGGCCCTTTTGTTCCCAATCCTAGGAATACTAGAGCTTGAGAAACCAAATACTTAAGGATTGCCACAGTCGACTGACAGATTAAAGCAACAACAACAAGAGTTTATTGGACACTAACGAGGAGAGAAATGAGTTGGTTTTAATGATGGAGGAATTCATAGAATGGAACAATAAAATCTTGGCCCCTCAGCAGACCCTCAAAGCACTGGTGAGAATGTTAATTTTTCAATAATTTCGTTCAATATTATCTAGGATCACTAAGAGAATAACAATCACAAGAGACAATGGACAGAAAGCATTTCACCAGGGAAAACCAAGAAGGTGAAAAACCCCGCAACTTCCTCAAAGATAGAATAAGCCCCAATACAAAGATCACAAAGATCAATCCCGAAAAGATAGATGTCTCCAGCAGCTACCCCTCCTCCACTTGTGCGGACTCCTCTCTCTCAACTATGCGAGTTGAATGAGTGAGTGAATGAGTAAAATGAGGAGACACACTCTCTATTTATACAGCAACTTAACCTGCCTTTAACCCTAACTGGGCTGACTTCCTATGGAAGCCTAATAACCCATCCACATGACTCATACAAGGCCGACCCCACACAGGTGGTCTAATAACCCATCAAATATAAGTTATGACACTTACAATGTAACTTGCGACACTTGCAAATACAAATGACGACACTTCGAATCGGAGGAATAATGCATCTCCGTTGGAGATACAATAAAATACAAATGTAATATACAAGTGAATATCTTCTGAAGTTACAAATCCATCAACACTCCCTCTTAACTAGGAAGGTATTCTCTTGACACAAGTCATCAATACATATAAGCACAAATCTTCAATTCTGGAGTTGGATCATCGTCACTGGATCACGGAGCATCATCGTCACTACTGTTGTACTCGTCATCTCGATCACTGGGGCTATCTCTCAATTCTTCTCGCCATAGGAAGTTCTACAGAGCCAGCCCTTTTTCATGCTGGATGTAGGCCTAGCCTCTTGTAGGTCTTCATCATCTCTACGAGCTAGCCATCCTGTGGAATCCTCGGGGCTGATTACGTGCATCAACAAAACCTCGAAAGAGCATCCCAGGACTAATTACGAGCTTACTGCTCAACCTATCGGATCTCCCAGGACTTTTACATGTGACCTCCAGAAAACCTTAAAAGAGTGTCTTGCAACCTACAAGATCTCTAAAGAGCATCCCAGGACTGATTACGAGCTTACTGCTCAACCTATCGGATCTCCGGGACTGATTACATGTGGTCTCCACAAAACCTTAAAAGAGTGTCTTGCCACCTACAAGATCTCTAAAGAGCATCCCAGTACTAATTACGAGCTTATTGCTCAGCCTATCGGATCTCCAGAAGTGATTACATGTGGTCTAGCAAAACCTTAAAAGAGTGTCTTGCGACCTACAAGATCTCTAAAGAGCATCCCAGGAATGATTATAAGCTTACTGCTCAACCTATCGGATCTCCAGGACTGATTACATGCTTCTGCACAACCTGTCCACAACCACGGAGTATCATCCTGATACTCATGATCACACTGATCATCTTCGCACGGAGCATCATCCTGATGCTCATGATCATACTGATCATCATACAGTACATCATCCTGATGCACATCATCATCACATGATCATACTGATCATCATCATAGCATCCTCCTGATGCATATCATCATCACATGATCATCCTAATCATCATCATAGCATCATCTTGATGCATATCATCTGAAGCATCGTCCGAATGCTCATCACACACCACTTACATCCACAGCCATGGGAAGGATCCTCCTACCACCATGCTTGGAATAGCTCCTGCAAATGTGTCCCATCACTTCCTCCTCGAAGTATCTTTTATCTGAAGAACACCAAGCCTCTCTCTGAAGTACTCGAACTTCACTCTGGCTAATGGTTTGGTCAACACATCTGCAATATGCTCATCCATCACAACATACTGGAGCTTTACTGCTCCTCTCTGCACCATATCCCTGATATAGTGATACTTGATCTCGATATGCTTCAACTTGTCATGGAACACCGGGTTCTCTGACAACTTCACACAACTCTGGTTGTCACAATAGATACAAGTAGCATCCAACTAGAGATCAAATAAATCAGACATTAGCTTCCTTAGCCATAATGCCTCACAACTAGCCGAACAAGCTGCGACATACTTTGCTTCGGCTGTACTCAGTGCTATGCAGGATTGCTTCTTGCTAAACCAAGAGATCACACCTAATCCCATACTGAAGCAGCAACCCGAAGTGCTCTTCCTATCTGCAACACTGCCTACCCAATCTGAATCAACATAACCCTCCAGGTTAAATTTTTGATTCGCATCATACTTGAGCCCATAATCAACCGTACCCTTCAGGTACCTCAGAATATGCTTTACAGCAATCAGGTGAACATGTCTAGAATTCGTTAGGAACTGGCTCAAGGTGTTCACCGCAAAGCAAATATCTGGTCTTGTGTTCGTCAGGTACATCAAGGACCCAATCATCTGACGATACATCATGGCATCAACCGACTCTGATGAAGCACCACTCAATAGCTTCAGGCTCGATGCCATAGGTGTGGCCATGGCCTTGCAGTCCATCATCCTGAACCGCTTCAGGATCTCTACTGCATACTTCCCTTGTCCAAGGAAGATTCCATTTGCACTCTGCCACACCTCCATACCTAGAAAGTAATGCATTGTGATCACATCTATGTTAGTTGGAGCTACCATAGTGCAAACTGTGCGGCCGAGGACCGCACAATACTTTTTTTTTCCCAGATCAGAGATCAGCCGCCTTCAGACGAGGCAGTTTTGTTCAGATTGCCCCTAGCAGATATATCAGAGGGGACAGACAGTTGTACAGTGCTACACACATTGTCACTTACCATCTACCACAGGGTCACCTCTTCCTTGCCAGGCTTTGACATAAGCCCATTTGAGACAGTTGCCTAGTCTTGTTCTGATCTAGACTATCACAGTACATTGTTGGTTTATTATGATTGCCCGGATTCAGCAGAGATCCAGCTCAGAGACAGCTTTAGTAGCAGCAGGTATATGGTGTAGCAGGTATTGCATTTGATGATTATTGCTCATGTTGTAGATTAGACATCTTTATACTTGTTAGTACACTAACTCTGCATGAGATGATATATTTGGTGATCTAGCTATTGTATGATGTGATTTGGCCCTTGATGATGTCAGTCCACCCCTTCGGTTAGACTTATGTATATGCACGCTGAGTCATGCCCTCTACACTTGGCATAGACTTGATCCCTTAGTCCCTCTCGGTAGCTGACTTTAGCTCCATTATCACTCTCCCCATCCATCCGACTCATCCATGATACTTGTTCCCGACTTGGATTCTGATTTGTGATCCCGAGGACCCCTTCCCCACTGATCTCTGAGTTTGCCATGACTCCCTGTGTATTGTGCCTCGGCTCTTTAGTGTGTGAGTTACATGGTTAGACCTGCGATTTGCTCATGTCAGTTGCCCCCAATGTTGCAATGCAGTTAGGATTGTGTAGCCTCACCGAGTGTTCCCCATTGGTCATCGAAGCATGTATTGCTCACCCCCATTACCTTTGCAGTATGAGCACCATGTTTATATCTTTTGAGATATGTATGTAGCCCAAGAGGGCCTTAATGTAAATGAAGAAATGAAGAATTGTAAATCAAAGCCAACAAGGCTAATATGTTGTAAATATAAAATCTAGCCAAAAAAGGGGCTAAGTATGAAACTCATTGTAAAATCCATGCAATTTGTTTATGAACACACATGGATTCAGGTCAGCCATACATGTCAGCATTTGTACGGGTTATTCCTCACCTAGTCCTGCGGGACAAGGAGGTGAGAGGGAGCAAGGGACAAGCTCAAGATTGCCCCCTAGAGTCTCAAGTTACGGTTTGTCCGACACCCAGTTTGGCGGCTCTAGAAAAGAACCTCACGGAGTCTTCGGATACGGATGTGAGTTGTGAGATACTTGTTAGATGACTAGTGGTGGTTTCCCTACACTATACCCATTTGTGAGGCACCGCCCTTCCCCGTGTTCCGTCATGGCATACTTATCTCAGTGGACCCCACTTTCCCGAGTTGTCCAAAGGGTCACATGATCTTTATCCCTGTCCTCCCATTGTCCTCCACCTTTGTTTCCACATCACCTAAAGTCAGCAAAGTGGTCAATTCTATAAGATGTGCATAGCATTTAATCTTCTGGATGTGGTGGGCCCACCTCATCAGGACCTTGTATTATCTCGGGATTTAATGAATTTTTTATCACCATGTTATCATTGTATTGCTTAGTAATGTACTAACTCGTATAATTGAGCCTTGTCACTCCATGTTTGCATACAGGTATTCAGCTAGCACTATTGCTGACCAGATTTGACTTGGTCAAACTGAGTTGACTAGGCCAAAAATGGGCCCCAAAAAATGTTGCGATCGGAATTTCGATTTCGATCAATTATTATCTACAGGGATCCCATATGAGCATGCAGGTGTTGGAATTGCAAAATACTGAAGCATTTGAGAAATTTTTAATTATTAATGGTCAACTTTGACCTGCTTTAATTAAAAATTATGGATTTGAGGCAAGTAATGCCTAAGTAATGGATCGGGGTCGTTCGAGTGGTCATCCCTACTACTTTTGGGGTCCACGATCGCATTGCAACAGACGGTTCAGCAATCCGGGCACTAAAAGTGGGTCAAAAGCCCAATTTTCATCTTCAGCCATATAGACCAGCAAAAATTACATGGAAAATCAGAATTTTACTAAGGCAACTATAGGTAAATGGCAAAATCAATGGTTGGCAAAGGAAAAGGTAATTCATAAGGTAAATTGGTAATGTTTGATGTGATATTTATATGTTGTGGGGCCCTCTATTGGACAGCTCACACTAGAGATCGAATTGCCCATGAGGGGCGTTTTTCTCCACCTTGGCACAATTCGATTTTCATGTTTTTGATGGTGGGACCTTGTTGTATTAGTTGGGGGGGCTAAAACATACTATAGCCACCCCCCCAACTCCTCTCCCACACTTGTATGGACCCCACATGGGTCCCCCTCTCTCCACATGTGCGCTCTCGAGGGCAATTCGCACCCCCTCAAGGAGATCTCCACCATTCGATTTTGTTGGTGAGGGAGTGCTCTCCACCCTCCATTTTGGGGGGAAACTTGGTAGGAGGAGTGGCCTTTCTCTATAAGAGAAGGCACTCACTCCATTTGTACTTTCTCTTGGCATTTTTTGGAGTTCAATAGAAGAGAAAACGTTGTTGCTCTACTTGGCTCTTGTGTGATAGCTTCTTGATATTGTTGATTGCCATACTATCTTGATGCACTAGTTGTAGATGGTGTATGTTTCCAGCATTGTTTTACTCACCATTGTTTGCAGCAAGCTCAAAGTCTTGGAGGAGGGCACACCATTTGGCTTCCACTACTGCTCCACTCTCCGGATTGACCACAAAAGGGAAGTATTTTTGCTATTTTCAGTCAAGCATTTCTCTCATCTTTATTTGTGCTGCTGTAGATTTCATTTGTTTGCCAATACTGATCTGATTTACTGTCTATTGGTGTTTGCAAGCAGAGAGGATGAGTTGGTGGGGAGAGAGCAAATCAATTTCAGCTGGGACTTCTCCAACCGCTTCAATTTGATCTTCGGGACGTACAAACCTCTTCAAAATCAGAAATATCAGCTATTACCAAGTAGGTGTAACTTCTTCTCCCACATTTTGATTTCTAATTTTGTTGAAGAGAGAAAACTCACTAAAACCCCTAAAAATTAAAATCTACAAAATCCACCGTTAGAATTAGTTTATTTTGTAAACCCACAAATGATTTATGCTTAAATGCTTATATTCCAAATTTCATTTGATTCCGACTCCATCTGCCCACTTAACCAAGCACTAGTCTCTCACTGAATTCGCCCCACCTGGGCAAACTGTCTAATCACGTTGTTTGGTTGATTTATGGGTTATGGGTACTTGATATTTGGTTTCAGAACATCATTTTATCCTCGATATCAAGTTTCGTTGGCTGGAAGTGAGTATAAACACTCATTTTTCTATGCCCTAGGCCCATTTATCCATTGATTTACTCATTCCCCTAGGGCAGTTTCACTCAACTTCTTGCTGGCCTGTTTTTTGTGTTTTAAATCAGCTAGCTAACAATTTTATAATCACTAGAAGACGTGTCTCAATTGCTTATTGAACTGCTGCCATGTTCGAGTAAATCATAACGAGCTTCATTCCCCATAGGCAGGGTCCCCAACCACTCTTCTAGTAAATTTATGTTTGCTGATTTAATTTCCAGCCTTCTAATCTTTCATAGAATTCATCATTTACATGTGTAATCAGATCTGAATTTGCTTCATCTAGTATACTTTCCCATCCAAAATCTCGATTCCACTAGGCTGGAAGAAATCTCACACTTAGTCATCCATCTTGTCTCTCACTTTGCTTATCTTTCGGGTTTGGGTGTCTGACTGTTGAGTCTCAACCATCACTGGTTGAGTGGGGTCTCCCCCCTGACTTGGCTACGTGCCTCGTCTAAAGTGACTGTAGCCTTGTCCGGTGTGACTTTTGTCCTTTGGACGGAGGACCTAGCTACTGTTGGTTACACCTACCTAGCTGTTCACCTCTACCGTCCCTATTGGGATACCTACCACCAACAGCTACAGTTTGTGTGATAACATGCATCATACCCAAGTCCTTCATCTCGAACTCCACAGCAAGCTTCCTCTTCGTGTCGACAATCAACCTATCCTCGCCTGTCACAAACAGGTCATCCACATACAGTAGAAGTATCACTGGATTGCCTTCCTCAACCTTGTAGTAAAGGTTGGAATCCGCTTTACTCTTGGTAAAGCCCAAACTAGACAGGAAGCTGTCTATCCTGCCGTACCATGTCCTGGGTGCTTGCTTCAAGCCATACAAGGCTTTCTTTAACTTGCACACATATGACTCCCTGTCATGTGTCTCAAAACGAGTGATTGCTCCACATACACACTTCCTCTTCAACTACACCATTCAAGAAAGTTGTCTTGACATCCATCTGGTGTATCTTC
This sequence comes from Larix kaempferi, assembly GCA_027924585.1. Classification (NCBI taxonomy): domain Eukaryota; kingdom Viridiplantae; phylum Streptophyta; class Pinopsida; order Pinales; family Pinaceae; genus Larix; species Larix kaempferi. The sequence continues at coordinate 1,412,185 of BSBM01000240.1, read as the reverse complement.
CACTTCATTACTGCAGCCAGAGCAAGTACTGTTATGATGGAAGTGTATCTGGCTACATGTGCAAAAGTCTCTTCATAATCTATCCCTTCTTTCTGGGAGAAGCCACAAGCCACAAATCTTGCCTTGTATTTCTCTATGCTACCATCTGCAGCATGCTTGATCTTGTAGATCCACTTGGAAGTCACAACAGACTTCCCTTCTTGTCTTGGGACCACATCCCAAACATCATTCTTCATGATCGACTGGTATTCCTCGACCATGGCATCCTTCCATTCTTTCTTTTCTGCTGCTTCATAACTGGAAGGTTCTTTGTTCATTATGTCACAGAGTAAGGCAACATAGTTGGTGTGTGACCTTGTCCTTTTTATTTCTCTGTGTTCCTCCTCTGGAATACCATACCTTTCTGCATCTTGGATGAGCTCTCTAGCCCATGTTGGTTTCCTCTTATGAGAGTTCTTCTCACGAGGTGGATCTACAGGTTCTTGTGGATCTTCTATTTCACAATCTTCTTCTGGAATTGCTTTGTTCATGGTGGTGTCTTGTATTCTGGGTACTCTTGGTTCTTCATTGTCTTCAACAGGTGTCTTCCTCGATTTGATGCATGCTGAGTCTTCATCAAAAGTCACATCCCTGCTAATGTCAATCTTCTTGAACCCTAGAAAGTAGATTTTGTATGCCTTCGAGCTTTCACTGTAACCCACAAATATATCCTTCTTTCCTGGAGGATCTAGCTTTGTCCTCTTTTCTTTTGGAATGTGTGTGTATACTGGACAACCAAATATCCTGAGATGGCTAACTTCTGGTTTCTTACCAGAGAAAACTTCTTCTGGTGTCTTGTTGTCAAGTATCTTGTGAGGTGTTATGTTTTGCACATATACATATGTTCTTGCTGCTTCTACCCATAGGTACATAGGTAGATCTTGGTCATGTAGCATTGCTCGTGCTGCTTCCATGATTGTTCTATTCTTCCTTTCTGCAACCCCATTCTATTGTGGATTGTAAGGAGTGGTCAACTCCCTCTTAATCCCTAAATCACTCCATAACTTCTTGAAGTCTCCTGAAGTGAACTCTCCGCCATTGTCGGATCTAAAGGTTTTGATCTTCTTATCAATTTGGTTTCTATCAAGGCTTTGAATTCCTTGAACTTATCAAACACTTCATCTTTATTCTTCAAGAAATAAACCCAAGTCTTCCTAGAGAAATCATCAATGAAAGAAACATAATATACATACCCACTCAGAGAACTAGATGACATCGGACCTCATACATCCGAGTGGATAATCTCCAAGATTCCTTTTGCTTTGCTTTCACTGCTTAGAAATGCCTTCTTTGTGTTCTTTCCTTTTGCACACCCTTTGCAAACACCTTCATGCTTTGACTGGATTTCAAGAAGACCTTCTACTGCTTTGCTTGCAATTGGTAGTGCTCTATAGTGCACATGTGCAAGCCTTCTATGCCAAAGTTCACTTGGCTCCATGGATTCATGTACCATGGCATGTTCAAGTTGTCCCTTCAATTTGTACAATCCTCCCTCTTGCTCTCCAATCACTACTACATCATCTATGGTCTTACCTTTTGGCCACATAAGTACTTGGCCATCCACAAATGCAACTCTCATCCCCTTTGCATCCAAAGATGATATGGAGAGAAGATTCTTCTTGAGACCAGGTACATATAGAACATCTTTCATCCTTAAAGACTTCCCAGAGTCTGACTTGTAGGAGGCTTCACCACTTCCTTTTATAGGTTATTGATAGTCATCCCCAAGTTTCACCTTATGAGGTGACTCATGTTCAGATAGGTCCATAAGAGATTCTTTAAATCCCGTCATATGTTTGGAAGCCCCATTATCAATAAGCCAATCATTACACCCATGTGTAACACTACCTATGAGAGCAGAGATTAGAACATACTCTTCGTCACTTGAAGAGTCTTCACTTTCTACCTTAGTCTTCTTCCCGGGAGGTTCATCATCCTCAGCAGCATGAGCATGATATCTCTTCTTGATGCTCTTCTTCTTGTTGTTGTTGAAGCCCTTTCTGTTCTTGGGACATTCTGAGGCAGAGTGTCCCTTCTCATTACATGTGAAGCATCTCAGATCTTTCTTCTCTCTTTGATGGCGGTGAGAAGTTTTCTTGTGATGAGGTTGCTCCCTCTTGAACTTACTTTTCTTGGTGTGTGCTGTGAGAGCTTGATCTTCATTTTCCATCTTTTCTTCTTGGGCCACAAGCCTAGCTTCTTCTTGTGAACATTCCTCCCGTAGTCTACTGAAAGAGATCAATTTCTTTCTTGCACAGATACCTTGGATGAAGGAGTCCCATGACCTAGGTAGGCCATTCAATGTGGTCATCACAATTTCTCCATTCTCCACCACTTCATCCACAGCTTCAAGTTGTTCTTTGATTTGAGAGACCTTAGCAAAGTAGGATTGGATGGTCTCTCCATTATGTATCTTTACCCCTTTCAATTGGTTCCGCAGTGTCATCTTCCCATTTATATTCTTTCCTTCAAACAGCTTGGTCAAGGAGTCAAACATCTCCTTAGGTGTCTTTAGGGAAGACACATGGATCTTTACCCCTTTCAATTGGTTTCGCAGTGTCATCTTCCCATTTATATTCTTTCCTTCAAACAGCTTGGTCAAGGAGTCAAACATCTCCTTAGGTGTCTTTAGGGAAGACACATGGGGTATGAGATGGTCTTTGATAGAATCAGCAATGATTCTCTTGGCCTTGACCAAGTTCTTCTTATGTAAGGCCTTAGCCTCATCTTCCTCTGGAACTGGAACCTCTTCACTTATGTAGGTGTCCAATTCATTTTCTTCTAGGATTAACCCAATCCTATACTTCCATGCTTGGAAGTTATCAGCCCCTTCAAGCTTATCCTCAAGCTTGGTGTGGTCAGACATCTTAATGAGAAACTCAAATGGAAATAAAAGATTTAGGTCTTACCACTTGATTTGTTGAAACTGGATCTGGCGTTGGATTAGGGTTTGTCAGAGAAACCCTAAAAATTCAAACTGAATTTCAAACTTCTGATTGGATGGAAAGATGCACCTTGCTGAGCTGATCAAGCTAGTATACTTCAATTTTGAAATCTCCAAAATTTGACCCCTCAAAATTGACTTTGAAACTTTCGGATCAGAAGTTTCTGGTTTTCTGGTTTTCTAGTCAAAATCCCGAACTAGGGTTTGATAGTGCCCAGGGTTCTGCCCAGCCAAAAAGTTCGATCTTGATCTCTAAACTTCGATTTTTCTGAGGAGCATCCAGTCGTGGTCTCAGATTCCAAAAATTCCAACTTTCTCCAAAACCCTAATTTCCCGTAGCAATGACAGGCCTCCCGAACTAGGGTTTGATAGTGCCCAGGGCCCAGCCAAAAAGTTCGATCTTGATCTCTAAACTTCGATTTTTCTGAGGAGCATCCAGCCGTGGTCTCAGATTCCAAAAATTCCAACTTTCTCCAAAACCCTAATTTCCCGCAGCAATGACAGGCCAAAAACTGAAAATGCTCATAATTGAATTTTGTCTCGACAGAAAGATGTGCCCTTGCTAGGAGAGTCAATCTAGCCTCCTGCCTTTAATGAACTGTGGAGAGAAACCCAAAAATTAAGAAGCCCTAGCTTCCGCAGCTACACAGTGTCTTCTTCTTAGTCCTGCTCTGATACCATGTTAATTTTTCGATAATTTCATTCAATATTATCTAGGATCACTAAGAGAATAACAAGCACAGCATAAAAATCACAAGAGACAATGGACACAAAGCATTTCACCGAGGAAAACCAAGAAGGTGAAAAACCTCGCAACTTCCTCAGAGATAGAATAAGCCCCAATACAAAGATCACAAAGATCAATCCCCAAAAGATAGATGTCTCCAGCAGCTACTCCTCCTCCACTTGTGCGCACTTCGCTCTCTCAACTATGCGAGTTGGATGAGTGAGTGAATGAGTAAAATGAGAGACACACACTCTCTATTTATACAACAACTTAACTTGCCTTTAACCCTAACTGGGCCGACTTCCTAAGGAAGCCTAATAACCCATCCACATGACTCTTACAGGGCCGACCCCACACAGGTGGTCTAATAACCCATCAAATATAAGTTACGACACTTACAATGTAACTTGCGACACTTGCAAATACAAATGACGACACTTCGAATTGAAGGAATAATGCATCTTCATTGGGGATACAATAAAATACAAATGTAATATACAAGTGAATATCTTCCGAAGTTACAAATACATCAATAGAGAAGAAGGTCTCGGCCAGCTACACTCCCGATGACTGTCGCAAACTAAAACCATTTTCTTTTAGTTCTATCTTTCTAATTATCAAAGATATGTTCAAGTTATGGTTCGGGTTTCTTGTGATGCCCCCACGGCGGGTGTCAATCAAGTGGGGCCCCCACCCAATGGGTGTAACCCTTCCCATGAGAAGGTGGGCGTACTATGCAAATCGCCAGGTGGCCCAAGGTCACCAACCTCCGCACAGACTCTTCATCCCTGACATCAGAATCGCAGGCTGGCTCATTAACACAGTGTGTGAATGGGCAGAGCTCCTACGAAGGCAAGCCTGGTCTCTCGTGCGAGCTCTCATGGCAATTCAAGGCAAAGGGGTGGTAATGGATCGTTATACCATCAACCAGCTCCCGAACATAGAAAATGGCGGCTGTGGCATAAAAGCAAGGCCCGATTTAGCAAGCACAACATTCGTTTTCCATATCTGTGTAACATGCTGGAAAGAACATTGGTGAGCTCTCCCTCTGTGACAGTTAAGTTTGGACCCTCCTTATCGGTGTGGTTACTATGGCTCGAACAAAGGTAACACCAAGGAAGACTGCGAGTGGACCACGTCGCTCGCATATGCCATGGGCTCTTGTGGAGATGGGGCGGGTGCAAGTATTTTTTGAGCACGAGGTTCCAGAGTTAGTGAGAGCCCGCACCATTCGTCTGGAGAACGAGGTCAAGAAAAAACAAGGCCGCCCATCTATTGAACATCTCGCCGCGGATTTCGGTGGTTTGATTGAGGACGTCGGGTTTGCTCGCACTAGGGAAACCCGACATACCAAAACCCTCGGGGTATTTTGGACAGTCAAGGCCCTAATTCCATGTCCATGAAGGACTGCCTCCAAGGGCAGCTTTGCTCAAACAAGAAAGCTCTTCCACTAGCTAATAGAATCTCCAACCTCAAGGCCAGTCTGCATGCCCTCATTCGTCATCAACGCTCGGAGATGGAACGTGTTAATGCTAAACTGGATGCGCTCGACAGGGCTCTCACAAGCAAGACTTTTACCAAACCTCCACCAGACTCAACTACAAACACCCAATTGGTGTATCGACCATGCCCTCCAGTCGGGCAAGACGATGAGAACAATCATAACCCAGGTGTTGGCGGCCCTGCCATCATCCCTCTTTCTGATGATGATTAGCTGGTCTAATGTGTTTTGTTTTTGGGACAATCCTAATAGGTGTCAATCTGTCCACATTTTGAATGCTTCAGCCATAACCCCCCGGCCTGTGGGGGACTCACTGTCATCTTATCTCTGAACAACATTTTGATTTTCCTGCCGTAGATAGCTTAGTTGTTGTGTCAAACTTTAAATCTTTGTTTGAGGGGTTTATGAAGCCAAGCACGATCATGTTGGATCTGAACTCTCAGACATCATGGCTATGGATATGTATGGTATGTTTTTATTGATTTAATAGAATTTCCGAAATTTACAAAAGAAATAGAAGGTTAACTTGGGATGGACCACTTCACAAATGATGCAACATTTTTACTCAATGTTTAAAAGAACATTTCGACTCATTTCATGTGTCGCACCTACCAAGCACAGAAGATCACGAGACAACAATTACAAACAAAAGTAAAGACGCAAGGCTTCATCAATATGCTTTGAGAACAAAGCATTTCTGAAGAGGAAGGCAATGTGCTAGATAAAATATATAAATAGTAAATAATAATAATCATAATAATAATAAAAGATAAATAATGATTATAAATTATAAATTATTAAAGTTAATGAAAAGACATGTCCTTTCATGTGAAAAGGCACAAGTAGACCTATTTATTTGGGCTCCGATTGTATTGTAATATCATATTCATATCATCTCTTATTTTTCATATTATACTTATTCATGGATTATTTGTCCTATTTACAGTGGATATTTCTACAGTAAAAGAATTTTATTTGTTTCACTTCTGCACTCTCTTCTAAGCGCACTAAACCTATCTCTCTCTAACGCACTTGTAGGGAGGTTATTTCAAAATGTGTGTGACAATTGTTAGACTTATGAGTTACTCTGAAAGTGTTTACACCATGTTTGGGGTACTTCATGAGATTTGGGATACATGGTCTATGTTCAACCCCTAGATGGTCCAAGATGGATTGTTAGCATGAGAGATGGTCAATGAAGGACATGCACACTTGTGATAAATTGATCAAAGGATGCCAGACCTCAAATTGTTGAAATATTGTAACTTCAAAGAATATTCTATTTGTATTTATTCGGAGATGTTTTATTCCTCCGTCGGGATGTCATTATTATATTTGATTATGTAAAGTCATTGAGGTAAATCCTCTCTTGTAAGTCGAGACAATAGATCCCCTAGAGTCATTTGTAATCGGGTGTGAAGTCCCCTAGAGAGGTCGGCCCAGTCAGCATTGGGTCAATTTGTTAGGGGTCGACCTAGTTATGGAAAATGTCCAGTGAAAGATAAAGTGTAAATAGAGGTATTGCACATAGGAGAGAGAGAGAGAGAGAGAGAGAGAGATCTGCAAAGGAGAAGGAGCCCTTGCTTTGGGGATTTTGTATTTGCACTTTTGATCATGTATATTGAGGAAGTTTTGTTGGGTTTTCTACCCCATGAGGGTTTCCCAGAATAAATTTGTGTCTATCTTGTGATTGTGTTTCTTTCAATGATCCTTATTATGCTCTTGTTGTGAATTTTATTCTAAACTTAACACGGTATCAAAGCTAACCTGAATAGGACAACTTTCACAAGGTGAAACTCTCTCTTCTTCCTCCGGTAAGAAATTAGGGTTTTTGTCAAAGTTGGAATTTTTGAAATCTGATTGCATAGAAAGATGCACCTCTTCAAAAGCGAAATTTTGAGCCCTAGATTGAAGTTTTTGAGTGGGTAGATCTCCGGGAAAGTAAAACCCTAGTTTGACTTTTGGACCAAAAAAAACAGAAAACTAGTGAACCAAAAATCCGCTACAGATCAGAAATTCGCAAGTCAATTTTGGAGGGTTAAAATTTGGAATTTCCAGAAAGCAAGTGTACCAGTCAACTCGCCTCAGTCAAACACATCTCCTGGTAAGGTCAATTTTGCATTTTGAGAATTTTTATTTTTTGGTGAACTCCTGGATAAGATGGCCCCAAGCACTGAGCTTGAGGATAAGCTAGAAGGCATAGAGAATTTCCAAGCATGGAAATATAGTATTGGTCTCATTCTTGAAGAGAATGATCTTGCCAAATACATCAAGGATGAAGTTGCAGAACCTGAAGAAGACGAAGCTAAGGAGAAGCACAAGAAGGACCTGATTAGGGCAAAGAGAATCATTGTTGATTCTATCAAAGACCGATTCCTCAAGTGTCATCCAAGAAGACCCCGAAGGAAATGTATGATGCCCTAGCTAGAATGTATGAAGGGAAGAACATCAATAGGAAGATGAATTTGAGAGCTCAATTAAAGAGTACCAAGATGAGCAAAGGAGAATTTATCCAAGACTACTTCACAAGGGTCTCCTAGTTCAAGGAGCAACTAGAAGCCATTGGAGACTCCCTTGATGAAGATGAGCTAGTAAAGATACTCTCAATGGTCTCACTAGACCTTGGGATTCATTCATCCAGACTATGTGTGCCAAAATACCATGAAATTTGATATTGTATGGGAAGATTGCATCCAAGAGGAGGCTAGGGTAGCTAATAGAGAAGCTCTACTTAACGAAGATGATCAAGCCCTAGCCACCCATAACAAGAGAAGAAGAAGTCATCATAACTTCAAAAAGGAAAGCCACAAGAAGTCTCAACCTCCCAAGAAGTTCCAAAGGTCAAGAGGAAACATTTCAAGAAGAGACTACTCCAGTTTTCAATGTTACTATTGTGATAAGATGGGACATATTGCCAGAGATTGTCCATTGAAGAGACAAGAATACAAGAAGAGGATCAACCACAAAAGACATCATGCACATCTAGCTGAAGATGATGATGAAGAAGAGGAAGAAGGATCTCGAAGGAAGCAAGCAAAGGAAGAAATCGAAGAATATGTCTTGTAATAAGTGGTGCTTCAAAGCACTCTCTCCAATCTTGAAGAAAAGGACTCCCCTCAGAAAGGCTCACAAGGAAAATAGAAGAAGCAACATACAAGATTGATTCAGAAAATCTGATGATGAAGTAGAGCTCACCATCAGACACTCCAGTAATCTCTACAAGAAGACTAGGATCAAAAGAGATCCTACCAAACAAACAAAGATAAGTATTTGAATTGCCAGTGTTTGTTTAAATGATAGTATCCAGTTGTATACACATTTATTTAGGATGTGTGCAGTAATATGCATGTGATGGGTAAGTAGCCTATGGTGCTATACAACATTCCATTGCTACTTATCTAGAGTGAAACCTCTTTGCTGACATATTGGGAGTAGTGCACACTCTTAATAATGTCCTGGTAGAGATGGAAGGCATCTAGAAACTTACCATATGAATATGGGATATGGATGAATGTTGTAGCATTGGCTAAGATAGTGTGACTTATGTTTTTATGCATATATTTAGAAACTATGAGATGTTTCTAACCATGCTATTGAATTTGACTTGTAGGAAGTATCATACAACGATCACCTACAAATGAAGAATGATGAGACTTGTTCCGTAGAACAAGTGACAATGGTTCAACTATGAAAGAATCCAGAAGAAATGTTCACAGGAAAGAAGTCTGAAGTAAGCCTTCAGAATATACATTCCAGGATTCCATCACATGGAAATTAGTAGAGATGTAACATTTGATGAAGAAGCAACTCTCAAGAGATCCAGTAAATGCCAATGTGAAGAAGTATATGAAGAAGATGGACCTCCCAGAAATGCAGAAGTTGCACCCTCCCCTGAAGATGAAACACCAGAAGTCCATGACATGCTAGAACCTCAAGAACCTCCCACTATGAATATATCAAGAAAGAGAAAGCATGTTTGGGCAAGAGAAATTATACAAGAAGCAGAAAAGTATGGAGCTCCAGAAAGAGCAAGCAAGAAACCAAAGCCATTCTCCAGTTATGTGGATTTGATGTGTGATCTTGTAGATCAAGAACCTACCAGTTATGAAGAAGCAGTTCAGAAGAAAGAATGGGTAGAAGCAATGACTGAGGAGTATCAATCAATAATGAAGAATGATGTTTGGAATATAGTTCCCAAAACAAAAGACAAGAGTGTGTTATCTTCCAAGTGGATATACAAGATAAAGCATGCTGTCGATGGTAGCATTGAAAAGTATAAGGCAAGGTTTGTGGCCAGGGGATTCTCTCAGAAAGATGGAATTGACTATGAAGAAACATTTGCACCAGTTGCAAAGTACACTTCCATTAGAACCATCATGTCACTTGCATCCATGATGAAGTGGAGTTTACACCAAATGGATGTGAAGACAACCTTCCTGAATGGTGTAATTGAGGAAGAAGTGTACATAGAACAGCCACAAGGATTTGAAGTTGAAGATAGAAGAACTCACGTATGCAAGTTGAAGAAAGCTCTGTACGGATTGAAGCAAGCTCCCAGAGCTTGGTATGGAAGAATTTGGAAGAATTGATAGCTTCTTGACAAGCAGAGCTTTACCAAAAGTAAAGCTGACCCTAACCTTTACCTTAAGGTTATGGATGATGAACCTGTCATACTATTACTATATGTGGATGATCTATTTCTAACATGAAATGAGAAACAGATCATGAAAAGCAAGAAGAAGCTAGCCGCAGAATTTGAGATGAAAGATCTCGGATTGATGCATTACTTCCTAGGTCTGGAAATATGGCAAGGCCCAGAAGGAATCTTTCTCAACCAGGGAAAGTATGTTGTGGAAATCTTGAAAAGGTTTGATATGTTGGATTGTAAAGCCATGGCCACTCTCATGGATACCAACTTGAAGTTGCTAGCTGATACATCGTCATAATTAGTGGATGTAACTCAATATAGACAAATTATTGGGTCGTTGATGTATCTGACGAATACCAGGCCAAATATATGCTTTGTTGTGAACACCCTGAGTCAGTATCTAGTTGAGCCTAGACGTGTTCACTTGACCACTGCAAAGCATGTGATGATGTACCTAAAAGGTACGATAGATTTTGGTCCATATTATCTTGGAGATCATGACTTCAGAATGTATGGTTATACAGATGCAGATTGGGCTGGAAGTGTCTCAAACAGAAAGAGCACATTGGGTGGATGTTATTGTCTGGGATCTGCTATGATCTCATGGTTTAGCAGGAAGCAGTCCAGTGTGGCTCTCAGCACAGCTGAAGCGGAATATATAGCAGCTTGCTCTGCTAGTTGTGAAGCCATATGGCTTCAGAAGCTGTTGTCAGGACTATTTGACTTAGAGATGGACTCCACTGTGATCCTGTGTGACAACCAGAGTTGTATCAAGATGACGGAGAATCCAGTGTTCCATGATAAGTCAAAGCACATAGAGATCCGATATTTCTATATACGAGATATGGTGCAAAAGGGAGTTATAAAGCTCGAGTATGTGAGCACTGATGAGCAAGTTGCTGATGTATTGACCAAACCTCTATCACGAGTAAAGTTTGAGTATTTCCAAGACAAGCTTGGTGTAGTTCAAAAGGGCCCTCCTCGAAAGGGGGAGTGATGAGGTCGATGATGAGGATGCATGTACCAATGATGAGGTCGATGATGAGGATGCATGTACCGACAATGAGGTCGATGATGAGGATGCTTGTACCAACGATGAGGTCGATGATGAGGATGCCTGTACCGACGATGAGGTCGATGAGTGGTCCTTAGACTTGGTCTAAGTTGACGAGTGGATTGCATCTGGACTTTAGTCCTAAATGAATCCGAAGACTTGTGTCTTCGTGAGTGGTCCTTAGACTTGGTCTAAGTTGACGAGTGGATTGCATCATCCCTGGACTCTAGTCCTAAATGAATCCGGAGATTTGTGTCTTCGTGAGTTGTCCTTAGACTTGGTCTAAGTTGACGAGTGGATTGCATCATCCCTAGACTTTAGTCCTAAATGAATCCGGAGACTTGTATCTTCGTGAGTGGTCCTTAGACTTGGTCTAAGTTGACGAGTGGATTGCATCATCCCTGGACTCTAGTCCTAAATGAATCCTGAGACTTGTGTCTTCATGAGTGGTCCTTAGACTTGGTCTAAGTTGACGAGTGGATTGGATCATCCCTGGACTCTAGTCCTAAATGAATCCGGAGACTTGTGTCTTCGTGAGTAGTCCTTAGACTTTGTCTAAGTTGACGAGGGGATTGCATCGTCCCTAGACATGGTCTGGTGTCTTAAAGTGATAGAGATTGATCATCCCATAAGTAGATCAGGATTGCATCGTCCTTAGACATGGTGTGGTGTCTTAAAGTGATAGGGATTGATCATCCCATAAGTGGATCAGGATTATATCATCCTTGGACTTATGTCCTAAAGTGAGAGGGATTGATCATCCTGTAATTGGATCATGTGTATTGCAGATTATGATGTTGTTGATCGAGAGATCCAGATATTGATGATGTTGTTGATCGAGAGATCCAGATGATCATGTTATAGACGATCGAGTGATTGAGTGATGCAAAAGATGAAGACTCAGTACTGTAGATGTTGGTGTTCCAGTACTGAAGATGTTGAAGATGTTCCAGCAGCCATTCCAGTTGCTGATGATGATTGAAGAAAACTTCCAATGATTTATAGATGTATCACTATGATGTTGTTGATGACCTCTCCTTACTCCTGCAGATGTTGTTAGAATACCCTTCTCGTTAAGGGGGAGTGTTGAAATATTGTAACTTCAAAGAATATTCTATTTGTATTTATTCGGAGATGTTTTATTCCTCCGTCGGGATGTCATTATTATATTTGATTATGTAAAGTCATTGAGGTAAATCCTCTCTTGTAAGTCGCGACAATAGATCCCCTTGAGTCATTTTGTAATGGGTTGTTTAAGTCCCCTAGAGAGGTCAGCCCAGTCAACATTGGGTCAATTTGTTAGGGATCGACCTAGTTAGGGAAAATGTCCAGTGAAAGATAAAGTATAAATAGAAGTGTTGTGTCTCTCATTTGAATACACACTCACTTGTGTATTGCGCATAGGAGAGAGAGAGATATATCTGCAAAGGAGAAGGAGCCCTTGCTTTGGGGATTTTGTATTTGCACTTTTGATCATCTATATTGAGGAAGTTTTGTTGGGTTTTCTACCCCATGAGGGTTTCCCAGGATAAATTTGTGTCTATCTTGTGATTGTGTTTCTTTCAGTGATCCTTATTATGCTCTTGTTGTGAATTTTATGCTAAACTTAACACAAATGATCAATGGCTCAATGTTCTTCACTAGGGTGTCAAAATTTCTTGTGTGGATGGTGGATGCCCTGCAAGATGGCCACATGAAGGATTCAACTAATGGAGAATTCCCTACAGGATCTGAGGAGTGTTGCGCATTGTGGAGGAGGGCTACGAGCCCTAGATGGCAAGTGGTAGGTTGCTTTCCTATTTTGAGGATTGGAGATGGCTTAGGGAAGCTTGGAGCTTTGACAATGTCCTTACAGGGGTGTAGTTTCCCCAACGGACTTGGCTTTGGAGGATGGATGGAGTCTGTTGAGGCTCGAGATAGAGTGGTGTGTACTTGCTTTGCATAGATTCATCACCTTGTGTCATGATTATGCACAACATCATCATTGGGGATTGATGCTCATACTCTAGGAGTGGAGCACTTCACTTGTGTGGCTTACTTATGTTTAGTTGGCCTACTGGTAAGGCTTAGGCGGCCATGTATATCGTTGGCCTCCCTTACCCTCATAAATAGAAGGAGGAGAGATTCTTTCTGTAGAATCTCTACAACATATCACATCACACATTCATTTGTATGTTTTCTTTGAAGTGCTCTTCGTGATGCGCTAGGGTTCATGAGGAAACACTAGTGAAGCATATGAGGAGGAGGTGGATGATTTTACTCTCTTGAGATTCTTCTTTGTACGTTTTCCCTCTCTCTCTCTCTCTTGGGCGTTAGGGTTTCATAATCTCTTGCAGCATTTTGGATTTTAGGTTAGCATTTCATCCCTTGGAGGCTAGAGATTAGGGTCTGGAAACCTCTGAATGTATTTGGGTAAGAAGAAGTGGGTGTCTTGCCTTGGAGATAGTATAGGAAGGATTCTTAAACTTGTAGGAACTAGGGTTTGTGACTAACCCTAGCTGGAGCATCTTGGGTAGTTGGATTTTGGCCTAGCCTTGAGAGGAGCCTATGATAATTGATATGTATGTACTTCATTCATTGAGCATATATATATGAAATTTCCAGCTTTCAACATATTCTGTATATTGCAGATTTGATTTCAGCATTTTATCTTCTTGGGATGGTTATTTCCAGCTCTTAATTGTCTTGCTGATTTGACACAATTATCTGTGCAAAATCTGTAACAACTGAATAGTATTTCTCATCTGCTTCATTTGATTTTCTGAAATATAAGCTATGTGAGACTATCAAGCACTAGATAAGCTGGTAGACATTAGCCCAATGATCAGTTTCTACATTCATGAAGGCCGATTCTGCTTTTTGAGTTAGCAGGGTTTTGAAACACAATCTTTCAATGATATAGAAGTTTTCTCTGTCATTTCTCTGATCACAGCAAAATAGTTAATGTTGCATAAGGAACAAGAAAAATGACAGAAAACTCTTATATTGTATTAATGTTGAGTTTTTCTTAACGTCCTTTAAATAGATGTGAAGCCAAATTGAAATCTTAAACATAGTGTGCATATTAGATTTATGGAGTGATCTGTGTGGTCAATCTCTGTGTATACTTCTAGAAACTACTCTGGATATGTTCCAGGGCAAGTATATTAGATTCCATTGTAATCCTTGACAACACAAAATAGGATTCAGTAGTCAGATAATAGCTGGATTTATTTGCATCACAGTGATACCAAGTTGTTCAAGTTTATTGGTTGGTTACTTCTCCAAGAAATTGATCATTACTGCATGTATTCCTCAGAATGTTTACTTGTTAACTTGATGCACATTACCAGAATCCATTAGTGAGGAAAAACAACACTATTTAGGATGACTGCAGAATTACCATAAATGCTTTGTCACACACCATAAATGGTTAGAACTGAGGTTTCCAGCATCTGGAGCTTTCAAGTATGATTTTGCATTGGAAAAGTACTCAAATGTAGCACATTTTTAAAACGTCAAAGAGACTTTTGGGTAAATAAAATAAGCTTACTTGCCTGATGGATGCCACTTTCATGTGCAAAAGCATTAGCTCCAACAATGGCCTTATGTGGTTGTACAACCATTCCAGTAAACTCTGATACCTGGTCTCAAAAAGATACAATTATGTTAAAAATGGCACTAGGAGTAAACAAAAAATTTCTAGAACATAAAATTGCTTTCAGAATGATAACTAGGAAAAACAGGCTTGCACATACCATCTTACTCGCCATTGTTATCTGTTTTGTATTGATTCCAGTATAAAGGCCCCCTAATTGTTCTTTCCCACGACATTTTATTGCCATGACCACCTGCAGAAAAATAATATATTTAGTAATAGCCAGCTATAGTGGTGTCAGTCCATGGCACAAATCCTTCCACAAAGACCTTTACTACCCAGCATACAACAAATACCATTTCAGGTCACATTAGGAGTGTACCTGAATAGCTAACTATAGTGGAGAGTCAATCCATAGCACAAATCCTTCCACAAAGACCTTTACTACCCAGCATACAACAAAGACCATTCAATTTCGCATTAAGGAGTATACCTCCTCTTGTAAATTTCACAAATCCCCAAAAGTTGTACAACTTTCAAGCTGAGATCATAGAGTCCTAATGCAAATAAAGTGGATATATATTTCTAACCAAGAGAAACAGGACCAAAATCAAAAGCAAATAGTTTAATAGAAATCTTGTTTGCAAGCAGCCAAAAGAAGGAAACACTCATAAATTATTAACATGACAATCCAAACTAAATCCAACTCTTAATGTTTCTATCTTTTTAAGATGCTATTTATGTTAATAACAAAAAAGGTATAATCTAGCTTCACATCTCTATCTAAAGGAGTAAAAAAGTCCACATTCTGAAAATTCCTCATCCTCGCCTTGACATTCTTCTCCCTTCTCGTCCACATCTTTACTTGCATTCAAAGGCTTTACAACGGTGCAAATATTTAGATGCTAACATCATACCATTCACATGTAGTGAACCCACTCATGCATACACAAACACACACATATACACTATACAAACTTGTATCTACACAGACTAAAATCGCCTTTTCACACTATGCCAATGCCTTTATGGCACACAAGTCATGCACAACTCTGCAACAAGAATTAACATATTTCCTACTCATATACCATGATAATCACACAAAAGCACTCATATGATATGAAACGTAAACTATTTATAATTTCATGTGTCAATATACAAATGAGGATACACAACCACTTACTTATGCAATTCTTAAGTAGACCAAGGAAGATAAAATAAGATAATTTTATTAATGTCCAACGAATGACCACAAAAGTAGGTCAATGGGACTAAAAAAGTACATCAGTGTAAATACAAGTGGGAATGCCAAACCAACTCCTATAGCTCCATTATCAAACATAAGAAGAACCAAGTACATAGCTAAAAGAAAGAGACAAAATGAATGTAGAAGTGCAAACACTACAAGAACATGTCAAGGCATGCCGGAGCTAGAAGTCGACGCAATTGGAGGAAGGGAGAGAAGGATCCTCAACCAAATCATCAAACAATGTGAAGGGGTCAATGCTCAGTCTAATAGTGACTTTCATAGACTACCCAAGGCCAAGGGGGTATGGTTTACAATCCTATGAGAATCTTGGGAGAACCCCTAGATTGAGAGGGCACATCCCTCCTATCATTCAAGGTAGCAGGGAATATCTCCAAATGGGTGACTCTCTTCTTGTTGAATCCTAGAGAGTATTCCTCTTTGCAGAGGGAATCCAGAATTAGCCCTCTTCGAACTGATCTAACTATTGATTCGATGAAGTCTATCTTCAGATCTAGGATGGGAACTCCAAAGAATAGTTGTGGAAGTCAAACCACCTAGGAAGCAAGGAGGAGAGTCGAGAGGAAGTGTGAGGTCGCACAAATTCGGTATACAATAAAGCCTGAATCTCCACCTATCGTTTGCTACCCCAAGCAAACAAGACAACATAGAAGGAGGAGGTCATCCTCCTAAAAGAGACTCTACAAGCATTACAATTTATACCCCAAAGGCTCCGTTAAAAAAAACAAAACACCTTGATATGGATAACAGAAAATTTTGAGAGAAAGCCAACTATATCCCATAAAGAGAATAAAACCTCCCCCTGATCTCATAATAGATGGGGGATCTAAAGATGAGGTGTTACTTCAACTTCGTCTTCTGTATGTGGCAGATTTGAGAGATCAAGTCAAGGTGATGGTTTTGATATTATGTTTCAACCCAAAGCCGATGATAACCAACCTAAACCTACCTAATGGGGGATCCTTAGGGTATCCATCTATTGCTTGCACAAATATACAAGTTTGATAACAAGGTCATCTCTCAAATACAAAAAGTGCTTGGAATAGTTATCTTAAGGCCAAGACCATCCAAAAGTGCGATACAATTGCCCTAAATGTACTCCATGTAGATGTCCTCTCTAATCACCTTGTTTTAGCATGTTTAGAATCTTAGATGCAAGAGGTGACCTGAAGCAACTAGAACACCTAAAAGGGGGAAGGCAATCCAAAGTTATGGCAACCAACTAAAGCAACCTAGATGCCTCCAAAAAAGAATAGCGTATCACCCTTCGAGGTCACCTCCATGTACTCCATGTAGATGTCCTCTCTAATCACCTTGTTTTAGCATGTTTAGATGCAAGAGGTGACCTAAAGCAACTAGAGAACACCTAAAAGGGGGAAGGCAATCCAAAGTTATGGCAACCAACTAAAGCAACCTAGATGCCTCCAAAAAAGAATAGTGTATCACCCTAAATGTACTCCATGTAGATGTCCTCTCTAATCACCTTGTTTTAGCATGTTTAGATGCAAGAGGTGACCTGAAGCAACTAGAGAACACCTAAAAGGGGGAAGGCAATCCAAAGTTATGGCAACCAACTAAAGCAACCTAGATGCCTCCAAAAAAGAATAGCGTATCACCCTTCGAGGGCTTGCAAAGGCAACAATCTAGGAGCAGAGAAAGGTAAGGATATCAATTCCCTACTCAACCTTGAGTGACCAAATGTCTAGACTCTATGAAGCAAAGAGACAAGGCCAAAAATTGCATTGAAACGCAAAGGATGAACCCTAAACTCCACCTGGACAATGGGTCGAGGAACCATTGATCCGTAAAAGATGGACCTATAGCCCACTCGCTTGACCAACATCGATCCTCTATGGAAGTGAAATTTATTCTTTACAATCTTTGCTTAGAATTGACTACAAGGATTCTATGCTCAATGCAATTTTGAGTGCAAACTTCCCCACTCACTATAATTCAGCAGGCATGTAAGGATGTTTTTGTTTGTTGGATTGCCGCTTTGTAATGCCAAGGAAAATACCACCAATGGGAAAGCAAATTGCACTATGAGTTTGTTGTGCGATATGTCTATACTAATGCTTAATTAAAATTCAATTGACTCCTTCAAATGGTCTACCAATTAATTAGAATGCATTATGCCTTTTGCACTCTTTACCTAGCACTAAAGATTCTCATCAATCAAAATGAGCAACTTTGTCTATTACTCAACATAAGAACAACACCAGCTAATCAACACATCATCCATGCTTCTTTGTTTATTCAATTGCTTACAAATATGAAGTGTATGTTTGAATTTAGTGATAAGATAATAAGATAAGATATTTTATTAATGTCCAACAAATGACCACAAAAGTAGGTCAATGGCACTACATGGTACCATGATGTCAATACAAAGTGGGAGCGCTAAGGCGGCTCCAATATAAAGCAATAGGTAAGACTCTAACCTAAAAACCAAAAAAGAGCTAACACCAAAGATGGAGAACCATACAAGAGAGAGATGTACAAAGAGAGCCGATAGAGAAAAAAATGTACAAGGGGAGTGGATCTGGAATTTGTGATACAAAAATAGTGAATATGTCATGTTGCATTGGAAGCATCTCTCCTAACATCCGAAGCTGAATTATGGGATCTCAAGATAGTACTATGTTTGAAGTAAGAACTAGAAGAGGAGCTATAATGGGTAGCGTGCCACCGCATGGAGTGGTGAGCCTGCTATTGTGATTTGGATGCAGTGCTTCAACTGCTGGGATAGGGCAATCGGCCGGCTGCTGGGAGAACATCTGATTTGAAGAAGTCTAGCGCATGAAATAATTAATTACTGCATTACTTAAAAACGTTCAAGCAAAAAGTTACGTATAAGCACACCAATAATCCATAAATCCAAACAATAAAACAATATTGTTGTTTCATTACAGACATTGTTCATGCGATGAATCTGCAATCATCTCACACAGTCAAATTAAAACAGATTGATAACAAACCTGCCTCGAGCCACATTTTTCATAAATATTGGACCTCATACATTACAAATTTCATGGCCCATATTACCATCTTAATAATTTCTCATGAACTTTACCAAGTAACTTAGGCCATGCATCCCCTAGTCCAATAGAGTGGTCCATTGTAAAATTTTGGGGACATGGCATGTTCATTTGGATAAATTCCGTGCTTTCCAAGTTTCTATTGTATGCAACACCATGCCTTTTTAACCTCTTTTGTGCAAGGATTTCTAAGGATTGCATGTGGCCTAGCTTGGAGAAGAGGTTGAACAAGTAAGCATCCTCCTCATCTTCAAGAACTTTGAAAGGAGCATAGTCCCTATAAAAGTTCCACTACAATACTCCATTTGCCCAAATTCCAGCATCAAGTTGGTTTCCTCCTCCTCTCATCTTTTAAATTAAAAATTTATCGATTACCTTCTTGTTTACTGGATTTAAATTAGTTCACAAATTCAGATCTAAAGCTATTTATCTAGTATGCAATTTTGAAGTTAGATCTAAGTTCTTAAAGGTTAAATCTTGCCAAAGTAGATCTAGCTATTAAATCTAGCTTTTAGTTGTGTTAAAGGCCAATTTTTTCAGGTATAAAGGCTATAATTTTTATGATTCTATCGTTTGATTTGGCAGATTTACTGCCACTTTAGTGGTGTTTTTTGTCTTTTGACAAACATGCAGAGAGAAGTGCTGCCGAAAATTCAAATATCCGGGCTATCTAGAGCCCCCTCCTCTCTTCTACCCTTCTCAAACTGCTAACTTCTTACACAGATTTGTAAGTTTGTTGGTCCTAACTTATAAAGGACCACAAACATTTTTAGAATTGTAAAATTATAATAAAAGCAAGTGGGCTGCCCAGCGCCCACACCCCATATCCCAAATAAAGTAGGGGATAGGGAGCGACCCTGCTTGACCCCAATGGTACTCCTGATAAAGTCTGATACCCTATGGGTTGTGCGAAGGAAACCACTAACCAATTCATATAATCTCATGATAGCAGTCAAAAGGATCTCCGAAATGCCAATCTCTCTAAGCCTCTCGAACAATGTCACTCTGGGGACAGAGTCGACTGCCTTCCAAAAGTCTACAAAACAACAATAAACTTTCGAAGAGCAATGGCATGCCTGCTTGATGATGGCCCGAAACATAAGAATGTGATCATTGGTCTGGTATGTCGGTCTGAATCCTACCTGTCCTCTAGCCCTGAGATGTCTCCTCTCAAGCTCCCCAGAATGTTGCATATGGAGGGCTGTAGCATATAGTTTGGAGAAAGTGTGGCCAAATATGATCGTTCTCTAGTTATTGAGATCTGCACTAGGGCCCAAAGAGTGCTAGGCTCGAATTAGACAAGAGATTGTTGTAGCTCAAGAGTGCTATGCTAGTCCAGTTGTAGGCATACACAATAAAACACAAGTCTTTCCACTCTCATACAAACATGCTTCAGGCAATGTACAAACATGTATATCAACCCACCAATCCAAGAACTGTCAATGTTGTCTTTGATGCTCTCTTGGCTAGGAAACAAGGCAATGGGGATACATGCTACTGCTCTGAGTTGGGGCATGCCAAGACCAATCCAGCAACAAAGCAATACAATGCTCAAATATAGACAACCAACGCTCTGCTCAATAGCCATGTTTCTCAACAGTCCAAAATAAAGGGATATACATACATATCATTCCAGCATTAACATAGGACAGAAATACTTTCCTCATTGCGGACGTTACACAGCACTGACATCAAATTATAAATGCACATTGAAGCCAGCAATTAAGTGGTGGTTTTCTCTTCAGTTTTAACATAGGGAAGCAACATTTCAATGCCACTCGTTGTTCATTCAACAGCTCATTGTTTCAATGCTTTCACTCAAGACACCATCACCCAACGAGATCACTCCAATGTTCACAAAGGAGAGGAACGCTTCCTCTATATCACCAATTCCCAGCATTGGAATATGCATACATATATATTCAAAGACAGCAGCAAATTAAATCACCCCTCAGGAGGAAATGAACAGGTAGGTGTATTCAAACAAAGACCTGCACTCCACATGGCATGAATAAAGAGATCAGCCGCCTGTGTATTCATGTATAATTAAATACCAACATCCATGAAAACAGAGTCGAATTCTAAAATGTCTTATTTTTCCTCCAAGTAGAAGATAGCACCCAAATTGAAATTTTTTACCAATGGACAGTAAAAATTAGCCACAACTTAAAATGGATATGGATAGATTGATGAATGTCAAAATTGCTGATTCACAATTATATTAAGTCAAGGAACTATGGCTGCACACTAAAGTACACAGTAGGACACTAACGGATTCACCACAATTTGGTTGTTGGATGATGAACAGAGCGTTCCGCCAGGTTGAGTGCCCAACAGCTTGGAAAAGGATTGTGTTACTAATTACAAGACACTGATAATAGAAATTTGGCTGGGGATTTGCAACAGCTACATCATTATGGCCATCAATCTCATGAACCCAATTAAATGGATGGATTGAGTCTCTTGGCTCGTAATTATCAAACAATTAAGAAGAGGTAATTTCTAGCAGCAATTAACAAAAATGCATAAAAAAATTCTCACACCAATTGACCAAAATAATTGAGGGTTAACAAAATTGATGAACTGCAAGTGCTGTAGTATGTTGTGTATGCAAAGGAAGTGGAACCAGTCCACAGATAGACATACATACAGGATCACGTCATTAAAGCAATCACACAGCAATAAACACAGATTTCACCCTGAAAACCAGACTCAAATGGTTGCTCAGTCTTTATTTTTGACAATGCAGGCTCGTGGCTATCTGGGCCATTCACCAATTTACATAGCCAGTCCTATGCATCCTCTCCTCTCAGCCAAAGGACCCTATGTGAGTCGATCTCCAAGAAGATACAGGCAGAGCTGAAGTTAATGGGAAGGCCAAGCATCCTTGTCCTTTCATTTTTTTTCTCAATCATTTTTTCTTTCTTTTCATTCATTTAATTTTTAATGCTTGCATTGTCCTTCCTTTGTTTCAACAGTCAATTATTGTCATCTCCCTGTGTGTACTAAGCTTTACAAACCATTCGTGTTTGTTGCAGATCTGTTTCAGATCGATCATCCTCTTGCAACAAATGATGCAGTTACGCAGAAAGATCCACGACTAGAGACAAAACACTTGTCAATTCAGAAGGCTGGCCCACAACTAGAGCCCCTAACCCTAGTCACTCGCAAGCCATACAGGGCTTCACACTATTAAACATCAATGTTATAACAAGTCTTGCAAAGGGAGATTGAGGATCCTCTGGGTCCCACAAATGGGATAGCAGAGCCTTTCAACCACGACTAGAGCCAAAACACTAGTCAATTCAGAAGGCTGGCCCACAACTAGAGCCCTAACCCTAGTCACTCGCAAGCCATGCAGGGCCTCACACTATTAAACATCAATGCTATAACAAGTCTTGCAAAGGGAGATTGAGGATCCTCTGGGTCCCACAAATGGGATAGCAGAGCCTTTCAACCCTGTAACGTTTCTAATGGATGGGCAATTTCAACACCCCATAGCTTTGTTATTTCATAAAAAAATCGTGTTGTTCAACATATCAAAACAATCTATAGAATTTGTACCTTACAATGGACAAAGTTTGAAATCTGAATCTGAAGTCATATAGCCACAACTATCAAAGAAGACACAAAGTTCATTTTCCAACTATCAAATTTCAGCATTATCAGGTGCCCCACATTTAACAATTCATAACTTACTCAACTCCCAATGGAATAAAACATATCCTACCTCGTCACAACACTTGCGAACACTTCTTTTCAAAAGTATTAATTTCGTAGGATTGTAAACAATAGTTTAAATGTCTTGTTGGCTATATGCAACAGGTATCATTCTCCCAAAACCACAAATTTGAACCCTTTCTACTACAAATTCAATTCTTTATTCCATACCATTGCCATCACAAGATAAATATTTTAAAATTGAACTGTTTTATTTTGTTTTTCCTTGAAAATACCCAAAATAATGTATCTCTTGAATACAAGCTTTTGTAATCCAAGAAATTGATAATGGAACTTACACACAAGAAATCCATCCAAGAATTTGAATCACACGCACAGATATTCTAAAAACCAGGTGTTTTAAATAAAAAAATACATGACTATATTTCAGAGATTCTTAGTTCTAAAAATTAATCCAAGTAAACTCACATTCACAAGTACTCTAAAATACAAATGAAGCAAAAATTTACATGCAGCGGTTCTGTAAGCTGGGGGAAGAGAGAAAAACAGTACACTTCAAACTTCAAAGTATTTAAGCTTATGTGGAAAACTTTTTCCTCTCATCTTCATCACTATATACAAAAATTGGCTAAGATTGAACTAAAATTGCTTTAAACATACGTTGCTAACTATAACAGGTGTTAGTTTGAAACCATCCAAATTTAACAAGTAAATTATCATGATCAAACAACTACCTAAAGATTTTTAAAATCCTTATGTAGTCTTTGTAATTTTTCATTGCCAATAAATGATGAAAGCTCCTATTTTGGTCTTTTATCAACCATCAAGACCTCACCAGACACGAATGCAATCTCCCTCTTCAAAAATATATTTGAATGCGAATATACAACGCCTGCCTGTTCATAAATCCAGATCTCAAACAAATATTTTATTGACACTTCAAAGCATGCGTAATCATCCTAATATCTAATTAGTAAGACATATCCCCTCTTGTATAAGGCCAGGAAATGTTTTTAAAACTAAAAGTCAAAAAAACAGTTCTTAAATTGCTTTTATTTTGCAAAATTGTTAGCATGTCATTTCCTAGATGTTTCAAGGAATCTCATCAACTTTCACACCAAATTTGGAGTTGAAAACTTACCCACTTGGGTCATGAGTCCCATAGTGGTCCATACATAAGAATTAAATGAGAATAGTATAAACTAAAAAATTATTTTAAAAAGCTTTAAAAACCTTAGTAAAAAATGGAGTGCAGATAAATATTGATATTTGAAATTCATTTTTTATTGCATCATGCCAGTACCTATCATCAACTGTGCCACACTATCAACGCATAGAATAGTCATTCCAATGTCTCCATGAATTATATTGTATAACATGTTATGTTAAATTGAATGTTACTTTTAAAAGTGGAAATTAATGCCTAGAGTGCACTTTTCCAAGTTCATTATTATGATGTGAGGATATGCCTCTAATCAATAGAAAATTTGTACCCATGCTCTTAAATTTCCTTAGTGAATGACAACATTCAATGAACCTTGTACTTAGACATTGTACTTGTGATATCTACGTGATATTCTAAAGTTGGTATTTGATTCTTGTTGTATTCCCCACAACAATACACACACATATACACTACATGAAGATAATAATATACATGTGCATTGTATTTCCTCACTCTGAAACTGTTTCTGAATCAAAAACATTTGTTGTTTTAAGCATTTCAGGAAAGTTCAACCTAAATGGATGGGTGACATGCAATTATTTCCACAAAGGATCTATATTTATGCTCAATTATATATCATGGATTTAATTGAAGTAGCAAGTTATCTTCACTGAGTAGCTAGAAAAATAGCCCCAACGGTTGAACCATCCGCCCAAGGCATCTTATCAATGGGGAGGCCATATGTTATAGGTTTAAATCCAGTCAAGTCCCTCTGGGTTACCAGATGCTATTGTAGCCAGCGGAAGAGTCTCCCTCCATCGGGATATTCCATGGAAGAGGAGAAGATCCAACAAGCTTTCCCTTGGAAAAAAAATGGTAGCTAGAAAAACTAAACATGTTCTTAGAATAGAAAGAAATACAACAGTCAAATATATTGAGAGGTCAAGATGGAAATAAACTGGAATGCTAAGACTACTACATTTTCATCATCCATGATGTGGGCCAAGACAGACATGCTAAAAGTCACTGAGTTGCAAACATACTTTCTTGTGGCCTTAAACCCATCTCTGGCAGAGGAATTTTTAAATTACATATAGGGCCGACAAAACTTACCTCCTCCAGTGAAGCATTCCCTGCTCTTTCACCAATTCCATTAACAGTAACCTCTACTTGCCTTGCCCCTGCATATGCACCCTGGATTCATATCACCTAGCATAAGAAATGAGATATCAATGCCAAATACTACAAAAGTTCAGACTATTTATCGCGAAGCATAATTATAATAGAATCTCACAGCCAAGGTGTTTGCTGTAGAGAGTCCAAGGTCATTCTGGCAGTGTGTTGAAATGATTGCATTCTCAATGCCTGGAGTGTTGGCTTTAATGTCGGCAATCAATTTACCAAATTCTGTAGGTAATGTGTATCCCACAGTATCTGGAATATTTAAAGTAGTTGCCCCTGCCATAATCACTTCCGCCAGTATCTGGTAAAGAAATTCACGATCAGACCTGGGGCAAAATCACATGGCACTACATCAATTTTTGTGCCCATCAACTCAGAATCGCAAAAGAGTGACAAGTCAGGATCTAAACTCAAGCTTATTGAAAATACAATGTAATAAATAAAGCACATTCCCTTCAAAATCAATATTTAAAGAACTTTTAAAATTAAAATTAAAATAAAATAAAAACAACAAAACATCCATATATAAAAAAGCTTTTATACTCTAGAGATCCTAGTAAATGCCTCATATAATAGCTTCAATAAAAATATTTTTCTCAAGGCAGCCATGCTCGCATAAAAGGAAAAGGAAAATTACAAGATAAAGAAAAGGGAAATGTTTGGTAGATTAGAAAAATTAATAAGATGTGAAGTAGAACTTTATTCATTAAGATATAATTCTATGTCATGCATTCTCAAAATTTTATGAATTTAAACTTGTCTAACAAATTAGTAAAGTTACAAGCTATAATAAGAAGATAATTCGCAACAATGTTTTAAAACTTGGACTCGGATTCAGAATCGGTCGAGGTCAACTTGGGCTCGAACTCGGAATCAGTAATGAATTGATAATGACTTGACCAAGTTGAATGTAATAACTCGGTTTACTCAAAAAGACATAAAATATTTAATTTTTAAAGAAAACGATATTTTAAAGATTCTAATCCATGATTCGAAAGCATTAGAAACAAAATATCCAATGTCTACTCATGTATATACCATATAAGGGTGAACATATCAAAATGGCACGAAATGTACACTGCAATACAAATCTAGAACAAAATACATAATCAATGAGCCCTGTTATCACATCCATGTTAGTTGGAACTACCATGATGCAGATCCATTGTCAAAGACATTTTTGGGTCAGAGCATGCATGAGTCAAGCATAGCCGAGTCATGTGCAGTGAAGAACATTACCATTTTGCATAGCCATCCAAAGCATCACAGAGCATTTTTCCAGCCCCCTTTGTCTTAGTTGCTCCTTCATGACCCCACTGAGATGGCTCTACTTAGTCATGGTATACTTGGAGCAGCAGAGTTCAGTGTTGGTATGCCATTCCCTTGCTCGTGCATGGCAGAGGTCACTCTTCAAATCCACTTCAACAAAGCAGGTATATGGTATATGCACATAGATGTTATATTTTGGCTTATTTATTTATATTAGTAGACTAACTTCGCATGTAGTGACTTATTTGGTGATCTAGTGTTATTATTATGCGGTTCATGATGGCCTCTAGAAAGGGATGTTTATCACCTTGATTGCAAGGCTCCCCTACATGCTCATTGGTCATATCCCCATCTTTGGTATAGACTTGGCCATTACCCACAATGTTGCTAGCCTTGGCTTCATTTAATTTCACATTGTCTCCACTCATCCGACCCATCCATTTTGGATCCTTCCCTCGACTAAGACTAAAATAGGTGACCTTGAGGACCTCCCCCCTGTGACCTCTATGTACACTAGACTCCATGTTATATTGTGCCTCGGCGCTTGAGTGTGTGTGTGTGCACTTTCAAACCTGGGATTCACTCGGTTCCAGCACGCAGAAGCTGCTCGAGTGAATGCAAAGCTCGATGCTTTGGCTTGGGCTCTCACCGACAAGACATTCAACAGACCCTCACCTGACTTGGCTGCTAACACTCAACTCGTGTTCTAGAGGTGCCCTACGAAAGTCGGCAGCAAGGTGAAACGCGAACCACCAGGTATCAATCCTTCTTCGATTCCTCTTTCTAATGATGATTAGTTGGTTAGGCCTTCGAGCTAGGTTTCGATGTTTTATGGGTGTCTTAATTTTGAATTCTCCGGCCATAACCCCCGACCTGTGGGGTAACTGTTATCAACTCTTCTCTGAGCAGCATTTTGATTATCTGATTCTAGCTAGCATAGGGTTTTTGTTTGGCTTTAGAAAATCGTTGCTTTTTTAGGGGGGTCTCGCATAGCAATGTTGAAACATAGCCTATGGATAACTTGGCTCTATACAGTTTTCTCTTTTTTATTTAATATTATTCTTGAACCTACAAAAAAAAAGATGTTCAAAGTTTAAATAAAAGGATAGAAAATGAAAGATAAGGAGAATGGCACTTTTACTTTACAAATTTAATAATACCATTTAGTATTACCAAATACAACTGAGTAACTAAGCAGAGCAGATTTGTTTTAGTCAACTCAACTAGTTCAGGTCAGGACTCGATCAAGTTGACCAGTTCAATACCGAACTGACCACCCAATCAAATTTGAACGCGGAGTAGACTCGGTGGATGGTCAACTCGATTGAGTCTGAGTTCAAGTTCACTGATATTTAAAATGTAGATTCTTAGACATGAGTACGACAAGGAATCCAGAAACGAGTGAAAATATATTAAGAACTAGGAGTGAAAAATATAAGCCTTAAAAGGGAAAGATAAAAGAAAGAGATAAGATAAGATAATTTTACTAATGTCCAACAGATGATCATAGAGGTAGGTCAATGGGACTACAAACTACAATGACGTCATTACAAAGCAAGAGAGCTAAAATGCTCCCTATAAAAAGCACTATACAAGAAGTAAAGTAAAGCATAAAAAATCTGCCAAAGTAGGGAAAACATGAAAACCCTCAACTCCAAGCAAGGGTAGCGGCACCGGGAAGGGGATGTACAGAAGGAGAGGATCCCAAGGGTGGAGAATACAAAAGCAATAAGATAGGAACCTCATGGTCCACTAGATCCATCTAACCTAACATTCGAGGCCGAATAAAGGAAACTGAACATAGAATGTTGTCTGGAGGAAGTACAGGGGGGAACTTTGGACCTCCCATTATGTTGTCGTCTGGAGGAGGTGATCCGTTGAGGCCTGAGTGGTCTTGTCTGCCTTGTCGGTTCCGATCTGGTGATGTCACTAAGATCTATCGGGAGGGGGGATGGTCCCATGGATCTACACTGATCTAGTGTCGGAAGTAATACCATTGTCAATCTATCTCATCGTACCCCTCACTAATGAGAACACCATGAAGAAGAAAGTAATCCTCTGGGTGGAATGTGTTCCCTACTAAATTTATAAAATGAGATTGACTTTATGAGATATAAAGCTATGTTACACGGGTACCGCTCCCGGCCCTTAGGAAGTGCGTACCCGACATTCTGGCGTACTTGGGAGCTAAGTCACCTGGTTCGAGTTCATGTTCGAATTCAAAGACCTTGAAATTCGACAAAAAATCGACAATAAAAAATTTAGCCATAAAATTAGACATTAAATTTGAGAGACTATAAAATTTGTAAGTTCAAAAATGTATTAAAATTTTCAATAAATATAATAATATATAACTTTTTGAAATAAACTAACTTATTATTTAGATCTTCTATTTCTTTAAATATAATAGCCAACTAATGTTTACATTCTTTTATATTATTATACTATCTCCTAAGCTTTCTGCCTGCCAGGAGAAACTTCCAATTTCTTTTCTCGTGGTCTAGGTGGAATAGGAGCTGCTAGAAGTGATCGTGGAACATGAGAAGAAGATGAATGGCCCCCACGAATTGTTGGACGTTGTGAAGCTAAAGGAAAAACTCTTGCATCTGGAAAGTTACTGCTGCTTGGGGGTGGCATCTCTATACGGGTACCTGTAGTATGAATTGGATCATCATTATCACCCGATAGTTCAGCCTCCAAGCGCTCTAATGCTATGGCTCCATCCTCCACATTAGCCTCCTCTGGATTGTTGTCCCAAGTCAAAAATGTCCTATCATTCTTGGCCGCCTCACAATAATGGGACAACAACCTCAAGTTGTAGTGCACATAAACCAAGCTTTCTGCGCGTTCTACATTCAGACGATTTCTCTTTACACTGTGGATGAAGCTATAGATGTTCCAACACCTCTCTGCAGAAGAGCTATTAACAACCTGTGAAAGCACCCTCACCGCTAATTTATGCAAATATGAGGCTCTAGAGCCATACATGTTCCACCAACGGATAGGATCCAATCGATCTCGATCTTTGGTTGCATGCAGGGTACCAAAGACTCCATGCTCACTGATGTATTCGCTCAATTCACTCCATACTTGAGCACACTCATCCTCATCAGGGACCAACTTGTCTAATGCAAGCATATACCCATTTTGCACCTCTGGATCTGTGTGGGGTTTTTTCCTAACTCCACCCCCAGGTGCAAGTTGGGCCAACCAAATTGGAGAATAGTATTTTGGGGTAAGGACATATGCAAGGGCATGGAGTGGAACATTTAGATTATCCCACCTTTTGACCACATGTTTATGAATATGGTCATACAAGATTGCATCTCTTTGCTCAACAATGTCTTTGATTTGATCAAGCATGCTATCCATCTGCTTATATACCTCCCTAATCACCAGCCGATATGTATCTGCAAAACGAATCATGTTATAAACTGGCTTGGTGAACTGCAGAACATACCTAACCTGTGACCAAAAATGACCATCAAGAACGGTGTCCTCCACCTCCTGAAAGTCATGTCTATCAGCTGTGCTTGCAGGTCTGTCTTTTAATTCTTGCCATGGATCACTTGAGACCATACTATCCAATGCCTCTCTTACCTTCAAAAGCCTCCTGAAGGTGAGGTAGTAGCTAGCAAATCTAGTCTTTGCAATCTTCAATAGCTCCACCCTAGAGTGATTGCGAAAAATGTGGTGGGCCATGCTATGATTGGTAATAAATTTGATCATTTTCTTACCTCTCTTGCACAAGGCACCAATCCATTGATAATTAGGGTCCTTCATCTTAACAATATCATGCATCAAAAGGTTCAATGTGTGAACCAAAGACCCTGACCAAAATATGTTGGGATACTTATCCTCAATGATTGCTCCTGCTGCCTTACAATTAGCAACATTATCAATGATGACTTAAAAGACATTGTATGGCCCAATCTCCCGAATGGTTTTAAGTAAAGGTTGTGCAATATTAATATCGGTCTTGTAGCAATCTGAGTAGTCAGGAAGATCGCACCGTTAGCAGAAACGCCAAGAATATTTATCAATGGCTTGCCTTTAACATTTGTCCACCCATCAGATACAATGGATATGCCATAGTTGGACCAATCATTTGTAAACTTTCCAAGAGCACCATTGATGCCACCAAGTCCCTCTTGTAGTGCACAGCTACGGATGATCCCAGTACCCTCACATCAGGTGCCTTGGAGCCCCTACAGAGATGGTTTGTGCTTTGGAGCACCTTGTACCCAGTTTAAAAGGTCCTTGTACCCACAAGGATGGATCTTGGAGCCACCACCTTGTTAACGATGCTGAAGACCCTGGTGATGATGTTGAAGACCATGGAGATGGTGTTGAAGCCCCTGTAGATGATGGAGAAGCCCTAGATGGGTTGGAAAAGCATTAATGACCCATTTTTTGGTCATTCATGCTCTGATGGTGTCATGGTACCCTAGGAGAAGGCCTAGCAACACCACAGGAGGTAGCATGATGGATCTTGACCCTTGGAGGTCCTCTTGTGTGGTTGAGGTGGTTGAAGAAGTTCATGAAGCCCTCTTGTCATGATCACAATGTCCTTGTACCCCTATCACTTGAAGGACTGCATGATGAGGCCCTTTTTGTGTTGGTGATGACCTTGCCACCCATGTTGGGGTCATGGAACTCTTGTATGATGATGCTAACCTCGTATGGTCTTTGACATGCTATGGAATCCATGAACATGCCCTTGGAAGCCCATGAAGACTTGTCCATGGTTAAGAAGACTTTGAAAAAGCCTTTGGACCCACATTTGATGGCTTAATGGTCCTTGTCCCCTCAAAGGTGATGATGTGGTCATTTGATTGAACAATTTCATATGAAACGTGGTCATGGTGTGTTGAAGCCCACAAAATTTAAAGAAGCTTGCATGGAGATGATGGTCCTCTTGCATATGGGAATTTGGATCTTGCACACATCATGAGAAGCCCTTCATTTTTTATTTAAGTGTCCTTGATACTTTTGTACCCTTTGCACATGATGGTCATAGTTTATGATGATTGTGGGAAACATGACCCTTAAGCTAGTTGAAGTCCTTGGTGTCTTAAATATGTCCTTGAAGCAAGGATGGTCCAGGCAAAAGAAAGGGGTAAAACAACTCCTTGTTGATAAAGGTTGAAGCCCAAAGTTCATGTACAAGGCAATGAACCCCCAGCTTGTTGAAGTAAAGATAGTCAACCAAAGTTATGACTAATTATTTTACCTTGACTTAGTTGTGAAACAAGAAAAGATGATGGTTTTGCTTGATGAAGAAATCGACCAGCAAATTCAAAATTTATAATTATTTAATTAATTCTTGCAAGTCCGCCCAGTCAAAGTAAAACATAAAAAAAGGAGGAATAAAATATATAGCAGGTCGGCCCAATAAGAATGGGTTAACACTCCACGAATTAAGTATATATATACATCATTTCCTTCATCAAAAAGTAGGAGACTTGGTTCTGATTTCGGATTAGTTAGAGGCAGCTGCAGGGACAGTTCTGATTTTCTGAGTATGTAGGACTATGACAGCCACAGCAAGGAGGGTTTGAAGTTGTGCATTGAAATGAGTTCTGAAATTCGGGTTGTTACTAAAGGGAGTTCAGTGGAGCAGCTCGCAGAAGTTTGAAGAAGAAACAACATCTTTCTCTCTGATTTTTACTAATGCAAAATGTGACATCTATCTCTGAAATTTTTGGACTGTCACTGAATTTGTGGAGCAGCAGTCAACTCTGATCTTCTATCTCAAAAATTTCGGTGATGGAGCAGCTGTTTGAAGGGTGAAAAGGATATGATTGCTCTCTCTAATTGAGCTGTTGGGTCAAGCAAACAAAAAGGAGACCTTTCTCTGAAATTTTCGCGGTCAAAGGAAGAGCAGCAGTACGCAACATGCATCTCTATCTCTGCAAATTTCGGACTGTCAAACCTCTGTAATTTTGGACTGTCTAAACCTCTGAAAATTTCGGGCTGCTTCAGAATTCGGACTGTCTCCTCTCTATACACTTGGCTGCTTCAAAACTTTGGACTATCCTTATCTCAGGTTTGCAAAGTGAAACAAGTCAGTGATTTACACAGTATGATGATACCTACACTCAGACATTACACAATTGTTTGACAATACACAGTGCTGATTACACAATTGCCTAGCACACAGTGAGATGATGTTTACACAGTAAAATGTTTAGCAATGCTCAGTGATGACATATATGCTCAGGGATATACAGTTGAATGTGCAAAGGTTTGAGGACACCTTGAGACTTGGTTAGATAAACTGGGAAGTAGGGTTAAGTCCTAATGACATTTGTTGATTAGGTTTTTGATTAAATTAAGGCTTGACTTGTTGGCATACACCTATTGATAAATGTTACTATAAGCAAATCTTTGATATCCCGGTATGA
Source organism: Larix kaempferi (assembly GCA_027924585.1). NCBI lineage: Eukaryota > Viridiplantae > Streptophyta > Pinopsida > Pinales > Pinaceae > Larix > Larix kaempferi. Next base: position 1,379,686 of record BSBM01000240.1, on the reverse strand, counting down.
GAAATGTATGAGCAGATCTCTTAACAGCATGAGCAGTAGATGAACTGATATTTTGAATTGGCATGATGAATAAATGAGCAGACCTCTTGATGATGACCAGACACACTGATGATCAGCATATGAGCAGACTTCTGGCTGATTGGCATGAGTCGCAGTTGTTTTAGTGGACAGAGTGGTTTCAGATTGATGACAGAGGCAATGAGCAACAGTTAATGAGTGGCAGCAATATCAGATTGACTTGATGTTTTTGACAATTGATTGAGTTTATTGATTTAGCAGAGCAGAAGTTTGATGTGACTGAAAGATTGTATTGCAAGCAGTGTCTTATTTGTACACCCGAGGATTGGATTCCTCAACCTTTCTCAGTTGGACCTGAGAAGACCAGGCTGGGTCTTGGAATGAGAGTTGGAGCTCTTCTTATCAGTTGGTGCTGATTGTAATCACGAAGATTGAAGTCTTCCATTACCATAAATAAAGATTACATTACATATATTACTGTGTCTCTCTTTGATGTGATTATTGTGCTTATGACTCATGATGAATATGATGTTGTAATTGATAACATAATGCTAGATAAACTCTGATTGAGTAATTGAAGGTGAAAAAGTTTAAAATTGCTCTCACTGATTCACCCCCCCTCAGTGTGGCCATTGTGTCCAACAAAATGCCAATCCTGTAACTTTGCAATCCTGAAATCCTGAATCTAAAATTCTACTTTTTGCATATGAAGTCCAATGAGGTTGGAGCCACTCTCAAACATTTTGAAACAATTAATGGTGATGAACAAAATTTAAATCCCCCCACGGCGGGTGCCATCATGATGGGTCCATCACCCTACGTGTCTAACAAATATGACAAGGGGAGGCTGTACCATGCAGCTTGGCACGTGGGGCACAGCCACCGGCCTCCGCCCAGGATCATAAACTCAGGCCCGGTCATTGTACTCTGGCTCATTATCTCAGTGCATGCTCAGCCAGTCCCATACAAGCTGTATATAAGTTGGAATGAATCCACAGTTTTGGGGTTTTTATTATTATTCAGGATTGATTGACATTTTAGCAGAGTCACAGCCCTCATGATGACAGCCTCACACTCGCATGATTCACAGCAGGATTTACCCATGGGCCGCCCAAATCCAGAAAAAAAAAAGGATTTTAATTGAATTTACGGCGAGTGCCGCGACCTTCAGACAATTCAAGCTAATTTACGCATCGGGTTTCCTCTTCGCACGGCTCTGCTATGGTCTCTAGAAATTCGAGCTGATTTACGCATTGGGTTTCCTCTTCGCGCGGCCATCCTATGGTCGCTTAAAAATCGCCAGTTTTCAAGGATTAAAATTGGTTGTGCAAAAAATCCGGCGATTTTCGAATTTGAAGGCGAAAAATCGCCAAATCCGGTGACTTAGCCTGGGAGCTTTGGAGTTGGTACGAAACACTACAAAAGTGGCGGGAGCTTCTTCAGATACTTGGGAGCTTTTTGGGTACTTCGCAGAGGGGTGAAGTGGCCGCTCCGAACTACAAAAGTGGCGGGAGCTTCTTCAGATACTTGGGAGCTTTTTGGGTACTTCGCAGAGGGGTGAAGTGGCCGCTCCGAATAGGAGTTTCCTGGGGATACTTGTGGTTGGGAGCTTGAGGAAGCTCCTCGATGGATCGGGAGCTTCCTCAAGCTCCCAATCACAAGTACCCATGTTTTGGAGCTTCGTCAAGCTCCCAACCCGCTGAGGAGTTTTCTCATAAATATACCAGCAAAAGAGAAGACTGAAAACTATGGTATTTGCATCAACTAGAGATATAATATAGCTAAGAAATTATGTCAATAACTAGTAGTAAGATCACACCCATAAGCTTTAAAGTATGTGGAGAGATCTAATAGCCACAACAGAATTGGGGTATGATGACAACAACCAACAGTGAGACAGTGAGATCCTTATGAAACACAGTCAGATTTGATGTATGCTGACAGTCTTGTCAACAGCAGTGAATATGACTTAGTTATGACGATAATAACCAGCAAGAATACTCATGCAAAGATCATAAACACATCTATAAATTTGCTTGACTTGGGTGGTAGAAATTTCACATAGGGTATCTCAGGAATAACAATAGCATTTATAACTTATTTTGTATGGATTAAACAGCTCTAGGATTAAGTGCCTCAAGGCAACTTAGAACTCCATGGAAAGTTCAATTTGGTAGATTAATCATATCTAAAAGATTTGAACCTCAGGAATGCATTATGCCTAGCATCTAACCAATAAGTGAACTGTGAAACCAATACCATAATTTAACATGCTAGACAAAATAAGAGAAGGCAAAATTTGAATGCTTTTAATGCAGAGTTTTAATATCATTTACTAACCATAGTGAGTGTTATAAAATTTGTCATACATAATTATAATTTTAAATTTTAATTGACAATGTACATTATTTGATCTTTAACCATTACAATTTACTTTTAAAATAGGCAAAAAGTTTAAAACTAAACTTATAATTTAATATATTTATGTTTATTATAATATATATTAAAATTTAATATATTATATTATTGCCACTCCCAACCTGACATTTCCTGTAAATTTGGGCAAAGCTTCTAGCCGTACCCAATACTCGTGTCCACGCACCCCGCGTACCCAAAACTTGTACAACATAGATATAAAGTCACTTTATAAAGTGAAATTGATTTTATAATTTTTAATTGAATTTTATGAGAGATAAAGTTAATTTATAAAATCAAGTTCATTAATGAGTATTAAAGTGCATTTAATGTAGAGGTTGCATTAAAATATTTTTTTATGAGAAATAAAAATGTACTTTATCTCAGCCATTGATCTTAGTGGTCCAAGATCAAATCTTGACCATTAGATCATAAATTGTGATGAATAAAAAGGGAAAAGTTAGGGAAAGAGGTACATTATTGTGACTTTCACCAAAAGAGATTTTTGGAGGAGAGGAGAACTAGAGCAGGGGTTTTGAGAGAGGAGCAGGCACGATTCCCAAGGAAACCCACAGAGCAGCACGGATTCCTTGACAAATTGAGCAACAGAATTAGGGCACGGTTTCCTGTACAGCAGGCACAGAAATCGTGACCGTACAGCAGCATTGATTATACACAGAATTCAAGGCAGAATTTGTGCACAGAAATCGAGGGTCATACAGCATTAATTACGTCCATACAGTGTTATTTCTGTAGAAGGGCATGAATTTCAAGGTCTGACAGTGGCACGAAATTCAAGAATTAAATGTTGTAGCAGCCACAGAACCCGAGGTACAGAAGTCTGAAATTGGCATGAATTTTGGGAGTATCAGTCTGTATTTTTGCAGTCCATACAGCATGGGTAGGGCACAAAATTCAAGGCATCTGCTAAACAGAAAACAAGAAATGTACAGTAGAATTTTCGAGGCAGTTTTCAGAGTCTTTCTGGTTTGAGATAAGTTGTGGTTTCTCCGTTCTTGTTTTTTTGTTGTATCTTATTTGAAGAAGAAATATAAAATCTCTCTCATCAGGTTTTTCCTTGGGGGTTTTATCCTGGGCCAGTTGGATAAAAAATACTGAGTCTTTAAATTTTCATGGTGTGACTGATTTTTAATCTGTTCTTGAAAAGTGTAAAATTTCCATGTGTTTCAAAGTACAGTATCTTTTAGGAGAGAAAAACTAATTTGCAGCAGTGAAACATAAATGGGGTTTGGGCATTAAACTTTATATACTGAAGATAACTTGAAACCGGGTTGGGAATGTGAAAAATTCACAGAATCTAGTCTATAAAGAGGCTAGAGAGTATGGGCCCCAGACCTGAGGGCCTCCTGCATGTATAGGGCCAGATATCTCTGGTTAGGGTATATAAATAGCCTGGAGAGGGTTAGGGTCCCCCGAAATAGGCAATGGAACTGCCCATGATTCTCATAATAGATGACACAACGAAAAATTAAGCGTTCTTCCGTCTCAACTTCACAAAGATGGCACAACTAACAAACCCTATTTACTCGAACCTACTGGTGATTTGTCTCAAATCCAAAGTCTATGTGAACCCACCCAAAACTGGCCTAGGGGGTCCCAAGAGAGTGCACCCAATGACTAGATGTCTATGGGGGTTGGATAATAAGTCCGTCCCTTACCTCCAAGAAAGGATCAGAATAAAAAGCCATCTTTTGACAAAACCCTCCCGAGGAGTTTGTCCAAGTAACCTACACAAACTGTTTGTAAATGTCATCCTAGATGATCCTATTTAACTCCTGCCTAATAGGTAAGAGGTAGCCAAGTGCCCCTGGGGAGTATTTGTATGGAGTGAGACGATATATCGAGATACTAGCTGCCTCAAAATGTCTAAGACCGCTGCAAACCAACATCAAGTAGGACTATGGGGGCTTGATGAGGCAATAGTCTCTGATGAACAATAGGCTAAGTAGGGGTACTTGTAGCTGACTCAAGGAGCTTCAAAGGTAGTGCAAAAGTGAAACCAAGAGGAAAATAGTCTCATGCCAAAAAGGTTGAGCTCTGAACTCTACTAAAATAATGTGTTGGGATATGTCTATTTGCACCTAATAATGCGTCAAGAAGAGCCTTCAACACTTGCGTAGATATTTCAACACTCCCTCCTAATGAAGGAGGTCCTTCTGACACTAACTATATCACCATTCCTGTTTCCTGAAGCAGCTCCCTCCTGCTTCGGAATACGTCTCAGAGATAAGTGTCTGAAGCCAAACTGAAACTCTGAACCTTGAGACTCCACCTGAGCCTCCTGAACCTGCTCATCATCACTGCACCGGTTGAGTCTCCTGCCAGTGCTTTGAAGAGATCCACTCTCTTCGTCATAAGAAATGAAGATAACTGACTGATCAACTGCAACTCATGCCCCATCCTCGGAATCTGACTCAAATAGCCTTGATCCTGGATGTACAACATGTCCTCTCAATACATACAACTTGTCCCTACGATCGCCGAGAAGGATAGTGGTACCAACTGGTTCTTCCACTGGATAAAGGAAGACATGACCAGACCTGACCATCATCCTCCAAGGATGAAACCGAGAGTTTACTAACTCCCATCATGGGAACAAATAGAACCCCATGCACCTCCAGAATCTCACCAATATCCAGTTGGAACCTCCCTGTGCCAACACCTCAAACTGCTACATGAGGACTATCAATATTTGTTTGCACAAAATGCCATGGGCCCAACTCTATAACGATATGGAAAGCACCATACAGACCTGTCATATGTCTAGTTGACCCACTGTCAACTATCCAGACATGACCAAAAACAAATGAACCCACACTGGAATCAATAGAAGCTAGAGAGAACTCCTACTCAAACTGTGTAGCATACTCCTCCATTGAGGCAGATGTTGTTGTATCTTTCTCCACCTTCCCCTTCTTCTCTGGACATTTTGAAGCATAGTGGCCAAACTGATTGCACTAGAAGCACCTGATCTTACTTAAATCTTTTTTCTTGTTGTTCTTCTTGCTCTTAACAGTAAGAGCCACATTCTCCTCAATCTCACCACCGTTCGACTGTTGTCTTTTGAGAGCCTCATCATGAGTCTCTTCTTGGATGAAACTGAGAGTTTACTAACTCCCATCCCAGGAACAAATAAAACCCCATGCACCTCTAGAATCTCACCAAGGTCCAGTTGGAACCTCACTGAACCAACATCTCGAACTGCTACCAAAGGACTATCAATATTTGTCTGCACAAAATGCCCTGGGCCCAACTCTGTAATGATCTGAAAAGCACCATACAGACCGGTCATATGTCTAGTTGATCCACTGTCAACTTTCCAGACATGATCAAAAACAGATGAACCCACGTTGGAATCAATGGAAGCTAGAGAGAACTCGTGCTCAAACTGTGTAGCATACTCCTCCATTGAGGCAAAGATGCTGATGTATCTTTCCCCACCTTCCCCTTCTTCTTTGGACATTTGAAGCATAGTGGCCGAACTTATTGCACTAGAAGCACCTGATCTTACTTAAATCTTTCTTCTTCTTGCTCTTAACAGTAAGAGCCACATTCTCCTCAATCTCACCACCCGTGGACTGTTGTCTTTTGAGAGCCTCATCACAAGTCTCTTCTTGGATGAAATCATCCCAAAGTCTCTCCCAGTTGAGTCTGTTCTCTCTAGAGACCACACCTTTTACAAAAGTGTTCCATGCACCCGAAAAACCATTCAAGGCAATTCTCACCATTCCCCCATCAGTTACAACTTCCCCAAATGCACCAAGTTCATCCCGAACTTGAGTGATCCTTGTGAGATATGAGGCCACTTTCTCATTCCCAACCATCCTAATGTCTCTCAACTTTTCTCTAAGTACCATCTTTCTATTCTCATTACTACTCTAATACAATTTTGTCAAGGATGCCCACATATCAAAGGCATTTGCTTTCCCTGCTATATGAGGAACAATGTGATCCTTGACAGCATCAAGAATCACTCTCTTGGCTTTCACATTTCTCTTCTGATAGGCTACATAACCTGTTGCATCAGCAGTCTTATCAGGTACAGTGACTGCCTTCTCAACTATATCCCATAGCTCAACTTCCTCTAACAATAAAACAATACATTCCTTCGATGGACTTAAGTTTGATTCTCCATCGAACCGGTCTTCGAACCTCAAGCTGGTAGCCATTAACTCCTAGACTGAAAACTTCAATACACTGTGAAACAATCTTGCTTACTGCCTTGTTCAGTACAGCTCTGATACCATGAAGAAAAAACAAAATCATGAAGTTTCTCTTTCAGGCATTTTGTCAAACACTTTAGCGGCTAGGTTTTAAATTAAAATTAACTTGCAAACTTTAAAATTTAAAACGCCATACCAAAATTCTTCTAACACATAATACTGAACATTCACATTGTACACAGTTAATTTTGGGTCAACCTTGACCGAGGCAAAACCCAACCTTGGGAAAACCCTAAGAGAAGATTTTTTTATTAAGAAGGAAAACATAGAAATTCCTCTACACAGAAATTTTCTCTTTTCCAAAAAACTGGCAAAATTGCACAACTTTATTTCAACAGATTGCTACCTCGATTGTTGAGCCACTAAACAGTTGTACGACCTGTCCACACGTGCCAGAGACTGTTGTACGGACTACTCATTGTTCTGCCTTGTTTCAGTGCCCACTCGTGCCAGAAAGATGTTGTTGTACGGTACTAACAGGCTGTAATTAATGCTTCAGCCTCTGCCTCAAAAACTGTGCCCACATGTGGCAGTTTCAAGCTGTTATATGGCCTCTGTCAGGCTGTTGTACGGTCTCTTCCATACTGCGTTGAAAAACGTGCAGAATAATATGGCTTCCTTGGGATTCGTGTTGTTGAAAACTTCTTGGAAAGTGTGCCAAGTTTGTCTTGGAGACCCTTTTTTCTCCTTCTTCAGTATTCTCTTTTCTCTTAATGTTTTCTCTTTGTCCCTTCATGTTCTTTTATACTTTACTTTTAATGACTAACCCTAACTACCAAATTATGAAAGGCTAGTATTACATCTTAAGATCTAGGGTTCTCATTAAATGCACATTTAAATAATAAAGTTAAATATTAAATACACAACTTAAGTCTCTTTTTTTAAAAATAAAGTTCAACTTCCTCAACCAGAGAAGAATCACCGAGCAGGAGACAGAATAGGGGAGGTAAGCAGACTATACAGCAAATTTATTTTACCTTATTTTCTGTTGTGGTAAACCTTTGGAATCCGAGCTTGATGACAAGGTAAAAGCCAAGAAAGAGTGGAAGAAAGCAGTGTGGAAGGGTAAAAGTAAAGTGCTTATCCAACGAAGCAGGGCATATCTAGGATAATGTCAGGAATAAAGTTTGACTAGTGGATTAGTATAGTGGATGTGAAGAGTAGTAAAAATCAGCCACAAGATGTGAAGTGAGCAGTAAAAAGGATCCTGTGTGTGCAAGCTACAAGGGCTTGGTTTTTCAACATTGATATACTGTTCTACCAAGGTGGACAAGTTGCATTTATTAAAGGGAAAATCAGATTCGGCATCAATGCTTGTTGGATTGAAATTTTTGGCCAACATTCACTCCAATAAAGCTAGTCGATGGATGACAAAGTAGTTGCCAACTTCAGATGTTCGGCAGCAACCATTATTTCTCAAGTTGTGGGCAGTGTTATGTCTCATGTTCTGGCAGCATCAAAATCTTGTTGGTGTACAATTGGAGACGTACATGATGCATGTGAACCATATTTGGTCATTTTGATCATATGCACTATTCAGAGACCAGTTGTGAAGATGTTCTATAACATATGCTTGTTCCAAATAAGCTTGTTATGTTTGGGACAAGTAGTTGTTTTTAATATGACGATCACGGGAGGGTATTAGAATATATCTTATAATGGTTATATCATGTACTACATAAACATAGATTAGGAATTTAAGCTATGAATAGGGATTGTGTATGTTAATAAAGTGATGACACAATAGAGTGACTCAAAAGTTAGTTAGTCATATGTCACTTTGTAATTGCATTAGTAATTTCATAACCTACGTCTCTCTCATGTCTGTCAAGCTGTATTCTAGTGGCAACTTGGAGAAGTTGATGGGTTTTTCTAGTGGGCATGCTCCTCCCTTGTATGGGGATTGTAAATTGTGGCTATTGTTGTAGCCTTCAAGCATTTTGGTTCAATCCCTCCTTGTTAAATAGGGCCAGTTGTATTGGTTTGCATACTCATTTGTATCCTTGTGAGCAGTGTTTTAGTTTTAAGTAATTTGGGTTGGCTTAATTCCAAGCTCCAACAACCTCACCCATAGCTACTACACTTGCATGGGGTGGGGCCAAGACTTTCCAAGTTTACTATCCAAACAAAAAAGGCAGCATCCCTTCTCTGACAAAAATCCTACATCTCTCTCATGAGTCATCTCATTTATTGACTTCCAAACATGCTTATATACATTGAATCTCTCTCCTCTCTCTACAATGTGTGCACAAGTACCACTCTCTAATCATGGTAAGATGGTGGATGCCTGGAGTTGTGTTGAAGCCCTGTGATCCGCTGGCTATAAGTGAATATAAGAAGAAGAAAAAATAATAGTTCTTGGTATAGAAGCGAGCTGTTTCTGCATTTTCATGGACAATTGCAGTCAAATTTCAAGTTTCAACATTGGGTTTCTAGACAGATTCCCAAAAAAACTGTGTAAGCATAAACTTTTAAGCCCACACCCCCAACGTTCAAACTTTCAGCCCTGTTTTCAATTTCCTAGAGTTAGTGTTCAGATTCAAATTCAGTTCAAAGTTGAGCTCTCCAGCCATGGTGATGAATGAAAATTTATAAGCTGCTTCTCCCAAGCAATGGCGATGACTGAAAATTTATAAGCTGCTTCTCTCAAGCCATGGTGATGATTGAAAAATACTAAGTGGCATCTTCAAAGTCATGGTAAGATGGTGGGTGCCCAATAAGCATGGAGTTATGTTCCAGCCCTGAAATCTGCTGGCTATCAGTAAATATAAAACAAAAAGAAATGATAGTTCTCAGTATAGAAGAGGGCTGTTTCTGTTTTTTCAATTTTTAATGGACAATTGCAGTCAAATTTAAAGTTTCAAACTTTCATCATTGGGTTTCTGTGCAGATTCCCCAAAAACTGTGAATTAGCATAAGCTTTTAAGCCCACACCCCTGACGCTCAAACTTGTTTCTTGCCAAAATGAAAATTTATAAACGGCATCTTCCAAGCCATAGTGCTGATTAAAAATATATAAGTGGTGTCTTCCAAATCATGGTATTCGTATGATGGTGGTTGCCTAATAAGAATAGGAATAAGTTTCATTCCTGAGCTATGCCAAATATAAGCAAATATATAAAGAAAATAAATGGCAAAATAAGATAACTCTTGCTGTATTTTCATGGAAAATTGCAATCAGATTCAGAATTGAAGTTTGAACTTTTCACATTGGGTTTCTTTGCAGAGTCCCAACAAAAACAGTGCCTATGATTGAAAATTTATATGCAGCATCTTCCAAGTCATGGTATGATGGCAGTTGCCCAATAAGCGTGGACTTGCATTTCAGCCCTGAGCTGTGACAGCTATAATTAAATAAAAAAGAAAGGAAATTGATAGAACATAGAAGAGAGCTCTTTCCTCATTTTCATTGACAATTGCAGTGAGATTTGAAGTTTCAACATTGGGTTTCTTTGCAGATTCCTCAAAAAAACTGTGTAAACATAAACATTTAAGCCCACACACCTGACATTCAAACTTGATTCTTGCCAAAATGAAAATTTATAAGCATTCCAAGCAATGGTGGCGACTGAAAATTTATAAGTGGTGTTACCTCAAAAACTAGCACTCTTCCACGATCAAAAATAAGTGGACCCAATTCAGGTATGTGGACCCAAGTAAGGTATGTTGATCCAGTTGAAATATGTGGACCCAACGCTATGATCGACAACTATTTAAGGATGTACACCCATTGTCACCTCAATGTAACCCCCTTCCTCTTTAGACCCTATTCCTTGGGCCACAAGAGGCTCCCCAAAACACAGTAAGGATAGACAATAGAAACCACTTCTATCTCTACAACACCTTCCGATTGTTAATAGACCAATGCCTAATGGAGTCAATGAAATAAGTCTACAATAAACCTTTAAGTTTGGAAAGCTAGGAGCACTTATGAATATGTAACTCACTACTACAATTTTCTACAGTAAAAACCAGCAATAGAAAATTGGAGATATCTCCTAAACCAACCGTCAGAATTGTGTGAAATGACCTCCTAGCAACCAACAAAGAGGGACACACCTATCCCCCCAGGGCGCACTTGTTTTGCTGGATGAAATATCTGATTTAGCACTGATTTACCCTACAAGTCTGCAACTTACCGCAGTCAAAGCATATCAGAAAATTCCTTGGCCTCAAATCCCTTGAGGGTCCTCCCGAATGACATTGGATTTTACCCAAATTTCTCCTTTTTTGGATTTTTTTGATATCTTGTCTAGATCTGAAATATACTATTGCAATTAACAATTCCAGACAATAACAATTAAGATCATCTACAGCACAAAAGATAAATATTTTTGGATTTTTACAGAAATATGAAATTTTTAGGGTTTTTCACAATATATGATTTTTTGTATTTTTTGCATAATATAATACAGAAATTTGATAAAAAGATTCCAAGTGAAGATGAGGGAAATAAAGAATTAAGTCTTTTCTCTTCAAAGCCTTGAGGAATCGTGGCTAGCGTTCCTCTCAAAAATTGACAATCCTACTTTGATGAATTAGGGCAAAACCAAGAAACCCTAGGTTGTGTTGGTCTTAACCTAATTAGGGCAAAAAGAGGTGCCAAAGGCCTAACAAAAAAGACTCTCCAAAGAGGGATGTCTCACTTACAAGATAAAGCGTTTCCGCATAAAATAAAATAAAACCCTAATTTACTCTTACCTTGGATGTCTCCAACGGTGCAAGAGAAAGAGAACAAAGACCTTACCACAAAAGAAGAAAATGGGAGAAAAGAGTAACCTCCTAAGAATCCCTTTTCTTAAACAAGCCTTGCAAGATTAAGTATGAACCAGAAGAGAGGTGCGCCCCAATATCCCAAGTAGACTAGAAGAAAAAGTGAAATGACTTTATTTGATCTCATGATCTTTACACTTAAATGAGGAGTTGCCTTATTTATATGTGAGTTAGGCCAACTTAACCTCCTTTACAAGCCGACCAACCTAAAATGTCTAAAATAACTTAAAATGATTTTTCAATGAATTTTTTAGGGTTTGTCACCCACAAGCCCAGGACTAAACCTCATACAACATAAAATAATGATAAAATATGATGAATTGCTGCAATTTTGATGAAGTGTTGAGCATGAGAGGAGGGTATCGTGCCCCATCTAACCACAACATTGTGCTTTTGCCCTCAACACCTTCCTTTAGGTGGTACAGCCTCTTCAATCTGACTTGCTTGAGCCAAGAGGAGGGTCAATACATAATAGAAGTCGGTCCAAGCATGCATAATGAGGTGTGCTAAAACGGTTATGACAACCCTTACGCACATAGTCACCTTCTACAAAGCATAAACATGAGTGTCGTTGGGAGCCCCTAAGCCATGTGTCATAATGGCATCATCCCAAGAAGCATCGGACACCAACCCATGGGCATGGGCCTAAAAGCCCTGCATAATGGGGGACCTCCACCACATCAAAGGGGCAGTCAGCTATGCCACTAAGCCAATACTTCTTGGAAAGAAAACCAAGAGGACCTGCCATGACCAGACCAGGGGTCTTGAGCCCCACTAGACCAGCACTTTTACATAATCAAATCCCAAACTTGGCTTTACAAGGAGAAAAGACCCCTCCTCTTTGGCATATCTGGTATGGCACACTGCAGAGCATCTTGAGGGTAACAAGTGGCATATTCCTAGTCATGGCATGATGGAAGTTGCCTAATAACTTAATAAGTATGGAATTATGTTCCAGCCCTGAGCTATACGTAAATATAAAATATTGAAAAGAAAAGAAATGGAATTAGAAGATAGCTCTTTTTGCATTTTCATGGACAACTGCAGTAAAATTTGTAGTTTCAACTTTCAACATTAGGTTTCTTTGCAGATTCCCAAAAAAACTGTGTCAACATAAACATTTAAGCCAACACACCTGACATTGAAACTTGTTTCTTGCCAAAATGAAATTTATAACAGCATCTTCCAAGCCATGGTGGTGACTGAAAATTTATAAGTGGCATCTTCCAAGTCATGGCATGATGGTGGTTGCCTAGTAAGTATGGAATTACGTTTCAGCCCTGAGCTGTGCCAGCTATAAGTAAATATAAAAAGAAAAGAAACAGCAATAGAGGAGAGCTCTTTCTGCATTTGCATGGACAATTGTAGTGAAATTTGAAGCTTGAACATTGGGTTTCTTTGCAGATTCCAAAAAAAACTGTGTAAGCATAAAGATTTAAACCACATGCCCAGCATTCAAACTTGTTTTTTGCCAAAATGAAAATTTATAAGAAGCACCTTCCAAGCCATTGCGGTGATTGAAATTTAGAAGTGGCCGATTCCGAGTCATTGTACGAAGGCGGTTGCCTCACAAGCATGGAATTAGGTTTCAGCCCTGAGCTGTGCCAGCTATAAGTAAATAAAAAAGAAAAGAAATGGATAGAAGAGAGCTCTTTCTTCATTTTCATTTTTTCATTGAAAATTGCAGTGAAATTTGAAGTTTCAACATTGGGTTTCTTTAAAGATTCCCCAAAATCAATGTAAACATAAAAAGGTAAGCCAACGTGCCTGCCATTCAAACTTGTTTATTGCCAAGATGAAAATTTATAAATAGCATCTTCCAAGCCGTGGTGGTGACAAATCTATAAGTGGCATCTTCCAAGTCATGGCATGATGACGGTAGCCTAATAACTAAGAAGAATAGAATTAAGTTTCAGCCCTGAGCTGCACCAAGCTACTAGTAAATATAAAAGAAAAGAAACGGCAATAGAAGAGAGCTCTTTCTGCATTTTCATAGACAATTGCAGTGAAATTTGAAGTTTCTCCATTGGGTTTCTTTGCAGATTCCCCAAATCATGGAATGATGGCGGTTTCCTAGTACACATGGAATTACGTTTCAACCTAAGCTGTGCAAGTATAATGTGCCAAGTATAATTAAAGATAAAAAGAAAAGAAACGGCGATAAAAGAGAGCTCTTTCTGCATTTTCATGTCATGGACAATTGCAGGCAAATTTGAAGTTTCAACATTGGTTTTCTTTGCACATTATTGTTTCTTGCTTCTTGCCAGACTGCACTTTCAATTTTCTTTGCACCAAGAGTAGCCAGGTGCTCACAACTCAGTACGGGGATGTAACCTGTAATGTTGTATGGGGGAGATATTGTCACATAACTTAACACGACACAAAAAATAATTAAGAAAATTCATGGCCATTCATAAAATAAAAAATTATGAAAAGTAATTAAAAGATACGTGCCAGCTCATAAAATAAAAAATTATGAAAAGTATTCAAAAAAAAATTGATGTCGGTTTTTAATATCAACTAGAAGAGATCAAATTTCTTGAGTTTAAATTTTAAAAAAAATTACGCATCAAGAAATTGGATCCATATAAGTGCTTGATAGATCTTGCTTTAAGATGGATCAAGAAATTGGATCTCTCTCGATGCTTGATAGATCCGGGTTTAAAATATATCTATGCTCCTGTAAAAAACAAATAATGTCACTTAAATTATATTGATTTAACCTTAAACCTATATCAAGAATAGGGAAGGATCAAATATCTTTTTAGGTGTTAATTTTTTCATAAGGTGTAAATAATTTAAGATAACACCTCAAGAAAACTTGAATCCCTCTGGATGCTTAATATTTGATAAATTGAATCCCTCTGGATGCTTGATATTTGATAGATCCTGTTTAAGATGGATCATTGCTCGTCTAGGGTTCAGTGGTTTCTAGGGGTTTCAGTGGTGTCTAGGATTTATGTGGGGCGTACCTCCCGGCGTCTTCGGGGCTGAATTCGACATCGTTGCAACCAAGGCTGCGGGCATAAGCCACCATGTCTCTGGCAATACTGATAACCTCGTCCCGGGACTTCTTCAACTTATACTTGAGGTGTATGTCACTGGTGGCAATGAAAGTATGAATTCTCGGTCGTAGGGCATGTCGAACGGCTTCCCAGGAGGCGTCGATGTCGGCTTTATTGCACCTCGCCAGTCCACAGATGACGGGCACGTAACCGTCGTCGTCGACGTGGTTGCCGACCTCCTTGGCAATGTTTCTCACGGCTTCTAGGTCATCGGGCGAGGCTATGGGGAACCCGGCTTCGATTATATCGACTCCCAGCTTCGCGAGCTGCCTGGCGACGTCGAGTTTTTCCTTGCTTGTCATGGTGGCTCCCGGTGACTGTTCGCCGTCGCGGAGAGTGGTGTCGAATATGCGGACATAGGAGGGGTCGTCGATCGTGTTGGGGATGTAGTCGGGCCGACGTCTGCGGTTCGATTCGCCGACGTTGCTGCATCTGACTGGGGCAGGGGACGCTGTTTGTTTGGACAAGAAGAAGAGCTGGGGGCGAGGAAGTTTTGCAGAAGGAAAAGAGGAGATGATGGAGGAACGACGAAGGGATTGAATGAGTGTCTGTGGGCACGAAACTGGGCATGAAGAACGCTGATTGGGAGAAATCCCAAGGCAGACTTGCGCCATCGTGCCGGATATCTAAGTGAATGAACGAGATGATACAGCCACAAGACAGGAATGAGAATAAAGGGTTTAAGGGTTTATTGAACAAATGAGAATGAAGGGTTTAAGGGTTTTTATTTGACAAATGAAATCATATATTTTGCTTCTTAGCCACAAGACAGAAATGAGAATGAAGGGTTTAAGGGTTTATTTAACAAACAAATGAGAACGAAGGTTTTAAGGGTTTTTATTTCACAATTGAGATCATATATTTTGTTTCGTACTTGTAATTCCAAACGTGTTGAATTTAATTATGTCGATAGGTGTCCTATTTCAACTTTGCAAGGGAGTCGGATGTGAACTGCGGTCTTTTAATCAGCATTATGGGATGAACGGACGTGATTTATTGTTCTGCGAATATCCTTCGTAGTCTACACATATAAGTGGAGCCGATTCGCTTCGTTAACATCCCTCCACTTGTTAATGTGTTAATGTGCGTTACAGCATGTGTTAATGAGTGTTACAGCGAGTAATCTTATTAATAAACCAAACATTTGCAGTTGTTGCTCCATTTAATCCACACAGTACATAACCTCCAGGCAATTTATAATCTCTGCATTACTTCCACATCGTGGCTAAGAGATGTTAATTGATTGCATGTTCTTTTGGCACCTCTCACCAATGATTTTTATTTCTATTTCGTTTTTTTATCGAAAATGAAAACCAGACGATTAATTTAACCTGTAACTTGTGTTAACATTTAGATTTGTTTTGCCGTTGCCAATTCCTATCGGAGTTCACCAACCGTTAGGTTAGAGGTTGTGCTAGTAGTATTCGAAGTTGAGGAAAACGAGACAGAGAGGAGACATTGGGAACAATTAGAAAGGTTTTTTTTTTAAGAGTGAGATAGGAGACATTGGAAACAAATAGAAAGGTGTTTTTTTAAGAGTGAGGTATTTATGATAGTACAGATTTTTTTAGTAAGGTGTATATGTTGTTGTGGATAACATCTCTTAAACAATGCGGGAATTTTTATTTTTTTTATAGAGAAGTAATTATGTCTTAGAGATAATTTCAAGATATATAGAGTTTAAGTATATCTCACTTAGTAAGGGGCAATTTTTTAGTAAAGCATGTAAAAGTTACGACTCCATTAGCTTGAAGATCATAGTATATTAGAACTTGTATGTTGTTGTGGGACATATTTTTTAATCAATATGGGATTAAGTTTTTGTATAGAAAGATATTTATGTCATAGAAGCAATTTCAAGATACATATTTTAGGCGTATCCCACTTAGTAAAGGGCAGTTTTTTAGTAAGTGTAGTGTCTCTAACCCTTAACTAAATTAAGGTTGGGCTAACTAACCATTCACAGCGGATACAAATAAATTAAGGTTGGGCTAACTAACCATTCACCCAAATAATATTAAAACTTTTAACTTTAGAGATTGAATTATAACTAAAGTTGCGATATTGAGGTATGCAATTAACATTTAAGATGAGAAAACCTAGGCGGCTTTGCAACTAGGGTTTGAGAGTCGTATCAAGCTGAACTCGGCGGGCATGGATCTTTCCATGGCCGCCATCCCCCTTCCCCTAAGTTGTTATCTGTCATGGTCGATTGGAGGCGAATATGGATGGTTTCTCTCTGCGAGTGGTGGTGGCGGAGCCTTTGCGCGGCGACCCATTGTGTAGCGGGCTCCTCCTGCTTACCAGTGGCAGCGGCGGCGAGTTATGTGTTGAGGGGTGTCGTATGGAAGGGTTTCCACGGCGTTGGGGCGACGATGGAAGCTAAACGGTGGTGGAGCTCCGCTTACAGACACGGGCTCTTGTTATCACTTGGCGGCGGCAGTAGCGGCAACTACATTGTCGAGGGGAGCCGACAATGGTTGGATGTCCTCGGCGCGGCGGTGAACATTTTTTTGGCGGCACTTATCTACCTGTCGGTTATCATGAGAGGCTTCCTGCTGCAACTGACGGTGGATTCATCCTTCAGAAGTCGGTGGCTCCGCAAACCTCTCGTGTTGAAGTTTTTCTCCATAACGGGGGACTCCAACATGCATTTTGGTTTTTGTTTTTATGTTCTACATCAGTCGACATCACATATGGCTTCTTTCTTTATTTTTTTTCTTCAGCTCCTAATGAGTTGGTTCTTCGATGTACATGAGCCAATCTTGCCTACCCCGAAATAGGGATTATTAGGGTTTATTAAATGTAGGTTTTTTTTGGTGGTGCTTTGGTACCTGCAATTTTTTCTATGAAGTTGAAAAGTTGTTACTGGAAAGGGCTCTTAGAAGCCTTTCTGCAATATGTAATTTGATTATTCCTAATGAAATTACACTTTTTTCCTTGGAAAAAAAAAACTAAAGTTGCGATACTTAATTAATTATTTAACTACGACACTTAATTAAATAATTAATTGCAACACTTAATTAATAACTTCTAAAATGTGAGCTAAGGATCGTAATCGCAACAAGCAGATGATTAAGGCATGATAAACATCATCTTAAGTGTGAATAATTAATTTGTGTACTTTTGATTTGTTTGATAACGTAGCTTATAAATAACCAAGTATTGGTGTCATCAATTATTTGCAAATTAATCTATTTTTGGGTGTTGTTAGTGAGGCTAAAAAGTCAGGAAATCCACATATCATGGAAAATCCGTAAACTGCAATCTACAGCCACATTGAAACCATAGCAAACAGAGAACATCAGCCGCAACTACAACCCTCAAAATCAACTCCCAATGATTGTCCCCTAGAGTCATCTCTCACTAATAAAAATAAGATCATATGGTTGCCACCCTCCATCCATCAATCACTTTTACATCCAGAATACATCACTCATTCTTAGATATGCAACAAATAACAAATTTGTAATCAAAACTTTTAAGATCAAAGGACAGGTGTGCTCGTATTGGCATCGGAAAACTATCAGACCAAAACATACATATCTTGGTCATCCGAAAAGCTTTTTCAATGAAACGAAAGGCATTTTTTACTGGAAACATTGTTATGGATGCAATGGAATAGGTCTCACAACATAGAAATGAGCAGATATGGGAAAACCATAGCATATGGCTGTGTCCCTCTTAATACCATAGAGCTAAAATTGCATTTTTTATTAAGAGGAAGAAGAATAGAAAGAAGGTAAGAAGCATAGAAACATATTATATGACATTCATCCTCCTTGCATATAGATCCTGGAATTCAATACATGAACATGCAAACAACCAATTCAGGCACCATTGCACATATACCAAATAAAATAATGTAATGAAAACGAAACATAAGAGAAATACTTATCTCAAAATAAGGTCAATTAGCTGCAGCGGGACAACTTTCCTCCCGACCATAGACACGGTCAATCCTTCATCACTTCAACAGGTCACCCCCAAGTTGAGACCATGGATCCACAAGTAGAGGTACACTTAGTCTATCAACTCTCAGAACTACCTCTTCTGAGAACCACAATGCTTCCCACAACTACTTTAATGTCCGTCTCCATTACCTGTGGGATGTGACTCCTCTCACCAACCCATTTTCTAGCTTCAAGTGCGAGAACCTAGACTAGTAGAGTGATATAATGGAAGCAAAGGGAAACAACTAGACTAGCTCTAAGTCTCAACACACTCTTAATACTATCAACATTCCCAACATGGTGAGATAGCACAATTCAAGTGATCCAAAGCTCAACATTAGCTTCAACAAGGAGAGAGCACATGTATAAATAACTTAAGGAGGGCAATTCGAGCCCAAGGTGGCCAATTAGAATTGGTTTGAGTGTGGTTGGGATTCATCATGGAGACTTAACTCAAATTAGTGGAGTGGTGGCCTAGTTAGGAGATCCCCTTTCCCAGATTAGTGCCACGAGGAGGAGTTACCAAAAACTGAGGAGTGGAGTCATGAAGAGCACAAGGAGGCGCACTAATGCATAAGGGGGGTTACAAAATATGAAGGAGGGTGAATTAGGTGAAAGAGGGGATCCAATAGGGTCATAAGTATCATAAAATCACAAAAATAGGGATGAATGGATGAGTGGGGCGTACTTGTGGAGGTGGAGGCACAAATCAAAGAGGTGGAAGTTAAATTCTAGCTTGCAACTCCTAGAATCTAGGGAGAGGGCTCATAAATGACAAAAACACATAAATAGGAGGGAATTTCTCCCAAGGAGGAAGCACTAGGCAAGAGGGGCCCACTAAAGTATGCATAAGGTGCAATAATAACTCTATAGTCCATAAAAATAAAAATAAAAAGAAATGGGGTTCGTTGTACAATGTTTGGGTGACCAACACTACTAAAGTCACCAAGGCACAAAATGAACTAGGATTGACAACTACCATTCAACAACAAGTTCTAAGGTGATATGGATGTCCCCCATACCCCCTCACAATGTGAGATCCATTGTCTCCCATACTCTTCTAATTGCCTTTGTTGAGCCAATTGTTTATTTAAGTAATAGCGACAACATTCAATGATAACGACAATGACAATAACAACATTAACATTAATGATCACATCATCAAACAAATGAGCATAAGTCCATAGTCACATTAACAAATAGAACATAAGTCCATAGTAAAATAAAAGACCATAAGTATGGGGCTTAACAACCGGGGTATTACAGTAAGGCATGTAAAAAAGGGTATTGTGGAGTATTGCTACTGAGAAATGTTTTTTGTAATTTTTATAAAGAGAGGGGGAAGGTTGAGCAACAAGCATTTTCACATTGCAACCAAGCAATCATATGTATTACTAGAATTCAAAAAATAAACATTAGGCATAGAGAGTAGATTGGACAAGGGGAATACCGACTATGAGATTGGGATTTTCTAAAGATTGAGGGTTTTACCAGGCATTTCTTTTTTAGCCAACAGTGAAAGATTTTCTAACGACCTAGCTACTCGACGACAAACACCTATGATCCTTTAGTGGACCACAACGAAGATCTTGTTTTAGAAATGGAGATATTTGGTGATGTTGAAAGTTTTTTATGTCAAGGGTCTTTTGGATCTCAACTCAAAATTGTAACCTCAACAGAAGAAAAGGAATGTGGCCCATCACTTTTGGCGTCCCCTTAAGCTAACTGGTAGTCTCGTCTTAAGGTTTAATTCTTGGGGGGCGGAAGGGTTTGTAGATGAAGCGGATGAAGCTCAATCTCAAGGTCAAGTCGAGGTCCACAATCACAACCAAACTAGCTCTAATGGATGTGGGTTCGTCTACCTCTCAGATGGCTAGGATTCAGGCCAGGGATTTTCTTATGCTCAAAACCCTAATGAGTGGGCTCTAGGGTTTGTAGGTTCTCATCAATGTGAGTTAGAACTCTGAGGTGTGGTGGGTAGCAAGAATGCTCCTTCTAGGAGTTTAAAGAGGAAAATTTTTATCAAGTTGAATGGCCATGGGGTATCCTTGGTTGTAGTGAAGGATGTTCATGTAGCCTAAGTAAGTCTGATGTTGGGAAAAACCCTTGTTGGAAAAATTTTGGGGCACAAGATGAGTTTGGAAGGGTTGAATGACTGGAAGCAAAGGTCATGGGTTTCAATCTTGTCATGTGGCCCTATTATCCATTGCTCGACAAAGGCTGGATTGGTTTTATTCTCATAGAAGAAAAGGATGTAGAAAGAATTTTAAGGAGACTTTGGTTTATTGATCATTCCTACCTTTCTATGAAACCCTGGGACCCAGGGGTTGATGCTCGAGAGGAATTTGCAAAAGCCACCATTGTTTGGGTTAAGCTCCCCCACCTCCCAATGGATCTTTAGATAGACAGTTCTTTAAAGGAAATTAGAGATAAGCTTGGTAAGTTCATAATTGTTGATGATACTTATAAGTTTGTTCCAACTCAATCAATGGCAAGAATAATAGTAGAAATTGATGTGAGTTGAGGATTATTTGAATCCATGGAGATCGAAGTAGGTCTGGTCAAGCAAACAAAAATCATTGATCATGAAAGTTTCCCTTTTAGATGTACCATATGTCATATGTATGGGCATTTGATGAGGGAATGTGAAAATTCATTCTTAAAGAAAGTTTTGAGAGCCAAAGTGTAAAAGAGTCATGCTTCTTCATTCGACATGAACCCAAATGATGCTTTCCCTTCCAATAGTAAAGTCGATTTATGATAGATCCACATGTGAGGGTGAGTCAATATGACTTATTATGGTGAGAGAAGAGTCCTCCAATAAGGGTTTGGTTGTTGGATCCTTGTGTGTGCCCTTGGAAGGAATGCAACCTCTCTTGACTGGGGATGGTGGTTTTTTAGACCTATCTTATTCACAACATCATAGAATTGAAGAACTAGGGTTAAAAAGTGGTAATCATTATGAGATTTCAAAAGATATTTCAAAATAAAACTGTGCTTCCTTCCTTCGATAATGTTATGTAGGTTGTTACTAATCCTCTAGATAGCTTCCCATTAGGAGAGCTCTTGGGGCCCAATAAAATCTCTTGCCAAGTGGACTTGTCCTCAATTATTTATCTTCCTCCCTCTTGTATCCCACTTGAGGGGGAGACTTGATATGTAAATCTAGTAAAAGATTATGATAGTGATCTACAAGATTTGACTGGTCGGATTCCTTCCTTAATTGAGAATGTGAGTGATCCTTCACTAGATTGGAAGGATCATTACCATCTCCAATCCTAGACAGTGTCCATATCGCAAGGTAGTTTTCAATATGGGGACTTAGGGTATGATGTCATCAAAGATGGAAGAAAGCCAAAGGTAGGTCGCATATCAGCTTTAAAATTAGCACAAGACAAGGTTGTGAGGGAAGTTAATCAATGGAGACAAAGCATTATGAAAAGGGCCCTCAGAGCACAAAACCCCCTCGTGGAGGGTCTCCCATGAAAATACTTTATATAAATGCTTGTGCATTGGGGGGGCGATCCAAACAATCTCCCATCAAAGAACTTGTTTAATCTTTGAAGCCAAATGTAATGCTTCTCTAAGAATCTGTGACTGTTGGAGAGACAACGATCAATATTCTCAAAAATATTTTTGTCTCATGTGTCTTTGTTTATCTTGATGCTTTTGGGTTGTATCGAGGTCTGGTCATTGGGTGGAACTCCTCTAGTGAGCTAATAAATTCTTATGTTATTATTTCAAGTCACTATACAATGATGCAATGCAGAGAGTTGGGCAAGTGTCTCCAAATCCTGAACGTATATGGGTCATATGCTAGTTGAGAATCTTTTTGGGACTCCTTATTGAAATGCAAATGGATCATTCCTAAAATCTCGATCCTCGGTGGAAATTTGAACCTAAATTAAAAAGGCCTAAAATTCAGGGTATGGCTGCGTGAGCAAACTGGCTTGCAGGTTTCTTTCTCAACAAATTTGAGGAGATGGACCTTATCGACATTGAACCTCTTGATCTGAAGCCCACCTGGGTGAATAACTGTAGAGTTGCAAAATGTATATAAAAGTGACTGGATAGATTTCTTACCCACACTGGATTTATGGATTCTTTAGGCAATATTTAGTCTTGGGCTGAAAAATCTTGTTTTTCAGATCGTTTTCCTATGATTTTGGAACTGAGACACAGTGAATGAAAACCACATGCTCCTTTAAATTATAAGCATATGTGGGATAAGGAGGAGGATTTTAAAATTTTGGTTTGGGATAGCTGGAAGGGGTTGATATGACAAAGGAGGACCTTATATGCTTTCAGTTTCTTCATGCTTTATATGATGTGAAGGAGAAGGTTATTGTTTGGGCTCATCAAATTTAATATGGAGGGATCGTGAGTTGAATGAAATTGGAGGAAAGTTGGCAAAACTATACAAAGGATATCAGGAGGCCTCAGTTTCGATGGAATCTATCTCTGTTATAAAAGAGCTTGAACTCAAATGAAGTAGCTTTATTTTGGATTGTGAGAACAATTGGCATTTGAAAGGTCGAGCTACATGGTTCATGTCAAGTGACCATAGTACGAGTTTCTTCCATCATTATGCCAACTTTATGAAAAATTGCAACTCTATCTCGGACCTTCATAATGAGGAAGGAAATAGAGTGTGTGGTTTCCAAGGGATTTCCAGGTTAGCAGTCTCCCATTTTTCTGATCTCCTTAAAGTGCCTCCCCACGAGAAGATGGATGACATTCTCAAGGATATATCTTCATATCCTAGGACAGTTGATGAGGCTGCAAATGAGGAGTTATTTCAAGAGATATCAAGTGATGTTGAAATCAATTGTGTCTTCCTTTTAAAAGGAGCGAAGCCCAAGGCCAGATGGTTAGGCAATCAAATTCTACGTGGATTTTTATGATATCTTTGAAGCTTATCTCCTTTAGTTGGTCGAAGAGGTTCGATGGAAGGGCATGATTTCAAAAATATTAAATGCTACTTTTTTCGCCCTTCTCAAAAAAATGGATAAGCCAGACTCCTTTGGCAATTTCATGCCCATAGCATTATGCAATTGTGTATATAAGATTTTCTCAAAAATCCCATCGATGAGACTGAAACCAATTCTCTCAAGATACATTGCTCTAAAACAATTCAGCTTCTTGGAAGGTTGTCTTGTCCATGAAGCGGTGGGTTCAGCTCAAGAGACATTACATTCAATGAAGACTCATGTTATTCCACCTTTTATGCTCAAATTGGATCTTTCTAAAGCATATGATTGTGTGTCTTGGACTTTTTTTCAGGTTGTTTTCTGCTACATTTGGGTTTCTCCCTAGACTTGGTACGTTGGATTTTATGATATGTTCCTTTTGCAAATTTTTCTATTTTAATTAATGGTTCAGCATAATAATTCTTCCAATATTCCTGAGGGTTGAGAGAAGGAAATCCTCTGTCTCCCTACTTCTTCTTATTGATAACAGAAGCCCTTAGTCACTAAATTCACCAGGCTAGGACTTAAGGACTACTGATAGGGGTAAAGATTGAAGGCAGAGTTTCTATCTTGCACCTCCTATTTGTCGATGATATAATTCTCTTTGGTTTGGGATCGATAGTTGAAGGGAAAGATTTCTTAAAGACCCTGAATATTTTTACTTAAACAACTAGAATGGTCATCAACCTGGAAAAATCATCTTTATACTCCTTTGGATTTGTTGATGGTCTTGATGGTAGGTTAGAAAGGCTATTAAACATTCCTTTACAGGACTGGAGGTTGGGTATTAAATACTTAGGATTTTTCATTAAGCTTAATAATTATAGGAAGGGGGATTGGATCTAGCTAATTCAAAAATTGAAGCCCGTGTTAATCATCGATGTCATCAATGGATCTCGAGGGGTGGTTGCTTAGTGTTGATCAAATATGTTATTGAAGCTATTGCAATATATTGGCATTCTCGAATCTCAAATATTTAAATGCTTGCTTGATTTTTGAAAAACCGCTCCAAGAAACCTTGAGTTCTTCATGCAGTGAACACGCTGAAACCCTTATCGACCCTCATGTTGAGTGTTGAGTATTGTACAGGGGAACCATGCTGATCCGATCTATAATGGATGTTGGAGGGGGCCTCGAGGCCTTCCCTCCCCTGCCCAAGATCATTGTGTTTAAGAAGCTGGTGGCTGCATGTGGGAAACAACCTTTGAGTGAGCAACAATAGAAATTCATAAAACGCATGGCCAGCATCCCCACTATTGACCAATCGTCTGAAGACCCATGTAGATCAGTGTTGAACCTTGCAGAAAGAGGGCTCATAGGGCAGTTCACCGGTCTCTGGCCTTCGCCTAAAGCAGTTGAAAATTGGGTGCAACGAAACTGGCGATCATTGGCCCAAGATGGCATCAACAGTCATCTAGTGGGTAAGGGCTTCTTTGTTTTTGTCTTTGCCAATGTAGAGGACAGAAATCAAATTTTTAGGAATGGACCTTATTTTATGGGCCCTCAGGGACTATATTTGAATAAATGGACACCGAACTTTGATCCAACGCAAGATGTGCCCTCGGCTGTCCCAGTCTGGGTCCGCTTGCCTCACCTACCCCTGCACTGCTAGAATCCCAAATCTTTGGAAGCCATAGGCCATAAACTGGGGAAATACATTGATCGGGTAGAGAGGAAGGACAAGTATACCTGCACCAGAATTTGTGTGGAGGTGGATTTGGAAGTAGGGTTGCCTGAAGCAATAAAACTCACAGTGGCGGATTGGTCTTACATACAAGAGCTAGATTATGAGTGACTTCCATTTAAATGTCGATATTTCCATGGGTATGGACATTTTTCCAGGCACTGCAAAAAGAAGGGAGAGGAGGAGGTCGAGAATGCTAAGGGCAATCAATGGATCCCAGCTCAGAAACCAATTGCAGCAAAACAAGCTAACATATCAAAAGGCAAAGGAAAGTCTTTGGGGAATGAAGCCCCATCCTATGGTCAGCTACAAGGTGAAGGGAGCTCAAGACCACCAAGGATGGAGACATCTAATAATCCGTTTGAAAAACTCAGAATTCCAGAGGAACCTTCAGCATCAACTATAGAAGAGGTTAAACAACAACCCAATTCAATGGCCGAAGATAAATCCCATGAAGAAATTGCATCTCTACAGGATGGATCCCCTATTGGAGCTTCGATCCCTCTCTCCTGTGTTGAAATGACAAGAAAGAAGTCTCCAGAGATTTCAGGCTCTTCGGAAGATGAGACCTTTGAGAACCCATCGAAAAGAGTTGGGAGAAAATCTCATAGGGAGACGAGGGAAGAAGATGTGGAGAGGCAAAAAATGAAAGGTAGTCAACCAACGATCGAGATGTCCATCGACAGAAATACCAGAAACAAACCTCCCAAGGGAGGAGATGCCCCCTCACCAGCCAGCAAATAATGCGTCTAGTCTTTTGGAATTGCCAAGGATTAGGGAATCCCTTAAAAGTTGAAGCTGTTAAAAACCTAGTGAAATATGAGTTTCCTGAGATCCTCATGCTCCAAGAGACTAAAATTGAAGGGGAAGCCCTCCTTCTGCTCAATAAATTGAATTGGAAAAAAAACGTTGGGAAGGCAGTCAGTATTAGGGGCTCCTCCGGAGGGCTGGCTACTCTCTAGGAGGAGGATAAATTCCATCTCGAAAGTTCTTATGAGACACAACACTGGATTTACACCGACCTCAGGCACATTGTGAATAAGATGTCCTTCACTCTTGTCAATTTATATGTCCCTGTCCATTATGCTGAAAAGAGAGAGTGTTGGCAAACTCTGTCAGTCTTTCTTGAGTCAAGATCCCCTAAGAATATAATTCTTGTTGGCGATTTCAATCTTGTGTTTGAACCAAAGGAGAAGCATGGTGGAAACACCAATAGAGATTAGTTCCTTCCTTTGGTCGAAGATCTCCTTCAACAATGGGATTTAATTGTTTTCAAGCCAAAAAAGGGTTATATACCTGGACCAACAATTGTGTTGGGGATCAACACATATCTGCCCGACTGGACAGATTTTTAATTCAAAGCTCCTTTCTGCTTGAAAATGAGATCATCTCCTCCAAAATTTTGCAAAAACTGACATTGAATCACAAGCCTATTTTACTGCAGTTTGAGGAAGCAAAAAAATTGGGACCCATCCCCTTCCGGTTTAATCCTCTATGGGCTGAAAGAGAAGGATTTGAGGAAACTGTTAACAATGCCTGGAGAGCTCCTGTTAATGGGTCGCCTAGCTATGTATGGGAGCAGAAAGTTAAGGCTACTAAGGTGGCTTTGAAAATCTAGATAAAAAATCCCTCTGTCTCACCCACGAGCTATAGAAAGTAGTCAACCAATTAGCTGATTGACTTGCAATTAGAAATGGAATCCAAAGATATCACTTACTCTACAATTCAGAAGGAACAAGCTGCCCAACGCATTACTTTTCGATCTTACAGGCATGAGGAAGAATATTGGAGGCTCAAATCAAGAAGTCCTTGGTTGAAATCGGGAGACAGAAATACTCCATTCTTTCATAAACAATTCAAAGCTCGCCTCTCTTGTAATCACTTGGATGAAATCATATTGCCCACTTCAAAGAGGCAACAACTTCTCATTTCTAGGAGCTTTTTTTTGAAGAAGGAATGGAAACTGAGAAGGAATTTTTTGAATTCCTCACTCACATTCTGAGATTGGTAGGAGAGAAAGATAATGCAAGTATTTTGAAGCCCTTCACTGAAACTGAAATTAGCAATGTTATTTGGGCGATGGAGTTGGACAAAGCCCAGGGGCCTGATGGCTTTTCCATACACTTTTACAGAATTTGCTGGGATATAATCAAGGTGGATTTAGTCCGTATGATTAGGGGCTTCCTCCAAAAAGCCAAGGTTGGAAGCAGCATTAATTCAACATTTTTGGCTGCAATCCCCAAGGAATAAAACCATGGGACCTTCGATAGGTTTAGGCCTATCTCATTGTGCAATGCATCATATAAAATTATGTCTAAGCTCATGGCCAATAGAATCAAGCCACTGCTGGGTAATCTCATCTCTTCCAGTCAAGGTGGGTTTGTGAAAGGAAGGAATATCATGGAAAATGTGACCCTTGTGCAGGAAACCATTCATTCTAGCCATCAACGCAATGAACAAGGGATGATTATAAAGCTTGATATGGCTAATGCCTTCGACCGGTTAAGACATTCCTTTTTGTTTCAAGTTCTTCTATCATTTGGATTTAGCACTGATTTTGTAAGGTTGATCAAAGCTTGTATAGGTAGGCCATGGATTTCTCCTTTAGTGAATGGCAAGCCTGCCAATTACTTCCAAAGTACTCGGGGTATAAGGCAGGGCTGCCCTTTGTCCCCATTCTTATATATTTTGATGGTAGAGTCCCTCGGTAGAAAGTTGAATGTAGAGAAGGCTGCAGGAACAGTTCCAAGCATTCGAGTGATGAAAGATCTTGTTCCCATTAATCATGCCTTATTCACAGATGATTCTCTCCTTCTAGGAGGAGCCTTTGTTAAAATTGCAAGGGTTTTCAATGATGTAATACAAATTTTCTGCAGAGTCTCTGGAGCTCTTGTCAATAAGAGAAAATGTGTTGTGTATGGCTGGAACGTGAATCAAGCTACCGTTCAGCACATTGTCCATTACTTAGGCTATACAGGCTTTGCAGCCTGGGAAACTTTTACATGTCTTGGCCTACCTTTAACCCTGGGCATCACTAAGGCTACTCATTGGCTCGAGGTAATAAGTAAAATTAAATCTAAAATGGCAGCTTGGGGAGGACAGTGGCTTACCACCGCTGGAAAATTAATTCTCATCAAATCAGTAATCTCCTCTCTGCCTCTCTATCAGGCATCTTTTCTATTGGCCCCTAAGATGATTACTGAGCAGGTATCAAAGCTTATACGAACCTTCTTGTGGCAAGGAGGTAAGGGGAATCATAAAAAAATTCCATTTGGTGAGTTAGGACATTGTGAAAAAACCATTTGCTGAAGGAGGTCTGCAGATCAGAGATCCTAGGCTAGCGAATTTGGCACTCAGTGGTAAGATGCTGTGGAAGATTTTCTCCAATCCCAGTCACCTTGTTAGCCAAGTTTTAACTAAAAAATATCTGAATGGAGTATCAGAGTCCAGTATGGATGAAGCAATCGCCATCAAAGGCACCACGCTGTGGTAATTGTGCAGCAGTGGATGGGAGTTTTTCAAACAACAACTCTATCGCATACCTGGCAATGGGAGACAGATTTTATTGTGGGAGGATAAAATAATGGGACACCCACCTCTCAGGCAGAATGATGAATTCCACGAATTACGTAGCTGGCTCACCCAGCGTGGCATCACTAAACTCGCTGATATCTCTAATTGGGACCATGAAGGAAATTGGCATGAATGGAATCTACCTAGGCTGCCTGACAGGATGCACAATCAAGTGAGCTCGCTGCTCGCAGCCCTTATTGGATTAGCACCGGTTCATACACGTTTAAGGGATAAATGGGGTTGGGGATCGACGGGAGAATACACAGCAGCTTTGGGATTCGTTTCCCTTCAGTCGCAGCAACCTCAGACTCAGTCAAACGTTATGTGGAAGCAAGTTTGGGACTCATTCGACATTCCAAAAATTAACTTTTTCAGCTGGGTCTTCATGCACATAAGACTCTTGATAGGCGAGAACTTAGCAAAACATGGAATAATCAAGCCGCACAGATGCCCTCTTTGTCAATCAGCCCGGGAAACAATCGATCATGTGTTCATCGATTGCCCATTCATGCAGGAGGTGTGGCAGTTGGCTTTGCAAGGTCTCAACGTTCAAATTCCATCTCAAAGCAATATTGTCTTCTTATTTTCCACTTGGACAGACCGTTATCCTATGGAGATTAAGAGCAAATCATTTTGGTCCAAGATCTGGTACGCAATCCCAAAATACCTATGCTGGGAAGTGTGGTTAGCTAGGAATGAGGGCATCTTCCAAAACAAATTGTGTACCCCCGCAGTTGTGGTTGCTAAAGCCAAGGCATTGCTTTTGGAAACGGTGGAAAATCATCCCTTTAATCAAAATAACTTACTTCTTCCTGTAGAGAACAACTGCATTGGCGACCCAAAGCTGCGTACTAGGAATAAGATTTATGCTTGACCTATCAGCAACCCTGAGTGGTGGCTTCGGCACAACGAATCTAAATTTCATCAGTGGTGGAAGAATCAAGGTAAAGTCATAATTTTTTTCGATGGAGCAGCTAAAGGAAACCCAGGGATAGCTGGAGCTAGAGGGGTATTCTATGCTCATGACGATCAAATTAAGGGCAGTTTCAGCTGGGGTTTAGGGCAGAGTACAAATAACCAAGATGAATTATTAGGACTGCTCAAATCTTGTCAGATAGCTCATGGAAACGGAGATCAAGATATTCAAATTTTTGGAGACTCAGAAATCCTAATAAAACTCTTAAACACTGAAGATCATTTCAATAATGCGGCGTTAAATAAGACCTTGCAACGAGTTCGGAAACTACTGCAAAATTTCAACTCTACCTCTTATTTCCACATCCTTTGGAGTCTAAATCAGGAAGCTGATACTAGGGCCAATGTGGGTTGCCTTTTAGCCCCAATAGAATTGATACAGAATGATGATATTCCTATATGGTCTCCCACCTCGTAAGATGGTAGCTCCTTGTATATCGTAATTGTAGGATTAAGGGCACCTCTGAATTTTGAGCATTTTGGCTTTGCATGATGGGTTGATTAGGCGTAATCCCATTCGAGTTTTCTCAAATAAAAATTAACCGTTTTTGTTAAAAAAAATAAAAATATATTGGCATTCTCTGGATTCAATCCCGAAAGGAGTCTTATATAAGATCAAACAAATATGTGTTGATTTCCTTTGGAAGGGATGCTCAGAGTACAATGAATGCATTGGGCAAGGTGGGGTATGATCGCTAGACCCATAAAGTATGGTGGTTGGGCCTTAAAATTTCTTGTATCTTTTGGAAAATATCTGGTAGCTAAATCTTTATGGCATCTTGTTGCGAAGGACAGTTTATGGGTATGAATCATCACAACAAATACATAGCACTTGGAAGCATTTTGGATTGGATCCAAACTCAAAATAAGAATACATCGTGTTACTCAAATCACTAGATATCATTACTTACCTCCTTCTTGATCCTTATAAATCATTGTCATGGGATTTTGGTTGCAGTTCTCAGGTGCATGTTGGTGTTGATGCCATATTTGGTTGTGGTTTGGATATTTCCCCCCCTCATGAACTATTAGAGATATTGCAAGCTCATGGTATGTGTACTTTAAACAAGATTGGTAAGGTTGAAACATCATTTTTTTGGCACCAATGTTGGTTGAATGCTCATGATATTGGTTTAAATAAAGGGCATTTGGTCCTTTGGCACATGTATCTTGAAGAATTGTGCAAAGGTCATGTAGGAATCATAGATTATCCCGATGAACTGGCTTGGTCGGGGAAAGGTGATGGGGTTATCTACCAGGTGTCAAAAGGATATGAAGCTTTGTAGGATGTGAACCATATTGATGGGGGGAAATCTGGAAAGTGTGAGCTCCTCCAAAGAGCATTTGTTTGATATGGCTCCTCCTTTATAATCATCTCGCAACCCGAGAGTGGCTACAAAAACACCATATGGAGGGACCAAGTCGTTGTGTACTTTGTATTGATAGTGTAGAATCATGTGACCATATTTTCCATGAATGTAGTTTTACTAATCGAGTGTGGAAAGATGTTGAAGTTGTGTTCAAATTAATTAATATGTGGTCAAAGGATTCTATCTTGGAAATTGTGAAAGAGTGGCTTAAAAGAAAGAATTAAAACATATAAAGGCGGTTTCTTTTTGGTGCTCTGGAGGGTGTGGACAACATGCCATGAAGGTTTATTCGAAGGCATGATCATTGATAGTCTCCACGTTGCTTCACAGGATTTGTCACTTCTTCCTTTTTATCAAACTGTTTCAAATTTTCCCATTCAAAAGATTGTTTCCCCTCCAGTGTTTGATGAATCTTATCCATGGGGACACTTTGATAGTTTGATTCAAAATCAAGGTCAATGTTTTGGAGTAGGTTATATTCTTCATCTATCAAATTCTCATTTTACTGCAGGAAAATGTTTCCTTGGTGTTGACTTAAATAACTTTACTGAATTCTCTATTCTCCTTCTTCTTTTGAGATCAACTCAAGAAAATAAATTTCTACTCTTCAAGTGTTCGGGGATTCTGACTTGGTCATTAAATGTATGAATGTTGTTATTCATGCTCAAAATACTTTCCTTATCAATCTGTGTCGTCATGTCAAAGTTGTAGTTGTATCCTTCGACCAAATCTCCTTTAAGCACATATTTTGTCAGTTCAATAATGAAGCAAATAATCTCTCAAAAATCAGTCTTCGGGGGCTTCTTTTACAGGCGTTGGAGGATGAGTTCTCCTCTGGTGTTGTGGTTATTTCTCGTATTTTCCCTTAATTATTTTGAAACAATATTTTGGGTGAATCATGTATCTAGAAGTTTTTTAAACGAGCTATTTTGATGTATAGGTGAAGACAATTTTTAGCTCCGTTTTCATCCACTAACTATATGAGATTGAAGACAATTATGTTTCTTGTAGCAAATTGAACGTTCTTAGAGCTATGTAAAGGGAGGCATTATTGATATTCTGAGGTATTTTAGCAGTCATAGTCAAAGAGGACTAGTCTTTTGGATACTATGAGAGTTGTATTTATCTTTCTATCTTTGAAATATAAATATGTTTTTTTTCGAGGAAAAACAAGAGTAGATTGGACAAACTCTACCTTTTGTAGTTTTTCTTGTAGTTGTGAGATCATTTTATTTTGATTTGTTCTTTTTTCAAAAAATTTAACGTTTTAGAGCAAATGTGAAAACTCTTGGGAGTAGATCTTTGTATAATTTTTTAGGTACAATTACTAAATATACATATTTGGTATAAATAAATAGATTTACTTTTCGTAGAAAATTGCAAATTCTAAATGTTGAGATTGTATAGTTAGAGTGTTATAAAAATTAAGACTGTTAAATCTATGTAAAATTTTAAAGTAATTTTAAATAAAAAATAAATTGTCAAATTTCATGAAGATCAAATTGAAAAAAGCTAAGTTAAATGGTTAAACTAGAAAAATAGCCAAGTTAAATAATTGTGCCATTATCTTACTCCATGCAAATGAGTATAATTTCAAAAAAAATCAAATCCAACAAAACAAAAGCCATTGAAATAGTTCATCCACTATTATATTCCATGCTAAATCCTTCATTCATTATTATATTCCATACCAAATGAATACATTAAAAATTTACAAAATATTTCAAATATTAAACATAGTGTAGGCATACAACACATATGTTTCCTCTTGGGCAAGAGGATAAACTGCAATTGGGACTAAGATTATATGAGCAAGAGGTTAAACTGCAGCATAGTATATGGTCTCATGTTTGTGATTAAGAATATATGCTACTTGAAATCACATGAGCCTGCTATTGTAGCCTTTGCAATGATAATGTGGGATATTGGCTTTCTTGTAGATAATATCTATGTCGAAACTACCTTTTGGTACTGAAGCATGACCTTGAATTGTTTTTTATTGGCTAAGATCTCATATTCCTCAAACATAAAGAAACATGTTAACAACCATGACTCAGAGGCATCTGGCGAGTGTGGAAGTCTCCCCCCTTACAAACCACTGACATGTTATTTTATGTGACTAGGTTTTGTTGCATGTAATGATGCAATTGCATGTCAAGGTCACAAGATTGTATCAATAGAGATTGTGCTAGTAACCTAAAGTATTATAAGGTTTTTCCTACTTCAATTTAAAATAATAATAATAATAATAATAAATATAAATCAATGATGATTTTTTTGACTACTAGAAGCTCCTTCTTAAATGTCTCTTTACTGAACATAAAGCTTCCTTGTGAACTGCTCCAAAATATTTAATCAATGCCCCTCAATAGTGAATGAATAGTGGAAAATAAAAAAGAAGAGTTTGCTTATGTAAGAGCGATTAGGGTTGATAACATGATATATCTGGAGGGAATGGCCAGAGTGACTGGGGTTCAAATTTGATTTGTCAATGGAGGTTGTAGGTTAACCAACCCTTTGATATGAGCATTTATCCTATCTTACCTAGGCATACATCGTTGTTTGCAATTAGAAGAAGGTGTTGGTATTGAAGTGTGGTAGAGAAGTGGTGTCACGGGGGTTCCTTCTTTCCCATTTCCTAGAGACACTTGTGCATGGGGGGTAATCATGATGAATGTTCTAACAGTCCCAGATGAAAATGCCTCTTGTCAAATCAATTTACATGACCCAAGTACAACTAAAAAAGTTTGTAGGTGGAAAGTTATTCTCATATATGAACCTAGGCAATGATAAGGGGTTCGATTTTTCTTATGGATCCTATCCTACTTTGGAGATAGATGCTATTTCAGGTTAGAAGGTCCTTTAGGTCAAGGTGGATTTGGTGGACTCTCCACTACAATCCATGATTGATGTTGAAGTTGTTTATATAACGTTAAAAGTGGTGGACTCGAGCATATTAGATTCATCTAAGAAATGTGGTAAGCTTTAGGTTTTATCAAACTAGTATGTCCCTAAAATTATTCCTAGGGTGAGAAAGGAGATTGAGGGCTCACAAGTTGTTGAGGAAGGGGCGGTAAAGAGAATGAGAAGGAAGCCAAAGTGTGTAAAACGGAGAGTAGAAGGGATGAAATTGATATTGGGTCAAGATGTGGTGATGGAGCAACTGAAACTCTATGAGGGAACACCATTGGTAGGAAAATCTCATGGCAAAGTCATCTCTAAAAAAATCAATGAGCATGTGGGAGAAAAACGTTTGAAAACAATAGTGCTCTTATTTTCCATTTACTGATTAGGGGTTGGATAAATTTTGTCTTTCAATTGGAAACAGACAAAGAAAACATCTTGGAGGGGAAATGGTATTGGGATAGATCTATTTTCTCCTAAAAAATTGGACTCCTTTGTTTGATCCACCGAGAGAGAGGGATGATATTCAAATGTTAAAGGTGAAGTTTCATTCTCTTCTATTGGAGTTGTGGTAAAAAAGAGCCTT
This sequence comes from Larix kaempferi, assembly GCA_027924585.1. Classification (NCBI taxonomy): domain Eukaryota; kingdom Viridiplantae; phylum Streptophyta; class Pinopsida; order Pinales; family Pinaceae; genus Larix; species Larix kaempferi. Next base: position 1,345,156 of record BSBM01000240.1, on the reverse strand, counting down.
AATTATGGTAGGAAATAGATTAGGTAGGGTGTTGGATATATATGAAAAAGAATGTTCCCTGGATAAGAATTTTGTGGCACAATATTTGTATGGAAATGAACCTAGGAGATGGTTACCTAAAAATATTGATATCCAAGTAGGGAATCATTCATATCACTAGGAAATGGATTATGTAAAGATCCATTTTAAGTGTTCTATTTGTCATATGTAGGGTCACCTCAGGTGAACATGCCCTAAAAAGGATATGCCGATGAGGTCAAAGATATCAAAGAAAGAGTGGAGGACATAGAACATGTTCATATCCATCCAAAGGAGGGAAATATGAAGAGTTTTAATCCCTTTTTGTTGAAAGGTAAGTCAATATCCAAGGAACCCACTTAATTTATTGTTGAAAAAATATCATAGGAAATAGCTATAACCAAATTTATGGTCTCCAATCCCAAAAGAGAGCAAGTAGGGACTTTAGATGAATAGGAGGAGTCAAAAGAGGTGGAAATTATTTGTGGGGAAATATATCCCTCTTAAAAGATTGGCCTATCAAAAGAAGGTAAAGGTTCCAAATCTCATTGAGATTTTCCATCTCAAGTAATGGGAGGATTTTATGTGAAGGGGAGGAATATCATTCCAAAGAAGAAGGAATTTGAATCCACATACAGTATTAGTACCTTGTAATCAGTATTAGTACCTTGTATCAAATGGTAGGAAGGTCCTTGAAGGAAATTTTACCTCTCTCAAGCAAAGAATTGAGTTGCCAGGGAAGTCTTATCTAGAAAGCAAATGAATATATTAAGAGGCCCTTGGAGTAGGCAAAGCCCACTCTAAGGGTTTAAATGGGTGTTCTCTCTTGCAATAAAAGAGGCATGGGGGGTGCATATAAAAGAAACTCCCTCGAGAGAATAGTTGCAACAAATAACTAGAAGGCAATGTTAATTCAAGAAACAATCATTAAGGCCAATGAGGTAAAAATGTTGTTAATGTCTACCTCATGTCTACCTTTCTTAGGTGGAGTTTTGAAGCACTTAGTGTTGAGGGGAAATCTAAGGGTCTAGTGGTAGGAAGGTATAATACCATCTTCTTCAAGAGTGTAACATTTCGAAATGTCGTTTATCGAGATTTGTTCTCCCTGGGTCTGTATACAATTTTAATTTGTTTTAGTGTGTATGGTCCCTTCTTGGATAGGGAAGTATTTTGGGGGTACTTTTTCAAGAAGTTCGAACTAAGGATAATGTGATTATGGGAGGAGATATTAAATTTGATGTTGATACAAGGAGAAGTGTAGGGGAATGCTAGAATCATGGAACCTTTAGCTAATTTATTCCTCTAGAAGATTGAGGATGCGGGTCTCTATGATATAGAGTCATCGACTTTGAAACCAACCGAGAGGATAAATATGGTGGGGAATAGGGATAGCTCCTAGAGATTCGATATATTTCTTGTTATTGAACAAGTGGTTGAAAATATGGGTAGCATAAGATTATGGGATAAGAAAAGGACCTTCTAATCATGTTCCTATATTCCATCAAGTTGGTGATACTATTCCAAAACTCGTACTCCCTTCCGAGTTAAACTCTCAGTCTCTAAATGACCCTAAGTTTAGAGAATGGATCGAAGTGAATCAAGGCGTATTGATAATCAACTAAAAGATTCAATATTGTTTTGTTTCAAGGACAATTTAAATATAACTAAACATAAAACTATTGAATGGGAAAAGGTTAAATTCAAGGATTCTCAAGTACATATTTGGATCTTGGAAAAGGATATATGAAATATCTAAAAGTCCAAAATGAATGTCCTTTTCAACAAAGTAGAGATAAAGAATCCAAAATTGTTGGAAGCTACTAAAAGGGAGATGTTAGATTGGGAAGAAGCATTGTTCCTTCTCCTTTTCTTAGCATCATTATTTTTCCTTTTCACGTAGCTTAGGTTTTAGCTCTAGTAATGTGGTGAAGGTTAAGGTTATCCTTCTACTGGAGGAGATTGCAATTAGAAAAGGCATCTATAACTTGTAGATATTTGGTGTGTCTCAACTTGTGATCAACTAGATTTTGAGACAAAACATGCATTCAAATTTGGCCTTGGATTATCTCGTTAGGAGGGTCAAAGAGCTTATGTGTGGGATGGGGAATTTATTTTGTCATATATTTTTTAGAATTAAATATTATTGTAGATGGATTAGCTAATAGGGTTGTAAATGATTCAATAAGCCTACTACATAGTTTATGGAGTTAGAGCTAGATGATGTGATTGCTAGACAAATCTTTATTTTATGCTTTGTTGCTATGTGGAAGGGACATGTTTGTGTCTTTTTTCATTATTTGGTTTAAGTGGTCAAAATTGGCGTGGACTTACACTTTGGTGAATTCTTTTAGAAACTGTGTTTGGAAACTATAGTTTTAGAGTTATCTGACTTCCAATTGATAGATATGGTTGTAAAATTTGGAGATCTTCTATTTTTTGGACTTGGTTTAATATTAAAAAGCTCCCAACAATACCTTTTTGTGTTTGTTTTTAGACATCATGTTAAATGTAATTTCATAGATTATTCTCAGAATAAAGGAAATTGTGACCTTTTCTTTAAAAAACAAAACATATAAAATAGGAGACGTAATAATATTCTGACACCTAATTCAAAATATTAATCATGCGACGTGTTTAATTACACACAACACATTTTAATTTTACTAAGCATCGAAAAGTTAAAGAGAACACATAGTAATGGTTGAATACTTCATTCAGGGTATTAAACATATTGTGTATTTAAGTATTTTTTCCAAAGAAAAAAAATCATATTTTCTATTCATATGAAAAGAAAGAAACATTCTTCCGGTGATCTCAAAAGGATCAATGATCATGTCTCAAAGGGGTCTACATATCTGAAAGGTATCATAACCATACAAAGCAGACTAGATTACAAACATTGTCTTGTCTGCGATGATAAAATTCTGCCTTCAAAACTTTCTTCCACCACCCACGAGCCATGATACAGAGATAAGCCTATTTTGGATAGGGAGTCTATAGATTGATTATATTCTTTGAAATAATGATCAAAGCTGATAGAGTGGAGGGATCAGGCAATAGAATTCAAGTCTACAACTAACTGTGAAAGAGCTACATTCTAGGCATTGTTCATGCATTCAATCACAAAAAGAGAATCCCAAAACTTGAATTGTTTGGATATTCAAATATTTAACATATTTGAGAAGGTAGAAAAGGGATTGAAATTCAACCCAATTGTTTGATCTAGAACCGATATTCCCATGGCACTGATAGAAGTGATATGCAGATAAGAAGAGAACAAAATCGATGCCACACCGTGAACCATTTTCTTGAGAGGCTCCATTAAAGCAAGCCTAGGAATGGATGATCGAGATTCTATTTCTGAGCTTCTCTGGCTTTTGATTTTTTGTTTTGTAAAATCCAAAGAGGCCAAAAATGCTAGCAAGAGAAACAATTAGAATTGGCTGCTCCTCCTCGAAATGGAACTTTATCTCAATAGCCAGACTGACTAGGCTATCAAGAAAGGAAGAGCTCGATGATCATTTAGATATATTTTATGAAAATATTGGAGAAAACAAGCTTCAACTGAGTCCTTTGACCAGGGATCCAATCTCTGAAAATGGTATTCCAACAGTCCCCACAATTCTTTAGTTACGCTATAGGATCAGAACAAATGACCAGAGTTCTTAGCATCACATTGCATAAACTACATAAACCAGAGACTTCCTATTTACACTGAAGAAACCTATCCCAAGTCAAGATCTGATTACTCGAGATAAGCTAGAGAAGAAAAATGAATTTAGGAGGAACCTTCACCTTCCAGATTTTATGCCACCACCACCAATACTCTTCACCTCTAGATTGGAATAAAGAATCATAACCCGAGTTGGATGAGTAGACGCTACATGTTTGGTCAACAATCTAGGCCAATCCATCTGGATCATCATTGATTCGAGTGTGAATTCTATGAAGAGATGATACATAATTATCCCAAAAAATAGACCAATCTCCATTTAAACCCATATTCTGAGCAGACAATTGTTTAAGGAAATCCTCCCTACGGATAAGTAGGATTCCTCTTGGTATAAAAGTAGGTTCCCTAAACACCTAACCCAAGACAAAAAAGAAACAAATGGTTGCTACTTTCTCCTAGATTCAATTTAAACACAAGCCAATCCAAGCAAGCACATGCATGATAAGGATGAGAAGGGGTATATGTCCTACCTCATCCCTGAAGGTTGTCCTCGCTGCTCCATGTTGATCTAGCTCCAAGATTGAGAATCAAAGTTGATGAGCTTGCAAACAAAAGAAAGAGACAAACACATTCCAAGAACAAGTGCATTAAACTGAATATTTTAACTAATAAGTGAACAAATGCATACATTCAACATGAGAAATGCAGTTTGGGAGAATAGGCCAAGTTGATTCATTATAAATCCAAAGGAAACAAGTACATAACATGATTATACTTGATCTTGCGCGAATAGCATATCCTCCAAGTTCTCAATCAAAATCCCCTTGAGCACTCTAAGACCATAAGGACCACCTCTCTAAGCTATTTTCCATATGTGTGAGCCAAGGCATGAGGTCCTTCTTATAGGATGGTAAATCCAAACCACTTGAGAGATATTTTTGGATCAAGGGAGATAAGGTGGATCAAGGGAGATTAGGTTGCCATGAATGGAAAATGGAGAGATATTTGAAGGATAGGTTGATATACCCAAGATCAAACTCGAATCTTGCTAAAAAAATCAAGGGACATAGGCTGTTACAGGATTGTTGCTCCCCTAACACTTAGCAAGGAGCAAAAATGTTATAATTTCACGCTCCCTTAAAGGCATGCAAGGAGTGATAAGCTTGGAATTTTCTCCCTCTGGGTCACTGGGAGGGAGCGACAATCTCAACAAAGGATCAAAGTAGGGTTTGTTAATATGGTTCTTCGACCTCCAAATGTCATGGGACCTTCCCAAAGTTGTATAGGGACTAGATAAACCCTAAGACAACAAGATTTAATACACCTAGTGAGCATCACAACCTTCACTTCTCATGGTGATGAAGCTTGTCAAGTCAAAAGTGCACATTTGAGGTACAATAGGTGCCCCCTAAAGTATGAGGTCAAAACATATATGGTGGCTGAGATACTTTACCAAGACATAGGTGCAAAGGGTATCTAAAAGAGAGCCGAAAAGGAGGTGCAGACAAAGATCAAGCAATACAACTGCATCATCCATGAGGTGGGAATTCCCATGCTTATAATATACTGACTCAAAGCATGGCTTCCGACCAATACATTGTAGATCCATGATATTATTAACTCAGGTTGCGACCACCGACATACAATGTGGATCCGTACCTAAAAAGTGACTGAAGATAGATCATGGCTATAAGAATACAAAGTAGATCCATGATACAATAATAACGCATCCACGACCAATACAAAAGTGGATATGTGTGACAGTACAATAGTGAGGTCATCAAAACGGTGTCTAAGTGAGAACCTACTAAAAAAATCTCCATCGCAACTTGGGTAAAGTACATAACAAGAGTCCTCGGGGTCTTCAATCCGAACTCAAAATGATACAATTCTAGCCATGTGAATACATGTGTTAAAGTCAAACATGGTAGAAACCACTTGATTACTGGTAATGATGTAAACCATTAACAAGTGTGAGGTAAATCACCAATGATGACAATGATTCCCAAAGTATCCTAGTAGACTCCATTGAATGTGAATAGATGAGTTGGAGTCGAACACTTGTGGAATCATCCGATTAGAGGTCAATGATGTAAACCTATTGTCAGACACGAGGAAACCTACCATTGAGGCGTGCAGGATCCAAGGTACTGAATGGTTTTTAATTCTAATTCCTTGATAATGTGTTGGAGTTGACAGGAACAGACTCATCGAAGGAGGGCCATCATGTATCCCACATCATCGACACGAAACTGGCATAGGAAACCGATGTAAAATGGTAGATCAAATAAGAAAATACCGACACGAGGATGAAGGTTGACAATATTACAGAGAGGTTGACTCATCGATGAGTACCTCTTTGTTTTTTAATGAGCTTGAGGAGGATAACAGATGATCGGTATAGCTCATGTTACATGAGTCCCTCGACATATATTTAACAGACCTGAAGAAGGAGGGGTTCGGTCCTATATGGGTCCTTCGATGCATGTTTCACAAGTCCAAAGAAGGTAAACTCAGTGATCTTTTCACATTTAGAGAGTCTAAAGAGGATCAAAAGAAGACTCTGAAAAGGTTCTTTTTCGTAAAATTAGTCTCCTCACCCAAAAAAGGATAAAACAACACGAGTGAGAAATCTTCCAGTCGAGGTTGACTAGAGTATTCATTTTTCGTAAATAGTCCAAATGGTCTGAAAAAGGGGTAAACTATCACCAAACATACGTCCTTTAAAGTACTTTTACAAGTGTGAAAAAAAACAAGATCACTCAGCAATATTTTCCTATTTAGGGAATCTAAAAAGAGCATAAAGAAGATTCTGAGGGATTCCTTTTTCATAATTAGTTTGATGAAGATGAAAAAGGGATAAATTGTCACTCGACAAATGACTATTTAATGGTTTAAAGTGCATGAAAAGGTCAAATCATGCACTCACGTGCCAAGTCACTAAGACTTAGAAATGTCCTTTTCCCATAATCCTGTAAAAAGTCATCAATTCTAGACACAATTGTGTTAGGATCTCATAATGGCATAATCAACTAGGTGAAAAAATAGCTTGAAGAAATAGTGCTAGTGTGAACATGGGAAAAACAACAAGCTAAAATAGAGGTAAAAATGAATGAATGGTAAAAACAAAGTCATTTTCACCTTACTATTTAACTCAAAGGAGTTTTTACCCTTGTTGAAGGCTGAAATTGCATCGTTGATCGTGGGAGATCTAAGACACCATTCGAATCACCGTCTGAACCAGGTTAGTGTCCTCATCAAGCTCTTCCTATCCATGGTTTATTTTCTCAGTTTTGGGCCTATGTGGGGCTTTAATATCACCCTAAGGAAATTTTCTCTCCCCCAAAAGGTCGAGGGGAGCGAAAATCTCAGATTTGTCACTCCTTGGGACACTATAGGGGAGAAAAAATCCCCAATTTTCGCACTAGTATACACTATTGGGGGGTGACAGAGCACATAGAGGGTTAAGTTTTTGCTTGTTTCTCTCTTGTTTAACAAGATCTAAGGCTGAGATTTTAACCATGAATCTTTTTGGTGATTTGCAGGAGATTACTAACCTCAAGAGCCATCATGATTGAGTGGAAGGAAAGAGAACATGAAAATGATGATATGGTATCCCTCCACAACCAAGCCACCTCGGATACACTCAAAGAGTGCGGTTTGCTAAAAAATTTCAAGCCACAATGCATGAGAAAACAACTACTCCTTCTTAATCACTTGATAGAGATGTGGGATCCTAACAATCAAGTGTTCAACGTGGGGCCACACATTCTTCAGATTGATTTAGAAGACATCTACTTCCTGACTGGTCTCTCCAAGTCGGGAGCACGAGTCAACCTAGTTGGGCATCATACTTTTGATGAGAGCACCGATGGCTACATAGCTGAATATTATAGGCGTGAAACTTGTAAAGTCAGTGGCAAGATACCAATTAAGGATGTGCAGATCATCCTCTACAAACTATCTTATTTACTATCATGAGATTGTCCAAGAGTGAGAGTCCTAATCATGACACTAAAGCATAGATAACCCTTGCAATGGAGTGTCTTGAGCCAAAAATATTTAACTGGTGTGGAGGTGTGTTGGCCAACATGTAGGATCAAATTGCTAGGTGCAGGACAGAGTGGCAAAAATAGTTTGGGTATTGACCATCTTAGTCTCATTCTTCCTAGAGTGGGTACCATTGCTTCGCCTACAAATTGATGTACCAATCCGACCTCCATCCAAGCCACAGATGGAACTGTGAACTGGTCATGCAGGCCAGTTGGGGGTCCCTAGATGCTATGATACAATGTTGGTTTCTTCTCATGGTGGAGAAACCAGATCCCGATGATAGAATACTACTGGTATGTAGGGGTGGACTTATGTGGAGATAGGGACTTAGTGCTACCGGAAGGAGCAGACTGGGACTATTCAAGTATGTCTCTTGGAAAATGAGACCTTGGTTTATGATGTGTTTTTGGATTTTTGAAATATTTCCATTTTCTTTGTTGTATAAGGGGATCTAATATGTACATTTTTTTTATGTCACAAACCGAGGACCAGCGGGATCATCACCACTACATAGGTGCAGGGAGGAGTATCATGCAATGGTAGTTAATGCAGGAGGGCTCCGAGATGTGGAGTTGTGCCTGGAACTATTAACAATGGGTGTCCCTCCAATGAGGTTGCATGACATTCACTACCTTATACAAAGGCATACTGTGGGGGTAAAGGAGCGGATTGGTCACTTACTACATCGAGTGGCTCAGGCAGTAGTGTGCTATAGTGAGCACCACATACCTCATGATGAGGATTAGTAGTCTAGATAATCTAGCGGTCCTTACTTAGTGAATTTTATGTGATGTACGAGCCTTGTAGCCCAATTTTTTCCCCTATATAGCTTTTTTGACATATGATGTGATAAAATTTTGGCATCATATATATATATATATATATGGATCTTTGTTTCGGCTATTATTCCCTAAATGTATGTTTTGTGCTTTTTATATGTACATTTCATGATGAAACGTTCATGTATTCTTGATGTGCCAATATATATATATATATATATATATATATATATGGATCTTTGTTTTGGCTATTATTCCCTAAATGTATGTTTTGTGTTTTTTATATGTACATTTCATGATGAAACATTCATGTATTCTTGATGTGCCAATTTAAAATGAAATTAGATAAATAATGGGTAGTATTATTAAATTCTCTCGAGATATGTTGATATTGTATAAAATCGAACAATCTCTCAAGAAAGCGTATCCTTCGATATAATCGAAGCAGTGTAGGATCGTCGATGGAATAAATGAGGTTCAACTAAGAAACCACGAGTTCTGAGTCCAAGTAAACAATGATATGTCATATGCCAAGGGAGGAAGCTTTGGTTAATAGGCCTATCAGGGTGTGGTATTCAACAATGTTATTGGTTGTTGGACATAGGAAAAATCCTCCTGAACTAATTAACTCGTCATTGGGAGAATAGATAACCTAAGTTGCAGAGCAAGGTTTTGAGTACGCTAGCACCGTCTACAAATCCTGAATACACCAACATCTACGCATTCAAGCACAAAGCGGGATAAGTAGTCGTAGGTGAAACAAGACCCTCACACGCAAAAGAGGAAAAACTCACACCACACCAAAACATACCAAATTATATAACAAGTATGTACAAGTACACATGTAGGATGAACCTAAGAATAATACTTCTTCAGGTAGAGCCCATTTTGTGGCTCTCCCAATGAGGTTCCATCATGATATACTAACTCAGAAGCACCCTTTTCTAACACTTGTTTAACAATGTAAGGACCATGCCACGTGGATTCAAGTTTACATGCCCCCAATTTGTCATGAATCTAGTCATAAACCATGACTAGATCACCTTCACTAAAGATGCAAAGTTTAACTAATTTATCATATTGGACTTTGATGCATCTCTTATGTGCTTCACTAGCAAGATAAACATCACAATGGGTCTCGTCAAGTTTTTCCAAATACAAAAAACGCTTTTCTTCAACAGAGGTGTTCGACAGGGGCTCCAGGACTAGTTTAAGAGATGAAATCTCACATTCGATAGGTAAAGTTACCTCCAGACCATAGACCAATTGAAATGGCGTGAATTTGATTACATTTTTTATTGAGGTCCTGTAAGCCCATAAGGCTGAAAAAAGTTATAAGTGCCAGTTTGATCTACGTGTCCCCACCATGTGTTGGATCACGATTTTCAAGACCTTGTTAATGGATTCTACTTGTCCATTCGCTTGGGGGTAATAGGGTGACAAGTTTTCATGTCAAAAACCCAATTTGGCACTTAGTTCAACCATCATATGGTTCCTGAAATGTGAACCATGGTCAGTGACAATGGCTTGTGGGACCCCGAACCTACCAATAATGTGATCAAACACAAAAAATGTCGTAGTCTTGTCATCGTTTGCATATGTAGGCATAACCTTGTCCCATTTAGTAAAATAATCCATTGCGACTATGATATAACTATGCCCCCTAGCCGAGGTAGGATTATAGTACATGAAATCGATGCCCCATTTTGAAAAAGGGCCTACGACAATGACTGGATGAAGTGCAGCGGGATGTGTGCACTTCTTTGGATGAAATAATTGACAAGGTGGACACTTCTTAACAACTTCCATACAATCTTTGAAGATCGATGGCCAGAAGTATCCTGCACGATTTTTTTTTGGGTTGTATCCATTCCATAAATATGATCACCACATGCTCTAGAGTGCTAATAATTTAAAACATGTTTGGCCTCTTCATGTGTTAAACACCGTCGGAGGATAGAGTTAGGGCCACGATGGTACAAAGTATCACCAACTATAAGGTAGTCTTTTGCATGATGGTGAATGCGACGATGGTCCTCTCAGGATAATCTGGGACAAAAGCATTATGTTTGGAGATATACGACGATGTCTCCATACCACGGATCAGACGTGCTAGTGAGGAACACAGACTCATATGGAAGAGAGTCAATGGGATCGGTTTCTTCATCAACACGGGGAAGGTCACACATAAGCTCTACAAAGACTAATGATTTCTTGGATTTTGCCTTGACAAATTCTAAATCAAATTCCTAGATAATTATAATCCAGTGTGAGTATTCCCCCCTAGTACTTGACAGGTTAAGATGTTGTACAATGGGTTAGCATCTGCGATAATTGTTGTCTTGCAAAGTAAGATGTAATGATGGAATCTTTGGACAGATGTGACAACTGCCAAAGCCAAATTTTTGACATGTGAATACTAGAGTTCGGGGCTTGAAAGGCTCTTACTCAGATAGTAGACAACATGTTCTTGGTCGTTTTCGCCTTCCTACACGAGCATTATTCCAATGGTGGAAGTGGATGCAGCAAAATAAGGATGTAATCACGCGTATAGTTGGGGGGTGCAATAATGACGCATGAGTTAATGCGTGTTTGAAAGTGTCGAAAGATCGTTGAGCTTCATCATCCCAAATGAGCAGGACATCCTTTTTAAGTAAATGCATATATCCTTTAGTAAGTTTTGCAAAATTCCAGACGAAACAACATACAGAGTTTTCCTTCCCTTGCAAACTTTGAAGTTTGGGAATGTTGTTGGGTGTAGGTAAATCTAGAATGGCCTCAACCTTCAAGGGATTAATTCTAATCCCTTCTTTGGAAACTATGAAACCTAGGAGTCCTCCAACTTCAACACCCAAAATGCATTTATGCGAGTTCAAGCTTATGTTGTAATACCGACATTTAAGGAAAATGACCCTAATATGTTTGGGATGATCTTCTTTGTGAGGCGAGTGGGTAAGTAGATCATCAAGGTATGGATAAAAAATATGCTTGATGTCATGAAAATTGTACGACAAAGCCCATTGAAATGTAGGACCAAAATTCTTGAGACCAAAGGGTAACTTTTGATAGGCAAAGGTTCCCCAAGGGCAGATGAAAATGGTTTTATGTTGATTGGATGGGAGTATCTCAATCTAATTATAGCCACATAAGTCATCCATGAATGAAAAGATGACACTTCCGGCACCGTTATCGATAATCTGGTCGATAAAGGGTGTGGGGTAATTGTCCTTGGGAAAAGCCTTATTTAAATCCCTATAATCGACACATACCCTAATAGTTCCCTATTTCTTCATAACTGGGACAATATTGGAGACCCATTTGGTTAACGGTACCAAATGAATGAACCCTACTTTCAAGAGTTTCTCAACCTTGGCATTGATGGCAGTGATTTTGCGAGGGTGGATTGGGCAGAGTTTCTGTCGGGCTAGCATAGCTCTCGGGTAGGTTTTAATTTCATGTACCATGATGGACTGGTCAATGCCCGACATCTCTTCATAACTCCATGCAAATACATCGTGGAATCCTTGGAACAAGGCCTCATAAATATTTACCTCTTCGGGAAAACATGTTTGGTCTAGTTGAGTGTTTTCCATGATACCAAGTTTCACCGAGATATCGATTAACATTGTAGGGGTAATGTTCCCTAACTTCCCCTTAGACATAGTGTCGCGAGTGAAGATGGGGGATTGCGGTTTATTGATAATTTCGGGTGAAATGATGGATTTAATATCATTTTCTTCCATTTGGATTTCATGAGGAAAGATGATCTATGATGGAAATCTTCCCAAGGAGACTCATCTAAACTCACGATCTCCATAATAGACTCACCGAATGGAAAATTTTGTAGGAGATAATCCAATGAAGGTGAAGACGAACCTAACAGAGTATGGGGTTCCAATTCCACAAGATGTTGGTCATCGCGATTTGAAACATGCGAGGTAGATTGAATCGACTGATATACTACCTCGTTTGGGATTAGTGGCATTCTATTTCCAATGGAATTGAAATCTGATGGGTTGGGCACAACCCAAGGATCATCTGATTCCTAGTATTTTTGTACTGTAGACGAAATCATATTAACCAAAGCAATTAGGTGCACAGGATTTGGGGTAGCTAAAGGAAAAATTCCTATGAAGGGAGAATCCTTAAGCAGTCCTAATCCCACGTCTTTGTACTGGGGTTTGGATTGTCCCAAAAGAGGAATGTTGTTAGCAACATTATTATAGATGCCCGAGTGCAAAAATTGAGTTGTTCAATGGTAACAATTTTACCTCAATGAGGAAATTGTACCAAGTGAAAAACTGAGGATGCTACAACAGTCATCGTGTAGAACCAGTTTCGAGCAAGCAATAAATTATAGTCCAATGGTGTGTCAACTACCTCTACATGGATGGAGACAGTATTGCCCCCCAATTCTACGGCTAAGGATGTTAAGAGTCCATAGGGTTGAAAACTATGACTGTCAAATTCCTTCAATGTGGTCTGAGATTGGTTGACTTCAGGAGAGATGATATCCCTCCAGTGAGATATAGACATGATAGAAGTTGAGGCTCCTTAGTACAAGACAGAATTATGGATGTTTTTCCCACTAATATTTGTATCAATTTGGAAAGCTAACTTTTGGGATAGCCTTGACTTGAAGTAATCCAAGTTGAACATGATAGTGTTGGAAGATCCGGGGTCCACAGCTCCGAGAGCTGACAACGGGGTTCTACATTAACTAAGGGAATTTTGTAGAACTTCAAGCGTGGACATTGCACAAGGTGTTTGGGACAAGTCTTCTACAATGTTGTAGTTTTGTGCGGCCTGGGCATTTGGATTAATTGTCGCTTTGCAAATTGTGCCCTCAGGAGGGTGCAACACTGTGTTAGTAACTGGTTTCTCTATTAAAAGATGAGCAGTAGGTGGAGGGGTGGTAGAGGTAGATGCTTTCTTCGTAGGGATTTTGTTATTGTTCTTATTTGGAGTAGACTCATATGTCTGTGATCTAGTAGTTAGGCCAACTATCTTGTTACACATGAGGACTTGAGCCTTCGATTTTTGTGGATTTCTTTCATTTCCCCCTTATTGGGGGGGTGCGTTATGTGAAACCATTTGTTGTCGTTGGCGAGAGAAGGGGTTAGTTAACACTGTCGATGGGGTTCCTTTCAAAAAATTGTTGACCTCCTCACTATGAGGACATTCTTTAGTATAGCGGTCACCTCCACAAATGAGGCATGTGAACTTAGACTTCTGCTTAGGTTTGGTTTTGTTGTTGGTTTCCTAGGTTTGGGGGTTCTCCTGCTGGTTATAAGTTTTTTTGGATTTACCCTTATTCTTCTTCTTACCACCCGATGATGAAGAGGATTGAACCTAATTCACCTTAAAAGTATGGGCAGGATATGGAGTGGATTTGGTGTTGTTACCAATCTAACTTTGGTCTGGAGTGGAAGTTGATTGACTCAGATGTCCAGTCGGTTGAGGTATAGACTATGTCTTCATAAAACCTACTATGCCATCAGTTGGAGGTTCCGTAGCAAGTCTTGAAAAGGATCGTTTGTAGGGCGAGGATCATTTGGGATCAAATCATCAAGTGTGTCGGATTGTGAATAAACTAAATCCAAATATTGAGCACGTCTAATTACCTACTCCTTGGTGACAACTCCTCCCATGGAAACATGCCTAGCTATAGGTGGTAGTAACGATTTTGTAAACCAATAAGCCAATAACTGGTTTGGAATGGTAGCTTTGATTAAATTACGTCACCTCCTCCACTCATGAATGTGATCAGAAATGTGGTTGGAGGTGGATTATTTTAGTGAGGTCACAATTTCAATGCTGGTTTCATATCGAATCAACAACTGAAAATGTATTAAGAAAGCCACAATAAGGGTGTTGAAATCGACAAAGAAGTGTTGTGGTAGCTCGATGTACCACTTGGCTGCAGTGTCGGTGAAGGTCCATTGAAAGAGCTTCAGACGAATGGAATCGTCCATTCATGAGTTTGAGTAACACCATAAGTGATAAGTCATTGCGTGGTTGTTTAGATATTCTCTGGGCTTCCCATCAAATTTGGGAATATGGAATGGGAGTTTGGCATGGATAGAAGGCCATAGGGGGTTGTGCTGAATGGGATCGTTGGTCAAATGCGACAAGTCTGGCAAATCTAAAGTAGCCAAGAATGGTAATTGTTGGTTCAATCACGGATAGTGGTAGTATTAATGAGGCATTTATATCCCAGTAGGACCATAAGTTGGTCCTCCCATGTACTAGGGTTGAGGGTGTTGGTAGTTCACGAGATTCATTGGTTTATTGGTGGAAACCCTCGTAAAGGTGAACCCATCAAGTTAGGATGACCCCAAGAAACATTTGTATTCCCCGAGTCAGGTAATCCAGTATGCAGTGGTGTGGGACCAACCACTGAAGGGCTAGGTTGATAATCATATGGACCCCAAGCCATATTAACCATCCAATTAGCCTATTTCCCAGTGGCTGAGGGTTTCCCCCCAGTCCAAACTTGTCCCCTAGTGAAAATTGCAGTTGGA
Source organism: Larix kaempferi (assembly GCA_027924585.1). Classification (NCBI taxonomy): domain Eukaryota; kingdom Viridiplantae; phylum Streptophyta; class Pinopsida; order Pinales; family Pinaceae; genus Larix; species Larix kaempferi. The sequence goes on along the minus strand of BSBM01000240.1, from coordinate 1,330,109 downwards.
TTATTAACCATTTGACTGTAAGGGGAAAGTAATTGACGACCAATTAACTTGTGTGGTAACAATCCAGTTGCTATTCTAGCGGCGACACTCAAAGGTGGTCGCAGCGGGATGAGTGGTTGAGTTGTAATTGTACTTTCCAAAGGAAAATAAAAGGCTGTAAGTATTGTAGGATCTACAACTTTATACGTAGAAGACAAGGAAACTACTTGGAATTCATGTGAGGGTCCAGGTATATCCATGCCTAAGGTGATTTTGGTCAACGACGGTGAGAAAGGATAACATTTATAAAAGTCATCGATGGTAATTGAACAATTAGGCGATAAAAAATTTCAGTTATGGATTGACTGGTGGAGGGAAGGAATCTTGAATCTTATATAGTTTCAACCACCCCTTCGGGTTGGGTGTGTTCAGGAGTAACACTTCCTTGATTTGACACAATTTCTTTGCATATGTTTGCTTCATTAGACATGTTTGGTGAACCTATTTGTGGAAAAGGTTCATTATATTCAGGTCCTAATCCTTACATTATATGGGATCTTCTTGGGCTTAGATTATCCAGTGCAAATATAAAATAATAATTATTATTATTATAGTGATTTGTAATGCCATCTACGAGTAAACAAAGAGAACACCCCTATAAAAGCTAAAGGTAAATAATCCACACAAACAATAGATAAAGGATCTTCTAAGACGAGATATCAAGCCATCAACAAAGATATGAGAAAGAGTTACCCACAACACTCCTGTAATGGATGTCCAGAGGTGCAAGTGTCAGTGGCAACCAAGCACCCTCCTAAGGAACCAAAATCGCATGCTGCACATCTGTCTCAAGTACCGACAACACCATCACTACGGTTACCTAGGAGATAACCTAGGAAAGGAAACTAAGGCTACCAATTCACGCTTGATGGTTGGGCGGAATGGTCATGGGAGAGGGATTCTATGAATGGCCAGGGAACGTAGGACACTTGTCTTAGACCCAAAGTATTTAGATAGTGGTGTCACCTCAAGGACTTGCCACTGCTACAATTACTCATGTACTTGCATGAGGAATTGCCACTACTACGATTACTCCCGTACTCTCATAACCCCAATGAGAGAGAATGTTGGGGACCGGTCCGAACACTCTTCTTGATATCTCCTACCGCTTGACTCCTGTGTTAGAGGAGCTTTCCCAACAATTAATTTGCACTACTAATAGATTTTTGCGCTTTAGTAGTCCTAGTTTCATTTTAGTGACCCTTGGATGATTAATTCACTTCCTTAATCCCAAAGTCTTATATACGATACTATTGTTCGGTTTTCTAATAAAACAAAACTGTCTAGTTTATTTTATTAGTGTGTGGTTAATTTTTTTGGTTGTCCTTTACTCAAAGGGAAAATGGCAGTGAAACTAGTGATGTAAAGACTGGACTCAAAACTATGCAAATGATGAGATGCAAATTCTTCGCTTCAATGAACTCTATCTACAAAGGAGAGAGAGAGTTTTCACTTCTAATGCAATAATCACCCAATGCCAATGCAATCTTTATTTTTCCTTTATTGATCAATCAATGCCAAACCAAACTCTTAGATTACTCACCAATTTGAATTTCAATGCAAAACTATCCTTTAAAGAAACACCAAAACTAAAACTCTTTTTTCCTTTTTCTTTTGCTTTCTTATTTTGAAAAATTCTTGAATTTTAATAAAAGAATCCAAACTACTTCTTCGTTCAACTAAGGGAGACTTCAATTATGAGAACCAAAGACAACCAATTAAATAATTTCTTTTGAATACTCAAAATACCTAAAAGATTTGAATAAACAACTTCTTTTACTTTCAACTGTTAATTTCAATAAAGATTGGGAGAGATTTAATGGCAAAGAAGAGAACAAAAATTCACTTTTCAATCTCTTTAAAGTGGCACAAGAGATTAAAAGACCAGTTGTTCTCTGCTTTTCAATTGAAATAAAAGAAGCCAATCAAGTTCAATGGATACCAAAGAAGCTAAAGAAAACAAAATATGCACCCAAAGTAACAAAATTCAAGAAAGGATTGGATTACTCAATCACTTTCGATCTTGTTACTTCACAAACCAAACAAATTAAACCAAAAAGAACTTTTGAAACTTAAAACTCTTAATATGAACACAATCAAGGGGCTAGGAAGAGTTTAGGACAAGGATACAAACTTTTGGGCTTGAAACAATTTGGAAATTCTGCCCAAAGCAAGACTAAATAGAAATTTGGATGCAAAAAGCCTTATTCACACTTTACTTCCCAAACATGCCTAAAAGGTTCCAAATTTTTCCAAACAAGGAGCGAGTGTCCAAACCAATGCTAGGAAGACTTAGGTACTATTGGACAAGCAAAAAAATCCACAAAAGAGTGCAGACCTAGCAAAAGACCAAGTTGGTCTATGTTGGTTTGAGCTGTCCAAGAATTGGTAGGAATCAAAACTAACTTTCAAAAGATGAAATAAGCAATCCAGTGCTCTGATACAGAGCTCACATAAAAATAAATAAATAGGAAAACACCACATACACACCTGAGAAGCATGAGCCAATGAACATCACACAAAGTAGGGATGATAATTACCCAAAAAGAGGGATTTTCGCTCCTAGAAGCACCCAGACAGAGTGAAGGACTGGAAATTTTCGCTCCCCGAGACACTACAGGGGGAGACAGACTGAGAATTTTCACTCTTAGGGACTCTATGGGGCAGCGACAAACTCCCGTAGGTGAAAATATTAACTAGTTTTGGCTCATATCCAAGGTTGGATAAGGCTTTAGGCTGAATAGACTTCTTAATAAATATTAAAGGAGGTAAAAATCAATGGAAAAACAACACTCAAAAAGGTATAATTGGTCCAATTAAAAGCTCAAAGGTCCAAAAAGACTAGGGAATTCCCCAGTAGAGTCTCCAATTTCCGTTTAATGAAATACTCCCTATAGATAAGTAAGATTCCTCTTGGGATAAAAGCAGGTTCCCTAGACACCTAACCCAATATAGAAAAGAAACAAATGGTCATTACTTTCTCCTAGATTTAGTTTAAACACAAGCTAATCCAAGCAATCACATGCATGAGAAGGATGAGAAGGGGTAGATGTCCTACCTCATCCCTGAAGGTTGTTCTCACTGCTCCTTATTGATCCAACTCCAAGCTTGAGAATCCAATTTAATGAGCCTGCAAACAAAAGAAAGAAACAAGCACCTTCCAAAACAAGTGCATTAAACCGAACCTATTCACTAATAAGTGAACAAATGCATACATTCAACATAAGAAATGTAGTTTGGGAGAATAGGTCAAGTTTATTCATTAGAAAGCTAAAGGAAACAAGTACATAACATGATTATACTTTATCTTGCACTAGCAGCATATCCTCCAAGCTCTCAATTGGAATCCCCTTGAGCACTCTAAGACCATAAGGACCACTTCTCTAAGCTATTTTCCATATGTGTGAGCCAAGGCATGAGGTCCTTCTTCTAGAATGAGAAATCCTAACCACTTGAGAGAGAGTTTTGGATCAAGGGAGATAAGGTGGATCAAGGGAGATTAGGTTGCCGTGAATGGAAAATGGAGAGATATTCTAAGGATGGGTTGATCTACCCAAGATCAAACTCGAATCTTGCTCAAACTATTAAGGGACATCGGCTGTTATAGGATTTTTTCTCCCCTAACACTGATCAAGGAGCGAAAAATGTTATAAATTTCGCTCCCCTAGAGGCATGCAAGGAGCAATAGGCTTGGAATTTTATCGCTTTGGGTCATTGGGAGGGAACGACAGTCTCAACAAAGGCTTAAAGTAGGGTTTGTTAAGATGGTTCTTTGACCTCCAAATGTCATGAGACCTTCCCAAAGTTGTCTAGGGACTAGATAAATCCTAAGACAACAGGATTTAACACACCTAGTAAGCATCATAACCTTCAATTCTCATGGTGATGAAGCTTGTCAGGTCAAAAGTGCACATTTGAGGTACAACAACAACCACCCCCGATTCCAAGTAATGGTACTACCCGGACCAACTAATTTATCAAGAGTAGCCTTACCAGAATCCTGAAGGAAAGATATGATATCATGAGGAAAACACACCTTCTTCATTAGACCAACAATATAGTTAGCACTGACCTGAACATAATGACCATTTCCCACTTTCCAAGCAAGATAGTTCTCGAGAACTGGGAAAGATTTTGTGAGAGTATTCCAATGATTGGATACATTGAGAGTGGACGTGATATTTTTACTGACCCAGATGATTATAGATCCAGGATATATATACTTAGCCAAGAGGATGGATTGCTAGAGATTTTGCTTAGTGAGAAAGGACCACAGAGATTTAGCCGCTAACGGTTTGTTGAAATGATTAATGTTCTTTATCCCCCAACCTCCATACTCCTTGGGAGAAGCCAACACACTCCATTTAACCAAATGGAATCCCCTGTATTATGGACAACTTCTCCATAGGAAATTGAAACAAAGTTTTATGATTTGGATAATATAGCATTTGGAATATGATCCATCAGTTGACAATACATCAGGATCACTTCTAAGACATATTTGATTAAAACTAGTCTACCTCCCTTGGATATCCACTTATTGCACCAAAGATTGATCATGTCTTCAATTCTAGCGACAAGCCACCTCCAATCCTCTTTTCCATATTTGGGGTCAAATCTTGGTTATCGTACCTAGAAAATGCAACTTTTCTCTCTATTTATGGTTCATCGAGATCGTACAAGGTGCATGACAAATAAAATACGCATTTGAGAAAACCCTTTTAGTTATGTTTTTTATTTCTTGAGTTCGCACAAAGCGCATGGATAAGAGCATACATATACTAAAAAGGAAATAAACCGAGAATAAAATGGAAAATTAAACTGAAATATGAAACAATATGAGAGAGATTTAAAAAAATAGTAAATTTAAACAGTGTACCTCTCTATACGATAAAATAGTGATTTCATGAACAAATGAAAAGCCCTTCAAGTGAAATGAAAAGTATTTCCAACTTAAAGCAGTGCTTTGAATGCAATATAACACCTCTCTCAACCCAGAAATGGATAGAATTTGTAAAATCCATAAATCCTTTGATGTATATGGCTACACAGGTTCAAGATCTTGATCAATTATTGGAGCGGGTCTTCATAAGTGCTTTGATACCATGTTTGACTAAAACAATGTATTTCTACATAGGCCGAACACCTTAAGCAAACCTGCACACAAACATATCATAGATCGACATACCAATGTATTACATTGTTAAAATGATCAAAGAGGGAAACAATCCACAACCCTAGCCAAGCAACTACTCGAGGCAGTATATTAATGCAAAGGAAAAATATTTACATATAAGTTTCTCACAATCTATCATCACCTAATGGACCTCCATCTCTTTAAATAGACATCATGGACCAATTTGGTGTCAAGCTATAGATTATTATAGTTATCAAGATTGAGGAGAAGATGAATTGTCAGATCACTTTATGTCTAGAACATATCTTAATCATTGGATTACATAAATACAAATTCATAATAAAGAAACACACTTTACTTGAAGAAACATTATACCAAATTGATCTTAACTAACTCCTAAGTGTCTAAATATCCTAACAGAGACAACTTGAAAACCAAAATCATACGACGTGGAAGGGTCAAGTTATTGCTCAAAGATGGAAGGATTAGAACTTTCCTTGGTGTTCTTCACATTCTAGATTTGGCTAGAAACTTGATAGTATAAGTAAGATGAGTTGATGCAATTATGCATACTGTAACTCAAAAGGACATGCATGATGGTTTAGGAAGCATTGGTGTTTATGAGGGGAGTTTGGATTAGAACTACGTACAAGTTGTTGCGAACCACTTTTTATAATGGGTGCAACAATTATGTTATTCTAGTGGATATAAATGAAGAATACATGAACACTACTGTACTTAGAGAGAAGACAATGGTATGGCATCAAAGGCTAGTACATATTGGAGATAAGTGCCTTCAAGCACTACATGGTAAATATAACATTGGAGCATTGAAGGTATATTTGATTTCTCATTGGATTTTGATTTTTGTGAACATTGTATATATGGTAAACCAAATTGAGCGAGCTTCACATCTACTGCTACAAGAGCAAAACTAATCATCGAGTTAACACATAGTGATGTGTTTGGACTTGTTCCTAAACCATCACTAGGTAAATTTGTGTATAAAGTTTCATTCATTGATTATTTATTGAGGAACACATGGGTCTATTTCCTTAGTTAGAAATTTGAGGTTTTTTTATCAAATTTAAAGATTTTAAGGCTCTCTTAGAAAGCCAGATAGAGGTTAAAATCAATTTGTTGAGGACATATAATGGTGGAGAGTTCAATGGAAATGAGTTGGATGAATTTTATAAGAACTGTGGAATAACAAGCCAAAATACTACTCCATACACACTTCAATAGAATGGAGTTGCAAAAAGAATGAAGAAGGCGCTAATGAAAAATGCAATAAGTATGGTAACTGGTGCGTAACACTATCATAGGAATTATGGGCATTGAAAGTAGATACTACATGTTACTTGGTAAGTCAATCATCTACATCGACACTAGATGAAAGAACTCTGCATGAGCAAAGTTCTTCTCCAAAATTGATCATAGATCCGGTTACCATCAGATTCGAATGAAGGAGGAGGATGTGAAGAAAACTGCTTTCAGATGTCACTATGGTCATTTCGAATTTCTTGTCATGCCTTTTGGTTTGACTAATTCTCTAGCCACCTTCCAATCATGCATGAACAAAATATTTTGCAAGCAGATCCGTAAGTTTGTTTTGGTTTTCTTTGATGATATTTTGATTTATAGTAAGACATGGGAGGAACATTTGCAGCATTTAGAAGTTGTATTGAAACTCTTACATGAACAATCTTTGTTTGCTAAGTTGTCCAAGTGTGAATTTGGGTTGAAAGAAGTTTTGTATTTTGGGCACAGCAATGGGAAAGATGGAGTAAAGGTGCACTTGGAGAAAATAAAGGCTATTCTTGAGTGGCCATCAACCAAGAACATCACCGAATTAAGAGGCTTCATTGGGATATGCACTTACTATAGGAAGTTTGTGAAGGGTTTTCCAAATTAACTACCCCCCTTACTAATTTGACCAAGAAGGATGCTTTCAAATGGGATGAAGAGTCTGAAAAATATTTCCAAAGAATTAAAGAGGTAATGAGTAGTTGTCCAGTACTTACATTACCAGATTTTTTTAAACCATTTGTTTTGGAATGTGATGCATCAGGAGAAGGAATAGGGGCAGTCCTAAAGCAAAATAAACACCCCATAGCTTTTGAGAGCAGAAAATTGCAGCCACATGAGAAGCTCTACTCCATTTACGACAAAGAAATGTTAGCCATCATGCATGCCTTAGCCAAGTTTAGACAATATCTGGTGGGGAACAAGTTTGTGGTCAAAACTGATCATAACAGTTTAAGGCATTTCCTCACACAAAAGTATCTCAGTGAAAGGAAACAAAAATGTGTAAGTGAGGTCCAGGATTTTGATTTTGACATTGAATATGTAAAAGGGAAGAATAATATTGTAGCAAATACATTGTATATGAGACCTTCATTTTCCCTTATGGACATTTGGAAAGATTGGAAAAAGATGCTAACAGTAGAGTATGCCAAAGATAGTTTTGCTTGTGATGTGTTAGATGGGGTCAAAGGAGATGATAGGTACAAGATGTTGAATGGAATAATCTACTATAAGGACCAAATATATTTGGTTCATGGTTTGAACCTAAAGCATAAGATCTTGAAGGAAGCTCATGATTCTCCTTTAGTAGGCCATCCTGGTTTCTTTAAAACATATAGGCAATTAAGACAAAGGTTCTCTTGGAAAGGGTTGAAGGAAGATGTTCTAAAATATGTGGATGCATGCAACATATGTCAGCAAAAAAAATTTGAACACACCCATCCCACTGGTCTATTGCAACCATTTCCATTCCAGAACAAAAATGGGAAAGCATCTCAATGGATTTCATCACAGGTTTTCCCAAGGCTTTGGGTAATGATTGTATTTATGTTGTGGTGGATAGAATCACAAAATTTGCTCATTTCTTTGCTATTACATCATCTTTTACTGCTGCACAAGTGGTTGAACTATTCTTTAGAGAAATTTTCAGATTGCATAGACTGCCCAAAAACATTGTAGTGACAGGGATAACATATTTATGAGTGCTTTTTGGTAATAACTCTTCAAGTTGGTGGGCACTCAATTGACTCCTAGAACAAGCTATCATCCTCAAACTGATGGCCAAACAGAAAGGGTGAACCAATGGTTGGAGGGGTACTTGAGGAACTATGTTGGTGAGCAGCATAAAGCATGGGTTAAATGGCTACACTTGGGTGATTTTTTCTACAATACTACTTTCCATATGTCCATTGACATGTCTCCTTTCAAAGCACTTTATGGTTATGAAGCACTCACCTTTGTTGATCACATTTTTGGTGATAGTAGAGCCCCAAAATCTAAGGATTGGGTTGAGGAAAGTCAAGAGATTTTGAAGCTTCTAAAAGACAATTTGCAGGTTGCCCAAAATCAACAAAAACAGTATGTGGATCAACATAGGGAGGAAATAAATTTTCAAGTGAATGATTTGGATTATTTGAGGCTGCAACCATATAATAAAACGTCCTTAAAATGGAAAGATTAGAAAATCTTAAACCAAGGTATTATGGTCCATACAAGATAGTTTGAAAAATTGGGGAGGTAGCTTATGAGTTAGAACTTCTTGAAGATAGAAAAATCCACAATGTATTTCCTGTCTCATGCCTTAAGAAGGCTACTGGTCAACAAATTTCTATTTCAGAAACACTCCCTCCATTAGATGATGAAGAACAACTCATACTTATTGCAGAAAAAAATTTGAAGACAAGAGAAAGGAAATTGAGCAGCAGAACCATAAGAGAATATTTGGTACAATGGAAAGATTTGCCAAGTGAGGATGCCACATGGGAAGATGAATTTTTTTTGCAGCATCTCAATTGGGATTGCTTGAGGGAAAGCAATCTTGGGTGGGGACGACTGTAATGTCCCCATCCAAATAAATCACTAGAAGGGAAAATTCCACCAATCTACTAGTTCCCTAGGTTGGGGTGGAAACATCTAGATTTGGAATAAGGGATCTATAAAACCCCAAATGGACATTAGCTTGAAAAAAATATATTAAAAGGGGCTATATAAATATTTATAGTAGGAAAATAAGGTGGCACTTGGTCATGAAGGCACATTGGTGGTGTGGGACCCACACAAAGCAAAATTCTCCATGCCACATGGCATCCTACTCTCACCCATTCAAATCCAAGGTGGAGTCTAATGTTCTTGGGGGAGTTCGAAGGGAATTATACTTGGCATGACTCAACGAGGGTCGAATTTGAGTGGAAGAGGAAGAGGCATCTTAGAGGTATTGAGACACTTGGGCTAGATTCCCTAGCTTCTCCTAGCTTCTATGACAACAATGATGAAGATGCTATAACACTTATGACAAGGATCAGACCTGATTGTTGACATATGAACTATATGACATATCATGGCTAAAAATAGCCTCCAAGAAGGCGCATAAGGGATTTATGGCAGCCAATATGCTTCCCCATTCGAATTGATGGAAGAGGGAGACTAGGAATTGTTGGACAAGTGGCACTCATTGGAATCTCCCCCCAAATTGAGTTGGCATGAATATTTTGGAAGGAATTCGAACCATGGAGGACTTGGAAGGCTTATAAAATACAAGAACAAAGAATGAGAGGGGCTTTTGATCATTTCTCATTTTTGCAAATTCGAGAGCATTGCTTGTCCACACAAGTGGAGTGTTTATTCTACTTGCCTTAGTACCAATTTCGAGGGTGCAAGATTCCCATCCTAATTGGAAATTGGAGAGGCCATTAAGACATTTAATTTGGAGCTGCATGAAGTCATTTGTTGCAGGTTGAAGCTACAGGGCTGCTCATGACCATTTCTTCTTCAATTTGTTCCCACATCTCTCTCACATTTCTCTTCATATTCTTGCTCTTAGAGGAAGGGCGCACATGGTGAGATGCTGATATCTTTGGGGGAGTCCAAGGGGCAAAATTTATTTGTAATATGATTTATACACTCTATATTTGATGCTCGGATGAACCTCGTATCGAAACTCCAAGTGAAACTATCTAAAAATGCCAAACTATATATGAATGGTGCCATTTCCCCCCATATTTTGTTGTAAGAGCTTGAAGTTGTTTGGTTTCGATTTTTTTCAGTCAATATCTATGATTTTATTGCTGTATGGAGATCCATTAATGTACTGGAGAAGTTTCATACACATTATACAAGTCCTTGGAGCATTTCTCTCAAATTTAATAGCAAGTTGTAGAGTTTTTCTATCATTTCCCCTTATGTGAAGACATGTCTACAAATCTCTGATTTATGGGAGTTGCAACAGCCTTTAGGAATTGATTAATGATGCATTTGGGTGCCCATTGAAGTGATATAACTAATCTAGGTATCTATACTGAATTTTGGGAGGGTTGTACTGTTGGCGGATATTTCTACCCTATAGTCAGGAAACTAAAACTATCAACTTGGTTGGGGTGACAGGTAAGTGTATTAATGCTGTTACAGAAGCATTTACAAAAAGAAAGAAGATGTAGATGTAGGGAACATACCTTTAAACGAAGTCTGATCCTTGCCTTGACTTGGTCATGTGTTCCACTTCCAAATCTACCTTTCCTTCAGCAAACCTGCAACAACAATACCTTTCTCAAAACATTTTGGGCAATAAATAAAGATTGAAAGAAACACAAGTTATGTTTAACATTCAGCATTGACCAAAATAAATCCAACTTAAGATGCCATTTGATAAAACATTCAAATTGGAACAAGAAAACACTTCAACCTTTATTTGTCAAAAGTAGAATGCAATACAAATATACCTGACAATGAAGCAGGCTCCTGCAACTAGATTCTGGGCTCTGGCTTTCTTCTGGCTTGGATATCTTCTGCAACAACTTCTCCAATGCAAGCTTCTTCAAAGTTTTTCCATTAATCAATCTCACTAACTCCAATTTCTAACCCTTCTCCTTTAACCTTCTTGGTATTTATAGGTTCAAAGAAGCAGTTCAGGTCGAGATGTAGTTATGGAGGAAGTTGGGGGAGTTAGGAAACTGCCATCAACTAATCCTCCTCGATGAATTAATATATATTTTTAATCATCTTTTAAGATATACGTGACTATTACTCAGTGGAGTAGCGTATAGGGCGCTACCCTATTGTTTAACAACTAGCGCTCATTCAGTTTTAAATGTCGAGCGCTACTTTGCTAAGAAGGAGTAGCGTATATATTGATATGGGCGCTACTTTGCTAAGAAGGAGTAGCGTATATATTGATATGGGGGCTACTTTGCTAAGAAGGAGTAGCGTATATATTGATATGGGCACTACTATTATACACTAGAGTCGCGTATGGGCACTAGTCTATTTAAGTGGAGTAGCGCTCATACCTCAAAATGATATTTTTGTATGTTTTCCAGTATTTTCAGGAAATAGGATGAGTTGTCATATGGTCCAAGGTCAACATGCTCCTCCATCCAAATTGTCCTTTTGTGTGATCAGCAGCTCAGGGTGATCACGGACGGAGAGGTGCAATTTTGACCTATAACAGATGCCCCCTAATGTGTGAGGTCAGAGGGAAACGATGGCCGAAATACATTACAATCCAAAGCCAGAGGAGGAGCACAGAACCGCAGAACAAGTCGCAAGAAACCTGCAACAAAGATCAAGGTCAGCGAGCAATTACATTGTTGACATCTTATAGATGTGTAGTGTGATACAACATGATCTCCGATACATAACAAGGAGATGTATATAAAAGCATGGCCACTTGAAATACAAGCGTGGATCCATGTCAAACTGAGAGATCATAGCCATAACAACAAACTGGATCTATGTCTCATGGAGAGCCGAATATAAGTGAGGCTCATTCTTGCGCAACTTGGGTGATAACAAAATGAAGTTGTGTCATCAAAAAATCCCAAGGTCTTCATCCCACAATAACCCTAGGTACAAACCCGAACCATGTGAATAGATGAGCTGATAGTCGAACATGGAGGGCATCGTTTGATTACCGGTCATTGATGTATACCGTTAACAAACGCGAGGACTTCCACCGATAATGATGATGGGGTCCAAGATACCAAGTACGATTCGCCAAATGTGAATAGATGGACTTGGAGTCGAACACTTGAGAATCCTGTTGAAGAAGAGACATTGATGTATTCTCATCATTCAACAGCGAGGAAAATTGCCACTGGTGACTGCAATCTCCAAGGTACTAACCGAAACTCTAAACTTCAATCCCAGAATAATGATTTGGTGTCGATGGGAAGAATTCCGTTGGAAGGGAGGCCTTAAGGCATCCTCCATCATCCAACTCGAGGAACACTCAACTGGTAAGAGCTGATATGGAATAATATGCGACAATACTGACACTAGGAAGGCCGACAATGAGGTCAAGGTAAACTGCAGAATGGCCGACACAGGGTATATCCTTGAACAGTGAGCATGACACAAAGTGACTTAGGCAGTTTCTGACATAATGGGGTAAATAAGTCTGAAATTTAAGAGACATTAACAGACCCTCCATATGGTTGGAAGAATAACCAACCGGGGGAGTAAATAACTCGGAGGAAAGGTTCACCCTGAGGCCAAAAACTAAACCCAACCGACAAGATAGACTCAAGTAGGTGCTGTGTTCAAGGATAGAACTTGACGAAAACTGCCTTTGACAATGAAGATATGATATGTTTTCCCGTTCCTTATTCTTTTTTAGATAAAAGAATACCCTTCTTGTGGATTTAATGAGTCCAAGAAAGAATGAAAACTCAATAGGTCCAACCATGTAAATAATTTAACGAGCCCATGGGAGGAAGACTCAGTACCTTCTTCATAATTTAAAGAGTTCGAAGAAGAGATATAAGATTACTCTATATGTACTGATCTCTGGATTTTAATATCGAGCCGAGATCTGTTCTTGCTCGCCGGTGTTTTCAATTTTAAGGAGTCTGAAAAGCTTAAACAATAACTCCATATATCTGCTCGTGGATTTTAATATCGAGCCCAAGCAGATTAATGCTCGCCGGTGTTTTCCTGTTTATAGAGTCTGAAAAACTTAAACAATCCTCTTTTCACCTATCCGTGGATTTTATATCGAGCCCGGATTGGTCTGTGCTCGGCGGTGTTTTCTTGTTTATAGAGTTGAAAAACTTAAACAGTCCTCTACTTACCCTCTCGTGGATTTCACATCGAGCCCGAGTAGGTGAATGCTCGCTTGGTATTTTCATATTTAGAGAGTCTGAAAACCCTAAGAGAGACTCCAAAAGGTCCTTTTTCGTACAATTAGTCTCCTCCCCCGAAAAAGTATAAAACAATGAAAGGAGAACTCTTCTAGCGCATACAGGAGTATACCTAGAGTATACCTTTTCCGTAGTTAATCCACTGAGGCCCGGAAAAGGGATAATTCTATACCTGAGTGGATGAGCCTTCGGATACTTTAACGAGCTCGAAAAGGACAAGTTTGCTCGACAATCTTGTTTAGGTTTAAATAGTCCAAACAAGAGCTTAAAATGACTTAAAGGTAAGCTTCTGGGATCGTAGCTTCACCCTGCCAAAACTAGGTCTTCAACAAAATATTAGTCGATGCCGCAAAAATCTTAAATGATATATGAATTTGGAAAGTTTAGCTAACTGACAAGGTCTATCATCAATAAATTTGAGCTTAGGAGACGAATCCGACAACAATTGAGTGAAAATTGAACTTGGATCAGTGTTAACCTTATTTTGTGTTTCAATTGATTAATTAGGGTTTTTGAAAGTTTTTGAAACTATGGAAAATTAAAAATTATGGGTAAAAATCAAAATCCAATTTTATATATAATTTCATTTAAAAAATCAATTTTCATTTTGTGTTGTAGGGCAAAAATTGGGGCAACTTTTGCAAATTTCCAATCTCCATTGCGATCAAATCGGGCATCCAACCACCAAGTAAGTAGAAATCTCCCAATCTTGCATTTCAATGGTTTATTTTTAAATTTTTGAGCAAAAATGGCTTGTAACGCGATGCTCATAAGGTTTTATGTGTGTGCGCTACTGTGTATACACAAGAGTAGCGTACAAAGGCAATGGGCGCTACTTTGCTCAAACAGAGTAGCGCCTACACGCTACTGTGTAGTATACACAGTAGCGTACATACTTGCAAAGCCACTTTCAAACGTCGAGACTCAAAATTTTTGGGGTTTTTGTGCAGGATGGTCTTACAATGGAGGGAAAGGGAGCATGAAGACATGGATAGACTAGCCATGCAAGACCCGGCTACCCTCCATGCACTCCGTAGATGTGGTTTGTTGAAATTTTATCGAACCGTAAACATGCGGGCACTAAACAAGCTGTTTCGGAGATTGATTCAGTATTGGGATGTTGATACGAATACCTTCATCATCCGGGGACAAACTCTTGAGCTTACCATTGAGGACATATCAATCTGAAAGGGACATCTCGTTTGGGTGCACGATCAGTGCAAGAATATGTAAATACATACTGTGTTGCCGGAGCAGAAAAATCGGGAAGCCAAGTCCTAATTTCAACTATTGAGGGTCTCCCACTGAAAGTGATAGTGAGCATGATCAACCGGGTATCCGGTAGTGCATCACAACACTTAGCTTCCAGGCATTCGATGCATATTGGTGTACAGTGCTTGCACGGCCATGTTTATGATTGGTGTACCAGTTTGTTAGCAAACATGAAGTATCAAATGACAAGTTGCAAATCTGGTTCCATGAAGAATTTTGGGTACGGAAGTATCTTGTGTACTTTCTTCTTCGAGAGGATGCCTGCTATTAGTTTGGGGATGCCTCTTCCACAGGTTAACCCCCGTGAGCCCAGACTAGGCCGTTGGGGTGACATTTTTCTCCACCAGGGTGGTGGGGAAAGTCACTATTGTTACCACACTGATGACTTCTGGGGGTGGTGGGAGAGGCAAGTACCCATGTTTGAGCAGTTTCCCTATGCTGGATTGGATTTCTGTCACGATCCAGAGCTGGTGCTTCCGCCAGGTGGAGCCTGGGGAGATATTGGTATGTTTAAATTTTGAGAATTTATTTAATTTTTTCAAACTTTTCAAGTATTTGATTTTTTATGAATGAGTTTCGAAGTTCTAATCAAGTGTCAAATGCAGATGTTGGGCCTGTTCATCCTGAGGGCCATCCTACCATCTATGTGAGGCCAGCAGATATCACCGCAGTGGATGCTATGTTGGGAACCCTAGAGAGGAAGATGAGTCGGTTGACTCATGAGATTCCTGCATGCCGCATGGACCAGATACCTGTAGACATGCAGGAAGATGTTGTTGGGGTGCCCCCAGCATGGCTTAGGGTGCTGCGGCGGATTGCTAGACTAGTGATATGCTATCGCAATGCGGTAGATGATGAGGAGGTTCCTCCTTCTCCGTAGGAGAAGAAAAACATTATATGTATATATTTTTGAGGCTACTATGCCCAGCTTTTGTACTTTTATGACTTGACTTGAGAGACTCATGACTCAAAAACTCATATTTTTTGATACGGTACCAGTTATATATACAGTATCGGTTATTTACATGTGTATGCGTTTAAAATTTATGTGTGGAATGTTGTTTACAATGTATGATGCAAATGCCAGTCTAACACATAATTTGCTAATGAATCAGCTAAAGTGTTTAAATTTCTTGGAATGTGTTCATATCTGATAGAATGAAATTGTCTTTCCAATAGTCTAACTTGTAGAAACTGACGTAGCAATCCTGGATCTCTGATCCGATAGACACCTGTTAACTGAAATACAATTAGTTGTGAGTCAAGCCTTACCTCCAGGTATGAAATGCCATGACTGAGGGCATCTCGGAGAAGTTCTATAACTGCACTGTATTCAGCCACATTATTCATGGTAGGTCTTAAACAAACCCCCCCTGAAGAAAAAAGTTGGTCAGCGGGTGAGTAAATGACCCAAGCTGCAGCAGCCAACTGGCAGGTGTGGCGACTGGCACCATCAGCAAATCCTAGGAAATGTGCGGTTGACATCTGGTACACGAAACGAAACACACACATAAGATCACCTAACGAGCATAACAAAACTAGCTTTACAAAAATATACAGCTATGTTACAAGAAAAAGTATCTCAGCCTAGGCTTAGTACTTCTTCAGGTAGGGTCAATGCCTAGATCCTCCTCAGGAGGCCGGGCAAAGGTGTTATGGAACTCACGGAAAAGATTGGTATATGGGATGATTTCATCGAGATAACATCCTGTTTCACAGAAAATGTTTCCGTTGACCCCAGTAAAAATGTTCACCAACGAGGTATGTACTCTATTTGCTTCAACAATGGCAACTTGTGAAGGAGTGAGACCAGTATTCTCATCGGGTGGTGAACAAAATTCACCTCTCTCCAACAAGTGAAGAAAAGGAAACAAGAAAGACGCGCGATTTATATGTTCACAAGGATGGTCCGGGTCATTCAAAGCTTCTAACATTTCCTCATCAGAAGGTAAAGTAATTCCTGAACTGTCGAGAGAATGAATTGGGTCAGGTGTCTGAGTAGTGGCACAATCCATGTTTGACTCTACAGACACTGACGGAGTCAATATATCTTCTGTTGTAGTTTGATAAGAATCTAAGTGGGTGACTTCTACAACAGGGGTAGGCACTAAGGGGTTTGTATTAGTTGAGGGAAACTCAGAATCCATTGTTAAATTGGTCATGGATGTTTCAGACGATGAACATCCCTTAGTACCAACAAATAAAGTAGGAGCGGGTAGGTCAAAAGTGCCAATTAGTGATCCAAAGAGTCCTGCTCCTAAACTCTCACTAACTGGGGTGGTTTGATCAATCATAGGAACCGTAGTTTCCGAAGAAGTCTGGTGTTTTCCTTGAGTGAAAGAAAGTTGATCGACAGTAACGATCATACCTTCAAATGGGAACATGACCACTCGAAAAACTGCCGATGCTATAGCTTGCATGGCATAAGTCCAACTCCTGCCCAATAACATGTTGTAATCGAGCGGAGCGTCCAGAACCTCTATCTCAACAGCAACTGTCTTACCGGCCAAAGTGACATTAAATGATGGCAAAAATCCATGTGGACGAAAAGTTCTGCCATCAAATGCAGTAAGCATTGTGTTGGAAGGGACTAACTCAGGAGAACCTAGAGCTTTCCAACAGGAAATAGACATTACGCAAGTCGACGCTCCCTCATCTACTACAGCTCGTCTAATGGTCATTGGACCATGAACGACCTCAATCTGGAGGGCAACGTGATAGGGCAACCGGTATTTGACATCAGTCATGTCAAATCGTGCAGACATGTTGGAGGACTCCATACTCCCAATAGCTGCCAGAAGTGCATTTCGTTGCAATGGACAACTCTGCAAGACTTCTAGAGTAGACATGGCACAAGGGGTTTGGGCTAGATCTTTAACCACATTGTAGTTGGAAGCAGCCCGTGTGTTGGGATTGTGCGATGCCCTCTTCAAAACACCTTTCGAAATCTTGGGCATTGGGTCCACAGGTATGTGGAGTGGAGTGGAGGATTCAGGAACCTCCTTATCCTTTCTCTGCGTTTCCGGGGTATAGTTCTTGGTTCTAGTTTGCAAAAGTGCATCCGAGTTAACCATGTTTATGAATGTTTGATCAACCGAAGCGTGCGAAGTGCCCCCAGTTTTGGAGGTGCCAGAAGTTGAGCCTTGCCCTTTAGGAAATGGATCTTTCAAGACAACAGGCTTCTTCTCTCTTAAGAGCTTCTGGGCTTCTTCTAGTAGGGGGCATTGATGAGTAAGGTGATTCTGCTTGCAAAGTTTACAAGGGAACCTAACCTTCTTTTCCTCCTTGTCACCCTCTTCGGCATTGTCTTTTTTGGGATTTTGTTGGTTCCCCTCTCCTTTCTTGCCCTTCTTTTTGTTGTTGGGCTGCTGAGGGCCCTTTTGATTGTTCTGAACCTGATTAACAGATTCAGAAGTAGAAGGAGAGGTTGTGACGAAAGTAATGTCTGCAGTCGAATGTTTAACAGTTAAGGCTTGGACCTGTTTGGTCAGTGCTTCGAAGGCTGCAGAGGTAACCGAACCCACTATGCCGTCAGCATGTGGTCCAGGTTTGGGTCTACTCAGATCAGTGTTTGATCTCGGTGCGTCAGGTATAATCTCATACAGTAAACCAGATTGTGCATATACAAGGTCTAACTGTTGAGTCCTTAAGATGGCTTCTTCTTCATTGGATACTCCAGATGTCGCTACTTCCTTATAAATATAAGGAAGGAGTGATTTCAAGTACCACTCAAGCAGGAACTCTGGAGGGATATTGGCCTTTATGAGCCTCTTCCGTCTTCGCCACTCCTGAATGTGGTCAGATAGGTGAGTGGCTTTGTTTTGTCTAAAAGTAGACAAAAGTTCTGTTCCGACATCATACCAAACAGGAAGCTGGAAATGGTTCAAAAAGACGGTTGCTAGATCCCCAAAACTAGAGAAGGTAGTCGTAGGTAACTCAATGTACCATTTGGCTGCGGGACCAGTTAAGGTCCTTTGAAACAATCTCAATCTGATGGAATCCTCGTTCAACGAATTTGAAGAACACCACAAGTGAAAGGTAGTGACATGGTCACCAGGGTCTTCACCAGCTTTGCCTTCGAATTTTGGAATATCCGAAGGTAATTTGGTGGGAATTGATGGCCACGTGGCATTATGACACACAGGATCATTTGTCAGTTTCGAAAGGTCTGGCAAATTCAAAGTTTCCAGAAAAGGTAGACGAGGCCGGTAAGATGAAGCTTGATAAGGGAAACCACCCATCGTTTGTCCCATGAATTGTTGGTAGGGGTTGCCCCCAGCCATTTGGTGATAAGGGTTTCCCTCGGCCATGTGCTGATAGGAGTTGCCACCTACCAACTGTTGATAGGGGTTACCCCCAGTTAACTGTTGGTAGGGGTTACCCCCAGGTATTTGTTGGTAGGGGTTGCTCCCTGCCAGCTATTGTTGTTGTGAGAAAGAATTATTAAAATTTCCCCACCCATACGAGAGTGGATTAGTGCTTTACGGGTTCGTCCACTGTGGCTGGGTGTTAGCCCTTCCATATTGCTGGTTAAAGATATTACCCCCTCCCCCTGAGAATAAGGAAAAAGGGATGTTACTTGAAGGCATGTTACCTTGATTCAAGTTAGGTCCTGCAAAGGTGTTGAAACCAGTAGAAGCTGATGTGGACGGTGCAGTCATGGTACCCATGACTGGCATGTTTGCAGAAGCACTTAGTCCTACCACAGGTGTGGAAACCCAAGTACTAGGGATCTGATATAACGGTTGCGAAGTAGAAGGTGTTGCACAGTTAGCCGTACTACTAGGTCCAACAGTAGACATAGGAATAGATGCCATTGTTGTAAAACTAGGCATTCCTAATGTACTAGTGTTGAAACTGAAAGATGGAGTAGGCACCGATGTGGTTTGTGCCTGACTAGATGTAGTAGTAAAAGAAGGGTTAACTGTGCTGGTATTCATACCTAAAGTGGGAGTTTGGGGACCCCCTGGTTCAACTCCTGTGTTTAACATCAGATGATCGGGAAACAAAAGATTTGCACTGAAAGGGGGCTGCTGGAAACCAACAGGTGACAGAAGCGGAATTCTAGTATTGGTTAAGGGAGGATTGAAAGGAGTGCTATACTCCGCGGAAGTAAGATCTTCCACCTCAACAGTACTAAAGTGATGCTGATCTGTGATACCTGGTAGTGGTTCCTCAGGAACCTCAATTTCAAGGTTTTCTGTTACAAGGATTTCTTCAAGCAAATCTAATTCAGAGGTAATTTCTGAAAAAATACCGGGGTTTACCCGCTGTCATCTGGCTGGTTGTATAGGTTCTGTTCTAACAGGTGGAAGTTTTTGAATCCTTCTCGATCTACGGAGTTGTTGATTCTCCGTGATTATAAATATAAAATAACAAACTAGAACCTAGTGGCCACTATGACTACGGGGCAAACAACACACCAACTAAAAAAAATAAAAAATCCTAAGTATACAAACCAGTCAAACAAAGGTTCCTTCCGGAGAAGAGTCTGGGATGATGAGGGCCCAGAACAGATCAACGAAGGAAGAAAGACAGTTACCCGGGGTCCACAATACAATGACTAAGGGTGCAAGTGCTGGAATCACCCAACCGCCCTCCCAAAGACCTGCACGGGGTTTCCTCCCACGTCTGTCTTAGGTACAGCAATATACCCTCCGCTGTCACCTGTGTAAGAACCTAGAAGTCTGATACTATGGATACCACAACACCGAAAATTCCTGGGGGAACAGTCACCGGTCGAATCAGAAAGCGTGGGCAGGGTAGCTAAGCCCGAAACTCGAAAGAGTCCCCAATACGCAATCCGATCCTGGCGTATGCTCGAACAACAAGTAGGAGGAGTATTCCCACAAACTGATCTCGCAATGACCTACTGCATATGCTCCCAGGCAAATTTTGAGTGAGGTGGGTTTACCGATGATAGTCTCACTACGATTATTGCACAATGTGTGATCTTGGGTGGTTTAAGGTGATTTAAACCCAAGACCCTAACCAAAACTAGTTGGTGTAGTGTACCCTAAAAAGAAAAAGTTTATAGTTCATTTTATTAACAAATTTTAGGGGCTTTTACTACGCAAAAAGGATAGTGGGTGTGTGAGTGTGGTTATAACAAGAAAACAAAAATGCAAATATAATTCAATCTTTCCTACAACAAATTTTTTTCATTTTTTCATCTACTTCTTTTTCAAAACTGAAAATCTAAGCAAACTTTCTTAAATTTTTTTTGTTTTCTTTTTAAATTATACAAAATATACTAAGCTATTTTGCAATGACGAAGACAAGTTCTATTTTAACTTAAAGTACCAATTTTTTTTTGCTTTTTCAAAAACTGAAAAAGAAATATGCAAAGATGGAAAGCCAAATAAAACTTTAAATGCAGAGTGTGTAAGTATGGCTAAACGTTCTTAGGCCTATAGCTGTCGAAACCCTAGCTCGAGAAAGACTTGATCTACAAGTTTTTTACTAAGAAAAAACCTATAAACTTGGACACCAAGTGGGAGAAAACAAAGGAGAGAAACACTGAAGGACTGACCTAAAGTGTCTAGCCCTAGCAAGACCACAAAGCCAAGTACAAGTAGACAAGCAAGCTTCCCTACTAACACAAAGAAACTGAGAGGTGAAACTAGCCTACAATTGTTTAAAAAGTACTTGTGACCAGCAGAAGACAAGAAGTCCTGGAAGATAGAAACTTGACCTAAAAGAAGACACCCTAGAAGATCTACCAAAGATCAAACCCTAAACCAAGGATGGGGGTAGTGGAGAGCAGACAACTTCACCACAAACAACAGACACAGGAGTGTACAGGTTTGTAAACGGGCAACAAGCAGTCAGGGTCTGAAAAAAGTGAAAGTGTTCGTCACCAAACACCACCAAGTCTTCTAAAAAGTCAATAAAAAGTCCCAAAAATTCCAAAGGTCAACAAGTGGTTTAAAAGATGGAAAAAACTTCAAGAGAAGGTTCTATGGCTTAAGTAACAGTTAAAACCTCATGCAACAGTCCAAAGGATCCCACAACAAAATCAGCAAATCACCACAGGGCTAAAACACAAGCATACCAAAAATTGACTGCTTCAGGAAATGTACTCTACTGTGTAGTAGAGCAACTCGCGCCCAAACAGAAACGGGCGCTACTGTATAAACAGGACAGTAGCGTATGGGCGCTACTGTACATATACCAGAGTAGCGCTCATATTTCAAAGGCTTGAAAACTGACTTTGGAAGGTATAAAAAACTGATGAAAGCAGGCAAGAACAATGCAAGGGATACCTAAAAAGGTTCTTGACACATTAAAGAAGTCAAAACAAACTAGGAAGACACCCAATAATAAGGTTTCCTAAAGCCAAAAACTCTATTTCCCCAGCGGAGTCGCCAGTCTGTTGGCGGATATTTCTACCCTATAGTCAGGAAACTAAAACTATCAACTTGGTTGGGGTGAAAGGTAAGTGTATTAATGCTGTTACAAAAGCATTTACAAAAGGAAAGAAGCCGTAGATGTAGGGAACATACCTTTAAACGAAGTCTGATCCTTGCCTTGACTTGGTCCTGTGTTCCACTTCCAAATCTACCTTTCCTTCAGCAAACCTGCAACAACAATACCTTTCTCAAAACATTTTGGGCAATAAATAAAGCTTGAAAGAAACACAAGTTATGTTTAACATTTAGCATTGACCAAAATAAATCCAACTTAAGATGCCATTTGATAAAACATTCAAATTGGAACAAGAAAACACTTCAACCTTTATTTGTCAAAAGTAGAATGCAGTACAAATATACTGACAATGAAGCAGGCTTCTGCAACTAGATTCTGGGCTCTGGCTTTCTTCTGGCTTGGATATCTTCTGCAACAACTTCTCCAATGCAAGCTTCTTCAAAGTTTTTCCATTAATCAATCTCACTAACTCCAATTTCTAACCCTTCTCCTTTAACCTTCTTGGTATTTATAGGTTCAAAGAAGCAGTTCAGGTCGAGAAGTAGTTGTGGAGGAAGTTGGGGGAGTTAGGAAACTGCCATCAACTAATCCTCCTCGATGAATTAATATATATTTTTAATCATCTTTTAAGATATACGCGACTATTACTCAGTGGAGTAGCGTATAGGGCGCTACCCTATTGTTTAACAACTAGCGCTCATTCAGTTTTAAATGTCGAGCGCTACTTTGCTAAGAAGTAGTAGCGTATATATTGATATGGGCGCTACTATTATACACTGGAGTCGCGTATGGGCGCTAGTCTATTTAAGTGGAGTAGCGCTCATACCTCAAAATGATATTTTTGTATGTTTTCCAGTATTTTCAGGAAATAGGATGAGTTGTCATATGGTCCAAGGTCAACATGCTCCTCCATCCAAATTGTCCTTTTGTGTGATCAGCAACTTAGGGTGATCACGGACGGAGAGGTGCAATTTTGACCTATAACACGTACTGCATTTGGGAATTCATCAGTGACCTCTACCATTAGGGGTTTGAACCTCGAAATTACTAGTAAAATTCCCTAATTTATCCTAAGTTTAAATGAATGTTGCAGAAGTATTTTGAGAGTGTCCAAGAACCCATCAGCTTCATTTTTATGTCCTAATACCTTTCAAACACCTTCAAACCCAATTCAAAATCCTTAGGAGCCATTTGGAATCATTTGAGTCACCACTAGTCTAAGGGTCGAATTGGCCAAAAATTGCAATTTTTCCAATTTCTTAAAAAGGGACACTACACATTCCCGCAGTTCCACATCCCGCAGTTCTGCATTCTGCATTGTGAATGGCCTTTTTAACCTTTTGGAATTATCTCCCACAATTCCGCATTCCCGCAATCCCACAATTCCACATCCCGCAGTTCTGCATTCTGCATTGCGGATTGCGGATGGCCTTTTAACATTTTGGAATTATCTCCTACATTCCCGCATGCCCGCATTGCGGATTTTGGATTGCGAGATGCAAAAGGATGATTTTGGTCATTTTTGAAAGCCTTTTCCGACTTTTAGCCTCCGTGTTAGTTATCATTCTCAGGCCGAAACAAGATCATGGAAGTTTAAATCATTTGTTTTGCAAACAATATTGACAAATCATGCCGCTGCAATTTGCATTATTTTCATTCTGAGTTTTTTTAACAGTGAATTATTCTTATATATTGATCTTATTGTTTCCTCAGAACGTGATGGAAGCTGAAAGGCTGCATAAGAGGAAGGCACAAAAGACAATGTTGACCATCCAAAGGATGCAGAGGAAACCTAAGTGATCAATCATGATGTGGAGGAAGCTGAAATACTATGCGCAAAAGAAATGGTAGACACTAAAGAGAAATTTGGCAAGTTAAAGGACACATAGGAAGCCATAATGGTTAGTCATTCAAGACAATTTCTCTTGTAACATAAATATGGGGGGAGGGTACTAGAAAAGGGAATTTGACTAGTGAAATAGAGACTGGATACATTGTGTAAGAGAAATGATTTTTTGCTAATGAGGAAGGTTCTATTTACTAGGAAAAGCTTGCACGAATGTTTGCCTTGGATGTGTGACTGATAGATTAGAACTATTTATTTTATGTTTATGTTCATGCTGTTAGATCTTTCTAACTTTATTGAAGTACTTCAATGGTGATGAATATTAACAGAGTACTAAATTATTTTAATTATAATCAAAGCTATCTTTGGTAATTTTCTACTATGAATGTGCATGCTTTATCTTAATGGTTATCTGTTGGATTTGTATGAGCATTTTCAGATTATTACTCTTATTTAAACTCGCTACTTGCAAGGATAGATTAGTTAGTTTGGAGTAGGAT
Organism: Larix kaempferi; assembly: GCA_027924585.1. Classification (NCBI taxonomy): domain Eukaryota; kingdom Viridiplantae; phylum Streptophyta; class Pinopsida; order Pinales; family Pinaceae; genus Larix; species Larix kaempferi. The sequence goes on along the minus strand of BSBM01000240.1, from coordinate 1,305,728 downwards.
TATATAATTGATAAGGTAGAAGTGATAAGACGGGAGGTAAGAACCTACGCATCACTTGTGAGGCTTATGCTTGTAAATTTTAGATTAGATGCATTAGTTAGATTAGAAGCACTTGCATAATCATACTTTAAACATCAAATATAAATGGTGGGACGGTCCGCAACCGGTACATAAGTTAAACAAACATACCTATGGTAGACAGACCATTAACCGGATGGATTCCCCATACCAAACAGTGAGTGATCTAATTGGGATTATTCATTGGGGAGAATCCCTACTGTTGATGCTAGGATTTTCCAGGCATCAACAATTTTGGCACTAGAAGGAGGGCTGGATGACAAGCCAACCTATGTGAAGTCATTTTTGCTTAAACTGACAGATCATTAATGAATTCTTCCCATTTCCCTGTATTGGAACATGCTTTCAGCTCAGTGAGACCATCCAAAAGTATTTCCAAGAAGACAGTTGATCTCTTGTCACAATATAAATTTGATGATGAAGGAAACACCTCTACATTTAGGCATATTGTTCATTTTGATGTCACTTGTCTAAATCTCAAAATTGAGCAGGATGTTGAAATATGTAGGTTGTTCACCCTCAATTTTGAAGGACAATTTAGGTCTTGGTTCAGAACACTACCGCCTAAGTCTATTTACAGTTGGAAACAACTCATGGAAATTTTTATCACTTCCCATGAATACTATGACTATGAGAAATTATGTGTTGAGATTGAAGGGATTCAAAGAAAGAAAGGTGAGTCAGATGACGATTTTATTTTGAGAGTGGCTCATATTTATTATAGTTTTCGTGAAGAAGACAAACCCAATAAGAAAGAATTCATTGACTGGGTTTTGCACCTCCTTGATTTGACTAAATATGATGAAGTTTCATTTGATGATGAAGGGAATTGTAGTTACTTGAATGATGCCAACCTGGGACCTATGGACCAAGGGATGTTAAATTCTAGTGGGAAGAAAATTATAGAAGAGACTAATTTCGCAAACAACCTTCTTAAAAGGTATGATATACATAATGAGTGTTCATTGTCTTCTGTAGGTGCACATGAAGAAATTTCTACTCCATCAGAAAGTGAGTTGAATGGAATTTTTTGAGAGGAATCTTTGGGACATGTGGATGAATTAGGTTATTTGGATTTATTGGATGATGATTTATGTGAAATAATAGAGGAACATTTTAAAAATGAACCTCGAGCTAGAGGGATGGATGTCCGATGTTTTTAAATAACACCTATGTCTGAAATTGTGAAAGAGGATAAATCAGTGTTTACTGAGAAAATGGATAATCCAATTGTTGCAAACATGATGGATGGTAATGACCATTTTTTTCTAAAACATGACATAATCATGTTGATTTGATTGATAATTTGTTAACTTATGATTCTCTGGAACATGCAAGTGTTGAAGGAAATTTGTTTAATCACGAGGAAACAATGATTGATTCACATTCTGAAGATTTTTACTCTATGTATTTAGACTTGTTTGCTAAAATTATAAAAGAATATGAATCAACATTGGATCAGAAAATGGATCATCCAATTGTGGAAAATATGATTATTGATGATTTTTCTATTGTTGAAACACATCTTGAACAAAATCATAATGCTTTGACTGGTAATTTATTATTGGAGCAGCAAGTAAGTGATGATTTCTTTGAATATAAAAAAGTTAAAAGAAGCTTTTTCAACCCAGACATATTTACAGATTGTACAACTAAAACATAAGCCAACAATATGCTTGGATTGAATAACCTTGAGTCTGGATTTTGCATGTCAAGGAATATTGACAAAGGTGAATATGTAGAGGTTTCTAATGATCACTTTGAAGGTTGTATTGAATTAGAAAATTTTGTCACAACTGTCTTCAATGAAACTCAAGTTAATAGTGATTGTACTGATGATGTGGAACAACAGGCGGTTATCTACAATACTCCATTGTATCCTAGTGAAGATGACATTTTTGATATTGAAGGGTTTCATGGTAAGGAAGAATGCATTGATGATAATGATAAGGCACTTAATCATCTGGTGATGATTATGTCGGGTTCTCACATCATTAATCCACACTATGAATTTAGTAACGAGACGATATCTATGAAAACTAACTTTGGAGTTTCATCGCATGGTCTTATGGACATACATTATTCACATTCAACTTTTTTATATAAACCACATAACTTATATAATGATTTTCATGATTATGTTGATATATGGCTGGAATTGTCATTTTATGAAAAATTCCCACAATACAACATGTACTTGATTTTTTCTGCTGTGAATGGATTTAGGACTGGTGTTACTTTTTTGACCTTGAATTGCATAATGCATCAGTCCTACAGACCTATGCATGGTATTCATTTCCTTGTGGGACTGAATTTACTTCAATGGTTACACTGGCTCTATAATTTTACTTAGCTCTGTTGAACTAGTGAAGTTAGGTTAGGAGTAATGTAGTTTTCATTTTTCTAAGATTGCAGAATAAGAGTTTCACTCACACATTTTTCTTTGTATATGCTACCTGCTAGTTAGTCATCAGGTTTTGTTTGACAACTTAGATTTCCCCCTCTATTATCATTCTGTCCCTTTGGAGATGAAGATGATATCCTGTTGTGATGTGTTTTATGGACTCAACTGGGAATTCATGAGGCATGTGCAGGAAATATCTCAACTGGATTCCTTCAATGTTTTATGAGAAGGCGTATGAACAACACATTCAAAGTTGGTCGAAGTTGAACAAAGTTTGGATATGTAAAACTATTGGTTTGAGAAAACATTCTATGATTTTTACTAAGTGGGATATTATCAAAAGTAAAATTAGTGTTGACACCATTGATGATATAAGTGATGGTGGAAGAACAAAACAATTTGTCTATTAAAGGTTAAATCATCAATGAGCAATCACTGAGGCACCGATTGAAGAATCAAAACACTTTCATGAATAATTTTGAAAAAAATGATGACACAAGGATGTTTTCATTAGAAATTCTATTGATCACAACATGGTGACATAACATAGTCAATACAAATGGTTTAAACTGTTTATGAGATCCGATACCCCATGGATCACTAGCTGAAAAGTTTCATCGTAGAGAAAGTCATGAAGCAAAGTTGAGTGGTGAAGAAGAAAGATAGTTTCTTATTGACAGAATAGTAACTCATAAGATGATATTCGGGATAAAGGAATTTGATATGTTGAAGCCTCGAAGTAACTAATTGGTAAAGGGTACTTGGTTAGAGTTGAATCATTCCTGTGAGTACAATTGTTTTGTCAACTCAACCATAAGATATGGGTAATATTACATTAGACAGACTCTATCAAACTTTACCATGAGTTTAGGCGATTAAGGAGCAGGGTTTCTATTCTATCTTTTTGATATCTCTTACTGCCCCATAAATGTGAATGACACCTCCAAAATTTTACCATTTAAAATGCATTATGAGATTGAACTGATAAATATGGTTTGGAATGTTTCATTACCTGACATGGTAATTTTGCATCAAAATTAATTAGCAATGCTCATCAGTAAAAGGTAAGAACAATAGGGGTTTGATTACATTTTTATTGCCTCCCATGATTTCATTATTCTTATTCAATTCTACTGTTTTGACAGGTATTTTATAGAAGGGAGTACACCAACCGATTGTAAGTAAAGAAATACCTCTCCCAGATTCACATGGAAGTACTCTGTCACTTAGCAAATGATCCCCAACAATGTCTTTTCAATTACATTACTTTCGAAGTGATTTTGAAACTACGTGATTGTTGTTTTGGAGAATTAAATCAATCTGATCGTGTAATGGAACTAGTGGCATTATAATGAAATCTTTAGACACACTTGACGTCATATGTTGAATCTTAACAAATGCTCTGAAATCTGCGGCGTTGAGACTCCTTCTAATCCCCCGACAATACCTTGGCTTGTTCTATCATTCATTAACCCTAATAGTTGACCCAATCATGACCCACTAAGTGAGCTTAGTTTCTTTCCTGATGTCTCAACCCTCAGACTAGAGCTATCAGAATTTTGTTTGGGAAGTAAGTGATGGAACAATTGATCAACTGTATGCTGGATATCTTGAAGCAATATCAAGGGTTTATGTGGAAAGTGAATTTGGGAACAATTTTGAAATCACGAAATAATTTTGGGCAATGAAATGTTGGACTGAGTGATGCTTGTAAATTGGCTTGGCTTATTTCCTGTTCGTTTGCTCTCAAATCGTATTTTTACCTAGTTTTTTTGGCATTGATGATATGATATTTGGTCTTGATTGCATCCCTTCGCTGGTGTCTCTTGTTGAATGTAAATATGAAAAAGAATCAGTTGTGGCTTGGTCCTTATCGGATTGTAGAAAATCTTGGCTCAACAACCTATAAGTTACAAGATTTACAAGAGGAGAAGGAAAACCTCTCTGTCAATGGCCTAGCACTCAAACAATACTTTTCTTAGATTTAGGGAAACCTATTGTACATAAGTAAGTTTGTTGATTTTATCCTTTTGTTTGATTCCATTTGTTTTCATCTTAAGATAGTTAGCTTGAGCCTTAACCCATTTTTGTTTGATTTTGTTTTACTTGCTTGATTTTGTTTGAATAAACCTCAGCTAAACTTTCAGAGTGATGTGTAGAAATGCAGAAATCTGAACAATCTCATGTGAAATGCTGATAATCACTAAAAGGATTAGAATTGGCTTCATAAAAAATGAATTCTTTTTGTAACAACAATGTCATGAGTGATTTTAATTGTTGCTTTGTTTTAAAAGGGGAAACCTGCTTTGTGTTTCATTTTGTGTCAATGTAAACCCTGTAAAAATAACCAGGATTCATGAATTCTAAATTACTATCTTGGGGATCCACTCACTTACACATAAATAACCATCTCAGGTAGTGTACTATAACTGACCCATGGAAAGGAATCAAGTCTTGCAGATGTATGGAAATTAAAATGATCCATGCTTCAAAAATTATAGCCAAAAGGATAATAATGAAGAGTCAAAAAATTCTGAAAATATTTCATCTCCATCAAAGAAATGGTCTTGAAAATAAGTACATTCAATCAAGAAGACTTCCCAGATGATAATTCCAAAAGGTTCTTCGCTGTCCGTGAGTATGACAAACAAATAAAAACTCATCACTCATACAAAAGGACATTATGGATGGAAGAACCCACGTTAGATGTTGAAGACTGAAGAAAGCTATTGGTGAAAGACTCAGATGATAAAACTCGTCAAAAGAAAGCATCTAAAGAAATGCTGATAGAATGGGAATAAAGAACAAACAAATACATCTGTCTCATTTTGTTACGATCCCGTTGAGTCATATTTAGAGGTAACCAAAAGATGGGACTAATAATGAACTCTATATTGTGGCCTCAGGAAAGTGGTCAGGAAATCTGGTCCAGGTTTCCCTATTTCCCAAGATGAATGACCAATATGATTCAAGAAATCTCCTCTCCTTGCATAAAAATTTATCCTTTTAAAATCATGGTAAAATGATAAGGGCATAGTTTTACAATCAGAATTAATAATAGACAAGCAATTGTGATCCTAAAAATGAGTTTGTTCAGAGATCTGTGTTCACGAACTAAGCCAATTGTTGCAGTTGCAACCTGATCCCCAATTTTTTTATAAAGTTGTAGGGCCACTCCTTTTATCTTTGATTTTACTCAGAGTTTGTTTTAGATTGGAGACTTATTTTTAACACTTATATTTTCCTTGAAAAAACAAAAGAAAAGGAATTTCCCACTTCCGCATTCTTCAGTTCTGCATACTTCCTTTTTCGCATTTCTAATTGCGTATTGTGGATTGCAATTTTGACTTCTGAAATTGTTATCCGCAATTTTACACTCCCACACTCCCGCTCTTTCACACTCCGCAGTACCACGCTTCCATAGTTCCGATTGTAGATAGTGGACTGTATTTCCGACTTTGGAATTGCATTCAGCATTTCTGCATTCTGCATGCCCATAATTCCGCAATTCCACACTGCCACATTCCTGCTCTTCCGCATTCCGCAGTTCCATGCTTCTGCATTTCAAATTGTGGATTGCAGACTGCATTTCCGACTTTGGAATTGCATTCTACATATTCGGCATTCCGCATACCCGCAGTTCCACATCCCGCAGTTCCACATTCCGCATTGTGGACGACCTTTTTACCCTTTTGGAATTATCTCCCGCAATTTCGCATGCCCGCATTCTCGCAGTTATGCATTCTGCATTATCTATTGCAGATGGCCCTTTTAACTTTTTGAAATTATCTCCCGCAATTTCGCATCCTGCATTCCCGCATGTCCGCATTACGGATTGTGGATTGCAGGATGCAGAAGGATATTTTGGTCATTTTTGAAAGCCTTTTCTGACTTTCCGCCTCCGCGTTAGTTATCATTCTCAGGCCGAAACAAGATCGTGGAAGTTTAAATCGTTTGTTTTGCAAACAATATTGAAAAATCATGGCTCTGCAATTTGTATTATTTTCGTTATGATTTTATTTAACAATGAATTATTCTTATACATTGATTTGTGAATTATTCTTATATATTGGTCTTGTTGTTTCCTTAGGACGCGATGGAAGCTGAAAGGCTGCATAAGCGACGGGCACAAAAGACAATGTTGGTCATCCAAAGGACACATATGAAGCTGAAGTGATCAGTCATGGTGTGGAGGAAGCTGAAAGACTGTGCGCAGAAGAAACAGTAAAAACTAAAGACAAATTTGGGAAGTTAAAGGACGCAGAGGAAGCCGAAATGGTCAGTCATTCAAGACAAATTCTCTTGTAATATAAATATGGGGGAAGGGTACTAGAAAAAGGACTTTGACTAGTGAAATAGAGACTGGATACATTGTGTAAGGGAACTGGTTTTCTGCTAATGCGGAAGGGTCTATTTGCTGGGAAAAGTTTGCACGGATGTTTGCATGGGATGTGTGACTAATAGATCAGAACTATTTCTTTTATTTTTATGTTCATGCTATGAGATCTTTCCAACTTTATTGAACTACTTCAATGGTGATGAAATATTTCCTTATCTACACAAATATCTATGTGTTAACAGAGTAATAAATTGTTTCAATCATAATCAAAGCTATCTTTGGTAAATTTCTATTGTGAATGTGCATACTTTACCTTAATGGCTATTTGTTGGATTTGTATGAGCATTTTCAGATTATTACTCTTATTTAAACTCGCTCCTTGCAATGATAGATTAGTTAGTTTAGAGTAGGATTAGATAATTGATAAGGTAGAAGTGATAAAATAGGAGGTAAGAACCTATGCATCACTTGTGAGGCTTCTGCTTGTCAATTTTAGATTAGATGCATTAGTTAGATTAGAAGCACTTGCATAATCATACTTTAAACATAAAATACAAATGGTGGGACGGGCTGCAACCAATACATAAGTTAAAGAAACATACCTATGGTAGCTGGACAGTTAACCGACAGATTCCCCATACCAAACAGTGAGTGATCTAATTGGGATTATTCATTGGGGAGAATCGCTACTGATCGATGCTAGGATTTTTCGGGCATCAACAGTTTTGGCACTAAAAGGAGGGTTGGATGACAAGCTATCCTATGTGAAGTCATTTTTGATTAAATTGATATATCATTAATGACTTCTTCCCATTTCTATGTATTGGAACATGCTTTCAGCTCAGTGAGACCATCTGGAAGTATTTCCAAGAAGAGAGTTGATCTCTTGTCACAATATAAATTTGATGGTGAAGGAAACACCTATGCATTTAGGAATATTTTTCATTTTGATGTCACTCATCGAATTATCAAAATTGAGCAAGATGCTTAAATATGTAGGTTGTTCACCCTCAGTTTCGAAGGACGGATTAGGTCTTGGTTCATAACGCTACCGCCTAAGTCTTTTCATAGTAGGAAAAAGTTCATGGAAATTTTTATCACTTCCCATGAATACTATGACTATGAGAAATTATGTGTTGAGCTTGAAGGAATTTGAAGAAAGAAAGGCGAGTCAGATGACGATTTTATTTTGAGAGTGGCTCAGATTTATTATAGCTTTCGCGACAAAGACAATCCCAATAAGAAAGAATTCATTGACTGGGTTTTTCACCTCCTTGATTTGACTAAATATGATGAAGTTTCATTTGATGATGAAGGGAAATGTAGTTACTTGAATGATACCAACCTGGGACCTTTGGAACAAGGGATGTTAAATTCTAGTGGGAAGAAAATTATAGAAGAGACTAATTTCCCAAACAACCTTCTTAAAAGGTATGATATACATTATGATTGTCCATTGTCTTCTGTAGGTGCACATGAAGAAATTTCTACTCCATCAAAAAGTGAGTTGAATGGAAAATTTTGTGAGGAATCTTTGGGGCATGTGAATGAATTAGGTTATTTGGATTTATTGGATGTCAATATATGTGAAATAATAGAGGAAATTTTTTAAAATGAACCTCTAGCTAGAGGGATGGATGTCCGATATTTTCAAATAACACCCATGTCTGAAATTGTGAAAGAGGATAAATCAGTGTTTACTGAGAAAATGGATAATCCAATTGTTGCAAACATGCTTGATGGTAATGACCATTTTGTTGCTAAAACATGACGTAATCATGTTGATTTGATTGATAATTTGTTAACTTATGATTCTCTAGAACATGCAAGTGTTGAAGGAAATTTGTTTAATCATGAGGAAACAATGATGGATTCACATTATGAAGATTTTTACTCTATGTATTCAGACTTGTTTGTTGAAATTATAAAAGAATATGAATCAACATTGGATCAGAAAATGGATCATCCAATTGTGGAAAATATGATTATTGATGATTTTTCTATTGTTAAAACACATCTTGAACAAAATCATAATGCTTTGACTGATAATTTATTATAGGAGCAGCAAGTAAGTGATGATTTCTTTGAATATGAAAAAGTTAAAACAAGCTTTTTCAACCCGGACATATTAACAGAATGTACAACTAAAACAAAAGCCAACAATATGCTTGGATTGAATAACCTTGAGTTTGGATTTTGCATGTCAAGGAATATTGACAAAGGTGAATATGTAGAGGTTTCTAATGATCACTTTGAAGGTTGTATTGAAGTAGAAAATTTCATCGCAAATGTCTTCAATGAAACTCAAGTTAATAGTGATCATACTGATGATGTGGAACAATAGGAGGTTATCTACGATACTCCAATGTATCCTAATGAAGATGACATTTTTTTTATATTAAATAGTTTCTTGGTAAGGAAGAATGCATTGATGATAATTATAAGGCACTTAATCGTCTGGTGATGGTTATGTCGGGTTCTCACATCATTAATCCACACTCTGAATCCAGTAACGAGATGATATCTATGAAAACTGACTTTGGATTTTCATCACATGGTCCTATGGACATACATTATTCATATTCAACTTTTTCACATAAACCACAACCTATATATTGATTTTCATGATTATGTTGATATTTGGCTGGAATTGTCATTTTATAAAAAAATTCCCACAATACAACATGTACTTGATTTTTTCTGTTGTGAATCGATTTAGGACTGGTGTTACTTTTCTGACCTTGAATTACATAATGCTACAGTCCTACAGACCTATGCATGGTATTCATTTCCCTGTGGGATGAATTTCCTTCGACGGCTAAACTAGCTCTATGATTTTACTTAACTTTGTTGAACTAGTGAAGTTAGGTTAGGAGTAGCATAGTTTTCATTTTTCTAAGCTTGTAGAATAAGAGTTTCACTCACATAATTTTCTTTGTATAGTCTAGCTGCTAGTTAGTCGTTAGGTTTTGTTTGACAAATTAGATTTCCCCCTCTGCTATCACTCTGTCCCTTTGGACATGAAGATGATATCCTTTTGTGATGTGTATTATGGACTCAACTGGGAATTCATGAGGCATGTGCAGGAGATATCTTAACTGGATGCATTCAATGTTTTATGAGAAGGCATATGAACAACACATTCAAAGTTGGTTGAAGTTGAACAAAGTTTGGATATGCAAAACTATTGGTTTGAGAAAACATTCTATGATTTTTACTAAGTGGGATATTATCAAAAGTAAAATTAGTGTTGATACCATTGATGATATAAGTGATGGTGGAAGAAGAAAAAAATTTGTCTATTAAAGGTTAAATCATCAATGCGCAATCATTGAGGCACCGATTGAACAATCAAAACAATTTCATGAATAATTTTGAAAAAAATGATGACACAAGGATGTTTTCATTATAAATTCTATTCATCACAACATGGTGACATAACATAGCCAATACAAATGGTTTAAACTGTTTATGAGATCCGATACCCCATGGATCACTAGCTGAAAAGTTTGATCGTACAAAAAGTCATGAAGCAAAGTTGAGTGGTGGAGAAGGAAGATAGTTATTTATTGATAGAATAGTATCTCATAAGATGATATTCGGGGTAAAGGAATTTGATATGTTGAAGCCTTAGAGTAACTAATTGTTAAAGGGTACTTGGTTAGAGTTGAAGCATTCCTGTGAGTACAATTGTTTTGTCAACTCAACCATGAGATACGAGTAATATTGCATGAGACAGATTCTAGAAAACGTTATCATGATTTTAGGTGATTAGGGAGCAGGGTTTCTATTCTATCTTGTTGATATCTCTTACTTCCCCATAAATGTGAATGACACCTCCAAAATTTTACCATTTAAAATGCATTATGAGATTGAATTGATAAATATGGTTTGGAATGTTTCATTGCAAGACATGGTAATTTTGCATCAAAATTAATTAGCAATGCTCATCAGTAAAAGGTAAGAACAACAGGGGTTTGATTACATTTTTATTGCCTCCCATGATTTCATTATTCTTATTCAATTCTATTGTTTTGACACGTATTTTCTAGAAGGGAGTACACTAATTGATTGTAAGTGAAGAAATACCTCTCCAAGATTCATAGGGAAGTACACTGTCACTTAGAAAATGAGCCCTAACAATGTCTTTTCAATTACATTACTTTTAGAGTGATTTTGAAACTAGGTGATTGTTGTTTTGGAGAATTAAATCAATCTGATTGTGCAATGGAACTAGTGGCATTATAATGAAATCTTTAGACACACTTGACCTCATGTGTTGAATCTTAACAGATGCTCTGAAATTTGTGTTGTTGAGACTCCTCCTTACAATACCTTGGCTTGTTCTATCCTTCATTCACCCTAATAGTTGACCCAATCATGACCCACTAAGTGATCTTAGTTTCTTTCCCGTCGACTCAACCCTCAGACTAGAGCTATCGGAATTTTGTTTGGGAAGTAAGTGATGGAACTCTTAATCAATTGTATGATGGATATATTGAAGCAATATCAAGGGTTTAGGTGGCAAGTGAAATTTGGAACATTTTTTAAATCATGAAATAATTTTGGGCAATGAAATGTTGGACTGAGTGATAGTTGTAAATTGGCTTGGCTTATTTCCTGTTTGTTTTCTCTGAAACCGTGTTTTTACCTATTTTTTTTCCTTGATGATATGATCTTTGGTCTTGCTTGCATCCCTTCACTGGTGTCTCTTGTTGAAAGTAAATCTGAAAAAGAATTAGTTGTGGCTCAGTCCTTATCAGATTGTAGAAAATATTGGCTCAACAACCTATAGGTTACAAGATTTACAAGAGGAGAAGGAAAACCTCCCTGTCAACGGCCTAACACTCAAACAATACTTTTCTTATATTTAGGGAAACTTGTTGTACATAAGTAAGTTTGTTAATTTTAGCCTTTTGTTTGATTCCATTTGCTTTCATCTTAAGATGGTTAGCTTGAGCCTTAACCCATTTTTGTTTGATTTTTTTTACTTGCTTGGTTTTGTTTGAATAAACCTCAGCTCAACTTTCAGAGTGATGTGTAGTGTAATATCCCAATTTTGACCCCATTGCATTAAAAATGTAAATAATGTAAATATGCTAGTGTGAATTCCTAGTGCGGAGCTCAAGGCCAAGGCCTGACTAGTGAATGGATAGGCATGTATGGTGTTATATTCTATTTTGGAGTATTTGGTTGGCTTTTATGCCTAATTCACAATGTATGTAAATATTATGCTGAAAATTAATAGAATTGTCCAACAATGGCTGTGTAAGGAGGACCAAAGGGGCTATGATTCCACCAGAGGGGAAGAAGAAGGGGGATTATGGGAAACCCGATCCTATGTTGCCATGTGTCAACCTTAGAACTCACCCAAAATTCTGTCATGTGATGGGAATAAGCCAATTATCACCTTTTGACCATTTTCCAATCATTTATTGCACATGTGAGGATGGTGGGGAAAGTCACTTCATGTAGTTGTGGAGCATGGGGATTGTGACAGTTATGTCAGCTGTCAGCAGTCCTATTTCTTCTATTGTCAGAAGCCATGTCAGTTGTCTTTTCACCCTCACCTCATACCCTTGGAGTCAACACTATTTTGTTCATTCTATTCCATTCCATTCTCTCTCTTTCTCATGCAAGATGCTACACTACGTAGAGTTTGCCATTGCTGTAGATGTCCATGACTAGAGTGTGTGTTAAACCCATAAATTTGTATTAGAGGATAGAGATGCGTTTTTGGAATGGAAGATAGAGTCCCGTGGGTGTTTCCTTCGCCCTAGTGGACTCATAGCCCAGCTTGGGGGTGGCCTCGTCAGCAGAAAGAGTATATGCTGGACTAAGTGCCTATGGTTGGGTGGAAAAGCGCTCTTACACAGCCAGTTGCTTGGATCTACGTTGGGTAAAGATAAGTAATCAGATGTATTTGATTCTGAACTGTTTCATTTGATGTGGGTCATGTTTATGCTGGAATTTTCATATTAGATGTGTGTGGTTAGACTTTTATTCCGTTGTGCATGTTTAATTACACTTCTGCACACATTACACTAGTTGAAAAACCGTATTATGCATTTGGGGTGAATTTCCAGAGCCCAGGTTTTGCTAACGTCCCCTCCCGATGGTTGGATAGGGTGAGGGGGACGTTACATGTAGAAATGCAGAAATCTGAACAATCTCATGTGAAATGTTGATAATCACTAAAAGGATTAGAATTGGCTTCATAACAAAAGGAATCCTTTTTGTAACAACAATGTCATGAGTGATTTTAATTGCGGCTTTATTTTAAAAGGGAAATTCCGCATTCCCGCAATCCTACAGTTCCACTTTCTGCATTGCGGATTATGGATGGGCTTTTTAACTTTTTGGAATTATCTCCCGCAATTCTGCACTCCCGCATTCCTGCATGCCCACATTGCGGATTGCGAGATGCAGAAGGATGATTTTGGTCATTTTGAAAGCCTTTTATGACTTTCCGCCTCCGCGTTAGTTATCATTCTTAGGCAGAAACAAGAACGTGGAAGTTTTAATCGTTTGTTTTGCAAACAATATTGACAAATCATGCCTCTGCAATTTGTATTATTTTCATTATGATTTTGTTTAACAGTGAATTATTCTTATACATTGATTTGTGAATTATTCTTATATATTGATCTTGTTGTTTCCTCAGAACACGATGGAAGCTGAAAGGCTGTATAAGCGGCAGGCACAAAAGACAATGTTGGACATCCAAAGGACGCAGAGGAAGCCGAAGTGACCAGTCATGATGTGGAGGAAGTTGAAAGATTGCACGCAAAAGAAACGATATACAATAAAGACAAATTTGGCAAGCTAAAAGACTTAGAGGAAGCAGAAATGATCAGTCATTCAAGATAAATTCTCTTGTAATATAAATATGGGTGAAGGGTACTAGAAAAGAGACTTTGACTAGTGAAATAGATACTGGATACATTGTGTAAGAGAACTAATTTTCTGCTAATGAGGAAGGGTCTATTTGCTGGGAAAATCTTGCATGGATATTTGCCTCGGATGTGTGACTGATAGATCATAACTATTTCTTTTATGTTTATGTTCATGTTGTTACACATTTCTAACTTTATTGAACTACTTCAATGGTGATGAATGATTTCCTTATCTATGCAAATATCTATGTGTTGATGACGTGAGGAAATTGTTTTTCACTGACCTTACTCACCAGTTTTTGTGTTCTTTACCGACACTCTTGTTCAAGTTCCTGATCGACAAAGGCGCCGTGCATATTGTCAAGACTCGAACCTTGTTGCTTCTGCTGGTCTCAAACTCAAATTGGGAAGAAAAAGAACGAGCGTGGAATAAATTCATACAAGAGCGCGAGTGGGAGTAGATCTTGAGAAAATGAAGTTTCGTACTTCCCCAGTTTCCTAGAGAACTTCGAGTCGGCATTGGGGGGGTAGACAAACATTTTATGATGGAGTAGATGCATGAAGAAGTTTGACAAATGAAAAGGAGACATGACCAGCAGTGAGAGATCTAATAGATTCGACAAAGATCGAGCAATTAGACACAAAAGCACTCCAGACATCTAGAAGATTAAGCGGGAGAAGAGGAGAAAAAGGCGAGAAGAGATGAAGGAGCAGGCCAGTGCGCTCTAGAAGAAACGATGACCAGGTGTGGTGACAAATGTAGAAGGAAATCTTCCGGAGTCAAGTTGAGCCCGAGATGAAAGTGGCATCGTCGAATACCTGTCACCAATGGACAAATACTTGTGGATAGAGCATGGTAGTGCTCTCCAAGTACATATACCCGAGGTAATAACGCCACCTTCTTCGCTGCATCTAAATCAGAGTGCCCGAATGAAGGATATTGTCGAGGAAGATCTCGTACTTTATGCTGGCCAGTCAGGAATTTGGAGTCAATGAAGTAATGAAGGTGATGAAGTCGATAGACTGTTGATTCATCGACCAAAAGAAGGGAACTAGGTGACTTTCCAGCTCGAGTTTTCCAATATAAGTTTCCATCTACTCTACTCAGATCATGCATAAGCACCCCCCTACCACTACCAGAATTGAGTGAATTGTTGAGTTCATTGGAACAACTGAGAAGAAGTGAAATCCCCATTGAGCAGAATATCACTTGGATTCCGACAAGGGCAGTCGAAGAAAGCACGTTTCCAAGACCCAACAAATTGGTTGAAGTTCCAGACACTGTAAGTGAAGGTGAAGAACTCGCCTCCAGTACACATTTGGCAATAGTACTTGTCGAGGTTGGCCATGAAAGTAATTCTGTCTCCGGTAATAATCCACCAACTCTACCTGTCACTCTTGAAGTCGAAGTAGCATACATATCGCATATGACAACGCACCTTGCATTTTACTAGGGTGATGAATATCCTCGAAGACATTGGTTCGTGTACGAATCAACATGGGAAGCCAATTTAATTATGAGTGAAGAACGTCAGATGGCTCAATTTGCTGGTTCTTTGCGAAAAAGAGCACTCACATGGTACATGGGCTGCATCAATAAAACACCAAATGCGATGAAGGCAGAAATCAAGCAAAGCTTCCTATTTTTCTTCAAAACCTCAGATGCAAAATACTTGGCTGTCGAGAAGTTAAATACCACAGTCCAAAGACCGACAGAGACCGTAAAGGAATATGATAAGAGGTTTAAAGACCTCTTGATCCAGCTTGATTACCATATTGAAGAAAAACTCTTAATCAAATGGTTTGTTGCTGGACTTATACGAAAAATGAAAATGCACGTCCGCTGGCAGAGCGTCAACTCATATGAAGATGCCTTGACAAAGGCTCTGGAAATCGAGATTAATGACGAATATCCTTTGGTACCCGTCGACAGAAACATTGAAGAAAGACTGGATAGTATGCAGCAGTCCATCCAGGATATCAGTCTGAGAGGACCGGAAGTATGGTGTACAAAATTTTCTAGTGGAGTACATACAAAAGACTCTTGTCGTCAGGAGGACCAATGACAAGGTATCCGACTTGTTCAAACAAGATGTTTTTGTGATATCTTTCAAGACTATGACTTACATACTACAAATGACTGCCCATACAATTTGAAGAATGATCAAGCTAAGTGTTGTCAGCTCTGTGAAGTCAACAGTCATTCTATAGCAGAATGCCATCTGAACTTAAAGAACAAATAGAATTATCATGCAATGTACTAGACAAACTCTGTTCAACAACAAAATGACAGAAATGAAAGAAATGACATATACGACCGAAACAACAGAAACGACAGGAATGATCGCTATGACCAAAATGACAGAAATGATAGATATCCAAGATACGACGAAAGAAGATACGTTCAACAAAATGATAACTACAACTGACGCGGAGGATACCAAGGCCGAGATTGAGGTTGCGACAATGGCAGTCGATATTACCGACCTCACCAACCTGGCCAATTCTATACTTGTCTTAGTGAAGGACATCGTCATGCAGAGTGTCCATATAAAGATCAGACAAATCTAAAATTTTGTACAAAATGTGGACTAGGTGATCACTTCTTGGAGGATTTCCCTACTATGATTGAGAAAATTACAAATAAAAATAATGTTCATGTCTTGTCATGTGTTCCTAAATGTGATGTGCTTAGAACAAAGAATTTACAAATTGTAACAAGACAAGGTACTAGAACTGGCCAAGATAATCCACAAATAAGTAAAGTAACACATAAAGAGGATTATCCGAACCCTAACAAGCAAAAATATCTGTATAAAAATGCATCTGATTTATTTCATGAATTTGCATCAAAAGAAGATAACGAGGATGTTCGAAAAGAAGATATTAATGAATTGGTTAATCTTATAAATAAATAATAAGCTGTCGGGAAGTTAATTGACTTGTTGCGTAAGATTTAAAATAAATCCGTCGAGCATAGACAAGCCAAAAACATATGCCGACTGAACCAAGAAGATAAAAACAATGTCGACCCTCTCGTCGACCTCGAAATACACGGATACCATGTCCGACAAGTTGTACTTGACTTTGGTTCACAAGTTAATATCATGACTAGTGATACTTGGGAACATCTAGGTCGACCTCAGCTTCAAGAATTGGGCATCTATTTGAAACTTGCCGATCAAGGACTGATTGAACCAATTGGTGTGTGGAAAAATGTCAAAACTTCCATTAAAGGCATAACAACAAGAGTCAACTTCGAGATCATAAATCCAAAGGATGGAGCTAGCTCATTTCCAGCCCTGGTTGGTAGACCATGGGGCCGAAAAATGAAAGCCTCGATATCTCTTGAAAAAGGTCGTATTGAACTCAAAGGCAACAACCAAAAAGTAATTGTTCCTATCTTCCCATCTCAGGGAGAACCATGGTCAGAAGCTATGGAGGACAAAAATGATATATGACAGCTGTATCAAGTAAATAATAATGAAGATTATATCGAGCCAAATGCACATAGAGAGCTCTATCTTGGAGACCCTACAACAGCTGGATACAATTCTGATGCTGAATTATACGACTGGAAAATGGAAAACTATGAAATTCAAGCAAAATAATTATGGACGATTGAAGCTATCTCTAAAAAGAATATCAAAAAATGCTTCTCCATCTCGACAATCCCAAAGATATCCGAAAGAAAAATCCGAGAATATCTGACTCTAGCACCAGCGAGGAAAGACTCGACACATACTCCTGAGATGCGATATAAGGAACGAGAATCTCCATTAGTACATGTTTAAGAAGTCTCAAAGCACGTTGGAGAACAAGGGAGATTGTAGAGTCTGGTCGAGACATTCACGGGACAAGCTGCGAGATGGTGGGACACGCATCAATCAAAACTTCAAACATGGACTACTGCCTCAACATATTTTATTGAAAGATTTGGATATAAGAAAATGACGGCTCAGGATGAAATCCCAAATTTCACACAAGGACAGAATCCCGAAGCTCACATCGATAAGTGCGAAAGGGAGTGGAGAATATTGGGACATAAAGATGAAAGAGCATGGCCACATCTCTTTCTGAGCATGCTCAACGACTTGCCAAATAAATGGTACAAGATGGAAGAGGCAAGAGGATAGATTTTTGTTTGGAAAGAACTGAAAGAAAATTTCATAAAAGACTTCCAGTTTTCTCTGAAATATGAGTAGCTATCTGAGGCAAGTAACAAAATCAAACAGTTTCTGCAACCGATGAAAGATGCAGAGTACCAGCAGAAAAGCAACCATTTGTGCTACAAACCGCTGCCTGCCATAATATCCAGTTGAAATAAATCCAGCATTCGGCAAGACTACGATTGGAAACATAAAAAACAGTCAGAAAATTTTTCCAGTGGAAAGAAGATCATCCAGCTATATTGGGGTCAGTCAGAACAACTTTCAGTGTGGAGACCGCAGAAAAAGAATACCCCGAGAGATTAACAGAAAAATATTTCCCATCTGCATTTATGCGGATCAAAGAAGGGGAAAGACCAATCAATGATATCCGAGCACCTGAATGGATGGATGCCAAAGTAAAAATTAAAGAAATTGATATATCTAACGATGATAGACCGAAAATGGAAAAAATTGGTGATTATTAGAATGAAGAGAAAACTGCAGAGATCACTAGCCTCCTTAAATAATTTCAGGATGTATTTGCATGAGACTATAAAGACTTGAAAGGACTTGTACATGAGATAGGCGAAATGAAGATTGATATCAAACCAGACGCCAGACCAGTAAAGAAAAGGCCATATAAACTTGCTCACAAATATAAAGACATTGTCAAAAAGGAGATTGGTAGTATGCTTGTAGCAGGGATCATCTATCCTATTGATCAGTCAGAGTGGGTGAGTGCGATGGTCATGCAGCCGAAGAAGCATGATCCGACACGACTGCAAATTTGTGTCGAATTTCGCGAACTCAATAAGGTAACACTCACTGACCCTTGTCCTACTCCTTTCGTTGATGAAATTATTAATGAAGTTGCAGGGCATGAGTTCTATTCATTCACAGATGGATTTTCTGGGTACAATCAAATGCCCATTGCTAAAGAAGATCAGAAAAAAACCACGTTCATGTGTGAGTGTGGATCATTCGCATATAAAGTCATGCCATTCAGACTGAAGAATGCACCAACGGTCTTTTCTAGAATTGTTGTCAAAGCTTTTCAAGAATACATCTACAAAACTATGGCTGTCTACTTTGATGATTGGAAAATCTACTCCATGATGAAGGATCATTGCAAATGGCTCCGAGGGATGCTCGAAATATGCCAACAAATCCAACTTTCGCTGAACATAAATAAATGCATTTATGTGACTCCTATCAAGATACTACTGGGCCATGTCTTGTGCAGGGAAGGCATAAAAGTTGACTATGCGAAAATAAAGATTATTCTCGACTTAAAGCCTCCAGTCAATTCTAAGAAAGTGCGAATTTTGTTGGGCCACACGGGATACTACCAGAAATTCATCCGACATTATTCGGATACGACGTATCCCATGGAATAATTACTCAAAGAAAATCAAGAGTACAAATGGACCGACGAATGTAACACATCGTTCGATATACTTAAAAGAAAACTTGTCGAAGCTCTTATACTTTAATTCCAGAACTGGTCGATCAAATTCCATGTACATATTGACGTGTCGGGCATAGCCGTTGGCGCAATATTAACGCAACCCGGTGATGATGGAATGGATTACCCTAATGCCTTTAGCAACATAAAGTTGAACAAAGCGGAAATAAATTACTCTACGATAGAAAGAGAGGCACTGGGTATGGTATTTGCGTTACATAAATATCGCCCTTATCTATTGGCTAATCCATTTGTCTTCTATATAGATCATCAAGCATTAAAGTACTTAGTCATTAATCGATTGCAACATGGAAGATTATGTTGCTGGATACTATTATTTCAGGAATTTGAATTCGAAGTCATAATCCAACCAGGGAAGGCAAATGTCAGACCCGACCACCTGTCGTGAATCGACATAGGAGAGGAGCCAACAGGTATTGAAGATGATTTACCAAATGCACACTTATTCAGAATTGAAGCTATCCCATCGGAGTTAGCAAAGATTTCACAATTTCTCCAGGATGGCCATGCACCAGAAGGAATGCCGGGAAAGAAAAAGAAGATTCTCACAATGAAAGTTGCACCTTAATCCCTAATAACCGGATTCCTTTATAAACTTGGCCTTGATGACATATTACAACGATGTGTGCTTAAAAATGAATGATAAAGTATACTTACAGAGGAACATTATGGACCGACAGGAGGACACTACCACACCGACATTACAAGGAGAAATATTTTGCAATCAAGACTTTGGTGGCCGACAGTTCACAAAGACTGTTGAGAATTTGTAAGTAAATGTGATAGATGTCAACAGACGGGTCGACTGCTGCCAAGCACAGAAATGCCCCTAGTTCCAGTAAATCCGAGTCGAACATTCAAAATGTGGGCGATCGACTTTATTGGACCATTACCTATACTTGCAGAATAACAAGTGCGAGATACATCATCACGGCAGTAGAATATGTCACCAAATGGGTTGAAGCAGAACTCGTCGAAACATGTTCAAGTGAGATAGCTACAAAATTCATATATGAGAACATTATCACATGATTTGGATGCCCAATTACATTGATCAACGACCAAGGAACACACTTTGTCTACAAAACAATTGATACTATGACAAAAGAGTTTTCAATCGAACACGGGATAAGTACATCTTATGATCCACAATCAAATGGCATCGTTGAAGCATTTAACAAAACACTGACCAAAGGGTTAACAAAAATGTGCAACATCGACAAAGATGACTATGACGACTAGATACCCGCCGTACTATGGGAATATATAACAACATACAAAAGAACGACATGTCAGACTCCTTTTACACTGGTATATGGTCAAGAAGCAGTCGTCCCCTTACACTTTCGATAACAAGCTCAAAGAATTTCTGAAGTTTTACACATCGATGTCGAAGATGCGAGAAAAGAATGCCTTGTTCAACTTTTGAAGCTCGACGAGACCCGAGAAATAGCGATATAGCACCAAGAAATACAAAAACAACGGCATAAAGCATGGCATGATAGAAATATCAAGCAAAAAAATCTATCAGTTGGTGACTTGTCATTTCTATATAACAACCGTGTTAAGGGAAAACCAAATAAGTTGCACACATAATGGATGGGTCCATATATTGTCGAGAACATCAATCCCAATGGCTCAATCCGACTGAAAACGCTACAGGGGAGTGTTTTCAAGAAACTCGTTAATGGCGCTCGACTGAAGTGATACAAACATTGAAGCATTAGAAAAAACAAAAAAAATGGTTATAACCAACTCCAGAGAGACACATTATAAGCAATATTTCAAATAGCAAGCGGTATAAACTACAAAATGACGAGAGACTGGAGGATTAATTATGGAGAAGGAAATGAATGAAGCGGAAAATAAAAGGATACAATGCATGATCGATGAGATGGCAGACACTGGACAAAAAGATTAGGCCGACGAATACAGGATGGAAGAAACCCTCGACACGGAAGACCTATTGTTGGTCGACACGGCATGATTGAAACCGCACACCGACATCATACTGGAGAAACAACAAAGAAAATCAATCATGAAGATCGACAAGTAGAGAATAAGAGTCGAAGTGTGCCTAATGAGGAGCCGACAACCTGTCAATCAAATTTAATTCCCTCGCCGAACAAGCAATCAATGCGGCCATCTACTTCGCATTCCCCCGTGCCAAACAATTCCGCTATAAATACGGGGCTCGAGGACTCTTGGATACTATTTTTCCAAGAGCTTGAACTACAAAATACAGAGCCATCTGAACTGTTCGAACCATTTCTTGAATCTGAGAACCCTGTAACCATAATGGCGCTTAAGAAATCTCAGACGACAACTAGGTCAACAACAACCAAGATAAGGGAGGTCGAAAAAGCCAATTCACCACTATAAACAGGACTGCAGCTCATCTGGAACGCCAAGGTTTCGGAGCCACAATGAAAGAGGTTTTGGACTGAAATAGTTGAATGGGGAAAAGAACAAAAAAGTCACTGGAGGGAGGAAGCACATAAATTACGGACCACCACTATTCTACAGTGCATACACACACCTTTACTAGACAAATTTGTTGGCTTGAAAGACATTATAGCTCAGTTTATAGTAAGCAGGTACCACAACGAATTTTTTTTTCTTCGATGTACCTGTAGAAATAAATGGTGCACTCATTTATTAACTTACCGGCCTCTCAAACAAAGGTGATGATGTACCAATGCGCCCAAAGCTATAATTGGTCAAAGAATTCACAGGCACAACTGTCGGTAAAAATTCCAGAGGGCTAATGGTGAATCAAATAATCTATGCCAACTATAAAATCACTGCAAGAATTGTGTTGAGCGCTCTATCAAGTTCTGGTCGAGGCTCTGACCTTAAAATTGACATGCTGGAGGCAGTCCAAAACATGACGAAGCGAGGCAAAGCATACAAATTGGCTAAACATTTGCCTGACATCGTCAAAACCATATGCTACAAATGGCAAGAAGAGGGTGAGAGAATTCGATACCCGTCTTTGATTATTTGGATTTCTATGGCTCACCTTAGGCCTAAAGGAAGCAAGGACTTTGCAACAGACATAAGCGTACTAATGGAAATTTTTCGTTGTTTCACACCCGGAGGAAGTCGGCTTGGACCTTCGACAGTCAAGCTTTGGCTGGAAAATTGGTTCCAAAATCTTAAACTCCAAACAACAAGATGGAGGGTGCCTCAAAACATTCGATGAAGTCTACTGCCGACAACACACATCCAATTGGCGATAGACCACACCTCGGTCTGGTATTTTCAAGGTGCAGCAGGAGTAACATAACCACTTGAAGACTACCATTCAGTCAAGGAATTATTCACAGAGCTAAGCAAACAGTCAAAATCAAGAATGGAAGTTCCTACCCAAGCACGAAGAGTCGAATTAACCATAGTTGAACCATTGACAGATGCATAGAAGGAAGAGGATTATGAATGCCAAATTTATCTGAATACTTTCACCCTCCAAGCTGAGCCAATTGTCGAAACAAATCCCCTTGCAACCACAATGACTGCAGATGAGAACCCGCCGGATCCAGCTGAACATTCAGATGAGAGCACTTAGTCAGATAATCCGCTTCCAGAATACATTCTCACCACTGAAAACATCCACTAGTTAGTAGAGTAAATTTCTACAGCCCGACAACAAAGGAAGTCCAAAGCACAGGGAAAAGGGAAAGGAAAGCTCATCATTCGAGAACCAACAGAGGAAGATGAAGCTAAACTCTATGATAGCGCCACTCATATTTTAGCCGATGATGCTAAAGTCAAAATACCTGTCGAAGATCAATTTAAGAAATTCATAGAAGAGGACAATTCCTGCAACCAACCAACACCACAGACGAAATTTAATATTATGGTTGAACCCCATGTTGACCTAACTCAAAGCCCCCCTCCACCATCTCCGACCATTGTGATGGAGGACGAAACTCTTCCTGCACTTCCAACATCCATCACACCTACACCCAAATCAACTCTTAATATTCCAGGTATAGTGCAAACCCTTCCCCTTCCACTCCGACAAAAGATTCAAGATGAAAATGACCTAAATCAGTTCATAGCCCAACTTCCATCCCTCTTTCCTAACTGGCGCAAGCTCATCACCAAGAAACTGGTCTTTGTCGATTCCATCTTCCCGACCTATTCCGCTCCTCCCAATGTCTCCGCAATCGACTTCCCATCCCCATCTAGAACCGCAGCACTACAAGTGGTCGGGATTCATCCAACATGACTATAAAGAAACCCCGACCCATTCAGTAATATTGTTGGTCAAGAAACTTCATCCTTCATTCCCTTTCTAGTCATCCCAACGGTGGAAGATCCATCCCCTCCACAAAATTTACTCGACCAACCAAGAAGTCCACCAGAAATTGATAACATTGTCGAACAAGAAACACTGTTCGGGTACACAGGGTACTGCCAAGTTCGGGTACACAGGGTACTACCAAAGGACCAAACACCAAGAGCACCCACTTCACACAAACAGATCACAGATCAACACACCGATGTTTTGACGTGGTTTAAACCCTCTTGAGGGAAACACTCCACGGTCTCGGCCAAATAGCTTCTACGGGACAATTTATTATGCAAAGAAAGAAAGTTACAAATGAGCTTCTCATAATCGATCAACTAAACAATGACCCTCCATGCTCTTTAAATAGAGATCATGGACCAATCGGGTGTTAAGCCACGGATCAAGGTTAGGTTTGATCTAAGAGAAGTTGAGCCGTCGAATCACTCTATGTCGGGAACATATCGTGACCGTCGGATTAAGTATTTACAAATGCATACTAATGCATACTAAAGAAACACACTATCCCTAACGGATATATTACACAAGTTGATCTTAACTAACTCCTAATTGTCTAAATATCCTAACATCCCCCCTTAAGAAAAACTTGGGATAGGATTGAAGGATTTACAAAAGTGACACTATTAGGAGAAGGAAGGAGGAATTAGAGCCTATCCCCCCTTAATGACAAGTTCCTAAACTCCTAACATAGATCGAAGTTTAGAAAACTTCGCTTCTGTAAGAGACTTGGTGAAGATGTCTGCAACTTGATCATCTGTAGGGCAAAAGAGCACTTCAAGAACATGATCATGAACAAGATTTCTGATGAAGTGCATATGTATCTCAATGTGTTTGCTGCGTTGATGTAGAACTGGATCTTTGGCAATCTTGATGGCACTTTGATTGTCGCACCAAAGTGGAGTATGCTGCTGCTGCTCGAATCCAAACTCTGAAAGGATCTGTCTAAGCCATAAAGCTTCCTAACTGGCATTAACTGCTGCTCGATATTCTGCCTCTGCTGAAGAAAGAGCAAGAGCTTGTTGTTTCTTACAAGCCCAAGTAATAGGTCCAGATCCCAGACTGAAAACATAACCCGCAGTAGACTTTCGATCATCAGGATCGTCGACCCAATTTGAATCAGTGAAACCAACCAACAAAGGTTTCCCCCCTGTACTGTAATGAATCCCAAACTGAACTGTACCTCGAATATATCGAAGTATTATTTTAGCTGCTTTCCAGTGACTTTCATGAGGTGTCTGTATATAACAGGAAACACGACCAACGGCAAAGGAAAGGTCAGGATGGGAATGAGTCAAGTATAAGAGACTACCAACAAGCTGACGATATAAGGTGGCATCGACTTCAGGGGAAGTACAAGTGGAAGAAAGTTTGACTCCAGACTGAAAGGGAGAAGGAGTTGGTGTACAATCTTCCATGTGAAAGCAACGAAGAAGGTCACAAGCATACTTAGACTGATAAAGAAAGATTCCTTCTTTGGTTTGCAGGACTTGGAGACCAAGAAAATAATGCAAATGTCCTAAGTCTAACATTTCAAATTTTTGTTTAAGACTAGATTTCACATGGGTTATAAGCTTAGGGTCACTGCCAGTAAGAATAAGGTCATCAACATATAGAACAAGTATGATGAGATGGTTTCCTACTTTCTTGGTATAGACATTGGGGTTAGAATGGCATCTAGAAAAACCAGTGTCAAGGAGAAAGTTATCCATTTTGGCATACCAAGCTCTAGGAGCTTGCTAAGGCCATAAAATGATTTCTTAAGGCGGCAGACAAGGCTAGAGTTATTCTGAACATAGCCAGGAGTTTGTTCCATGTAAATTTCCTCCTGTAAATCACCATGTAAGAAGGTAGACTTGACATCCATTTGATGGACTTCCCAGTTGTGTAAGGCTGCAAGGGAAAGAACAAGGCGGATGGAGTTCATTTTTGCGACGGGAGCAAAGGTTTCATTGTAGTCAATCCCTTCAACTTGGGAAAAACCTTTGGCAACTAACCTTGCCTTAAGTCTTTCAACACTTCCATCTGATGCATACTTAGTTCTGTAGACCCATTTTCATCTAACAAGTTTTCTTCCTTTTGGAAGAGGTACAAGATCCCAAGTATCGTTCGCCATTAAGGAACGATATTCTTCATCCATGGCTGCATCCCAATATGGATTCCCTGAAGCTTCTGCAAAAGTTTCTGGATCATGACTCTCGGAAACTTGAGCCAAAAGAGAAGAGGCTCATTGAAACTAAGAACGTGTTCGACGTTGATCTCTGGGATCACCAGCAAGATCACTACCTGCTTCACATGTTGAACGGACCCATCGAGGAAGCACTTGTGCTGGTGCAACTAGAGGAACATGAGCATGCGGAGGTGGATTTTCATCCTCACTGTCATCATCAGAAATTGGAGTTGGAAACCTGTCAAGGAAGTTGGAAGAAGAAGAAGAAGGCACAAACGCCGAATCAGGCTCGTAGGCCAAAGATGGCACAATCGTCGAGTTAGGCTCGCAGGCCAAGAGATTTTCATCAAATTTAACATCTCTTCTAATGATTATATCATGAGAATGTGGTTGAACAAGTCTATAACCTTTTACATCTTCAGAATATCCAACAAATATGCACTTTTCACTTTTAGGCTGCAATGCTTTCCATTTTTCATCCGGAATGTGAGCCCATGCTTCACTACCAAACACACGGAAGTGACTTACATCAGGTTTAGTTTTACTCCATGCTTCTTCCAGTGTTATATCTTGTAATGCTTTAGTGGGGGTGCGATTAACTATGTAATTTGCACAATTAATGGCTTCAGCCCAAAATTGAAGACTTAGTCCCTTAGATTGGATCATACAATTAGCCATTTCTTTTAAAGTGCGGTTCTTCCGCTCAGCTACACCATTTTGTTGTGGTGTATATGGAACAATGTGCTGTTGTTGGATGCCTTGTTCAGTGCAGAAAGTAGTGAACTTATTGTTAACATATTCTCCTCCATTGTCAGATCTTAACTTAATAATTTGATGTCCAGATTGTTTTTCCACAAGGGACTTGTAGGCCAAGAACATGTTAAATACTTCGCTCTTAAGTTTTAGGAAATAAACCCAAGTGCGTCTGGTGTAATCATCAATCAAAGTTAAGAAATATTTGAAACCAGAAAAGGAAGCAGATGGAAGAGGACCACACAAGTCACTATGCACAAGCTCCAAGGGAACCGAGGCGTGCCAAGAGGCACGTTTGTCAAAACTGTCCCGATGATGTTTTCCGAGTACACAACCGGAGCAAACACCATCCCTGCAAGATACCATCGGAAGACCTGTCACCATATTTTCTTTCAATAGTTGTTGCAATGAGCGATAATTTAAGTGACCAAATTGCTCATGCCAAAGTTTGCTCAAGTTATCACTATGAGCAACAAAAACTGAAGGAAAAGGTGATGACCCAAAGTTGTTAAACTTGTACAACCTGGTAATATCATCAACAATTCCGGTAGCTAGGACCCGTTGAGGATATTTAAAATCCTTGATTACAACTTGGTGAGGTGTAAAGGTCACAGTTTTACCTTCACCAGAATGAGTGATCTGATAAACTGATAACAAATTGCAGGAAATTCTTGGAACACATAGTACATCACTAAAATAACCATTATCTACTGGAACTGTTTCAGCTCCTACAACACTTAGAGATCTATCATCACCAACAAATATTTGTTTGGTGTTACATTCACGCATAGTAGAAAAGATGGCTTGATCCTTAGCCATATGATAAGATGCTCCAGAATCAATGAGCCATTCATTTGAAGTAGAAGAAGAAGATGCATTATAAGAATAATCAGAAGCACAAAGTGCATGTCCATGAGAGGCAGATTCTGAAGGCGAATCTAGGCTGATGTGGTGCTTCTTCATTGCTGCTTCCAAGGCTGCCATCTTCTTGAAACACTTAGATTCATCATGATTATCTTTCCCACAATAGTTGCAATGACGCTCAGTCTTCTTGCCTTTTGGCTTGGATCCTTTCTCATTTTTTAAAGAAGGAGATGACTGAGAGGGTTTTGGACCCTTGTTTGACTTATTATTGCGAAAATTTTGTTTCTTGGGAGGCTTGGACTTTTCTTTCTGTTGGGACAATAAGGCTTTCCCAGATGTATCTGCATTGTTGATTATTCCAAGATGAATGAGTTTATCTTGTTCCCTAATCAAAGAATCACAAAATGATTTAAGACTAGGCTCTTGATAGCTAGCTACATTCAAGGATGCTTTCATGGAGTAAAATGTAGATACAAAAACAGAATATGCAGGTCCAAGTTTGGAAAGAATATGATAAATGCATTGTTTGTCTTCCCTCTCAATCTTACATTCTGCACATAAGAGTTTAAGAGTTTTGTACTTAGATAAATAATCTTGAATGCATGAAAAGTCACTTGGATTTAAAGAAATCAACTCATTTTCGAGTTGGTGACCTCGAATTTCATTGTGTTTATCAAACACAGATTCCAACTTATCCCAAGCAGCATTAGGTTCATCAATTCTAGATATGTGGAATCGCAAATCAGTAGAGATTGACATCCCAATCAATCCACGAGCTTCATCACATCTATTTTCCCATTTTATTTTCTTATCATCATTAGTGGGTTCTTTTTCTTTCCCTGAGGTAATTTTGAAAAGTCCCCTATTTCGTAGAACATCCTCCATATGAGATTTCCATGAGAAATAGTTGGAACTGTTAAGTAGAATATCACAAGGGGTGTCCATATTTGTAAATTAATGGCTGTAAAAGCAGAAACCAATAGTCTGGATGTGAAGAGTTCGAAAAAATAGGCGGTTTAAAAAAAACGGCACTGAAAACTGACTCTGTATGATGAAGTTATGCTTGAACAAAGAAACTATTGAAGATGTCCCCAATAGTGACGTGGCACCTAGAGAATGTCTAGCAAAAAAAAGAACTCCCCCTCTTCCCAAGATGAACCTTTTGACAATCACTTTACAAGAAAGTTGCTTTAAGTGAACCACTTTTGTAAAATAAGTGATTTCACTTTTACCATGATATTACTTTTAAATAGTGCAACAATAAAAAAAACTTGAGTGACTCACTTGTATTTTTATTTTTTATTATTTAAGTGAGATGCACTTTTACAATAAAGTAACTTGAAAATAAAAATTGCATGCACTTTTTCTTTTAAATGTAACTTCCTAAGACTTGAACTCAAGACCTATTAAGGAATAAAACAATTTGAACCAAGTGAGCTAGATTAAAAGGTATATAAAATATGGGAATGAGGAAGGGTTTTTTTTTTTAAACTCTTCTTGCTCGGTTTGCGTGCTTGTCATTTTTCCTGCAAAACACACCACAAATCGAAACAAAAAAAAATTTCCACACTTGTGGAGTTAGATCTCGTTAGCTTGCCCGGAAATCCTACGTTTTCTCTCTGTTTCTGATTTTCCGAGATCGCGCAAGGTGCACGGCAAAGAGCACACGTAGCCGAGAAAAACCCTTTCCCTTTCTATTTCTGATTTGCCGAGATCACTCAAGGTGCATGGCAAAGAGCATACGCAGACGGGAAAGCAACAATCCGAACCCAAAAAAATCTAACAGTACAAAATGATAAAATATGAGATTTTTTCTTTTAAAAACATAAAATAAAAAAATGCGTCACTGTAACATTATACCTTCATATTTGATGAAATATGCGTTTCTGGAGCAACCGGGAACCGTTTTCGATCAAACGAAAACTATTTCCCAATGGAAACGACGCTCCAGACGTAATGGAACACCTCCCACAGCCCAAAAATGCACAAAAATACTAGAACTAGAAACCCTTTCGAGTTTCGGCAACAACAGTTCAAGATCTAGATCACAACCGGAAGCGACACTCCATAAAAGCTCTGATACCATGTTCGGGTACACAGGGTACTACCAAAGGACCGAACACCAAGAGAAACCACTTCACACAAACAGATCACAGATCAACACACCGATGTTTTGACGTGGTTTAAACCCTCTTGAGGGAAACACTCCACCGCACTGTCCAAATAGCTTCTACGGGACAATTTATTATGCAAAGAAAGAAAGTTACAAATGAGCTTCTCATAATCGATAAACTAAACAATGACCCTCCATGCTCTTTAAATAGAGATCATGGACCAATCGGGTGTTAAGCCACGGATCAAGGTTAGGTTTGATCTAAGAGAAGTTGAGCCGTCGGATCACTCTATGTCGGGAACATATCGTGACCGTCAGATTAAGTATTTACAAATGCATACTAATGCATACTAAAGAAACACACTATCCCTAACGTATATATTACACAACTTGATCTTAACTAACTCCTAAGTGTCTAAATATCCTAACAAACACTTACCCCTGAACTCTTGCCACCCCTAGTCAGTCTGGTTTCGTCTTGTAGCCTCGACCCCCCTCCACCTCCACCAGTAGATGAAGTTCCATATTCGTCGCCGACTGTTTCACCCTCGGCTCAAGTCGACCCTAGTCATACATCCCCTACCCCTATCGATGGAACCACCATAAATACAATAGCTCAGCAGAATGAAAATCCAGCAGAAATAGCCGACACAGCTGCTACAGAAGAAACAAAGATAACAACACCAGAGGAAACCGCGACAGCAGAACCTGAAGAAGCAAACACAGTAGCTCCAGAACAAGCCAATACTTCAACACAAGAAGAAACAAGAACAAAATCAATACCATCCAACCAGGCGCGGACAACACAAGTCACCACATCCACACAAGCGGATGCATATAAATCACCAGCAACAACTGATAAAAAAAAAGAACCAGCACCACTGACAGAGGCTACAGATAAATCAAAAGCAAAGAAAATGAAGAAGCAACGAAAAGAAGACAAGCGACAAGAAAAAGAGCAACTGAGGAAAAGGCAACAACATCACCTTGAATATATTCAGCAAGAAAGTCACCTTTCACAACATCTAGACCAATTCATGCCAATTTCCACATATGATCCAGAAGAAGAAACGCAGGAGGAACTTGACCTACTTGCAGATGCTATTATCAGAGAACAGAGGCATAGAAGAACTGAAAATCATTTTTGCAAACACTGTAAGAGGAGCAAAAATCATTTCTGGCTAAGTGTTAGGACTTAGCGCAGCAAGTTGTCTCGCTACTGTCGAGTTCCGACATGACAAGTCTGCTCGACCAAGTAGATCAACTCTTTGAAAGTGTTGTGTCGACATTAAAAGACAAACTGGAAAAGAACCGATGCGACCAGGCTGCGGAAACATCAACTTTCATAGCAACTCAGTATACAACATTCATAGAGGCCCATAATCTATTCACACAGTATAATCAGGAAGCATCCATAGTAGCCAAAGTATTGAGCAATTGGTATACTCATTATGGAAAAGTATTTAAAGAAATGAAAAGGACGCGTGATTTACTCAATACACTGCACCAACAACGACAAACTGCCGATTAGACACTTCTTCAATTTGTCGACGCACAGATTGTCCTGGAAAACATAAAGCTGAAAAAATTGGAAAAACATGAAGAACAGTGGATGAGCCAAGCTCGCATTAGCCTCTTTAAACTTGAAAAGATCCGACCATATCTTCAAAAACTGCTTACCGTTGCTGATGAAAAAATCAACCTCTTCGTCCGTGACTTCATACATCTGCAAAACAAGTCGACACAAGATAAAATGTAAAGTTTGTCGAACCTTACCACATTAACCATAGACATTCAAAATATGCTGCGCAGGGCCTAGGAATATTTTCAACACCATTTGTATGTCTTTGCCGAAGCCATCGTCGAAGTTTGTGTCCAGGAACAAACAACGTCCAACTCCAGTCATGAACAGAAGTAACAACTACATTTGTTTTTTTTCACACTTGACAATTTTTGCATCTCCTCATTTCTTTGGGACGAAGAAAGATTTTGAGGTAGAGGAGATGTTGGAGGAGCCTAAGTCGGCCTGTCAACTAGGCCCTCCGCCTGACTTATTGTAAGACATGTCGACAGTTGTGTCGACCAGAATATGTTTGGATAGGTCGGTCCGTTGAACTGCCAAGCGGTTATATAACTGTATGTAAATCATATATATAGGATGGTGAGCCGACCCATTGAGTTAACTTAGATCTGTTCTTATATGTACTATTCTGCATCTTGCTGAGTAATAAAAGGCTTTTGTTCTCTCCATCTTCTTGTCTATTGTATATGTATCTTGTGTGCTTGCTCATATATAATATGTATCACTGGTAACCATGTAACCCCACCGACTACAACAGGTAGTCGGACCGTTAACTGGACGGATTCCCCATACCAAACAGTGAGTGATCTAATTGGCATTATCCATTGGGGAGAATCCCTTCCGTTGATGCTAGGATTTTCCGGGCATCAACACATTGTCAACAATAGAAGATGCGTATATGACAACCACTCATGGAAGTGAGGAAGTTGTATAGTTGCAAATATTGTGCTCAAGTATTGGTTTTGCTTAGAAAGCAGGGAGGATAGGTTGTGATAGCTCAAGTGAAATTTCTTGGGCAAGGAATCCTACTTAATATTCCAAGACAAATCATATTGATGTGAAATACCATTTTTTTAGAGACATGGTTGGAAACAAAAAAAGTGTTGTTGGAGAAGGTTGATACCTTGAATTTTTTTATGGATTCATTGACAAAGTTTGTTAGTACTAAAAATTTATATTGGTATAGAGAATCAATGGGCACTCTTACCTCTAATAGCTTACTATAATAATTCCTTCCTATTGCCCTTATTTTCTACAAAGTATTCAACAAGTGGGAGACAGTTGGATATCTGTTGTATTTTGCAAGTAGACTGGGTCACATCTCGACAGAGGTTTATGGGATTTCCTCTGTTGGATGATTTTTATTTTGGTTCAATATATATTATTTTAGCTAATGGTCTCGACTCGTTGTAAACTCATTCCAGTTAAGGAATTAGGGTTGTAATTTAAATTCAGGTTAATGGATTAGGTTTTGGATGCTATGATATTGTATTGTTAATTATGATGATAATATAATGAGACATAGATAGGAGAAACTCTTAATTAGATTGGTTTTTCTAGTTAAGGGTTTCTATGGTAAATTCTTATGTACTACGTGCGTGTGCAATTGTTATTTCTCGTGTTTTAGATTTTGTTGGTATTAATTTTCCTGCATAGGTTTATTAAACTCGTTAGGATAACCATTGTTGGGCCAAAGAATTGCATCAATAGATACTAATTCCCTCATTCACTTTAATAATCAACCACAGGTTCATGCAAAATTTTGAGGTGATGTGCACTTTGTATGCAACTACAAAGGTCAAATCTAAAATACTACTCCTAAGAGCTACATAATGCAAATTCCAACTTTGAAATTTAATTCCCATAGATTATAGCATTGAGTTCATGACCTTTAATCCTAACTCCCTTTATGACAAATGGAGGTCTAGAGTCACTACTCTTGGATGAAGATTTAAGTTAATGAGTTCAATCCATCAATGAATCTATGACCTTTGGGATATTGCTAGATCACCGAATCCTTACAACAATAGTAATTATATTATATCCATTAGATGTACTTCAAAGTGTTGAATATTGTAAAGCAAAACCATTGAAAAAAATACATGAAATAAGGAAAATGAAAGTGTTGTTCATAAATGTAGGAGAATCACATAATTGTTGTAAATTAACATAAACTAACATAGTGTTGTGTTTACTATAGAAGTCTATCTATCAGGGAAAACATAAATAAACGACATGAAGGAAATGATCACATGGATTCCTACTCCTTTCCTTGAGTGGGTCTTACTTAAGAAATTTCATGCAACCCTTGGAAACACTCAACATTCAAGAATGCAACAAAACTATGGCTCCCTTATTATAAACTATCATAAGACATCAGAGTTTAAATTTGCATTCCTAGTACAGTTCGAATTATCTCAGCTATCAACAAGAGAACAATAAAAACAATACAAATATGATGATGATGATGATGATGATGATCCTTTTCCTATCAGCTACACCTCTATATATATTTAAAAATGAGTTCTATCTAAGCCTTCAAATCAATCCCTTGATTGATGGAGGTTGCTCGATAACTTCCTAAATTTATGCATGTTGTCCTAAGGGGCATATTTTGTCACATACCCAACCACCCCTTTTATAATGACAATTAAATACATGCATAGAGATATTTCATCATAGGAAATTAAGTAAGCATATAGCATAAATCATAACGATGGCATCAACATAGAATTGAGAAACTTGTATTTTTAAAGGGAAATCGTCCCCAAATTGATTGTAGACATGGGTCATTCCTCCCAACCATAGGTGCTCTACAATACTTTCTCTTTCTATGGAAGAGGCCACCCCTAAGTTGAAACTATCATTCCACAAGGGGTGAAACCTCTAGAGTCCTCTACTTAGTGCATAAATCTTTCCGCACAGCACAAGGATTAGCTAAAACTATGACACATATCCAGTGCCAAATCCATCTAAATTTGTACAATCCCTAGGACTCCTCCCCCATAAAATGCACAACACGAGCAATGGGATCACTATCCCAATTCCCTTTTCTTTCTCCAAAATAGGTCGACTAGGGAGCCTCTATGCTAGGAAATATCTACTGCCAAACCCCATCTACAACAATCCCAACCCACTAACATTCATCCCCCATCAACCTACACAATATAAGGTATGGGACCCCCTTCTATTCTCAATAGTACCTTGGGTTGTCCCCATCCCCTTCAAGTGCTCCACCATAGGTCAACTAGGGAGTCTCCATGATGGGTCCCCAGGGACCTCAGTTGTAAGACATGTTTTCTCAGGCATAATCTCAGATGGGTGATCGATATAATGAATAAATGAATCCATGAATGCATGATCCTTTAACTCAATTCTCACATTATACATGCATGGCTTAAACTTGCCATGTTGCACTCAAGAGGAGCCCATTTTCCCCTTCTTAATCCCCACTTGGGATAATTAATAAGGTTAAATATAATAAACCCACTCTCATAACATGGCTTCAAGAAACTTAGAATAAAATCATTATATAAGGTTTTCTAGCAAGGGACACTTAGATTAATAAATCACTAGGGTTATCTTCCCCTTAGATCCACTTTCTCACTTCCCCCACTTTTGGAATCATAGCCCCCCATCTCTTCTTTGTTCGTATTCATCTATAGTCATTAGGGTTTTATATTAATATCATTGTACATCATTAAAATACATTTGGTCATCCTAGACAATTATGTATTTCTTTTAGCCATTTCATTATTACATACATCATTACATTCCAAGGTAAAAAATGGGGTGTTACATTTCCCTCCCCCTTAATTTATGCACTATCCTTGGTGCATCATCAACAATATTTATATAATGATAAAATTTAGCACGTCTTTATACATATACAATATGCATCTACAAGGCATACTTTAGGTCCCAAGTTGCTTCCTCAAGTACGTTTGCCACAACATTCTTGGTCCATACAATATGGTATAGTTGTTGATCATCTCGTACACAATGCAACAACATTGATTATCCACTTCCGTAGTTGGCTTCCCAAGCTTGGCACATCTACATGTACCTATATCAATAATTAAGAAGAAATATGCATGTTATAACCATTCTTATGCAATAATCATAATATCCAAAGGAATTTTCCAACACCATGAGTAAACACATATATTCATTTCATGAAATAAGTATGAAATATCTATCCAATACATATTTGCATGCATATTTCTTTTCTTTCACAAGGTTTCCATGGGAAAGAATTCAACTCACTACTTCTTTTTAAAACCTAAAATCTCTGTAGTTTTCAATTAATGAAGCTCGACGCATTTCGAACCCTGCTAGGATCATCTTCAGGAGCCTCAAATGAAAGAATAAATACTCACTACTCCTTACACACCTTATATAGTTGTCCCAATCCACTACTCTCCTCCCCCATCAACCTGCACAACACAAGGAACAAAATGTTAAATTTTCAGAATTTACTTCAATCTGATCTAGGATCTTAACTGAGAGAACAACATGTATAGCATATCTACAGCATATCAATCATGGAGACAATAATGCAAGCACACAAGAGACACAAAGATTTACTTGGGGAAAACCATAAAGGTGAAAAACCCCAATAACTTCCTCAGAGATAGATAGAGCAATGATACAACCAACCATGAGAGATAGACATAACCTAGCAGCAGATCCTCCTCCTCCATAAGTGCGCCACTCCTCCTTGAGTGCATGAGTGAGAAGTGAGTGAGCAAACAGAGTGCCTCCCGCACTCTATTTATACTTGACTTGATTTTCCTTTTTACCTAACTCATGTAGGCTCGAACTTAACCACATAACATAATGTTGACTGGGCCGACCCCCAATAGGGTGGTCTAATAACCGTTTGACCCACATGACCGACCCCCAATAGGGTGGTCTAATAACCCTTTGACCCACATGACTTATACAGGGCCGACCCCAAACAAGGTGGTCTAATAACCCATCAAGTATAAGTTACGACACTTACAATATAAATGACGACACTTCCATATAGAGGAATAATAACATCTCTATTTGAATACAATATACATATATGTGAAATACAATCCGAAGTTACATATACATCAACACAAAATCCCTTGGGCTATCCCAATTCCCTTCTAGTGCTCCAACATAGGCCAACCAAGGAATCTTTGTGTTGGGACTCCAAGTACCTCATGGATCACTGATAGCAGATTCATTCAAGTTGCCTCTTCTTTAGAGTCACTCACCCTCCAATCGCATACATCCCCTTCTCTAATTAACAGTCCCTCGGGTGATTTGTCATTCACCAAGTATTTCTTGCACAAGAAGAGCACAACTTATAGAGTTCATGTGTCCTAGTAGTGGCCTTCTTCCCATGCTTTCCAACTTACAATAGCCATCATTGGTTCATACAAGGTAGGTTCACCATCCATTTGTGTCATAAACATAAACATACACATATCAAGAATCATATTTCTATCTATCAACTCATCTTGGGAATCATTGTTACAACAATTAAATCCCTGATAATAACATGATTTCGATGCATAATACTTGGCTTTCATCAGTGTGAGTAAAAGTCCCTATATCCATTATGGATCACTTTTATTGCCTCATCCAATACATCTTCTTTTTTTCATTTTTTTTTATATAGCTCCATTTTCCTAATAGAGCATTCTCATAGTCCATTGCATGTGACTACTTTTTCAAGCATTTATTTCACTACATTCACAACAACACATGAAATGATCTCAAAATTATGCAGGACCAATAATTCCATCATTTAAGCTATTAACATATTATGCAATGAAATATGGCACAACATCCATTCAACCAATGTATTTAGACATACGTGCCACATACATGTGAGCATAAACACAAGATTTACACAATGTAATCATGCACACCGATTCAATACACCCTTGCATTGATTCATGAATACCATATTAGGTTCATAACTCTATTTTTCCTTGGTTATTTACTCATAAACAACACACAAATGGAATGCTCTTTTATTCATATCAATGCACTAAGAATGTTTGACAAATATACAGGTCTAAGGCTTTCAGCCTTCATCTTTCCATATCTTACCACACGCTACCAAGGGGTTATCTTTCACATAAATGTATTCAAACATTACAGGAATTCCAATTCAATATATTTAAATATGGTTGAATGGATTCTTACCCAATCCCTTTTACATCACTTACGTAATTAGCATAAATAAATCCATACTTGCATGATTGTTGCAAACATCTTGGATGTTACTTGATTGATTGGTGTTTTATGAAGGCTTACACACTCCTTTCACCAGCCTCTTGAATCAACATTTAATCATCATTTTCATTTGTATTTAGTATTCTATTGCTCATATGCAACAATATCATCAACATCCTTATCCATGCCTTGACCATCCTTGGTCATACAACTACCTTCAAACACAATAATTTCCATTATGTACTGTTTGCATATATTGAATCATACCATTTTTTTATAAATCCATATGCAATATCATACACACGCACAAATACATTGATATGTAGTATACATCATTTTTTAGTATGCCTACTGTTGGTTCCAAGATCTGCTTCATAAAAAATTTTACATTCCAGCAACGCGCATGCAAAATGGGCACCCCGATTTTCGCCGCCGGAAAGTTCATTAGCATATTTGTCAAAAGCTATGGGTGTCCATGTCAAGCTCGATTTCCAACGCCAATGGGATCCAACGTGTCCAAGTCTCAAAGCACCTTGCACTACATGTTGAGTGAACATAGAAACCATGACATATATTAAAAAATGAAATATTATAATGCTTATAAATGTGGGATTAAAGCCTAAGCTTACCAAGTCTCATCCTATTTTCCTGAATGGTGTAGCGTCATGTTCAAGTACCAAATTTATGGGTCTACTACCTGCAAGCGTCACATGGAAATGGTATTCGGCCTTGGTTTTATATGGTTCGAAGCAATATTATTAATCTCTAAGCATTTCTTTAGCCCGTAATTGCAAGCATCCATCAAATATCTCGACATATGAATGATGAAATATTTGTCAAAGCTCTACTACATGTATCGATAGTGCCAAAGGACATGTCATTGAAATCAAGCGTTGTTATTACTAAAGGGACGCTCATCCAGATGTTGAAATCTAGAGCACATGTGTTGAGCGTAGATGGAAAATGCTTGAACATAGCACACTAGTGCCAAATGCGCCAACGGATGAAATATCTTTGAGTAATGACCGAAGCATATTTGACTTATCAAATTATCTATGTGGTAACACCAAGTCCACAGGTGTTTCAATAAGTGCCAGCTACAGATGAATGAAATTCAAGCTATTCTACATATCTTTGAAGCTTTTGGATTTGATGAGTTGTTTTCATGCAGTCAATTCACAGGTGGCAAAGTATTCGAAGGCAGAACAATTAGCAACAAGGATAAGTTAAAATCCCTTATTGTTGGATCAAAACAAAGGATAAATGAGTCCCATATTTCAAGCAAAATAGATCCACATTTCTAGGCAAAGGATCAACAAGAAGAGTATTTTGCTCAACATATGGCAGTGTTAAAGAATTTCATTCCAAATATTATGGCAAATGTAGGTCGTATCTTAGTATCCAAAGAAGGAAAAATCAACATTTTGAAGACCAGATGGGGTAATTGAACCCAACTTTGATGATTATATCAGTATTCAAAGAATAATTCCAGATTTGAAGGCATTCGACCACAACAATTCCAGATATTTTGTAACTTTTTTTCTATTTTTGGATATTTTCTCCAGATTGTTAGTAACTACTTTTATATTGTATTTATATATATTCTATAATTTTGTAATGAACAGGGAGGAGGGAATTCAATAGATTGAGAGAGATGTTAGATTTTTGGTTTTCTTTTGGATATGTTATGAATTTCTGCTGCAATATTTTATAGACTTCAAATGGCCTATGAAATATATGATAGATATTTTTGACAGTGAATGTGTTGGTATATGCCGTTTCTTGGTTTTTACATAATTCTATGTTCATCTACTTTTTGAAAAGGTCATCTTAGAGTTCTCTGAAATACTGTGTGAGTGAATCTCTTGGTGAGACAAAGTATTTGTTAAAGCTGACATTCATTTGCAATCCCTTTTACCAACCATTTGCTCGATTCTCCCTATTTCATCAAATTTCATATATTCAATTGAAGTCTATATTTAAGCTATTAACGGTTTCATTATCATATTCTTGAGAGCCATCCCAACCACCTAATATAAACAAATCAAATCAATCAATTTTTTTCCTTTGAGCATTGAGATGCCTAAGCTTTGCGCTTCAGTAGTCAATTACATATTTTAGGACAAATGCCTACTAATGCATATTTTCAAGGTCTAATCTTTTCCATTCCTTTTTGCTTTGTAAGCCATCTTCACCATTTGTTGCTAAAGTAAATTGTTAGCATCATGTATCCTTCATTAACATCGAAGCAAGTTCCAGTGTTGTCCTGTAAATATTCTTGGCTATCTTGGGTTATTATCAAGTCCCATTTAAATATGCAACAATCCATTCTTTGTATTTTGAGTTGCATCTGCATCCTGTTCACTTTGCCTTGTTGCTCTGTTTCCTTGAGAAATTTTAACCAAGCCCAACTTGGCATTTCCTAATGTCCAACCCATGGTAGCCTTGCTAGCTTCCTTTACTGCTTCCTTTCCTAGGCCAATCTTGTTGCACAAAATTGCAAGTAGTCAACACTCCCCGGTGTATCGTGACAAGGGACTAATCGCCTCTCGTGGATCCTTGAAATTTGGCGGTGGTGAGTTTGCCAATCACCTACGGGTTTTGGTGTAACGACAGTTGTACTACCAACAATTGGTATCAGAGCTAGAGGTCACGAGTTCGATAAACACTTGGCTAGCGCTGAGGGGGATATTGTTGCACAAAATTGCAAGTAGTCAACACTCCCTGGTGTATCGTGACAAGGGACTAATCGCCTCTCATGGATCCTTGAAATCTGGCGGTGGTGAGTTTGCCAATCACCTGCGGGTTTTGGTGTAACGGTAGCTGTACTACCAACAAATATTTCCCCAATCTTAGCTTTACATGTTACTCCTAATATTCCATAATGTTTTAATGAATTCTAGTTCAACTCCATTTGGAGTCTTTTTTGAATTCCATTCTCTTTTGCAAGCCATGCCAAGGTCAAAGACACCTTTCAATTTATATGATCCCTTCATAGTCCCATTCTATAAGTCACTATAATATCTTACATCCCTTGATTTGTTGTCCATATGTATACCAATAATGCACTCAACATTATGTTCCTTCTTTATTTAGCAATTGTATTTATGCCTCCTTCCATTTTGGAACTTAATTTTCATTCCCATGGAACTCTTTTAGCACAATTTTGCACCACACGATAGATCCATAAGATAGATCCACACAATCGAATGCCCTATTCCATCCTTAGAAACTTCTATGGGAGTGGAATTTTATCACTCCTCCCCATTCTTTACACATAATTTATTGATCCCTATCTTGCAATACTCTAGGCATGCATGTGTTTTCCCACAAAGATGATTCACCCATCTCATGTATGCGCTGCATGTTCTCTATCCATTGATATGTTCTCTTTTCTTTACCTGTTGATCTATTCCATTTTCCATTAGTTGTCATTATTGCTTAGTTATACCCAATAACCAACTATACTGGGCATAATCCCACTTATCTTATTTACCTGTTGATATATTCCATAGATTTACTAAGTATTCTATCATGGCTTACAATATCCACTCCCAATAACAAATCTCTCTTATATCTAACTTTCAATTCAAATTCAGTCATGGTGGAGCTCTCTCTCAGCCGGGCATTGCAGGTGGCGAGGACGTGATCCAAATCTTGGCGCCTGCCAAATCTCCTACCTCGGATTCTGTTGGTCGGCTTTTGCAGACGGTTACCATTAACTGAGGTGCTTTGTTCAGTTTTATTTTGTGTTTTGGCCCCTCTCTATGTCTATGATGGAAGTATGGTCACTGCCGAAGTTTAATCTGTTTTTGTATTACCAGAGTTATGGAGTCTGTATTAAACTCATGGTCAGTTTGTCTAGTTTTGGTTATGTCCTCTTCCTGTTTGGCAAATAAAGCCGGGAATATTGTGGTTCTGTTATGTTATATTTGGATGGATTATGGATTCCTGTTTGACCTCTGTTGGTTGGGAATGCCTTTGACGATGATGCCTAGCTATGTACTCTTTTTCAGCTTGTAATATATAGTTCTGTTTTTATTTACAAAAAAAAAACTTGCAATTCAAATTGCACATAATAATCCCAATCAATACTTGGAATGCATTGTTATTCAAGACACTAACACCCATTATTGGTATTATGCTTTCTTTTTAATTAGACTAGATTGTCATTGCTCATCAAAAGTACTACATATTACCAAGCACTCAACCCTATTGGGTTTAATCTTGCACCTTTCTAGTTAGCCAACAATTTCCTTTGGTTTCTTTCCCCACTATGCACTTGTTTCATTATACTTAGCCAAGTTTACCTCTAGTACACTCTTATATCACCATACAACTTTTTCCCAAAGTTCAGGTTACTTTGGAAGCTACCCACATTAAACACTGCCTTTTCCAATTTTAGCTCAAAGGATTTGTTCTGCTCACATTTGGAAATAACCAAAAATATATTTAAAAAATCAGAACCTTCCATTACATTATTTTTTGGATCATCTTTCTAATGACTATATCCATACTCCATTCTAAGCTTTAAATTGAAAGTTACAACCCTTCAAAAATTTGCAAATTCACCCAATTTTGCACTGTTATTGGTCTAATTAAGCCCGAAGGCTTGCTTTGTGCACTTTCTGAAACATATAGAAGCATAATTAAGAAACTAGACTATTTCTTGTATTCCTCCATGCTTTACCTTTCCAATTTCTTTAGCTGGGGTTAATTCTGGGTTCTAGATTAAAAGTTATAGTCCCCCAAAGTTAGCACCTCCCAGTTCTTCCTTATTCCTGTAACTGCTTTGAATCTTAGAGACCAACTTTAGAGACTCGTAGAAGAAGATTGAGAAAGAACTAGAATATATATATATATATATATATATATATGTTATATTGGGCATTGATATCCCATATGGTTTTGAGTACTCGGACACCTGTAGATGCATGATCCAATGCTCCATTATTTTTCTATAAATTCTAGAATTGTCAATTTTTAACTTTTTCACTTCCTTCAGACTTAGAATTTTTAGCAAAAACTACTATATCACAAATGAAGCAAAACTGGACAAATTTTGTCCAACCAAAGTTGTTTGTCTCGATGAGTAGGTAAAATGTTGAGTTTATAATTTTTTTTGGTTTCGACATCTTAGGTCACTTTTACCTCCTTGAAGTTGACCAAAATCACAAAGCGCGCACACAAATAATGGATTTTGGCCTTCTTTTGCACCTCTACTCCATAACCTTTGGAATTTGTCCCAAAGTCACTTGCGTTATCTCCATGCCTGCTCAATGATTTTTCCAAATTTAGCCCTAATAGGGACTCCATCAAGTAGCTGGGTACATGCCTTCAAAAGTCACTATTTCACCATTTATGGAAT
The DNA here is from genome assembly GCA_027924585.1 of Larix kaempferi. NCBI lineage: Eukaryota > Viridiplantae > Streptophyta > Pinopsida > Pinales > Pinaceae > Larix > Larix kaempferi. The sequence continues at coordinate 1,262,993 of BSBM01000240.1, read as the reverse complement.
GGGGAAGAACAAGTCCATTCTTCTCTCTATCAATCTTGTAGTCCTATTCACCATAGAAATTTGCTCAAAATTTTCATATAATTTTGAGTTATTTTTCTCCTTTTATGGCTAAAACAATATTTCGGCTCCAAACTTTTTTATCCTATTCTAATTTTGTTGATGTGGCAAGATGTTGACATGTGGCCACCTATGTGGTAGTGGGATCCTACATGTCATCACTCGGTGCATCCATGTCATCCACTGCCTCTTCCATGTCATATTCATCAACATAATCATCCAAGTCAGCATGATCCTTTTTAAAATTCATGGTGGATCTTCATTGTTGATTTGAGTTTTTCGATCAATCATGTACATTTGTGGCATCAGTTATATTCGCCGCCTTTTTCCTTTACCAATTCTTAGTAGAGATTTAAGTCATTGATTATTCTCACACAATCAAATCTAGGTTGTTCATGATAATGGAAAATGTGCAAAATCCTAATTACCTTCCTTTGAGTGAATTCTCAAATTTTATGATGTGGTGGATGCAATGATATCTTAGTAGTTTGTGGCACCATCCTTTGCTTTAAAATTATCACACTTTTCTTTGCGGGAATGGTCCAAATCTCACGATCTTGTAGACCTGGTTCAATCATAGTTTTTGGTGGCATGACCCCCCATGATAAGCTCTGACCATCTTAAATCGTGTGAATGGTCAATATGGCATGATGGAACATGCATGATCAAATCTTAGCCATTCGCGGAAACAACCCCCAAGTTAAGTCTTGGTCATCTTTCCATGCGGAAAACGGTCTATATCTATCGATCAAAACTTCTCAATCAATCTCATCCATTCACAATAGGGTACTTGTATTATCTTCCAATCAAGTCTCCTTGTGTGAATGGCTCATATCCGTCGATGAAACTTCTATGATCAATCCTATCTATTCGTGGGAGGACCCCTCATGATAAACTCTTACCATGTTTTGTTACATGAATGGTCCAGATCTAAGGATTTGGATGGATGATTTAATATGGACGGGTTCATTTTTTCTCAAAATATTTCTTTGACTCGAATTCTTTCATTACGAATTCCTACCACCAAGTTTATGCCAGCTCCCATACGTGTTCTAAAAATTAAATCTAGGTATTTGATAGAAAGAATTCTATCAGGAGTATTTTTTCAAACAATTTGCTTGCAACCTGTATTTTTCACCAAATTTCAGAAAAGCAACGAAAACTCAAGAAATTACTTTTGTTACCTTCCATATTCGGCCCAACCATTCAAACAATCATTAAATAACTATTCAATCCTTTAATTACATGTCCGAATTAAGCATCTAGAGTATTTAACATGGGTTTTCCCAAAAAGTTCTCTTATGTATTCTATAAAACACCTTTTGTACAACCTCAATTCCTCCTATAGAATTCAATTACAACCCATGTAGCTTGGGGATTTGTTTAAGCCATCATCTAGAAGTCTAAATCCACGAATTCTTTTACCCAATTTTTCTTACATAGACATTTATTCAAACAATTATCCAACCACTGTAGTTTTTCCCAAAATTTGGCCATGGAGTCATTTTGTGAAATAGTTTCCACGTAACCTATAACTTATTCCCTTGCATATAATTTTTGGCCCATGCATTCCCAGTGCTGCAACCTAAAGCTTTGATAACACTTTGTCACATACCCAACCACCCCTTTAACACTTTCAAGATGATTGGGTCCCTTTAACCTAAAGCTCTGATAACACTTTGTCACATACCCAATCACCCCTTTAACACTTTCAAGATGATTGGGTCCCTTTAACACTTTTGAGGTGATGGGGCACTCCATTTACCACCGTTAACATAAGGATTGCTGCTCTAATGCTTAACTTGAATTTCCATCCATAGACTTGCTATACCATCAATTTTGACAATGAAAGTCTCTCTATCTCTCTCTTTGTATCATCATCCCATTAAATCTCTACTTTTGAGTGATAGTCTTTTTGTGCATTCAAAATCAAGTCCATAGGAGATAAGGTGACATTTTTTCTATTGTGGATTAATCAAAATACAATAAGTTCCTATGCCTTCCGATGACTTAGAACCATAAAAAAATGCCTTCCGATGACTTAGAACCATAAAAAAAACAAGGTCCAAATGTCAGTATTTACATTTCAGTTAGTGGAAATACCATTTTGTACATCTACGATGGTACAACCATCATTATCATCAGTTCCAACGCAATGAAGGAGTTCAAACTATTTTTGAGATTCTATAGGTCATTTTTCTATTGTACATTTCCCAAAATTGGTTTCAAGGAAATAATTTCTTATAATTGAAGGTGTAAACTATATAGGTTTATTTGGTCCTTCCAATTTTGTAATAGTATGCTTCATATGAGCTTCTTGGTCAAGAAAAAAATGATTTTGTAGTCCTTTCTCTTAGTCTTAAAGTGAGCTTCTTGGTCAAGAAAAAAAATGATTTTGTAGTCCTTTCTCTTAGTCTTAAAGTTTGTATTCACTATTAAAGCACAAAGTTTAGGCACCTCTAAGTTTGAATAGATTTGGTTGATTGGGTTGGTTATGTAAAGAATCAAGGAACTGTTGGCAAAAAAGGAGAGAGTGTCAGATTACTGAAAACATCCGAATCCGAAGATAATGAGAGCTAAACAAACTAAAGTAAGAATGATATCAAAATGAACTCAAGGTCAAAACTGAATGGCATCATGTGGAACTAATAGCTCATTCCCAAATGACATTAAAAGTACTATATCTAGAAATAGTAATATAAAATCACATATATAGGAATATAAAATCACAGTATGGTCATTTATAATGAAAACATCAATATAAAGGATTTCATAACAGTGACAATTTAAACAAAACTGCAATATATTCAAGTTAAATGATAGCTAAAACCTAGCCCTTAAATGATATAATCTCATCTTCAGTTGAGCAGGCCTTTAAAAATAAACAGAGCATATATCTATCACTCTCAGAAATATTGCCTCTCGACCCTCATACAATTTTTAGCCTTCTGGGCTGAACCTCCTTTACATTACAAAATGATAACTTAAATAGCAGAAATACTTCTATAAGCTATTACAAGATTCTTGGAACCAAAATGTAACAAAAACCTAAACATAAAAGAAGCCTCGTATAATTTTTAGGAAATCTGGATATGCTTCTTTGGTAAACTCTTTTCACTTCCACATAGTGTGCCGACCTAAAAATGTGGATCTGTGGAGAACTCGATACTTGTTCACCTTGCTTCCTGTCTATTCTGTGTCTTCAAATATGAAAAAGATTAATTAAAATCAATCCAAAATATGACAAAATTTGAGGAATCTATTCTGTGTCTTCAAATATGAAAGAGATTAATTAAAATCAATCCAAAATATGACAAAATTTGAGGAATCCAACACTTGTAAAATATCCCTGATTTATTGAGATTTGAATTAATCTCCCTTCTTAATTTATGGGTGCTCTGCCAGTTGTGTATTCGCTGTCTTCAAGCCATGAAATGCCAGAACTGACCACTGCTAATTTTATGCTTGAAATCTAGGGATGATTTCTAGAATGTACCATTTCCTCCTCTGCTGCTAGGTGTGCTTCATTTAGTACGACACTTATTTGGCATGTGAACTCTTTGAGAAAAAGAAACCCTACTCAACAGCTTGTCAAATTTTGATGATTTTGCTCCTGAAAGTTTAGAAATAATATTTGTACTCGGATTCAAGTTTTGATACTAAATATATCATGCGCTCAAATAGCCGGTGTTCTGCTCATCGAATTATGATGACACTTGTGCACTTCTCTGGCAATGATAACCCTGTTGTTGGCAACTCTTATTTTTGCTATCGATGCTTAGAAGCTGGACTGTGTGCTTGACAGCCGGCCGCAGTAATTTTCTACAGAATTCCGTCTTGAAAAGGGCTGAATTTCTCCCAAACTGACGTGAAATTTCAGAAATCGCTCACAATTAGGCTAAACGGCCTTGTTCCGGTCGTCTTGAAAAGGGCTGAATTTCTCCCAAACTGATGTGAAATTTCAGAAATCGCTCACAATTAGGCTAAACGGCCTTGTTCCGCAAGTGGATTTTAAACCATTTCGGATGATTCCGTACGGTTTAGACAGGAATTTGTTGTTAATGCTCTGGCTTTGACATTTGAATGGACTTCACCATCTGAACCCTCTTCATGGCTCTCTCCTTCTAGCTTAACGCTGTCAAAAACTTGGCATTTGGATATTTAATGTGCCCCATCGATCAGTAGCTGCATACTTGGTTTTTTGCACGATGCATGGCATCACTATGACTATAACTCAGCGTTTGGGCTCCTGGCTTAGGATTTATTTTTCCAAGTATGGGACCATATCCCACATGCAATGAGCAAAAAGAATTTCAGAATTTTAAATTCACAACTGTTAATACATCTTGTCTACGTGTGGTGCACAATATGGTAGCGTGGGCTCTTCTCAAGAACATCTGTATTAACACTTGCAATGATACGTTGGTCTTATGGTTAGATAGCTACATGGAGGTTTGGGTCCGATTGTCAATGATCAATAACATTTTGGGTTAAAACTTGGAGTTTGGCCATGACATAAAGCTTGGGTTTCAACATAACGAGTATTTAAAACTTGAGTTGGGTTAAAACTTGGAGTTTGGTCATGACATAAAGCTTGGGTTTCAACCTAGGAAGTGGTTCAAGGGGACCCAAACATTTTTTTAAAATAAACCATCTCTCGAAACCTTTACATGTAATAATTATTCTAAAGCTGATATAATTGAACTCTGTTATATCAAATTTTTGGGTCGCGTATGTAAAGATGAGTCTCTATTTTTGCTGCTGGAATGTTTTAAACATTGAATTTTTTGCACCGAGAGGTGCTTTACAGTTCAGTATGGGAGAGATCTTGTAACGTGATGTAACATTAGTAACATGTCGGCAAAAAACAATAGTAATAGTGAATATTATGGGAGAGATCTTGTAACGTGATGTAACATTAGTAACGTTTGTAACATTAAAGTAAAAAGAAGTAAAGTAAAGTAAAAATAAGTAAAGTAAAATAAAGTAAGTATGGGGGAGATGTTGTAACGTTTATGATGTAATGTTTGTTACTAACAAAATAATTAAAAAAATTCATGTCGGCTCATAAAATAAAAAATTATGGAAAGTACTTAAAAAAAAATCCATGTTGGTTCATAAAATAAAATATTATGAAAAGTAATTAAAAAATAGATGTTTGTTTATAAAATAAAAACTTAAACCCTGATCTATCAATCAAGAGAGATCAAATTCTTGAGTTTAAATTTAAAAAAAGAAATACACCTCAAGAAATTGGATCCCTCTCGGTGCTTGATAGATACGAGTTTAAGATGGATCTATACTAGTATATTTGACATTTGAGACTTAACCTTTAAGCTAATCTAAGACCTGCAAGGTTACTTTGAAGAACAAAATTACTAAAAAGAAATTATATAATAATAAAAAGCTAGACTAAAACCGCCTATTAAACTAAAATACAATGCCATTTAAACAAAAAATTACTCTAAAATTGACAATTTGACTAACTTCAATGAATTCAAAAGTGCAACTTAGACTCAAAAGGAAAAGGGTAAGGGAAAATTTAGAATGACATTTTTTGTACTAACACCTTCCATGGTAGCCGTAAATGGGACCAATCTATGGTGAAATATCCATGCAACCTATGAGACCAATCCCGGTTAAGCAACAAACTACAAGATTCAAGTATATCAACAATAATAATGTTTATAACTTGATATACTTTTGGATTGGATACTACCACGATTAAGATGCATTTATACTCCCTAATATCCTTTGCATCTAACTTGTCTAACAAAATAATTCAGCTAGAACATTTCGTTAGGGTTACATTTATCTTGCTACATATGGAGTATGGCATTACATCTCGAAGATGCTCTTGAATCTACTAGGTAGTTTTGCACATTATGATTTCAAAGGTTAACAAAAAAGATGGGGTTTGAGAATTGGATACGTTACCAATACAAACATCATGACAAAATATTTCTATTTTAACTCAATATTTGACACTATTACATCTCATTTTTTATTTACTTATAAATTAGCCATTGTTTTAAGGAGAAGTTCAGGGAATGTCTTAAAAGTTTTTAAAACAAGATCTCTCTATTATGGAACATTGTAGATGTTGTAAATGGAAACCTTGGCTATGGTTTTCTTCATATCTTCAATTACATTATTATCCATGTTCATTATAGTTAGATTCACCATTGTTGTTTTCTTTGGTGGAGTGAGAACCATAATTTTTTTGGGGGTATTGTAATGGGTTGTATGGGAGAAGAAATTAAAGGAATATGCCCCTTACCTATGAGATTTTAATGTCTTTGTACTGCTCGCGTAACTTGAATTTCATCTATCACATCCCCTTCTTCATCCTAAAGTCCTAAAGGCATATCCCGGAGAAACATTGTTGCTTCTCCAGTTGGTTCTTCCTCTTCTACAACATCCTCATGGTCAATTTCCTAACTAGGAATTTCATGTTGTTTTTGTTTGTCAAGGAACTGATTTACCATTAAAGCAATAGATTAAATTGATTGCGGGCAAGATTTTTAAAAATGATTTGCATGATGTATGTGCAGTAATTGTCCATCCCTTCAATAATTTCCCATCCGTACATATTTCAAATTAATATTAAAATTTGAAGGTTCATGAGGTTTTTGGACTTAACAAATTTCATGTAAAATGAATTGAAAGTTCTTGGGTTTGAGGTACCCTCTCAAAATTCATATTTAGGTCAACAATTCCATTAAATAATTTCTTAACTAATCTTAAAATATTGTGCATGTCTATGGGTTCTTTGTCTTGTATATCAACATTTGTTTTTTTATGGTGGTTTGGGTAAAGTGATGAATTTTTTGGTAGCAATTGTGACTTTGGTGTCTTCATCTCCTAGCTTACTACCTAGACTCATAATTTCCTTCTCCACATTCTTAGCTTCTTCAATATTATCAACTAAAGAGGTCTTAACAATGCTTTTAACAAACTTAGTGATGGATGCATGAAAAGTAGAGGTATAATGTTCGATTACTACCTCAGTTGGTACATAATTTGTTAACAATGGTAGTAAAATTTTGGTTGGATTCTTTTATTTTTTCTCTTCTATCCATATTTATGGCAATTATTTGTTTTGAAAGTGGACCACGATCATCCCAATCCGTAAATGATTCGAGCAAGAGGTTAAAATACCATGTAGAAGCTTTGTTTTCAAATGTATAAGGAAACAATGTACAAAATACATCTTCATTTTCAACATTCATTAATCAGAAGTGCCATGCATGTTTTTTTTTATGTGATGAACCCAATTTTGTTTTTTATGAGGTATTTGTCTCTCATTGAGTAGGTAAAATACTAAGGATTTTTTTATAAAATTGGTCCTTTATATTTCAAGTATTGCTTAATGCTCTTTTGACTAGTAGCAAAAAGGTAACATTTTAACAACCGAGAGGTTCAGTAGCAAGTTTATCCCATTGTTTGTGCTTCCTAGGTTGTACAAAGGCTTCACAAACTTTGCATTGAGCAATGGTTAGATTTTACAATAGTTTTTTTATACTAATCTATGGGGGGATTCTTCCTCCTGTGTTAACTGTTGGTTGTGGAGCATGATCTTCCAGTCTCATAGATGATGATTCAGCCGTGTTTGTACCCCAGGTTTGGTTATGATCCCGGCACGCTCCCCAGGGGGTCCGGGCCCATGGTTTTGGGTAACCCGTGGTATTTTCCCTTTGTATTTCCCCTTTATAAGAAAGAGATTGTATTATGTATAGGGTTGATGTATTAGGTATTATGCATTGTAAATATCTCTAAGATCGTGAAGAGAGACTGTGAGACAGTGAAGAGGAAGTGCAGCGGATGTGTTGCAGGTTGTATCCCTTCATTTGTTGGATGGTATAATAATAAGGACTGGCAATTTCAGTGTGGACGTAGCCCATGTTGAGTGAACCACGATATATTGGTGTCTCTCTTGTAATGTGTCTGTGTGATTATATTTGCATTTCTGTTTATTGTTATTGCTCTGCGATCCTGTTTTTCTAGCAATTGGTATCAGAGCCAGAGTGCAAGAAACTAGGGTTTCTGGTTCGAGTGGGAGCAATGGCAGAAGAAGGAAAATTTAAGGTCGAGAAATTTAATGGCCAAAACTACCAGTTATGGAAGATGCAAATGGAGGACTATCTATACCAGAAGGATCTATTCATACCGTTGGGAGGAAGAACAAAGTAGCCGACGACTATGAAGGATGAAGAATGGGAGTTTCTTGACAAAAAGGCATTGGGAACCATACGGTTGTCCCTGGCTTCGTTGGTGGCTTTCAATATCTCAAAAGAAAAGACAACGAGGGTTTGATGAGCGCATTGGGTAAGCTGTATGAAAAACCCTTGGCCTCCAACAAGGTATTTCTAATGAAGCATTTATTTAATATGAAGAAGTTTGAAGGTGAATCTATTGCTGATCATTTAAATGAATTTAATACGGTTACAAATCAACTAAGTTCTGTAAGTGTGAACTTTGATGGTGAGGTTAGGGCTCTTCTAATCTTGTGTTCATTGCCAGAAAGCTGGAATAGCTTGGTCATGGCTGTAAGTAACTCTATCTCTGGTTCAAACACCTTGAAATTTGATGATGTTATTGGTGTTATTCTTAGCGAGGAAATGCGAAGAAAAAGCACAGGTGAGACATTAGGTAATGCATTGACCATGGAGAGTAGGGGAAGACAAAGGGAGAAAGGAAAGAGCCAAGGTAATCGTGGCAAGTCTAAAACGGGTAGATCTAAGTCCAGACTGGGAAAAATAGAGTGTTGGAACTGTGGAAAGAAATGACATCTGAAGAAAGACTACAGATCTCTAAAGAAGAAAGGAGATGGACAACAAGAAACTACCCAGGAAGCAAATGTAGCAGGTGATGTGTTACAAGATGCTTTGATTCTTGCATTAGATAATACTAGTGATTATTGGGTAGTAGATTCAAGGGCTTCATGTCATGCTACACCCCATAGGAAATATTTTCATAATTATGTTCCAGGTGATTTTGGACATGTCTTATTGGGTGATGATGAGCCATGTAAAATTGTTGGAATGGGTAAGGTATGGATACAATTTAAGAATGGAACTGAATGGCTACTAAAAGATGTTAGTCATATTCCTGCTATGAAAAGAAATCTGATCTCAACAGGGCAGTTGGGAGATGGCGGCTGTCTATCTACGTTTGGAGAAATGTGGTGGAAGATCCCTAAAGGATCAATGGTGATAACAAAAGGAGACAGGGTAGGTACGTTGTATTTATGTCCTCATAATACCGACCATTCTATCTCTTTTGCTTCCACAGGAACATATACAACATTGTGGCATCATAGGCTTGGGCACGTGAGTGAGAAGGGGATGCAGATTCTCCACTCAAGGAAGTTGTTGCCAGATTTGAAGCAGGTAAGTTTGGAATTCTGTGAGAACTGTGTTTATGGAAAACAGAAGAGAGTCAGATTTCTCAGGGTTGGGAAACAGAAGAAGAATGAAAAGTTAGAGCTTGTGCATACAGATGTATGGCGACCGACTCAGGTACAATATCTTGGTGGCTCTCAATATTATGTTACATTTATTGATGATCCAACTAGAAAAACTTGGGTTTATTGCATTAGACATAAATCTGATGTGTTTGCTACTTTTAAGAAGTGGAAAGCTTTAGTTGAGAATGAGACAGGAAAAAGGTTGAAGTGTCTCAGATTTGATAATGGAGGTGAGTATTGCGGCAAGGAGTTTGATAGTTATTGTTCATACCATGGGATTCGTATAGTCCCAGGAACACCACAAGAAAATGGTGTGTCAAAAAGGATGAATAGAACGATCATGGAGCGTGCAAAGTGTATGAGATTGCATGCAGGGTTTCCCTTACAGTTTTGGGAAGATGCTGTAAATGCTGTTGTTTATTTAATAAACAGAGGGCCTTCTAGTGCTTTGGATGGTGATATTCCAGAGGAGGCATGGACAGGTAAAAAGATAAACTACTCATTTCTTAGAATGTTTGGTTGTGAAACATTTGTCCATATTGATAAAGAAAATAGAACAAAGCTTGAAGCTAAATCCAAGAAATATACCTTTATTGGATATGGGGTTGATGATTTTGGTTATCGCTTATGGGATTATGAAAATAACAAAATCATTAGGAGTAGAGATGTGATATTCAATGAAAAGGTCATGTATAAAGATCAGTTGCAGGGAAAGAAACAGGAAAATGAAAACACATAGTACACAGTACTTGATAAAATTGAAGAAAATGAAGTTCCAAAGGTGCGAGAAAATCAAGAACAACAACAAGTACCTGAAACTCCTGCAAGTGTAAGAATATCTACCAGGTTAAGTAGACTCCCTGAACGATACTCTCCTTCAATGTATTATTTATTGATGACTGATGCTGGTGAACCAGAATGTTATGAAGAAGCAATGCAGGTGGAAACTAGAAAGAAGTGGGAGAAAGGCATGAATGAGGAGATGGACTCATTGGTAGGAAACCAGACTTGGGATTTGGTTCAGTTTCCTGTTGGTAAAAGAGCATTGCAGAACAAATGGATTTACAGGTTGAAGGAAGAAGGAGGTAAGAAGCGGTACAAGGCTAGACTTGTTGTAAAGGGGTTTGCACAAAAGAAAGGTATAGATTTTGATGAAATATTTTCTCCTGTTGTTAATATGGTTTCAATTAGGACTATCTTAAGTCTAGTGGCGGTAGAATATTTGTATCTTAAACAGTTATATGTAAAAAAAACCTTTCTCCATGGGGATTTGGAGGAACATATATATATGTAGCAACCAAAAGGGTATGAGGTCAAAGGGAAGGAAAATTTGGTATGCAGGTTGAAGAAGAGCTTGTATGGCTTGAAGCAAGCTGTAAGGCAGTGGTATTTAAAATTCGACAGGTTTATGACATAACAAGGTTATAGTAGATGTCATTCTGACCACTATGTTTATTTCAAGAGGCTAGATAATGGAAGTTATATTATCTTGTTATTGTATGTGGATGACATGCTTGTTGCAGGGTCTAACATGTAGAAAATAAATGTGCTCAAAAGGAAGTTAGCAAATTCATTTGCGATGAAGGATTTGGGTGCTACAAAACAAATCCTTGGTATGAGAATAACAAGAGTCAGGAAAAATTGCAAATTGACATTGTCTCAGGGTGAGTACATACAAAAGGTGTTGGAGAGGTTCAGAATGCAGAATGCAAAACCAGTTAGTACACCTTTGACCAGCCATGTCAATCTGAGTAAGGAAATGTGTCCCAAGACACAGGAAGAGACAGATTACATGTCCAAGATTCCCTATTCATTAGCAGTTGGTAGCTTGATGTATGCCATGGTATGCACAAGACCAGATATTGCACATGGAGTGGGAGTTGTGAGCAGATATATGAACAATCCAGGCAAAGAATATTGGAAGGCAGTACAGTGGATTCTCAGGTATTTGAGAGGTACTACCACTCAGGCATTATGTTTTGGAGGTTAAGACACTGTTCTACAGGGATATGTTGATGCAAATATGGCAGGTGATAAGGATAGTAGGAGGAGCACCACAGGGTATGTGTTTACTATAGGTGGAACAACAGTAAGTTGGATTTAGAAACCGCAAAAGGTTGTTGCACTTTCAACAACGGAAGCAGAGTATGTTTCTTTTACAGAGGCTAGTAAAGAGATGATTTGGTTGCAGAGGTTTATGGAGGAATTGGGTAAGAAGCAGAAGGATAGCAGGTTGTATAGTGAGAGCCAGAGTGCCAATCATCTCACAAAGAACTCAACATTCCATTCCAGGACTAATCATATACAGCTCAAGTACCATTTCATACGCTTTGTTATGGAAGATGAACTGTTGAAACTGGAAAAGATACATACTATCCAGAATCCTGCAGACATGTTCACAAAGGTAGTGACCAAAGAGAAACTGAGTTCTTGCTCAGTTTCAGTTGGCCTTATAGCACGACGGTGAAGATGAGAAATTTGCCAAGTCCAAGGTCCAGCAAGTACAACAGCGGTGGAGTTGCTGTGATCAGTCTCCAAGTGGGAGATTGTTGGTTGTGGAGCCTGATCTTCCAGTCTCATAGATGATGATTCAACCATGTTTGTACCCCAAGTTTGGTTACGATCCCGACACGCTCCCTAGGGGGTCCCGGCCCATGGTTTTGGGTAACCCGTGGTATTTTTCCTTTGTATTTCCCCTTTATAAGAAATACATTGTAATATGACTATGGTTGATGTGTTAGGTATTATGCATTGTAAATATCTCTGATATCGTGAAGAGAGACTGTGAGACAGTGAAGAGGAAGTGCGGCGGATGTGCTGCAGGTTGTATCCTTTCATTTGTTGGATGGTATAATAATAAGTACTGGGAATTTCAGTGTGGACGTAGCCCATCTTGGGTGAACCACGATATATTGGTGTCTCTCTTGTAATCTGTCTGTGTGATTATATTTGCATTTCTGTTTATTGTTATTGCTCTGCGATCCTGTTTTTCTAGCATTAACACCACAAATCCTCCCACATAATTGGCATAAGGATAAAATGGATTTTAATAGCATTTTGGGTCCATGGATGTCTACGTAGATTTAATGTAATACACCAAATCCTCTAGCATCTGATGACATCAAAATAACCAAGGATGGCTAGATCAACAACAATATTAGTGCTAGGTCAACAAATGATGGCATATCAACGCCATGAAGATAAGAACTAGGTGCAATGTGGAATCCTATATGGTGTTGCATCAATACGGTGACATCATTAATGTATAGTTGGTAGGGAATTGCTATGGAAAATATTGCACAAATGAGCAATTACTATTCCCTTAGGTTGGCTGGCTAGCATAATATAGAAAATATATGAATTATGTTTCTCCCTTAAGAGAAAATTCTAATTAGAAAATGAAAGAAATTTCTTAATAATTGAGAATAGAACCTATGGTGATGCTTAGAATTCGTAACTTCGAATAACTAGTAAGGTGGTTAGAAAGAGAGATTCTCCAACGATTCCAACTCCAAAAAGATCTACACACACAAACATACAACACCTTATTCGATATAAATCACAATCAACATCTTCTTCTCAAATAAGAACACAACTACATACTTGCAAAATTCAGGAGTTAGACTTAGGCATGTACTGTTTGAATTCACAACAATTGATTAAGCAATTATCAACTACAGAATGTGAATTCAATAATCATATTTTGAAAGCAATATATATATATATATTTTTAGGGGAAGAAGGATACAAGCATGGTACCTTCAAAGTGATGCTAATGACCTCCTTGTGTAAGGTATTCCTATTCATTGACTTCCTACCATGTGTGTCTTTGTGCAGGGATTGACAAAAAACACTCAATCAATAATTTTGATATTATTGATGAAGACACAAATGAAATGTGAATGGAATGAATAACAAAAGCAAGTTGAACATCTTATCTAAGAATATATAATAATCGGGAAAATGTGAACCATGAGGTGAACTTATTCATGAGTTGGTCTTGACATGGTTCAAGGAATGATAGATATTATTGGAGAAACCTCCTTAAATATTCTACACATAATGAAAGCAATGATATAACACTGCAAATCTCTAACAAAATTGTCAAATTAAATGGTTAGAATAATATTGAGAGATAAAGACATATAAATCATTTAAAGAAGATTTTAATGGAGGTGAAGAAACTAAAAATGGATAATAGATTTACAAATAATGATAGATATTACCTTGAGAAATTGTGGGGATGGCATCCAATCTATCTATTAGAGGGGGTTCTTTCCTTGTTGACAATCTCTCTTTGATTTACACATGTTAGAAATTTGATTTACTTAGTTTATTGTGAGGAGTTATTGTTGTTAATGTGTTTCTTTTCCAATTTCCAAACAATAAGTGTTTTTCTTACTCCACTCTTTTTCTTTGAGCTATATCATGTCTTATGTGGTAGCACGATGCTTCAGTCTAACTATTGTGCTACAAAGACAAACTAAAATAACAAACAATGATTGGTTTTGATTGTAAATTTCTTTTGACAAATTTACGATGAATTCATGTTTATTTTTTGAAAACAAATCAATAACAACAATTCAACCAACTAAAAATGCTTAAATTCATATTTACTAGACATTTTAAATGTTGTCCCTCTCCATATATAAACTATTTTTGTTTCACAACACAATTATAAATTAAATTAAATTTAGACAGCTTCTTATTGATACTCATTGGTCGATTGGGTTTAGCCCGAGTGGTTGTGGTATGGAAGGATATCCTTCCCACCCAAGATCTATTCCTGTAAGTGACATGTTGAAATCATAATGAGTATATTTATGTAACATATTTGAGCCCTATTGTTCACTTTCCCTTAGACACACACACACACACACATGGAGTGTAATCCTCCCCACCCAGGTTCCATTCCCGTAAGTGACACATTGAGCTCATAATGCGTATATTGTTGTAACGAATTCGTGCCCTATTGTTGACTTGGCCTTGTGCCCTAAAGAATCAGTGGTTTACCCAGGGTACCATCCTTGAAATGTGGGGAATTTCTTGGGGGTGCTCCCCAGTATAATTACTTGAATTAAAAATAACATCATAAAATCCAGGTAATTATCACGAGGCAAACCCTTGATCACTTCTCTTCTTTTCAAGGATGGTACCCTGGGAAACTCACAGATTATTTAGGGCATAATGCCAATTCAACAATATTATTATAATGTTATTTTTCCAAGTAATTATCTTGGGGAAAACCCTCAAACACTTCCCCTCATTTCAAGGATGGTACCCTGGGTGAACCAAAGATTCTTTAGGGCACAAGGCCAAGTCAACAATATGGCATGAAGTTTTTACAACAATATAATAATTATGAGATCAACAATATATGTGTGTGTGTGTGTGATTAAAATTTCATAAATAAGATGAATAAACTTAAAAATTTGCTCGAAGAATGTTGAAAATATTGTAATACTTGAATTGAAAAGCTAAAAGATTATGAGCTCCATTTTTTTTTATCATGATTAAGCTATGTTTTTTTTCCAAGAAAAAAATATATGTTTGATATTTCATGGGTGAAATCAGAATATAGATCATGTTACCTTTTACAACTAAAAAAATAACAGTTTCAGAAATTATCCTTTAGATTGACTCTATTTCTATTGTATGCCTACTTGTATACAATCTTCCCAACCTTCTTAAGGGCATATTTTATAAAGATACATTTTCTTTGTACATTCAACCCATAGGCTACAACAAAAACTACAAAAGCATCATAAAAATATATAAACATGATGCTAGATATTTTAAATCACTTCTTTTGCAAAGAAGTGATTGGGTGTGCAACCTTGAAGAATCCTTCAATGAATCTTCTATAGTAACCAACAAGACCCATAAAATATCTCACATCTACCACATTCTTTGGAGTTGGCCAATTCATAATGGCTTCAATCTTTTCCAGATCCACTAATATTCCTTCTTCTGAAATAATGTGACCCAAATAGTGAATGTTATCACTCAGGATTCTTCTGGGTTGCAGCAGAAGGGATCACTGAGGTAACTATTTCAATCACAACTTTTGTGGGCGGAAACTAGCCTTTTGAAACATAGAGAGGGATCTCTCTTCAATTCTTTCAGCACACAGAATATTACTTGAATGGGATGGTTAAGTATAGAAAGTGGTGGCTAGACCTTCAGATAAGGATTTTTAAGGTTTTTCAGCTGGTTGGGTCAAGGATAGGTGCATCATTGGGCATGGAGTCAAACTTTACTGGGTTTTCTGTCACAGATGATTGATTTGGAATATAACGTCAGGGGAAAAGGCAAGATAAATGAGGTTTTTTCAAGTCAAAAGATATCAACATATGGTAGCAAAAAGGGAAACAAAATCCATCACAGAGTTAGAGAATTTATGAATGAATTCTAACCTGCAACTTCAAGAAGAAAGAGTGGAGTATCTAATCATATGCATTTGAAGCATAAAAGATGAATTTCAGACCATGTAATCTTGATCTAGACACTGCAGAAGAAGCACATCAATGGAAAATACTAATGAAGCAAACATACACAGGAATAACAGACATCAAAACACTCATCACAAGAATCTCTGCTCGAGAATCAGGTGTTCACATTAATCGAAAGGCCGAGTTTCATTACATACTCAAAGATTTTTCTCTCAAAATCCCAACTCTTGGGTCTTATTCGGACCCTGCCTTTATAGGCTTACAAAATATCTAAACTTCTAGAACATGTTATCCATATGTGGTCATTCATTAAACTGGTAAACTGTAATAGATTCTTGATTTGTTAGATGTGCTGGTGGGAAACCTCAGTGCACCATCAGTGTAAACTCAGGTCATAGAAAACTACCTATTTTCCTTCAGATCGGGTTGTTTCAGGCTGATTTACAGGGATAATCATGCTGCTCCTTCCTTCTAACTTCATATCGACTCATAGTCATGGAAAAGTTGGATTTTTTCCTTGTGAAATTCTGCATTTTATGGGGCCACAATCTGCTCTAATAAACCATCTTCAGTCTGCAATCCACAATGCAGAACTTGAAAATCGGAACTGTCGAATGGACCTTGTCAAATTTCACTTCCAACATCCTCAATCCGCAGTGCGGGATTCAGAAAGTTGGAACGCCGTCACACATTTCGTAGAAATTACCTCAGCAATCCGCAATCTGCATTGCGGGTTTCGGAAATCGGAAACTCGAATTTGCACCGTTGGAGAAGTCAAGCCTCCACAATCCGCATTCCGCAATGTGGGATTCAGAAATCAGAAACTCAATATTGGGAGCTTTGCAGAAATTACCTTCGCAATCCACAATCCGCAATGTGGGTTTCGAAAATCATAAACTCAATATCCAGAGGTTTGCTGAAATTACATCTACAATCCGCAATTCACAATGCGAGTTTCAGAAATCAAAAACTCAATTTTGTGCCCCCCAAAAAATCATGCCTCTGCAATTCGCATTCCGCAATGCGGGATTCAGAAATCGGGAACTAATCTTTGAGCCCTTGGAGAAATATGGCCTCTGCAATCCGCATTCCGCAATGCGGGATTCGAAAATAAAAAACTCAATATTTGGAGCTTTGCAGAAATTACCTCCGCAATCCGCAATCCGCAATGCGGAACTCGGAAATCAAAACTGTCGAATGGACCTTTTCAAATTTCACTTCCGACATCCGTAATCCGCAATGCGGGATTCATAAAGTCGGAATCCCATTGCACATTTCATAGAAATTACTTCCCCAATCCGCTATCTGCAATGCGGGTTTCGGAAAACGGAAACTCGAATTTGCGCCCTTGGAGAAATTGGGCCTCCGCAATCCACATACCACAATGCGCGATTCGAAAATTGAAAACTCAATTTTGCGGCCCCGGAGAAATCATGCTTCCGCAATTTGCATTCTGCAATGCAGGATTCAGAAATCAGGAACTCATCTTTGCGCCCTTAGAGAAAGGGCCTCCGCAATCCGCATTTCGCAATGCAGGATTCAGTAATCGGAAACTCAATATTCGGAGCTTCGCATAAATTACCTTCGCAATCCACAATCTGCAATACGGGTTTCGGAAATTCGGAAAGTCTTTTTGCTGGATGTGTTTTGGGATGCTTCCTAGTTTAGATCTGGATTTGTTCTTCAATCCTGACCGTTCAACCTCTTTTGAAAGCGAAAGACCTCCATTTTCTTATTTTTTCCACTGGAATTTGATCATTTGGTTTGAAATTCTTTGATACTTAGCCATTTTTTGGAGTTTTGGCTTCTTCTTTTGGCATAGAAGGTCAATGGGAAGGTTTGGGGTTTTTGGTAGAGGGATTCCCTTTCTTTCCCCTTGCGGGAAATTTCTTAGAGGTGATAACAACAGCTCCGACCAGGGATGCTATCCTCCCTGTGAGGTAGCAAGAACAATATACTAGTGGCCTCCTTTTCCTTTTTCCCCCTTTTTTAAACAAAACTGAAGAATGGCTAACTAAAACTCAAAAAACGATAATGTACAGTGAGGGTGGGTTAACAGACTTATTTTTCACTGGATATAGTGTTTCAAGAACCGCCCATTGACAGGTCTCTTTCCCACTGGTTCGCCATCTTTGTTCTGTATGAAGAAAACGTTGTTTCTATGGTGAGCAATGACTGTATGGGCCCCTGCCAGAGGTTATCAAATTTTTGGGCTTGGTATTCCCTTCTAGCATCCCATTTTAGTACCAAATCCCCTACTTGGAAATCATCAACTTCAGTTCTTTTATCAAAAGTCTTCTTGACCTTTTCTTGAGCTAGCATAGATTCAACATGTACTTTGTCTCTGATTTCCTGTATCTCAATCAGTTGATTGATTCTCCCGAGCTCAGGGTTTGGCTCTTATTCTTGATCCTGTAGCAGCCTCATTGCAGGCCCTCTGAGGGAATCAAGAAATATCACCTCTATTCCATATACCAATTTGAAAGGAGAATTTCCAATGGATCTCTTGGAGGTGATCCTATCAGCCCACAGAGAAAATCTCAACTTGGTATGCCAAGCCCTTTTATTTTCTTGCAGCAGCTTCTTGATGATCCTCACTAGGATTTTGTTAGATGACTCATCTAATCCATTTCCATGGGGGTAGTAAGCAGTAGAATGACCCAATTTTATGTGGAACTTGTCGCAGAATTTTACCATTTTCTTGGACTTGAAATCTTGGGCGTTGTCAGTGATTATTTTAACAGGGCAACCAAACCTGGACATGATATTTTCCTCCAAAAATTTGATGATAACTGTGTTTGTGGCTAGTTTGGTTGGTATGGCTTCAATCCATTTGGTGAAGTAATCTGTAGCAGTTAATATCCACCTATGTTGTCTAGAGGAGTTGGGGACAATTTCACCAATGAAGTCTAGCCCCCATTGCTGGAAACTCTTTTAGGGTAACTTTGGTTAGAGTTTTGAAGTCAATACACAATATGATTTCCTCATTTTTCTTTCTTACTGGGACTATGTTGGATACCCACTTTGAAAACCTTAATGAGACTATGATTTTGGCTTCATACAGTCACTTCACTTCCTTTTCAATGAGAGGGAGTAGCATAGGATTCATCCTTCGTAGTTTATGCCTGAATGGTTTTGCACCTATTTTTTCTTTTCTTGCTTTCCTGATGATCTTCTCTAGATCTGATATGAACTGTGTTGGTTCAGGATCCGACTGACTTCTGGTAGGTATCCTTCTGGAATCTAGAATTCTTCCAAGAAACTCGCCAAGTGTCTCTTGTGGGACCGTAAGTTTGAATGTTGGAGTCGCCAGGGTAAATTCCTCAACCTTTATGTATCTGATCCTCTGTTTTCCTTCAAAGATATGATTTGATGCTTTGTAATTATTTCTTGGAAAAGAAGTCCTTCGATCCCTAGTATGGTCACTAGAATGTTATCACTCGGGATCCTTCTGGGTTGCAGCAGAAGGGATCACTGAGGTAACTATTTCAATCACAACTTTTGTGGGTGGAAACTAGCCTTTCCAAACACAGAGAGGGCTCTCTCTTCAATTCTTTCAGCACACAGAATATTACTTGAATGGGCTGGTTATGTATAAAAAGTGGTGGCTAGACCTTCAAATAAGGATTTTTGGGGTTTTGTTTAGTTGGTTGGGTCAAGGATAGGTGCATCATTGGGCATGGAATCAAAATTTAATGGGTTTTTTGTCACATAAGACTGATTTGGACTATAACTTCAGGGGCATAGGCAAGATAAATGAGGTTTTTTCAAGTTAAAAGATATAAACAGATAGTATCAGAAAGGGAAACAAAATCCATCACAGAGTTAAAGCATTTATGAATGAATTCTAACCTACAACTTCAAGAAGAAAGAGTGGAGTATCTAATCATATGCATCCGAAGCATAAAAGATGAATTTCAGACCATGTAATCTTGATCTAGACACTGCAGAAGAAGAACATCAATGGAAAATACTAATGAAGAAAATATACACAAGAATAACAGACGTCAAAACACTCATCACAGGAATCTTTGCTCCAGAATTAGGTCTTCACATTAATCGAAAGGTCGAGTTTCATTACATACTTGGAGATTTTTCTCTCAAAATCCCAACCCTTGGGTCTTATTCAAACCCTGTCTTTATAGGATTATAGAATATCTAAACTTCTAGAACATTTCATCCATGTGTGGTCGTTCATTAAACTGGTAAACTGTAACAGATTCTTGATCTGTTAGATGCACCGGTGGAAAACCTCAGTGCGTTGTGGGTGTAAACTTGGTTCATAGAAAACTGCCCGTTGTCCTTCGGATCAGGTTGTTTCGGGCCGATTTGCAGGGATAATCATGCTGCTCCTTCCTTCTGCCTTCAGATCGACTCATAGTCGTGGAACAGTTGGATTTTTTCCCTGTGAAATTCTGCATTTTACACGGCCACAATCTGCTTTGATAAACCATCTTCAGTCCGCAATCCGAAATGTGGAATGCGGAAATCGGAACTGCCGAATGGACCTTGTCAAATTTCACTTCCGACATCCGCAATGTGGGATTTAGAAAGTCAGAATGTCGTCGCACATTCCACAGAAATCACCTCCGCAATCCGCAATACGGGTTTCAGAAATCGGAAACTCAAATTTTTTCCCTTGGAGAAATTGGTCCTCCGCAATCCGCATTCCACAATGCGGGATTCAAAAATCAGAAACTCAATATTCATAGCTTCAAAGAAATTACCTCCAGAATCCGCAATTCGCAATCCGGGTTTTGGAAATCGAAAACTCAATATTCGGAGCTTCGAATAAACTACCTCCACAGTCCGCAATGCGGGTTTCAAAAATTGGAAACTCAGTTTTGTGCCCCCAGAAATATCATGCCTCCGCAATCTGCATTCCGCAATGCGAGATTCGAAAAGCGGGAACTCATCTTTGTGCCCTTGGAGAAATCGGGCCTCCGCAATCTGCATTCCGCAATGCGGGATTCGGAAATCGGAAACTCAATATGCAGAGCTTTCCTAAAATTACCTCCGCAATCTGCAATGCAGAACTCAGAAATATGAACTGCCAAATGGACCTTGTCAAATTTCACTTACGACTTCCGCAATCCGCAAGGCGGGATTCGGAAATTCGCAATCCGCAATCCGCAATGTGGGTTTTGGAAATCAGAAACTTGAATTTGCGCCCTTGGAGAATTTGGGCCTCCGCAATGCGGGATTCGGAAATCGGAAACTCAATTTTGCGCCCTTGGAGAAATCATGTTTCTGCAATCCATCTTCCTCAATGCGGGATTCAGAAATTGGGAACTCATCTTTTTATGCAACAAATTTCCCAAATTAGTATGAAAAGAGCATAAATAGATCAAAAAGAGTACTCCACGACTTGATTGAATAAAATAGCTGAATAACAAGCCTCTTCGAGGGGGAAACCTCCTTACACAATTGACTAAGTACACAAGACAAGACAAGACAAGATACTCCAAATGAAAGGTCTCCTTCCTATATATAGGAGACTAAGGGGTACAATCCCAACTAACTGACCCAAGTCGACATAACTAATATAACCATACTAATGACAATTATCACTAATGGACCAAAGCCTACATAAAAAATAATTTAATGAACCAAGATATAGGGGGAAATGTGCCCATATTTAGGGCTTAACATTCCCCTCCCCTTCATACAAGTGTTGTCCTTAGCGTTTGATTAGTTACGGATGCCTCTGTACGAAAGACTCATCTTCCCATGTCAAATATTCAACTAGTAAGTTCTTCCACTTTATTAGGTACTCAGTAATAGACCGAGTTGGTAGTTGTTTAGTCCTTGTTTCAATGATTTGTTCAGGTTCCAATATGACTTTTCCTTCTTCATCAAGCTCCAACAAGACTGTTTGAATTGGGATCTGATCTCCTATTAACTTCTTTAAGAAAGAAACATGGAAAACTAGATGTAATCTTGAAGATGAAGGGAGCTCCAATTTGTAATCCATACTACTAATATTTTGCAACACTTTATAAGGACCATAATAGTTGGGTGCTAATTTATTGTCATTCTTTAAGAGCTTGAGAGACATCTACTTGTAAGGTTGTATCCTGAGAAATACCCAATACCCTTCTTCAAAACTCTTTTCACTACGATGTTGTTCAACTTGTTATTTCATCCCGTTTTTTGACATAGTTAGGTTGTCCTCTTTCCAATGCCACAGGTCTGACCTAATTTGGATTTACCAATAAGAATTTATTTCGAATCTCCCAACACCTCTTATTTTTGGTCTTTCCAGAATAGTGAACTTGTACTGTATGCCATGTGTCCAATATTTTGTATCTAAAGTTGAAAACCATACCACACATAATTTGGTCCGCCTTCTTTTAGATTGAAGAGGTCTCACTCAATTTGGATATTGCATGCGCCAGATATGACCTTTTTGCTCACAACACATGTTTTAGACTAGTTTGTGGACTAGTCAGAAGTGCTAGCTTCTAGAGTGAATATCTCTAAACGTGTGATGTTTCAGTATCTGAGACTTGAACCACAGTTAGTTCATCCTTTTTCCTAGATAGGTTTTAAGTCTCGCTCTCTGAACCCTTGTAGAAAAAAATTTATAGCGAAAATTCCAAGATGACTCGTTTTGAAGAAACCAGTCCTGAGGAAAGGGCTCTGATACCAAATGTTATGCAACAAATTTCCCAAAATAGTATGAAAAGAGAAGAAATAGATCAGAAAGAGTATTCCATGAATTGATTGAAGAAAATAGTTGAATAACAAGCCTCTTCGAGGGGGAAACCTCCTTACACAATGTACTAAGTACACAAGACAAGAGAAGACAAGATACTTCAAATGAAAGGTCTCCTTCCTATATATAGGAGAGCAAGGGGTACGATCCCAGCTAAATGACCCAAGCCGACATAACTAATATAACCATACTAATGAAAATTACCACTGATGGACCAAATCCAACATAAAAAATAATGTAATGAACCACAATATAGGGGGAAATGTGCCCATATTTAGGGCTTAACACATCTTTGTGCCCTTGGAGAAATCGGGCCTCCGCAATGCGGGATTCAAAAATCAGAAACTCAATATTTGGAGCTTCGCAGAAATTACCTACACAATCCGCAATCCGCAATGCGGGTTTCGGAAAGTCGGAAAGTCTTTCTATCAGATGTGTTGCGGGCTGCTTCCAAGCCATAGATTTGGCTTTGTTCTTCAATCCCGATCATTCAACCTCTTTGGAAAGTGGAATACCTCCATTTTCTTGTGTTTTCCACTGCGGATTGATCATTTGGTTTGAAATTCGTTGATACTTAGCCATTTTTTGGAGTTTTGGCTTCTTCTTTTGGCATAGAAAGTCAATGGGCAGGTTTGGGGTTTTCGGTAGGGGGATGCCCTTTCTTTCCCCTTACAGGAAATTTCTTAGAGGTGATAAGAAAAGTCACATTTGCTTAGCTTTACATATAACTTATGTTCCCTTAACAGTTTCAAAGTCATTCTCAAATGTTCTTCATGCTCCTCTTCATTCTTAGAGTAAATAAGAATGCCATCTAGAAAACAACAACAAACTTGTCCAAATATTTGCTAAAAATGTTATTCATGAGACACATGAAGGTAGTTGGTTCATTAGTGAGACCAAATGGCACCACTACAAATTAATAGTGTCCATACCTTGTTCTAAAGGTTGTATTGTGAATTTCTTCTTCCTTGATCCTGATTTGATGGTAGCTAGACCTCAAGTCTATATTTGAAAATACTTTTGCCCTTCTCATTTGATAAAAAAGATCATCAATTCGAGGCAATGGGTACTTGTTCTTCATTGCCACTTTATTCAGTTTCCTGTAATCAATACATAACCTGAGTGTACCATGTTTATTTTTCACAAATAGTAGCAGGGTTAGTGCCAAGTAAGCAAATATACGAAATGTGACCCAATGTCACCTCAATCACAATTCTAACTTCTTTGAAGAATCGTAACCTCCTAGGGGAAGGAACCTGAAGTACCCCGTGGAACACTTAGGCAATAAAGGCTATGTTTGCAAATGCAACGTTAGTGTAGACCAGTGCCTATATGGAGTCAATGAAAAATACAAACCACGCAATTGCATCCAACAAATAAAAGATGCATCAAACATTCATATGACAACTACTATTCAAATATCTCATTCAATGTCATTTAGGTCAATAATGTTATGCATGTAAGTGTTGAAAAAGTAATAATAATTTATCTCATTATCTCTAAGCTGGTGCAACTAAAGTAGCAATGGCTATCTCTTTCAATGATCAATATGCATGTGTGCTTAAAGAACAAACCACTTTCCAACCAAGTTTATCAAGCATTCAGATCAATCCACTACTACACAAGAGATCATAAACGTGTGTCATTAATAAATGTAAACACGTCCAATACCCAAGCAATGCTATGGAAATGAAGTAGCGCCTTAAATCAGATTTGTTTGTGAAATGTATTATAGACTATGAGAAAGCTATCATCCACAACGAATGTTCCAAGTAACTTCAAACCAAGACAACCACATAATTATAGCAGCATTAGTAGTGTATAAATTAGATGTGAAACCAAAACTACTTCCTCATACAGTAATGATAAACAGTTGTCAGCATTTTTCATGCAATAGAATAATTTGGATTTATTAGACAAACATGAAGAACATACACCTTTAATTACCATGCAAAAATCAATGGGTCATCACCTTGAAGAGCAACCAAAGTGCTTGTTTCAATTCAGCAGTAAAGATGAAGATACCAGCAGAATGCTCAGTATAGTATCATATTATCACAACAATACATCAATGGAAAGTCAAAGAATGATAAGGTACAACAACAAGGTATCTATGAAAATCCAAAAAATGTTAAAATAAACAAGCTTCAGTTTATCTATTCAATGGTATTGAATGTTCATCAATTATTTCAACCTTTAACCATCAAACTTTTATCACGATTAGGTGCTGGTTAGGTTTGATTTGTTTCCTTTGTTGGCAGTTTTAGCACAGTAATATGAGGTGTAGCCCACAATAATTGCAACTAGGGTTTGGTTTTAAAAAATTAGGGCTCTTTTAAGGTAATTTTTTAGCATTTTTATGAATTTTCAATTTTTAGGGTTTTTAAGGCCTTTAGAAATTTTGTTTTAGGGTTTATAGGGATAAATAGGGTAGGCCAAATTTGTAGGAGAGAGGGCAGGAATTTTAGGGAGATCTGAAATTTTGAAAAAAATAATTATTTTCCAGGAATAGGGTTTCACATTTTAGGGTTTTTAATTATGTACAAAACAAAAATAAAACTAATTACAATATGGAGGTTGGAGCCGAGAGGGATTTGCTGGGGATTGGCCATGCCGATCAGAACTAGAGCCAAGAGGGATTTGCTAGGGATTGGCCATGCCGAGCTGTGCCAGAGCCGAGAGGGATTTGCTAGGGATTAGCTAGAGCCACGCCATAAGAGAGATAGTTAGGGTTTCGCCAGCCGAGAAGGAAAGAGGATAGAGCTGAGCATTTAGGAGTTTTATGAAAATTGTGGCGGTGGGTCTGTATTTGGATTGTGAGGGTGGAGTGATAAGGTGAGGCCGTAAATAAGAGTAGATCAGATGACCAGGTGTTTCTCAGCATCCCAAATACCGTATGGAAAAGCTGCTTAAGATGCCATTGATTTTCAACACCATACTTGCTGCTTTAGATGCCGTTGGATATGTGCAGAGGCAAAACTGCTTCAGATGTCGTTGAATTTCAACACCATACATCAAGCTTACTTACAAGACCATACATGCTAATTCAGATGCCCTTGAATTTCAAGATTTCAGAGTTATAAAGAAGACCGCACTGTATTCAAGATCTGAAATTACTGCATCGCATCATGGCCGACATAACTCAGATGGACAGAACAGACGACGAGGAGGAGATCAAGATCGTGATCGCAGGGAGATCATCAGTCTAAAGAAGACTCATGCCAACTGGAGGAGATCACTCATGCCAACCCACGAAAAGGAGATCAAAGAAAGGAAAGAAATCAGGGATCTACAGTGAGCCATGAATTGTCAAATCAGGCCAAGAGATTGAATTACAGAGCTTTTGGTTAATGATATGGTGATGAATGAAGAGCTGGATGTGGATTGAGAGGAGTTTGTGTAAACCGTCAATTAGATTAGCAATTGATGGTTGATTCCTTGATGCAGAGATTCGCTGTAAGCAGTTGATGTTCAGGTTTTCTGTCTCCTGAGTGTGGATGTGGAGCACAGTCATATAAACTGTTGGATCTGCGTTTTAAGACCAGATCGTGATGTGGGTGATCGATGAAGGGATGAAATGCTCAAAGACCTGAGATAGCGCTCTCCATGGATGAGTGAAAGTCGGTGGGAAATTCTCTCTGTCTATTACTAGATACGTCCATCCTGTCATCAATTGATAATGCTCCCAATCATCAATTGATAGTACGTTGTGTGAGTGCTACAAGCATTGCTGAGATGCGTGCTACCAGAAGTAAGCTACATGAATTGCAGTGACAGGTGGTATTGAATCAGTCCAAGAATCTGGATGGAGCATTGAGGGATTCTGAGCTTCTGCGGGCTTCTGGAATCTGGTGTTTTGGCTTGTCCAGCTGATCTTTGGTTTGATACTTGCTGTCGTGGAGATTTTGCTGGGGTTTGTTGCTGGAGGGTTCTTTATTTGATGGGGTTCTGATGTGAAACCCTCGGGTAAGTCTCATTTCTTTTCTCCTGATGTTCCCTTATTGATGACTCTTTTGCTCTGGGGGGTAGTCTTGGGTCTCCTACTCAAGCCCGTTCTGGTGATGGGTACACATTATTTTTTTGAGTGGGCACTTCGAGCAGTGGAAGCCCTGGATGGGGGTATATTATGAAACTCCTGTCCTTCAACTGTCGTGGGTTGGCGAGTCCCATTAAAAAATCGTCGCTTCGGAGGCTGGTGGAATTTAATCAACCGGATGTTTTACTGTTGCAAGAAACATTGGGTGGCAGTGAGGATGTAGTACGAGTTCTGGAATCTTTAATCCCTGGTTGGAAGTTTGTTGGAGTGGATGCTCGGGGGCGCTCTGGAGGGCTGGCCTCGGGGTGGAAGGAAAAGAGTTGCAAATGTGATAGTTCTTGGGGAATCTCTTCTAGTATCGGATTGGAAGTTTGGGATGCTGAGATTGGTCGGCTGATCACGGTTCTCAATATATACGGGCCCTATTTAAATAGGGTGGGATACTGGGACTCCTTGTTACGTTTGGATATTTTTGATGGATGGGATGTGATTTTGGGTGGGGATTTCAATCTTACTCTGGGGACCTTTGAAGTATGGGGGCCTCGAGCTGCTCCGGATTCATTAGCAACTCATTTTATTCAAGCTTTTGCCAGGAAGGATCTTCTTGACATTTTACCTTCCAAGTTAACTCCTACTTGGAGGAATAAGAGAGCTGGGGAACATCGGGTGGCTAAAAGACTGGATAGATTTCTTGTGGCCGATGCGTTGGCTCTGGGAGTTGATGTTGTCAGACAGTGGGTAGGGTCAGGTGGCATATCTGACCACTGCCCCATCTTCCTGGAGTTACGAGGTAGCAGGAAGAAACCTCCTAGCCCTTTCAAATTCAATCCTAGCTGGCTGAAGGAGGAGGCTTTTGTTAAACTGGTTCAGGATCTGTGGGTTCATCGACCTCAAGATTCTCAGATGCATGCGGGTGCACACTTTAATCACAATCTTAAGCGCATTAAAGAGGCCACTATTTATTGGGCTCATGACAAAAGGGCTATTGATGATCAGACATTGCGGGCTGCTGAGATGAATATTGATCGGATTCTTAATAGTCTGGGCATGGGGTTTCTGGATGATATACAGAAAGGCGAGCTGATGGAGTGGGAAAGACGCAGGACTGTGATACTGTGTGAGAGAGAAGAGATGTGGAGAATGAAAAGTAGGGCGATTTGGCTTCAATGCGGTGATGAGAATACTAAATTTTTTCAAGCATATGCTAAGGGGAGGAAATTCACAAACTCTATTTGGGAACTAAAATCTGAAGCAGGGGAACAGGTCTCCAGCTTTGATGGATTAGCGGCGTTGGGGGTTCGAAATTTTGGAGATTTATTCACTGCTCAGCCTGGAGCCTCTATTGTTGAGATTATTCGGGTGACCCAGCTTTTCCCTCGTTTCGTGGGGGAGGACGATAATAGACTGTTGATGGAGGAGGTGATGTCGGATGAGCTCTCGATAGTCATGCAATCCTTTCAAAAAGATAAAAGCCCGGGGCTTGATGGATGGCCTATAGAATTCTTCTTAGGCTTCTATGAATTCTTCGGGGAGGAATTATTGAATGTGGTGGAAGAATCGCGAAAGGCTGGGTTTGTCCATGGTCCTTTCAACTCTACCTTCATAGCTCTTATTCCGAAGACGGACAAGCCTGACAGCTTTGATGAATTCAGACCTATCTCTCTCTGCAATTGTATCTATAAGATCATCTCAAAGGTTATGGCAAGGCGACTCAAGAATATTTTGTCTCAGCATATTTCTTGTGAACAATTTGGCTTCTTGGAAGGACGTCAAATTCATGAGGCCATTGGAGTTGCTCAGGAAGGATTACACACTCTGAAAGTGATGAAACAGAAGGGTGCTGTGATTAAGATTGATCTCTCTAAAGCATTTGACAGGGTTAGCTGGCTATATATCCGGATGCTTCTAACTCACTTGGGGTTCTACTACGAATTTATTAGGTGGATTATGGCATGCCTCACTATGGTGAGCTTTGTTGTACTGATTAATGGTTCTGCTAGTCCATTCTTCCAAGCGGGAAGGGGACTACGACAGGGATGTCCCCTCTCTCCGCTGTTGTTTCTCCTTGTTGCTGAAGGACTCAGCCGTTTTATTCTGAAATCTAAAGCTGATGGATCCTTTAGGGGCATATCCATTTCTCAGGTACTGTTTATTACACATCTCCTTTTTGTTGATGACATCCTGATATTTTGTGATGGCACGCGACATGATATTGATAAGGTGGTTGAAGGTCTTAATTTAGTGCAAGTTGCTGTGGGTATGTTAGTGAACATTGACAAATCCACTATCACATGCTCGAACTTATCCGAGCAGGAGATACTCAGAATGGCTAACATACTACCTTATAGGATTTTGGATATTGATGATGGTTTAAAGTACCTTGGATTTCACTTGAAACCGAATGCTTATCTAAAAGCTGATTGGCACTGGTTAATTGCAAAATTAGAACAACGCCTTCATGGATGGATTCATAAATGGCTCTCTCGGGTTGGGAGGCTGGTCCTGCTTAAATCTGTTTTGGAAGCAATTCCGGTGTATTGGATGTCTCTTGCTTGGATCCCCATTGGAGTCCTGGAGAAGGTCCGGAGGATGTGCTTTGCCTTTCTCTGGAAGGGTAAGAGTGAGCTTCGTGCATTGGTATGGGTCAGATGGGAAAAAATTGCTGTTCCTAAAGCACTGGGAGGATGGGGGTTAAAGAATATTTTTTTGTTTGCAAGAGCTTTGGGGGCTAAAGTGTCGTGGAGACTTATCCATACACAGAGTCTCTGGACAAGAGTGGTATATCATAAATATATTGCCCCTCTCACTATTCTCGAATGGATCAGGATGGGCAATAAGACGAGGGCAAATTGTTCTGTGGTCTGGAGAGCGGTGGTGCAGCATTTTTATTTGGTGGGTTCTGGTTTGGTGTGGAGGATTGGAGATGGGCGTCTCATCTGTATTGGGATGGATCCTTGGGTTGGCTGCAGGGGAGGTCACGTCCTTTCGGTGGAATTGAGAACTTTTCTGGCTGCTAGAGGCTGTCATTTTCTGGCTGATATTGAGGATCCGGGATCATCAACAATTTGGCATCAGGGATGGATCTCTGCATAGCGACTTGGGATAACTGAAGCACTGCAGGGGGCTTGGGAGGATTTTCTGCGGATATTAAGAATTACTAATATTCGGCTGACCAACAGGGTTGATGAACTTATATGGGATCACCATCCCTCGGGGATATACTCACCAAAATATGGATATATCCAGCTGAATGTGGAAGCTCATAACAGGGAATTGGTGTGGTGGTGGAAATATCTGTGGAAGTTAAGATGTCCGGGTAAATCTAAATTACTCTTCTGGGCTATACTGGAAAATAAGGCTCCTACCTGGGACATTCTACAAAAATGATTCCTCCAGGGTCCGGGGATCTGTCCACTTTGTCGGATTGCGGATGAGACCAATACT
Source organism: Larix kaempferi (assembly GCA_027924585.1). Taxonomy (NCBI): domain Eukaryota; kingdom Viridiplantae; phylum Streptophyta; class Pinopsida; order Pinales; family Pinaceae; genus Larix; species Larix kaempferi. The sequence goes on along the minus strand of BSBM01000240.1, from coordinate 1,232,817 downwards.
CATCTATTTGTTCATTGTCGATATTCACAGGCTGTATGGGATGGTATATGCTATTTTTTTTATATTCAGGTGAGGTGGAGGGGAACGAATGTCCTTGAAGTGTTCCATTCGTGGTGGCATATTTTTAAGTCCACATCATTCCCGGCCCTTCCGTGTATATTCGCATGGGGCATATGGATAGCCCAGAACAAGATCATATTTCAAGATAGTGTGGTTCCGCTGGAGATTGTAGTGGCTCATGCTGTGGCGATACTTCAACACTACATAATACCTGTCCATGCGGTTCGAATTAGACCTGTGCGTGTAGAACAGATTGATTTCACCATGCCGTGGGCCTATTTTGATGGTGCTTCTTTAGACCATCAGTCGGTGTGTGGAGGGGGGGCAGTACTGTACAAATCTGAATTCCATTTCTTTCACCTTGTAGCTGGTTTGGGGCAAGGATCTAACAACTATGCTGAACTAATGTCTTTAAAACTGCTGATGCTATTTGCTCTAGAACAAGGATGTCTATCTCTACAGGTTTTTGGCGACTCCTTGATAGTTATTGATTGGGCAAAGGAGACTACACACTGTCATGTGATGGTCCTGTTATCACACAACTTGTAGTTGCCCCTAGAGGTATCCCATCCGGGACGGTAGAGGAGTTAGGCAACTAAAGAGGTGACCTAAGAGATGCCACGGTTCCCAATGCAATGTGGGAGTCACGTCAACCGAGGCACTCTTCGCTTTAAGTCAGGGTATGACCAGACCAAGGGGGAGACCCTAATACCCCAATCACAGTTGATTGGACCCAAGCAAAGGTTTCAAAGGGTAAATAAATGATAAGTTACGGAAACCAATGCAAGGCTAAGTGGACCTAATGTTTGAGGTATGGTTGAAGGTGGTATCATGGATAGTTAATGTTTCAATCTATGTATGGTTTAGGCCACTTGATGGGGTATGATTATTAAGTATAGTACCATGTGTTTACACAAGTGGGTCTTGTTGCCTTGGGAAGTGTGAAATGGTTCTAGAAAGGCCCACAAGGTGAAGTTAAGTGTGAAGATGGTACTATAGGCTAGATCTAGGTTAGATCTACAAGTTAGAGTTGGTTCTAGGGTTACCCATGTGTTAGATCTAGGGTTTGACACTAATCCCAAGAAGTGCGCCTTGCTTGGAGAAGGACTAGTGCCTTGTTGGATGGGCTAATGGAGTCAAGAAGGATGTCAAAGTGTAGATCGGGACACCTAGAAGCCAAGTCAAATGGTTTGGATGAGATCCAATGGTTGGATCTTGCTAGATCTAGGTTTTTAGGTGATAACCAAAAGTGGACCACAATTCCTTAAAACAAGGAATGCAATCCCCAAGGTGGATCGGGACAAAAGAATAATCTAGACCTAGGTTTCAAGGCATGGGCATTCCAAATCCACCAAAATATCCAACACCCACTTCCTAGAAGTGGTCCAACTCAAAACTCTCAAGGGGTGCGACTTTCTCAAGGAGAGGCAAAAGAGGGGTTTGGTGGACCAAACCAAGTCCAATGGCCACCAAAATGTAGATCCGGGATGCTAGTACCCCGATCTATGCATGTTCAAAGTTTCAAGTGAATCCAATGGGTAGATCTTAGTAGATCTAAGTTTTAAGTTACCAATGAGGTCAAAAGGGGGTTTCAACCCCTCAAAACATGGAGAGATGTCCACAAGGTAGTTTTCACCAAAGTAAGGATATGGGTATGTGTAATCAAGTGTCTAGTTGTCAAATCAAGCGGGATCTCACATACCCATGTGCTAGATCTAGCCCAACAAGCCTCCCTCAAGGAAGTGCGCTTTAGGTCAAGGAGAGCTTTTTGTCTTAGAAAATGGGTCAATTCTTAGCCAATCACCACCAAACTATAGATCCAACTAGGGGTGGATGCTATAGAGGTGGGTTTTCAATATCTTTTCAAAATGAGGGCTAGATCTAAGTAGATCTAAGAAATACCAAAAATTGGGGTTTTGATTTAATTAGGGTTTTATGACCAATGGAGATAGAATGGATGAAAGAGGCACATACCTTGTAGATCTTACCTCAATTTGCTTATGGCCACCTTGCAAGTTGATAGCATTCTCCTATGTTTATATTCAAGAGTGAGATCCAAGTGCTCCAACCAAATCTCCCTTCTCCAAGATAGCCAAATCGTCCTCCTCCTACAAGACAAGATCAAAGAAACAAGTCAAGCAAGATGATTATGAAAATGGTAGAAAGATGTAATAGAAAGCATCAACTATGTCACGAAGATACAATAATGATACTCCCTGTCACAAGATCAACCCAAGAGAGAATATGTGGATCCCTCCAACAATAACCCTCCAAAAGTCGCCCTCCTCTCTCCAATTCGACTTTCCTGTCAAAAGGTTAGCAAAAACACATAGATCCACAATGATACATAGAAGAGATACTTTATATTCAATATGCAAGAGAATCCACAAGCCAAGAGAGATGTGCTCCACAAAAAATCTTCTATTCCAATATTCCAGAGCTCCAAAGGTGAGCTTTACAATGGGGGGTCTCCTCCTTATATAGGATAATAAAGACCAAAACCCTATACCACTTCATAATACTACATCAAATGAGTGGTTGAGATTATAAGATCTCATCATACAATCAATGGCTAGGATGAATCCATAACATAATATCACATGGATCACTCAACATAACAATAGCGCCCTCACTAAATGGTACAATGAGGGTGACGTCATCCCACAAGAGGGGTATAAAGTACAATAATCCACCTCATGATGACTAGGACAAGATAAAATAAGCACATGGTGGGGCTAGGAGGTATAAATCCTTGCTAGCTCACCCCAAGGCACAATAAAATAATAAAACATGTCCAATGTAATAATAATGACCAAAACTGTCCTCAGAATCCATGACAGTCAAGCAGTAAATGTCCTCCTGTGATCAATCTGGAGATACCCACATGGTGAAAACTGACTGGAAGATAGTGAGATCACCCTGGAAGACCTCTGTGAAAACCAAATGCCAAAACCTTGCCTCAATTTCCCAAATCGATTTCCTCAGTGACCACTTTATCCCATTTTTTAACTGCCTCGGGAACTGTGAAAGTGCCAAAACTGCCTCCTAGGGTGCTAGCGCTGTCAAACTGAGCCCACCAGGCTCTCCGGGAGGGGGGATAAATGGTAATAACAAGTGGCTGGACCACCCCCTCCATCATCAGCGCCCTAGGTGAACCGGCCTCTCGGGGCCCCTGCTGCTCAGGCTGGGAAATCAGCCCCAAATCTGGTCAACAAGTGTAAAACTGCATCAATCACTGTCAGAAGTGCCCGGATCTGAAAGATAAGTGTCTCAATGGATCCAGAAGACCCACATCCACTAGGAATGAGTACTCATACACCCTGGGTTGCCCTAATGGGCCAGCTGTAGGGTCCACCATATATGGACAATGTATAATCTGCTGATCTGTAATGATAATAACCTGCTGAACTGGATCAAACATCATCTGTATCATATGTCCATCATATGATATCATCATCAAACATGTGGGACCATAAATCATCATCAATAATCATCCATACATGGTCCACATCATCACGGATCCCAAGAATATATATAATCAAGGATAAATCACATCAGTAGACTAAGACAATGCTTTTTTAATCATTCCATAGCTAAGCTCAAAGTACAAATTCCATTCAGTGGCATTAATTATATTAACATATTCCGTTGTTATAATAAATTACTTGCACCATAGTTCAAATGACAAACTCACCCATTGGACATGGTCAAACTGCTAGTGAAGGATGAAGGCTAGGCAGCAAGGTTGGGCCAAGGGTGTGACTTGTCTAAATCAACTCAAAAATACTTTGGACTGGGAGAGGGGGAAGCTACAAACTCTGTGTTGGACAAAAGAACACGGGGAATGGCTGTGCCTCACAGATGGATAAGTTGTTTAGAGAGTGCTTATTCAACTTAGGCATCATGTCTACATCAAGTTGATCCAAGTTCATTAGGATCATTCAATTTATTTCCATGGCCTTTTTGGCCTACATAACCCTTCGGATTTCAGATGTGCTGAGAAGCACAACTAGTTGCAGCTTGCATCCAGGGCATGTTTTTCATATTTTCACAAGGTCAGCAATTGTTTAGATATAGCTTTTAAGAACTATTGCTTTTTGGACCTTTCTTATACTCTTCGAGGAGTATTTTTAGCTTTTCATTGCTCTTGCCCTTTTTTGTTTCCATGGGCGAATTTATTTAGTTTCCATAGGTAGAACATGAGCTTTCAGTTTTAGCCAACAACATCTCAAGTGACTAGGGGGAGTTCGAGCCAAGGCCTACAATCCAACTCACCAAAGGCAAGTTCTGTCACCAACTCAGAGCCGAGACACTGAATAAACAGGGATGCGGTCCAAACACAGAGGTAGAAAAATGGGGAAGTCCTCAGCATCAGAAAGTCAAATAAGACAAGTCAGGGTTTAAAGTCAAACAGGAAGGTCATGTATGGATGGAGACAAGTGGATATGGAGCCTACACTAGCAGACAAAAGGTGTCGGGAAAGACCATGTCTATGTAAGGTGAAATACCAGTAAGTTTTGTTAGATGACCTAAGAGTGCAAGCAATTGTCCATTTTAAGGTTTACAGTTCATTTTAAATATTTTGCCACATCAGGAATGATATACCAAGCACATGCTATAATCATGACTAAATCAACAAGCTAATAGTCCACAGTCAGTGAGAACAATATCCATAGATCATACAACATCATCATAATAGCAATCATCATGCATCATCTGAAACACTGCTGAAGTACATCTCTAGGCACTGAACTGAAACTGTAATGGGATAAGTGGTCACATCAGTCATCAAATCTGAACTCTCAAGGCTCAGCCTTGACACAAGGTCATATACAAATCTGAATAATATACTGCTCTGATCATGAGTGATCCATAATATATAGCCATGCTCTGGAATAATGTAAGCTCTGGAATGTGCAGATATCTGCTGTACAAGAATAGTAGCCCTGCTACTATGGTGTGATAACATCTGGCTCCAGCTGGGACAAGTGCTCTAAGGGAGAGAGCGCTTGAGAACCTCAGAATCTCTGGTTTCGAACTGCTCTGCATCAATCTTCAATCCAGCACTGCATCATCCTTGCTTTCAGCTTTTATCTTGCACCTGTTCCTGCTCTCACAAAAACTAGAATACCATCATGGAGCATGTATGGGATAAAAATAAAACAAAACTGAAAACTAATCTACGGCATAAACTGAAAATGCGTCAAAATATAAATTTAAACTAACATGGCATGTATTATTCATTCATCATTTTCATTTACTGTGCAGGAGGAAAAGAGTACTTCTTCAATCAGGCAATCTCAACTTGCACAGGCAGCCAACAACAGAAATGCCAACTACAATTTCTTAAATGCATGCAGGAGAAGAGACAAGCTTAGGAAGGAGCAAGACTCAACTCAACAAAGAATAAAAACAAGCAGACACTCCAGGCAGAAAAAAGAAAAAGGGACAATACTCATCACACAGAAAAAGAAAAATCACACAAATCCTATTGCTCAAGTGAGCTTATTTGGTCCTACCTACCCTACTCTAACCATTCAGCACAAATGTTAGGTAAAATCATAAATCCAGTGCAACCATTCGTCAAACAGGTTAATGATTCTTATTTGATTTTTGATAATAAAACAAGTCAAGATCGGGCTAAAGATTAACAAATTTAAGAGCACAATGTTCCTGACATGTTCAAATATTGAAGAATGGTTTAAATGATGCAATATGAAATTATGCCAAGGAGAAGACTGTCTGATGCAAACATCCTCCATCAAAGAACTGATAGGATCATGAAAATTATGCAAGTTAAACTCAGGGATGGATGGAGGGAAAACATAAGACATGTGACTCGATTCATTTTCACACAAATTAACTTGTTCATTTACTTTTCTCACATATTCAATTTGATTCTCCTTGGGACTGATGATCAAATAGAAACCAAGTGGAGACAACTCAAAGATTAGAAGACGAAAAATCAAAGTCAGACCCTCTTGATGCTCAAAAATGGAGAAAAGATGAAATTGATCTTTAAACACCTTTTCTAGCCACCTAGAATGATTGATAAATTGACAACAAGCATTATGGTTCCAAAGTGACTGAAAAGGGAAATGAAGTGCATTTTCTCCAAACATGTAATCATGCTTATACTTCTTATTGAAAAGTTTAAAAGCAAAAGACTGATCAGACCACCAACCCAAAGATGATTGAAAGAGTTGGGAAGGGAGGGTGGATTGCAAATATGAAAATTCTCCCCAATGAATAAATAAGTTTGACCTTGAATTTTGACAAGAGAAAGTACTCTTTACTGTATGAATGATTTTAACCTTTTGATCAAGTTTAATATTTACAACCTGAGGACAAGATTGACCATAACTATCTAACTCTAAGTTATCTTGATTAAGGATGGAAAAATTTAAAGACTCATTATAGGAAGTGGAAAACAGATTAGAGCATCTAGTGTGATTCCCTAATTCATCCTCATCTTGATATTGACCTTCTATTGATTCATCATTAAAATTATAAGAGGATAAGTGATCATTTTCATTTATAATATCTTGATTAAATGCACAATGATCACGAGAGATCACCACTAAAGGATCTTGGTCGGTGTTTTCACTTTCTTCTTTTTCAATAAGGTGATAAGGAATTGAATGATCATTAAATATGGAACGATTAATGAGTTTCTCTGAGGGAGGAACTTCAATAGACTGACTGACTAAAGGCTCATCCTCAGAAATTTCCTCCGGATCAAGACTAGGGCTACCTAAAAAGAAATTTGAAAACTTATGATTTATACAATGATTATGGATTTGACTTTCAATCGGCTCAAAAGTGGAAGACTCATCCTCAAAAGAAATTGAGCAGGAGGGGTCATCTTCGGATGTTGGCAATTCACTTGATGTTTGATTATTAACAGATTCAACAATAGGATCAAAAAGGGGAAGGTTTTGATTTGAAAAATATACATCATCGGATTCATTTCCCCATCTTTCTAAGAAATTTTGCTCAAACATGTCATACCCGGAAATGCTATTGGGCTTCAAATCTAAGAACCAGATCTCAGCTCTTCCTTTGAAGGATGAAGCCAATAGTTTCATACACACATCCTCATGGGTTATGGATAAATCTTTAATAATTTCCCTAAAAAGTTCAAGGTGTCTTTTAGCAGATACTTCATGACTTCCATCAAATTTAGACAACCTTTCACGGGCTTGATGAGGGATATGATGAGGATACCCAACAATTTTTGAGAAGTCAAAAACTTTCAAACGACCAAAAGTCCTAGGCCGCTCAGAAGCAGCCATGGATGGCAAAAATTTATTTTTTAATTTTTAATTTTTTTAATTTTTTTTGTTATTAAATCAAGAACCTAAATACAAAAAGATGCACCCCATGGGTTCTAGATAATGATAGGATCGATCACCAGTGGAGTCGCTTATGTGGAGTCGCCAGGTAGATTTTAAAACTCTTCTACCAAGATGTATGTCGTTTAAAGTGCAGGGATAGAGTGAGACAAAACAGGTATGATGAACCAAGGTAGGCCTCTACCTCCCCGGCAACGGCGCCAAAAATGTTATCACACAACTTGTAGTTGCCCCTAGAGGTATCCCATCCGGGACGGTAGAGGAGTTAGGCAACTAAAGAGGTGACCTAAGAGATGCCACGGTTCCCAATGCAATGTGGGAGTCACGTCAACCGAGGCACTCTTCGCTTTAAGTCAGGGTATGACCAGACCAAGGGGGAGACCCTAATACCCCAATCACAGTTGATTGGACCCAAGCAAAGGTTTCAAAGGGTAAATAAATGATAAGTTACGGAAACCAATGCAAGGCTAAGTGGACCTAATGTTTGAGGTATGGTTGAAGGTGGTATCATGGATAGTTAATGTTTCAATCTATGTATGGTTTAGGCCACTTGATGGGGTATGATTATTAAGTATAGTACCATGTGTTTACACAAGTGGGTCTTGTTGCCTTGGGAAGTGTGAAATGGTTCTAGAAAGGCCCACAAGGTGAAGTTAAGTGTGAAGATGGTACTATAGGCTAGATCTAGGTTAGATCTACAAGTTAGAGTTGGTTCTAGGGTTACCCATGTGTTAGATCTAGGGTTTGACACTAATCCCAAGAAGTGCGCCTTGCTTGGAGAAGGACTAGTGCCTTGTTGGATGGGCTAATGGAGTCAAGAAGGATGTCAAAGTGTAGATCGGGACACCTAGAAGCCAAGTCAAATGGTTTGGATGAGATCCAATGGTTGGATCTTGCTAGATCTAGGTTTTTAGGTGATAACCAAAAGTGGACCACAATTCCTTAAAACAAGGAATGCAATCCCCAAGGTGGATCGGGACAAAAGAATAATCTAGACCTAGGTTTCAAGGCATGGGCATTCCAAATCCACCAAAATATCCAACACCCACTTCCTAGAAGTGGTCCAACTCAAAACTCTCAAGGGGTGCGACTTTCTCAAGGAGAGGCAAAAGAGGGGTTTGGTGGACCAAACCAAGTCCAATGGCCACCAAAATGTAGATCCGGGATGCTAGTACCCCGATCTATGCATGTTCAAAGTTTCAAGTGAATCCAATGGGTAGATCTTAGTAGATCTAAGTTTTAAGTTACCAATGAGGTCAAAAGGGGGTTTCAACCCCTCAAAACATGGAGAGATGTCCACAAGGTAGTTTTCACCAAAGTAAGGATATGGGTATGTGTAATCAAGTGTCTAGTTGTCAAATCAAGCGGGATCTCACATACCCATGTGCTAGATCTAGCCCAACAAGCCTCCCTCAAGGAAGTGCGCTTTAGGTCAAGGAGAGCTTTTTGTCTTAGAAAATGGGTCAATTCTTAGCCAATCACCACCAAACTATAGATCCAACTAGGGGTGGATGCTATAGAGGTGGGTTTTCAATATCTTTTCAAAATGAGGGCTAGATCTAAGTAGATCTAAGAAATACCAAAAATTGGGGTTTTGATTTAATTAGGGTTTTATGACCAATGGAGATAGAATGGATGAAAGAGGCACATACCTTGTAGATCTTACCTCAATTTGCTTATGGCCACCTTGCAAGTTGATAGCATTCTCCTATGTTTATATTCAAGAGTGAGATCCAAGTGCTCCAACCAAATCTCCCTTCTCCAAGATAGCCAAATCGTCCTCCTCCTACAAGACAAGATCAAAGAAACAAGTCAAGCAAGATGATTATGAAAATGGTAGAAAGATGTAATAGAAAGCATCAACTATGTCACGAAGATACAATAATGATACTCCCTGTCACAAGATCAACCCAAGAGAGAATATGTGGATCCCTCCAACAATAACCCTCCAAAAGTCGCCCTCCTCTCTCCAATTCGACTTTCCTGTCAAAAGGTTAGCAAAAACACATAGATCCACAATGATACATAGAAGAGATACTTTATATTCAATATGCAAGAGAATCCACAAGCCAAGAGAGATGTGCTCCACAAAAAATCTTCTATTCCAATATTCCAGAGCTCCAAAGGTGAGCTTTACAATGGGGGGTCTCCTCCTTATATAGGATAATAAAGACCAAAACCCTATACCACTTCATAATACTACATCAAATGAGTGGTTGAGATTATAAGATCTCATCATACAATCAATGGCTAGGATGAATCCATAACATAATATCACATGGATCACTCAACATAACAATAGCGCCCTCACTAAATGGTACAATGAGGGTGACGTCATCCCACAAGAGGGGTATAAAGTACAATAATCCACCTCATGATGACTAGGACAAGATAAAATAAGCACATGGTGGGGCTAGGAGGTATAAATCCTTGCTAGCTCACCCCAAGGCACAATAAAATAATAAAACATGTCCAATGTAATAATAATGACCAAAACTGTCCTCAGAATCCATGACAGTCAAGCAGTAAATGTCCTCCTGTGATCAATCTGGAGATACCCACATGGTGAAAACTGACTGGAAGATAGTGAGATCACCCTGGAAGACCTCTGTGAAAACCAAATGCCAAAACCTTGCCTCAATTGCCCAAATCGATTTCCTCAGTGACCACTTTATCCCATTTTTTAACTGCCTCGGGAACTGTGAAAGTGCCAAAACTGCCTCCTAGGGTGCTAGCGCTGTCAAACTGAGCCCACCAGGCTCTCCGGGAGGGGGGATAAATGGTAATAACAAGTGGCTGGACCACCCCCTCCATCATCAGCGCCCTAGGTGAACCGGCCTCTCGGGGCCCCTACTGCTCAGGCTGGGAAATCAGCCCCAAATCTGGTCAACAAGTGTAAAACTGCATCAATCACTGTCAGAAGTGCCCGGATCTGAAAGATAAGTGTCTCAATGGATCCAGAAGACCCACATCCACTAGGAATGAGTACTCATACACCCTGGGTTGCCCTAATGGGCCAGCTGTAGGGTCCACCATATATGGACAATGTATAATCTGCTGATCTGTAATGATAATAACCTGCTGAACTGGATCAAACATCATCTGTATCATATGTCCATCATATGATATCATCATCAAACATGTGGGACCATAAATCATCATCAATAATCATCCATACATGGTCCACATCATCACGGATCCCAAGAATATATATAATCAAGGATAAATCACATCAGTAGACTAAGACAATGCTTTTTTAATCATTCCATAGCTAAGCTCAAAGTACAAATTCCATTCAGTGGCATTAATTATATTAACATATTCCGTTGTTATAATAAATTACTTGCACCATAGTTCAAATGACAAACTCACCCATTGGACATGGTCAAACTGCTAGTGAAGGATGAAGGCTAGGCAGCAAGGTTGGGCCAAGGGTGTGACTTGTCTAAATCAACTCAAAAATACTTTGGACTGGGAGAGGGGGAAGCTACAAACTCTGTGTTGGACAAAAGAACACGGGGAATGGCTGTGCCTCACAGATGGATAAGTTGTTTAGAGAGTGCTTATTCAACTTAGGCATCATGTCTACATCAAGTTGATCCAAGTTCATTAGGATCATTCAATTTATTTCCATGGCCTTTTTGGCCTACATAACCCTTCGGATTTCAGATGTGCTGAGAAGCACAACTAGTTGCAGCTTGCATCCAGGGCATGTTTTTCATATTTTCACAAGGTCAGCAATTGTTTAGATATAGCTTTTAAGAACTATTGCTTTTTGGACCTTTCTTATACTCTTCGAGGAGTATTTTTAGCTTTTCATTGCTCTTGCCCTTTTTTGTTTCCATGGGCGAATTTATTTAGTTTCCATAGGTAGAACATGAGCTTTCAGTTTTAGCCAACAACATCTCAAGTGACTAGGGGGAGTTCGAGCCAAGGCCTACAATCCAACTCACCAAAGGCAAGTTCTGTCACCAACTCAGAGCCGAGACACTGAATAAACAGGGATGCGGTCCAAACACAGAGGTAGAAAAATGGGGAAGTCCTCAGCATCAGAAAGTCAAATAAGACAAGTCAGGGTTTAAAGTCAAACAGGAAGGTCATGTATGGATGGAGACAAGTGGATATGGAGCCTACACTAGCAGACAAAAGGTGTCGGGAAAGACCATGTCTATGTAAGGTGAAATACCAGTAAGTTTTGTTAGATGACCTAAGAGTGCAAGCAATTGTCCATTTTAAGGTTTACAATTCATTTTAAATATTTTGCCACATCAGGAATGATATACCAAGCACATGCTATAATCATGACTAAATCAACAAGCTAATAGTCCACAGTCAGTGAGAACAATATCCATAGATCATACAACATCATCATAATAGCAATCATCATGCATCATCTGAAACACTGCTGAAGTACATCTCTAGGCACTGAACTGAAACTGTAATGGGATAAGTGGTCACATCAGTCATCAAATCTGAACTCTCAAGGCTCAGCCTTGACACAAGGTCATATACAAATCTGAATAATATACTGCTCTGATCATGAGTGATCCATAATATATAGCCATGCTCTGGAATAATGTAAGCTCTGGAATGTGCAGATATCTGCTGTACAAGAATAGTAGCCCTGCTACTATGGTGTGATAACATCTGGCTCCAGCTGGGACAAGTGCTCTAAGGGAGAGAGCGCTTGAGAACCTCAGAATCTCTGGTTTCGAACTGCTCTGCATCAATCTTCAATCCAGCACTGCATCATCCTTGCTTTCAGCTTTTATCTTGCACCTGTTCCTGCTCTCACAAAAACTAGAATACCATCATGGAGCATGTATGGGATAAAAATAAAACAAAACTGAAAACTAATCTACGGCATAAACTGAAAATGCGTCAAAATATAAATTTAAACTAACATGGCATGTATTATTCATTCATCATTTTCATTTACTGTGCAGGAGGAAAAGAGTACTTCTTCAATCAGGCAATCTCAACTTGCACAGGCAGCCAACAACAGAAATGCCAACTACAATTTCTTAAATGCATGCAGGAGAAGAGACAAGCTTAGGAAGGAGCAAGACTCAACTCAACAAAGAATAAAAACAAGCAGACACTCCAGGCAGAAAAAAGAAAAAGGGACAATACTCATCACACAGAAAAAGAAAAATCACACAAATCCTATTGCTCAAGTGAGCTTATTTGGTCCTACCTACCCTACTCTAACCATTCAGCACAAATGTTAGGTAAAATCATAAATCCAGTGCAACCATTCGTCAAACAGGTTAATGATTCTTATTTGATTTTTGATAATAAAACAAGTCAAGATCGGGCTAAAGATTAACAAATTTAAGAGCACAATGTTCCTGACATGTTCAAATATTGAAGAATGGTTTAAATGATGCAATATGAAATTATGCCAAGGAGAAGACTGTCTGATGCAAACATCCTCCATCAAAGAACTGATAGGATCATGAAAATTATGCAAGTTAAACTCAGGGATGGATGGAGGGAAAACATAAGACATGTGACTCGATTCATTTTCACACAAATTAACTTGTTCATTTACTTTTCTCACATATTCAATTTGATTCTCCTTGGGACTGATGATCAAATAGAAACCAAGTGGAGACAACTCAAAGATTAGAAGACGAAAAATCAAAGTCAGACCCTCTTGATGCTCAAAAATGGAGAAAAGATGAAATTGATCTTTAAACACCTTTTCTAGCCACCTAGAATGATTGATAAATTGACAACAAGCATTATGGTTCCAAAGTGACTGAAAAGGGAAATGAAGTGCATTTTCTCCAAACATGTAATCATGCTTATACTTCTTATTGAAAAGTTTAAAAGCAAAAGACTGATCAGACCACCAACCCAAAGATGATTGAAAGAGTTGGGAAGGGAGGGTGGATTGCAAATATGAAAATTCTCCCCAATGAATAAATAAGTTTGACCTTGAATTTTGACAAGAGAAAGTACTCTTTACTGTATGAATGATTTTAACCTTTTGATCAAGTTTAATATTTACAACCTGAGGACAAGATTGACCATAACTATCTAACTCTAAGTTATCTTGATTAAGGATGGAAAAATTTAAAGACTCATTATAGGAAGTGGAAAACAGATTAGAGCATCTAGTGTGATTCCCTAATTCATCCTCATCTTGATATTGACCTTCTATTGATTCATCATTAAAATTATAAGAGGATAAGTGATCATTTTCATTTATAATATCTTGATTAAATGCACAATGATCACGAGAGATCACCACTAAAGGATCTTGGTCGGTGTTTTCACTTTCTTCTTTTTCAATAAGGTGATAAGGAATTGAATGATCATTAAATATGGAACGATTAATGAGTTTCTCTGAGGGAGGAACTTCAATAGACTGACTGACTAAAGGCTCATCCTCAGAAATTTCCTCCGGATCAAGACTAGGGCTACCTAAAAAGAAATTTGAAAACTTATGATTTATACAATGATTATGGATTTGACTTTCAATCGGCTCAAAAGTGGAAGACTCATCCTCAAAAGAAATTGAGCAGGAGGGGTCATCTTCGGATGTTGGCAATTCACTTGATGTTTGATTATTAACAGATTCAACAATAGGATCAAAAAGGGGAAGGTTTTGATTTGAAAAATATACATCATCGGATTCATTTCCCCATCTTTCTAAGAAATTTTGCTCAAACATGTCATACCCGGAAATGCTATTGGGCTTCAAATCTAAGAACCAGATCTCAGCTCTTCCTTTGAAGGATGAAGCCAATAGTTTCATACACACATCCTCATGGGTTATGGATAAATCTTTAATAATTTCCCTAAAAAGTTCAAGGTGTCTTTTAGCAGATACTTCATGACTTCCATCAAATTTAGACAACCTTTCACGGGCTTGATGAGGGATATGATGAGGATACCCAACAATTTTTGAGAAGTCAAAAACTTTCAAACGACCAAAAGTCCTAGGCCGCTCAGAAGCAGCCATGGATGGCAAAAATTTATTTTTTAATTTTTAATTTTTTTAATTTTTTTTGTTATTAAATCAAGAACCTAAATACAAAAAGATGCACCCCATGGGTTCTAGATAATGATAGGATCGATCACCAGTGGAGTCGCTTATGTGGAGTCGCCAGGTAGATTTTAAAACTCTTCTACCAAGATGTATGTCGTTTAAAGTGCAGGGATAGAGTGAGACAAAACAGGTATGATGAACCAAGGTAGGCCTCTACCTCCCCGGCAACGGCGCCAAAAATGTTATCACACAACTTGTAGTTGCCCCTAGAGGTATCCCATCCGGGACGGTAGAGGAGTTAGGCAACTAAAGAGGTGACCTAAGAGATGCCACGGTTCCCAATGCAATGTGGGAGTCACGTCAACCGAGGCACTCTTCGCTTTAAGTCAGGGTATGACCAGACCAAGGGGGAGACCCTAATACCCCAATCACAGTTGATTGGACCCAAGCAAAGGTTTCAAAGGGTAAATAAATGATAAGTTACGGAAACCAATGCAAGGCTAAGTGGACCTAATGTTTGAGGTATGGTTGAAGGTGGTATCATGGATAGTTAATGTTTCAATCTATGTATGGTTTAGGCCACTTGATGGGGTATGATTATTAAGTATAGTACCATGTGTTTACACAAGTGGGTCTTGTTGCCTTGGGAAGTGTGAAATGGTTCTAGAAAGGCCCACAAGGTGAAGTTAAGTGTGAAGATGGTACTATAGGCTAGATCTAGGTTAGATCTACAAGTTAGAGTTGGTTCTAGGGTTACCCATGTGTTAGATCTAGGGTTTGACACTAATCCCAAGAAGTGCGCCTTGCTTGGAGAAGGACTAGTGCCTTGTTGGATGGGCTAATGGAGTCAAGAAGGATGTCAAAGTGTAGATCGGGACACCTAGAAGCCAAGTCAAATGGTTTGGATGAGATCCAATGGTTGGATCTTGCTAGATCTAGGTTTTTAGGTGATAACCAAAAGTGGACCACAATTCCTTAAAACAAGGAATGCAATCCCCAAGGTGGATCGGGACAAAAGAATAATCTAGACCTAGGTTTCAAGGCATGGGCATTCCAAATCCACCAAAATATCCAACACCCACTTCCTAGAAGTGGTCCAACTCAAAACTCTCAAGGGGTGCGACTTTCTCAAGGAGAGGCAAAAGAGGGGTTTGGTGGACCAAACCAAGTCCAATGGCCACCAAAATGTAGATCCGGGATGCTAGTACCCCGATCTATGCATGTTCAAAGTTTCAAGTGAATCCAATGGGTAGATCTTAGTAGATCTAAGTTTTAAGTTACCAATGAGGTCAAAAGGGGGTTTCAACCCCTCAAAACATGGAGAGATGTCCACAAGGTAGTTTTCACCAAAGTAAGGATATGGGTATGTGTAATCAAGTGTCTAGTTGTCAAATCAAGCGGGATCTCACATACCCATGTGCTAGATCTAGCCCAACAAGCCTCCCTCAAGGAAGTGCGCTTTAGGTCAAGGAGAGCTTTTTGTCTTAGAAAATGGGTCAATTCTTAGCCAATCACCACCAAACTATAGATCCAACTAGGGGTGGATGCTATAGAGGTGGGTTTTCAATATCTTTTCAAAATGAGGGCTAGATCTAAGTAGATCTAAGAAATACCAAAAATTGGGGTTTTGATTTAATTAGGGTTTTATGACCAATGGAGATAGAATGGATGAAAGAGGCACATACCTTGTAGATCTTACCTCAATTTGCTTATGGCCACCTTGCAAGTTGATAGCATTCTCCTATGTTTATATTCAAGAGTGAGATCCAAGTGCTCCAACCAAATCTCCCTTCTCCAAGATAGCCAAATCGTCCTCCTCCTACAAGACAAGATCAAAGAAACAAGTCAAGCAAGATGATTATGAAAATGGTAGAAAGATGTAATAGAAAGCATCAACTATGTCACGAAGATACAATAATGATACTCCCTGTCACAAGATCAACCCAAGAGAGAATATGTGGATCCCTCCAACAATAACCCTCCAAAAGTCGCCCTCCTCTCTCCAATTCGACTTTCCTGTCAAAAGGTTAGCAAAAACACATAGATCCACAATGATACATAGAAGAGATACTTTATATTCAATATGCAAGAGAATCCACAAGCCAAGAGAGATGTGCTCCACAAAAAATCTTCTATTCCAATATTCCAGAGCTCCAAAGGTGAGCTTTACAATGGGGGGTCTCCTCCTTATATAGGATAATAAAGACCAAAACCCTATACCACTTCATAATACTACATCAAATGAGTGGTTGAGATTATAAGATCTCATCATACAATCAATGGCTAGGATGAATCCATAACATAATATCACATGGATCACTCAACATAACAATAGCGCCCTCACTAAATGGTACAATGAGGGTGACGTCATCCCACAAGAGGGGTATAAAGTACAATAATCCACCTCATGATGACTAGGACAAGATAAAATAAGCACATGGTGGGGCTAGGAGGTATAAATCCTTGCTAGCTCACCCCAAGGCACAATAAAATAATAAAACATGTCCAATGTAATAATAATGACCAAAACTGTCCTCAGAATCCATGACAGTCAAGCAGTAAATGTCCTCCTGTGATCAATCTGGAGATACCCACATGGTGAAAACTGACTGGAAGATAGTGAGATCACCCTGGAAGACCTCTGTGAAAACCAAATGCCAAAACCTTGCCTCAATTGCCCAAATCGATTTCCTCAGTGACCACTTTATCCCATTTTTTAACTGCCTCGGGAACTGTGAAAGTGCCAAAACTGCCTCCTAGGGTGCTAGCGCTGTCAAACTGAGCCCACCAGGCTCTCCGGGAGGGGGGATAAATGGTAATAACAAGTGGCTGGACCACCCCCTCCATCATCAGCGCCCTAGGTGAACCGGCCTCTCGGGGCCCCTGCTGCTCAGGCTGGGAAATCAGCCCCAAATCTGGTCAACAAGTGTAAAACTGCATCAATCACTGTCAGAAGTGCCCGGATCTGAAAGATAAGTGTCTCAATGGATCCAGAAGACCCACATCCACTAGGAATGAGTACTCATACACCCTGGGTTGCCCTAATGGGCCAGCTGTAGGGTCCACCATATATGGACAATGTATAATCTGCTGATCTGTAATGATAATAACCTGCTGAACTGGATCAAACATCATCTGTATCATATGTCCATCATATGATATCATCATCAAACATGTGGGACCATAAATCATCATCAATAATCATCCATACATGGTCCACATCATCACGGATCCCAAGAATATATATAATCAAGGATAAATCACATCAGTAGACTAAGACAATGCTTTTTTAATCATTCCATAGCTAAGCTCAAAGTACAAATTCCATTCAGTGGCATTAATTATATTAACATATTCCGTTGTTATAATAAATTACTTGCACCATAGTTCAAATGACAAACTCACCCATTGGACATGGTCAAACTGCTAGTGAAGGATGAAGGCTAGGCAGCAAGGTTGGGCCAAGGGTGTGACTTGTCTAAATCAACTCAAAAATACTTTGGACTGGGAGAGGGGGAAGCTACAAACTCTGTGTTGGACAAAAGAACACGGGGAATGGCTGTGCCTCACAGATGGATAAGTTGTTTAGAGAGTGCTTATTCAACTTAGGCATCATGTCTACATCAAGTTGATCCAAGTTCATTAGGATCATTCAATTTATTTCCATGGCCTTTTTGGCCTACATAACCCTTCGGATTTCAGATGTGCTGAGAAGCACAACTAGTTGCAGCTTGCATCCAGGGCATGTTTTTCATATTTTCACAAGGTCAGCAATTGTTTAGATATAGCTTTTAAGAACTATTGCTTTTTGGACCTTTCTTATACTCTTCGAGGAGTATTTTTAGCTTTTCATTGCTCTTGCCCTTTTTTGTTTCCATGGGCGAATTTATTTAGTTTCCATAGGTAGAACATGAGCTTTCAGTTTTAGCCAACAACATCTCAAGTGACTAGGGGGAGTTCGAGCCAAGGCCTACAATCCAACTCACCAAAGGCAAGTTCTGTCACCAACTCAGAGCCGAGACACTGAATAAACAGGGATGCGGTCCAAACACAGAGGTAGAAAAATGGGGAAGTCCTCAGCATCAGAAAGTCAAATAAGACAAGTCAGGGTTTAAAGTCAAACAGGAAGGTCATGTATGGATGGAGACAAGTGGATATGGAGCCTACACTAGCAGACAAAAGGTGTCGGGAAAGACCATGTCTATGTAAGGTGAAATACCAGTAAGTTTTGTTAGATGACCTAAGAGTGCAAGCAATTGTCCATTTTAAGGTTTACAGTTCATTTTAAATATTTTGCCACATCAGGAATGATATACCAAGCACATGCTATAATCATGACTAAATCAACAAGCTAATAGTCCACAGTCAGTGAGAACAATATCCATAGATCATACAACATCATCATAATAGCAATCATCATGCATCATCTGAAACACTGCTGAAGTACATCTCTAGGCACTGAACTGAAACTGTAATGGGATAAGTGGTCACATCAGTCATCAAATCTGAACTCTCAAGGCTCAGCCTTGACACAAGGTCATATACAAATCTGAATAATATACTGCTCTGATCATGAGTGATCCATAATATATAGCCATGCTCTGGAATAATGTAAGCTCTGGAATGTGCAGATATCTGCTGTACAAGAATAGTAGCCCTGCTACTATGGTGTGATAACATCTGGCTCCAGTTGGGACAAGTGCTCTAAGGGAGAGAGCGCTTGAGAACCTCAGAATCTCTGGTTTCGAACTGCTCTGCATCAATCTTCAATCCAGCACTGCATCATCCTTGCTTTCAGCTTTTATCTTGCACCTGTTCCTGCTCTCACAAAAACTAGAATACCATCATGGAGCATGTATGGGATAAAAATAAAACAAAACTGAAAACTAATCTACGGCATAAACTGAAAATGCGTCAAAATATAAATTTAAACTAACATGGCATGTATTATTCATTCATCATTTTCATTTACTGTGCAGGAGGAAAAGAGTACTTCTTCAATCAGGCAATCTCAACTTGCACAGGCAGCCAACAACAGAAATGCCAACTACAATTTCTTAAATGCATGCAGGAGAAGAGACAAGCTTAGGAAGGAGCAAGACTCAACTCAACAAAGAATAAAAACAAGCAGACACTCCAGGCAGAAAAAAGAAAAAGGGACAATACTCATCACACAGAAAAAGAAAAATCACACAAATCCTATTGCTCAAGTGAGCTTATTTGGTCCTACCTACCCTACTCTAACCATTCAGCACAAATGTTAGGTAAAATCATAAATCCAGTGCAACCATTCGTCAAACAGGTTAATGATTCTTATTTGATTTTTGATAATAAAACAAGTCAAGATCGGGCTAAAGATTAACAAATTTAAGAGCACAATGTTCCTGACATGTTCAAATATTGAAGAATGGTTTAAATGATGCAATATGAAATTATGCCAAGGAGAAGACTGTCTGATGCAAACATCCTCCATCAAAGAACTGATAGGATCATGAAAATTATGCAAGTTAAACTCAGGGATGGATGGAGGGAAAACATAAGACATGTGACTCGATTCATTTTCACACAAATTAACTTGTTCATTTACTTTTCTCACATATTCAATTTGATTCTCCTTGGGACTGATGATCAAATAGAAACCAAGTGGAGACAACTCAAAGATTAGAAGACGAAAAATCAAAGTCAGACCCTCTTGATGCTCAAAAATGGAGAAAAGATGAAATTGATCTTTAAACACCTTTTCTAGCCACCTAGAATGATTGATAAATTGACAACAAGCATTATGGTTCCAAAGTGACTGAAAAGGGAAATGAAGTGCATTTTCTCCAAACATGTAATCATGCTTATACTTCTTATTGAAAAGTTTAAAAGCAAAAGACTGATCAGACCACCAACCCAAAGATGATTGAAAGAGTTGGGAAGGGAGGGTGGATTGCAAATATGAAAATTCTCCCCAATGAATAAATAAGTTTGACCTTGAATTTTGACAAGAGAAAGTACTCTTTACTGTATGAATGATTTTAACCTTTTGATCAAGTTTAATATTTACAACCTGAGGACAAGATTGACCATAACTATCTAACTCTAAGTTATCTTGATTAAGGATGGAAAAATTTAAAGACTCATTATAGGAAGTGGAAAACAGATTAGAGCATCTAGTGTGATTCCCTAATTCATCCTCATCTTGATATTGACCTTCTATTGATTCATCATTAAAATTATAAGAGGATAAGTGATCATTTTCATTTATAATATCTTGATTAAATGCACAATGATCACGAGAGATCACCACTAAAGGATCTTGGTCGGTGTTTTCACTTTCTTCTTTTTCAATAAGGTGATAAGGAATTGAATGATCATTAAATATGGAACGATTAATGAGTTTCTCTGAGGGAGGAACTTCAATAGACTGACTGACTAAAGGCTCATCCTCAGAAATTTCCTCCGGATCAAGACTAGGGCTACCTAAAAAGAAATTTGAAAACTTATGATTTATACAATGATTATGGATTTGACTTTCAATCGGCTCAAAAGTGGAAGACTCATCCTCAAAAGAAATTGAGCAGGAGGGGTCATCTTCGGATGTTGGCAATTCACTTGATGTTTGATTATTAACAGATTCAACAATAGGATCAAAAAGGGGAAGGTTTTGATTTGAAAAATATACATCATCGGATTCATTTCCCCATCTTTCTAAGAAATTTTGCTCAAACATGTCATACCCGGAAATGCTATTGGGCTTCAAATCTAAGAACCAGATCTCAGCTCTTCCTTTGAAGGATGAAGCCAATAGTTTCATACACACATCCTCATGGGTTATGGATAAATCTTTAATAATTTCCCTAAAAAGTTCAAGGTGTCTTTTAGCAGATACTTCATGACTTCCATCAAATTTAGACAACCTTTCACGGGCTTGATGAGGGATATGATGAGGATACCCAACAATTTTTGAGAAGTCAAAAACTTTCAAACGACCAAAAGTCCTAGGCCGCTCAGAAGCAGCCATGGATGGCAAAAATTTATTTTTTAATTTTTAATTTTTTTAATTTTTTTTGTTATTAAATCAAGAACCTAAATACAAAAAGATGCACCCCATGGGTTCTAGATAATGATAGGATCGATCACCAGTGGAGTCGCTTATGTGGAGTCGCCAGGTAGATTTTAAAACTCTTCTACCAAGATGTATGTCGTTTAAAGTGCAGGGATAGAGTGAGACAAAACAGGTATGATGAACCAAGGTAGGCCTCTACCTCCCCGGCAACGGCGCCAAAAATGTTATCACACAACTTGTAGTTGCCCCTAGAGGTATCCCATCCGGGACGGTAGAGGAGTTAGGCAACTAAAGAGGTGACCTAAGAGATGCCACGGTTCCCAATGCAATGTGGGAGTCACGTCAACCGAGGCACTCTTCGCTTTAAGTCAGGGTATGACCAGACCAAGGGGGAGACCCTAATACCCCAATCACAGTTGATTGGACCCAAGCAAAGGTTTCAAAGGGTAAATAAATGATAAGTTACGGAAACCAATGCAAGGCTAAGTGGACCTAATGTTTGAGGTATGGTTGAAGGTGGTATCATGGATAGTTAATGTTTCAATCTATGTATGGTTTAGGCCACTTGATGGGGTATGATTATTAAGTATAGTACCATGTGTTTACACAAGTGGGTCTTGTTGCCTTGGGAAGTGTGAAATGGTTCTAGAAAGGCCCACAAGGTGAAGTTAAGTGTGAAGATGGTACTATAGGCTAGATCTAGGTTAGATCTACAAGTTAGAGTTGGTTCTAGGGTTACCCATGTGTTAGATCTAGGGTTTGACACTAATCCCAAGAAGTGCGCCTTGCTTGGAGAAGGACTAGTGCCTTGTTGGATGGGCTAATGGAGTCAAGAAGGATGTCAAAGTGTAGATCGGGACACCTAGAAGCCAAGTCAAATGGTTTGGATGAGATCCAATGGTTGGATCTTGCTAGATCTAGGTTTTTAGGTGATAACCAAAAGTGGACCACAATTCCTTAAAACAAGGAATGCAATCCCCAAGGTGGATCGGGACAAAAGAATAATCTAGACCTAGGTTTCAAGGCATGGGCATTCCAAATCCACCAAAATATCCAACACCCACTTCCTAGAAGTGGTCCAACTCAAAACTCTCAAGGGGTGCGACTTTCTCAAGGAGAGGCAAAAGAGGGGTTTGGTGGACCAAACCAAGTCCAATGGCCACCAAAATGTAGATCCGGGATGCTAGTACCCCGATCTATGCATGTTCAAAGTTTCAAGTGAATCCAATGGGTAGATCTTAGTAGATCTAAGTTTTAAGTTACCAATGAGGTCAAAAGGGGGTTTCAACCCCTCAAAACATGGAGAGATGTCCACAAGGTAGTTTTCACCAAAGTAAGGATATGGGTATGTGTAATCAAGTGTCTAGTTGTCAAATCAAGCGGGATCTCACATACCCATGTGCTAGATCTAGCCCAACAAGCCTCCCTCAAGGAAGTGCGCTTTAGGTCAAGGAGAGCTTTTTGTCTTAGAAAATGGGTCAATTCTTAGCCAATCACCACCAAACTATAGATCCAACTAGGGGTGGATGCTATAGAGGTGGGTTTTCAATATCTTTTCAAAATGAGGGCTAGATCTAAGTAGATCTAAGAAATACCAAAAATTGGGGTTTTGATTTAATTAGGGTTTTATGACCAATGGAGATAGAATGGATGAAAGAGGCACATACCTTGTAGATCTTACCTCAATTTGCTTATGGCCACCTTGCAAGTTGATAGCATTCTCCTATGTTTATATTCAAGAGTGAGATCCAAGTGCTCCAACCAAATCTCCCTTCTCCAAGATAGCCAAATCGTCCTCCTCCTACAAGACAAGATCAAAGAAACAAGTCAAGCAAGATGATTATGAAAATGGTAGAAAGATGTAATAGAAAGCATCAACTATGTCACGAAGATACAATAATGATACTCCCTGTCACAAGATCAACCCAAGAGAGAATATGTGGATCCCTCCAACAATAACCCTCCAAAAGTCGCCCTCCTCTCTCCAATTCGACTTTCCTGTCAAAAGGTTAGCAAAAACACATAGATCCACAATGATACATAGAAGAGATACTTTATATTCAATATGCAAGAGAATCCACAAGCCAAGAGAGATGTGCTCCACAAAAAATCTTCTATTCCAATATTCCAGAGCTCCAAAGGTGAGCTTTACAATGGGGGGTCTCCTCCTTATATAGGATAATAAAGACCAAAACCCTATACCACTTCATAATACTACATCAAATGAGTGGTTGAGATTATAAGATCTCATCATACAATCAATGGCTAGGATGAATCCATAACATAATATCACATGGATCACTCAACATAACAATAGCGCCCTCACTAAATGGTACAATGAGGGTGACGTCATCCCACAAGAGGGGTATAAAGTACAATAATCCACCTCATGATGACTAGGACAAGATAAAATAAGCACATGGTGGGGCTAGGAGGTATAAATCCTTGCTAGCTCACCCCAAGGCACAATAAAATAATAAAACATGTCCAATGTAATAATAATGACCAAAACTGTCCTCAGAATCCATGACAGTCAAGCAGTAAATGTCCTCCTGTGATCAATCTGGAGATACCCACATGGTGAAAACTGACTGGAAGATAGTGAGATCACCCTGGAAGACCTCTGTGAAAACCAAATGCCAAAACCTTGCCTCAATTGCCCAAATCGATTTCCTCAGTGACCACTTTATCCCATTTTTTAACTGCCTCGGGAACTGTGAAAGTGCCAAAACTGCCTCCTAGGGTGCTAGCGCTGTCAAACTGAGCCCACCAGGCTCTCCGGGAGGGGGGATAAATGGTAATAACAAGTGGCTGGACCACCCCCTCCATCATCAGCGCCCTAGGTGAACCGGCCTCTCGGGGCCCCTGCTGCTCAGGCTGGGAAATCAGCCCCAAATCTGGTCAACAAGTGTAAAACTGCATCAATCACTGTCAGAAGTGCCCGGATCTGAAAGATAAGTGTCTCAATGGATCCAGAAGACCCACATCCACTAGGAATGAGTACTCATACACCCTGGGTTGCCCTAATGGGCCAGCTGTAGGGTCCACCATATATGGACAATGTATAATCTGCTGATCTGTAATGATAATAACCTGCTGAACTGGATCAAACATCATCTGTATCATATGTCCATCATATGATATCATCATCAAACATGTGGGACCATAAATCATCATCAATAATCATCCATACATGGTCCACATCATCACGGATCCCAAGAATATATATAATCAAGGATAAATCACATCAGTAGACTAAGACAATGCTTTTTTAATCATTCCATAGCTAAGCTCAAAGTACAAATTCCATTCAGTGGCATTAATTATATTAACATATTCCGTTGTTATAATAAATTACTTGCACCATAGTTCAAATGACAAACTCACCCATTGGACATGGTCAAACTGCTAGTGAAGGATGAAGGCTAGGCAGCAAGGTTGGGCCAAGGGTGTGACTTGTCTAAATCAACTCAAAAATACTTTGGACTGGGAGAGGGGGAAGCTACAAACTCTGTGTTGGACAAAAGAACACGGGGAATGGCTGTGCCTCACAGATGGATAAGTTGTTTAGAGAGTGCTTATTCAACTTAGGCATCATGTCTACATCAAGTTGATCCAAGTTCATTAGGATCATTCAATTTATTTCCATGGCCTTTTTGGCCTACATAACCCTTCGGATTTCAGATGTGCTGAGAAGCACAACTAGTTGCAGCTTGCATCCAGGGCATGTTTTTCATATTTTCACAAGGTCAGCAATTGTTTAGATATAGCTTTTAAGAACTATTGCTTTTTGGACCTTTCTTATACTCTTCGAGGAGTATTTTTAGCTTTTCATTGCTCTTGCCCTTTTTTGTTTCCATGGGCGAATTTATTTAGTTTCCATAGGTAGAACATGAGCTTTCAGTTTTAGCCAACAACATCTCAAGTGACTAGGGGGAGTTCGAGCCAAGGCCTACAATCCAACTCACCAAAGGCAAGTTCTGTCACCAACTCAGAGCCGAGACACTGAATAAACAGGGATGCGGTCCAAACACAGAGGTAGAAAAATGGGGAAGTCCTCAGCATCAGAAAGTCAAATAAGACAAGTCAGGGTTTAAAGTCAAACAGGAAGGTCATGTATGGATGGAGACAAGTGGATATGGAGCCTACACTAGCAGACAAAAGGTGTCGGGAAAGACCATGTCTATGTAAGGTGAAATACCAGTAAGTTTTGTTAGATGACCTAAGAGTGCAAGCAATTGTCCATTTTAAGGTTTACAGTTCATTTTAAATATTTTGCCACATCAGGAATGATATACCAAGCACATGCTATAATCATGACTAAATCAACAAGCTAATAGTCCACAGTCAGTGAGAACAATATCCATAGATCATACAACATCATCATAATAGCAATCATCATGCATCATCTGAAACACTGCTGAAGTACATCTCTAGGCACTGAACTGAAACTGTAATGGGATAAGTGGTCACATCAGTCATCAAATCTGAACTCTCAAGGCTCAGCCTTGACACAAGGTCATATACAAATCTGAATAATATACTGCTCTGATCATGAGTGATCCATAATATATAGCCATGCTCTGGAATAATGTAAGCTCTGGAATGTGCAGATATCTGCTGTACAAGAATAGTAGCCCTGCTACTATGGTGTGATAACAGGTCCTATTACCAATCTTGGAGGAGGTGATAAGGTTAAAGCAGTCCTTTGATCTTATTACATTTACTCATATTTACAGGGAGAGGAACGGGATGGCAGATCAGCTCTCAAAGGAAACGACGCAGCAGGATATTGCTCTAGGCACTTGGAGGATTACTGTTCATTCACCTGGGGGCACTTTCAGTTATTACCACAGACCTTATCTTGATGATATGGCGGCACAGAATTGAGCAATAGATCAGCTATTGTTGACCAATAATGGATAAGCTCTTCCATTTATGTAATAGTATTTGTTTTGTATGTGGATATATGCGGCTATAAGGACAGAAATTGTTGTTTTTGTTATATGGGACAGAAATGATGTTAATATGGGACAGTAAATATGTGACAATTTAGGGATCTCAGTGATTCTACTACAGGTGCAGGCCATTGTTTTGTATGGGGCACTATTATTGAAGTTTGGGACAGAAAATGGTTTCAGGGACGCTCGGCTTGCAACGGCGGACTGCTCCAGTCCATTATGGGGTTTGTCTGGCTGCTCTTTATCAGGGGTTTGACTGCTGGCTGTTTTTGCCGGTTTGGGGGGTCCATCGTGTCTGCTGCTCTGTCCACAGACAGGGATCTTCTGCATCCTCCGATGAGGATTCGGTTATGATGAATCTACTTCTGTACAATGAGGATTTGTTCCTGAGATCATTTACTGTACCCACACATATGTGACAATGTATGGAGTAGCTTATGCTCTCCATATATCTGCAGAATGTAATTTTGTATCTTATGATAATAAAATTACGACTTTTTTCCGAGGAAAAAAAAACTAATTACAATATAAAAACAAAAATTTAACCTAAAAATAAGATTTACACATGTACAATTAGGGTTTTTAGGAACTTCTGATATTTTTAAAATTTTAGGGCTTTCTAAAATTCCGCCCTAGGGTTTTTAAGGCTAAAGAAGGTAGGGAGAAATTTTAGGAGAGAGGGCCGAAATTTTAGTAAGGCCAAAAAATCGAAAAAAATATTTTTTTGATTTTCTAGGGTTTTTAACATAAAATTGCAGATCTATTTCTATCCCTAATTCTACCATGAAAATGCAGATTTACACATGAAAATGCAAAATTTAACCCTAAGTAATAATTACAAATGTACAAACTATGGTTTGATGTAGAGAAATACCAACTTAGGGTTTTAATGGATGTTACCCCAAACCCTAGCCTAGAGGAAGGTGACAAGCCTTCATCTTAGAGGTAATTCTACTTGATACTAGGTTAAGGCTTCTTGAAACAACCTCTAGGGTTGGTTTCAAGAGCATAAACTAGAGCAAAGTTGGAGATCCAAGGCCAAAATTTGTAAAAACCTCATTTTGAGAGCGTTTTTACTATGCACTGAGGAGAGAATAGCAGACAAAAGCCTTATTCAAAGAGAATGTAGCCCTAGGGCTACCATTCAATCATTCAAGATACAAAATTTACCTACCATTCATCAAGCAAACCTTAAAAATGTAAAAGACTTACTTGAGCATGAGTTATTCCAACCATTCTAGCATCCAAAAAGCATTAGCAAGACAAAGAAAGCAGCCAACTTCATCCAAGAGCAAGAAGAATCATCCCTCCAAGAGGTGCACATCACTTCATAAGGCCCTTCTAGGGTAAAATAGTGGCATAATGAATTTTATCCCATAAGTAGTTGTGTTAAAATGAAGTGAGGAGAAGTGTTTTTATACTTTTCTCACAGTCACTTTACAAAAATAAAAAATATCCAAGCCGACATGCCTTTTTAAAATGTCAATTTGAAATTATAAATGTCAACTTAAAATTAAAACAATAATAATATAAAATAATCAGATCTGTGGGTGATTTGGGGCATTTTCCCCAGAATTTACCCACACATGACTAAAATAGCTAAAAATAAGCATATTGATCCGTTCTGAAGGTCAGACCGCGGAGGGGGGGGGGGGTTGTTATGCCCCATCTAACCCCAACAGTAGTGAAAATCCCTCAACGCCCCCCCCTAATTAAGCACTGCATCCTGGCTTGTAGGATGACATCATCATCAAGAGGAGCCCAAGGAGAGAGGGCGCTAGTGAACTGGAGGACCAGGAGGGTGTGGAAGGTGACCTAGAGGAGAGACATATGCCTTAGTACTGAAAGATATTCCACCAGAATGATAAAACAAGGTTGGGGCCATGTGACCTAGTGACCCACCCCTGGAATCCCCGGACTCCAACCTAAGGGCTTCAATCCCTTTCATGAGACAGTCAACAATGCCACTAAGCTATACTACTTCCAAGGGAGAAACCAACGGGTATGGCCATAACCCCTACTCAGAAAAAGCTATCTAAAACACTCCTCCTGGTCAGAAAAAGGACCCCCTCTCCCTGGGACACCTCTACAGGTGCACTGGTACTAGTACCACGTAACAC
Organism: Larix kaempferi; assembly: GCA_027924585.1. Classification (NCBI taxonomy): domain Eukaryota; kingdom Viridiplantae; phylum Streptophyta; class Pinopsida; order Pinales; family Pinaceae; genus Larix; species Larix kaempferi. Next base: position 1,204,270 of record BSBM01000240.1, on the reverse strand, counting down.
CTCCCATGGAGACACACTTGGCCTTATGTATTTCTTTTCCACTAATTATTACAATTGCATTTTCACCTCCAATAATTTCGGTGTACTAATTCTGTAAGGTGTCTTAGAAACTGATGCAACTCTTGGTACAAGATCAATTGTTAAATCAATGTCCCTCTTGGGATGAAGTTCTGGCACTTCATCAAGAAATACATCCTTGAATTCTTGTAGCACATGATAGTCCTCCAATTTTGGAATTTCATTTTCTATTTTTTCCAATATATGGGTTGCATACAATTGACAACCTTTCCTACAAAACTTCTTCAGTTGCATGGCTGAAATATGCCTTTAAGAAATTTCCTTTAGAATTTCTTTCACAACCCTTGGGTTTTCTTCATCATCAATGCACTCAAAACTCTCGTTGTAGCAGTCAAGTTTAACTCTATGTGCTTCCAACCAGTCCATTCCAATGAGAATTTCATATGAACCAAGTGGTAAAATATTTAGATTTGCACAAGTGGACAGTGCACCCATTTCTAATGGACATTTCTCCACCATTTCACTAACTTTTCTCTTGGTTCCTGTGGCTAGTTGAACCAACCATGAATTACTATGCTTGGTTATCTTAAAAGCACAAATATCAACAATTTTAGGACTGATATAACTGTGAGTGTTAGCCCTCAAATTGACCCTCAGGTTGTGGGAAAGGTCTCCCCGAGGTAATACACAAAACCAAGCTTTAGGAAAGAGAGTTGGCTTCTTTCTTTCCAGAGAGGGATCTCTCACTGATTGTTTAACAAGGCCAAATATATGAATAAGAATTAAAATCATATTTTTTGTTTGGTTGAAACAAGGTAAGCATTCATTGGGCAAAGGAGTCAAAATATAACACATATATCAATTAACAGTGTTGTGGCGTGGAAATTTGTAACAAAGGTAAGGTAGCTACTCATTTACAGTCAAAATGTTGTTGTCTAGTGATAAAGAAGAAATGAAGAACAATCCATTAACATGGGCATCTAACAAGGATGAATCCAATGTTAACTTTAGTAGAAAGATTTTGTGAATACCTGAAATCAATAGACAGAGCATGCATGTATGAATTTTGCACTATTACACACTCATTTCAGACATAAAAAAGATAACAAAATGGAGTACATAACAAGGAACACATTCACATAAGGAAAGAAGATACAAACTGTAAAGCAAATAACACAAGAATCTCTGCAAAATGGCAGCCTCGGCTCTATAATTTTATTAAGGATAGATCTCAAAAACAAAACTCAAGTCTCACGGGTTTCAACCCTTTCTCTTCTCTATTACATATGATTATATAGGAACAGACAACCCTCAGGCTCGAGTCACCCTAACAAAAAGTTGTTATAACGGTGATGACACCTGTACAGATAGGTCCATCACCCTTGAAAATCGGTTACAACAGAAACAACAAAACTGATAAGTAGGCTTAACTGCCTCTTACATGTGTCAATGAATATTTATTGACTAGTAACAGCTCCTAGTAAATAAACAAAGCCTAGGTGACTAATTCTTCAGCTTGCAAAGTCTCCACACTCCTTATGCATGCAGCGTCAGCTTGGCTTTTCCATATTTCTCCATGATCTTCCATTGGTTGGCAGTTGGCAGATATGACGTGGCCACCTCCTTTAACAATACTCGTAACTCTGTATGATCTCTATATGAATAGCTTTGACGGTTTGCACAAGCCTCTTTGAAAACTAAGTCCAATTCAAACTCCCTTGTTAACTTATTCACCACTGTTTTGCCAGACAGTGATTGGGTCATGTCAGCAAAGTCTTCATGATTCAACCTGCATTCCATCAACCTGTCTTGATATTCTTTTTGAGTCAGCATGGTACCATCTTCTTCCCAAAAGAGTGGAAGCCCTTTCTTAAACAATGGATCAAACATATCTCTAAAGAGCTTCAATTGGTGTGCCATAATATCTATTCTTGCATGAAATGTAACTAACTTTTGATGTTTGTTTATCACCTTCCTGTCCCAAATGATGGTGGATAATATGTCCTTTATGCCCGTCGCTTTCACTTCTTCCTTAGTTAATCCATTCAAAAACTCTATGGCATTTTCAACTCACTCAATATGCTTCTTATTCAATTTTCCCTTCGTTGTTGTTGCACTTTACTTCGCTAATTTAATGATAGCCTCCTGTCTAAAATAAAATCAAGGTAGGGTCTTAATTTGTTTGCTTAAGCTATAACATCATCCCATATTACTTTCTTTGCTTCCTGCAGTGTGGTTTGACCTGTGGCCTGTTGCATTAATTCATCATATTTAACCTGTAACTCTAGGTACTTAGCTTCCCAAGTCTTCCTCTCCTGCTCCTCTTCTGAAACTCTGCTTTCCAAATCCGTGTTATGCTTCTGCAACTTTTCTAGCTCCAGGTTCCTTAGACTTGCCTGTGCCATCTCTTGAACAATGGAGAAATCTCTAGATTAAATGGAGGGAGAGGTAACCATACTCTCCAACTCTTTACTTTTCTCCTGCAATTTCTTCTCCAATCCTTAGATTTAGCCTTTAGATTCTTCTCGCTCTCAACTATAAGGGAAAATCCCTTTTCCATTGCACTTCTTTCTCTTTGAACTTCAACAATTTTGCTTTGCAATATGTCAATTCATTTTTCATCTCTTCTCTTTTCTCCTCCAGCTCTATTAACTCATATGCATCTACCGGTTGGGTGGAATGAATCTTTAGTTTCTTCTTCAGTGACTGAATAGTACTGTCTTTCTCATTCAATAGCTTTTGTATACTAGTCCTCTTATCTGCTTGGCCTTCAATAGTCAATATTTCAGCTTGCAGCTTCTTGATTTGTGCCTTGTGGGATTTTTCTCCACTCTTTCTTGTCTAAGCTGATTCCCAACCTTATCCTTACTGGATTGCAATTTGGACAGTTCTAATGCAACTTTCAACAACTTAGCATAAATAACATCTCCAGTCTCTTTATGTAGGTGGATCATGTCAGGAATGGGAATTTCCTCCAGGTTCATTTTCACCTCAGTGGCCTTATCTTTGGTTGCTAGGGCCAAATTCAAAGTGTTCTGTGCATGGCTCCTGATAGTGACCAAGGACACATTCTTAGTGGATATCTGTCTAACTTCTGCATATAACCTTGATTCTTCTAAAGCTGCATCTTCCTTCTCTTTATACTCATCTAACAGTTCTGATCTACTTTTTCTTTGTGTAGCAGGCTCAATAGCTGCCTCATCAAATACATATTCCTTAATTTCGAAGGCACGTACTTTGGCCTCCACCTATTTCTTCTTACCTCGACCAGTCTTCACTTGTACAATCTGTTGCTCTGCCTTCTCCACCTTTTGTCTCTTTAGGGCTCTTTCTATGCCCTCATCTTCTACATCCATGGCATCAATGATTTCCACTGTGTTGGATTTTTCAGGACAACTGGCAACGGGTATAATTGCTCCAACTGCTGGGACCAAGTTGGAGCTGCCAGGTTGTGGTGATGTGGATTTTTGTACCAGATAAGTGGAGTCATCTTGTATATCTACATCCATTTGACTTTTTTTGGGATACTCCAACCAGTTAGCAGTCTCTCCCATACCTGCAAGCTCAAAGTGCACAAATCCCTTTCTGTTACTTTCTTTCCTTCTGTTGGAGATAATGTGATGGGGATCATAGTTGATGGCAACCTTTGTTTGAAATCCCATTTCTCTTAATGCACACTCAATGGTTGAAAGGGAATCCTTATTCTTAATCATGAATGAGCCCACAACCCATGGGAATGAAATGTCTGAGGCTTTCTTATGATCCAAAAAATGCTCAGTTTCTACCCTTAACTTTTGCCTGATAAATTCCAGTGCAAATACTCTAGGCATTAGAAATGCTGGTAGTACATAAGGTGAATGAGAAAACCCATACACTCTGATCACTGTGCCATGTTTCAAAAGGAACCAATCTCCAATTTTCTTCTCATGAGAAGGCTGCAACATCTCCTTCATCTCCGTTAACACCCTGGGCAATCTTTCCTGATGAAAAACATTGTAAACTTTTGACATGAGGTTGTTCATGAACTTGTTGTAATCTGTGTGCATTTCCTTTATGAGCATCATCTCAGGAAGCTGCAAATTTTCCTCATTAAATGACAAGAACATCCTCAACAAATATGATTGAAACCTGAAACTCCTGGTCTTGTGGAAGTCCACTAGCTGAGAATGGATATTCTCAACTAGGGACTCATCAAATTTAAGGAAAGCACACTAGATTGACTGGTCAGACTCCTTAGACTCTAATGGGAAGGTGCTAAGGACGAACAACAGACTCATCAAAGGTTTAGTGACATACATATCTGTGTCTAATCCTAAGAATTGGCTTAGCATGGTTATGGCACACTTAGATTCTTTAGTAAAGAGATGGACTTCGACTGGGAAAGCGTGGTTTGCAATGGGGTACTAGGTTTTAGGAAAACCCTGTAGAAAATTTGCTTTAACTCAACTGTAGACTGCCTAAAATAATGAATTAGGGATTCCTCCCTGTACTCTTTGGACTTTAGACTGAATTCATCAGGAATTGACAGGGATTTTCTTATAACAACGGGGTTGACATGACATAAGATCTTTGAACTGGACGCGTCCATAACTACCCTTGTAGAGGAAGAGTAATTACTATCGCACCAGTTAATGAATTCATGGCAACTTAGGGTTTGGTCGACTGTGAAAAATTGAAAAAATGACTTGTATACATTATGGACATCTATGCCCTGGTTCCTACTCACTTCCAGTCTATCTTTTACTGCTTCAATGGGTCCATTTAGCAGTACTGTGTCATAAATCTCAACATCCTTATCTTCTAACAATTCTTCTATCTTCTGGTGTTCAAAACCTGGGAGTTCTACTTCTCCTAGCTCATCCATTTAAATAGTTTTGTATGAGGACAAGAGGCCTACCTATTTTATTGATAGCTGGTCTGAGATTCTTGGATGAGGTGGCTGCTTTCTGCACAGTTGTCGACTTTCGCTTTCCAATGCACAGGAAAAACAATAACCTGAAATCTCGTGCAAAGATACCTTTATATTATTTATCTTTTCGTATCGGTATTGCACCTCTTGTGACAAAGGAATCCTTTGAGTCGTCCACCTGCAGGATCGATCCTGTGCCGTCGATCTCTATCCCTGTTTAACCCCCCAGTCTTTAACAATCTTCCTCTTTCAGAAAGCTGCCTTCTCGCACCTTCGATCTGTAAATCCAATGTCGGCTGTCGATCCACATCCTGACCATCCAAAGGTGTTGCCCCTACCAAACCTTGCAAATTTGAAAAGTGTTGGTTGTTCGTGCATGTTGAATCTGCGAACAAAATGCCTGTTGTTGATGCTCATCTCCACCAGATCTCACCATTGAAAGATGTGGATCCTACCAGCTTTTCGCCAATTTGAAAAGTTCTTTTCTCCGTGCATGTTCCATCGGCGAAGCATCTAATAGTCGTTGATCTGTTTCCACTTTTGATCTGATGGTTGACTTTGCCTACAGGTTAGCACAACTTTGCCCATGAGAATACTCATTTAGACCCCGCATCTTACCATTGTGATAATGTTTGCAACCATAGATTTTTGTCGCCATTAGATCTGCTCCGTCCATTCCTGTCCACATATTACTTCGAGCAGATTTTCACATTGTAATAACATTTGCAAAGCTACTTAGAAATTTCGATTTTCTCCATTTCAAACCTAGGAAAACACTTTTAATACCTCAAAAATATTCTTAGCATTCCTTCTAGATCAGATTGACTTAAATTTTTTTGGGATTTTATTCTTCATTTGCAAGGATCTAACCCTTTCCGACTTGTCAACCCAAAACTAGTGCTAACAACTGGATCCAATTGGGGATGCTATCCTCCCTGCGAGGTAGCAAAGAACCCCGTAGACCAATGTTGATGTATTTGTAACTTCGGAATGTATTTCACTTGTATATTTTATATTGTACTCATATGTCATTGTACTTCCAACGGAGAGGTTTCATTCCTCCGATTGGGAAAGATATTATTGTATTTGAGTGGGTTATTAGACTCCCCTAGTAGGGTCGGCCTAGAGTTGAGTTATAATGGGTTATTAGACTCGCCTAGGAGAATTCGGCCCAGTTAGGGTAAAAGGAAACTGGAGTAAAGTATAAATAGAGAGTGTGACTGTCTCATTTGATCATTCACTAACTCACTCATTCATACATGTGAGAGAGAGACAAGTTCGCACAAGTGGAGGAGGAGGAAGTTGCTGGAGACCATATTCTTGTTTTGGAGTTTTGTATTATTGATCATTCTATCTCTGAGGAAGTTGCGGGGTTTTCTCCTTTATGGTTTCCCCGGTGAAATGTTTTGTGTCTCTTGTCTCTTATGTTTGATATGTTGTGCATGTTGTTCTCTTAGATAAGATCCTAGATCATATTGAATTAAATGTTGAAAAACTAACATGGTATCAGAGCTAACCTGAGAAGAAGACACTGTGCAGCTGCGGAAGCTAGGGATTCTTAATTTTTGGGTCTCTTTCCACAGATCATCAAGGGCAAGAGGCTAGGCTAACTCTCCTAAGGAAAGCACATCTTTCTGTCGAAACAGAATTTGATTCCGAACATTTTCAGTTTTTGGCCTGTCACTACTGCGGGAAATTAGGGCTTTTGACAGAAGTGGAATTTTGGAGTGCTCTCAGCATAGGATTGCTCTTCTCAGCAAAATCATAATTTAGAGACCAAGATCAAAGTTTTTCATTGGGTAGAACTCCAGGATCTATCAAACCCTAGTTTAGTTATTGGACCAAAAAAACCAGAAAACCAGAATTTGACAGAAGTTGCAGATCTGAAATTCGCAAGTCACTTTTGAGGGGTCAATTTTTGTATTTTTCAAAATCCAAGTGTACCATCTTGTTTGTCTCAGCAAGAGGCATCTTCCTGTCTAGACAAAAGTTTGAAATTCCAAGTTTGAATTTTTAGGGTTTCTCTGTCAAACCCTACCCAGCTCCAGATCCAGCTTCAACAAATCAAGTGGTAAGACCTAAATATTTTATTTCCATTTGAGTTTCTCATTAAAGATGTCTCACCACACCAAGCTTGAGGATAAGCTTGAAGGGGCTGATAAATTCCGAGCATGGAAGTATAGGATTGGGTTAATCCTAGAAGAGAATGAATTGGACACCTACATAAGTGAAGAGGTTCCAGTCCCAGAGGGAGATGACGCTAAGGCCTTACATAAGAAGAACTTGGTCAAGGCCAAGAGGATTATTGCAGATTCTATCAAAGACCATCTCATACCTCATGTGTCTTCTCTAAAGAGACCCAAGGAGATGTTTGATTCCTTGACCAAGTTATTTGAAGGAAAGAACATAAATCAGAACATGACTTTGCAGAACCAATTGAAGAATGTCAAGATACAAAATGCCGAGACCATGCAGTCCTACTTCTTAAGGGTCTCCTAGATAAAAGAACAACTTGAAGTTGTGGGAGAAGATATAGAGAATGGAGAAGTAGTGATGACCACCTTGAATGGTCTACCTAGGTCATGGGATTCCTTCATTCAAGGAATTTGTGCTAGAAAGAAGCTCATCTCATTTAGTAGGCAATGGGAGGAATGCTCACAAGAAGAAGCTCATATTGTAGCTCGAGAAGAGAAGATGGGTAGTGAATACCAAGCTCTCACAACACACACTAGAAAGAATTATGGGGAGCATCCTCATCACAAGAAGGGTAAACACCACCACCAGAACCGAAGGGAGATCTTTGGAGGATCTATGAAAGATCTCTCTCACATTCAATGTTATACTTGTGATGAGAAGGGACATTATTCCATAGATATTCCCAGAAAAAAAGCAGCTCCCACAAGAGGAAGAACACCAAGAGAATATTTCATGCTCACACTGCAGAGGATGATGAACCTCCCAGGAAGAGGACCAGAGAAGAAAGTGAAGATTCTTCAAGCGATGAAGAGTATGTTCTGATTTCTGCCCTCACAGGTACTATTACACATGGAAGCAATGAATGACTTATAGATAGTGGGGCTTCCAAGCATATGACTGGATTCAAGGAATCCTTTATGAATCTATCTGAACATGATTCACCCCACAAAGTGAAACTTGGGGATGATTACCAGTATCCTATAAAAGGAAGTGGTGAAGCCTCTTATAAACTAGACTCTGGAAAGTCTATGAAGATGAAAGATGTTATGTTTGTACCAAGACTAAAGAAGAACCTACTCTCCATATTTGCATTGGATGCAAAAGGTACGAGTGTTGCATTTGTAGATGGCCAAGTTCTTATGTGGCCAAAGGGAAAGACCATAGATGATGCAGTTGTGATTGGAGAGAAAGACGGAGGCTTGTACAAGTTGAAGGGACAACCTGAACAAGCATTGATAATTAAATCAAGAAAGGCACAGGGCCTCAGATTCAAATGATGAAGAAGAACACTCTGTTGGAGACTCCAGTACTTCCTGCAAGGAAGCAAAGATTGAGAGGGACTCCACCCAGCAACCAAACAAAGATAAGTACTTGAATTTTCATTTCTTGTATATCTGATTACTTAAATAATATTGTTCAGTCATGTACGTACTTATGATCCTAGACTTAGGATGTATATCATGCATGTTAGAAAAGTTGCATTAATGAACAAGATACTACTAATGTTGAAGTAATGGGTAAGTGGCCTATGGTACTGTACAACATCCCATTGCTACTTATCTAGAATGAAACCTCTTTGCTGACATGTTGGGAGTAGTGCACACTCTTAACAATGTTCTGGTAGAGATGTAAGGCATCTAGGAAGTTACCGTATGAATACGGGATATGGATGAATGTTGTGTTGAATCATCGGCTAAGATAGTTGCATGACTGTGTGACCTATGTCTTTATTCATAAGAATTTGTTTTGAAAAATTATGAAATGTTTCTAATCACGCAACTAAATTGACTTGTAGGAAAGATCGTGTACTACAAGAGAGACTTTTTTCGAAGAATAAGTGACGATGATTCAACTAGAAGATTTATGAAGTTAAGAAGAAGACGATGAAAAACCTGAAGTTCCCAGGATCCGAGATACAACAATGGAAGGAGTAATTCTTGAAGAATATGAAGACCGCGAGATGAAAGACCCACAGGAACCTATAGATTCACCACAAGAGGAAACCAGCATGGGTACGAGAAGCAATTCAAGATGTAAAGAGATATGGTGCTCTAGAGGGAATGCATAGAGAAAGAAAGAGACCGAGACCATTCACTAGTTATGTAGCCCTGCTGTGTGACATCATTGAAAAGGAACCTGCCAACTATGAAGAAGCGACAGAAAGGAAGGAATGGAAGGATGCCATGATTGAGGAGTACCAGTTGATCATGAAGAATGATGTCTGGGATGTGGTCCCGAGACTAGAAGGGAAGTCTTTGGTGACTTCCAAGTGGATCTACAAGATCAAGCATGCTGCAGATGGTAGCATAGATAAATAGAAGGCAATATTTGTGGCACTTGGCTTCTCCCATAAAGAAGGGATAAACTATGAGGAGACATTTGCACCTGTAGCCAGATACACTTCCATCAAATCAATACTTGCTCTAGATATAGTGATGAAATGGAAGATACACCAGATAGATGTCAAGACAACGTTCTTGAATGGTGTAGTGGAAGAGGAAGTGTATGCGGAGAAGCCACTTGGGTTTGAGACACATGACAGGGAGTCTCATGTGTGCAAACTGAAGAAATCCTTGTACGGTTTGAAATAGGAACCCAGGACGTGGTACAGCATGATAGACAACTTCCTGACTAGTTTGGGCTTTACCAAGAGTAAAGCGAATTCCAACCTTTACTACAAGGTTGAGGAAGGCAATCCAGTGATACTCCTACTGTATGTAGATGACTTGTTTGTGACAGGTAAGGATGGGTTTATTACTAATACGAAGAGGAAGCTTGTTGCCGAGTTCGAGATGAAGGACTTGGGTATGATGCACTATTTTCTAAGGCATGGAGGTGTGGCAGAGTGCGGATAGGATCTTCCTTGGACAAGGGTAGTATGCAGTAGAGATCCTGAAGCGGTTCAGGATGATGGACTGCAAGGCCATGGCCACACCTATGGCATCTAACTTGAATCTATTGAGTGATGCTTCATCAGAGTCGGTTGATGCCACGATGTATCATCAGATGATTGGGTCCTTGATGTACCTGACGAATATGAGACCAGATATTTTCTTTGCTATGAACACATTGAGCCAGTTCCTAACAGATCCGAGACATGTTCACCTGATTGCTGCAAATCATATTCTGAGGTACCTGAAGGGTACAGTTGATTATGGGCTCAAGTATGATGGGAATCAGAAGATTAACCTGGAGAGTTATGTTCGGATTGGGCAGGCAGTACCATTGATAGGAAGAGCACTTCGGGGTGTTGCTTCAGTTTGGGATCAGGTGTGATAACTTGGTTTAGCAGGAAGCAGTCCTGCGTGTCACTGAGTACAGCCGAAGCAGAGTATTTCGCATCTTGTTCGACTATTTGTGAGGCAGTATGGATGAGGAATCTACTGTGTGATTTGTTTGATCTCCGGTTGGACTCAACTTGTATATATTGTGATAACCAGAGTTGTATGAAGTTGTCTGCGAACCCAGTGTTCCATGAAAATTCGAAGCACATTGAGATAAAGTATCACTATATCAGGGATATGGTGTAGAGAGTAGCAGTGAAGCTCCAGTATGTTGCGACGGACGAGCAGATAGTCGATGTATTGACCAAGCCGCTGGCTAGAGTGAAGTTTGAGTACTTTAGAGAGAAGCTTGGTGTACTTCAGATCGAGGTTCCTTCCAAGGGAAAGTGATGAGTGCGGAAGACATAGATGCACATGATCCATTCTCACATGGGGGTAGGTGTGTCCTCCCATGGTGCAGATATAAGGCCTGGGGCCATTTCGACATGGTTGAGGTGTGTCTTCCCATGGTCGTTGATATAAGTGCCAGGCCATTCCGACATGGTTGAGGTGTGTCTTCCCATGGTCATTGATATAAGTGCCGAGCCATTCCAGCATGGTTGAGGTGTGTCTTCCCATGGTTGTGATATAAGTGCTGATAAATTCTAGCATGGTTGAGGTGTGCCTTCCCATGGCTGTGATATAAGTGTTGTGCCATTCTTGCATGGTTGAGGTGTGTCTTCCCATGGTGTAGATGTAAGGGCAGTGTCATTCTTGCATGGTTGATGTGTGTCTTCCCATGGTGTAGATATAAGTGCTGAGCCTTTCATGGATGGTGACATGTTAGTCCTCCCATACCGATGATTGTAAGTGCAGTGTTGTGTGCATCTAGGCTGTGCTTTGTGGATAATGAGATGATCTGAAGATGATGAGGTGACTGTATGGCACACATGTTTTGCAGAGACATGTAATCAGTCCTAGGATGCTCCTTTAGGTTTTGCAGTGGCATATAATCAGTCCTGGGAGATCTTGCAGGTTTTGGAGAGGCATATAATAAGTCTTGAGATGTACATACTTGATGGCTTGCTCGCAGAGATGATGAAGAACTACAAGGAGGCTATGCCTACATCCAACATGAAAAAGGTCTGGCTCTGTAGAACTTCCTATGATGAGTAGATTGGAGACTGATGGTCGAGATAGCAGCAACAGTGACGATGATGATCCAACTTTGATGCTGATCCAACTTTGATGATGATCCAGCTTTGATGATGATCCAGTGACGAAGACTTGTGCCGATGAACTGTGTCAAGAGAATACCTTCCTAGTTAAGAGGGAGTGTTGATGTATTTGTAACTTCAAAATGTATTTCACTTGTATATTTTATATTGTACTCATATTTCATTGTACTTCCGACGGAGAGGTTTCATTCCTCTGATAGGGAAATATATTATTGTATTTGAGTGGGTTATTAGAATTCCCTAGTGGGGTCGGCCCAGAGTTGAGTTATAATGGGTTATTAGAATCTCCTAGGAGAAGTCGACCCAGTTAGGGTAAAAGGAAAGTGAAGTAAAGTATACATAGAGAGTGTGACTCTCTCATTTGATCATTCACTCACTCACTCATTCATACAAGTGATAGAGAGATAAGTTCGCACAAGTGGAGGAGGAGGAGGTTGTTGGAGACGATCTTCTTGTTTTGGGGTTTTGTATTATTGTTCATTCTATCTCTGAGGAAGTTGCAGGGTTTTCTCCTTTATGGTTTCCCCGGTGAAATGTTTTGTGTCTCTTGTCTCTTATGTTTGATATGCCATGCATGTTGTTCTCTCAGATAAGATCCTAGATCATATTGAATTAAATGTTGAAAAACTAACAACCAAGTGCCTGATCCATTGGGCTGTTTTTGAAAACTTCAAACTACTGTTTTTTGCCCTTTTCTGTACAAAAAATAAAGTAGATGTCTACCCCTCTAGATCTAAGGGCCTTCTCCTCGGGCTTCCAATCTCTTGGTTCACCATCTGTGCTGATAAAATGCAAAGAAATATAAACACATATGGTACAAAATTTACCTGTCATCCTCAGGAAAGGTAATGCTTCAGAAATCTTCCATTTACTGGTCCACTTCCTAGCTGAGACCCATCTCGATGCTCCAAAATGAATGAATTTGCGCCTCTATATGCTGCAATGATGTATGGACCTACCCACATATGATCAAACTTCCCATGCTTGTCTTCTCTAGGAGCATCCCATTTCAAGACCAAATCATCAATCTAGAACTATTCTTCCTTAACCTTCCTATCAAAAGTAATCTTTATTTTCTCCTCGTGTACTTGTACTTTGTCATAGGATTTATCTCTCATCTCATTTAGTTCTATTATCTGATTTATCCTTCTCTGCATATGATTTGGTTCATATTCATGTCCCTGCAACAATTTCATGACTAGAAATCCTAAAGATGTTGGAAAGACAACTTCAGCCCCATATATTAATTGGAATGGTGACATTCCAATTTCCCTTTTGTGCTAATCTTGTTAGCCCACAAAGCATATTTCAGCTTTGTATGCGAAGCTCTTTTATTCTCTTCTAGCAATTTCTTAATTATTCCTACTATGATTTTGTTAGAAGACTCAACTAATCCATTTCCTTGTGGATAGTAGGCAGTAGAATGGTTCAAGCTGATGTGATATTTATGGCAAAAACTTATCATCTTCTTGGATTTGAAAGCAGCTGCATTGTCTGTCACAATCCTTCTAGGACATCCAAACCTGACCGGAATGTTATTCTCTAAAAATCCATGATCACAGCATCAGTTGCTCTCCTTGTGGGTATAACTTCAATCCATTTTGTGAAATAATCAGTTGTTGTCAGAATCCACCTATGTTGACCTAGAGAATTTGGGTTGATCTCCCCAATGAAATCTAACACCCACTGCTAGAAGGGTGCCTCTATTAAAATTGGGTTAAGAGGAAGTGAAACTAGTTTTCTTTTACCATAACAAATATGACACTGATGACATGTAGTAGTCTCTTTATAAACATCAGAAAACATGGTAGGCCAATAAAAACCAACTCTCAGAATCTTATTTGTTGTTACCTTCCATGAGTGGTGTCCTTCACAGTCTCCTTTATGGAATTCCTTAATTGTTTGCTAAGCTTCATTTTCCAATAGGCAATTTAACAATATACCACCAGGGTCTTTCCAGTACAAGTACTGATTCATAATGCAGAACTTTGCAGCCTTTAGTTTCACAGATCTAGCTCTTGTTTTACTCAATCCTACAGGAGCTTGTAAATTTTGCAACACATATACAATATCAGTGTACCATGGAGATGAAGAAAAATATGGCATTACCTGTATCCCTGTGTCAAGCTGGTTTGAATGACTTGCCAGGAAGTTGAGTTGTAAAGATTCACAATTAGCATTTGTCATCATTTTGGCAAGTCCTTGTCCTTTAATCAACTTGGCAGGATTGATTTCAAGATCATATTCCAACAATAAAACAATCCACTTTGTTCTCTTCCCTTCTAGATCTGGTTGGGTAAGAATACTCTTCACTGCGTTAGTTGGAACACATGCAACAGTGTGTGAATGAAGAATGTACACTCTGAAATCTTTCAAAGATTTTACCAAGGCATAGGCCTGCTTTTCCATGATATCATATTTCATCTCTCCCCCTCTCAATACCTTACAGAAAAATGCTATAGGCTGCTCAACATTTTGATTGTTTTCTACAACAGGACTCTAGCTATAGTATGCTCAGATACATAAGAGAATACTAGGAAATCTTTAGTGAAATCTGGACTTGCCAAAACTGGAGCTTCAGTGATGGCCCTTTTAATACCTTTGAAATATTCTCTAGCACCCTTTGTCCATTTTATTTGACTGTCCTTCTTCAGCATGTCAGTAATATTTCTTAGTATTTCAATAAAGCTAGGAATGAATCTCCTTAGAAAACCTACCTGTCCGGTAAATGATTGCACTTGGGTGAAAACATGAAGTTGGGAAACAATTTGGCTTGTTTTTGACAAAAAAAATGCTAATTTTTATGTTTTTCAAGTTCAACCTATTCAAACTCATATATCCCTTAGGAAATTCAACTTGAAGTAAACACAAAGGTTTTATAGAATTGAATTAGCTTTCTACTCGTATTTTTTTAAATTTTTTTATGGACATATCGTGGGACAAATTTGTTGTCAACCAACGGCATATACTTGAAAATTTTAGGTATGGATAATGAGTGACCCGTGTTGACCACGGTTTTTTGATATATGGTTATTCATTTTAGGGAAAAAAATTGTAGGCTCATATTCTACACACGCTAAACTTGATCCTGGACTATATTTTGAGTTTTTTAAGAGTTGGGAACTATTTTTTATTATTTATTGAAACAACATATGTTCAAAAAATGGTACATTATCGACACATGTTTTTGTCTTCTCATTTTGTTTCAAATGCGACTCTTATCAAACAAACTAAAACCAACCCATTGAAGAGGACAGTTCAAGGAACATCCCTGTATTTTTTAAATTTTTTTTGGCTTCGACATTGTGATGATATTGAATTTTCATTGTGACTGATTTTTACGTCACTAAAATTTTTAATGATAAAGTTTAGTAAAAAAATAGAAAAAAATAGTAATCCTAAACGAAATTCAAAAATTTTTATATTATGAGAAAGTAGATTGAATGACGAATCTACTGGTATAAACTCCGACATGTAATTCTCATTTTTTGCAATGGTCCGACCTTGTTAAAGTGACACATTTCTGCATTCTGCAGAAATTCTGCTGGAACTGTTGACCAAAAACTCTTGGCCCAGAAAATGTCTTCCGAACTCTCAGCCGAGAGTTTAGTTCAAACTCTCATCTGAGAGTTTTTTTAAAAATACAGCGCGTGGATTGGTTCAAACTCTCGGCCTAGAGTTTTTTTAAACTCTCCGCCAAGAGTTTGAACTCTCAAAACTCTCGGCCTAGAGTTTAAAAAACTCTAGGCCGAGAGTTTTAGGTCGAATTTTTTGCCCCTGTTCATCCACGCGCCCTCTTTCCCAGCTTCACGTTTTTGTCACGGAATTGTTTCCAAGCTTCGCGTTTTCACCCACTTCCTTCTTGCTTCTAGGCTCCGCAACCTTAAAATTGCACTGACCCTCTCCGGATCAATCTTAATACCATCCCTCGAAATAATATGTCCAAGCAAATTCGCCTCTTCTAGTGCAAAATAAATACCATATTTTCTGCACTTTATAAAGAATTTCTCTAGGTGTTTGACATGTTCCCTATCAGACCTGGAATAAACAGTGATATCATCCATGTAAACAACTACAAATTTATCGTTTTCTTCTGCAAAAGCGATGTCCATAGCACGCTGAAATGTAGCTCCTGCATTCATCAGCCCAAAGGGAATTTTGGCACACATGAATGTACCCCATGGTGTAGTGAAAGCAGTCTTCTCTTGGTCCTCTGGGAATACTTTAATCTGGTTATAGCCTGAGAACCCATCCATAGTTGAAATCCTTTCAGACCCTACCACCCATTGCAGAATGTGCTCCATCTTTGGTAATGGGTAATTGTCCTTCATAGAAACTCTGTTGATATTTCTGAAATCAATACAAAGTCTGATCTCACCATTTTTCTTTCTAACAGGCACCAAGTTAGCTACCCATTTTGAAAACTTCAAAGTTACAATAATCTTAGCATTGAATAATTTTTTGATCTCTTTTTCTATCACAAGCAACAACTTGGGGTTTACTCTTCTCAACTTTAAATTGCCTGAAAGGATTTTCTCCAGGTTTTATTGGAATGATATGTTGTATGATAGAGTTATCATACTATTTCAGGTCTTCGTAGCTCCAGGCAAACACATTTGTGTATTTCTTCATCAAATTGACATATTCTTATTTTAATTTTGCAGGTAATTTCTTGGACAACTTCACGATTTGTGGTGCTTCTTCAGTACCTAAGTTTTGGTCTTCAACTGCATCATCAACAGGTTTAACTTTAGGATTCTTAGCAACGTCATTCTGATCAAACAGCTTCTCTAGGGGGATCAAGCCTCTTGGAATAAATTTCTCTTCAACTGAATTATGTCCTTTCCTCCTAACATATTCTGCCATTCTTTGTTTTCAACCTTTTCATCTTCAATGGACTCATCATCTTGGAAGCTCTCTAGATTTTCATTCTCTGTATCAATCTGAGCATTCACGAATTCATCAGACATTTCCAAAAACCTCTTTATTTGCAGATCATCATCGAAAACTTGCCAATATTTGGAGTTGTCTGGTATTGAGGGTCTGTTTATAATTTCAACTCCATACTTTTTCTGGGAAAAAATAGGAGTTTTGAAACCACTAGTAGTTGTAGCCACAGAATCTGCCACTTGATTTTCCATTCTGGGAACCACTATGATTTTATGCTCTATAAAGTAATTTCCAAACATGTCCCAAACCTCATTCCTATGTACTCTCATTTTTGGATGCTTGGTTTGGTAACTATCATTCACCAGATTTATCACAAGTTCTGAGTCCCCAAACACTTCTATTCTTTTTGCCCCCATATCTTTCAAAGCCTGCAAACCAAGCATCAAAGCTTCATACTCAGCCACATTATTAGTACATTCAAAAGTCAGTTTATAAGACAAAGCTTTAAACTCTTTGACTGGAGATATAATCCAAACACTTGCCCCAACCCCATTTTTATTTAGAGACCCATCAAAGTACATAGTCCACAACCCTTCTTCATTATGCTTCTTCTCCAAGGCTTCTTGTCTTTTTGCAAATTCCTCATCCTCCTTAAATTCAATATGTACAGGAACTTCAAGATCAGTGCGTGGTCCATCATTGAAAAATATGGAAGACCCCAAATCAGTATCAACATCATAAATATGATGGTTTTGAGGTTTATCTTTATTGCTGACTACATATGTTAACCTCTTCTCTCTATATAATCTCTTGTTGCCTCTGAATAAAGGTATAGTGGCATATGATAAATCCATTTGCATAGTTCCCTTTAATTTTGATTGCCAAGGTCTTGATAACAACATACCAAACTTTGCAGGAATATCGACTATTACAACATCCATCACAATGCTTTTAGCTGGAAGTTGTGCAAGAGTTACCACCATATCTTTTATCAATACCAGACACTTGACCTTTCTAGAATAAAAAGAATACAAGTCTTTATAGGGCCTAGTAACCTCCAATCCTATACTTTCCACTAATGTCTTTGGCATTAGATTATGAGACACACCAGAATCTAGCATGGCATTGTGCAAAATCATATCATGGATATTCAAACTTATATAAAATGGGAGAACCTCTTCATCATCTGTATCTACAATTTTAGGTCCAAAAACAATAGTGGGAGAATCATCTGTCACTTCTAAAATATCTGGCTGAGGATCACCTTGATTTTTGACCATTTTAGTAATTTCTTCTCTATACTCATTGTTCCTCAACAACTCATTAAAGGGGATAGAAATGTTAACCTTTGATAACTTTGACTTCAGATTGAAGGATGAAATTGGTCTATCTACATCAATTGACATTGATTGTTTAGTTTCCTTTGACTGGTGCTCTTAATTTTCTGGATTTCTCTGTATAATAACATCCTTCTGCTTCTCTTTTTGTTTTTCAGAATTCTGTTGGGCATTGGAAAGCTGGTTTGGACAGGGATTTACTTTATTTGTTATTACATCATGAATTCTCAGTTTTAATTTTCTTTTAAAATCATCAATGGCATTCTGATATCCTCTCTGATATTGTTCTGAATCTAGCTTTGAAACAGAACTATCGTTTTCCTGGGCGAATAAATTATGTTCTTTTTCAGTTAAGTATATTTCAGAATCAATGTCATCAAAGTGATAAATCTGGTCATCCATTGGGTCTTCCTGCCCTTCCTCATCAACCAAATTTTCTGGGAATGGTGGTCTTATCTGTTGATCTTCAGGATTTCTTTGGTTTCTTTGAGGAAACGGTCTCCTAAAATTTGGATTCCTTATTTGACTTTCAAGTTGCTCTCTATTGAGTGGTCTGTTATCTAGGGCTAACCTGTCCATCAATTTCTCCATAGTCTTCATCATCATTTCAAACTTAAAATCACTTCCAGAGGAAGAAGCAGAAGTGGCTGGTTGGTTTTCTTGTCTTCTTTTATCTACTTCCACTCTATTTTTCAATTTTCCTGAGGCCATGAAATTTGCTTCTACTTCTAGAGCATCCTTTAACATAGCTGACAAGGTATCTGACTTCCTCCCTCTCAACATACATGAAAAGTCTCCGTTAAAGGAATTTGCATAATGAAGCTTAGTAGCACCTACCAAAGGCTTAATATCAGCTGGAATAGAGTTGTATACCTTCATAAATATGCTAGAAAATTCATGTACAGACTCAAAGTTTCCTTTCTTTAAATGGTCATATTGAGATAATATTTGTAAGGGACTCTTTTTTTCCTCCCACCTATCCAAAAACAGGGTCTGAAAAGCTTCAAAGGTAAGGATAGATGCTGCTGGTAAATCCTTAAACCATATCTTTTCCTCTTCGAACAAACTTTGAGCAAACAACCTCATTTTCACATCATCATGATCTACTTCTTCTAGGTCAATGAAATCTTCAAATCTATACATATGTTGTCTTGCTGTAAAATTCCCATCTCCATCATATAAAGAAATTCTATGCGAGTAATTCTAAGGGAGATTGTGCAAAGCAATTGGCAAAGCTAAGGGTACAAACCTAGCTTCCATTGGTCTAGGTGGATTCTGTGCTACAGGAGGTTTATGAGGAGGATTTTGAGTATTTGGAGGAGGATTATGAGCAAAGTTTGTAGTATGAGGCTGAGAGGTTTTAAAATCAGGGTTACTTTCTTCAACCTTCACAGTGTTTTGCAAGTTATACCATAAGGATCTAGCAAGTATGACTCAAACCTATTTGGATTGATTTCTGTTTGCTTTAGGTATGACTCTGATTTTGATCTTAATAAATATTTTCCAACACTTACTCCTAAATCCAAATCTTGAAAACCATAAAACTCTTCTTGAGATAAAAACTTTTTCAGTATTAGAAGTGCTAGCTTTTTCTTTTCCACTTCGATGTCTAAACAAATTTTCTGGGTTTTCCACACTTTGTAAAATCTCAGAATTAGGATTACCTCTTATATGGATCCTTCTAGAAACCAAGATTCCTTCTGAAACCTCCTTTGGAAATCAACGTGGAGTCGCCAGGGAAAATGTACAACTTCCTGAATATGTTAGAATCTTTGTTTTCCCACAGGAATCCTTCTCTCTTTGAAATCTGGAACTCTTTGTCATTTCTCCCAGGAACAATATAACTTTCGCTCCCCAGCAATGGTGCCAATTATGTTAGCACTCAAATTGACCCTCAGGTTGTGGGAAAGGTCTCCTCGAGGTAACACACAAAACCAAGCTTTAGGAAAGAGAGTTGCCTTCTTTCTTTCCAGAGAGGGATCTCTCACTGATTGTTTAACCAAGCCAGATATATGAATAAGAATTAAAATTAGATTTGTTCTTTGGTTGAAACAAGGAAGGCATTAATTGGGAAAAGAAGTCAAAGTATAACACATATATCAATTAACAGTGTTGTGGCGAGGAAATTTGTAACAAATGAAAGGTAGCTACTCAGTTACAGTCAAAATGTTGTTGTTTGGTGATAAAGAAGAAATCAAGAACAGTCCATTAACATGGGCATCTAACAAGGATGAATCCAATGGTAAATTTAGTAGAAAGATTTTGTGAATATCTGAAATCAATAGATAGAGCATACATGTATGAATTCTGCACTATTACACACTCATTTCAGACATGAAAACAATAAAAAAATGGAGTAGATAACAAGGAACACATTCACATAAGGAAAGAAGATACAGGCTGTAAAGAAAATAACACAGGAATCTATGCAAAATTCCAGCCTCAGCTTTGTAATTTTATTAAGGATTGATCTCAAAAACAGAACTCAAGTCTCACGGGTTTCAACCCTTTCTCTTCTCTATTACATATGATTATATAGGAACAAACAACCCTCAAGATCGAGTCACCCTAACATAAAGTTGTTATATCGGTGTTGACACCTGTACAGACAGGTCCATCACCCTTGAAAATCAGTTACAACAAAAACAAAAAAACTGACAAGTAGGCTTAAACTGCCTCTTACACAGTGTCAATGAATATTTACTGACTAGTAACAACTCCTAGTAAATAAACAAATCCTAGGTGACTAATTGTTCAGGTTGCAAAGTCTCCACGCTCCTTATACATGCAGCGTTAGCTTGCCTTTTCCATATTTATCCATGATCTTCCATTGGTCGGCAGCTGCAAGATCTGACGTAGCCACCTCCTTTAACAATACTCGTAACTCTGTATGAATAGCTCTGAAGGTGTGCACAAGCCTCTTTGAAAACCAAGTCCAATTCAAACTCCCTTGTCAACTTATCCACCACTGTTTTACCAGACAGTGATTGGGTCATGTCAGCAAAGTCTTCATGATTCAACCTGCATTCCATCAACCTATCTTGATATTCTTTTTGGGTCAGCATGGTACCATCTTATTCCCAAAAGGGTTGAAGCCCTTTCTTAAACAATGGATCAAACATATCTCTAAAGAGCTTCAATTGGTGTGCCATAATATCTATTCAGGCCTGAACTGTAACTAAATGCTGATGTTTGTTTATCACCTTCCTGGCCCAAATGATGGTGGATAATCTGTCCTTTATGCCTGCCGCTTTCACTTCTTCCTCAGTTAAGCCATTCAAAAACTCTATGGCATTTTCAACGCACTCAATAGCATTCTTATTCAATTTTTTCTTCGCTACTGTTGCACTTTGCTTCGCCAATTTAATGACAGCTTCCTTGTCTAAAATAAAATCAAGGTAGGGCCTTAATTTGTTTTCTTCAACTATAACATCATCCCAAATTACTTACTTTGCTTCCTGCAATGTGGTTTGACCCGTGGCCTGTTGCATTAATTCATCATATTTAACCTGTAACTCTAGGTACTTAGCTTCCCAAGTATTCTTCTCTTGCTCCTCTTCTGAAACTCTGCTTTCCAAATCTGTGTTCTGCTTATGCAACTTTTCTAGCTCCAGGTCCCTCAGACTTGCCTATGCCATCGCTTGAACAATGGAGAAATCTCCAGATTCAATGGAGGGAGAGGTAACCATACTCTCCAACGCTTTCCTTTTCTCCTGCAATTTATTCTCCAAATCTTCAGATTTAGCCTTCAAATTCTTCTCGCTCTCCAATATAAGGGACATATCCCTTTCCCACTGCACTTCTTTCTATTCAAACTTCAACAATTTTGCTTTGCAATCTGTCAATTCATTTTTCAGCTCTTCTCTTTTCTCCTCCAGCTCTGTTAACTTAGATGCTTCTACCAGTTGGGTGGAAGGAATCTTTAGTTTCTTCTTCAGTGACTGAATAGTATTGTCTTTCTCATTCAACAACTTTTGTATACTAGACCTCTTGTCTGCTTGGCCTTCAGTAGCCAATATTTCAGCCTGCAGCTTCTTGATTTGTGCCTTGTGGGATTTATTCTCCACTCTTTCTTGTCTAAGTTGATTCCCAATCTTATCCTCACTGGATTGTAATTTGGACAGTTCTAATGCAGCTTTCAACAATTTGGGTAGTTCATAACCTGGGGGTTCTACTTCTCCTATATCAGCCATTTAAATAGTTTTGTATGAGGACAAGAGGCCTACTTGGTTTACTGACAGCTGGTTTGAGATTCCTGAATGAGGTGGTTGCTTTCTGCACAGTCGTCGACTTTTGCTTTCCAATGCACCAGACAAACAATAACCTGAAATCTTGTGCAAAGGTACCTTTATATTATTTATCTTTTCGTATCGGTCTTGCACCTCTTGTGACAAAGGAATCCTTTGAGCCGTCCACTTGCAGGATCGATCCTGCGCCGTCGATCTCTATCCCTGTTTAACCCCCCAGTCTTCCGCAGTCTTCCTCTTTCAGATAGCTGCCTTCTCGCATCTTCAATTTGCGAATCCAATGTCGATCATCGATCCACATCTTATCAGCATCCTGACCGTCCAAAGGTGATGCCCCTACCAAACCTCGCAAATCTGAAAAGTGTTGGTTGTTCATGCATGTTGAATCTGCGAACAAAATGCCCGCCGTTGATGCTCATCTCCGCCAAATCTCATCGTTGAAAGATGTGGAGACCACTAGCTTTTCGCCAATTTGAAAAGTTCTTTTCTCCGCGCATGTTCCATCGATGAAGCATCTAATATCTGTTGATCTGTTTCCACTTTTGATCCGACGGTCTTTGCTTACGTGTTAACACAACTTCGCCCATGCGAAGACTCATTTAGACCCTGCATCTTACCTTTGTGATAATGTTTGCAACCATAGATTTTTCTCGCCATTAGATCTGTTCCGTCCATTCTTGTCCACATATTACTTCGAGCGAATTTTCACATTCTAATCCCATTTGCAAAGCTACTTAGAAATTTCGATTTTCTCCATTTTATACCTGCGAAAACACTTCTAATATCTCATAAATATTCTTAGCATGCCTTCTAGATCAGATTGAATTAAAAAAATTTGGGATTTTATTCTTCATTTGCAAGGCTCTAACCCTTCCCGACTTATCAACCCAAAACTAGTGCTCACAGTGAGTAGATCCAGGGTCAATAAAAATAGAAATAGATTGCTTAGCAATCTTACCTTCAACCTCAACCATAGTTGATTGATGATATGTTCGGCGGTCCTCTTGTGATGCATAAATCCTAGGGACAGTCCTTTCCACTTGATACACAGTTTCAACTTCTTGAATGTTGTGAACTTGCTTTGTATTCCCATTATGATGTGGACAATTTCTAATCAAATGGTATTTTCCACATCCCCAATATTGAAGTGGCTCTCTTGGCTTGTCTACCATAATCCTAGTCGGCTTTGTCACAACTTGTGGTGGCTGCCTTGGATGATTTCTAAAATGAGGAGGCTTGAACCCATTATTTCTTTCCTCCAACTTCTCATTCTTCTTGTACCTCCATGCCTTATGGAAATCTGGCTTGCTTTTGGCTTGATCATAACAATACTTGGCATTTCTTATGGTCTCCTCTAGAGTTTGAGGCTCATCAAACCCAATGCTATCTTTATAGCATTGAGGCAACCCACTTAGAAAATGATGAATTTTCACTTTTTCATCTATGATATACTTGACATATCTCAGCATCTCCAAAAATTTATCTGTGTAATATCCCTAATATTAAAAATACTCAATTTGGACCAAATTTCGAACTTTGGATAGGTGAACTCAAGCTGCTCCAAAAGCATCCAAATGCTTTAGAACCTTATGGGGAGGGACTTGGGAGGACTTAATACACCATAATGCAACATTTAGACCTTTAGACACTCATTGGAAACTTTCAGGGTTCACAATTCTCAAGGAGGAAGGAAGGGGAATAAAACTAGTTGAATTAGATAGTTGAGAACCCCACTAGACTAGTGACTTTTTAGCCTTCCAAACACTATACGGACTTCCATATTTTATGATACGAGACTTGGAATTAACATAGGAACTCAATGGAAACCCAATTGCAGCATCATATTAGGTTTTAGGGTCTTCTACAACTCCCAAAAAACAACAGGTTGTATGACATTGAAATGGTGGGAGAACGGTCAACAAGGACATAAGGTTTAATGCACACAATTTTAGTAAAAATCCATGGGTATGCACAAAAAATTTGGTTCATTCATATTGATTCATATACAACTCTAAACATAATCTAACACTTAAGAAAATATCTGATATCAAATAGATACAAATTCATCATAAAAACACCATGTAAAACTAGTGAGGAAACTAGCTCGAATTTTGTTTTTTCTTGGAATTATTACATGGAATGTATGGTAATTTAAGCTGTGGCTCTCATATGCAGTTCCTTACAATTATGAACATCAAATAACATGACAATGGAGTCGAAATATCAATCACTGCAATCTTTATGGAGTTATGAGTGCGCCATCACACTTGTACATGGACATTGAGAGAGTTTAGAGAGAAAGATAGTAGAGAAAGAAGATAGGACATGAAATCAAATTGAAAGGGGACTCAAACCTGCATCAAAAAATCTCCATGAAGCTCTTTTTATAGGTATTAATGGCCTCTCCTTCAACCAACTTGGATAGGAATCTTTGACCCATGAAATTGGTTCTAAGGCATGGAGAATGGACATTCACCGTGGAAGGACAAACTAAGCTCTCCAAAAGTGAAAATGTTAAATGACCAAAAGCTTCTCTCCTTTGTGATATTCCTCTTTTATTAAAATCGAATGGAATCCATATCTCTAATTCCCTCCAAGAGTCTTCACTTAACTCGAGTTAGGGAGAGATTCTCACAGAAGACACTTGTCCACTTCTTTCTTGCATTCCTCTTCCCCCAATTCGAATGGAGAATATTGGATGAATGGGGAACCTTGGATGATCATAACTCCCCCTATGTTCCCTCTTGGTGGCTATTTTTAGCCCCAATATGTCAGATGTGTCATAGGTCTGCAATCAAGTCTGAATTTGTCATATTTGTCATATATTCTCCATCATTGTTGTCATAGGTGCCCAAGAACCTAGCTACAAGTGTCACAACTTCTCTATGATGCCTCTTCCTCTTCTATGGGAGTTTCTCTTCCACTCCAATTAGAACTTCCTAGATTCACGCCACAAATAATGCCTCTTCAAATCCACCAAGTACATTACCCTCCACCTTGGACTCGAATTGGTGAGAGAATGATGCCAAGTGTAGTGGGGAATCTTGCCACATGTGGGTCCCACATCCTCTTATGTGCCCTCATGATCCAGTGACACCTTATTTTATTTTTTAGTATTATTTATTTGACCCATTTAATGTGAATTTGTAATTCTAAGGTCATTTTGGGTCTTGTAGCTCCCTTATTCCAAATTTTGATGCTTCCACCCCCAACCTAGGGTACTAGTAAGTTAGTGGAATTTTTCCTCCATGATAGTTGATTTGGATGGGGACATTAAAAAATTTGAATTGTGGATTTTCTCTTCCTGTCACCCACCTTGTCCATTTGGCTCTAATTTTACATTATTACTAACTTGGACATCATGTTTGGTAATTATTTGACCCTTAGCACCAATTTGACAAACTATCATGAACATGGCCAATTGGCTTAGGCCATTGTGATCCAATGCAAAATTTGGGGACATGAAAAATCCTCCCCTCCCAATATTGCTTGTCCTCAAGCAATTTCAAACATGGATTTTGAAGAACCTGCTTTCCTTCCAAAACTTTGCTTCCAAAACTTTGAGTAGTGGCACTCATGTACTGCAATTGTGTGTTTCCAAAAGTAAAGAGATGTGGATTTTCTTTTTCATATTGATATCTCTCGTGACATCACCACTAAACACCAAAATATTAATTAAATCCATCAAAACCAAATTTGCACAATTAATCGTTACCTCTTTCATATTTTGGAAACCCTTTTTGAACTTTCAACCCTTTTGCTCACTGTATAATTCTTTGAAGTTGTCACTAAGTTGACAAACTTTGAGTCTTTAAGATTCCAAGAAATTTTTAGAGAGGAACCACCATGCTTGCTGATGCACTACGCTGATGAGAATCACCTTCTTAAATGGTGAATCAATCTCCCATACTACTTGTTGCCCCCAAAATTGAAACCAATGAGACCAAAAATGATCCCAGGGTCTCATTGCTTATATTGCACCCCAACAATTAGGAGTGATATCCAACCCATACCATTAGGAAAGAATGCTTGGATCCCATGTCCTTGTATGCATCCTTCCAAACATCATAGGTAAAAATATAGATCATCAAAGTACATAACAACATCTCACAAATGTACATAAAAAAGGTACCTCATCAAAGAATCATGAAAGTGTTTGTACATCCAAGTAAGTAGATCATCATGTGCCCCATACACACAAGCATCAAGTATTATATCAAATATACTCCACTGACATAGGTGAGGATCCCATGTCCTATAATGCTGCTCCAAAAGAATGCAATATGCATCAAAATAATCAGCCATGTGTTCTTTCATCCAAGAAGTGAATGAAGAACCTCCACCAAAGTCCGAAACAAGTAAGGAGCAAAGAAAACAATGAGCCTTCAAGGGGATCAAAGGAGTACCATATGTGCATCCATGAGTATATTTATCATCAAGAAATAAGAAAGGATGTTGTTTCCAATAAGAATGTGCTCCAATCATAAATCTCTTCACCCAAGTATTGGATGAAGTTCCTCCAACATCAAATGAACTAAGCAAGGAGAAAGGAAAATCACGAGTCTTCAAGTGATTGAAGTGAACATCATAGGTGCATCCATGTAGATGTGTATCATCATAAGGTAACAAAGGATTCTGCTGCAAATGTAAAGAAGAAGGTGCTCTAATCATGTCATCATCAAAAGGAGAGATAGGAGTTTCATACTCCTGATGTGGCACCATCAGAAAGAAACCTTTCCCCCAATTTTCATCCCCAATTGATGTGGATGAAAAAGAAGTAGGGGGTGAATAATTGTGTACCAACCTTACCTCTTTGCAACTCTTACCCATCAAAATTTCAAATGCATCTTCTCCATCATTGGCTGGTCCAACTATTGTGAGATCATATGCCTCCTCCAAGGCTCTACAACTCTCACCATGAGGCAGCTCATAATCCCCCTGAACAAGAACAAGTGCTTGGCTTCCTTCTTATTTGTATGTATCCTCTTCAAGCACCTACATATCAACATGTACCTCATGTTCCACCATCACATGAGGTTCCTCCTTTCTAACATAAAGTCTTTCAGCCATTGAATGACTGTCTAATATGTAGGAGGGTGTAAAGGACCTTTGCAACCTCTCTTGAAGTTGTTTAATCTGCACCGTAGATTTTTGGAGTGCATTTTGGGTGGAATCCAACTCATTTGAGAGCTTGTAATTATCTTTTGCATCCTTCAAGGTTATTCCATGATACAAACCAACAAGATCAATTAAATAATCTCTATCAGAAAGCAAATTCAAAAAATTACCTTTGGTGTCCAACATTGCTTGATGGATTTTCTCCATGTCTTCAGGGGAAGATTTCTCCTCCACACACCAACAAAATTTCGAAACCATGCATGTGTGTCATGGAGAGTATTCAAGGCCTCTTGAATATTATTTTAATCCATATTCAAGGACCCTGCAAGAAAATGAGGTTCTTGCAAATGAACCTCCTCTTCTACTTCCTTCTTGCTTGGACCAACTTCATGAAGCTCAAGTGGTGATGGGGAAGTTGATCTTGGTTCTTCTTCAAATGATACAAGTTATTCATATCCATGGCCAATGGAACTTTGGCTTGCAGAAACACCTTCAAAATTGATCTCTATGTCACCAACATAGAGGTGTGAGCACCCATCAGTAGGTACTCCTTCACAGTTCAAGCATCCATCAGTAGATGCTCTTTGATTCGTGTCCAAAGTAGAACATGTCTCAAAATGATCTTCAATATTTTCAATGGAATCTTCTTCATGCTCATGTGATGTTTCTTCATCTTTTTCAGAGTCATTTGGGAGTGGCTTTCGATCCTCTTCATGTA
Organism: Larix kaempferi; assembly: GCA_027924585.1. Lineage (NCBI taxonomy): Eukaryota > Viridiplantae > Streptophyta > Pinopsida > Pinales > Pinaceae > Larix > Larix kaempferi. The sequence goes on along the minus strand of BSBM01000240.1, from coordinate 1,176,336 downwards.
ATGCTTCTTCTACTTCACCACCTTCAGAACTAGGTGGCTCATGGGTCTCCTCATTTCGCTCCTCCTTTTCACTCAAACATATATGATTTGCTCTCCAATGTATTTTTCAAGAAAGGCATATACCTTTCTTCACTAAATCCACATCTTCATTCTTGGGCCTATATCCAAACACCCAATTGACAAAGTCTTAAAAAAGAATGGCCTTCTTTGTCTTTCCCATCAAAGCAAGATATGCCTGATATTGCTGAGGCAAATTTTTACATGTTGCTCTCAATATTTCTAATTCATTCATAGGATTAGCCTTTGGTGGTATGAAACATTCATATTCATCATACACAAGGTCATAAGAATAACCATCATTCCTTATGAAATTGTAAGAAGTGCTGCATGATAGCACCTCTTCCTCATACCATTCACATTCTTCTTCATATTGCTCACAATATAATGCTCATAAGCACTGCACTCATAGGAGTCATCATAATAGTAATACATGGCTGCAACTTCTTGTTCAATGGATTATATTAATGCGCAGGTGAAAAGGCCATGCTTTGATACCACTGTAATATCCCTAATATAAAAAATCACTTAATTTGGACCAAATTTCGAACTTTGGATAGGTGAACTTAAGCTGCTCCAAAAGCATCCAAATGATTTCTAATATTATGGGGAGGGACTTTGGAGAACTTAAGACACCCTAATGCACAATTTATACCTTTATACAATCATTGGAAACTTTTCGGGTTCACAATTCTCAAGGAGGAAGGAAGGGGAATAAAACTAGTTGAATTAGATATTTGAGAACCTCACTAGACTAGTGAATTTTTAGCCTTCCAAACACTATACGACATTCCCTATTTTCTTATAAGAGATTTGTAATTAACGGAGGACCTAAATGGAAACCCAATTGCAGCATTAGATAAGGTTTTAGGGTCTGCTACAACTCCCAAAAAACAACAAGTTGTATGACATCGAAATAGTGGGAAAATGGTCAACAAGGACAAAAGGTTTAATGCACAAAATTTTAGTAAAACTACAAGGGTATGAATTTTTTTTTTGGTTAATTCATATTGATTCATGTACAGCTAGAAACATAAGCTAAAACTCATAAAATATATGATATCAAACATATACAAATTCATCATAAAAACACCATGTAAAACTAGTGAGGAAACTAGCTCGAATCTTGTTTTTCTTGGAATTATTACATGGAATGTATGGTAATTTGAGCTGTGGCTATCATATGCAATTACAATTATAAACATCAAATAACATGGCAATGGAGTCAAAATATCAGTCACTAAAATATTTATGGAGTTATGAGTGTGCCATCACACTTATACATGGACATTGAGAGAAAGATAATATAGAAAGAATATAGGACATGAACTCGAATTGAAAGGGGACTCAAAATTGCATCAAAACATATCCATGAATCTCTATTTATAGGTATTCATGGAATCTCCTTCAACCAACTTGGATAGGAATCTTTCACCCATGAAATTGGTTCTAAGGGAGGGAGGATGAACATCCATCGTGCAAGGACAAGCTAAGATCTCCAAAAGTGCAAATGAGAAATGACAAAAATATGCTCTCCTTTGTGATACTCCTCTTTTATTAACCTCCAATGGACTCCATATCTCTAATTCCCTTCAAGAGTCTTCACTCAACTTGAGTTAGGGAGAGATTCTCATAGAAGACACTTGTCCACTTCTTTCTTGCATTCCTCTTCCCCCAATTCGAATGGGGAATCTTGGTTGACCATAACTCCCCCTATGCACCCTCTTGGTGGCTATTTTTATCCCTGATATGTCAGATGTGTCATAGGTCTGCAATCAGGTATGGATTTGTCATAGATTCTCCATCATTGTTGTCATAGATGCCCGGGAATCTAGCTACAAGTGTCACAACTTCTCTATGACGACTCTTCCTCTTCCATGGGAGTTACTCTTCCACTCCAATTCGAACTTCCTATATTCATGCCATGAATAATGCCTCTTCAAATCCCCCAAGTACGTTACCCTCCACCTTGGACTCGAATTGGTGAGAAAATGATGCCAAGTGTAGTGGGTAATCTTGCCACATGTGGGTCCCACAACCTCTTATGTGATCTCATGATCCAATGCCACCTTATTTATTTATTATTATTATTTATTTGACCCATTTAATGTGAATTTATAAGTCTAAGGTCATTTTGGGTCTTGTAGCTCCCTTATTCCAAATTTTGATGCTTCCACCCCAACCTAGCGAACTAGTAAGTTAGTGGAATTTTTCCTCCATGATAGTTTATTTGGATGGGGACATTACAAACTTTGAATTGTGAATTTTCTCTTCATGTCACCCACCTTGTCCATTTGGCTCTAATTTTACATTATTACTATCTTGGACATCATGCTTGGCATTTATTTGACCCTTAGCACCAATTTGACAAACTATCATGAACATGGCCAAGTGGCTTAGGCTATTATGATCCAATGCAAAATTTGGGGACATGACAATCTGCATAATCATCCATTGTCATTTGTCCCAACTTCAACTCATGGAATTCTTTAATTTGTCCATCATAGTACCTATCAGAGAGGTACTTTTGCTTGAAGTATTTCTTGAATTGGTTCCAAATTTTTTTCCTTTCATTGATCTTCTTCACTTGCCTATGGTGATTCCACCATATAGATGCTCTTCCATTTAGATTGAATATAGCAACTCTGGCCTTCAAATTTCTTGAGTAGTTTTGGACTTGGAAATACTTCCTCATCCCAAGAAGCCAAGCCTTAGCTTCTTGACCATATTTTTTCTCACCATCAAATGTGGGAGGTTTGGCCTTCCTAAATTCTTCATGTGGGTTGTTCTTGGAAGACCTATTCCTCTTCTTCCTATGAGATGAAGAGCTTGGTCCTTCAGTGGAATCCTTAGATTCATATGACTCACTAGAAGAGATTTTTGGTGTATATGACTTATCTCTAGAAATCCTTCTTGAACTGTGGGACCTCTTGTGAGAATTCCTCCTTGAGCTACTCCACTCTTCTCTTGATTTTCAGAGTGATGTCCAGATTAAATATTACTTTGAATTTATGTCAAACTTTGGAGCATAGCTTCATTCAACTAATTCCGCTCTTCTTGAGCTCTAAGCAACCTTTCATTGTCTGCTCTATAACTCTATAGCTCCACCCTTAGGCTCCTCATGGTTTATGCAATGTCTAGGGGAGTCACTTAGTTTCTCCTACCATTGGATTATTTCTCTTCATTCTCAACCTGTATATTCTCTCCCATTGCATCTGCCTCAACTTCATAAGGATCTTGTGCATCATCCATAATGATGACCTTCTTGGCCCAACCAAGACCAAAGATTTTCCAACTGCACTATACTCATTGCTGACCCTTTAATAGTCACTCATATGGTTCTAAACTTGCAAAAGTGTTGATATAAACACATTTGTTAGATTTCTTACAAAATAAAAATCATTTTTCATGTATTTTGGAAAATACCCAAATTAACGGTTTTTGTCAATTATGGCTATAGGCACTTTTCTGGTAAAATTACAAAATCATCTAAATCATCAAGTCAGAATTTAAATTTGTAAAATTGTTCCCCATTGGACAAGATTTCCAATGACTATAAGTATGCCCAATTTTGATTTATGAGCACAAAGTTACAATCCTTGAAAATTGTTAATTGGCCCATGTTCTGCACTTTTTCTGTAGGTGCATTTAACCCAAAAAGCCAAATTCAGGAACCTGCAGAATATCACCTATGGGGAACCAAGATAATTTCCTTATTGGCTTAGATAATAGATGTGACCAGGATTACTCAACAATTTTCAGTTCCTTGATCTGATGCTCCCATCACTTGTTATAAAATTATGGAATTTACTACTTTGTATTTTTCCACTCCTAGACTTAGAAAATTTTGCAGTCCTGTAGCATCCACCCTCATAATCCAAAATGTGACCAAATTTTTGCTGCTCTAATGGCCACTATTAAAATCCAGATCCAACTTTGTTGATTAAAAAAATTAAAATGGGGTTCAAGGGGGCTTTCCCCCTTGTGGCCTCTGTCGCTGCAGGGCAGGTTGAGGGAAGCACCCTCATTTTTTTTGTAAATAAATCAATTTCGCTCAATTTGGCGATTATGAAAAATGCATTTTTTGATGATCTGGAAAGGTCCTAACGTGGCCTAAAACGTCCCTCCTGAGGTATCAAATAGGTCCAACCTGTCACCTTGTGGCTTCACCATGTCATCTCCTGCCAGCCACCATGCTGCCACACCACCATACCACTCATCCGTGGGCGTTGGCGGTTTTCCCTTTTACCATAAGCGGTAATGCACCCCCATGAGGCGGTTTTGGAAAACAGTTCTTGGGGAGGGGTTGTCAATAAAAAAATGACAGACACCCCAAGCAGTTTTGGGTACAACACACCCTCATCCCTTTTTATCCATTGTGCACTTTATCGGTGCACAATGAGTCTGGGCCATTGATATTCCATAAGATTCGACAGTCAAATCTATTCTCGTCTACCATTAATCACCAAGCATGTTCCCAAGGTGCGGTGATACCCGACTATTGATCTCTCCCTTCCTCCAATGATCAGATCTCATCCACCCACTGTTAACCGCCGCACAATTTTCCCATGCCTTGTCAACTGCAATCATTGATCCGCCCTATCACTCGATGCTAAGATCTTTGTCCTCCCCACACTTCATCCTGGGAATCCTTTTTCATGCGGGTCCGATGTGGCAAGTCCACATCATGCCTTCTAGCTCACGTGGCTCCTCCACTTCACCCGACCACATGGAAAAAGTGGGGCCCACCTAAAATTTTCCTAGAATTTTAAAATTCTGAATTTGTATGATTTTTTTTTAAATTTCAGGAATAAGAGGAGTATTGCAAAATTATGTATGGCCACTCATCCGTCTCTTAACAATACCTATATTCAACAAAGACGTTTTCTGATTTCTGCTTGTAACTGTGCATTTCCGACCCATACAGCTCCAATGTTGCCACTAGAAGCTCTGATACCACTCTGTAACGTCCCCATCCATCAATCTGGCTAGGAGAGGGGACATTAACTAAATCATGGCCTCAAAATCTCGCTCCATAACCATAATTACGAATTTACTCGGCTAAAATGCATGTGTAGACATGGAAATAAAAACACACAACGGAATAAACTCAATCCAAACACACAACATGCAATTTACAAGCATAATTATCACAATCATATAAATTAAAAATCGTTGCACATCGAATGCATAAGAATACTTATCTTTAAGCAAAGAAGATCCAAGCAACTGGTTGTGTAAGAGCGATTTTCCACCCAGCCATATGCACTCTGTCCAACGTATACTCTTTCTGTTGAGAGATCACCCCCAAGTTGGGCTATGAGGCCACCAGGGTGGAGGAAACACCTACAGGATTCTATCTCTCATCCCACAACCCATTTTGCTCAATGTGCTTAGCCAAAATCTCAACTAGAGCTCTGTAGGGGTCTCACTAATCCATCATAGCCATGTCACTCCTCCCAATTTTCCCACACAACACAAGGAAGGAATTTCCTTTCATTGATCCATAGTTCCCTTAGGAAATCCAACCCTTATAGTGCTTACCAGTGTGTGCAGTAAGAGTCGCAACATTAATCCATGTCTTCTCAAGCATCCAAAAGTAGCAGAACTCAATGGGTAAAGGTTCCTAGATTTACCAACTTCCATGCTCACCTACAATCATCTATCTTCCTTTCCAAAAATGTAGCTCTACCTCCAAATTTGAATTTCCGAGTTAAACATGGGTTGGTAATGATCACAAACAATAATGGAAAACTCTTCATAGTATAGCAAACATGCATGAGAGAATGAGCAATATAGTGTTGAATCCAAGGGATATGAGGTAAGGGTGAAAAGACAATTGACATATCTTTTGACCATATAAGAAATAGGATTGCTGACAACTGACATAACTGTCACAACTCCCATGCTTCAATAACTACATGAAGTGACTTTTACCACCAACCTCATATATGGATTCAATGATTGCGTTGAATAGTTAAGAGAAGGTAATTGGATCATTTAAGGCACATGGAATATTTTGGATGGGTTCTAAGGTTGACACTTGGCAACATAGGATTTAGTTTCCCATAGGCCCCCTTCTTCTTCCCCTTTGGTGGAATCATAACCCCTTTAGTGCTCTTTACACAACCATCTTGGACCATTTTATTAATTTTCAACACAATATTTACATACATTTCGAATTGGCACGATAAGCCAACCATATGGTCCAAATAAAAATATATACATCATACATGCCTAGCCATTCACTAGTTGGGCCTTGGCCTTGAGCTCCATACTAGGAATCCATACTAGCATATTTACATCATTCACATAATTTTGGTTAAATACATTCGAAGTCAAAATTGGGGGTATTACAGTTATTATTCCGGGTCTCTCTTCTTTATCTTTCTCTTGCTCTGTAATTGCACATGGGGTGCTTGATGTAAAATACATTCTTTGCTATATTTCAATATACTAAGGAAGGTTTTGATGGGGTTTTATCCCTCAAGTCATAGAGGGTTTCCCTAGGGTAAATACATGTGTCGAATGTGATTGCTTATGTGTATCATTGTTATTTGATTTCAAGTACTATTGCATTTCTGAGTCAAAGATAAAAAAATAATAATCTGTTCGTGGATGGAATGTCATAGATCTCTTCAACTTAGTGTCCATCTTCTCTCAAAGTGTAGTTCAAAACACACTAAGAAATATAATATCTCTATTTGAGATGATGCTCCTTAGGAATCCCAAAGTGCACATAGACTTGTTCAAAGAACACGTTTTCTACTTATTGTCCTTTGATGGTACTTTTACAAGGCATATGAATGCACATCTTGTTGAATATGTCAACTACCACAAATAAATAGTCACGTTCCTTCCTAGTGGTTGGAATACCACCCACACAATCCATAGGGATGCTCTCCCAAGCTCCCGTGGGAATAAGTAAGGGATGGTATAGACCTTGCTTCATATTATTGGGCTTTTTTGTACTTTAAAGTATGCATCTTCTAATAAACCAAGCTACATCTTCATGCATCCTAGGAAAATAAACATACCTTTGTAAGTTGACAATTGTCTTGCCAATACCAAAATTCCCCGCAACTTCTAAGGTGTGAACCTCTCTCATGAGTTGTGATCTCTCACCTTTAGGAACACAAAACTTGTCCATCTTGAAGACTAACCCATCCTAGTGATGATAGTCAACCTCATTGTCACCTTTTTATACATGAAATTGGCCTTGTAGCTACTGAAATACCTTATGAAAGTCCTCATCTTTTGTGTATTCCTCCATGTATACATCATGAGTGAAAGGGCTCTATATGCATTAAGAGTACCCAAAGTCGTGATCTTGGCTGTAAGGGGCCTTGAGAGCATGTCTACCAAGTTATTTGTATTTCCATTCTTATATTTGATGATTAGATGAAATCGATGTAAAAATCCTATCCACTTATAGTGTCGAGTTTGTTGTAGCTTACTTTGGGCTTGTAGATACTGTAACAACTGGTGATTAGTGTGAATGATGACCTCCTTGCCCATTAGATAGTGCTTCCACTTCTTAACAACTTGCACCAAGGCATAGACTTGTTCCTTGTCATATGTAGGGTAGTTTAGGATGTCGCCATGGAAAATTTTAGAATGATAACATACTGGTGCTTCAAAATCACTCCCATAGCATACCCACTTGCATCTGTCTCCAATTTGAAAGGGTTCTATAAGCTGGGAAATGTGAGAACTAGTTCCTAACTAATCTTTCTCTTGAGCTCTTCAAAGGATTTCTATTGTCTTTTTCAACTGGAACCCTTTGTTGCTAGCTGTTATGGAATGAAGAGGTGCAACCACAACCAAAAAGGAGGCTATGAACTTCTGAAGTTATTGTGCTACCCCCCAAAATATCCTAACTTCAATGACATTTATAGGAATTGGCCACTTGGTGATGGCCTCCATCTTTGCAGGATCATTCTTAAGTTCTTCTCTAGCATTCACATACCCCAAATACACCAAGGGAAGCTAGGAAAATTTACATTTCTTAATGTTTGATAGGAGTTGATGTTTTTTCAAGGTTTCCAACACCTTCTTGAGATGTGAGATATGCTCGTCCTAGGCAACACTATACACCAATATATCATCTAAATACACTATCACAAATGAATCTAAGAAAGGAAAAAATACACCATTTATCAAATGCATAAATGTAGCTACTGCATTACACAAACCAAAAGGCATTACTAACCATTCATATAGACCTTGCCTAGTCTTGAAAGCGGTCTTCCAGGTGTCTTCTTCCTTCACTCACACTTGGTGGTATCCCAATTTGAGATCCAACTTAGTAAAGTACTTGTCATGCTACAATCGATCTAGCAAATCATTGATTTTGGGTAGAGGGTATTGATTCTTAAGGGTGATATTATTCAAATCTCTGTAGTCAATACACATCCTCAATGTCCCATCCTTCTTGGGTATTATAATGATAAGTGACCCACAAGATGAGGTGCTTGGTCAGATTACTCCCTACTCCAACAATTTATGCAATTGCTTCTTCACTTCTTCTACTTCAAGAACATACTATCTATACAGTCTGATTTTTAGTAATGGAGAATCTGGAAATAACTATATCTCATGCTCCATTTCCCTCTTAGGCATCTCGATTTGAGGTCCAACTTAGTGAAGTACTTGTCATGTTGCAACTGATCTAGCAAATAATTGATTCTGGGTAGAGGGTGACGATTATTGAGGGCAGTCTTATTCAAATCTTTGTAGTCAATACACATCCTCAAAGTCCCATCCTTCTTGAAGAATATAATAATAGGTGACCCACAAGGTGAAGTGATTGGTTTTTTTACTCCCTACTCCAACAATTTCTATAACTGCTTCTTTGCTTCTTCTACTTCAAGAACAAACTATTTGTACTGTTTGATGTTTAGTAATGGAGAATTTGGCAATAGTTGTATCTCATGCTCAACTTCCCTCTTACCAGGTATCCCTTTGGGCTCCTGGAAACTTCTTTGTATGCCTACAAAAGGTTCTCCAAATGGCATTTTTTCTCTTTGGTACATCCCTCCAAAGATGCCTTTTACTTTTATCGATTCACCTTATTACTCATTATATCTTACGAAAGGAAACACAAACATTCTTCTTGAACTAATCAGCTTCTTCGCTTGGTTGGAACTTACCAGAGAGATCTTCAATTTACCTTTGTGCTCATTGATGATGAAATATTTCCCATCCTTGATTAAGCGGTATTGGTTTTCTCTCCTCATGAATATCACATCCCTCTTATACATGTAGTGGATTCCAAACACTACACCACAAACATCAAGGGGTACTACGTCTATTAATATAATCTGTACTTATGGAAAATTTAATCTTGCGCTATTTTGTGACCCTTATTTATGTATCCTTATCTACCCATCCCAATAGATAAGTGCTAGGGTGATCATGTACTTCCAATCAAAGCCTACTTACTAGATCTTCTGCTATCAGATTGTCCTGTGAACCAAAATCAAATACAACATCAACCTGGACCTTTTTGACTTGAATCTTGATGTGGAATATTTTGCCATCTGCTTCTCTTCCCTATGAGGAAGGATACTCAGTTTCACCTCCTTTTACACTTAGGTGTAGACAATGTTCTCATCCACATATGACCTACTCTCTACCTCTTTTCTTGAATATGTGGCTAGAAGGTTCTTCTTCTTAGCATCCTTCTTGCGGTTCTTAGGGTTCAACTTTGGATGTAGTTTCCAACAATTGTCTTTAGTGTGATCATCAATGTTGCAATGATTACAATGTTTTTTCAGGTCCTTGCACTAATGTGTCATGACCATAGTATTCTTGTATTTTCCCTTTCACTTCTTCATCCTCTCTTTAGAAGCATCTTGGTTCTCTTTCTTTTTATAATTGCTTGACTGTCCTTTCTTCTGGCCTATTTTTTCTAGGTATTGTTCTTGCACACATGCCTCATCAATTGTCCAAGGGTTGAAGAGTATCACTTTCTTTCATAAATGACTATAGACCCCCTAGATACTTGAGGGGTACATATAGATTCTTGGGTGAGATATCCACCATGATAGCCATCTTTTTTAATCCAATGGTGTAATGTTACACACTCTACCCTTGCCTTTGCTCAAAGTAATGCCAACTGATCCATTGGTACTCTACATACCTGATAGGGTATATTTGGGACTTAATTAGGGTTTTGAAATTCTCCCACTTAGTTACTGGCAGATCACCCTCTCGCTTAAGTGCCTCCATGTGGCTTTCACACCAGGTTAATGCATGGCCCTCTAATTTTAGCCGAGCAAATGAAATGTTTTGCTCCTCATCTATTTGATGTATAGTAAAATAGACCTCTATTTGTTGCAACCAATGATTCAAATTTAAAGCATTGATCTCACCTTGTTACGACTTGATATCCACTTTCACTTCCATCTTAAATAACAACTAGGAAGGAATATTGGTACTGGAACTTAACTACTCTTTTTCAGACTCTTTCCTCAGCTCCCTTTCTGGGTTGCATTTATATTCTGATTTCCCCTTTGATCCGATCTCTAATTTAGAGACTCCAAAATCACTGAAAGGTCTAATATTTCTCTCCAAATCCGTTGTAAGGATTGACATGTTGCATGAAATATTGTTGACTTGTATTTCCAACTTTGTAAATCACTACTTATAATTTCCCACCGCTTCTTCACCTGACTCATTTTCCATGGCTAGGGTTTTATGAATTTTTTTTCACCAACTAATGGATACTGCAATTAACCACAAAATCCAAAAGAAAACTATTTTGATACCAATATGATCCCTAAACTAGTGTGGATATTCCAATAGAACAGTTCATCACAACATATCTTACAACTTAGTTCTTTTTATTAGCTTATTTCCACTTAATGCTAAATAAACTAGAACTATAAGAAAAATAACTAGAGCAAAGAAATACACAATCCACCCAATCAACACAATATTTACCCTAGGAAAACCCACAATGGAGAAAAACCCATCCAGAAATGAGGATCGTGCCTTGCTCTTTTATATAGAATGCAAATATGAAGGAAAATGTACTCTAGTTATCTATGAATCTACGACCAAAATGGCTACTACATGATCTTCTTTCTCTATTATTCTCTAAAATCCACTTCCTTGTTGTTGCTCAACTATGGAACAATACAATAACATCATAAGAATGGAACCCCTTCTTCTCTTAACGACTCGATATTTAACATATCTTGATAGCCATATAGGGTTAATTTTAAGGTTTTTACATGCATCGATTCTCAATTAGGGTTAGGGTTTTGGAACTTCTAGATTGTTCTTGAAAGTCCACACATGACTAGCACCCCATGTGTGAGAAGTGAGAGTTGACGTGGAATCCACTATGTATCGCAGTGGTCATCTGGATGAGCCAACTTGCGAGAGGCATAACTTCTTCTTACAGACTCCGATTGAGGTGATTCCTGTACTATTGGAAAGGTATCGAAGTGTAGAATTGTGTCAAGGAGCATAACATAAGTAAATGAACTTTAGAACCCAAAAAATGTCATTTAATCCCTCAAGCAAGCCCAAGAAGGTTTTGGACCCCAAATATGCAAAGTGAGGCTTGCCCCTAAAATGGGCCCTGCAAGCCAATTCATCTAATCCTTCCACCCAAAAAACACCAAAATATATGACAAATTATATATTGATCCATTATAGATCAATTTCTTTTTCATTTTTAATCCCTATGAAATTACTAGTAACCTTTGCCACTTCTTTGTAATTACAATTCACTAATAAGATGTCAAAATAATAGAATTTAACATGTAATTTTTGAAATTAGTTTCTCTCAAATTCTAAATTAGGTGTCAACAGTATATGTATTCTTTACTCGTTGAGGTCTTGTATCTTTGTAATGATTAGGTCAATACTTTGACAAAAGGTAATGCAGTTATTTACATGGATTTGAGGAACCCAAAATTATATATATCAAGTATAGGGATAATTTTTTTTCTTACATTGTTAAAATAAATATTTTTAATGGTATGGATTTATGTAATGGAAGAACAACAATCTTAGAAAATTGTCTACTTTTCAATCTATGGCTCAAATTAAAAATGTTTCTTAGCTCCCAAGGAGTGATGACCTTATAGTTCTTATGCCATTGCTATAAAGATTAGCATTTCCCTCGATTCGTCCCAAGGTTAAAAGCATTGATCCTTAGTGTTTACATAAGTGATGAAATTCTCTATATTCACTAAAGTCTTTTCCAAATGTTGATTGTTAGAGCTAAAATTTCAAAACACAAGATTGGTGATGAAGCAATAAAGTACAATAGTTATTGAATGACAAGAAGGCAACAAACTCATGATGAGAAATAAAGAGAGACTAAATCTTGGTTTGTTGAAGTTGCATCTAGTTGACCTGGAAGGTGACCATACCTGTGATATGAGGGAGATGGAGACTTGAATACTTCCTTGCCTTATTGGCCTTCCTTTGTAAATATGTTCACTTTGACCAAGAACTTAGCAAGATAAAGCAACAAACACATATGCGAGCTAATAAAGATGATTGGAATATTTTTGAGATTTGAAATTATTAAAATTTTAACAAATTGCTATGTTTCACATAGGAATTATTATTTCCTCATTTATTTTTGAGGAAATTTATTTCTTTATTATCCATAATAATCAATACTTTTGAAAAATTGCTTCCTTTCTACAATAATTAATACGATAAAACATAAAAAAATACATTGTTATAAGTTTTAAATGTTGCACCATTACATTAATTTTTAGTTTTGAATATGTACAACGGTTACATTAAAAGATTTCTAAGAGGCAAGTATAAGTAGCTAATTTTACTTGTTTTATTATCTCATATGTTGAGAGCGATGTATTATTAAAAGAAACATGGTTTAATAAAATGAGTTTACCATTTAAGAAATTGAGTATTATTTCATGCACATGTCACTAAACATTGAAACCATAGAAACAAAATCTCACTATTTCAAAACTAATGAATATATGAGAAGAATATTAATCACTCGAGCTGTAGATTGGAATGTTATTTATGATGTTTGGAAACAAATTAAAACTAGAAAGCCTAAATAGATTCATGTTTTCAATGATGTAAGCTCAAATATTTTGAAGAATATCAAATGAATGGAAGAAAAAATATGTTTGCTCTTTTTCATTGTGATCTCTTAACATTATATTGTGACCTCTTTTATATTATTTTATTATCTCACACATTGAGCTGTGTATTATTAAAATAATTATAGTTTAATAAATTAAGTATTATTTCATGCATATGTTAGTAAATATTGAAACCATATAAAAATTATCTCACTATCAACTATCAACTGATGAATATATGGGAAGCATATTAAACATTCTAATTGTATGAAATGCTCTTTGTAATGTATGGAAACAAATGAAAACTAGAAAGCCTGAATAGATTCATGTTTTAAATGATGTAAGCTCAGATACTTTTGAAGAATATCAAATGAATGGAAGAAAAAAATATGTTTGCTATTTTTCAATGAAATATGTTCATTTGAGACCTCTTTTATATTATTTTATTATATCACACATTGAGATATGTAATATTAAAAGAAATATAGTTTAAGAAATTGAGTATTATTTCATGCATATGTTAGTAACGTTGAAACCATAGAAACATTATCCCACTATCAATTAATGAATATATGAGAAGCATATTGAGCACTATGATTGTAGATTGGAATGCTATTTATGATGTATGGAAACAAATGATGCAAGCTCAAATATTTTTGAAGAATATCAAATGAATGGAAGAAAACAATGTTTTATTTTTATTTTTAATTGAAATGAACAATACATAAAATTTACAATAATAATTTGATGGACACCACGATTTTGTATTAAATTTTATTGAAATTTTAATTTAAAATTTTTAAATTTAAATTTAAATTAATATAGTTTGTGTTCAATTTTTTAAGATTGTAAAGATTTGGAAGGACAATATTTTATTTTCACCTTTTTTTCAAGCTTCGCAAAGTACAATTATTTATATAACCCTTCATTGTTGAAGGGTTAGCTAAATATATGCCCTTCAAATTGAAATTGAGGCTAGCCATTCAAATTTTAACCACTGATAGGAAGGAATCCATCATTATGTATAGCTAGCTAAAGAACCCTAATCATAACCACCTTATTTAATGAACCTTATTTAATGAGGCCACATTACATTTATTCAATACTAACTAACTACTGAGTATTATTTAATAATAACAAACATACTAGACCTAATCCACCTTACACTGAATGATCAAAATAACTACACTATAATTACTCTAATGAGCCCGTCACCCCCTACATTACACCCATATGGAGGATCCTAACATTCTTTTGACACCCCCATTACACCCCTAGGGATGATCCCAACATTGTTACTTTGTAATTCCCGACAAAGCTCTATTTCAATTTCACATATTATTAATTAGGGTAAGTTGTGTGTATTGGATAGGAATTTAATCCCTTTGTTATAAATATGATAGAAAATAAGAGAAGGGATTTTGGTCCTCTATTTGAGAGTATACGCAACTGACTATAAATGCTTATGAGAGTGCAGGCACATAGGCTTAGACCTTTCTATGATATGCAATGGAATATTTTTTTTTGTAAGTTAATCCTAATTATTGAGTGATTTGCACCACATTACAACAATTTATAAACATTTTTCTTTGTCTTTTCTTAATTTTCCCTTTTAAATTTTCTTTTCACTTTTAAACTTTCTTTTCAAATGAAATATTGTTTTTTTTAATGATTGGATTTCATTGATTCTAATTTGAAGAGGGACTTTTTTTTAGGATTTAGGTTGCATATTTTTAACTTTGTTCTCTACATTTTCTTTGATTATCATCTTATCTTCTTAAAATGTTATATTTAACATTATTTTTTCCCCAAAAATTTTGTTAGCACCATTTTTACCTAAATAATTATTAAAGATTTCCAATTTCTCAAATTTTGAAATACTTTTAGGATATTCAACCTACTCACTCAAAATATATTCATATTACGAAAGGGCTCAATGGGCTAGGTCTTATTACAATTATTTGAAATGCTTTCAAATACTATTATTTTTCAATTGAGTATGGCTCTCATCATCACTGGTAGTTGCTTAAGGTCTTATATTTTTGGGGTTTCTTTTTCCAATAAACCCCAAGTCATGGTAAGACATGTTTCAATTGAGTATGGCTCTCACCATCACTGATAGTCACTTATGGTCCTATATTTTTGGGGTTTCATTTTCCAATAAATCCCAAGCCATGGTAAGGTATTGAGTGCCTAGTACATAGAGTTAGATTTTGAGGTCGATTTGTCTTTTAGAAAATAAAATTCAAGGTAAAGATAGGGAAACTAATGAGATTAGCCATTCAACCACATTGAACCCCACTTAAGGAGGTAGGTGATTTGGAAACAATTTTGCATTACCTTTTAGATATTATAATTATGTTTAAATTATCAAATCACTTAAATCATAGTGAGATTAACCATTCAACCACACGAGGTTTATTTTTCCAATAAATCCCAAGTCATGGTAAGACATTGAGTGCCTAGTACATAGAGTTAGATTTTGAGGTCGGTTTGTCTTTTAGAAAATAAAATTCAAGGTAAAGATAGGGAAACTAATGAGATTAACCATTCAACCACATTGAGCCCCACTTAAGGAGGTAGGTGATTTGGAAACAATTTTGCATTACCTTTTAGATATTGTAATTATCTTTAAATTCTCAAATCACTTAAATCATAGTGAGATTAACAATCATTGTGATATTAACCATTTAGCCACATTGAACCCCGCTTAAGGAGGTAGGTGATTAGGAAACAATTTTGCATTACCTTTTAGATATTATAATTATCTTTAAATTCTCAAATCACTTAAATCATAGTTGTACCTCCCAATACTATATTTCCGGGGTTTCTTTTTCCAATAAACCCGAATTCATGGTAAGAGATTGAGTGCCTAGTACATAGAGTTAGATTTTGAGGTCGATTTGTCTTTAAAAAAAATTCAAGGTAAAGATAGGGAAACTAATGAGAATAACCATCCAACCACATCGAACCCCACTTAAGGAGGTAGGTGATTTTGGAAACAGTTTTGTATTACCTTTTAGATATTATAATTACCTTTAAATTCTCAAATCACTTATGAGTTCCTAATACATAGTTAGATTTGAGCTCATACAAGCGGGGTTTGGGGTTTGTATTTTCTTAGGATACAACTTTACATGCAAACTAATGATATCTTAGAACCCCATTACAAAGTAATAAGATTTTACAGCCACACTTAAGGATGAGTTATTTGGAAGCCATCAATACCTTTTTTTCCAGGTAATTATCTTGGGGCCACAAACCCCTAGGCATTTCCCCTCATTTTGAGGATGGTGCCCAGGGTAAACCCTGGATTCTTCAGGGCACAAGGGAAAAGTCAACAACATGGCAGGGCTCGAAGATGTCATGAGCTGAACATGGCATTTATGGGAATATAAATTCGGTGGGGAGGATAACACTTCATCCCACAACCAATTGGACTAGAAGTCATAATTACCTTACTAAGTCTTTTATGAATAAATATAAACTATGACAATAAAAAAATTCATCAATGATTAGCACAAACCTCCCAAACAAAAAGAAGACGCAAGTACAAATTAATGAGAATTTACACATCCCACCTCAAACTAATGAGATTTACAACCCCAGTTAAGGAGGAGATGATTTGGAATGTGCCTAGAGTCATCAATACCTTACCATGTCTTTAATGAATAAAATCATGAGCATATAAACCATCATAATAAAAATTCATCAATATCCAATAGACCCTCACAGTCGTTTGTCTTTTCACATCTCAATTCAATCACCTTGTTACTCATATATGAAACAAAGTACCTTTTATTTCTCAAAGACTAAAAAACTAGGGAATACTAGTTCTTTTATATCTATCAATTGTGTACATCGCTCACAGATAGTATCCATTGGGTACGGTAGGGTGGATTCTGGTGGACTTGTAGTGATTGGCAAATCGACAACAGAGCTTGTGGTGGATCTTCGACATCTACTTCAACCTTCAACGACTTGTGAGATTTTATAGGTCGGTACCTTAAAAATTGATGTTTTGTGTATTTACTATTTCATTTAGTTGGTTAATGACTATTATACTATGGTATATTGTTAGATATATTGGTAGATTAAAGATGTATTGTAGATCTATGATTTCAATATGAAAAAGAAAAAAAATTATGCTACTTAAAAATCATATCTATCTTTTATGAATGGATGCATGTTGTGCATATGCACATGTTTACCTACCAATAACTGGATGTGCCCTATTTAGTCCCATTTACCTACTTTTGCAGTCATTTGATGGACATTAATAAAATTATTTTATCTTATATTCAACCAAGTAGTTTGCTTGGGTTCCCTTCCATTATAGAGCACAAACCTTTTGAGCAAAATAAAATGCAAAATAATTTATGAGTAAAATCATGAGCATGTAAACCATGACAAGCAAAAATTCATGAGTGACTGGAAAAAAATTCCCAAGCAAAAAGAAAATGCAAGCCTCATTAGGGCCTAGCTTTTCTTTAGGACATATAGTTGCAAATTAATGAACCAATTTTCAACTCCCCCCACCCTTAAGGGAGAGATCTGGTATCAATAGTTCCCTAGATCATTGTGACCACAAGAGGTGAATTAGTGAGTGAACCACAATGATAAAAAATGCAAAGACAAACTAATGAGATTTTGATTATTCACCTTCTCTTAGGGGAATATGATTTGGAGAGTTCTTTAGGTCACAAGGGATTAATGAACTTTTTCATTTACACCCCTCGTGATTATGTAAACACAAATTAAATGGATTTTGATGGTTCACCTCCTCTTGGGGAAAGATGATTTGGAGCGCTTTAGTTACCAAGAATTAATGCACTTTTGCATTCACCACCCCTCTCCCCTTTTTTTCCACACTAATGAAAACTATACTTGATATTCATATGATGAATCAAAGTATACATTGCTACTTTCATATCTTATCTAACAATAAAGATATGAGTATAATGCATACTGTCACTGCAAAAATACTATGATAACAACAAAGATGTATAAACATGTCCTCAAATGACAGTAGGCAAACAAAAAGGAAACTAGTCTATGAAGCTACAACCCCATAATTGATAGGCCAAAATAAACAAATGAGACATATGACTCCAAATAAAGTGAATAGTCCGATACTAATTCACTGATATAACTGCATCTCAAATTGGAAAGAAGGATGCCCTGAGCATACTCCTCAACAAAAATATATCCCTTATGACAATTTAGAGCTTTACTAGACATAAGATCCACTTGCTTGTTAAAACATATGTGTGTGTGTGTGTAAGAGATCTACTCAAAAAGTGATTTCAAATCTTTGAAACCAAATGAATTTGTGAAAGTGAACCACAATGATCAATATTTTGTTAACACAAACCTCTCAACCTCTCAAACAAACCTATATTGATAAGGTAAGGTTTGACTTTTCTAGGTTTGATTTTTCTTTAGGATACTCAAAGACAAACTAATGAGATTTTGATTGTTCACCTCCTCTTAAGAATAGCTTTAAACATCAAAATCAATATAAGTAAAATTAAGATTTGCTTTTTTTAGAATACACGTATACAAATTAAAATACTTCATGGGATTTTGATTGTTCACCTCCTCTTAAGAATAGCTTTAAACATCAAAATCAATATAAGTAAAATTAAGATTTTTTTTTAAGAATACACATATACAAATTAAAATGATTGTTCACCTCCTCTTAAGAGTAGCTTTAAACATCAAAATCAATATAAGTAAAATACTAAAATTAAGATTTGCTTTTTTTAAAATACAAATTAAAAACTTCATGGGATTTTGATTGTTCACCTCCTCTTAAGAATAGCTTTAAACATCAAAATCAATATAAATAAATTAAGATTTGTTTTTTTTTTTAAATACACATCCAAATTAAAATACTTCAAATCATTATAATCTATGTGTAAAATTGTGACACAACCTTTAAAATATAATATATAATAAATATAAAATTGTAACTAAACCTTTAAAATATAATATAAAATATACATGCCAAATTTTCAAAATTAATTAAAAAAAAATAAGCACATTTCCCTAACAAAGTATATATAGTATAGATTCCAAGTACATTCACATCTTATATATAGTATAGATTCCAAGTACATTCACATCTTAGCAAATTTTTTTTTACAAATTAATTAAAAATATACTCACACATTTCCATAACAAAAGATTTCAAAATTGATGAAAAATATTCATCACATTTTCCAAATTGATGACAAGAAAGTTATACCAATTAAGGCCTTCTAAGATGCCATGCCATGGCTTGTTTCATCGCCATGATTTTCCAGGTCTTCTCAGATGCCATGCCATGGCTTATTGCATCGCCATGATTTTCCAAGACATATAGAATGACAATGGGCTAAAATTTAAAATGGTTTATGCACACATTCATTCAATCTTTAAACTTCAATTTATTCCTTTGACATTCTTCTCATTGGAGCATAAATCTACACGTGCTTATTCCCATTCTATGTCGTCATCGTCGCTATCCTCAACCTCTTTGTGAGGTGCTTGGTCTTCCTTTAAAGCATCTTCAGCATGGGAGCCACTGGAAGTTTTACCCTTATCAATTGTTTCGCTGTCGACTTCTCCTGTAACAACACCGGATGCAACGAAAATCTCAGGTTATATCTTGTTAGCCATGAATCTACTGCAGGAATGCAAAAAAGTATATAAGTTTCAAAATACCCAATTCATCCAAACGAGCAATCGAGATGAAGCAAACAAACCCAAATAACATCGTGTAGTTGGCATCAGGTAATTGTTGAATGTCACTGCTTTTTATAGTTTTTGAGGGAAATTTTCATTGTTTTTCATGGTTTTGGCAATGTGTCTGTGAAATGTTTGACAAAACGCTTGTGTGAGTCCCGATGGCCACACCATGCAGATTGTTTAATCTGTGGTAATGCAACAACATAGATCCAACCATCTGACAGATGGACACACTTAACTATGGATTTTTATCTTAAAATATCTTGAACTAACTCTCCAAATAGCAAAGTCACAAAGTCTATTTTTTTAGGTGAGTGTATTGTAAACATACTCCAAAGAGCCAATTTAATTAGGAATTGCATCCTACCTTATCCCTTTGAAAGTTGTACCATTCAGGGGTGCAGACCACAATGAGATTGAAACCTGGTGTATTGCTTAATACTCCATCAACCTCACCAGTGAACCAACGCCCTGTTATCAGAGGTGTTGAGTTTTGGATAAAATTGCATTCTATAGTGGATACATAGGATATACAGCTGCGTTTGTTGATACTTATGAGCTTCTATTAGCAGTCATTAGAAGTTGAGGACAGGTGTCCTTGATTCCTTCTTGCATGGATCTGCATTATTATTTGCCGGCTATTTCACGCAAACCCAATGCAGTGTGTGTAATAGGTGAGGTCATTTTGTTTCATATAAATTTGCCTGAAATTATGACTTGAATTCAGATTGGTTAGAATTTATACTGTTTCATATTATTCATATAATTGCTTCAATGTTTTGGTACTGAACTTAGATTTGCTCGTACTTCAATGTGCTTTATATCTGGTAAAGCTTCAGTCCGGGACATTCTATCAATAAGAAGCAATTCCAAGACCCCCTACATCTTTGCTGTTAAGGACACAATTTTATAGGAGACGGATTCCATGTTTTCTACCTACTTGTCTCCTCCTTGGTCAATTTATTTTGCATGTGTAGTAAAAAGCTATGGTTTTCTGCAAGTCCATCTGTAAAGTTGTGACTGGAAATTATTGGTTAACAAATTTCTTCATAACCATGTTTATTAAGTCTTCACAACAATTGAGATATATATACTACCTTTCTAGGTAGTTTTCTTCTAAATATGGTACCTGGACCATTGTCATACACTTTCTGTTCCAAAGTAATTGTGAATGCATATAGGAAGAAAAAGACATTATTGCATAAAAATAAAACTAAAACATGTTGATGCCAAGCCAGTCCATTTTTGAGTTTTTTTTTAGCTTTTTGCTAGTACTTGTAGTGGCTGTGTGTGGTCTGCCTTTTATTTTAATTAAAATAATGTGAATAATGTATTATTAACAGTCAAAAGAAAACCCGCGTCCATGAATCCATATGTATGTTTAGTAAAAGGCTAAGTTTTGTGTAAGTCCATGTGTCAAGTGTGATTGGAAATGATTGTCAAGTGTGATAGGAAATGATTGGTTAACACATTTTTTCATAAACCATCTTTTTAAAGTCTTTATAACAATGGAGATATATACACTACCTCTCTAGGTAGTTGAACCCTTTCTTTTAAACATAGTACCTGGGCTACTGTCATGCACTCGCTGTTCCAAATAACTCGTGAACGCATATACTACGAACAGACAATTGTTGCAAAGAAATAAAACTAAAGCTTGTTGATGCTAAGCCAGTTCATTTTTGAGTTTTTCTTTGTTTTTTGGTGGTTGTGTGTGGCCTGCCTTTTTGTAATTAAAATGTTGTAAAGTTTTCTTAATAATCAAAAGAATGGTTACTGTCAAAATAAAACCTGCCAATGCTACAATATTTTCATAACCTGTAATATGCTAAACCATCCATCTATTCTCAATATTATTTTGATGCTCTTGTGAAACTATGTTGATAATTAATGACTTTAAGCTACCAGAAAAGTATTTGTTAAAAAACAACTAAATCCTATTAAAATTCAGATAAAACATCTATAACCAGCATTAAAACCTGTTGCAAAAGGGTCCAGCTGGTCAGATTCTTCTTCATCTGATTCTTCTCGTTTTGCTTTCTGCCCAACACGACGCTCAGTGGGAGCATCTTCTGCAGCAGGTTTGGAATTTTCACTTTGATACATGTTCATGAGCCCGGCATAATAAGCTTTCATGTATTCGTCCTGCAATATGGTCAGTAGAAGACAATTACATAATTCATCTAGTAGAAGACAATTACATAATTCATCTAAAACTATGGACATAATAGTATATTGAATGTTGAGAGCAGAAGATCAAGAACTTATTCAGATGAGAACTATATGTCTCATAAGGAAGTGTAGATAACAGGTCCTATGAGACTTATGTACTAATTCATGAATTATTGAAGGTTTATCCAAAAATGTCAATCAGTTATTTGATTATTACTTTTCCTCGTGTCATACCTGTATGAACTTTGCGTTGTCATTTTGGGGGCCATCTGTTGCTTTCTCATCTTTTGAATCTCCTTTGACTTCTCCACGTTGTTCATCGCTGAGATTCATTCCTTGCTTTATCATCCAAGGAGGGAGAGATTTTACGTTTGCTGCATCATTTCCTTTGGAGTTCTCTGCCATCCCAACCTGCAAACATTATGAGCCAAATGAAACCGCCAACTAAGAATCATAATCAGATAAAATTGTGAAAGTACGAAAGCAAAATGAAGTTTTGGTCTGATTATGGATTTTGACGGCCTAGGCTAATCTCCAACGAAATCTACCCGTTTCTGAAATTATTTTCAGGGAGGATTTTGTCCCAAATCCGGCAGCCCAAATTGTAATACTTCCAAATCTGCAATTTCATCATTTCAAAACTGCGATGCAAGCATGATTCATGACTTCTGAATTGACCCAGATTGCCAGAATTCCAATTTGAATAACAGATTGATGAGATCGCGGAATTTTTTGCTCGCCAGATTCATGACTTTTAAATGGTTTAGTTGTTTCATAGATGATGCCAGTTTTGACTATGGTTCTTAATACATAAATTTACTAATCACAAAGGTTTTCCAAAGGTAGCCTCGACGATAAATAGTAAATACTCAACTTCGTTCGTAGCTTCTAACTCATTTTCAAGTCTTTCTATACAGGAAAATAATATGCTAATTAATTATTACAGTCTGATTCTCGATATGCTTTCCATCAAAGCAAAATTTATTCTACACCTAAAGGTTGGATTTAGAATTGAATGCAGGTTACTGTAAACTTAAAATAAAACAAGATGATGTCATAATATGAAGATATTTGAATTTCATCTACATAAAAAATCTCTTCCTAAGTTCTATCAGGAGTTGGAGAATATTGACAGAATTGGCAACTTTACTTTGAACCTAGTTGTTAATGTCATCCAGTGTTATATAACCAGAAGACCTTGCACAAAAGGATACATGTTGCAATCAGAGTATTAGATTGAATATAGCTTTCTTTATAACATTAGCTAGAGAAAATAAAAGGTCTCCATAATGAGCTTTCTAATAAGGCATGGCAAGGTGTCTGTACAAATTATAGGCATACTTATATCAACATGTAGAACACGTGAAAAACCTAAAATGTGCATGCAGGCAGCCAAACACATAGAGCCTTCGAGATTTATGCTATCAGAGGAAAGAAAATGGAATCATATCTCTCTTTCTAAACTGAATGAAATGTCAAACCAACTCATAAGGTTTAGTTGCTCTGAGAACTTACATAACTGCATAAACATAGCACTGACTACGTATTATAAAGGAAGCAGAGATATCTATAGAAATAAACATTTGCGGAGTTTCAATGTCCTAACATGGCAAGTTATTGAACAAGCAGGCGAATTGAAAGGAAAAAAAGTGTATCAGGGAATGGACTAAATGGTTTGTTCATTTTTTATATCAGATGATATTTTTTACAAGTAAACAAATGTAATAAAATTTTGAAAATGCACATAAAAATGAAAGCAAATAACTGAAAAACTGGAGTGCCTATGATATTCTGTTGATCATCAATAAAAATATTGCTGAAAAACACTAACCTTTTTCTCCTCTATGAAAGGAATTGTTTTCTCTTGAGATTTATTAGCAACATGGACAGCATGGCTAGCCTCCCATGCTTGGAGGCTAACATAGTCAGGTGGACAGAGATCTTTCAGTAGTGCTAATTGATCTGTCAATGGTTTCAGTTGTTCCTGAGGTTAAAAATCACAACTGATCTATTAGAAAATATAAAGAGATCATATATTGTCACAGATGTTGCAAATGCTCATTGATTTCATTCATAGAACATATATGCTAACCAAAATAGAAGGAAGAAAGAGCAAGATTTTAGATGAATGTTTTCCCCTACTATTATTTTCCTGAAAATAGAATCGTTGTCTATAAAGCATCTATTTATTGCAAAACATGAACATAGGCCTACAGCATCAGAACATGCATGCAATAACAACATACCTAATCTCAAATATTTTTTGCATAACTTTTAAGTTGTGCACAATTAAAAAAATACATGGATGCCATCACCTGGATTTGCTCACTTGACAAGGTTTCTCTACTTGGCACTTTAAAGAGCTTTGACAGGTTTTAATGGTGTATTATGTCTCTTTCATTGCAAGCGATATGAACAAAAGTATAATATTGCGATATTCATTTAGACTTGATACGAACGAATTCTACTCTAATATCATGAAGATGTTGAAAAAGTACCAAGGAAGTGCTTTTCCACCTTGTGATGCCTAGGGGTGGATAAAACATTAAAAGTGGTCCCTAGTCACTTTATTAAAGTGAGAAGCACTTTATAATTTTAAAGTCACTTTATAAAGTTGCTCATGGTTCTATTTTTTAATTGACATTATGAGAAATAAAGTGGGTGAGGAATTAAAAGGGTCATTAATGTACTTAAGTGAAAAGTGCATTAAATTCATTTATTAATTAATTAATGAGCCTTTTATGCGAGCCTTAGATTTCATTGAGCCAAGATCTGATCTTGGCCATTGAATCTCAAGAAGAAGTTACCATGAACAAAAAGGGGAGAAACTAGGGATTGAGGCATTCATTCTTCATTTTGTGATTCATGAGAGTTGGAGAGCAAGAGAGCAAGAGGAGAAAAGAAAAGAGAGAAACCTAGGGTTTGAAGAGAATTCGACCTAGAGAGAAAGAGGCAAAATTCTGGCACGAATCCCAAAGAGATTGAGTTGGTCACAAATTCCAAGGTAATGGCTCGAATTTCTAGAAGACTGTACAACAACTGCTAAGCATAGAAATTGAGGAAGAGGCAACACAGATTTCAAGGCAGCCGTACAACATCAATTACAGTCCGTATAGGCACAAAAAACAAGGCAGCAAGTACAACAATTAATGCAGGCCGTACAAGCACAAAAATCGAGAAACAGGTGTAGCACAAAAATCAAGAAAATTTTGTTCATACAGTTCACACGCGTGAGTCCGTATAGTCCTCCAGGGACAAAATTCGAGGCAGCCGTACAACAGATTGTCAGTGAGAAGCTGGCACAAATTTCTAGGCAGAAAAAGGGAGATAAGTACCGTTGTTGTAAATTTGTATTTGTCTCTGAAAGAAGAAAATTTTCTCTCTTGTTAGGTTTTCTCTTCGGGGTTTTTCTTGAGCCTATTTGGCTAAAAATTCTCAGTTTGAATTTTATGTGTGTGGCTGTTATAAATTTTCTGACTTTGAAAAGTGAAAAGAAATTCCATGTGTTTCAAGAAAAATTAAATTTTTTATGCATTGAAGCTAATATGTAGTCATGGGGTTTGGGCATTAAAATCTATGTGGAAAAATAAAACTTGAAACCGGGTTGGGGTTCCAAAATTTTCATGGTATCAAAGCTGAAGTAAAGAGCATAAAATAAATACTCAGAAAAAATTCAGTCTTAGGAAAGAAGGGAGAACATGTATTTTGTGAAGAAAACAGGTTCTTGAACAGTGTGGGGTTATGGCCACCATACTTAGACTTGAAGATAGGCTGGATGGGGCTGTTAATTTTAGCCCATGGAAGCATAGAATAGTGTTGATATTGTAGGAAAATGAACTATGGGAGATAGTAAACAATACCACAACTAATCCAGTTACAGTACCTACCGATGCTACAGATAAGGCTGCTTTTCTTAAGAAGGATGTAAAAGCGAGAAGGATCATACTTGATGCTGTGAAGGATCATGTGATGCCACATATTTCAGCAAAAGACCATGCTTTTCAGATGTGGACTGCTTTAACAAATCTTCACCAAAGTTCGAACGAAAACAGGAAGATGGTGTTGAGAGAAAAGTTGAAGGGTGTTTGCATGAGTAAGGGTGAAAGCATGGCTTCCTAACTTACTAAGATCACACAGGTGAGAGATGAACTTGCAGCTATTTGGGAGGTTTTAGAGGGTAGTGAGTTAGTGCGGAAAACATTGAATGGCGTGACAAAGCCATGGGGTATATTTGTGGAGTTCGTAGTTGCTCGTGAGCATATGCCTTCCGGGGATCGTCTCTGGAATGACTTCATTCAGGAGGGAGACCCGGAGAGGGTATTTACAGGGTAGTTCGTCCTAGACTAGGGAGGATGAAGAGAATGTGGCATTGGCAGCGAATGGAAAGAAGAAGAAGTTCAAGAAGGGCCTGTTATCACATATATAGTAGCCGGGCTACTCTATTCCATTTTTCAGATTCTAGTACACTTTTCAGCCAGTTCCCTTACATTGAGATGCCGAGATGAGCATCTATTATGGATCACTATCAGATTATGGACAACAGTTTGATTCCCCATGCCATGACTGAGTTTCAGGACAATCAGAGAGAGGATTGATGTAGCCATTTAGCCATTTATACATAGCAATCAGTATTGCCCAGTGTTGCAGCAACGGTTTTTCAGTGGACAGATGATGGTTCAGGTATTGTGCATTCAGGTATATGACTCAGCAGGTATATTCTTGTGTTATGGTTATTTTGCTGTTATATTCATTCTTGTGACATGTCTTGGCATTTAGTATCGTGATCTGGCGATCATATAGATATGTGGACCTGGTTGTATATTTATATATATTATATTGTCCCTACTCAGACTTAGAAGCTCTTGGCCTATACTCATCGGTTTTACCCTCCTTAGGGAGATTAGAGGTGATCATTCCCACCATACTTTGGCTTGCTAGTGTTGGTTTCATTATTCATTGTCTCCACCCATCCATTACCTACCAGTTTGTTTCTCACCCTGACTTACTACTTGACTAGTGGCATGGAGGACCTTTCCCCGCTGTAGCCTCTGTATTGGATGAGCTTCCTTGTTTATTGTGTCTCGGCTCTGAGTTGGTGACAAAACTTACCTTTGGTGAGTTGGATTGTAGGCCTACATCATTCTGGTCAGTTGTCTCGATGTTTGGCACTGGCTCGAAGTCCCCCTAGTCACTAAAGATGTTGTTGGCTAAACCTGAAACACTGATAGTGCTGCCATAAATACAAAATCTGGAAATGAAATGTATATCTTGTGAAATGTAAAAGCCCGTTCATGTAACAAGTGTTTCTGAACACGTGAACGAAAGGCAAGCCAAATGAAAATGGCTAAGAAATGAAATGTTATATCTTTTGAAATACGCCCATTCTAGAAAGTGTTTTTTTAACACTCGTGAATGAAAGGCAAGACAGACCTAATGAAACTGGCCGTGAAATAAATGTAAATCTATGCAATGTGTTTATAAACACACATAGATCAAAGGCAATGGAAAAGCAAAGGCCCAAAAAGCAATGGTTCTTAAACTCTATATCTAAACGATTGCTGGCCTCATTTGTATTATGGATTGTGAGCATCTGCTAAGGTGAATAAGCACTCTTTGAACAACTTACCCATTTGTGAGACACCGCCATTCCCTGTGTTATTGCTTGTCCAATATATGCTATGGTGTGTATTCCCTTTCCATATCCGAAGTGTCACAGTGTCAAGTAGTAGTCATCCTTTAGCCTAGCCTTGTTAGATTTAAGCCTTCACCCTTTACTAGCAAAATGGTCACAACTATGAAGCGAGTATGGTCTTGAAAGTCTAGTCTGAGTCATTAATAATAATTAAAACTCTTTATAATTGGATTTAGATCGCCAGTGAAATGATTACTTTCTGTTATAATTGTTACTTGAATGAATTGTAGAGCATGCTTTAACCTTTGACACTTGCAGCAGCTTGATGACAGTTTGAGTCATATTTGGTCATGTTGACTTGGTCGAACTTGGTTCGACCAAGGTCAACTATAGGACAGGAGGTGGATAGACCTCAGATATTACAGAGATATGATATGTGGTCTAGTACATATCACCAGATGGTTCTATGCAATGGTTTCAGGCTTATGATGATGATTTGTGTTTTTCAACGCTTTTACAGATTATTATTATTTGGTCTATCTGGGCACAATGGATTATTATAGGACCATGCAGAGGTCCATAGGGTGTACGAGTACACATATTGGATGGATTTGGGCTCTCTAAGTCCAATGAGACAGTCTGTTTTCAGTTCCAAGTAGTTACAGTGATGATTAGCCTCAGTTGGTTGTCCTAGTGCAATTTTGGCCTGTAAGAGCATATGGATGATTTGATTGGTTCACCTAGGGCGTTGTGCATGGAGGGGGTGGTCTAGCCACTTGTTATTACCATATTACCACCCTCCCAGAGACCTTGGTGGGCTCACCTTGACAGCACAGGCACTCCGGGAGGCAGTTTGGGTAGTTTCACACTTCCCAAGGCAGATCAGAAATGGTGAAAATGGCTACTAAAGGATTCGATTTGGGATACTGAGGCAAGGTATTGGTATGGGATGATCCTTGATGATGAGTTGGATGTCTTCCACACCTTCTCCAGCAGTTTCAGCTTTCAGTGGGGCCCACACTCATCACTCCGACATTTTTTATGGATTTCTGGAGCCTCCTAAGGCTCACGACTTTTCCAGAGAGGCATGATTTGGTGCTTAGAGCATTATTTTATTGATATTGTGCCATGGGGATTGACCAAGGGTGTTAGAAATTACCCCTTGGACCCACCATGAGCTAGATCTTATATTTTATCATTGAGATTTGGTGGGACCCCCTCCCCTAGGGCGATTTGGTCCATTGATGTATTATTTTATTATTGATCCATGTACTTTTATGTTGAGCTCATCTCAACCATTGATTAGATCACTTTGATCTTTTAATTCTTAGCCATCCATTTAAAAGGTGGTTAGGGTTTTGGTGTCTCTCCATCCTATTTAAAGGAGAGAGCTCCTCATTGTAAAGGGGACTTTTGGCTTTGGATTATTGGAATAGAAAAATACTATTGCATCTACTTGTTGTGTTGTGGTAAATGCTTTTGGAGTTCGTTCGTTTGTTCTTCCTTTGCACTGGGTTATTGGAGACTATCTTGCTATCTTTTTGTCCATGTATTTTTCATCTACAGGTGGAGGCCGATTTGCTTCAAGGAGGTCGCATTGGTAGGGGAGACTCTCCCTGCCACTTCTGTGGGGTATCTTCGTTGGTAACAGGGAGTATTACTGTCTTAGTACCTTCTACTTCATGTTGCTATTGCATTTTTCTTATATTTCCTCCATTCTTGATCTCACTGATTGAATCAATTTTCCTTGGTTTGAGAGGAAGAGGAGGGCGCACGTGTGGACTAGGGCATCACTTCAGGGCAAGAAAAATCAACAATCTGTCATTTGATCTCTGCGGGAACATTCCTCAACAACATGGCAACCTCATCCATCACTCAGGTATGATCTCAAGGTAAATTTCCCATTCCATGATCTATCCATTTGTTTAAGTCATTAAAACCTTCATTCATTAAAACCCCCATTTTTTCCTTTCTTTAGATCTACTTGGATCTAGCAATATTTTGGGTAAAATACTGAAAACCCACCTCTATAGCATCCACGACAATTCAAATCTATAGTTTGGTGTGGATCGGGCTTCATTTGACACATTTTTCGAGGCACTTAGCCTTCCTTGGGTGACGTCGCACTCCTTGGTTGGTTGAGTTTTGCTAGTTCCAAGACTTGGGTAGGTGAGATCCCGCTTGATTTGCACTCCTCTCACTTGATAACCTACCCCAAGTACCTGACTTCTTTGATTTTTGCCTTGTGGGCCCATTCCTCATTTTGAGGGTTGTGCCCCACTTGGGTCATTGGGTGATGTACTTTCCATCTCAGATCTACTGAAATCTGTAAATATATTAGAACCAGAGTTCACTACTCCCTCTGAATCGTCCTGAGATCTCAAGTGGTATGAATCTCAATGTAAGTAAATAATCATACAAACATAAACTCAAACAACTAGATCTGCATTTACCAACTGAAATACAAATGCAATCAACCACATAAACAATAGATGTACCCTGGAACCCTTGCGGGAAAAACCAGCTAACTAGGGGGCTATCTTCTCTCTCGAGCCCAGAGCATATAGATGTATAAATGACAATACAATACAGGATTACCTCAGTGGGTAACTCAATCCCTCTGAAATAGGACAAACCTCAAATTTGCATGCATCCAGCTGATGCATGCACTGAAGAAGTAAGCCCTAACTTCCAAACTGGATCTGAGTGCTCTGATGGTGCCTCGGACTGATCTGACCTCTCTAGATCTCTTTGCTCTGATCTGCTCGCTCTAAAGACTGCCCACTGATGAAATCGGCCTCCTCTGCATGCACAAGTGCGCCCTCCCCTCTGGATGTCAAATGCTTGTACTGGTCCAGATCTCAACAGATTTGAGTTATGATCGTCCCTAACCTTCCTCGAATACTGAGGCAAGGCTATCCTGGAAGTCACGGACTCCGAATCGGTCAATCCAACTCACAACGAGCTTCTCCTCCCTCAGGAAAAACGTCCTCCTCCAAGAGAACTCAGCCTCGTCCAATCTCCTTAGAAATTACACTGTGGAGCTCTCTCAACTCACAGTACTGGGTGTCTAGTCTCTCTGGAACTGAAGGTCACTGATCTAGCTCAGATCTGACCTTCCTAGCTCCTGCAACAACTCCTCTCTCTCTCAGAAAGTCGCCCCACATGGACAACTACGCCCTCCTCACTCTAGCAATATCTGTCTCTGACAATGCAACTGAGTAACATCAACTGGGGACCCCCTGCCTGTATAAATAATCTCACCGATGAATTAGGTTTGCCAAAACCCTAATTCCCGGTGCATGCAAAAGGTCACTTTTGCATTCAGTCTCTGAATGCTGACAGGTCATGCACTACTCATGCATGCAAAGGTCAATCTCCCCTAAAGCTCCGCATGCAGCCCCCACTGGGCTCATGCTACTGAGTAGAGTGCCTCTACTCCATCCTGATGCTTATGCAGCTAATGCCCCTCCATGTAAGGCATCTGAACCATAGAGGACATCCTGAAGTTACCATAATCTAACACTCCCTCTTAACGAGGGAAGTCCTGACACTGATGCTTGGATCCATCAAGTCCACTGCTGCTGACACTGATCTAACTGATATGCCTGTCATTGCTCTCTGACCTGAAGAACTCTGATCAATCTCCATATGTGTGGCTTCAGAAGAAGCCCTCCTGTCAACCACTGCACTCTGACTCAGACTCCCTCTGAGTCTCTATTGCTGTAACCAACTCTGAAATCCTCTGTCAAGTGGATCCACTGCTCTGTAGGTCATCTGCCTATGACCCTGAGTTGACTCAGCTCTATAAGTCGACTCCCTCTGTCTCTGAACTGACTGAGCTCTCTCCTGAGCCATGTCCATCTCAACCATGTCATACCAGCTCACTCTCTGACTGGTTCCTGAATGAGCAGCATGCTCATCCATAGGAACTCCAGAATCACTGCCCTGATCCTCATCATGATGAACATCTCGCCCACCCATCTGCTGAACAAGCTCACTCATCCTCGCCTCATCTCTACTGTGAGCATCTCGCTCATCATCCTCCTCTACATCTGAAGAGGATGCACTCAACCATCCTGATGTGCCTGAGGTAGGCTGTCCATGAACCAAATAATCACCATCGATCCTATGACCAAATAAGACTGGGTCTATTCCTCTAGGATAGGTGAAAAACTGATCCCTGTGAAACACTACAGGGTATCCAGCAGCTGCCAAAGCTGCTACTGAGAGGACACTCCCTCTCAGTCCTGGAACAAAGAGCACTCCTGAAACCTCCAGGAGCTCCCCACGGTCAAGCATAAATCTCACTCTGCCCACACCAGTAACCAAGTGGTCAACCCCCTGACCATCTTGAGTCAACTGTACTGAAGCATGCTCTAGGATCAGAAATGCATCTCGCACTCCTGTCATATGACTATTGAGAGCGCTGTCCACTCTCCACCTCTGATCAACCTGAGCCTCTGGAAGGCTACTGTCATGTCCTGACTGAACTGTGGCCAAATAGAATTCCTTCTCAAACCGAGAAGAGAACTCATCAACCTCCTCTGCTGCTGCCACCTGCTCGTCCTTCGCCTGCTTCCCCCTCTTCTTATGCAGACACTGTCCCGCATAATGTCCATACTCGTTGCAGGCAAAGCATTTGATCTTGCTCAGATCCTTCTTCTGTCTGCCTCTCTGTTTCCCGCCTGCTGCAAGAGCCACATCCTCCTCCTCTGGAATGGCAGAAGTTGAACCCTGAATGTACCCTCTCCAGGTATCCTCCTGTGTGAAATCATCCCATAGTCGATCCCACTTGGGAAGGTTCTCACAGCCTATGATAGACTGAACAAACACTGCCCATGACACAGTCACGCCATTCAAGGCCTGTCGAACCGGCTCACTATCCTCTACCTTCTCACCAACTGCTCCTAACTCATCTCTCACTTGAGTTATCTTGGTGAGATAGGTAACCATGCTCTCATCCTTCCCCATCTTGATGCTTCTCAGCTTCTCTCTGAGAATCATCTTCCTATTTTCATTGGAGCTCTGGTACAGACTAGTCAACGCATCCCACATCTCAAACACATTGTCTTTGGTAGAGGCATGTGGGATGAGGTGATCCTTGATCGCATCAAGAAGGATCCTTTGATCCTTCACATTCTTCTTGTCATACACTGCTTTGGCAGTGGCATCAGACGGAACAGTAATGGGATTTGCTGTCGTGTTGTTCACAACATCCCATAGCTCACTCTCTTTCAGCAAGAGAGTAATACGTGCCCTCCATGCACTATAGTTGGAGGCACCATCCAACCGATCCTCCACTCTCAAACCAGTAGCCATACTCACCCAACTGAAGAAACTGTAACCCACAGTGAACAAGAGTCTCTACAACCACAGATATGAACGGGAATGTTCAGATCTGGTAGATCTGGTCTCTATCTCCACAGATCTACTATATCCATCTCAGATCTAGTTATCAACACTGCAGATCTATGTGTGATTGCTCACCTTGACCCTCAACAGGGCTCTGATACCATGTAAATATATTAGATCCAGAGTTCACTAGTCCCTCTGAATCGTCCTGAGATCTCAAGTGGTATGAATCTCAATGTAAGTAAATACTCATACAAACATAAACTCAAACAACTAGATATGCATTTACCAACTGAAATACAAATGCAATCAACCACATAAACAACAGATGTACTCTGGAACCCTTGCGGGAAAAACCAGCTAACTAGGGGGCTATCTTCTCTCTCGAGCCCAGAGCATATAGATGTATAAATGACAATACAGTATAGGATTACCTCAGCCGGTAACTCAATCGCTCTGAAACAGGACAGACCTCAAATTTGTATGCATCCAGCTGATGCATGCACTGAAGAAGTAAGCCCTAACTACCAAACTGGATTTGAGTGCTCTGACGGTGCCTCTAACTGATCTGCCCTCTCCAAATCTCTCTGCTCTGATCTGCTCGCTCTGAAGACTGCCCACTAATGAAATCGGCCTCCTCTGCATGCACAAGTACGCCCTCCCCTCTGGATGTCAAATGCTCGTACTGGTCCAGATCTCGACAGATCTGAGCTTCGATCTTCCCTAACCTTCCTCAAATACTGAGGCAAGGCTATCCTGGAAGTCACGGACTCCGAATCGGTCAATCCAGCTCACAACGAGTTTCTCCTCCCTCAGGAAAAATGTCCTCCTCCAAGAGAACTCGGCCTCCTCCAATCTCCTCAGAAATCACACTGTGGAGCTCTCTCAACTCACAGTACTGGGTGTCTAGTCTCTCTGGAACTGAAGGTCACTGATCTAGCTCAGATCTGACCTTCCTAGCTCTTGGAATAGTTCCTCTCTCTCTCAGAAAGTTGCCCCACATGGACAACTACGCCCTCCTCACTCTAGCAGTATCTCTCTCTGACGATGCAACTGAGTAACATCAATTGGGGACCCCTTGCCTCTATAAATAATCTCACCGATGAATTAGGTATGCCAAAAACCTAATTCCTGGTGCATGCAAGTCTCTAAATGCTGACAGGTCATGCACTACTCATGCATGCAAAGGTCAATCTCCCATGAAGGTCCGCATGCATCCTCCACTGGGCTCATGCTACTGAGTAGAGTGCCTCTACTCCATCCTGATGCCTATGCAGCTAATGTCCCTCCATGTAAGGCATCTGAACCATGGAGGACATCCCGAAGTTACCATAATCTAACAAGATCTAGCCACTGGATGCCTTTGATCTTCAAAACTCACCTTGCTTTACACCTTGACAACCCCGATCTACATTTTGGTGGACATCCGACTCCATTTTGCCCAATTTCCAAGGCACTGATCTCTCCAAGCCCTCACGACTTTCCTAGGTTGTCAAATTTCTCTGTGGGTCGATCTCTGTCTGATTGCTTGCACACTTAGATACTGTCATATCTCTTCATCAAGCATAGCTAGAAAGCCTTAACTGTCAGATCTTCGTTTTGGGACACTTTCCCTGTTTTAAGGGTCACGTTTCCTAAGGTAGTTGATTTTGACCATTTTAAACTAGCTTTGAATCCTGGAATCATACCTAATCATCGAATCACTGTGTGTTATCTTTCCCTATCATCTCACACTTTTCCTAAACCTCCACAGTGGTCCTAATTCCTTAAATCTAGGGTTCCATACCTATCACCTTACGTACCTCATTTATCTGATCTGATCTGGTGATTGGGTTGATCTCTCCTATCGGGAGTAGATCTGGGACTCCCCCTTGCTATCTTGGCTTTGATAGCTAAAGTGAATATTGCCCCGATTGGCGTGACAACCATCCATTGGGAGTCGAGGCTATCTTGGTTTCACCTCTTTGGTTTCCTATCCCCTCTGCCATCCATCTTGGATCCATCTCTAGGGGAAACTATAGGTTTGGTGATAACAAGGCCCTAAGGGTGGGGCCAAGCAGCAGAGTGGCGAGCAAAAGAGAGATATGAGCAAAGTCAAGTGCTTTACTTGCCAGAAGTTTGGGCACTATGCTGGACAATGTCCAAACAAGAAGAAGAAGAAACAATAGACGACAACAACAACTGACATTGATGAGTTTGCTACTCGATTTGAGGGAGAGTTTTCTCTCTATGATGGTTGTACAAAGAGAGAATTTATCACCAACAGTGATGTGGAGGATCAGATATAGTATTCCTTATTGGTTGGTAATTCGTTTAGTGCTTCTACCACTCCTTCCACTTGGTACATTGATAGTGGGGCTTCGAGCCATATGACAGGTGTTCAAGACATGTTCACAAAGATGACTGAGACTGGCTTGAGTCTAGGGGTAGTGTTTACTGTTGTGAGAGCAGCTGGGCGTGGGACTATCAGCTTTCAGAGGGAGTCCATGCAGTCCATGATATTGAGGGATGTCTTGTACATCCCCAGGCTGAAGAAGAACCTTGTTTCAGTTTCCACTATTGAGGACAGGGGCTTTGGAGTGTATGTCCTAGTATGTTTTTCCCAGAGCATCAGGACCATCTACTTCATATGCCATTGGAGCTAGATGTGGGAAACTGTACAAGCTTCTCTTCCAACCTCATCATGCATTGGCCCACACTAGTAGTAACAATGAGTTTTGTGAGTTGTGGCACAGGAGGATGGCTCACCTTCATCATTCAGCTTTGAGATTGCTGAGGGATTTCTACAGGTTTACCACATTTCAACACAGAGCAGAGTGGTGTGTGCAGAGGGTGTGCTTTGGGAAAGTACACCAAGACTGCTTTTCTAAGCAGTGATAGCAGATCAGAAGGAGTATTGGATTTGATACATTCTGATTTATGTGGACCCATGTCTTCTGCTTCATTGACAGGTTTTGAGTACTATAAGTTTCATTGATGATTACTCCATGAAGACCTGGATCTACTTCCTGAAAAACAAGAAGTCTGAGG
The DNA here is from genome assembly GCA_027924585.1 of Larix kaempferi. Taxonomy (NCBI): domain Eukaryota; kingdom Viridiplantae; phylum Streptophyta; class Pinopsida; order Pinales; family Pinaceae; genus Larix; species Larix kaempferi. The sequence goes on along the minus strand of BSBM01000240.1, from coordinate 1,140,270 downwards.
AAGTCTTGAAGAGGTTCCAAGAGTTCAAAGCTCTCGTGGACAACCAAACAGGGAGGAAGATTCAGGTACTCAGGTCAGATAATGGGGGGTGAGTATACCTCCAAGGAGTTTGATGAGTTTTACATATAGGAGGGGATCAGGAGGCAGTTGACCGTTCCATATACTCCACAACAGAATGGAGTTTCCGAAAGGAAGAATAGAGCTATAGTGGGAGCAGCGAGAGCCATGTTGCATGATCAAAGTCTTCCTTTCTTTCTATGGGCTGAGGCATGTAGTACTGCTGTTTATGTGCAGAACAAGAGTCCACACCGTGCCTTGGGGTGTAAAACGTCTGAGGAGATGTTCACGAGGAAGAGGACTAAGGTAAGCCACTTTCGCATATTTGGATGCCTTACATATTCTCATGTCCTTTCTGAGAAGAGGACAAAGTTAGATCCCACTGCAGAGAAATGCATCTTTGTTAGCTATGATGAGACTTCGAAGGCGTTCCGCTTATACCTTCCTGCACAGAGGAAAGTTGTGTTGAGGAGGGAGGTGAGATTTGAGGAGGAGCGGGCCTTCAGGAATTCTTGTGAGTAAGAGATGGTGGAGCAGCAGGTTATTACTCCACAGGTGACAACATCTCAGAGTTAAGCTAGTCAGAGTGCAGGGTCATAGGATTCAGGAGTGACTGGTCCACAGGTTTCAGGATCTTCATGTTTAGGGACTCATTCTATAGAGACTTCTGGTACATGGACAGGTTTTCAGGTCACAGGTTCACAGGTTTCTCCGTCACGTGATTCGAGTTCACATGTTTTTGGTTCACCGAGAACAGGTTCTCAGACCACAGGTACTTCTTCAAGTAGATGGTTGTCAGTTGAGGATGTTCATGAGGAGGGCCTCTCATAGGAAGCTACTTCTAGGAAGAGAAAGCAAAGTTCGCTTAAAGCACTTGTGAAGGAAGCCGAGGAGTCTCTGGGGCCACCCAAGAGGGAGGTTAGAGAGAGGCCACCCAAGAGGGAGGTTAGAGAGAGTAGAGCACCAGAGAGGTTTTCTAGTTATATGGCGATGGTGACCATCTTGTGTGAGTCAAAGCCTTCTACTTTTGAGGAGGCCACCACACATAAGGTTTGGAGAGATGCCATGATGGAAGAGTACAATTCTATCATGAAGAATGATGTGTGGGAGATAGTTCCGAGACCATAGGGGAAGTTAGTTGTGACTTCCAAGTGGCTCTATAAGATCAAACATGCTGCAAATGGCAGGATTGAGAAGTACAAGGCTTGTTTTGTGGTACGAGGGTTCTCATAGGTAGAGGGAGTAGACTATGACGAGACCTTTGCGTTGGTTACTTGATATTCCTCGATCAGAGCAGTGATCTCCATAGTAGCAGAGATGGGTTGGAAGATCCACGGTTCATCCACCAGATGGATGTGAAGACCACATTTCTTAATGTTCTTTTATAGGAGGAGGTGTACTTAGAGTAGCCACAAGGATTTGAGATTCATGGGAGAGATTCTCATGTGTGCAGGCTAAAAAAGACCTTGTATGGATTGAATCAAGCTCCTCGAGCTTGCTATTCGAGGATTGATTCTTACTTGCTGTTGATTGGATTTCAGAAGAGTGAGGATGATCCCAACCTATACTTCATTGTGTTTGGATTTGATCCACTCATTCTTTTGCTATATGTTGATGATTTATTTATCACAAGAGAGGAGCATCTGATTGCAGCTTGCAAGAAGGATCTTGCTTCAGAGTTTGAGATGACTAATCTTGGGCTGATGCATTATTATTTGGGGATGGAGATTTGGTAGGAGGATGGATATGTTTTCCTGCGACAAGGAAAGTATGCAGCTGATGTTCTGAGGAGATTTTAGATGGAGGGTTGCAGACCTATGTCCACACCTATGATTACCAACTGGAAGAAGCTTCATGCTTTTGAGGGAGAGTTGGTGGATCCTACCTTATATTGTTAGCTTAGAGGATATTTTATGTATTTGGTCAACACTCGACCATATTTGTGTTTTGCGGTAAAGACTCCCAATCAGTTCATGATGGAGCCTAGGAGAGTGCATTGGATAGCCGCAAAACATGTACTGAGGTACCTTGCTGGGATAATGGACTATGGTCTGGACTACAGGAGGTCAGATGGAATTGGTTTGATTGGCTTCACAGATTCAGATTGGGAAGGCAGTGTAGCGGACCAGAAGAGCACTTCCGATTGTTGCTTCAGTTTGGGATCAACAGTAGTGTCATGGTTCAGTCGGAAGCAAAAGTCAGTTGCATTGAGTTCTGCAGTCAAGCTAGTTGTGAGGCATTGTGGCTTCGCAAGTTATTGGTTGGTTTATTTGATCAGGAGCTGAGACCTACAATTATTTACTGTGACAATCAGAGTTGCATTAAGCTCTCTAAGAATCTAGTATTTCATGACAGGTCAAAGCATATTGAGATCAGATATCACTTCATCAGAGACTATGTTTAGAGAGGAGCTGTTGAATTGCAGTACATATCCACTGAGGAGCAGGTAGCTGACATCCTAAGAAAATCTTTGGGGAGAGGAAAGCATGTTCACTTCAGAGACAAGTTGGGGGTTGTGAAGAACACCTTTCTCGATAAGAGGGAGTGTTGAAAAAGTACCTGTTATCACATATATAGTAGCCGGGCTACCATACATTATTTTTCTCATTCCAGTACACTATTCAGCCAGTTCCCTTGCATTTGAGATGCCGAGATGAGCATCTATATTGGATCACTATCAGATTGTGGACAGCAGTTGTATTCCCCATGCCATGACTAAGTTTCAGGACACTCAGAGAGATGACCGATGTAGCCATTATATCATTGGTACGGAGCAGACAGTAGTGCCCAGAGTTACAGCAGCAGTCTCAGAGGACAGAGGATGGTACAGGTTGATGAGCTTTCAGGTATATGACTCAGCAGGTATATCATGGTGTTATGGTTAGATTGCTTTTATACTTATTCTTATGGCATGTCTTAGCACTTAGTGTCATGATCTGGCGATCATATAGATATTTGGACCTGGTTGATCTATTATATATATTACATTGTCCCCACTCAGACTTAGAAGTTCACTATTCATAGTCATTGGTTTTACCCTCCTTAGGGAGAATAGAGGTGATCATTCAACCATACCTTGGCTTGCTAGTGTTGGCTCCATTATTCATTGTCTTCATCCATCCATGGCCTACCTTTTAGATTATCACCCTGACTTACTACTTGACTAGTGGCATGGAGGACTTTTCCCCACTGTAGCCTCTGTATTGGATGAGCTTCCCTGTTTATTGTGTCTCGGCTCTGAGTTGGTGACAAAACTTACCTATGGTGAGTTGGAGTTCCTTGTGAATTCCCCCTAGTCACTAAAGTTGTGTTGGCTAAACCTGAAACTTTTGGTGCTGCCATGAATACAAAGTCTGGAAAAATGAAATGCTATATCTTGTATGAAAAGCCCATTCATGCAATGTGTTTCTAAACACACATGAATGAGAGGCGTGCCAAATGAAAATGGCCATAAAAATAAAATGTTATATCTTGTGGAAAATAAATACCTAGGTAAACAAGCTGTCCATGACACACCTAGAAGTGCTCAGGTAAACAAGTGCCTTAAAAACACACCTGCAGCAGAAAGCCTAAAAGAAAAAATGTAAATCTATGCAATGTGTTTGTAAACACACATAGATCAAGGCTATGGAAACTTCAGGCCCAAAAGCAATGGAACTTAAATGCTATATCTAAACAATTGCTGGCCTTATTTGTATTATGGATTGTGCGCATCTGTGAAGGTGAATAAACCCTCTTTAAACAACTCATCCATTTGTGAGACACCTCCATTCCCTGTGTTATTGCTCATTCAGTATATACTATGGTGTATTCCCTTTCCCTTGCCAAAGTGTCACAAAGTCAAGACAGTTGAGTCATCCCTTAGCCTAGCCAGTTAATTTAGCCTTCACCCTTCACTAGCAAATTGATCACAGCTATGAAGTGAGTATGATCCTGAAAGTCTAGTCTGAGTAATAATAATAATCAACGACACTATATATTTGGATGTAGATCGCCAGTTATGATCATTATGTGTTATAATTGCTATTTGAATAAGTTGTAAAGCATGTATTAACCTTGATACTTTTCAGCAGCCTTGGATGATGGACTGAGTTATATTTGGTCTTGGTTGGACCTAGTTTGACCATGGAGGACCATGGGACATGAGATGTTAGACCTTATGATGATATAGATAGATGATATATGGTCTATGTACACATACAGGATGATTCTGTGCAGCAGCTACAGGGTTATGATGATGATTCTGGGGTTACAGCAGTGTTTGTATATGTACAGCGCATTATTATTGGCCTTGTTCCGGTATATTGGATATTTATTTTGATCATGCAGAGACTCATATGGTGTATGAGTACACATATTGGATAGATTTGGACCTTCTGAGTCCAATGGGACAGTTTGTTTTCAGTTCCGGGCACTTACAGTGATGATTGAGCCTCAGTAGGCTGTCCCAGTGCAGTTTTTGTCTATTGGAGGCCCTGTCGGAGCAGAGATGACTTTTATCCGGTTGACCTAGGGCGCTGATGATGGAGGGGGTGGTCCAACCACTTGTTTTTACCATATTACCCCCCTTCCGGACACATTGGTGCCCTCACCTTGACAGCGCCAGCACTCCAGGAGGCTGTTTGGGGCAGTTTCACGCTTCCCGAGGCATTTCAGGATTGGTAGAAATGGCTATTGAGGAAATCGATTTGGGATACTGAGGCAAAGTTATGGCATGGGATGATCAGTGATGATAGATCGAGACCTTCCACACCTTCTCCAGCAGTTTCAGCTTCATCGGGGCCCGCATCCATCACTTATGGCACTTTCTGTGGATTTTTGAGGTCTTTTGAGGACCACGACTTCACTATGGAGGCACGATTTGGTACATTCATGATTATTTTTTGGTTATTGTGCTATGGGGATTGACCAAGGAGGGATAAAATTACCCCTTGGACCCACCATAAGCCTCTTATGATATTTTGTCATCATGATTTGGTGGGATTCCCCTCTTATAGGGCGATTTTGTCCACTTATATTATATTTTATTAGTGATCCATGTATTTCATTGTTGAGCTCATCTCAACCATTGATTAGACATTTGTATCTTTTAATCTTAGCCACTCATTCAAAAAGTGGTTAGGGTTTTGGTGCCTCTCCTTCCTATTTAAAGGAGAGAGCCTCTCATTGTAAAGGGACTTTTGGCTCTGGATTATTGGAATAGAAAATTATTATTGCATCTATCTCCAGTGTTGTGGTGAATGTTTTTGGTGTTCGTTCGTTGGTTCTTCCTTTGCACTGAGTTATTGGAGATCTTGTTTGCCATATCTTTTGTACCACGATTTTGCATCTACAGGTGGAGGCCGATTTGCTTGGAGGAGGAGGTATTGGTAGGGGAAGACTCTCCCTACTTCTTTTTTGGAGCTCTTCGTTGGTAACAAGGAGTATTACTGTCCCAGAACCTTCTATTTCATGTTACTATTTGCATTTCTCTTGTATTTCTTCCATACTTGATCTTACTGATTGAATCTTCATTCCTTGGTTTGACAGGTAGAGGAAGGCGCACTTGTGGGCTAGGGCATCATTTCGGCAAGCAAAATCAACAATCTCTCATTTGATCTCTGCGGGAATCTTCCTCAACATCAAGGCATCTCATCCACATCACTCAGGTATGATCTCAAGGTAAGTTCTATCTCCATGATCTATCCAATTGTCTAAAACATTTTAAAACCCTAAATTAATCAAAACCCCATTTTTACACTTTCTCAGATCTACTTAGATCTAGTGGGTTGTTGGGCATAATACTGAAAACCCACCTCTATAGCATCCACGGCATCCTGGATCTATAGTTTGGTGAGGATTTGCTTCCGGTTGACCCCTCTCCCATGCCAACTTAGCTTCTCCCAAGCAAGGCGCACTTCACTAGTTGAGCAAGTTGACCTAGATCTAGGTGGTGGGTGTTTGAGATTCCACTTGATTTGTCATCTACACATCCAATAACATACACCCAGGTTGTCACTTTCCTGAAATTCACCTTGTGGGCCCCATTCCACATTTTAAGGGATTTAATCCCCATTTTGGACCACTTGGAACACTAAAACTCAGATCTACTAAGATCTAACCGTTGGATTACCACGAAATTACAGATCCATACTCCTACTTGACCGATCTACCCGGATCTAAAGTTTGGATGCCATCCGACTTGTTTTGACCCAACTAACCCCACTTTTTAGCCTCCTTGGGCAAAGTCGCACCACCTTGGAGAAGTGAGTTGACTCACTTCCAGGAACTGGGTACTTGATATTTTTGGAGATTCAGAACCGGAATAATTCAAAACCTAGGTCTAGACTATCACTTTGTCAAATCTTGCCTTGGGGATTGCATTCCTTGTTTTAAGGGATTGTGGTCCACTTGGGTCAAACCTAGATCTAGATACATTCATCCATCAAGACCTCTATTGCCCACTTGTCCCAAGTACTAGGAGTCCTAAACCACAAGTCAAACCTACTTTGACTCCACTTCCCAATTCCCAAGGCACTGGTTTCTCTCCAAGTTAGTTCAACCTTCCTAGATTGTTGGATTGACTTGTGGATTGACCTATGCATGGTGAACTAAACCCTTGAAGCTATCATGTATCATGGTCAAGCTTGTCATCTGTACTAGTTAGCCCCAATACGACCCTTAACTACCTTGCGTTGGACACAGTTCCCAAGGCAGTGGACTTTCCAACATTGAACTAGTACACTAGCCCTAGATCTCACTTCAAACATGGTAAGTCACTTTCACATCAACTAGAACCAAAGCTATACCCATTGAACCCCTCACTTGGCTTGTGACTTCATCTTTAGGTCTAGGATAAACCATACACCTAACTTCACTTAGAAATACCCTGATTTGGTGTCTTGGTTTTGATCTCTCCTGTCGGGAGTAGATCGGGTCTCCCCCTTTGTTGTCTGGGCTAGATAACATAAAGCGAAGGTTGCCTCGACTGGCGTGACAACCATACATATTGGAGGTCGAGGTGATCATGGTTGCACCTTTTGAGTTGCCCTTCCCTATTGCCATCCATGACTGGATCCATCCATAGGGGTAACTACAGCCTAGGTGATAACAGTACCAAGGAATTGTTTTTCCACCTTGTGATGCCTAGGGGTGGATAAAACATTAAAAGTGGTCTCTATTCATTTTATTAAAGTGAGTAGCACTTTATAATTTAAAGTCACTTTATAAAGTTGCTCATGGTTCTATTTTTTAATGGACTTTATGAGAAATAAAGTGGGTGAGGAATTAAAAGGCTCATTAATGTACTTAAGTGAAAAGTGCATTAAATTCATTTATTAATTAATTAATGAGCCTTTTTTGTGAGCCTTAGATCTCATTGAGCCAAGATCTAATTTTATCCATTGAATCTCAAGAAGAAGTACCATGAACAAAAAGGGGAGAAACTAGGATTGAGGCATTCAAGAGAGTTGGAGAGCAAGAGAGCAAGAGGAGAAATGAAAAGAGAGAAACCTAGGGTTTGAAGAGAATTCGACCTAGAGAGAAAGAGGCAAAATTCTAGCATGAATCCCATGGACATTGAGTTGGGCACAAATTCCAAGGTAATGGCTCGAATGTCTAGAAGACCGTACAACGACTGTTAAGCACAGAAATTGAGGAAGAGGCAACACAGATTTCAAGGCAGCCATACATCATTAATTACAGTCCGTACAAGCATGAAAAACAAGGCGACAAGTACAACAATTAATGCAGGCCATACAGGCACATAAATCGAGAAAAGTATGTTTGTACAACTTGCACGTGTGAGTCTGTACAGTCCTTCAGGCACCGAATTCGAGGCAGCAGTACAACAATTTGTCAGTGAGAAGCTGGTACAAATTTCGAGGCAGAAAAAGGGAGATAAGTATTGCTGTTATCAATTTGTATTTGTCTCTGAAAGAAGAAAATTTGATCTCTTGTCAGGTTTTCCCTTCGGGGTTTTTCCTGGGCCTATTGGCTAAAAATTCTGAGTTTGAATTTTATGTGTGTGGTTGTTATAAATTTTCTGAGTTTGAAAAGTGAAAAGAAATTCCATGTGTTTCAAGAAAAATTAAAATTTTTATGCATTGAAGCTAATATGGAGTCATGGGGTTTGGGCATTAAACTCTATGTGAAAAAATAAAGCTTGAAACCGGGTTGGGGTTCCAAAATTTCCATGGTATCAGAGCTGAAGTAAAGAGCAGAAAATGAATAATCAGAAAAATTTCAGAGTTGGAAAAGAAGGGAGAACATGTATTTTGTGAAGAAAACAGGTTCTTGAACAATGTGGGGTTATGGCCACTGGACTTAGACTTGAAGATAGGCTGGATGGGGCTGTTAATTTTAGCCCATGGAAGCATAGAATAGTGTTGATAGTGGAGGAAAATGACCTATGAGAGATAGTAAACAGTACCACATCTAATCCAATCACAGTACCTACCAATGCTGCAAATAAGGCTGCTTTTCTTAAGAAGGATGTAAAAGCGAGACGAATCATACTTGATGTTGTGAAGGATCATGTGATCCCACATATTTTAGCAAAAGACCATGCTTTTCAAATGTGGACCGCTTTAACAAATCTTCACCAAAGTTCGAATGAAAACAAGAAGATGGTGTTGAGAGAAAAGTTGAAGGGTGTTCGCATGAGTAAGGGTGAAAGCATGGCTTCCTACCTTACTAGGATCACACAGGTGAGAGATGAACTTGCAGTTGTTGGGGAGGTTGTAGAGGGCGGTGAGTTAGTGCGTACAACATTGAATAGAGTGACAAAGCCATGGGGTATATTTTTGGAGTCCGTAGTTGCTCGTGAGCATATGCCTTCCTGGGATTGTCTCTGGGACAACTTCATTCAGGAGGAGACCCGAAGAGGGTATGTACAGGGTAGTTCATCTTAGAGTAGGAAGGATGAAGAGAATGTGGAATTGGCAGTGAAGGGAAAGAAGAAGAAGTTCAAGAAGGGCCTGTTGAGGCCTTGGGGGTTTAGGTTGCTGGAATGTTGTCCAAAGCTCACAACTGAGGGTGAAAACCCAGACTGAAAGGCTTCAAAAGGCTCTACGCAAGAGTAGTTCTATCCCCAGCCCGTTTGGTGTAGTTAACTCCCACGGATACAAAGGCCTCCGCTGGCACTTATGGGGTTTGATCCAAAGGGATTTGTCTTCCTGTGAGGGAAGAACAAAGTGTTATAACTATAGAAATGGACCTAAACCTAGAACAAATCTAACCTAAAGGAAACCTAAACTAAGTAAGATCTTATCTAAAGAAAGTGTTTTGTTTGTGTGCAGGATAACTTGGTCTGAAAGTTTTAATAAGTCCTTTCACCAGTTTGACAAAAATGTGAAAGTGGATCTGTTACATATTAGCTCAAAATACAATCAACAAATACAAATTAACTGATAATAATTCAAGGATTAGGCACATACAAGACTACCCTGTAGCTGGAATGCTAATTGAAAAATTAACATATATTAATTACTTTCTGCTAATCATTTGTAGAAATAGATAAATGTTTTAATTAAATAAATTCATTTAAAACATATAATACACAGACCATGAGTTAAGAGAAATCTAAACTAGTGATCAATGTATAAATAGTAATTGCAAAATCAAACAGTATTCGTTCAATGATTTAAGGTGAAGTCAAATATCATGAAAGAAATTTGACAACACAAACAAAGAAGATGCCAAAAGAAACTAACTTTGATTCATCAGGTCTGCAAAAAATTACAAGATCTCAAGTGAAACAACATTTCTCCAGTCCTTCTCCTGCGATTTTCTCCCCCCCTACCCCATGAGACCTCTACCCTTTAAATAATATTTACAAAACAGTTACAAAGGATAGCCATCCCATAAAAACAGGGATTACAAAATCAACTAATCTAAGGATAACCAAGGGCTCTTTGCCACTTGGTCCTAACTTCTAACAGTTCATCAACATCAGTATAGCTATGTGACTCGAGCCCCATCTGGACATCACATGTGAAGATCTCCATCTCATTTTTAGCCAGCTTATGCCAGGTGCGTAGGAAAATGTGGATCTTGCCTTGTAGGCCGATCGGTTGCTTGATGAACTGATCCACGTCTGCAATCTAGATATGCTCGAGCTGCTGGATCTTTTCCTTGACCTCCTCGCATATGCTTTCTACTTGTTCAATCATTAACTTAGGTGGACAGGCCTCCTCGATAAGATCCATAGTAGGAAATTTCAGGCTGACCATAATATTATCCACATCGTACTACCTTCTTCCACAAATAGCTTTTGCCTTGGTGATTGTTTCATCTACCATGTCAAGAACATTTTGCCAGGCATTTAGAGAAGTTCTGAATTTTCTTAACTTAAATCCATCCAATATTGGAATGTCATCTGGTTTCTCTTTAATATACCTCTGCCAATCGACAATGTCATCGATGGCTTTGGAATCCTATTGTCTTTTATCCATCTGCTAGTTAAGGATGACAAACATCTTTTCAAAAGCATTGTTAGTCTCCTGAATTTCATTCAGGGTACTAAACAGTTTAGCTAGGAGCTTGTGATGCTCCTCATTCACTTGATTAGCCAAGTCTTTAAACTCTTGCTGAGAGAACTTAGAAAAGAAAGAGGAGGCTGCACTTGCAGTTGCATCCTCAAGCTGCTTTTACAACAGAGTTATCTTTTCTGCATTGGTAGTGTTCAAGACTTCAGCATCCTGCAATTGGATCTGAAGAGAGGCATTATGCTCCTGAAGGTCTTCAAGATTATTTTCAAATGCCTTTCTCAATTCATGAATGTAAGATTCATGTTCTTCATTGGTCTTAACCAGCTGCTCTTGGAGTTTCTTCAACTCCTCCTTTTTCACATCAATTTCTTTATTCAGTGTGATCACTGAATCAAAGTTGGCCCCTGCAAATGCACCCATAGCAACAGCAGTATCCAATGCTTCCTGCTGGATGTCATCAGATTATTTGGCCCAAATGACTTGATTAGGAAAAGGTGCTTGCAACTCACCTTGATCTCTGCTCCTCTTGTTGCCTTTCTTCACCACTGCCTTAGCTCCTTTACTATAGAAATAATCTCCAAGGGAGACTACAACATCTTCCTCATAAGCAGCTACCAACTCAGTTGAAGATGTAACTACATCTCCTGTTGCAACTAATGGAGTTGTCTGGGTAACAGTGGAATTAGGTATTGACATAGTAATCTGAGAGGTAGTTGGAGAAGAAGGGATGATTTCAGCAACTGAGGATATAGAGGTTGGATTAGGATTTGAAGTGAGGACTTCAGGAAGTGAAATGGAGGTATTAGCAACTGATGGTGAGGAAGGAGCAACTGGGATTTGGACATCAGTGGCAGGTGGTGATAGTAAGATAGATGATGGTGGTGATTGCAGAGAGACAGTTGGACACTGGATCTCTGCAACTATTGATGGTGAAATGGGAAGTGGAACTGACAGGGTTGGAAATGGAGTAGTGATAGAATTTAGTGCATCAAATATATTCGATATAGTGGATGGTGGTGTAATCTCAGAGGATAAAGTGGAAAGAACTTGAACAAAGGGAAGTGAGAGTGCAAAAGTTATTGTGTCAACAGTAGTAGTGACTTCAGGAAAATGTTCACCTGGGATAGGATCATCCATCACTATAGCATCCAACAAATATGTAACTGCCTGAGAACCTTCAATTATTTCTTGTACCACAAGCATAGAAGGAAGCGTTTCATCCTCAATATCATTGTCTTCAATATTAAGTATAGGAATTGGAGAAGCATAAGTTTGAATTTTCTGTCTTTTGGCTGGGTTGCTCACAGCAATCACTTGAATATCACTAGTCGGTTTGACTACTGCAACCACCTGGGTATCAAGTGCTAATTGCTTCTTCACTTGGTGAGACGTTTGAATTAACACTTTTAATTCTGCAGCAGTTTTCAACTTCGGAGGATCCTCCATAAGGCCTTTGCCTTTGTCTCCATCCGGATAGGTCAACATCAATGGAGCACTTACTTTCTGTGCTTCCTTTTCTTCTCTATCTTTTCTTGTTTGCTCTTCAAGCTTGAGTTCCATTTTTCTATAGCTCAAGACCTTAGTTTTGAGCTCCTGTTGGTATTGAAGAATATGGCTCTGTTCTTCTTTGCTTTTAGCCCTCACCAAGACTTCAGAGAAAACATTCACTCCCTGATAGATGGAATCATCAGGAATATCTTGATGGGCATAACCAATCTTCATGTGTTCCTGTTTGAAGTGAGCATCCATAAATGCTTTAGGGTCATACATCCGTTTGGGAGCATATCCCAATTTCAAAGAAGCAATCCTGTCTCCCCAGCACTGCAGCCCAAGTTGAAGTTGGGATAAACAAAGGCCCAAGGTTTAAAGGGAATTTAGGCCATCCCTTTCTTTTGGGTCCAGTGAGTTTAGGGTAAACCCCATCTGTAACAGTCTGAAAAGATATTTCCTCAAGTAGCAGTCTGTCAGGAACTACTCTTGATAGCAAATGCATTGTGCTACTTCCCCAGACTCTAATATAAACAAAAGCTTCTCCCACATACCAATCACCAAGTGTGGGGATGAGAGTTATGGCATTGGGTGAAAAAGCAGGGGCATCTTCCCTGAAAATCTGTTGGTAAATTGCACCAAAGAAATGGTCGCAGATGTCATAGAGCAAAGGAACAAAATTGCTCTCCCATAAGGTTGAACAGTAAATGTGAATAGAGGGTGAGGACAAAGTCCAACTCCACCCCATGGTGGGATACTGAAACTCTGTGCAAAAAACATCAATTACATAGGCAGAGAAAAAGAAGTGTGGCTTCCTTGTTGCTGGTGTTTCCTGATGTCTTTCAATGGCTGTCTTTAGTTCAACTGACAAGATTGAATCCCAGGGGAATGACTCACCGGTTGTAAGGACATGATGGGCGATAGGAGCCCATTCAACTTTGAACACTGAACAATTAGGAAGACCATAAAGAATGCAAAGCATGGCTGCCAAAAGAGAATAAGGTTCCTTGAACCATGAAATCGGGTATGAATTATCAACCCTGGGCATGAAATTTGCCGGTTTGTTCATCCAAGACTTCACCATTTCATTAAAATTATACCTAGTCTTTGCTGAATCCAGGAATGCAACATTAAGAGGTTGAACGACCGGTTTAAGGGCGTATGCTCTGGTGAAAACCTCAGGACGAAAAGTGGCCAATTGGGACCTTGCACTATCGCTGAAAGAGCGGTCCTTAGGGTTGGCATGGTCAATAATCCACTTAACAACGTCTGTGTAGGGAAGAATGGCAGGTCTGGTAGCTATAGCATGGAGCCGTGATTCCCTAATTTTCTCATAAGCGGGGCAGTCATCCTGGATATCAGATAGGTCGTCGTTATAAAAAATGGAGTAAATTTTAGACCAATCAATCTGGTAGGTCTCAGAAACCTTATCACTGGTGTCGGCAAGGATGCCAGAGTTTTGGTCTTTGTTCAACAAGTCTTTCTGAGCTGTTTTGGAGCGGGTGTTCTATGACATGTTTGAAAAAACTGGGAATTTCTGATAAATAAATGAACACAAATAAAAAATAATTCAAAATAACAAAAACCGTAAACAATCGAATAAGGGAAATGACATGAAACCAACCTGTAATAACTAAAAATGGCGGAAAACGACCCCTGGTAAAAACTCACAGTAAAAATCCATGCAGTAGGTAATTCTTTGAAGTTGAAAAATGGTAAATGAAAATGGAAAAATCAACATATTTATGAATTTCGTCGGGCAAAATTTGAGTCGTAGGATCAAGACAGATCGATGGCTGAGATATGATCTTGTGGGATGCGAAAGATGAGTTGCGGGGGTTTATTTTGCAAATATATACATTCTTCCCGCAATCCGCAATCCGCAATTGCGGGTTGCGGGTTGCGGGATTGCAACTTAAAGTAATAGCAAACCAAAGTTTCCGCAATCCGCAATCTGCATTGCGGGTTGCGGAAACTCAAACGACACATATCTAACAAATGACTTTTCCGCAATCCGCAATCGCATTTGCGGGTTGCAGGTTGGGGAAATACATGTCGCAAATTTATTATTCACACACTTTCCGCAATCCGAACGCAAAGCACAAAACTATTTACGAGACTCTTCCCGCAATCCACAATTGCAAGTTGCGAGTGCAAAAACCGCGATTATTGAAATCATTTTCGCATCCACAATCTACAATGCGGGTTGCGGGTTGCGAAAATAAAATATTTCAAAACCGAAAACCAAGCTTCCGCAATCCGCATTGTGGGTTGCAGAAAGGACTGACTTTTTGGAAAAATCTGTGCTTTCCGCAACTCACAACGACAGTAAAAAAAGTAAGCAATTTTCAAAGGGAAAATTACTAATTAAATTAAATCATGACAAAGAGATAAAAACATGATAAGCGTGCTGAACAACCCCAAAATGACTAAGGAATTTAAACATTACCTTTGCATTTTAAAAACTTGGGGATCCCATGTTTTATTATAAACATGGGATCTGTTGTACCTACAACAAGGCCCTAAGGGTGGGTCCATGCAACAAAGTGGCGAGCAAAAGAGAGACATGAGCAAAGTCAAGTGCTTTGCTTGCCAGAAGTTTGGACATTATGTTGGACAATGTCCAAACAAGAAGAAGAAGAAACAACAGACGACAACAACAACTGACATTGATGAGTTTGCTAATCGATTTGAGGGAGAGTTTTCTCTCTATGCTGGTTGTACATAGAGAGCATCTATCACCAACAGTGATGTGGAGGATCATATACAATATTCCTTATTGCTTGGTCATTCGTTGAGTGCTTCTACCACTCCTTCCACTTGGTACATTGATAGTGGGGCTTCGAGCCATATGACAGGTGTTCAAGACATGTTCACTGAGATGACTGAGACTGGCTTGAGTCTAGAGGTAGTGTTGGATGATGACACTGTTGTGAGAGCAGTTGGGCATGGGACTATCAACTTTAAGAGGGAGTCCATGCAGCCCATGACATTGAGGGATGTCTTGTACGTCCCCAGGATGAAGAAGAACCTTGTTTCAGTTTCCACTATTGAGGACAAGGGCTTTGGAGTGTATGCCCTAGTAGCAGGACCATCTACTTCATATGCCATTGGAGTTAGATTTGGGAAATTGTACAAGCTTCTCTTCCAGCCTCATCATGCATTGGCCCACACTAGCAGTAATAGTGAGTCGTGGCACAGGAGGATGGCCCACCTTCATCATTCAACTTTGAGATTGTTGAGGGAGATGTCTATAGGTTTACCATAGTTCAACACAAAGCAGAGTGGTGTGTGTAGAGGGTGTGCTTTGGGAAAGCACACCAAGACTGCTTTTCCGAGCAGTGATAGCAGATCAGAAGGAGTTGTTATCACATATATAGTGGCCGGGCTACCATACATTATTTTTCTGATTCCAGTACCCTATTCAGCCAGTTCCCTTGCATTGAGATGCTGAGATGAGCATCTATTATGGATCACTATCGGATTATGGACAACAGTTTTATTCCCCATGCCATGACTGAGTCTCAGGACACTCAGAGAGATGACCGATGTAGCTATTTAGCCATTTATACAGAGCAGTCAGTAGTGCCCAGAGTTACAGCAGTAGTTTCAGAGGACAGATGATGAGCATTTAGGTATATGACTCAGCAGGTATATTATGGTGTTGTGGTTATGTTGTTTTTATTTCCATTCTCTTAGCATGTCTTAGCATTTAGTATCATGGTCTGGCGATCATATACATATGTGGACCTGGTTGTACTATATATATATATCATATTTGTCCCTACTCAAACTTAGAAGTTCTTGGCCTATACTCATTGGTTTTACCCTCCCTAGGGAGATTAGAGGTGATCATTCCCGCCATACTTTGGATTGCTAGTGTTGGTTTCATTATTCACTGTCTTCATCCATCCATGACTTACCCAGTTTGTTCATTACCTTGACTTACTACTTGACTAGTTGCATGGAGGACCTTTCCCCACTGTAGCCTCTATATTGGATGAGATTCCTTGTTTTTTGTGTCTCGGCTTTGAGTTGGTGTAAAACTTACCTATGGTGAGTTGGATTTCCTCGTGAAGTCCCTCTAGTCACTAAAGATGTTGTTGGCTAAACCTGAAACTTTTAGTGCTGCCATGAATATAAAGTATGAAAATAAAATGTTGTATTTTGTATGAAAGCCCATTCATGCAATGT
This sequence comes from Larix kaempferi, assembly GCA_027924585.1. Lineage (NCBI taxonomy): Eukaryota > Viridiplantae > Streptophyta > Pinopsida > Pinales > Pinaceae > Larix > Larix kaempferi. Next base: position 1,124,062 of record BSBM01000240.1, on the reverse strand, counting down.
GTTTCTCAACACACATGAATGAAAGGCAAGCCAAATGAAAATGGCTATGAAATATCAAATGTAATATCTATTGTGAAATGTAAATACCTAGGTAAACAAGTTGTCTAAAGACACACCTAGAAGTGCTCAGGTAAACAAGTGCCTTAAAAACACACTTGCAGCAAGAAGCCTAATGAAATGTAAATCTATGCAATGTGCTTATAAACACACATAGATCAAAGGCTATGGAAATTATAGGCCCCAAAAAGCAATGGAACTTAAACTCTATATCAAAAAGATTGTTGGCCTCATTTGTATTATGGATTGTGCGCATCTGTCAAAGTGAATAAACACTCTTTGAACAACTTACCCATTTGTGAGACACCACCATTCCCTGTGTTATTGCTTGTCCATTATATGTTATGGTGTGTATTCCCTTTTCCATATCCAAAGTGTCACAGTTTTAAGTCAATAATCCATCCTTTAACTTAGCCATTTTATTCTTAGCCTTCACCCTTCACTAGCAAATTGATCACAACTATGAAGTGAGTATAACCTTGAAAGTCTTGTCTGAGTAATAAATAATAATTAATGACCTATTATATTTGGATTTAGATTGCCGGTAATGATTGCTATTTGTTATAATTGTTATTTGAAATGATTGTGAAGCATGTTTTAACCTTTGACACCTTGCAGCAGCTTGATGACAGTTTGAGTTACATTTTGGTCATGTTGACTTGGTCAAACCCAGTTTGACCAAAAGTCAACTATAGGACATGAGGTGGTAGACCACAGGTGTTGCAGATAGATTATATATGGTCTGGTACAGGTCACCATGGTGGGTTTACGCAGTGGTTTCAGGCTTATGATGATGATTTGTGCTTTTCAGCACTTTTACAGATTATTATTATTTGGTCTGCCGGATATGATGAGCATTTATTTTTTACCATGCAGAGGTCTATATGGTGTATGAGTACACACTTTAGATGGATTTGGACCTTCTGAGTCCAATGAGACAGTCTGTTTTCAGTTCCGGGCAGTTACGGTGATTTTTAGCCTCAGTTGGCTATCCTAGTGCAGTTTTGGCTTGTCAGAGGCCTTGTTAGAGCAGAGCAGAGATATGATTGGTTCACCTAGATCGCTATTTTTGGAGGGGGTGGTCCAACCACTTGTTATTACCATATTACCCCCCTCCCAAACAGTCTGGTGATTTTTATTTTTGGAGCCAGGCACTCTAGGAGGCAGTTTGGGCAGTTTCACACTTCCCGAGGCAGTCAAGAAATTGTAAAAATGGCTACAGAGGAATTCGATTTGGGCTACTGAGGCAAGTTTATGGCATGGGATGATCAGTGATGATTAGTGGGATGTCTTCCACACCTTCTCCAACAGTTTCAGCTTCATCGGGACCCACATCCATCACTTATGGCACTTTTGATGATTTCTGGAGCCTACTAAGGCTCACGATTTTCCCAAAGAGGCACGATTTGGTGTCTAGATCTTTTATTCTTGGATATTGTGCCATGGGGATTGACCAAGGGTGTTAGAAATTACCCCTTGGACCCACCATGAGCTATCTTTTATATTTTATCATCATGATTTGGTGGGATCCCCTCTTCTAGGGTGAGTTTGTCCACATTGTATTATTTTATTAGTGATCCATGTATTGTATTGTTGATCTCATCTCAACCATTGATTAGATATTTTGATCTTTTAATCTTAGCCACTCATTCAAAAAGTGGTTAAGGTTATGGCCTCTCTCCACCCTATTTAAAGGGGAGAGCTTCTCATTGTAAAGGGGTCTTTGGCTCTTGGAATCTTGATATAGAAAAACTTTCTTGTGGAAATTCTTGTGGTCTCCTTTGCATCTGGTGTTCTTAGATGGTGATTGGAAAGTCTATTGCATCCTAGCATTTGGGTATTTGTGGTAAGATCTTTTTTTTTGGAAACTTTTGTCTTGTTTACAGGAGGGCGACTTCACTTGGGCATTTTTGCAAGGCTTCTTCAACTCGCTCCACTTGGCATTCGCTTCTATCAGGGGGTTATCATTAGTATCATTGTGATCTATGCTATCTTTTTGTTATTTCTCTTGTGGCATTAGTCTTATCTCTTGTTTGCAGTAAATTTGATATTGTTGACGTTTATTGTGCAGGAGAGAGGGCGCATTGGCTTCCTTGGGCAAATCGACTTCATAGAAAACTACCTCAAATTGCTCCAAATTGATCGGGTTTGCATAGATCATCATCATCAAGGCATCTACAAGGTTATCCAGGTAAGATCCACAGGTTTGTTCTTCTTGTCTTCGTTCCAATCCATTGACATAGTTACTTCATTGATAAAACCCTTAATTTACAAACCCTCATTTTACATTGTCTCAGATCTAGTAAGATCCACTTGGTGTTTGGGTATAAAATTTAAAACCCACCTCTACAGTATCCACGACGATTCGCATCTGTAGTTTGGTGTGATTTGGCCTTCATCTGTCCCCTCTCCCCAGGCAAAACAGTATCTCCAAGGGAGGTCGCACTTCCTAGGAGGGGCTAGTTTGCAAGGATCTAGCACCTGGGTAGGTGAGATCCCGCTTGATCTATAAGCTCTCCGAGAATCCAATATTTCATGACAGGTCAAAGCATATTAAGATCAGATATCACTTCATCAGAGACTATGTTCAAAGAAGAGCTGTTGAGTTGCAGTACATCTCCACTAAGGAGCAGGTAGTTGACATCCTAACAAAATCTTTGGGGAGAGGAAAGCATGTTCACTTCAGAGATAAGTTGGGGGTTATGCAGAACACCTTCCTTGGTAAGAGGGAGCATTGAAAAAGTACCAAGGAAGTTTTTTTCTACCTTGTGATGCGTAGAGGTGGATAAAAGATTAAAAGTGGTCCCTAGTCACTTTATTAAAGTGAGAAGCACTTTATAATTTTAAAGTCACTTTATAAAGTTGCTCATGGTTATGTTTTTTAATTGACTTTATGAGAAATAAAGTGGGCGAGGAACTGAAAGGGTCATTAATGTACTTAAGTGAAAAGTGCATTAAATTCATTTATTAATTAATTAATGAGCCTTTTATGTGAGCCTTAGATCTCATTGAGCCAAGATCTAATCTTGCCATTGAATCTCAACAAGAAGTTACCATGAACAAAAAGGGGAGAAACTAGGGATTGAGGCATTCATTCTTCATTTTGTGATTCAAGAGAGTTGGAGAGCAAGAGAGCAAGAGGAGAAATGAAAAGAGAGTAACCTAGGGTTTGAAGAGAATTCGACCTAGAGAGAAAGAGGCAAAATTCTGGCACGAATCCCAAGGAGATTGAGTTGGGCACAAATTCCAAGGTAATGGCTCGAATTTCTAGAAGACCGTACAGCTGCTGTTAAGCACAGAAATTGAGGAAGAGGCAACACAGATTTCAAGGCTGCCATACAACATTAATTATAGTCCGTACTGGCACAAAAAACAAGGCAGCAAGTACAACAATTAATGTAGGCCGTATAGTGACAGAATCGAGAAACAGGTGTAGCACAAAAATCAAGAAAAGTCTCTTCGTACAGCTTGCACGTGCAAAAATCGAGAAAAGTTTGTCCGTACAACTTGCACGTGTGAGTCCATACAGTCCTTCAGGCACAAAATTCAAGGCAGCTGTACAACAGTTTGTTAGTGAGAAGCTGGTACAAATTTCGAGGCAGAAAAAGGGAGATAAGTACTGCTGTTGTAAATTTAAAGTTGTCTCTGAAAGAATAAAATTTTCTCTCTCCTGTCAGGTTTTCCCTTCGGGGTTTTTCCTGAGCCTATTTGACTAAAAATTCCGAGTTTGAATTTTATGTGTGTGGCTGTTATAAATTTTCTGAGTTTGAAAAGTGAAAAGAAATTCCATGTGTTTCAAGAAAAATAATTTTTTTATGCATTGAAGCTAATATGCAGTCATGGGGTTTGGGCATTAAACTCTATGTGAAAAAATAAAACTTGAAACCAGGTTGGGGTTCCAAAACTCACAGAAGAGAGACAAATTTATGGGGAAGTAAGCATTTGTTGTAAAGATTGCATGCTGTAAAATATTTTCCAGCAGCTTTAAGAAAGGTATTGCAAATTGCTAGGGATTAAAACACAAACTCCTAAAAAAGATAATGTTCCGATGCCAGTAAGGACAAGAATATTGCAAGTCGTAAGGGATTAAAACACAAACTCCTAGGAAACTTAATGTGCCAATGCCTGGCAAGTAATTTGGAATTTTGTAGGCAATTAAAGAGATTATCCCTCTTTCTATTTTATTTTGGGCTAGAGATTCTTATATCTCCTTACATGCAAACTTCAAAGTGTAATTAATATATGTTAGAGTGTGGTAACTTCGGGATGTCCTCCATGATTCAGATGCCTTGCATGGAGGTACATCAATACTATAGGCATCAGGATGGAGTAGAGGGTGAGATACACTCTACTCAGTGGCATGAGTCCAGTGGGGGCTGCATGCGGAACTTCCGGGGAGATTTGACCTTTGCATGCATGATTTTTGCATGACCTGTCAACGATCAGTGGATGCATGCAAAAAGTGACTTTTGCATGCACCGAGAATTAGGATTTTGGCAAACCTAATTCATCGATGAGATTATTTATAGATGCAGGAGGTCCCCAGTTGAGGTTACTTAGTTGCATTGTCAGAGAGTGATATTGCTGAGAGTGAGGAGGGCGCAGCTGTGCATGCAGGGCGACTTTCTGAGAGAGAGAGGAGCTGTTGCAGGAGCTAGGAAGGTCAAATTTGAGCTGGATCAGTGACCTTCAGCTCCACAATCACTAGGCACCCAAGCGTGTGGACTGAGAGAGTCCATCTGAGAGCATTCTGCTCAGTTTAGAGGAGGACGTGTTTCCTTGGAGGAGGCGCATTTCGCAAGGAGGGAAAGCTCGTTTGGAGCTGGATTGACCGATTTGGAGTCTGAGACTTACAAGATAGCCTTGCCTCAACATTGGAGGAAGGTTAGGGACGATTAGAGCTCAGATCTGTTGAGATCCGATCCAGTACGAGCATTTGACATCCAGAGGGGAGGGCGCACTTGTGCATGCAGAGGAGGCCGGGTTCTTTAGAGGGAAGTCTTCAGAGCGAGCAGATTAGAGCAGTGAGATACGAAGAGGGCAGATTAGTCAAAGGCACCTATAGAGACACTAAGATCCGTTTGACAGTTAGGGCTTACTCTTCCAGTGCATGCATCAGCTGGATGCATGCAGATCTAGAATCTGTCCTGTTTCAGGGATTGAGTTACCTGCTGAGGTAATCCTGTATTGTACTTGTCATTTATATATATGCTCTGGGCTCGAGAGAGAAGATAGCCCCACAGTTTGTTGGTTTTCCCCGGTTGGGGTTTCCAGGGTATATCTGTTGTTTTTGTGTGATTGCATTTATTTTTAGTTGGTAAATGCATATCTAGTTGTTTGAGTCTATATTTATATGAGCATGTATTGATATCGAGACTCATACCACTTGAGATCTCTGGGTGATTCAGAGGGAGTAGTGATCTCTGAGTCAAATATTTACATGGTATCAGAGCCCTGTTGAGGGTCAGAGTGGGCAGTCACACATAGATCTGTGGTGTTGGAGACTAGATCTGAGATAGATCTAGTAGTTCAACAGAGATAGAGACCATATCTACCAGATCTGAGGAGCAGAGCTCAGATCTGAGGTTGTAGAGGTCAGATCTATCAGATCTATGGTATTGGAGACTAGATCTGAGATAGGTCTAGTAGATTAGTGAAGATAGCGACCAGATCTATTAGATTTGAAGAGCATAGCTCATATTTGAGGTTGTAGAGGTCAGATCTATCAGATCTACTAGTTTGGAGGTGAGATCTGAGATAGATCTTTCAGATCTGGAATGAGCAGAGTCCAAATCTATGGCAGATATATCAGATCTGAAGCATAGTGTTCAGATCTATGAGAGGAGAGTCCAGATCTGAAGAGCAGAGTTCAGATTTGTGAGTGTAGACATCAAATCTGTTAGGATAGATACCACATCTATCAGATCTGTGAGTTTAGAGGTTAGATCTGAGATAGATCTGCCAGATCTGTGATCAGGAGATTCTTGTTTCACTGTGGGTTACAGCATTTCAGTTTTGCAGAGTTATGGCCATTAGCTTGAGAGTAGAGTACAGGTTGTTGGGAAAGCCTGTATGTGGGTCCAGGGAGACCTTGGATACAGTTTCAGTATTAGCGATAGAGGGAGAGCATGATGCTTCTCTCCAGATAACATTGATAGAGGAGGAGCGCATATCTACTTATCAGAGTGCAGCTAGAAAGTCTTCCAGTTTAGAGAGAGTAGCTGCAGCAGCATATGATGTGTTTGATCCTGGTGGATGCTTCTCCAATAGTACCTTCCTCGCTAAGAGGGAGTGTTTCTACAGAGATTTGCATGAGATATGCATGTGCATGAGGTCTTGCATGATGCATGTGCATGAGATATGCATGCACATGAAGACTAAGAGATGGTTGATTTAGGATGAGCAGGTGGCAGCAGCGAAGGAGGTTGATGAGTTTTCTTCTCAGTTTGAGAAGGAGTTCTCATTAGCCTCAGTTCAGTCGGGACATGATAGTAGCCTACCAGAGGCTCAGGTTGATCAGAGGTGGAGAGTGGACAACACTCTCAGCAGTCACATGACAGGAGTACGAGATGCATTCTTGATTCTAGAGCATACATCCTTGCAGTTGACCCGGGATGTGCAGGGAGTTGACCATTTGGTTACTGGAGTGGGCAGAGTGAGATTTTTGCTTGATCGAGGGGAGCTCCTGGAGGTTTCAGGAGTGCTCTTTGTACCAGGACTGAGAGGGAGTGTCCTCTCAGTGGTAGCTTTGGCAGATGCAGGCTACTCAGTAGTGTTTCAGCGAGATCAATTCTTCACCTATCCTAGAGGAGTAGACCCAGTCCTATTGGGTCACAGGATCGACGGTGAATACTTGGTTCATGGACAACCTACTTTGGGCACATCAGGATGGCTGAGTACATCCTCTTCAGAGGCAAAGGAGGATGATGAGCAGGATGCTCATAGCAGAGATGAGGCCAAGAGGAGTGAGTTTGGTCAGCAGATGGGTGGGCGAGATGCTCACCATGATGAGGATTAGGGGAGTGATTTTGGAGTTCAGATGGATGAGCGAGATGCTCTTGACAGTGATGAGTCTCAGGAGATTGAGCCCTTGGGCTCGTATTAGATGGATGAGCATGCTGCTCATGCAGGCACCAGTTAGAGATTGCGCTGGTATGACATGGTTGAGATGGACTTGGCTCAGGAGAGAGCTAAGTCAATTCAGAGACAGAGGGAGTTGACTTACAGAGCTGAGTCAACTCAGGGTCAGAGACAAATGATCTACAGAGCAGTAGATCCACTTGACAGCAGTCTTCAGGATTGGTTACAGCAGCAAAGACTCAGAGGGAGTCTGAGTTAGAGTGTAATGGCAGAGTCAGCAGTGGTTGATCGGAGGGCTTCTTCTAAAGCCACACTTATGGAGATTGATCGGAGTTCTTCAGGTCAGAGGGCAGTGATAGGCATATTAGTTAGATCAGTGTCAACAACAATGGACTTGATGGATCCAAGCATCTGTGGTAGGACTTCCCTCGTTAAGAGAGAGTGTTAGAGTGTGGTAACTTCGGGATGTCCTCCATGATTTAGGTGCCTTGCATGGAGGTACATCAGTACTATAGGCATCAGGATGGAGTAGAGGGTGAGATACACTCTACTCAGCGACATGAGTCCAGTGGGGGTTGCATGCAGAACTTCCAGGGAGATTTGACCTTTGCATGCATGAGTTTTGCACGACCTGTCAACGATCAGTGGATGCATGCAAAAAGTGACTTTGCATGCACCGAGAATTAGGGTTTTGGCAAACCTAATTCATTGGTGAGATTATTTATAGAGGCAGGAGGTTCCCAGTTGAGATTACTCAGTTGCATTGTCAGAGAGTGATATTGCTGAGAGTGAGGAGGGTGCAGCTGTGCATGCAGGGCAACTTTCTGAGAGAGAGAGGAGCCTGCAGGAGCTAGGAAGGTCATATCTGAGCTGGATCAGCGACCTTCAGCTCCAGAGTCACTAGGCACCCAAGCATGTGGATTGAGAGAGTCCATCTAAGAGCATTTTGCTCAGTTTAGAGGAGGACGTGTTTCCTTGGAGGAGGGCGCATTTCTCAAGGAGGGAGAAGCTTGTTTGGAGTTGGATTGACCGATTCAGAGTCTAAGACTTCCAGGATAGACTTGCCTCAACATTGGAGGAAGGTTAGGGACGATCAGAGCTTAGATCTGCTAAGATCCGGGCCGATACGAGCATTTGTCCAGAGGGGAGGGCGCACTTGTGCATGCAGAGGAGGCTGAGTTCTTCAGAGGGCAGTCTTCAGAGCAAGCAGATTAGAGCAGTGAGATACAGAGAGGGAAGATTAGTCAGAGGCACCTACAGAGACACTCAGAGCCAGTTTGACAGTTAGGGCTTACTCTTCCAGTGCATGCATCAGCTGGATGCATGCAGATCTAGAGTCTGTACTGTTTCAGGGATTGAGTTACCTGTTGAGGTAATCCTTTATTGTACTTGTCATTTATATATATGCTCTGGGCTTGAGAGAGAAGATAGCCCCACAGTTTGCTGGTTTTCCCCAGTTGGGGTTTCCAGGGTATATCTGTTGTATATGTGTGATTGCATTTATTTTCAGTTGGTAAATGCAGATCTAGTTGTTTGAGTCTATATTTATATGAGCATGTATTGATATCGAGACTCATACCACTTGAGATCTCTGGGTGATTCAGAGGGAGTAGTGATCTCTGAGTGAAATATTTACAATATATATCATTTTCATCTTTGTTTGTTTTTGTGAGGCTTCTTTTGGCTCCTTATGTATGCTTTTGTTTTAGTTTTGGAGGTAGATCTACTTTTCTGTGTTTTTAGTTAAAAGTAGAGAAGTGATGGTGGTATGCATATGGAAGTAATGCAAATGCAATGCCAGAATGTTTCCATGGTATATTCTATATGGGTTGAGAAGTCCTACTATAATATTCAAGTATCCCTATCCTTGGTGGTCACCAAGAGTCAATGCCTTGCCACAGATATTGATGCAAGTAAGAGATCAAGTTGCTGCAGTTTTGTTATTTCTACTCTTGAGTTTGCTTAGGGCCAGGATGGATAATTCCCTAATTTGTTCTAGCGGGCAGGCAGACAATGGTAGGAACCTTGTCTTTTTCTGAACTTATTGGCGCAAAAATCAGGATAGCAAACATTTTAGTATATTTTTCGGGTTGTGGACCATTCAAAAGTTTATGGATCTCGCCACCCTTGATTGGCAACTTATAATTTTCTCGTATTATAGTCCCGTGTTGAAGGTAACTTTTCCAAAGAAAAATGTTCAAAAAGGTTGGCTGGAGAGCATTTATTACAGGCTACAGGCCATATCAAAGCTGTTTTTTTCCCTTGTTAAGTGCACCATAGAAGAGGATAAGAATGGTTCTATTCCAAGTAGAATCCCAGTGGTCTTTTATCCATCTTAATCGCACTCTAGAGATAGAAAATTTAGGTCGGTTACAGAGAAGAACTTATCAATGATTTGTAAACCTCAATGTATCAGAACTTTTAGAATGATACAAATCAGTGCAGGAGTATAGTAGTTTTCTAAAAATTAGTAGCACAAAATAAGAAACCAAAGAAATCACAGACCAACACTCATACACATGAAGAGAAAGTCATCCTACTGGAGAAAAATCATGAAGGAAAATCTCACGGTTGCATAAGTTTCCCTGCCTTATGGAGCACATGAACAGATAGTAGAGTGGTGGAAACTAGTTCATTTCCAACTAAATATGAAGAGGAAGGATGAGAAATGCGACACTCTTCATGGCAGAGTATGTACAATGGCAGGGCAGAAATAGCCAGGTGGCCTAGCTTCAAACACGTAAATTATGAAATAAGTAAACTTTTAATTTATCTGCAGTACAAAGTGCCCCTAGATTAAATAAATACATATTAGAATCATCATTGTTACATTGCTTAGAAAAAGCAGTATAATAATAAAAAATTCTGGTCATAGTCTTACATGTTAAATCTTTTGTAGGTTTTTTCATTTTCGCTCTCCCTTCCTAAAAGCTATGGAGGCTCAAAAAACCCACCTCAACTCTTTTGAGAAGTAGCCGATTTGCTTCATCTCCCTCTTTCATAGCTGCTCTTTCAGCAACAAGATTCGTATTGCATTTGTCACAGTGAAAATCGTCATCAGTATCACTGAATAGATTTATTACATCCAAGGCAGAATACCTGGCATATCTCATTGCAGCATATACAACATATGCATGTTTATGTTAGAAATCCATCTTTGTAATAACGATAACAAATTTAAGAATGATCATGATCCAAATTGTCAATTCATCATTTAAGTTGCACATGACCAGGAAGTGAATCACCTGAGAGTACATTTAGTGCAAATGTAACTTGGAATTGTCTCCTGCCCATTGTCTAGACGACCTTTCAGTTTTTTCTTTATATGATAAATCCTGTACCTTGCTACATCAACAGTCTGAACATCACACTTGTAAATACTTTAATTCTCAAACTTGAGAAAGAAAATCAAAGTCAAGACTATAAACTAGGTCGAAAATAAATCCAATTGAATCACCATTTATAGGTACTATATCAAATACTGATGATCATCCCTAACAATAGTTTATCTGAAATATAAATAAATGAGAAGATTGTAAATGCTCACCTTTACAAGCAAATCAATAATCAGTTTTCCATATTTGAGAAGCAAGTTATACATCCAAATAGGATCCAAACAAATGGATAAGAGAATACACACTATTAGAAATGGAAGTAAATAGTCAGTGTTTCGGATCTAATGGAAGTAGATCCGAAACACTGACTTGGAACAGAAACAAAGCTGAAGAATCCAACCATATAGGAATAGTTGACAAAGTAAATCATCAAAGGTAATTATTAGAAATGGAAGTACACTTAGTTCCATTAGACTGGTCTAATCCAAGAAAGAATAAAAGATGGTCCTGTTATTAGACTATAAAAGCACAAGCCTAATTTTTATCATATATCTCTATTGTCTTTGTATATACGGAGAGAAATCCGAAGAATCCAATCATAAAAGAATGGTTGACAAAGTAATTCATCAAAAGTGATGATGGGAAATGGAAGTACACCTAGTGTCATTACTTATTACGCTGGTCTAATCCAGGGAAGAACAGAGGATAGTCCTATCATTGGATAAAAAATGCACAAGCCTATTTTTTATTTTATATCTCTATCAGTGGCAAAGAAAAAGAAAGGTAAAGGGACAATTCTATACTTAGAAAAGACATCTTTATAGTTCAATTAAAATGGATAGAAAAATGAAATTTGAAATGTTTTTCAGTAAAGATTTAAAAGTGGACTAGTTGATAGAAACTGATCTATACGATCATTCTGGCAAGATTATAACTATACGCTTCCTCTCTTGTATTTGGGAAGATTTGTACCCAAGAAGAAATAGAAATTGAGTATTAAACAAAGTTGAAGTTAATGACATAGCTAGCAAACGTTTACCTAGCAAATAAGGTATATGATTTTTTTATATTTCATAATTTATGAAGTAAAGTAGTTTATTTCAAAGATTTTAGGTATATGATTTATTTATTTCATAATTTTTGAAGCAGTTTATTTCAAATATTTTAGGTGTATTAGTAGTATCACAAATTAAGGGAAGTGGAAAACTATGAAAAAATATAATTGATTGTGAAGAATAATTACTAGTTGCTAAGAAGAAGATGTTCAGAATCCAGATCAAGGATAACCAAATTATAAGAAAATTGTCAGTCATTATCAAGAATCTAACTAGCCAAGACAACAAATCCATCATTTCCCACAAATAAACCTCTAAGGTACCAACATGGATCATTTATCACCACTGGAATTTCCAGATAGGTCAATTATTGTGATTAGTTGCCAAAGGATAACGTAGCCAAGCTCCTGAGAATTGAGGCACTGATTCATTTTAAGATCAAATTTGCCAAAGGAGGATCAATTTATAGCTCACAATACAAAATTCCAGGATAAATCCCAAGCCCTGAAGGCTTTTGATTCTGGTGTAGACAAGATGCATGCTTCCTATTACCTTATTTTGGATTGTGTATGGAACAACATATTAAAACAATATTGGCATTGCTTCTGTTGTAGCTCAGCACAACACCCTTTCTTTTCATTTAGGGATGACATTTTGAAGGAATTTCAGAGTCTCGGACATTGAGAATGAGGTGAAGTGAAGGGGTGTGTTCATCCTGGGGCTAGAGCTTCATGTTAAAGGTGTTTATAAGCCTCAGGAAACTGTGGGTGGATAATTAGAAGCCTGTAGGTTTTCGATTCTGGTGTAGACAAGTTGTATGCTTACTACTATCTTCTTCTGCATCATGTGGCATCATGTGTGGAACAACATATCAAAACAATATTGGCATTGCTTTTGTTGTAGCTCAACACATCACCCCTTTCTTTTCATTTAGGGATGACATTTTGAAGGAATTTTAGAGGGCGAGTGAGGCGAAGTGAAAGGGTGTGTTCATCTCAGGGCAAAAGCTTCATGTTACAAGGGTTGATAAGCCTTGGGACACTGTGACTGGAGAAGTGTCCAAATGTTAAATTCTAAGGTTTTTGAACAATCTATGCGGGGCTCATTGGTCGTTGAATGATGCTTAGATTGACAATGAGTCACAATTTTAGGGAGCAAATGGGGCCAAAGGTACCCAAAACCCCACTCATTGTTTGATCATGATAAATCAACAGTGGGTAGAGGGGCATGTTATCACACAACTTGTAGTTGCCCCTAGTGGTATCCCATCCGAGACAGTAGAGGAGGCAGGCAACTAAAGAGGTGACCCAAGAGATGCCACGGTTCCCAATGCAAGGTGGGAGTCACGTCAACCGAGGCACTCTTCACTTTAGGTCAGGGTGTAACAAGACCTAGGGGGAGACCCTATAACCAATCACAGTTAATTGGACCCAAACAAAGGTTTCTAAGGGTAAGTAAATGAAGAGTTACGGAAACCAATGCAAGGCTAAGTGGACCTAGAAGTTGAGGTATGGTTGAAGGTGGTGTGGGAGATTGTTAGTGTTTCAACTTATGTAAGGTTTAGGCCACATGATTGAGTATGATGACAAGGTGTAGTACCATATGTTTACACAAGTGGGTCTTTTTGTCTTGGAATGTGTGAAATGGCTTTAAGTGGGCCCACAAGGTCAAGCTTAGGTGTGAAATTGGTACTAGATGTTATGTTATTTATGGATCTATAGATCTAAGTTGGTTTTAAGAGTACCCATGTGCTAGATCTAGGTTTTGACACAAATCCCAAGGAGTGCGACTTGCTTTGAGGAGGACTAGTGCCTTGTTGGATGGGCTAATGGGGTCAAAAAGTATGTCAAAGTGTAGATCGGGACACCTAGAAGCCAAGTCAAGTGGGCTAAATGAGATCTAATGGTTGGATCTTGCTAGATCTAGGTTTTCAAGAAATGACCCTAAGTGGACCACAATCCCTTGAAACAAGGAATGCTACCTGTTATCACACCATAGTAGCAGGGCTACTATTCTTGTACAGCAGATATCTGCACATTCCAGAGCTTACATTATTCCAGAGCATGGCTATATATTATGGATCACTCATGATCAGAGCAGTATATTATTCAGATTTGTATATGACCTTGTGTCAAGGCTGAGCCTTGAGAGTTCAGATTTGATGACTGATGTGACCACTTATCCCATTACAGTTTCAGTTCAGTGCCTAGAGATGTACTTCAGCAGTGTTTCAGATGATGCATGATGATTGCTATTATGATGATGTTGTATGATCTATGGATATTGTTCTCACTGACTGTGGACTATTAGCTTGTTGATTTAGTCATGATTATAGCATGTGCTTGGTATATTATTCCTGATGTGGCAAAATATTTAAAATGAACTGTAAACCTTAAAATGGACAATTGCTTGCACTCTTAGGTCATCTAACAAAACTTACTGGTATTTCACCTTACATAGACATGGTCTTTCCCGACACCTTTTGTCTGCTAGTGTAGGCTCCATATCCACTTGTCTCCATCCATACATGACCTTCCTGTTTGACTTTAAACCCTGACTTGTCTTATTTGACTTTCTGATGCTGAGGACTTCCCCATTTTTCTACCTCTGTGTTTGGACCGCATCCCTGTTTATTCAGTGTCTCGGCTCTGAGTTGGTGACAGAACTTGCCTTTGGTGAGTTCGATTGTAGGCCTTGGCTCGAACTCCCCCTAGTCACTTGAGATGTTGTTGGCTAAAACTGAAAGCTCATGTTCTACCTGTGGAAACTAAATAAATTCGCCCATGGAAACAAAAAAGGGCAAGAGCAATGAAAAGCTAAAAATACTCCTCGAAGAGTATAAGAAAGGTCCAAAAAGCAATAGTTCTTAAAAGCTATATCTAAACAATTGCTGACCTTGTGAAAATATGAAAAACATGCCCTGGATGCAAGCTGCAACTAGTTGTGCTTCTCAGCACATCTGAAATCCGAAGGGTTATGTAGGCCAAAAAGGCCATGGAAATAAATTGAATGATCCTAATGAACTTGGATCAATTTGATGTAGACATGATGCCTAAATTGAATAAGCACTCTCTAAACAACTTATCCATCTGTGAGGCACAACCATTCCCCGTGTTCTTTTGTCCAACACAGAGTTTGTAGCTTCCCCCTCTCCCAGTCCAAAGTATTTTTGAGTTGAGTTAGACAAGTCACACCCTTGGCCCAACCTTGCTGCCTAGCCTTCATCCTTCACTAGCAGTTTGACCATGTCCAATGGGTGAGTTTGTCATTTGAACTATGGTGCAAGTGATTTATTATAACAACGGAATATGTTAATATAATTAATGCCACTGAATGGAATTTGTACTTTGAGCTTAGCTATGGAATGATTAAAAAAGCATTGTCTTAGTCTACTGATGTGATTTATCCTTGATTATATATATTCTTGGGATCCGTGATGATGTGGACCATGTATGGATGATTATTGATGATGATTTATGGTCCCACATGTTTGATGATGATATCATATGATGGACATATGATACAGATGATGTTTGATCCAGTTCAGCAGGTTATTATCATTACAGATCAGCAGATTATACATTGTCCATATATGGTGGACCTTACAGCTGGCCCATTAGGGCAACCCAGGGTGTATGAGTACTCATTCCTAGTGGATTTGGGTCTTCTGGATCCATTGAGACACTTATCTTTCAGATCCGGGCACTTCTAACAGTGATTGATGCAGTTTTACACTTGTTGACCAGATTTGGGGCTGATTTCCCAGCCTGAGCAGCAGGGGCCTCGAGAGGCCGGTTCACCTAGGGCGCTGATGATGGAGGGGGTGGTCCAGCCACTTGTTATTACCATTTATCCCCCCTCCCGGAGAGCCTGGTGGGCTCAGTTTGACAGCGCTAGCACCCTAGGAGGCAGTTTTGGCACTTTCACAGTTCCCGAGGCAGTTAAAAAATGGGATAAAGTGGTCACTGAGGAAATCGATTTGGGCAATTGAGGCAAGGTTTTGGCATTTGGTTTTCACAGAGGTCTTCCAGGGTGATCTCACTATCTTCCAGTCAGTTTTCACCATGTGGGTATCTCCAGATTGATCACAGGAGGACATTTACTGCTTGACTGTCATGGATTCTGAGGACAGTTTTGGTCATTATTATTACATTGGACATATTTTATTACTTTATTATGCCTTGGGGTGAGCTAGCAAGGATTTATACCTCCTAGCCCCACCATGTGCTTATTTTATCATGTCCTAGTCATCATGAGGTGGATTGTTGTACTTTTTACCCCTCTAATAGGATGACGTCACCCTCTATTGTACCATTTAGTGAGGGCGCTATTGTTATGTTGAGTGATCCATGTGATATTATGTTATGGATTCATCCTAGCCATTGATTGTATGATGAGATCTTATAATCTCAACCACTCATTTGATGTAGTATTATGAAGTGGTATAGGGTTTTGGTCTTTATTATCCTATATAAGGAGGAGACCCCCCATTGTAAAGCTCACCTTTGGAGCTCTGGAATATTGGAATAGAAGATTTTTTGTGGAGCACATCTCTCTTGGCTTGTGGATTCTCTTGCATATTGAATATAAAGTATCTCTTCTATGTATCATTGTGGATCTATGTGTTTTTGCTAACCTTTTGACAGGAAAGTCGAATTGGAGAGAGGGAGGGCGACTTTTGGAGGGTTATTGTTGGAGGGATCCACATATTCTCTCTTGGGTTGATCTTGTGACAGGGAGTATCATTATTGTATCTTCGTGACATAGTTGATGCTTTCTATTACATCTTTCTACCATTTTCATAATCATCTTGCTTGACTTGTTTCTTTGATCTTGTCTTGTAGGAGGAGGACGATTTGGCTATCTTGGAGAAGGGAGATTTGGTTGGAGCACTTGGATCTCACTCTTGAATATAAACATAGGAGAATGCTATCAACTTGCAAGGTGGCCATAAGCAAATTGAGGTAAGATCTACAAGGTATGTGCCTCTTTCATCCATTCTATCTCCATTGGTCATAAAACCCTAATTAAATCAAAACCCCAAATTTTGGTATTTCTTAGATCTACTTAGATCTAGCCCTCATTTTGAAAAGATATTGAAAACCCACCTCTATAGCATCCACCCCTAGTTGGATCTATAGTTTGGTGGTGATTGGCTAAGAATTGACCCATTTTCTAAGACAAAAAGCTCTCCTTGACCTAAAGCGCACTTCCTTGAGGGAGGCTTGTTGGGCTAGATCTAGCACATGGGTATGTGAGATCCCGCTTGATTTGACAACTAGACACTTGATTACACATACCCATATCCTTACTTTGGTGAAAACTACCTTGTGGACATCTCTCCATGTTTTGAGGGGTTGAAACCCCCTTTTGACCTCATTGGTAACTTAAAACTTAGATCTACTAAGATCTACCCATTGGATTCACTTGAAACTTTGAACATGCATAGATCGGGGTACTAGCATCCCGGATCTACATTTTGGTGGCCATTGGACTTGGTTTGGTCCACCAAACCCCCCTTTTTGCCTCTCCTTGAGAAAGTCGCACCCCTTGGGAGTTTTGAGTTGGACCACTTCTAGGAAGTGGGTGTTGGAGATTTCCGTGGATTTGGAATGCCCATGCTTTGAAACCTAGGTCTAGACTATCCTTTTGTCCCGATCTACCTTGGGGATTGCATTCCTTGTTTTAAGGAATTGTGGTCCACTTTTGGTCATCACTCAAAAACCTAGATCTAGTAAAATCTAACCATTGGATCACACCCATATCACTTGACTTGGCTTCTAGGTGTCCCGATCTACACTTTGACATCTTTCTTGACTCCATTAGCCCACTAAACAAGGCACTAGTCCTTCTCCAAGCAAGGCGCACTTCTTGGGATTAGTGTCAAACCCTAGATCTAGCACATGGGTAATCCTAGAACCAACTCTAACTTGTAGATCTAACCTAGATCTAGCCTATAGTACCATCTTCACACTTAACTTCACCTTGTGGGCCCACCTAGAACCATTTCACACTTCCCAAGGCAACAAGACCCACTTGTGCAAACACATGGTACTATACTTAGTAATCATACCCCATCAAGTGGCCTAAACCATACATAGGTTGAAACACTAACTATCCATGATACCACCTTCAACCATACCTTAAACATTAGGTCCACTTAGCCTTGCATTGGTTTCCGTAACTCATTACTTACCTACCCTTAGAAACCTTTGTTTGGGTCCAATCAACTGTGATTGGGGTATAGGGTCTCCCCCTTGGTCTAGTTATACCTTGACCTAAAGCGAAGAGTGCCTCGGTTGACGTGACTCCCACCTGCATTGGGAACCGTGGCATCTCTTAGGTCACCTCTTTAGTTGCCTAACTCCTCTACCGTCCCGGATGGGATACCTCCAGGGGCAACTACAAGTTGTGTGATAACATTTTTGGCGCCGTTGCCGGGGAGGTAGAGGCCTACCTTGGTTCAACACATCTTTGTGTCTCACTACCTTTCTGCACCTTAAACGACACACCTCTTGGTAGTAGAGCTTAAAAATCTACCTGGCGACTCCTAACCGTGACTCCGCTGAGGAGCGAGCTCATAGTCATCCTTACAACACACGAAGTAAATCAAATCCAAATCAATTGGAAGGAACCCCACTTACATATCACAAAAGAGATCCTAGAACCCAGTCAACTAACTTTTTGTGGAAACTTGTTAACTCAGGTTCCCCAAACCGTACCTTAGGATCCCCTTTGTTCAATCCGGTTCCTCCTCTATCACCTAATCATAACTCCAGTTCAAACCCAGTCAATCCAATGGCTGGACAAGGTCAATCAAACTCTGGTGTAAACAACCAAAACAACCCTCCTGTTGCTCGGGCTTTTGGTCATAAAGCTAGAGCTTCTCCCTTAGACTTCTCTCAGATCTTGGGTGCTCCCCATAGTATGCCAGACAAGTACTTTGAAAAGATCCCAAAATTCAATGGCAACTGTGCCACCTCTATTGAAGACCACATAGACAATGTTTTGGCTCATATGGAAGCATATGGGGCTGAGGAAGAGGATGTGTTTATTAGGGGTCTCTTTGCATCCTTGGAAGGTGATGCTCGCAAATGGTTTGACCGTTTGCCTCCATCATCAATCAATGGGTATGATGTATTCACCGATAAACTCAAGCAAGAGTGGTCAGTCAAGTTAGATGGGCGTTTCCTTTTACACCAACTTTTTGACATTAAAAAGAAAGAGAATGAGTCTGTCCATGAATTTAACCAACGCTTCGATAGGACTGTTGCCAACATCCCAAGTAACATAAGGCCCCTTGACCAAGCTATCTTGATCCATTACCTTAATGCTTATGAAGGTTACCTGGGTTACCACCTAAAGGACAAAGACCCTAATAATTTGAAGGAAGCCCAAGACAACGCCAAGAAAGCTGAGGCAAATGCTGCCTCCATGGGAAAACAAAACTTCTTTGACCTAATTAGTGGACCTTCTTCCTCTAGATCTGAGCCTAAGTTTAAGAAGAATAAGGAACCTAGCAAAGAGCCCAGTGAAATGATGGAGAGTATGCATGAAATGATGAAAAACTTAACCCTCCTAACTAGGGACCTAGCCAAGAACAGAGAAGGGGATAGATATAGGCAGCCCTATGGTCCTAAACCTTATTGGAATCAACAAAAGAAACCTAATGAAGGAGATAGAAGAAACCCTATGAATCAAGAACCTCCTATCATAAACTGGTCTGAAGAACAAAAGTTGGAAGATCCTGAGTATACCGCCCATGGTGATGATACTCCGGACTCTCCAAAGAACATTAACTGGGTTGATGACTTAAAGTTTGACAAAGACTTTGGAAGAATCCTGATTGATCATGAAGAAAACACCATAGAAGAAAACAACCCTAGTGGTCCCATCTATGCTACTGAACAAGTTATCAATGACCAAGCTCCTTTTAAAACTTATCAACGAAGAAAAGATGGCCCAAAACCTATCCCTTTTAGTGAAAAGAAAAACAAAGAGTTTCCTAATCCAGTGAGTGAGCTAATCCCTTTGCCTGAGTATGACTTCGATATCAACATCGAAAGAGAGTTAGACAAAGTTATGCATAACATTCCACTCACTGAGTTAGTGAAAATTCCTTCAATAAAGGAGCAGGTGGTAGAATTTTTCGAGAGTATCCCTGAGATAGCCACGACTGGTGGTGAGGATTCATCTTCTCAAAACCCAGTATCTTGTGATATGGTTGATGAAGAGGATGACCCTCCCATTAACATCCAAACTGCCTTATATGAGAGAAAGAATGGGGGTCATCAACCATTTTACCTTACACTACGCATAGGTGATCTCCTCCTTCATAACTGTATGTTAGATTCCGGTGCCTCTATGAATGTGATGCCTTTACAAGTCATGGAAGCTATGGGACTAAAGATAACTAGACCTTATGGGAACGTTTGTGGGATTGACTCTAAACCAGTTAAAGTCTTTGGCTTGATCAAAAACCTGAGAGCTGACCTGTTTTCATGCCCCGATATATCTATGCTGATGGATATAGTTGTCATAGATCTCCCTCCTGCCTATGGCATGCTCCTTTGTAGGAAGTGGTCCGCTGGGTTAGGGGGACATCTTCAGATGGACTTGTCTTATGCTACCATCCCCAACTCTGATGGCTCTTTGGTTAGGGTGTATCGGGAGCCATTTTATGATGGACATCTTGAGAATTATGAGGATGGTGTGAGAAACACTTTTGGTGAGGGTGAGTTATTACCTGAGGGTATCTTTATGGTCATGGGTGGTCATGATGCTGATCCTAGCATGGAAGAAGAAAGAATTATTGAAGTTGACCCTAGGTCCATTCAAGTGTCTGAAAACCTTAGGATCCCGAACCAACCCAATAGTGTAGAACCAAACATTGACCAACCTACACATCCCACTCAGCTAAACACTTCGGAGGATAACTTTGACCAGATTAGAAGGGGTGAGTACATACCTAGGACAGTACATGAGTGGCTTTTCCTAGTTGACCTTAACACAGAAAGAGGAAGACAGGGTTTACCTCACATCACTCCTTGGACAAATAACAGTGAAGGAACACACCTTCCCTCACCTGAGGGGAATGATGAAGAACTAGTTGGTTATCACTTCTCTGATGTGCCTGATCACTTGTCTCATTTGTCCTTAGAGGATGGGGTTTTAAGGCAAGTGAATGACAACTCTATGAGTTGGCAAGAACATGCCTTGAACCATGATGCCCCTGGGGAAGACTTTTCATTGAATAATCTAGCCGTTTTTCAA
Organism: Larix kaempferi; assembly: GCA_027924585.1. Taxonomy (NCBI): domain Eukaryota; kingdom Viridiplantae; phylum Streptophyta; class Pinopsida; order Pinales; family Pinaceae; genus Larix; species Larix kaempferi. The sequence goes on along the minus strand of BSBM01000240.1, from coordinate 1,103,262 downwards.
GAAGAACCCACTGACCCACAGTTGTTTCATCCTTACCCTAGCTTCCTTTTGCCTAGAGAGTTACCTAGTAGTGATGAGGATGTTGACTCTACACCAGCATCTTGGGATATGAGGAGCCAAAGTACACCTAGCACAATTCATAGTCCCATCTTTGATGACCATTTGGCATTTTTAGAGAACATGACCATTCCTATCCCATCAGGAGAGGGTAGTAGCAGAAGTAGTGAAAATCAAAGCCCTCCACCCTTAACCCAAGCTGAAGTGAATAAGGATGTTGATACTGACCTTTTGACTATAGGAGAAATCTTGATTGGTAGCATGGTTGTACCCTTGAACGGTGGACCTCCCAGATGTGATGAAATATCTCCTAATAGGAATTCAAGTATAGTTACACCTCAACCCCAATGCACTTCTGATATCCAACCTTTTCCTGAACATGTTGTTGAAGTCATCCCTCAATCTGTAAATCGCCAAAGTTTCGAAATTGGTGATAAGGTTGTAATACCTAATGATTTATTTTATATACGATCCAGGGGATCAGGTGACTTTTGGGTTGGACCACTTACTGTTGAGCTCTGCATTGATGAGATGTGTTTTCTCACCACTGGGACTGGCCAACGCATCTTACTCCCTATCAATCAAAGGGAGCTAAGGGATTATTATCCCTGACCTTCCTTGCCTTGCCTTGCATGTTTAGATTAGGTAGGTTCTGAATAAGCTCACTTGAGCAGTAGGATTTGTGTGATCTTTCTTTTTCTGTGTGCTGAGTATTGTCCCGTTTTATTTTTCTACCTGAGTTGAGTCTTGCTCCTTCCTAAGCTTTTCTCTTCTCCTGCATGCATTTAAGAAATTATAGTTATCATTTATGTTATGGGCTGCCTGTGCTGGTCAAGATTTGCCTGAATTAAAGAAGATACTCTTGTCCCCCTGCACAGTAAATAAAATGATAAATGAATGCCATGTCAGTTATGTTTATATTTTGATGCATTTCAGTTTATGCTTTAGATTAGTTTTCAGTTTTGTTTTATTTTTATCCCATACATGCTCCATGATGGTATTCTAGTTTTTGTGAGAGCAGGAACAGGTGCAAGATAAAAGCTGAAAGCAAGGATGGTGCAGTGCTGAATTGAAGATTGATGCAGAGCAGTTCGAGACCAGAGATTCTGAGGTTCTCAAGCGCTCTCTCCCTTAGAGCACTTGTCCCAGCTGGAGCCATATGTTATCACACCATAGTAGCAGGGCTACTATTCTTGTACAGCAGATATCTGCACATTCCAGAGCTTACATTATTCCAGAGCATGGCTATATATTATGGATCACTCATGATCAGAGCAGTATATTATTCAGATTTGTATATGACCTTGTGTCAAGGCTGAGCCTTGAGAGTTCAGATTTGATGACTGATGTGACCACTTATCCCATTACAGTTTCAGTTCAGTGCCTAGAGATGTACTTCAGCAGTGTTTCAGATGATGCATGATGATTGCTATTATGATGATGTTGTATGATCTATGGATATTGTTCTCACTGACTGTGGACTATTAGCTTGTTGATTTAGTCATGATTATAGCATGTGCTTGGTATATTATTCCTGATGTGGCAAAATATTTAAAATGAACTGTAAACCTTAAAATGGACAATTGCTTGCACTCTTAGGTCATCTAACAAAACTTACTGGTATTTCACCTTACATAGACATGGTCTTTCCCGACACCTTTTGTCTGCTAGTGTAGGCTCCATATCCACTTGTCTCCATCCATACATGACCTTCCTGTTTGACTTTAAACCCTGACTTGTCTTATTTGACTTTCTGATGCTGAGGACTTCCCCATTTTTCTACCTCTGTGTTTGGACCGCATCCCTGTTTATTCAGTGTCTCGGCTCTGAGTTGGTGACAGAACTTGCCTTTGGTGAGTTCGATTGTAGGCCTTGGCTCGAACTCCCCCTAGTCACTTGAGATGTTGTTGGCTAAAACTGAAAGCTCATGTTCTACCTGTGGAAACTAAATAAATTCGCCCATGGAAACAAAAAAGGGCAAGAGCAATGAAAAGCTAAAAATACTCCTCGAAGAGTATAAGAAAGGTCCAAAAAGCAATAGTTCTTAAAAGCTATATCTAAACAATTGCTGACCTTGTGAAAATATGAAAAACATGCCCTGGATGCAAGCTGCAACTAGTTGTGCTTCTCAGCACATCTGAAATCCGAAGGGTTATGTAGGCCAAAAAGGCCATGGAAATAAATTGAATGATCCTAATGAACTTGGATCAACTTGATGTAGACATGATGCCTAAATTGAATAAGCACTCTCTAAACAACTTATCCATCTGTGAGGCACAACCATTCCCCGTGTTCTTTTGTCCAACACAGAGTTTGTAGCTTCCCCCTCTCCCAGTCCAAAGTATTTTTGAGTTGAGTTAGACAAGTCACACCCTTGGCCCAACCTTGCTGCCTAGCCTTCATCCTTCACTAGCAGTTTGACCATGTCCAATGGGTGAGTTTGTCATTTGAACTATGGTGCAAGTGATTTATTATAACAACGGAATATGTTAATATAATTAATGCCACTGAATGGAATTTGTACTTTGAGCTTAGCTATGGAATGATTAAAAAAGCATTGTCTTAGTCTACTGATGTGATTTATCCTTGATTATATATATTCTTGGGATCCGTGATGATGTGGACCATGTATGGATGATTATTGATGATGATTTATGGTCCCACATGTTTGATGATGATATCATATGATGGACATATGATACAGATGATGTTTGATCCAGTTCAGCAGGTTATTATCATTACAGATCAGCAGATTATACATTGTCCATATATGGTGGACCTTACAGCTGGCCCATTAGGGCAACCCAGGGTGTATGAGTACTCATTCCTAGTGGATTTGGGTCTTCTGGATCCATTGAGACACTTATCTTTCAGATCCGGGCACTTCTGACAGTGATTGATGCAGTTTTACACTTGTTGACCAGATTTGGGGCTGATTTCCCAGCCTGAGCAGCAGGGGCCTCGAGAGGCCGGTTCACCTAGGGCGCTGATGATGGAGGGGGTGGTCCAGCCACTTGTTATTACCATTTATCCCCCCTCCCGGAGAGCCTGGTGGGCTCAGTTTGACAGCGCTAGCACCCTAGGAGGCAGTTTTGGCACTTTCACAGTTCCCGAGGCAGTTAAAAAATGGGATAAAGTGGTCACTGAGGAAATCGATTTGGGCAATTGAGGCAAGGTTTTGGCATTTGGTTTTCACAGAGGTCTTCCAGGGTGATCTCACTATCTTCCAGTCAGTTTTCACCATGTGGGTATCTCCAGATTGATCACAGGAGGACATTTACTGCTTGACTGTCATGGATTCTGAGGACAGTTTTGGTCATTATTATTACATTGGACATATTTTATTACTTTATTATGCCTTGGGGTGAGCTAGCAAGGATTTATACCTCCTAGCCCCACCATGTGCTTATTTTATCATGTCCTAGTCATCATGAGGTGGATTGTTGTACTTTTTACCCCTCTAATAGGATGACGTCACCCTCTATTGTACCATTTAGTGAGGGCGCTATTGTTATGTTGAGTGATCCATGTGATATTATGTTATGGATTCATCCTAGCCATTGATTGTATGATGAGATCTTATAATCTCAACCACTCATTTGATGTAGTATTATGAAGTGGTATAGGGTTTTGGTCTTTATTATCCTATATAAGGAGGAGACCCCCCATTGTAAAGCTCACCTTTGGAGCTCTGGAATATTGGAATAGAAGATTTTTTGTGGAGCACATCTCTCTTGGCTTGTGGATTCTCTTGCATATTGAATATAAAGTATCTCTTCTATGTATCATTGTGGATCTATGTGTTTTTTGCTAACCTTTTGACAGGAAAGTCGAATTGGAGAGAGGAGGGCGACTTTTGGAGGGTTATTGTTGGAGGGATCCACATATTCTCTCTTGGGTTGATCTTGTGACAGGGAGTATCATTATTGTATCTTCGTGACATAGTTGATGCTTTCTATTACATCTTTCTACCATTTTCATAATCATCTTGCTTGACTTGTTTCTTTGATCTTGTCTTGTAGGAGGAGGACGATTTGGCTATCTTGGAGAAGGGAGATTTGGTTGGAGCACTTGGATCTCACTCTTGAATATAAACATAGGAGAATGCTATCAACTTGCAAGGTGGCCATAAGCAAATTGAGGTAAGATCTACAAGGTATGTGCCTCTTTCATCCATTCTATCTCCATTGGTCATAAAACCCTAATTAAATCAAAACCCCAAATTTTGGTATTTCTTAGATCTACTTAGATCTAGCCCTCATTTTGAAAAGATATTGAAAACCCACCTCTATAGCATCCACCCCTAGTTGGATCTATAGTTTGGTGGTGATTGGCTAAGAATTGACCCATTTTCTAAGACAAAAAGCTCTCCTTGACCTAAAGCGCACTTCCTTGAGGGAGGCTTGTTGGGCTAGATCTAGCACATGGGTATGTGAGATCCCGCTTGATTTGACAACTAGACACTTGATTACACATACCCATATCCTTACTTTGGTGAAAACTACCTTGTGGACATCTCTCCATGTTTTGAGGGGTTGAAACCCCCTTTTGACCTCATTGGTAACTTAAAACTTAGATCTACTAAGATCTACCCATTGGATTCACTTGAAACTTTGAACATGCATAGATCGGGGTACTAGCATCCCGGATCTACATTTTGGTGGCCATTGGACTTGGTTTGGTCCACCAAACCCCCCTTTTTGCCTCTCCTTGAGAAAGTCGCACCCCTTGGGAGTTTTGAGTTGGACCACTTCTAGGAAGTGGGTGTTGGAGATTTCCGTGGATTTGGAATGCCCATGCTTTGAAACCTAGGTCTAGACTATCCTTTTGTCCCGATCTACCTTGGGGATTGCATTCCTTGTTTTAAGGAATTGTGGTCCACTTTTGGTCATCACTCAAAAACCTAGATCTAGTAAAATCTAACCATTGGATCACACCCATATCACTTGACTTGGCTTCTAGGTGTCCCGATCTACACTTTGACATCTTTCTTGACTCCATTAGCCCACTAAACAAGGCACTAGTCCTTCTCCAAGCAAGGCGCACTTCTTGGGATTAGTGTCAAACCCTAGATCTAGCACATGGGTAATCCTAGAACCAACTCTAACTTGTAGATCTAACCTAGATCTAGCCTATAGTACCATCTTCACACTTAACTTCACCTTGTGGGCCCACCTAGAACCATTTCACACTTCCCAAGGCAACAAGACCCACTTGTGCAAACACATGGTACTATACTTAGTAATCATACCCCATCAAGTGGCCTAAACCATACATAGGTTGAAACACTAACTATCCATGATACCACCTTCAACCATACCTTAAACATTAGGTCCACTTAGCCTTGCATTGGTTTCCGTAACTCATTACTTACCTACCCTTAGAAACCTTTGTTTGGGTCCAATCAACTGTGATTGGGGTATAGGGTCTCCCCCTTGGTCTAGTTATACCTTGACCTAAAGCGAAGAGTGCCTCGGTTGACGTGACTCCCACCTGCATTGGGAACCGTGGCATCTCTTAGGTCACCTCTTTAGTTGCCTAACTCCTCTACCGTCCCGGATGGGATACCTCTAGGGGCAACTACAAGTTGTGTGATAACACTACCCCCAAGGCAGATCGTCACAAGAAGATACCCTAGACCTAGGTTTCAAGGTATGGCCGTTTCAAATCCACAAGAATCTCAACTACCCACTTCCTCAAAGTGGACAAACTCACCTTCCCAAGGGTGTGCGACTTGCTCAAGGAAGGCTAAAACAAGGGTTAAGTGGACCAAATCAAGTCCAATGACCACCAAACTATAGATCCAAGTGGCTAGTGCCCCGATCTATGTAGATCCCAAAAATCAAGTCAATCCAAGGGTTAGATCTTAGTAGATCTGAGTTTTAAGGTGCCAAGAAATTCAAAGGGGGTTTTGACCCCTTAAAACATGGAATGATGTCCACAAGGTAGAATTCACCAAAGTACCAATCTGGGGGTAGGTTATCAAGTGTCTAGATTGCAAATCAAGTGGGATCTCACCTACCCATGTGCTAGATCTAACCAAACAAGCCTCTTACTAGGAAGTGATATTTGGGTTCAAGAGGGCTTTTTGCCTTGAAAAGTGTGTTAATTTTAAGCCAATCACCACCAAACTATAGATCCAACTAGGGGTGGATGCTATAGAGGTGGGTTTTCAAGATCTTCTCAAAAGCAAGGCTAGATCTAAGTAGATCTAAGAAATACCAAAATTGGGGGTTTTATGACCAATGAAGATAGAATGGATGAAAGAGGCACATACCTTGTAGATCTTACCTCAATTGCTTATGGCCACCTTGCAAATTGATAGCATTCTCCTATGTGTATATTCAAGAGTGAGATCCAAGAGCTCCAACCAAAACGTCCTTCTCCAAGATAGCCAAATCGTCCTCCTCCTACAAGACAAGATCAAAGAAACAAGTCAAGCAAGATGATTATGAAAATGGTAGAAAGATGTAATAGAAAGCATCAACTATGTCACTAAGATACAATAATGATACTCCCTGTCACAAGATCAACCCAAGAGAGACTATGTGGATCCCTCCAACAATAACCCTCAAGAAGTTGCCCTCCTCTCCACCAATTCGACTTTCTTGTAAAAAGATTAGTAGAAGCACCAAAATCCACAATGATACATAGAAGAGATACTGTATATTCAATATGCAAGAGAATCCACAATACAAGAGAGATATGCTCCACAAAGAATTTTTCTATTCCAATATTCCAGAGCTCCAAAGGTGAGCTATACAATGGGGGGTCTCCTCCTTATATAGGATAATAAAGACCAAAACCCTATACCACTCTACAATACTACATCAAATGAGTGGTTGAGATTAAAAAGATCTCATCATACAATCAATGGCTAAGATGAACCATAACAATATATCACATGGATCACCCAATATAATAATAGCGCCCCCACTAAATGGTACAAAAAGGGGGTGACGTCATCCACTAGAGGGGTAAAAGTACAATGATCCACCTCATGATGACTAGGACATGACAAAATAAGCACATGGTGGGGCTAGGAGGCATCAATCCTTACTAGCTCATCCCCAAGGCACAATAAAATAATAAAATATATCCAAGATAATATAAATGACCAAACTGTCCTCCAAATCCATGACAGTCAAGCAGTAAATGACCTCCTGTGATCAATGTAGGCATACCCACATGGTGAAAACTGACTGGAAGATAGTGAGATCACCCTGGAAGACCTCTGTGAAAACCAAATGCCAAAACCTTGCCCCAATTGCCCAAATCGATTTCCTCAGTGACCACTTTATCCCATTTTTTAACTGCCTCGGTAACTGTGAAAGTGCCAAAACTGCCTCCTAGGGCACCTGCGCTGTCCATCTGAGCCCACCAGGCTCTCCAGAAGGGGGGGTAAATGGTAAAAAACAAGTGGCTGGACCACCCCCTCCATCATCAGCGCCCTAGGTGAACTGGCCAATCATGGCCTCTGCTGCTCAGGCTGGGAAATCAGCCCCAAATCTGGTCAACCAGTGTAAAACTGCATCAATCACTATCAGAAGTGCCCGGAACTGAAAGATAAGTGTGTCATTGGATCCAGAAGACCCAAATCCACTAGAAATGTGTACTCATACACCATGGGTTGCCCTAATGGGCCAGCTGTAGGGTCCACCATATATGGACAATGTATAATCTGCTGAACTGAAGTAATAAATAAATCTGCTGAACTGGATCAACCATCATTTGCATCATATGTCCATCATATGATATCATCATCAAGCCTGTGGGACCATCAATCATCATAAATAGGCATCTATACATGGCCCACATCATCACAGATCCCAATAATATACAACCAAGGATAAATCACATCAGTAGACTAGGACATGCTTCTCTAATCATTTTCACAGCCAAGCTCAAAGTATAAGATCCATTCAGTGGCATTAATCAAGTTAGCATATTCCTTTGTTATTAAAAATTACTTGCACAATAGTTCAAATGACAAACTCACCCATTGGACATGGTCAAACTGCTAGTGAAGGGTGAAGGCTAGGAACAAGGTTGGGCAAAGGGGTTGACTTGTCTAACTCAACTCAAAAATACTTTGGACTGGGAGAAAGGGGAAAGCTACAAACTCTGTGCTTGGACAAAAGAACACGGGGGATGGCTGTGCCTCACAAATGGATAAGTTGTTTAGAGAGTGCTTATTCAACTTAGGCATCATGTCTACATCAAGTTGATCCAGGTTCATTAGGATCATTCAATTTTATTCCATGGCCTTTTTGGCCTACATAACCCTTCGGATTTCAGATGTGCTAAGAAGCACAACTAGTTGCAGCTTGCATCCAGGGCATGTTTTTCAAAAATACATAAGGTCAACAATTGTTTAGATATAACTTTTAAGAGCCATTGCTTTTTGGACCTTTTTTTATACTCTTCGAGGAGTATTTTTAGCTGTTCATCGCTCTTGCCCTTTTTAGTTTCCATGGACGAATTTATAAGTTTCCATAGATAGAACATGAGCTTTCAGTTTTAGCCAACAACATCTCAAGTGACTAGGGGGAGTTCGAGCCAATGCCAAACATCGGGACAACCGACCAGAATAATTTAGGCCTACAATCCAACTCACCAAAGGCAAGTTTTGTCACCAACTTAGAGCCAAGACACTGAATATACAGGGATGCGGTCCAAACACAGAGGTAGAAAAATGGGGAAGTCCTCGGTATCAGAATGTCAAATGAGACAGGTCAAGGTTTAAAGTCAAATAGGAAGGTCATGTATGGATGGAATCAAGTGAATATGGAGCCTACACTAGCAGACAACTGGTGTCAGGAAAGACCATATCTATGTAAGGTGGAAAACCAGTGGGTTTTGTTAAATGACCTAGATGTGCAAGCAATTGTCCATTTTATGATTTACAGTTCATTTTAAACAGTTTGCCACATCAGGAATAATATACCAAGCAGATGCTGTAAACATGACTAAATCAACAAGATAATAATCCATAGTCAGTGATAACATATCCATAGATCATACAACATCATCATAATAATCATCATGTACCATCTGAAACACTGCTGCAATACATCTCTAAGCACTGAACTGAAACTGTATGGGATAAAGGGTCACATCGGTCATCAAATCTGAACTCTCAAGGCTCAGCCTTGACACAAGGTCTAACATAAATCTAAATAATATAATGCTCTGATCATGAGTGATCCAACATATATAGCCATGCTTTGGAATGTGCAGATATCTGCTGAACAAGGATAGTAGCCCTGCTACTATAGTGTGATAACAGGGCACTTGGCAAATCAATGTCATACTACGTCAACTATCTTAGTGTTGGTGTTGTAGCTGCATGAGGCATCCTCACACCAAGTCGGCCCAGAGAAAAATAATAATAAAAGTAATATTATTATGCTAGAAGAGAAGTTGGTCCTGGAAAGGAATACAAGTCGGCCCCACCAGATGAAAAAGTTCAGCCTCAAGAGAGGTATAAATAAGAGTGACATTTCACTCATTTCATCATCCAAGCAATTCACTCAAGCAAGGAGAAGACTGTTTTCTGGGATTACTTTCTTTGGGGTTATTCTTCTATGTGATCTTCTTGTATCTGATCACTCTTATATCTGATTGTACTTGTAACTTGAACTAATATCTTTGAATAAGAAAAGGTTGTTGGGTTTTCTCCCTTGTGGTTTCCTAGGACAAATCTTCGTTTCTGTGTTTTTGTGCATGGTTATTCTTTCAGTGATCCTTATTTGTTTTTGCTGCAAATAAAGTTAAATTATACTGCTATCTTAAAATCTAACATGGTATCGGAGCTTAATAGATGCCATTGTTGGAAACTAGGGCATTTGAGTTTGTGTGTTTCTCTCCATAGATTGTCTTGAAAAGAGCTCTTGGGAAACTCGCCCTAGGAGGGCACATTTTTTGTGGAAGCAAATCTTCATTCCAAGAACTTTATGTTTTGACCTAATTTCTACTGGTACTAGAAACTAGGGCTTCTAGTTTTTTGTTGTTCTGTCCATAGATCCGAGAGAAAAGGAGGTCCATTCAAATCTCCCTAGGAGGTCTCATCTATCTGTGGAAATAGATCTCTCAAACTCCAAATTTCAATTTTGTCCCATCTCCTGCTAGGGTTTATGAACCAGATTTTCAGATCTCAGCTTGCAGTCACAATGAACAGTGTTAAAGTGGAAGATATACTTGATGGGGCTTCCAAATTTAACTCATGGAATTCTAGGGTACTCATCATCCTAGAGGAGAATGATCTTCTGAAATTCATGAATGAAAAAGTACCGGAATCGAAAGAAGAAACATAGAAGTATCAATGGAGGAAGAGTGATGCTAAGGCAAGGAGGATTCTGATAGATTCTGTAAAAGATCACTTGATACCTCAGATCTCTCAAAAGAAGATGACCAAGAAGATGTTTGATGCCTTGAAGAAGCTATTTGAAAATAACAACATCAACCGAGCACTTTCCTTAAGACAACAAGTCTCTAGTATCAAGATGACAAGAGCAGACTTAGTTGCATCCTACCTCATGAAGATTTTTGAGCTAAGAGATCAGTTGAGCACCATTGGGGAAATAGTTGAAGACAGAGAGCTCGTCATGATGACCCTCAATGGTCTTCCCCATTCTTGGGAACCATTCATTTAGAGCATTAGTGGGCAATCCAAATTGCCCAAGTTTTATTGATTATGGGCAGATTGTACACAAGAAGAAACTAGACTTGTAGCTAGAGGCAAGTTGCATGGCTCTCAACATGAAGAAAGCCAAGCCCTTGCAACACATGTTAGAAGAGGAAGAGATAAGGGAAGGGAGAATAAAGGAAGAAAAGATAAAGTTGAAAGATCATGTCAAATTCCAAAACAAAAGAAGAAGGATCTTTCACATATTCAATGCTTCAAATGTCAGAAGCATAGTTACTATGCCAGACAATGTCCCATGCCAAGGAAAAGAAAGCACCATGCCTCAACTACTGATGTCGACGAAGATACTCCACATAAGAGGTCAAGGAATGGTGATAAAACAAAATTTCTCTTTATTTCCGCTCTTTCAAGTACAGTTCCTACAACTAGTGATACTTGGTTAATAGATGGTGGTGCATCCAGACATATGACAGGTTACAGAGAGAGCCTTGCATATTTGGTAGAGAAAGAGTCTCATCTACAAGTTGTACTTGGAGATGATGCCAGATACACTGTGAAGGGAAATGGGACTACTTCCTTCCAGTTAGATTCTGGTGATCCTCTACATTTGAGTGATGTATTATTTGTACCTGGGATGAAAAGGAACCTTGTCTCTATATCAGCCTTGGAGGACAAAGGCTACAAGTTTGCCTTCTCTGATGGAAAGGTTCTTGCATGGCACAAGAACTCTAGTATGGATTCAACCTGTGTTATCGGTGTTCGAGAGGAGAGCCTATACAGATTAACTATACGACCAGTTCAGGAACTGGTGCATGATTCTATTAGCTTGAGTGAGCTATGGCATAAGAGACTTGATCACCTACAATATAGAGCTCTCCCATCATTGAGGACATTGGTGATAGGAATTCCAGAACTCCGTGTAGATCATGATGGCATTTGCAGAGGATGTGCACTTGGTAAGAATGCCAAGGGTTCTTTTCCAAGCAACAACATCAGGTCCAAGGGATTCTTGGATTTAGTACATTTTGATTTATGTGGACCAATGACAGTTGCTTCCTTGGGTGAATTCTACTATTATGTGACCTTCATTGATGATTACTCTCGGAAGACTTGGATCTACTTCTTGAAGACCAAGGAAACTAAAGAGGTACTTAGCAGATTCTGAGAGTTCAAGGTGCAGGTTGAGAACTTGTCTAGAAAAAGGATCAAGGTTCTGATATCAGATAATGGAGGAGAGTACACCTCTTCGGACTTCAGTGATTTCTGCAAGGAAGTAGGAATTAAGAGGGAGTACATTGTTCCTTACAACCCTCAGCAGAATGGGGTTGAAGAGAGGAAGAACAAATCAATTGTAGAGGAATCCAAATCTATGATTCATGATCAGGGTTTGCTTATGTTCTTATGGGCTGAAGCTTCCAATACCACAATGTATGTTTAGAACAGGAGTCCTCATAAGATATTGGGGAATATAACTCCAGAAGAGGCCTTCAAAGGTGTGAATCCAGAGGTTGGTCACTTGCAAATCTTTGGTTGTTCGATATATATTCATGTGCCTAAGGAAAATAGGACAAAACTAGAACCTTCAGGCATGAAGGGTACGTTTGTTGGATATAGTGAGTCTTCGAACACTTACAGGATCTACATCCGAGGATCAAGATGGATTGAGGTCAAAAGGGATGTCTCCTTTGAAGAGGAGGTAGCCTTCAGAAGAGCCAAAGAATTTGACATGGAGATTGATGGTGAGGAGTTGGTGGCTCCAAAGGAGATGGTAACATCTTCCCCTCCCCCTTCAGCAGTTCAGAGGGAGCCAGTTGAGACAGTTGATCCTGTTGATCCCATTGATCCAGTAGAGCCAGTTGATAATTCCATAGATGTTTCTGTAGGCCAGAAAAGAGCTATTTGGGCTCGTCAGACTTTGCAGGAGGCAAAGAAGCATGTTTCTCCCCATGGTACTTTCAAGGCGAGCAAGAGACCTCATAGATTCTCGAGCTATGTAACCTTAATGAGTCACATCATTGATTATGAGCCCTCCAGGTATGAGGAGGCTTCCAGACAACAGGTATGGAAGGATTCCATGATGGAAGAATATCAATCCATCATGAAGAATGATGTGTGGGAGATTGTTCCGAGACCTGAGGGGGAGTTAATAGTGACTTCCAAGTGGATTTACAATATCAAACATGGAGCAGATGGCAATATCGAAAAGCACAAGGCGAGATTCGTGGCTAGAGGATTCTCTCAGAAAGAGGGAATTGATTATGATGAAACATTTGCTCTGGTTGCTCGATACATTTCCATCATAACGATTATTGCTCTTGCTTCGGCTATGGGATGGAAGTTGCATCAAATGGATGTAAAGAATGCCTTCCTCAACGACATGATCGATGAAGAAGTTTACATTGAGCAACCAAAGGGGTTCGTGATTCATGGGAAGGAGTCCCATGTGTGCAGAATGAAGAAGGTCTTGTACGAACTCAAGCAAGCACCATGTGCATGGTATGCTAGGATTGATGAATACTTGGTGAGTTTGGGATTCAACAAGAGTGATGCAAATCCCAACCTTTACTACAAGGTTGTGGATAGTGAGCCTTTGATCCTAGTGCTTTTTGTTGATGACTTGTTTCTCATCGGAGTTGAGAAACTCATTGAGTGGTGTAAGAGGAAGCTAGCCTCTGACTTCGAGATGAAGGACCTTGGTTTGATGAACTACTTCTTGGGACTAGAGGTGTAGCAGAGACACAGTGAGTTCCTTCTGAGCTAGGGGGAGTATACTATTGATATCTTGAGGAGATTTGGGATGATGGACTGTAAGTCCATGGCCACACCGATGGATTCAAATATGAGGAAGCTAAGAGATTCTGCTTCCGATTCAGATTTGATAGATCCTACCACGTATAGACAGTTGATCGAATCGTTGATGTATCTGGTTAACACTAGATCAGATATCTGTTTTGCAGTGAGTTCTCTCAGCTAGTTCATGATTGGGCCGAGACAGATACATTGGGTGCATGGCTATTCTTTCAGTGATCCTTATTTGTTTTCATTGTAAATAAAGTTAAATTATACTGCTATCTTAAAAACTAACACTTAGCCCTTATTCTACATAGTGGGCACTTTTATATTTGGAGAAATTCACGAGAAAGAGTTATTGTCAGACATCCATAAAAGCTATTCTTTCAATCCCCTCATGAAACATGACAAAGGACAAGGCCATTGTCAAGCTTCATGCTTGGCAAGGGAGACCCAACACTAAGAAAATTTACATTTAGCGATGGTTGTGGGAAGGTTTTAATTGGGTGAAGGATGTCAGAGACTCATTGAATCCCATTGACCACTAATATCATGACATGTGGCAAAAAATGCTAGTAGTATTGGGAATGCCATTTCAAAAAGAAAAGGGCCTGCTATCACATATATAGTAGCCGGGCTACCATACATTATTTTTCTGATGCCAGTACACTATTCAGCCAGTTCCCTTACATTTGAGATGCTGATATGAGCATCTATATTGGATCACTATCAGATTTTGGACAGAAGTTATATTTCCCATGCCATGACTGAGTCTCAGGACACTCAGAGAGATGACCGATATAGCCATTATACCATTTGTACAGAGCAGTCAGTAGTGCCCAGAGTTACAGCAGCAGTTTCAGAGGACAGATGATGAGCATTCAGGTATATGACTCAGCAGGTATATCATAGTGTTGTGGTTATATTGCTTTTATACTTATCCTTATAGCATGTCTTAGCACTTACTGTCATGATCTGGCGATCATATAGATATGTGGACCTGGTTGATCTTATTATATATATTATATTGTCCCTACTCAGACTTAGAAGCTCACTATTCATACTCATTAGTTTTACCCTCCTTAGGGAGAATAGAGGTGATCATTCCACCATACCTTGGCTTGCTAGTGTTGGCTCCATTATTCATTGTCTTCATCCGTCCATTGCCTACCTTTTAGTTTATCACCCTGACTTACTACTTGACTAGTGACATGGAGGATCTTTTCCCCACTATAGCCTCTGTATTGGATGAGCTTCCCTGTTTATTGTGTCTCGGCTCTGAGTTGGTGACAAAACTTACCTTTGGTGAGTTGGATTGTAGGCCTAAATCATTCTGGTCGGTTGTCCCGATGTTTGGCATTGGCTCGAACTCCCCCTAGTCACTTGAGATGTTGTTGGCTAAAACTGAAAGCTCATGTACTATTTATGGAAACTGATAAATTCGCCCATGGAAACTAAAAAGGGAAAGAGTGATGAACTGCTGAAAAATACTCCTCGAAGAGTATAAGAAAGGTCCAAAAAAGCAATGATTCTTAAAAGCTATATCTAAACAATTGCTGACCTTATACATGTATAAAAACATGCCCTGGATGCAAGCTGCAACTAGTTGTGCTTATCAGCACACCTGAGATTCGAAGGGTTATGTAGGCCAAAAAGGCCATGAAATGAAATTGAATGATCCTAATGAACCTGGATCAACTTGATGTAGACATGATGCCTAAGTTGAATAAGCACTCCCTAAACAACTTATCCATTTGTGAGACACCGCCATTCCCTGTGTTGTTGCTCATTCAGTATATACTATGGTGTGTATTCCCTTTCCCTTTGCCAAAGTGTCACAAAGTTAAGTCAGTCAAGTCATCCCTTAGCCTAGCCAGTTATTTTAGCCTTCACCCTTCACTAGCAAATTGATCACAACTATGAAGTGAGTATGATCTTGAAAGTCTAGTCTCAGTAATAATAATAATTAATACCATTATATATTTGGATTTAGATCGCCAGTAATGATTACTTTGTGTTATAATTGTTATTTGAATAAGTTGTAGAGCATGCATTAACCTTTGACACTTTGCAGCAGCTTCTGATGATGGTCTGAGTTATATTTGGTCATGTTGACTTGGTCAAACCTAGTTTGACCAAGGTCAACCATAGGACATGAGATGGTTGGACCTTGTGATGATATGGATGGATGATATATGGTCTATGTACATGTATATGATGATTCTATGCAGCATCCACAGGGTTATGATGATGATTCATGGTTTACAACAGTATTTGATCATTTACAGATTATTATTATTTGACCTGTTCCGGTATATTGGATATATATTTTGATCATGCAGAGACTCATATGGTGTATGAGTACACATCTTGGATGGATTTGGACCTTTTGAGTCCAATGAGACAGTTTGTTTTCAGTTCCGGGCACTTACAGTGATGATTGAGCCTCAGTAGGCTATCCCAGTGCAGTTTTGGTCTGTTGGCGACCCTGTCAGAGCAAATGTGATTTTTATCCGGTTGACCTAGGGCGTTGTGCTTGGAGGGGGTGGTCCAGCCACTTGTTTTTACCATATTACCCCCCTCCTGGACACACTGGTGCCCTCACCTTGACAACGCAGGCACTCCAGGAGGCAGTTTGGGGCAGTTTCACGCTTCCCGAGGCATTTTAGGATTGGTAGAAATGGCTATTGAGGAAATCGATTTGGGATACTGAGGCAATGTTTTGGCATGGGATGATCAGTGATGATGGATTGATGTCTTCCACACCTCCTCCAACAGTTTCAGCTTCATCGAGGCCCGCATCCATCACTTATGGCACTTTCTGATGATTTTTGAGGTCTTTTGAGGCCTATGATTTGACCATAGAGGCACGATTTGGTATATTGATGACTATTTTATTATTATTGTGCTATGGGGATTGACCAAGGGTGTCTAAAATTACCCCTTGGACCCACCATAAGCTTCTTATTATATTTTGTCATCATGATTTGGTGGGATTCCCCTCTTCTAGGGTGATTTTGTCCACTTATGTTATATTTTATGAGTGATCCATGTATTTTATTGTTGAGCTCATCTCAACCATTGATTAGACATTTGTATCTTTTAATCTTAGCCACTCATTCAAAAAGTGGTTAGGATTTTGATGCCTCTCCTTCTTATTTAAAGGAGAGAGCTTCTCATTTGTAAGGGGGCTGGTGGCTCTGGATTATTGGAATAGAAAATTATTATTACATCTATCTCCAGTGTTGTGGTGAATGTTTTTGGTGTTCGTTCGTTGGTTCTTCCTTTGCACTGAGTTATTGGAAATCTTGTTTGCCATATCTTTTGTACCACGTTTTGTGGAGGCCGATTTGCTTTAAGGAGGAAGTATTGGTAGGGGAAGACTCTCCCTACTTCTTCTTTGGATCTCTTCGTTGGTAACATGGAGTATTACTGTCCCAGGACCTTCTATTCTATGTTATCATTGCATTTTACTTGTATTTCCTCCATACTTGACCTCTCTGATTGAAATCGATTTTCCTTGGATTGACAGGTAGAGGAGGGCGCACTTGTGGGCTAGGGCATCAATTTGGCAAGCAAAATCAACAATCTCTCATTTGATCTCTGCGGGAATCTTCCTCAACATCAAGGCATCTCATTCACATCACTCAGGTATGATCTCAAGGTAATTTCTTTCCATGATCTATCCACTTGTCTAAAATATTTAAAACCCTAATCAATCAAAACCCCATTTTTACATTTTTTCAGATCTACTTAGATCTAGTGGCTCCTTGGGTAAGATTTTGAAAACCCACCTCTATAGTATCCACGACATCCCGGATCTATAGTTTGGTGAGGATTGGCCTCCATTTAACCCTCTTCCCAAGGCATTTAGCCTTCTCCAAGCAAGGGCGCACTTCCTAGTTTGGGTGGGTTAACCTAGATCTAGTATGTGGGTAGTTGAGATTCCACTTGATTCGTGATCTACACATCCAATAACCTACCCCCAGATTGTCACTTTTCTGATTTCTACCTTGTGGGCCCTATTCCACATTTTAAGGGATTTAATCCCCATTTTGGACCACTTGGTATCTTCAAACTCAGATCTAGTAAGATCTAACCATCGGATTGCCTTGAAATTGTAGATCCACACTCCCCATTGATCAACCTACTTGGATCTAAAGTTTGGATGCTATTGGACATGTCTTGACCCCACTTATCCCACTTTTAGGCCTCCTTGGGCAAAGTCGCACCACCTTGGAGAAGGGAGTTTGTCCACTTCTAGGACATGGGTACTTGAGATTTTTGTGTATTTGGAACGGGAATAATTCAAAACCTAGGTCTAGTAGGTCACCTTGTCAAATCTTGCCTTGGGGATAGCATTCCTTGTTTTAAGGGATTGTGGTCCACTTAGGTCAAACCTAGATCTAGACCTATTCATCCCTCAAGACTTTAATTACCCACTCGTCTCATGCAATAGGAGTTCTTAACCACAAGTTAACTTTACTTTGACTCCATAATCCCAACTCCCAAGGCACTGGTCTCTCTCCAAGTCAATTCGACTTTCCTAGATTGTTGGATTAACTTGTGGTTTTTCCCTTGTGTGGTAAACTAAACCCTTTGATGCCATCATACTGCATGATCAAGCTTGTCACTTGTACTAGTTAGCCCCAATTAAGCCCCTAAACTACCCTGCATTGGACACGGTTCCCAAGGCAGTGGATTTTCTCACATTGAACTAGTACTTTAATTCTGGATCCTATTTCACAAATCATAAGTCACTCTCACATTAATGATGAACCAAAGCTATACTCATTGAACCCCTTGTCTTGTGACTTCATCCTTAGGTCTAGGATAAACCATACACCTTACTTCACTTAGAATTAACTTGATTTGGTGTCTTGGTTTTGATCTCTCCTGTCGCGAGTAGATCGGGTCTCCCCCTTTGTTGTCTGGGCTAGATAACATAAAGCAAAGGTTGCCTTGACTGGCATGACAACCATCTATTGGAGGTCGAGGTGATCGTGGTTGCACCTTTTGAGTTGCCCTTCCCTATTGCCATCCATGAGTGGATACATCCATAGGGGTAACTACAGCTTAGGTGATAACAGGGCCCATAGGACACATAGTATACATCTCTTGGAAAGCCCCTCTTGATGTAAGTAATTGATAATATATATCATAGTCAATAGATATTAGTGGATCTAACAATAGAGGCTTCATTTTAGAATAAAAGAAGTGAATCTTTGGGTTCAAAGTGAGGAAATATTGAAAACTATCAAATGGTTAGTGTTGTACCACTAGTTGTATGGGGGTTTTATGCCTCATTTTTCCAGAGCTGGATTAGTTTTGTTGATTAGGGAAGTGTTGCAGAGCATGGATTCCTTGAGATTTATGGGCTTGGGTTTTGGTTGCCACTTTGGTATATTTTGCCTATGATGGATCCTTGTATTTTAGCTTTGTATCAGATGCATGCCTAAAGGATTTTATGTATGGAATGTATGATTTATATTGACTAATTGACTAGTTGTAAATTCTATTTTACACTTGTGATCTTTTGATGAGCATGGTGAGTAGGATTTTTTTTATAAAATTACATCTAGTAGTAGTATTTGTTTTATATACATACCGATATTTGGAGAAGTGTCTAAAGTATTGCATGGATCATAACCTCTCCCTTGGTTCCATTTTTTTGGCCTTATCCATCTTCCATCCATTTACCCTTGTTTATGTATAATCCCATTGATCTAGATATGACTAAGTAACTCAAGGACCTCCCCCTCCGTGACCTCTTTGTTAGGATGGCCTCCATGTTATCCCTTGGTGTCTTGGCTATGATGTGTGCAACAAAAATCTCAGAAGTCTTAGTCATTCTTGTTGAATCACCATTGATGTCTGGATTTGAGCCTAGGATCATTTCCTTTTGACCCCATGTGCCTTTCCTCTCGGATTGCCACCGATGTTGGGGAATGAACTAAGGTTGGCATAGTTGCCATAAGTGTACTCTTGAGACCCCATCCTTGAAATTGGTTGGTGTTTAGAGGGGTAGGTACTTCTCAAATTAAGAGGTTAAACCTAATTTCTCTAAACAAGCATTATTGTGGCAACTCCGTCACAGCTATGGATAGTGGTTGGCAGCGAAGCTGAGGCTGTGTTATCACTGGTGCCCAGAAGGCATCTAGGACCAGTACCTTTCAATCATTAACCAACTAAAGGATAACAAAGAAATAAATTGTTCCAAAAGTGAAATATCAAAAAGAAAAGAAAGAGCTTTAAAGAAAAATACCTAAAGCAACAAAATGAAAATGAAAGAAAAATCTATGCAAATAAGAAATAAATGAGAGCTTGATAGAGTCAAAGTTGTATCATCTTCTAGCACATCATCCATATGTGAGACACCACACTTCCTTGTTGTTTTCCTGCATAACAAATGCCATAGAGATTTCTTGTTTCCGCTCTTCTCCAAGAGTAGCTTAAGTCTTCCATGACCAATATCACACTTGACTAGCCTTTGACTTGTTTACCATCCACTCCACCCAAGAGAAGGATAATCTATGCAATGTTTTATGACAACTAACTAGATGTTTGTATGCATATAAGACATTCATTGCATGCTTTATGATTTGTTATATTTTTTTTCCCTATGATGAGACTATGCAAGGATTCAAGAGTGATTGCTTATGCAAAGTAGAATTTGTAACTTAGTTACCTTTCAATATTTATCATTATAAGAGATGTTTCATCCTCATTTAGGTTTTGGATGAGTACTTGTACCATTCAACTTGATTGCAAAGTTTTGACCAAGAGTTGACTTTTTGACTTTGTCAAACTCGACTTTGACTTGATCAATAAGACCAACCAACAATATGAGCTCTTCATGATCTACATTTCATCATGCTACATCTACTGGAGGTCAGTTGGACCCTTCCATGTGTTATTTTCAACCTATGTTGCATTATTGACTTTATTTTTAGCCTATGTTGCATTAATGACTTTTATTATGATTTTTTTTCTAAGTATTGATTATAAAACCTAAGGTTGGAAATTAATTATTTGGAGCAACCACCAAATGAAGAATTCAGATTTGTTTTTGGTGTGTGTTTGTTTTGTACTTCATATCATGACACCTTGGATCCATATTGGGGCATTTGGAGTTGATTTGAACGTTAATTCTCACACTTAGGGATTAATTAAAATAATTATCTTGGTTTTTCTAAGTCTAAAATTAAAAATTCTTAAATCTAGCGAGAATTTAAAGATGGACAGTTTGGAAAAAGTGGCAACTTGGGTCCTCATAATTTTTTTTCCTAGCAATACTCAAGTCTCAAAATCTCCATCCAACATATTATGTGGGCTCAACATGCTCTCTCATTCACGGGGGTGCACTTCATTTCCTTAATCCTTTTGGATTAGGGATTGAGCCTTCCTCTCTTTTTCTATAAGAGCAAATCGCCCCCCATTGTACAAGGATAATTTTCCAACTAATAGAACATATCACTCATTTGCAACAAATTGATTTGGTCTCTTGGTGTCTTGGGGTGCTTGGTGTAGTGATATTGGCTATTGCTTTCTCTTATGGATGCTTCTTGCAATTTGTTTCTTCATGGTCGAAGTGATGTTCATATTTATGTGAATTTAGAATCTCAGATCTTAGTAAAACTTATGAAAATTCTTGTCGAAGAAGTAGCTAATATCAATAAATCGATTTCATATTTTATTGTAGTGTGTTGTTTCTCTTGTTATATATATTTATCAGCTTGTTCAAGTGGGGCGAATTGGTGAAATTGCACTATCTTTTATGGATTCTTGATCACTTATTTCTCTTCTTTTAATAGGTTGGAATCGAGATACCAAGGGTGCACTTCACTATTGAGAGCTTCCAGATAGTCACACAACCTCCGAGAGTGGATTTGGTAATCATTTGGGGTGCTACAAATAGAAGGGCGAGCTGACTCCTTCACCCAAGCAACCAAGACATTGTAACTAGGTTCTATTATCAGGACCTTCTCACCTCATTTACAAAATCCAAATTTCTCTTAGTTTGTTTTCCAACCTTACTAGGATTTGCATTCCTCCTTTACATTTAGGAATCTAAACCATAAAATATATGCATAAGAAGATACCAAAAAAACATAGAATTGACTCTAGGAACACCACCTCATCTTATATAGTGTTTTCATTTGCATGTGAATGAAAGTTTGTGGTTGTCATGCACTTTATCACTGATGTAATTAACATCCAGACTAAATCATACAAAAACCAACAACTGAAAATTGAATGTTGAGCCCTAATAACACCAACCCAACACATATTTGACTTATTCAAACTAACATTCAACATATTCTAAGTATTGGACATCTTACACCTCAACATTTCAGCTATTTAAGTGACACCTGAACTCAGATTTAAGCATATTTCATCCGCTGTCCCGTGCCCTTCATTTTCAGATTCTTCAACTGATTAGGTGGGTAGCCTTAAACATTAAGCCTAAGATAAACTATTAGTGTCACTTCCTTCAAATCACCTTCCTTGTTTCATTCTTGTTATCTTTGACTGTGATTAGTAAGCCTAGGAATTTGGCATTAGTTTTATATCTTCTTAACCAAATATCCTATTATCACATATATAGTAGCCGGGCTATCATACATTATTTTTCCGATTCCAGTACATTATTCAGCCAGTTCCCTTACATTGAGATGCTGAGATGAGCAGCTATTATGGATCACTATCAGATTTTGGACAGTGGTTTTATTCCCCATGCCATGACTGAGTCTCAGGACACTCAGAGAGATGACCGATGTAGCTATTTAGCCATTTGTAAAGCGCAGTTAGTAGTGCCCAGAGTTACAACAACAGTTTCATAGGACAGACGATGATTCAGATGATGAGCATTCAGGTATATGATTCAGCAGGTATATTATGGTGTTGTGGTTATGTTGCTTTTATTTCCATTTTCTTAGCATGTCTTAGCATTTAGTATCATGATCTGGCGATCATATAGATATGTGGACCTGGTTGTACTTATTGTTAAAATTCAATATGCTAAGACAAAAAATAGCAGCATTACATTCCATTTCACAATAATAGCATATACAGGATCACTGAAGAAACAACAAGCACAGCATAAACACAAGAGACAGAGATTTATCCTGGGAAACCCTCATGGGGTAGAAAACCCAGCAAAGCTTCCTCAATATAGATGACCAGCAATATACAAAGATGAAACCCTGAAACATGATCTCCTCCTCCACAATAGCAGACCTCTCCTCCACAAGTGCGATATCCTCAAGTGAGTGAATGTGTATAATGAGGAACACACCTCCTCTATTTATACACTACTCTGATATGTATTTTACACAAGTACATGTAGGCTCGTATTTAACCATTAGGTTAAATACCCCATTATAACTGACTGGGCCGACCCCTCTAGGGTGGTCTAATAACCCTTTGACCCACATAACACATACAGGGCCGACCCCCACTAGGGAAGTCTAATAACCCAAGTTACCACATTCCGACGGAGGAATAAACATCTCCGGATATACAATAAGATCTTCACGGAGGAATGAATCATCTCTGGAATAATAAAGTACAAATATAATATTCTTTGAAGTTACAATATCTCAACACTCCCCCTTAACGAGAAGGATATTATAACAGCATCTGCACGAGCAAGGAGTCATCAACATCATACATGATACATCTATAAATCATTGGAAGCTTTCTCAACATCATCAGTAACTCAACCAGTTACTGGAATATCTTCAATACTGGAACATCAACATCTTCAGTACTGAGTCTTTATCTTCTGCAGCACTCAAACAGCTACAGCAACATCAATATCTGAATCCTCACGATTGTCAGCATCGCCATCACACGATCATCAGCATCGTCATCACATGAACAACAACATCGTCATCTCACTATCATCAACATCGTCATCACACGATCATCAACATCGTCATCTCACGATCATCAGCATCGTCATCACACGATCATCAGCATCGTCATCTCACGATCATCAGCATCGTCATCACACGATCATTAGCATTGTCATCTTATGATCATCCGCATCGTTATCTAACGATCATCAGCATTGTCATATCATCTCGATCTACAGCATCTGGATCATCTCGATCTACAGCATCTGGATCATCACGATCTACAACATCTGGATCATCTCGATCTACAGCATCTGGATCATCTCGATCTATAACATCTGGATCATCTCGATCTACAGCAACTGGATCATCTCGATCTACAGCATCTGGATCATATCGATCTACACCATCTGGATCATCTCGATCTACACCATCTGGATCATCTCGATCTACAGCATCTGGATCATCACGATCTACAGCATCTGGATCATCACGATCTACAGCATCTGGATCATCTCGATCTACAGCATCTGGATCATCTCGATCTACAGCATCTGTATCATCTCGATCTACAGCATCTGTATCATCTCGATCTACAGCATCTGGATCATCTCGATCTACAGCATCTGGATCATCACGATCTACAGCATCTGGATCATCTCGATCTACAACATAAGTATCCTCAACCATACAAGTACATTAATCAATACATGTATCATCAAAAGTATGTATTCTCACCAATACATCTATCATAAAAACATGTATTCTTACTAATACATATATCATCAAAAGCATGTATTCTCACTAATACATCTATCATCAAAAGCATGTATTCTCACTAATACATCTATCAATACAAGTATCCACACTGATACAAGTATACACAACAGCAGCATACCCTGCAACACACATGATCCAATTACGGGATGGTCAATCCCTCTCAATTTAAGACATCTCTCATGTATATGGATGATGCAATCCAGATCAACTTACAGGATGATCAATCCTTATCCTTTTAAGACACCTCACCATGTCTAAGGATGATGCAATCTCGAATCAACTTACAGGATGATTACTCCTTATCACTTTAAGACACCTTACCATGTCTAGGGACGATGCAATCCCAATCTACTTACAGGATGATTAGTCCTTATCACTTTAAGACACCTCACCATGTCTAGGGATGATGCAATCCCAATCTACTTACAGGATGATTAGTCCTTATCACTTTAAGACACCTCACCATGTCTAGGGACGATGCAATCCCAATCTACTTACAGGATGATTAGTCCTTATCACTTTAAGACACCTCACCATGTCTAGGGACGATGCAATCCCAATCTACTTACAGATTAGTCCTTATCACTTTAAGACACCTCACCATGTCTAGGGACCATGCAATCCCAATCTACTTACAGGATGATTAGTCCTTATCACTTTAAGACACCTCACCATGTCTAGGGACGATGCAATCCCAATCTACTTATAGGATGATTAGTCCTTATCACTTTAAGACAAGTCTCATGTCTAGGGACGATGCAATCCCATCACGTACATTTTGAACCCAGTTCATGGACGATGCAGTCCTCACGTACATTTTGAACCCAGTTCATGGATGATGCAGTCCTCACGTACATTTTGAACCCAGTTCATGGACGATGCAGTCCTCACGTACATTTTGAACCCAGTTCATGGACGATGCAGTCCTCACGTACATTTTGAACCCAGTTCATGGACGATGTAGTCCTCACGTACATTTTGAACTAGTGGTTCCGGGATGATGCAATCCCCATCACTTTATTCTCGAAGACCATACGTCTACGAATCAATTCAGGGACCAAGGTCCGGGGATGATACAATCCCCACTTCTCGGAGACCTTACGTCTACGGCTCTCTTTAGGACTGAAAGTCCAGGGATGATCCAATCCCCTCAACTGTCCACTAAGGACTTCATTCTCGAAGACCTCACGTCTACGGCTCTCTTTAGGACTGAAAGTCCAGAGATGATCCAATCCCTTCAACTGTCCACTAAGGACTTCATTCTCGGAGACCTCACGTCTACGGCTCTCTTTAGGACTGAAAGTCCAGGGATGATCCAATCCCCTTAACTGTCCACTAAGGACTTCATTCTCGGAGACCTTACGTCTACGGCTCTCTTTAGGACTGAAAGTCCAGGGATGATCCAATCCCCTCAACTGTCCACTCAGGACTTCATTCTCGGAGACCTCAAGTCTACGGCTCTCTTTAGGACTGAAAGTCCAGGGATGATCCAATCCCCTCAACTGTCCACTAAGGACTTCATTCTCGGAGACCTCACGTCTACGACTCTCTTTAGGACTGAAAGTCCAGGGATGATCCAATCCCCTTTTCTTTCTCGGAGACACCTGTCTACGGCTCACTTTAGAACAAGTGTTCAAGGATGATACAATCCCCACATGTATTCTCATCAATATACTATCGATCCTGGGAACCCATACAGAACCTGATTCACACATCTTCTTTAATTACACCATTAAGAGAATGGTCTTATCTAGCCACTTGGAGCAAACATCTCATCATGATTCTCTTCCTCTTTCTAAGAGAATCTTCTAGCCACAAGCCTTCTATATTTTGTTTGATTTGTAAATCTTCTTGTTGAACATCCATCACTTGTTCGGTGTTCATTATTCTTCATGATCTTTCCTCGTAAGTAGAACAAAGATTATGGATGAGTCTTTGTCTTCATGTTTTCATGGTCATGGAACCTGATTTGTCTTTTGTGATGTACCTGTATCTTGTTAGCAGACAACATCAACCTCACACAACATCATAATGCATTAGTACAATCATAAGTGTCAACACCCTAACCAATGAATATCTTCTATCATGCATTCATAATTTTGTTAAGGTTATACGACAAATCAAAAATCAAAATTGTACTAACTGTAATAACCTGAAGACAAACATACCATAAACTTAATCATTGACAAATATCGAAACATACCTCGATGAGTCATACCTGTCGAGATCGCTTGTATTCTTCTTATGTAAGGCCTTATCCTCATCTCCCTCTGAGACAGGAACTTCTTCACTTATGCAGGCGACCAATCCATATTCTTCTAGGATTAACCCAATCCACTTGATTTGCAAGAAATGGACCTGGAGCTGGATATGTGTTTGTCAGAGAAACCCAAAAAATTCTAACTTTGAATTTCAAACTTCCAAAAGGATAGAAATATGCGCCTTGATGAGCTGATCAAACTGGTATATTCAGAATTTGAAAACTGCAAAGTTTTACTCCTCAATTTTGCCTTTGAAACTTTCGGATTCACTGGACGTGACCCTGAACTGGGGTTTGATGAAGCCCACTCTTTTTCCCCATCAAAAGGTTTGATCCAAAGCTCTAAGCTTCTATTTTTTTGAGGAGCTTCCAGCCGTGGTCACAGGTTTCAAAAATTCCCATTTTTACAGAAGCCCTAATTTTCCACTTTTCTGATCAAAGTCCCGAACTAGGGTCTAATCAAGCCCGGGCTTCTGCCCAACCAAAAATTCTGATCTTGGTCTCTAAATTTCTATTTTGATGAGTAGCATCCAGCCGTGGTCTCCGATTACAAAAATTCCAACTTTCTTCAAAGCCCTAAATTCCGGAAGCCATGAATGAAGGTACCAAAAAATAATTCTGTTTTGACAGAAATATGTACCTGATTGTTTCTGGTGTAACTCTGAAATTTTTGATCCACAAGGTCTGAAAAAGTTTTCTGAGATAGCCTGACCTGTTAGCTTTCCATCCTGACAGGTCTGACCTCAATTGGATGTTCTGAGAGAGAGTTATGCCAAATGTCGCAACGTGACCTGTTTTGGGAAAATACAGGAGAGCGAACTTGTAAGGAGTGCCACGTGTCACTGTTTGACCTTCGGCCTCTCAAAACGTTTTCTGAGATAGCTCGGCCTGTTATCTTTCCATCCTGACAGGTATGACCTCAATTGGATTCTCTGAGAGATAGTTATGCCAAGTGTCGCAACGTGACCTGTTTATGGGATAATACAGGAGAGCGAACTTGTACGGCGTGCCACGTGTCACTGGTTCAACTTCGGCCTCTGAAAAAGTTTTCTAAGATAGTACAGTCTGTGTACTACCTGTCACTTTTCACGAAATTTCATTTGGAGCTTCCTAGCCCAAGTTATGACCTTTTTCCCAAGGTCACCTGATTTTGACTCAGATCTGGAAGAGGCAGAAACCCTATATTGTACAGATCATAAATCACAAAGTACAACGAATTAGAGGTTGTCCTTTGGACACAAGGTACCTGGATATTTTAGCTTCGTCCTGTAACAATTTCAGATCCGAAAACTTTGCCAAAACGGATTTATAGCGAAAGTGCTACGATGACTGGTTTTTTCTATGTAAAACCCTAACCTTCAAATTGTCGTAAGTAAAGCAAGTGTCTTTAGTGCCATACCTTGTCTTCCTTCAGGTTAGCTCTGATACCATGTTAAAATTCAATATGCTAAGACAAAAAATAGCAGCATTACATTCCATTTCACAATAATAGCATATACAGGATCACTGAAGAAACAACAAGCACAGCATAAACACAAGAGACAGAGATTTATCCTGGGAAACCCTCATGGGGTAGAAAACCCAGCAAAGCTTCCTCAATATAGATGACCAGCAATATACAAAGATGAAACCCTGAAACATGATCTCCTCCTCCACAATAGCATACCTCTCCTACACAAGTGCGATATCCTCAAGTGAGTGAATGTGTATAATGAGGAACACACCTCCTCTATTTATACACTACTCTGATATGTATTTTACACAAGTACATGTAGGCTCGTATTTAACCATTAGGTTAAATACCCCATTATAACTGACTGGGCCGACCCCTCTAGGGTGGTCTAATAACCCTTTGACCCACATAACACATACAGGGCCGACCCCCACTAGGGAAGTCTAATAACCCAAGTTACCACATTCCGACGGAGGAATAAACATCTCCGGATATACAATAAGATCTTCACGGAGGAATGAATCATCTCTGGAATAATAAAGTACAAATATAATATTCTTTGAAGTTACAATATCTCAACACTTATATATATCTATATATATATATATATATATATATATCTATCTCATATTTGTCCCTACTCAGACTTAGAAGTTCTTGGCCTATACTCATTGGTTTTACCCTCCTTAGGGAGAATAGAGGTGATCATTCCCGCCATACTTTGGCTTGCTAGTGTTGGTTTCATTATTCACTGTCTTCATCCATCCATGACTTACCCAGTTTGTTCATTACCTTGACTTACTACTTGACTAGTGGCATGGAGGACCTTCCCCCATTGTAGTCTCTATATTGGATAAGCTTCCCTTTTTATTGTGTCTCGGCTCTTAGTTGGTGACAAAACTTGCCTTTGGTGAGTTGGTGTTCCTTGTGAACTTCCCCTAATCACTAAAGATGTTGTTGGCTAAACCTGAAACTTTTAGTGCTACCATGAATACAAAGTATGGAAATCAAACGTTGCATCTTGTATGAATGAAATAAAGCCAAATGAAAATGGCTATGAAATATCAAATGCTATATCTATTTGTGAAATGTAAATACCTAGGTAAACAAGTTGTTTGTGACACACCTAGAAGTAATCAGGTAAACAAGTGCCTTAAAAACACACCTGCAGCAAGAAGCCTAAATTAAATGTAAATCTATGCAATGCGTTTATAGCCACACATACATCAAAGGCTATGGAAACTCTAGGCCCCAAAAGCAATGGAACTTAAATTCTATATCAAAAAGATTGCTGGCCTCATTTGTATTATGGATTGTGCGCATCAGTGTAAGGTGAATAAACACTCTTTGAACAACTTACCCATTTGTGAGACACCGCCATCCCCTGTGTTGTTGCTTCTCCATTATATGCTATGGTGTGTATTTCCTTTTCCATTTCCAAAGTGTCACAGTGTTGAGTCAGTAAGTCATCTTTTGACCTAGCCAATTGTTTCTTATCCTTCACCCTTCACTAGCAAATTGATCACAACTATGAAGTGAGTATGACCCTGAAAGTCTTGTCTGAGTAATTAATAATAATTAATGACATATTATATTTAGATTTAGATCGCCAGTAATGATTACTACTTGTTATAATTGCTATGTGAATGGATTGTAAAGCATGCTTTAACCTTTAACACCTTGCAGCAGCTTGATGATAGTTTGAGTCATATTTTGGTCATGTTGACTTGGTCAAACCTCAGTTTGACCAAAAGTCAACCACAGGACATGAGGTGGCAGACCTTGGATGCTATAGATTGATGATATGTGGTCCGGTACAGGTCACCATGGTGGGCTTATGCAGTGGTTTCAGGCTTATGATGATGATTTGTGTTTTTCAACACTTTTACAGATTATTATTATTTGGTCTGCCGGAGATGATGAGTATTTATTTTGGACCATGCAGAGGTTTATATGGTGTATGAGTACACACCTTAGATGGATTTGGACCTTCTGAGTCCAATGAGACAGTCTGTTTTTCAGTTCCGGGCAGTTACAGTGATGTTTGAGCCTTAGTTGGCTATCATAGTGCAGTTTTGGCCTGTCGGAGGTCCTGTCAGAGCAGTGATGAGATTTACTTGGTTCACCTAGAGCGCTATTTTTGGAGGGGGTGGTCCAGCCACTTGTTATTACCATATTACCCCCCTCCCAGACAGTCTGATGATTTTTATTTTTGGAACCATGCACTCCAGGAGATAGTTTGGGTAGTTTCACATTTCCCGAAGCAGTCCAGAAATGGTAAACATGGCTACAGAGGAATTTGATTTGGGCTACTGAGGCAAGGTTATGGCATGGGATGATCAGTGATGATGAGTGGGATGTCTTCCACACCTTCTCCAATAGTTTCAGCTTCATCGGGACCCACATCCATCACTTATGGCAATTTTTGATGATTTTTGGAGCCTCCTAAGGCTCACGATTTTCCCAGAGAGGCACGATTTGGTGTCTAGATATTTTATTCTTGGATATTGTGCCATGGGGATTGACCAAGGGTGTTAGAAATTACCCCTTGGACCCACCATGAGATATTTTTTTATGTTTTATTATCATGACTTGGTGGGATCCCCTCTTCTAGGGTGAGTTTGTCCACATATTGTTATATTTTATTATTGATCCATGTATTGTATTGTTGAGCTCATCTCAACCATTGATTAGATCTTTTGATCTTTTAATCTTAGCCACTCATTTAAAAAGTGGTTAGGATTGTGGTCTCTCTCCAATTTATTTAAAGGAGAGAGCTTCTCATTGTAAAGGGGACTTTTGGCTTTGGATTATTGGAATAGAGAATTATTATTGCATCTATCTGTTGTGTTGTGGTGAATACTTTTGGAGTTCGTTCGTTGATTCTTCCTTTGCACTGGGTTCTTGGAGATTTTGTCTTGCTATATTTGTGTACCACGTTTTTGCGTCTACAGGTGGAGGCCGATTTGGTTTAAGGAGGACGTATTGGTAGGGGAGGACCCTCCCTACTTCTTTCTTGGATCTCTTCGTTGGTAACAGGGAGTATTACTGTTCTAGGACCTTCTATTTCATGTTATCACTTGCTTTTCATTTGTATTTCCTCCATTGTTGCTCAACTGATTGAGATCGCTTTCCTTGGTTGACAGGAAGAGGAGGTCGCACTTGTGGGCTAGGGCATCATTTCAACAAGCAAATTCAACAAGTTCTCATTTGATCTCTGCGGGATTCTTCCTCAACAACAAGGCATCTCATTCCAACACTGAGTTATGATCTCAAGGTAATTTCTCTCTCCATGATCTATCCATTTGTCTAAATGCTTCAAACCCTCATAATTTCAAAACCCTCATTTTACATTTTCTCAGATCTAGCAAGATCTACTTGGATTTTGGGTATAATATTCGAAACCCACCTCTATAGCATCCATGACAATTTGGATCTATTGTTTGGTGTGGATTGGCCCTCATTTGACCCACTTCCCAAGGCAAAGAAGCTTCTCCAAGGGAGGTCGCACTTCCTAGGAGGGGTGATTTTGCTTGATCTAGCACCTGGGTAGGTGAGATCCCACTTGATCCATCATCTCCTTAATTAATAACCTACCCCTAGTGTGTCACTTTAGTGATTTTCACCTTGTGGGCCCCATTCCTCATTTTGAGGGTTGAGCCCCACTTGGGTCACTTTGTGGCACATTTCAATCTCAGGTCTACTGAGATCTAGCCATTGGATGACCTTAATTTTCAAGATCCACCTACCTCAATACCTCAACTATCTAGATCTACAATTTGGTGGACATCCGACTACATTTGGCCCAATTCCCAAGCAACTAATCTTCCCTAAGACAATTCGACTTTCTTGGATTGTTGAGTTATCTTGTGGCTTGATCTTTGTCTTGTTGCTTGAAACACCTTGAAACTGTCATATCCTTTCATCAAGCATAGCTAGAAATCCCTAACTGTCAGATCTATGATTTGGGACACTTTCCCAGTTTTAAGGGTCATGTTTCCCAAGGCAGTTGATTTTGACCTTTTGAAACTAGCTTTGAATCCTAGAATCATACTTAATCATTGAATCGCTGTGCATTGTCTATCATTGTTATACTATACCTTTCCCAAGCCTCCACAGTGGTCTTAATTCCTTATTTCTAGGGTGCCATATCTGTCACCTTACGTACCTCATTAGATTGATTTGATTTGGTGATTGGGTTGATCTCTCCTGTCGGGAGTAGATCTGGGTCTTCCCCTTGCTATCTTGGCTTTGATAGCTAAAGCGAAGAGTGCTTTGGTTGGCATGACAACCATCCATTTGGGAACCTAGGCCCTCTTGGTTCACCACTTTAGTTGCCTATCCCCTCTACCCTCCACATTGGATCCACCTGTAGGGGCAACTACAAGATTGGTGATAACATTTTGGCGCCGTTGCCGGGGAGGTAGAGGCTTACCTTAGGTGTATGCGATTATTCATGCATAACTCATATCTTATCGCATCCGGATTAATCTAGATGGGTATTATTTCAATTCCTAATTAAACCATATCCATCTGTGTTTCACTTACTCTCTCCCTGCACTTCAAACGACATATATCTTGGTAGAAGAGTTTTAAGGTCTACCTGGCGACTCCGAATCGTGACTCCGTTGAGGAGAGAGCTCATTTGCATCCTTACAATACATTTCATTTTGTTGAATTACCTGTGTGGTTCACCTGACGACTCCACATAAGTGACTGCACTGGTGATCGATCCTATCATTATCTAGAACCCATGGGGTGCATCATTTTGTATTCAGGTTCTTGATTTGAAAAACTTTAATAAATAAAAAATAATATAAAAAAAAATAAAATTTGCTGTCCATCGCTGCTTCTGAGAGGCCTAGGACTTTTGGTTGATTGAAAGTTTTTGACTTTTCCAAAATTGTTGGGTATCCTCATCATATTCCTCATCAAGCCTGTGAAAGGTTGCCTATTTTCGATGGAAGTTATGAAATCTCTACTAGAAGGAACCTTGAAAGCTTTCGAGAAGCTCTTAACGAGTTATCCATAACCCATGAGGATGTGTGTATGAAACTATTGGCTTCATCTTTCAAAGAAAGAGCTGGGATCTGGCTTTCGAATTTGAAACCCAATAGCATTTCCGGATATGACATGTTTGAAAATAAATTCTTAGAAGAATGGGGAAGTGAATTCGATGATATGTATCTTTCAAATCAAATCCAAGATCAAAACCTTCCCCTTTCCGATCCTATTGTTGAATCATTTAACAATCAAATATTGAGTGATTTGTCATCATCTGGAGATAACCCTTCCTGCCCAATTTCTTTTGAAGATAAGTCTTCTACTTTTGAGTCAATCGGAAGTCAAATCACTAATATAAATAGTATGTTTTCAAATTTATTTTTAAGTAGCCCTAGTCCTGATCTTGAGGAAATTTCTAAGGATGAGCTTTTAGAAGAAGAAGAAAGTGGGGACATTGACCAAGATCCTTTAGTGGTGATTTCACATGATCATTGTGCAAATAATCAAGATGCTTTAAATGAACTTGTTAATTTTCTCCCTGACAAATTAAATAAAAATGATCACTTATCTTCGTATGAATTTAATGATGAATCAATAGAAAGTCAATCTCAAGATGAGGATGAAATAGTAAATCACACTAGATTTTCTAATCTTTATTCCACTTCTTATAATGAATCTTTAATTTTTCCTTGTCTCATCCTTAATCAAGATAGCTTAGAGCTAGATAGCTATGGTTGATCTTGTCCTCAGATTGTAAATATTAAACCTGATCAAGAGCTTGAAATAATTCCTAGAGTAAAGAGTGTTTTCTTTTGTCAAAATCCAAGGTCGAACTTGTCTATCCATTTAGGAGAATTTTCATATTTGCAATCCACCCTCCCTGCACATCCTTTTCAATCTTTTTGGAGTTGGAGGTCTAGTGAATCTTTTGTTTTTGAAATTTTCAATTGGGAGTATAATCATGATTACATGTTTGGAGAAAAAAACACTTCATTTCCCTTTTCAGTTACTTTGGAACCATAATGCTTGTTGTCAAGTTATCAATCATTTTTGGTGGCTAGAAAAGGTGTTTAAAGATCAATTCCATCTTTTCTCCATTTTTGAGCATCAAGTGGGTATGACTTCGATTTTTCGTGTTTTAAACCTTAATTTGTCCCCACTTGGTCTTTATTTGATCGTTAGTCCTAGGGAGAAGCAAATTGAATCTGTGAGAGAAGTGAATAAGCATAGTAATTTGTGCAAGGAGAAATTGAATCATGTGCCATGTGCTTTCCCTCCATCAATTCTAAATAATAACTCGCATAATTTTTATGATCCCATCAATTCTTTGATGGAGGATGTTTTCATCAATCATTCTTCTCTTTGGCATAGTTTCTTGTTGCACCATTCAAACCCTTTTGCAATTTTTGAACAAACCAGGAAGATTGTCCTATCAAATTCTTTAATCTTTAACCCAATCCTGGCTTGTTTTATAAACAAAAATCGAAGAAAGGTCACTAGCTTGTTTGATGAATGGTTGCATTGGATCTATGATTTTACCTAGCATTTGTGCTACCTAGTAGATTAGAGTAGGTAGGAACTGAATAAGCCTGCTTGGGCAGTAGTTAGTCTTTTCATCCATTGAGTATGGTGCCTTTTGTTTGTCTTTTTCTAAGCTCGTTTTGAAGCTCCTAGTTTAATGACATATTATATTTGGATTTAGATCGCCAGTAATGATTACTACTTGTTATAATTGCTATGTGAATGGATTGTAAAGCATGTTTTAACCTTTAACACCTTGTAGCAGCTTGATGATAGTTTGAGTCATATTTTGGTCATGTTGACTTGGTCAAACCTTAGTTTGACCAAAAGTCAACCACAGGACATGAGGTGGCAGACCTTGGATGCTACAGATTGATGATATGTGGTCTGGTACAGGTCACCATGGTGGGATTATGTAGTGGTTTCAGGCTTATGATGATGATTTGTGTTTTTCAACACTTTTACAGATTATTATTATTTGGTCTGCCGGAGATGATGAGTATTTATTTTGGACCATGCAGGG
Organism: Larix kaempferi; assembly: GCA_027924585.1. Classification (NCBI taxonomy): domain Eukaryota; kingdom Viridiplantae; phylum Streptophyta; class Pinopsida; order Pinales; family Pinaceae; genus Larix; species Larix kaempferi. Next base: position 1,068,366 of record BSBM01000240.1, on the reverse strand, counting down.
GTTTATATGGTGTATGAGTACACACCTTAGATGGATTTGGACCTTCTGAGTCCAATGAGACAGTATGTTTTCAGTTCCGAGCAGTTACAACGATGTTTGAGCCTCAGTTGGCTATCCTAGTGCAGTTTTGGCCTGTCGGAGGCCCTGTCAGAGCAGTGATGAGATTTACTTGGTTCACCTAGAGCGCTATTTTTGGAGGGGGTGGTCCAACCACTTTTTATTACCATATTACCCCCCTCCCAGATAGTCTGGTGATTTTTATTTTTGGAGCCAGGCACTCCAGGAGGCAGTTTGGGCAGTTTCACATTTCCTGAGGCAGTCCAGAAATGGTAAAAATGGCTACAGAGGAATTCGATTTGGGATACTGAGGCAAGGTTATGGCATGGGATGATTAGTGATGATGAGTGGGATGTCTTCCACACCTTCTCCAACAGTTTCAGCTTCATCGGGACCCACATCCATCACTTATGGCACTTTTTGATAATTTCTGGAGCCTCCTAAGACTCACAATTTTCCCAGAGAGGCACGATTTGGTGTCTAGATATTTTATTCTTGGATATTGTGCCATGGGGATTGAACAAGGGTGTTAGAAATTACCCCTTGGACCCACCATGAGCTATTTTTTATGTTTTATCATCATGATTTGGTGGGATCCCCTCTTCTAGGGTGAGTTTGTCCACATATTGTTATATTTTATTATTGATCCATGTATTGTATTGTTGAGTTCATCTCAACAATTGATTAGATCTTTTGATCTTTTAATCTTAGCCACTCATTTAAAAAGTGGTTAGGATTGTGGTCTCTCTCCAATCTATTTAAAGGAGATAGCTTCTCATTGTAAAGGGGACTTTTGGCTCTGGATTATTGGAATAGAGAATTATTATTGCATCTATCTGTTGTGTTGTGGTGAATGCTTTTGGAGTTCGTTCGTTGATTCTTCCTTTGCACTGGGTTCTTGGATATTTTGTCTTGCTATATTTTTGTACCACATTTTTGCATCTACAGGTGGAGGCCGATTTGGTTTAAGGAGGACGTATTGGTAGGGGAGGACCCTCCCTACTTCTTTCTTGGATCTCTTCATTGGTAACAGGGAGTATTACTGTTCTCGAAACTTCTATTTTGTGTTATCACTTTCTTTTCATTTGTATTTCCTCCATTGTTGCTCAACTGATTGAAATCGATTTCCTTGGTTGACAAGAAGAGGAGGTCCCACTTGTGGGCTAGGGCATCATTTCGGCAAGCAAATTCAATAAGTTCTCATTTGATCTTAGCGGGAGTCTTTCTCAACAACAAGGCATCTCATTCCAACACTCAGGTATGATCTCAAGGTAATTTCTCTCTCCATGATCTATCCATTTGTCTAAATGCTTCAAACCCTCATAATTTCAAAACCCTCATTTTACATTTTCTCAGATCTAGCAAGATCTAGTTGGCTTTTGGGTATAATATTCGAAATCCACCTCTATAGCATCCACGACAATTCGGATCTATAGTTTGGTGTGGATTGGCCTTCATTTGACCCACTTCCCAAGGCAAAGAAGCTTCTCCAAGGGAGGTCGCACTTCCTAGGAGGGGTGATTTTGCTTGATCTAGCACCTAGGTAGGTGAGATCCCACTTGATCCATCATCTCCTTAATTAATAACCTACCCCTTGTGTGTCACTTTAGTGATTTTCACCTTATGGGCCCCATTCCTCATTTTGAGGGTTGAGCCCCACTTGGGTCACTTTGTGGCACATTTTAATCTCAGATCTACTGAGATCTAGCCATTGGATGACCTTAATTTTCAAGATCCACCTACCTTAATACCTCAACTATCCAGATCTAAAATTTGGTGGACATCCGACTCCATTTGGCCCAATTCCCAAGGCACTAATCTTCCCTAAGACAATTCGACTTTCTTGGATTGTTGAGTTATCTTGTGGCTTGATCTTTGTCTTGTTGTTTGAAACACCTTAAAACTGTCATATCCTTTCATCAAGCATAGCTAGAAATCCCTAACTGTCAGATCTCTGATTTGGGACACTTTCCCTGTTTTAAGGGTCACGTTTCCTAAGGCAGTTGATTTTGACCTTTTGAAACTAGCTTTGAATCCTGGAATCATACTTAATCATTGAATCACTGTGCATTGTCTATCATTGTTATACTATACCTTTCCCAAGCCTCCACAATGGTCTTAATTCCTTATTTCTAGGGTTCCATACTTGTCACCTTACGTACCTCATTAGATTGATTTGATTTGGTGATTGGGTTGATCTCTCCTGTCGGGAGTAGATCTGGGTCTCCCCCTTGCTATCTTGGCTTTGATAGCTAAAGCGAAGAGTGCCTTGGTTGACGTGACAACCATCCATTTGGGAACCTAGGCCCTCTTGGTTCACCACTTTAGTTGCCTATCCCCTCTACCATCCACATTGGATCCACCTGTAGGGGCAACTACAAGATTGGTGATAACATATCCCTTAGCCCCCTTTCTCCTAAGAGCAATTTTTTTAATTTTGTAATTGTGCCAAGCACTCTTGTTTTAGCCAAATCGGTCAAATTAGTACTTTGAGAACGTTGGTTTCATTGGAAAGTACCTAAGAAAGTTTGATTGGGGACACCTCCCATAGTTAGTCTAGGTCTACCTTTGGTAAACCTGAGAAACCTAAAGAGAGGGGATCGTGCTTGGCATGATACTTTTGGGTAGAGTCCCGAGGTTCCATTGGTTTGGCGATCATTTGTCTCTACCAATGCTGAGATCACCATATCATGTGACAACAATGAGATCATTAGTGGTCCATTTTATATTCTTCGAGTATCTGATGACAAGTGGATAGTATGGGGTCAATGGTCCACATCTCATTTCAATCCCAAGGTGACACCATGGAGAGATTCCCCTAGGGAATCCCAAAAACTATCAAATTGTTAACGATCGATAGTGTAGGTTCCATTTATGCTTTGAGATTCAAGTGTTAGCATGAGAATTGAGTTGAACGAAAACCAACCCACATTAGGCAATTAACAAAAGATAAACAACATTAGGGTGATGAAGAGAAGCACAACCCTATAGAGATAAATAAACTCTAGCACAATTGCTCTAGAGAGAGAAAAACCCAAGCGCAAGATAGATCAACTCAAGAACAAGAGAGTGCATTGCTTTTTGGTTCCCTTAGGCTAAATCACTTGTACAAGAATGAATAAATGATCATGATATATGAAAATACAAATAGGAGTTGTGTATTTATACACAACTAAAGAGGCAGGGTGCTTTCCCCAAGTAGGGTTTATGACAATACACTGAATTGACTGGGATGGCCTTAAAAAAACCTAAAAATATAATTTAAAATTATAAATAATGTTATCCATGGACAAATGTGATGATTACACCCTTAATTTCAACACCCCCCTGTAAATTGAACAAGATGCCATAGAGAAAAGACATTACATAGAAATATTTACATCCCCCTTTATACTAAACAAGGGCCACTAGAGAATTCATGATATATCATCCCCCACAACAAGCACTATAGTGCTCACTTCGGTACCCAACTAGGTATTTGGTGGAAAATATTGTGCTCCAAAGGGTTAGGTGGACGAAGATTAAGTTCATCGAGCATTTTATTAACCATGGAGATAAGACTCTATGGTGGAGGAGATTCTTGATGGTGCTCTGATGAGACTGTAAGAAAATTAGTAATATTTATAACTTGTAAGTTTTAAACCTATGCAAGTGAAGCAATGCATACATATTCTTAAGAAAAACATAAATAACAACAATATCATACACAGTACATAGAAATTTATCCTAGAAACCTTTAACTGGGACAACTAGCCTAACTTAGAGCCACACCTCTATCTTCCTCTATCTTCTTAACTATATTAATTTGATTGTTCACAATACAATATCATGTATTCTGCAACATCCCAAACCCTAATATGTTAACTTGGATTAATTAGAACCCTAATTCCTTAACCGAGATTAGAGTACAATGGATAAAAAATCCATTGGTCAAAATCCTTTAACCAGGGTTAGATTACAATGGGATGAAAAACCATTGGTTGCAAAAGCACAAAAATTGGCAATAAATAGACCCAAAATAGGCAATTTATAAGTTGGGAGCTAGGAGCTAGGAGCTAGAGAAGTGATGAAGCATTAGAGCTTAGGAGTTGAAGTTTGATGGAGCTCCCTTGTACTATGGATATTTATGGGTAACGAAGCATTGGGGTATTGATCCTTTTTTTTGTATGGACTGATTTTGTCTTTCATTTGTTGTTTATTGTTATAGAATTTCTTAGTTATAATACTAATGTGAAGGCTTAACAATGAACCTAAAAATCACGTAAAAATATGCAAAGTGAGGAGGTTCTCCCATTTGTGAATTTGTTGTTGTATTTTTGTTTTCTTTTCCATTCTTTTAACAAATAAGTAGCATATTTAAAAACATATTACAACCATATAGCAACACCTTCTCATTTGTTGTGATAAGTGGCACCACCAACTCTCCAAGATTTAGTTCGATAAATGATTTTCAGCAAGATACTTAGGGGTAAAGTGTATCGAATCTTAGTTCTTTTTTACCTTGAGTACATCCTAAAAGATGAATGCAACAAACTAGTTCTTTCATCCAAATAGATGATTGTGACACATTAGTCCCTTCACTTGCCCATGATTGATAGACATGGGTTTTCTTCATCTCTTCTTTGCTAGTTGTAGTTTTTTCCTTCTCTTATCCTTTTCCCATTTCCCATTTTCACATTTGCATATAATACAACAACTGCCATTTTGTTAAGGATTACTCTCCCTATATCACATAGAGCCTAAACTTCATAGCCTTAGCAATCTTACTTAGAAATACCTATTGATGTTTGTACCTAGGAAGTGTTCCCCTAGTGACTTTGTGCCTAAGTCACTTAAAAGAGGAAAAGTGACATGACTCTTGCATTAAATGACTTGAGATGAGTTTTTAATTCACTTTAGAGATTAAAGTGACTTTTTGATAAATTTAAGTTGTGGTTCAGAGAAAAATAATTTATGGAGAGAACAAGTGTTTTTATTCTCATCCATTGATCTTAAATCACCAAAGCCAATGTGGCCCCTTGGATTTGGTGACCCCTCAGCTACCCCCATGAGAAACAAAAAAAGGCAAGGTTAGGCATTTCATTTCTCATTCTTCATGAGCAATTGGAGAGCAAGTCGAGTTTTGGAAAGAGAGAAGAAAACCAACAGAGGGTGTTAATTTTTCGATAATTGCATTCAAACATTATCTAGGATCATACTAAGAGAATAACAAGCACATCATAACAATCATAAGAGACAATGGACACAAAGCATTTCACCGGGGAAAACCAAGAAGGTGAAAAACCACGCAACTTCCTCAGAGATAGAATAAGCCCCAATACAAAGATCACAATGATCAATCCCCAAAAGATAGATGACTCCAACAGTTACTCCTCCTCCACTTGTGCGCACTCCTCTCTCAACTAATGCGAGTTGGATGAGTGAGTGAATGAATAGAATGAGACACACTCCTCTCTATTTATACACAACTTAACCTGTCTTTAACTCTAGCTGGGCCGACTTCCTAAGGAAGTCTAATAACCCACTCACATGACACAAGCAGGGCCGACCCCACACTGGTGGTCTAATAACCCATCAAATATAAGTTGCGACACTTGCAACACTTGCGACACTTACAAATACAAATGACGACACTTATGATTGGAGGAATAATACATCTCCATCATGAATATAATAAAGTACAAGTGTAGTACATAGAAGAATATCTTCCGAAGTTACAAATACATCAACACTCCCTCTTAACTAGGAAGGTATTCTCTAGACATAGGTCATCAATACATATTGGCACAAGTCTTCAATTCTGGAGCTTGATCATCATCACTGGATCACGTAGCATCATCGTCACTGCTGCTGTACTCATCATCGGAAGTTCTACAGAGCCAACCCTTTTTCATATTGGTTGTAGGCCTAGCCTCCTGTAGGTCTTCATCATCTCTGCGAGCTAGCCATCCTGTGGAATCCTCAGGACTGATTACGTGCGTCAACAAAACCTCGAAAGAGCATCCTAGGACTTTTACGAGCACACAGCTCAACCTATCGGATCTCCCCGGATCTTTTACATGTGACCTTCACAAAACCTTAAAAGAGTGTCTTGCCCAGCAAGATCTCTAAAGAGCATCCGAGGAATTTTACGTGACTAGCACAACCTGTCCAGATCTTCAGGATGTATTACATGTGGTCCCCACAAAACCTTAAAAGAGTGTCTTTCCCAGCAAGATCTCTAAAGAACATCCGAGGCCTTTTACGTGACTAGCACAACTTGTCTGGATCTCCAGGACATATTACATGTGGTCTAGCAAAACCTTAAAAGAGTGTCTTCCCCAGCAAGATCTCTAAAGAGCATCCGAGGCCTTTTACGTGACTAGCACAACCTGTCCGGATCTCTAGGACGTATTACATGCTACCCTTGCACGACCTGTCCACGGCCACAGAGTACCATCCTGATACTCAAGATCAACTTGATCATCCTCACACAAAGCATCATCCTGATGCTCATGATCATACTGATCATCATCATATAGTACATCATCCTGATGCACATCATGATCGCATGATCATCCTGATCATCATCACAGCATCGTACTGATGCATATCATCATCGCATGATCATCCTGATCATCGTCACAGCATCGTCCTGATGCATATCATCTGGAGCATCTTCCCGATGCTCATCACATATGATCATCCTGATCATCATACAAAGCAGTAACCGGAGCATCATCCTGATTCTCATCACACAACACTTACATCCACAGCCATGGGAAGGATCTTCCTACCACCATGCTTGGAATGGCTCCTGCAAATGTGTCCCATCACTTCTTCCTTGAAGTATCTTCTATTTGAAGAACACCAAGCCTCTCTCTGAAGTATTCGAACTTCACTCTGGCTAGTGGTTTGGTCAACACATCTGCAATCTGCTCATCTGTCGCAACATACTGGAGTTTCACTGCTCCTCTCTGCACCATATCCCTGATATAGTGATATTTGATCTCGATGTGCTTCGACCTTTCATGGAACACCGGGTTCTCTGACAACTTCACACAACTCTGGTCGGCACAATAGATACAGGTAGCATCCAACGGGAGATCAAATAAATCAGACAGTAGCTTCCTTAGCCATACTACCTCACAACTAGACGAACAAGCTGCGACAAACTCTGCTTCGGCTGTACTCAGTGCTACGCAGGATTGCTTCCTGCTAAACCAAGAGATCACACCTAATCCCATACTGAAGCAGCACCCCGAAGTGCTCTTCCTATCTACAACACTGCCTGCCCAATCTGAATCAACATAACCCTCCAGGTTAAACTTTTGATTCGTATCATACTTGAGCCCATAATCAATTGTACCCTTCAGGTACCTCAGAATATGCTTTACAGCAATCAGGTGAACATGTCTAGGATCTGTCAGAAACTAGCTCAAGATGTTCACCGCGAAGCAAATATCTAGTCTCGTGTTCGTCAGGTACATCAAGGACCCAATCATCTAACGATACACCGTGACATCAACCGAATCTGATGAAGCATCACTCAATAGCTTCAGGTTTGATGCCATAGGTGTGGCCATGGACTTGCAATCCATCATCTCGAACTGCTTCAGGATCTCTACTGCATACTTCCCTTGTCCAAGGAAGATTCCATCTGCACTCTGCCACACCTCCATACCTAGAAAGTAATGCATCATTCCCAAGTCCTTCATCTCGAACTCGGCAACAAGCTTCCTCTTCATGTCGGCAATCAACCTATCCTCACCTGTCAAAAACAGGTCATCCACATACAATAGGAGTATTATTGGATTTCCTTCCTCAACCATGTAGTAAAGGTTGGAATCCGCTTTACTCTTGGTAAGGCCCAAACTGGACAGGAAGCTGTCTAGCCTGCCATACCATGTCCTAGGTGCTTGCTTCAAGCCATACAAGGCTTTCTTCAATCTGCACACATATGACTCCCTGTCATGTGTCTCAAAACCGAGTGGCTGCTCCACATACACTTCCTCTTCGACTACACCATTCAAGAAAGCTGTCTTGACATCCATCTGGTGTATCTTCCACTTCATCACTGCAGCCAGAGCAAGTACTATTCTGATGGAAGTGTATATGGATATAGGTGCAAAAGTCTCTTCATAATCTATCCCCTCTTTCTGGGAGAAGCCACGAGCTACAAATCTTGCCTTGTATTTCTCTATGCTGCCATCTGTAGCATGCTTGATCTTATAGATCCACTTGGAAGTCACAACAGACTTCCCTTCTGGTCTTGGGACCAGATCCCAAACATCATTCTTCATGATCGACTGGTATTCCTTGATCATGGCATTCTTCCATTACTACATCCTGGATCCTAGGAACTTCAGATTCTTCAATATCTAATTCAATAGATAGTTTTCTTTGAACTTCGTTGCTGGAACAAATGTTGTAGTCCTTCTTTTGTAGGTGATTGTACACGATCTTTCCTACAAGTCAAATTCAATTGCATGATTAGAAACTTCTCATAGTTTACAGACCAAAGTCTTACACACAAAGGCATATGTCATACAGTCATGCAATTATCTTAGCCAACGCTTCAATACAACATTCATCCATATCCCGTATTCAAACGGTAACTTTCTAGATGCCTTCCATCTCTACCAGAACATTGTTAAGAGTTTGCACTATTCCCAACATGTCAGCAAAGAGGTTTCATTATAGATAAGTAGCAATGGAATGTTGTACAGTGCTATAGGCCACTTACCCATCACATGCATATTAGTAGTATACTGTTCATTAATGCAATTATTCTAATATGCATAATACACAACCTAAGTCTAGGAACATAAGTATATACATCATTGAACAATATTATTTAAACAATCAGATATACAAGAAATGACAATTCACATACTTATCTTTGTTTGTTTGTTTGGTGGACTCCCTCTCAATCTTTGCTTCCTTCTAGGAACCACTGGAGTCTTTGATAGTGTGCACCATAACCAACGTTGAAAATGGATGAGAGGTTCATCCATAGATTATTTGTCTTCCGGAGTCCAACTCTGTAGTAACTTCTTGAAGTCCGCTGAAGTGAATTCTCCACCATTGTCGGATCTAAAGGTCTTGATCTTCTTTTCAGTGTGGTTTTCTATCAAGGCTTTGAATTCCTTGAATTTGCTGAATACTTCATCTTTGTTCTTCAAGAAATAGATCCAAGTCTTCCTAGAGAAATCATCAATGAAAGAAACATAATATACATACCCATTGGATGACATTGGATCGCATACATCGGAGTGGATAATTTCCAAGATTCCTTTTGCCTTGCTTTCACTGCTTGGAAATGTCTTTCTTTGTGTTCTTTCCTTTTGCACATCCTTTGCAAACACCTTCATGATTTGAATGGATTTCGGGAAGACCTTCTACTACTTTGCTGGCAATTGGTAATGCTCTATAGTGCACATGAGGAAGCCTTCTATGCCAAAGTTCACTTGGTTCCATGGATTCATGTACCATGGCATGTTCAGGTTGTCCCTTTAATTTGTACAATCCTCCCTCTTGCTCTCCAATCACTACTGCATCATCTATGGTCTTACCTTTTGGCCACATAAGTATTTGGCCATCCACAAATGCAACTCTCATCCATTTTGCATCCAAAGATGATATGGAGAGAAGATTCTTCTTGAGTCCAGGTACATATAGAACATCTTGCATCTTTATAGACTTCCCAGAGTCTAACTTGTAGGAGGCTTCACCACTTCCTTTTATAGGGTATTGATAGCCATCCCCAAGTTTCACCTTATGAGGTGACTCATGTTCAGATAGGTCCATAAGAGATTCTTTGAATCCCATCATATGTTTAGAAGCCCCCCTATCAATAAGCCAATCATTACACCCATGTGTAACAGTACCTGTGAGAGCAGAGATTAGAACATATTCATTGTCAATTGAAGAGTCTTCACTTTCTACCTTAGTCTTTTTCCTGGGAGGTTCATCATCCTCAACAACATGAGCATGATATGTCTTCTTGTTGTTCTTCTTATTGTTTTTGTTGAATCCCTTTTTGTTCTTGGGACAATCTGCGGAAAAGTGTCCCTTCTCATTACATGTGAAGCATCTCAGATCTTTCTTATCTCTTTGATGGTGGTGAAAAGATTTCTTGTGATGAGATTGCTCCCTCTTGGGCTTACTTCTCTTGGTGTGAGCTGTGGGAGCTTGATCTTCATTTCCCATCTTTTCTTCTCGGGCCACAAGCCTAGCTTCTTCTTGTGAACATTCCTCCCATAGTCTACTAAAAGAGATCAACTTCTTTCTTGCACAAATACCTTGGATGAAGGAGTCCCATGACCTAGGTAGGCCATTCAATGTGGTCATGACAATTTCTCCATTCTCCATTACTTCATCCACAGCTTCAAGTTGTTCTTTGATTTGAGAGACCTGTTATCACATATATAGTAGCCGGGCTACCATACATTTTTTGTCAGATTCCAGTACACTATCCAGCTAGTTCCCCTACATTTGAGATGCTGAGATGAGCATCTATATTGGATCACTATTAGATTTTGGACAGCAGTTGTATTCCCCATTGCCATGACTGAGTCTCAGGACACTCAGAGAGATGACCGATGTAGCCATTATACCATTTGTATAGAGTAGTCAGTAGTGCCCAGAGTTACAGCAGCAGTTTCAGAGGACAGATGATGGTTCAGGTGATGAGCATTCAGATATATGACTCAGCAGGTATATCATTGTGTTATGGTTATATTGCTTTTATACTTATTTTTATAGCATGTCTTAGCACTTAGTGTCATGATCTGGCGATCATATAGATATGTGGACCTGGTTGATCTTATTATATATTATATTGTCCCACTCAGTCTTAGGAGTTCACTATTCATACTCATTGGTTTTACCCTCCTTAGGGAGAATAGAGGTGATCATTCCACCATACCTTGGCTTGCTAGTGTTGGCTCCATTATTCATTGTCTTCATCCATCCATTACCTACCTTTTAGTTTATCACCCTGACTTACTACTTGACTAGTGGCATGGAGGACTTTTCCCCACTGTAGCCTCTGTATTGGATGAGCTTCCCTGTTTATTGTGTCTCAGCTCTGAGTTTGTGACAAAACTTACCTATGGTGAGTTGGAGTTCCTTGTTAATTTCCCCTAGTTACTAAAGTTGTGTTGGCTAAACCTAAAACTTTTAGTGCTGCCATGAATACAAAATCTAGAAAAATGAAATGCTATATCTTGTATGAAAATCCCATTCATGCAATGTGTTTCTAAACACACATGAATGAAAGGCATGCCAAATGAAAATGGCCATGAAAATAAAATGTTATATCCTTTGGAAATGTAAATACCTAGGTAAACAAGCTGTCTATGACACACCTAGAAGTGCTCAGGTAAACAAGTGCCTTTAAAACACACCTGCAACAGAAAGCCTAAAATAAATGTAAATCTATGCAATGTGTTTATAAACACACATAGATCAAAGGCTATGGAAACTTCAGGCCCAAAAAGCAATGGAACTTAAATGCTATATCTAAATTATTGCTGGCCTCATTTGTATTATGGATTGTGCACATCTGTTAAAGGTGAATAAACCCTCTTTGAACAACTTATCCATTTGTGAGACACCGCCATTCCCTGTGTTGTTGCTCATTCAGTATATACTATGGTGTGTATTCCCTTTCCCTTTGCCAAAGTGTCACAAAGTCAAGTCAGTCAAGTCATCCCTTAGCCTAGCCAGTTATTTTAGCCTTCACCCTTCACTAGCAAATTGATCACAGCTATGAAGTGAGTATGGTCTTGAAAGTCTAGTCTGAGTAATAATAATAATTAATGACATTATATATTTGGATTTAGATCGCCAGTAATGATTACTCTGCGTTATAATTGTTATTTGAATAAGTTGTAGAGCATGCATTAACCTTTGACACTTTGCAGCAGCTTCTGATGATGGTCTGAGTTATATTTGGTCATGTTGACTTGGTCAAACCTAGTTTGACCAAGGTCAACCATAGGACATGAGATGGTTGGACCTTGTGATGATATGGATGGATGATATATGGTCTATGTACATGTACATGATGATTCTATGCAGTAGATACAGGTTTATGATGATGATTCATGGTTTACAACATTATTTGATCATTTACAGATTATTATTATTTCACCTGTTCCGGTATATTGGATATATTTTATGATCATGCAGAGACTCATATGGTGTATGAGTACACATCTTGGATGGATTTGGACCTTTTGAGTCCAATGAGACAATCTGTTTTCAGTTCCGGGCACTTACAGTGATGATTGAGCCTCAGCAGGCTAACCCAGTGCAGTTTTGGTCTGTCGGAGACCCTGTCAAAGCAAAGAGCATTTTTATTTGGTTGACCTAGGGAACTGTGCTTGGAGGGGGTGGTCCAACCACTTGTTTTTACCATATTACCCACCTCCCGGACACACTGGTGCCCTCACCTTGACAACACAGGCACTCCAGGAGGCAGTTTGGGGAGTTTCACACTTCCCGAGGCATTTCAGGATTGGTAGAAATGGCTATTGAGGAATTCAATTTGGGCTACTGAGGCAATGTCTTGGCATGGGATGATCAGTGATGATGGACTGATGTCTTCCACACCTCCTCCAGCAGTTTCAGCTTCATCGAGACCCGCATTCATCACTTATGGCACTTTCTGATGATTTCTGAGGTCTTTTGAGGCCTACGATTTATCCATAAATGTCATGATTTGGTATATTGATGACTATTTTATTATTATTGTGCTATCGGGATTGACCAAGGGTGTCTAAAATTACCCCTTGGACCCACCATAAGCTTCTTATTATATTTTGTCATCATGATATGGTGGGATTCCCCTCTTCTAGAGCGATTTTGTCCACTTATGTTATATTTCATTAGTGATCCATGTATTTTATTGTTGAGCTCATCTCAACCATTAATGAGACATTTGTATATTTTAATCTTAGCCATTCATTCAAAAAGTGGTTAGGGTTTTGATGCCTCTCCTTCCTATTTAAAGGGGAGAGCTTCTCATTGTAAGGGGTCTTTGGCTCTTGGATTATTGGTATAGAAAAAATCTCTTGTGGAAATTCTTGTGGTCTCCTTTGCATCTGGTGTTCTTAGATGGTGATTGGAAAATCTATTGCAACCTAACATTTGGAATTTGTGGTAAGATCTATCTTTTTTGGAAATCATTGTCTTGTCTACAGGAGGGCGACTTCAACAAGGGTGATTTTGCAAGGCTTCTTCAAATCAATCTTCTTGGCATTTGCTTGTATCAGGGGGTTATCATTAGTATCATTGTGATCTATGCTATCTTTTTGTTACTTCTCTTGTGGCATTAGTCTTATCTCTTGATTGCATCAAATCTGATATTGTTGACGTTTGTTGTGCAGGAGAGAGGGCGCATTGGCTTCTTGGACTAAATCGATTTCATAGAAAACTACCTCAAAGCTTCTCAAATTGATCGGGTTTGCATAGATCATCATCATCAAGGTATCTACAAGGTTACCCAGGTAAGATCCACAGGTTTGTTTCTCTTATCTTGATCCAATCCATTGGCACAACACATAATTGAAAACCTAATTAATTCAAACCCTCATTGTTACATTTTCTTAGATCTACTAAGATCTAGTGGGTTGTTGGGTGTAATATTGAAAACCCACCTCTATATTATCCGCGGCATCCCGGATCTATAGTTTGGTGAGGATTGGCCTCCATTTGACCCTCTTCCCAAGCCAACTTAGCTTCTCCAAGCAAGGGCACACTTCTTGGTGAGGGTGAGTTGACCTAGATCTAGTTGATGGGTAGTTGAGATTTCAATTGATTCATGATCTACACATCCTAAAACCTACCCCTAGGCTCTTACTTTGGCAATTTCTACCTTGTGGGCCCTATTCCACATTTCAAGGGATTTAATCCCCATTTTGGACCACTTGGTATCTTTAAACTCAGATCTAGTAAGATCTAGCCATTCGATTGCCTTGAAATAGTAGATCCACACTCTCACTTGATCAGCCTACTTGGATCTAAAGTTTGGATGTCATTGGACTTGTCTTGATCCATTTATCCCACATTTTACCCTCTTTGGGCAAAGTTGCACTCCCTTGGAGATTGGAGTTGGTCCACATCTAGGACGTGGGTACATGAGATTTTTGTGGATTTGAAACGGGCACACCTTAAAACCTAGGTCTAGTTGGTCACTTCATCAAATCTTGCCTTGGGGATAGCATTCCTTGTTTTAAGGGATTGTGGTCCACTTAGGTCAAAGCTTGAATCTCTAGATCTAGACCTATTCATCCATCAAACCTTTGATTGCTCACTTGTCTCATGCAATAGAAGTCATCAACCACAAGTTAACTTCATTTGACTCCATTATCCCAATTCCCAAGGCACTGATCTCTCTTCAAGTCAATTCGACTTTCCTATATTGTTGGATTAACTTGTGGTTTGATCCTTGTTTGGTGGACTAAACCCTTTGATGTCATCATATATCATGATCAAGCTTGTCACTTGTACTAGTTAGCCCCAATTCACCCCCTAAACTACCCTGCATTGGACACGGTTCCCAAGGCAATGGATTTTCTCACATTGAACTAGTACTTCAATCCTGGATCTCATTTCAAATACTATAAGTCACTCTCACATCAATAATGAACCAAAGCTATACTCATTGAACCCCTTACTTATATTGTGACTTCATCTTTAGGTCTAGGAAAAACCTATTGAGTATGTTATATCTCTTCACATGGTCGCTGCGTGTACAACACGATCCCTATGTTATATCTTTGCTTTTTCGTGAATTTTGACCCATTGTACACTATCTAATCCCGGTAAAAGGGATTAGGGTTGTAACCTAATTTCGGGTAAACGAATTAGGGTTTTAGATGCTGCGGAATACCATTTATTGTATTGTACATGGTTAAATAAAATATATAATGAAAAAGGAGCTGTGCGGCTCTAAGTTTTGCTGGTTTTTTCCCGGTCAAGGGTTTCCAGGTGAAAATCTCTGTGTAATGTGTGTGCCATTGTGTATTTTCTGTTAATGCTTAAGAATCGTATAAGTTTGTACTTCACTGTTAAGGTTTAAAACTTACATTTGGTATCAGAGCATTTTTGGGTTCAGAGGGACGCCTTTGTTTCCAAGGTTTTGGCTCGATCTTGGATTTGTGATAAACCTGGTTTCAGTGGGAGCTTTGCAGCGGTGATTCTTTTTTCTTTAAAGAATGGTGAGCAGTTCTAGATTCGAGATTGAGAAATTTAATGGTCAGAGCTTTGAGCTATGGAAGCTCAAGATGGAAGATCTTCTGGTAGATAGAGAACAATGGATCGCAGTAGATCCAGGTACCATGCCCTCTGGTGCGGTAAAAGAAGAATGGGAAAAGCTGGAAAGAAAAGCAAGGAGCACCATTCGTCTTTGCCTTGCAGATTCGGTATTGGTGAACGTATCTGGAGAAGACAGTGCAAAGAAGCTATGGGATAAACTGGGAAGTCTGTATCAGTCAAAGTCCCTGGTAAATAAGTTATTTCTGCGAAAGAAATTGTACCTTCTGAGGATGACTGATGGAGACTCTGTGTCAGAGCATCTAAACGCCTTCAATACTCTGGTAAGTCAGTTGACATCTGTTGGTATTACAATTGCTGATGATGAAAAATGTATTAGTCTATTGTGCTCTTTGCCAGATTCATGGGATAATCTGGTTATAGCTATTGGGAGTAATGCAACCATGCTAAACTTCGATGATGTGGTTGCATCCCTACTATCGGAGGAAATGAGGCGGAGATCCATAGATAGTTCAGCCAAGGATGCCTTATTTGTAAGAGGTCGCCCTGGAGACAGATCTAAAAATAAGTCTTCAGGTGGTAGATCTAAATCTAGAGGGAGATCTAAATCTCCAGGACCTTCTGTAAGAAAATGCTGGAAGTGCGGTAAAGCTGGGCATTACAAGAAGGATTGTAAATCCAAAAATACTGATAAAAGCAGAGGACCTAATGATGCTCCATCCGCAGATGGGAAAGAATCTACAGAGGAAGGAGGAGATGTGTATCTGGCATCTTCAAGTACACATGCAGAGCATGATTCGTGGTTGATTGACTCAGGTGCATCTTATCATATGACTCCTCATAGGGAGTGGTTTTCTGAATACGAAAAGTATGATGGAGGAGATGTATTTCTGGGAGACAACTCAATGGCGAAAATCATAGGTCGAGGAAAGATCAAGCTACTGCTCAAATATGGAAGGGTTAAAACTCTTCCCGGGGTTCTGCACATTCCAAAGCTGGCTAGAAACCTTATATCTGTAAGTAAAATGGATGATGCAGGTGTGAAAACATTATTTGAAAAGAACACATGCAAGATGGTTCGAGAATCACTGGTGCTGATGAGGGGAGTTCGGATTGGAACTCTATACAAGTTGTTGGGAAGCACCTTCAAAAATGGATGTAACAGTACTATTGTTCCTGAGGGTAAAAATGAAGGAGACAGAGTCCTTACTGTCTCTAGTGAGAAGACATCGCTATGGCATCGAAGGCTGGGACATATTGGAGAGAAGGGTCTTCGACTATTACAAGGTAAAAGTATGGCTGAAGGCATGTCTGATTTCACATTAGATTTTGATTTCTGTGAACATTGCTTATATGGTAAACAGAATCGGGTAAGATTCTCATCTGGTGTTGTAAGAGCTAAAGGAATCTTAGAGTTAATACACAGTGATGTTTTTGGACCTGTGCCTGTTCCATCACTTGGTAAATCTGTGTATTATGTTTCATTTATAGATGATTTCTCAAGGAAAACTTGGATTTATTTCCTGCGTAAGAAATCTGAGGTTTTTAATAGATTCAAAGAATTTAAGGCTCTTGTAGAGAATCAAACTGAGAAGAAAATAAAAGTACTCAGAACAGATAACGGTGGAGAATTTTGTGAAAGTGAATTTGAGGAGTTCTGTAAAACGTGTGGAATAGCAAGGCAAAAGACTACTCCATACACACCTCAACAGAATGGGGTTGCAGAAAGGATGAACAGGACATTGATGGAAAAGGAAAGGAGTATGCTTAGTGGTGCAGGGCTAACACAACAATTCTGGGCAGAAGCTGTTGACACTGCGTGTTACCTAGTGAATAGGACACCCACATCAGCGTTGGTTGAAAAGACACCTCATGAGGTTTGGACTGGTAAGAAACCCTCTCTCTCTCATCTCAGAGTGTTTGGGTGTGATGCTTTTGTACATGTTCCAAAGGAGAAAAGGAGCAAGTTGGATAATAAAGCGAAAAAATGTATCTTCATTGGTTACAAGGATGGAGTGAAAGGTTACAAGCTGTGGAACCCAGTAAAAAGGCAAACAGTTTACAGTCGAGATGTGATCTTCAGAGAAGTTGAAAGCACTTCCAAGATTGAGGATGTACCAAAGGAAAAGGATTCAGAGAAGCTACACTTTGATATCAAGGATGAAAGAGGTGACTCTTTTGAGGAACCAGATTCGTCTGAATCAGATGAGGAGGCAGAATCGTCTGAATCAGATGAAGAGGCGGATCCACAGACTCCGGTATTGAGGAGATCTGACCAAGAAAGAAGGCAAGTTGAAAGGTACAGTCCCCCTGATTTTCGTTCTAATTTTGTGTTATCTATTACTGATGATGATCCTAGAACTACTAAAGAGGCAATGGATTCAGAAGATAGTAAACTATGGAAGAAGGCCATGATAGAAGAAATGGATGCCTTGGACAAAAATGAGGCATGGGATCTGGTTGAGTTGCCAGAGGGAAGAAATCCTATTGGAAGCAAATGGGTATTCAAGAAGAAGTTAAATGCAGCAGGTAAAGTGGAGAAGTACAAGGCTCGACTAGTAGCGAAAGGTTACTCCCAAATTGAGGGCATCGATTTTGGTGAGATTTTTTCACCTGTTGCAAAATTGACTTCTATTAGATTTCTTCTATCTATTTCTGCTGCTTTTGACCTTGAAGTAGAACAGATGGATGTAAAGACGGCTTTCCTACATGGAAATCTTAATGAAGAGATCTATATGAAGCAACCAGAACGGTTTGTGGTGAAAGGAAGAAAGGAGCTTGTTTGTAAGCTGAAAAAATCTCTCTACGGATTGAAACAATCTCCCAGAATGTGGTATCAAAAATTTGATACTTATATACTGGGACTTGGTTTCTCAAGAAGCAAAGCTGATCACTGTGTTTATTTTAAGCTAACTGATGATCATTTTATTTATGTAATATTGTATGTTGATGATATGTTGCTAATTGGAAACAACAAGGAAATCATCAAGGATGTCAAGAATCAGCTGTCATCTGAATTTGACATGAAAGATCTTGGTGCTGCAAATTTCATTTTGGGCATGGAAATAAAAAGAGATCGTGAAAACAGGAAACTCTGGTTAAATCAGAGGAAATATGTTGAAACGATATTGAAGAGATTTAATATGTAGGAAAGCAAACCAGTGAAGGTGCCCATTCCTGTAGGTGTAAGGTTATCTGCAGAACAGTGTCCCACTACACAAGAAGAGGTAGAGGACATGTCTCATGTTCCCTATGCTAGTGCAGTTGGCAGTCTGATGTATGCCATGGTCTGTACTAGACCAGATATAGCCCATGCAGTGGGAGTTTTGAGTAGATACATGTCAAAACCAGGAAATGAACATTGGACTGCAGTAAAAAGGGTCTTCAGGTATTTGCGTGGCACTACAGATTTTGCAATCTGCTACCAAGGAAGACCCGGTCTAAACAGAGAGATAGATATACAAGGATTTGCAGATGCTGACTGGGCTAGAGATCTTGATCACAGAAGATCTACAAGTGGCTACGTTTTTAATCTATTTGGAGGAGCAATCAGTTGGATGAGTAGAAGACAAGCTGTAGTTGCACTCTCAACTACAGAAGCTGAATACATGGCAGCTACCCATGCAAGTAAGGAAGCTGTATGGTTGCAAAGATTGTGTTCAGGTATTGGTTTTGTTCAGAATGCAGTAAAAATTGGCTGTGATAGCTCAAGTGCAATATTTCTGGCAAAGAACCCTGCTTATCACTCGAGGACAAAGCACATTGATGTGCAGTACCATTTCGTCAGAGACATGGTTGAACAAAACAAAGTGTTGCTGGAGAAGGTTGACACTTTGGTAAATGTTGCAGACTCTTTGACAAAGTCTGTGAGTACTCAGAAGTTCTCTTGGTGTAAAGAGAACATGGGCATTGTTGCCCTGAATTGTTGAAGTCATAAATTTCTCCTGTATGTGAAGAGAACAACAAGTGGGAGAATGTTGGGTATGTTATATCTCTTCACATGGTCGCTGCGTGTACAACACGATCCCTACGGCACTAGTGATTCGCCTGCGCCGGGCGCGTCTGGAGGGGGGGGTATCCCGACAGGGCCCACCCCCTTCGTTTCGGACCGTTAGGCCCCCAAAGTCCGCGCAGAGCGCAAAATTTTTTGGGTTGCTTTTTGCTGTTTCATGATTTTTGACCCATTGTACACTATCTAATCCCGGTAAAAGGGATTAGGGTTGTAACCTAATTTCGGGTAAACGAATTAGGGTTTTAGATGCTGCGGAATACCATTTATTGTATTGTACATGGTTAAATAAAATATATAATGAAAAAGGAGTTGTGCGGCTCTAAGTTTTGCTGGTTTTTTCCCGGTCAAGGGTTTCCAGGTGAAAATCTCTGTGTAATGTGTGTGCCATTGTGTATTTTCTGTTAATGCTTAAGAATCGTATAAGTTTGTACTTCACTGTTAAGGTTTAAAACTTACAAAACCATACACCTTACTTCACTTAGTATTAACTTGATTTGGTGTCTTGGTTTTGATCTCTCCTGTTGGGAGTAGATCGGGTCTCCCCCTTTGTTGTCTGGGCTAGATAACATAAAGCGAAGGTTGCCTCAACTGGCGTGACAACCATCTATTCGAGGTCGAGGTGATCATGGCTGCACCTTTTGAGTTTCCCTTCCCTATTGCCATCCATTAATGGATACATCCATAGGGGTAACTACAGTTTAGGTGATAACAATTCCTTAGTGAAGTAGGATTGGATGGTCTCTCCATTCTGAAACTTAACCCCGTTCAATTGATTCCGCAGATTCATCTTCCGATTTATATTCTTACCTTCAAACAACTTGGTCAAGGAGTCAAACATCTCCTTAGGTGTCTTTAGAGAAGACACATGGAGTATGAGATGGTCTTTTATAGAATCAATAATGATTCTCTTGGTTTGACCAAGTTCTTCTTGTGTAAGGCCTTAGCCTCATCTCCCTCTAGAACTGGAACCTGTTCTTTTATGTAGGTGTCCAAATCATTCTCTTCTAGGATTAACCCAATCCTATACTTCCATGCTCGGAAGTTGTCAGCTCCTTCAAGCTTATCCTCAAGCTTAGTGTGGTGAGACATCTTAATGAGAAACTCAAATGGAAATAAAAGATTTAGGTCTTACCACTTGATTTGCTGAAAACTGGATCTGGACCTACATTAGGGTTTGTCAGAGAAACCCTAAAAATTCAAACTTTGAATTCCAAACTTCTGAAAGGATGGAAAGATGCGCCTTGCTGAGCTGATTAAGCTGGTACACTACAATTTTGAAATCTACAAAATTTGACCCATCAAAATTGCCTTTGAAACTTCCGGATCTTCTAGACAAAATCCTGAACTAGGGTTTGATAATTCCCGGGGTTCTACCCAGCCAAAAAGTTTGATCTTGTGCTCTAAACTTTGATTTTTCTGAGGAGCATCCAGCCGTGGTCACAGATTCCAAAAATTTCAACTTTTGCATAAACCCTAATTTCCACCTTTCCCATCAAAATCCCGAACTAGGGTTTGATGATGCATGGGGTTCTGCCCAACCAAAAAGTTCAATCTTGGTCTCTAAACTTTCATTTTCTTGAGGAGCATCTAGCCGTGGTATCGAATTCCAAAAATTCCAACTTTCTTCGAAACCCTAATTTCCCGCAGCAGTGAGGCCAAAAACTGAAAGTGCTTAGAATTGAATTCTGTCTTGACAGAAAGAGGCACCCTTCCAAGGAGAGTCAGCCTAACCTATTTCCTTTGATGATCTGAGGAGAGAAACCCAAAGATTAAGAAGCCTTAGCTTCCGCAGCTGCACAATGTATTCTTCTTAGCACAACTCTGATACCATGTTAATTTTTCGATAATTGCATTCAAACATTATCTAGGATCATACTAAGAGAATAACAAGCACAACATAACAATCATAAGAGACAACAGACACAAAGCATTTCACCGGGGAAAACCATGAAGGTGAAAAACCCCGCAACTTCCTCAGAGATAGAAGAAGCCCCAATACAAAGATCACAATGATCAATCCCCAAAAGATAGATAACTCCAACAGTTACTCCTCCTCCACTTGTGCGCACTCCTCTCTCAACTAATGCGAGTTGGATGAGTGAGTGAATCAATAGAATGAGACACACTCACTCTCTATTTATACACAACTTAACCTGCCTTTAACTCTAGCTGGGCCGACTTCCTAAGGAAGTCTAATAACCCACTCACATGACACAAGTAGGGATGACCCCACACTGGTGGTCTAATAACCCATCAAATATAAGTTGCGACACTTGCAACACTTGCGACACTTACAAATACAAATGATGACACTTCTGATTGGAGGAATAATACATCTCCATCATGAATATAATAAAGTACAAGTATAATACATAGAAGAATATCTTCCGAAGTTACAAATACATCAACAGAGGGAACAATTTCCTAGACTGAAACCATACAGGAGGGGTGCGATTTTCAGAGATAGATTGGAACGCATATCAAAGAGGAGTTTCAACATTAAATGTTGTTTTCTTCCAGCACAAAAATCAAGGTACACTAGTAAATAACTAGCACGTAGTTCAAGGTGAAGTCCCAGATTTCGAAGAAGATTTTGGGCATGTTTTTTGAGGAAGACAACACAAATTTTGAGGAGGATTCCAACATTTATTGTGCATTTAATTCTATGAAGGTTGTACAGTGAGTAGACTGTTCTTGGCACGATTTTCCAGATTGTCCTGGAATTCGAGGCAAACTTCAATCAAACTTGCATTGAAAAATGAGGAGGCCGTTGAATTAGTTTGTTGTACATCTCTTTTGAAGAAGAAAGAATAATAGAATCTCTCTATCAAACAGGTTTTCCCCTTAAGGGGTTTCTCTTGGGCTAATTGGCCAATTTTTTTTGAGTCTGCAATTTCAGGGTGTGAATGAATTTTTAATTCTGATCATTATTTGATTTATTTTATTGTAAAATTTTCCTCAAAGTGTTTCAGTATTATTTAGTTTATGAGTAAAAGTCCATTTGCAGCTTTATGTTCAATGGGTGGGCATTAAACTATGTGAAATGAGACTTGAAACCGCGCTGGGTAAAACACAGTGAAAATTTACAATACCCACCTTGAGTTGGAGGAGAGCCAACAAGAAGAGAGAGAAAGAGTCATTGAGGTGACGGTGGGTGGCCTTCTTTAAGTTCCACAAGACTAACCCCTTTGATGCTGGGGACTTTACATCATTTAGGGGGTGCCAAATTTTGTTACAACAAATCAAATTGCATATTTTGAGGGAAGAATAAGAGAAAGGAATATTTAATTCAAGATTTTGGGAAGAAAGTGAAAACTGTTGAATGTAAGGCTTAACATGAAACTTAATACAAACTTGCCTTACCTAATACAAACTTGCCTTATGGAGGTGTTTCTTTTCAAAAGGCATTGTCATTTTGAAGATTTTCTGTTGGAGCTTAATCCTTGGTGTGAGGAATATTATTGTGAAAAGAAGACCAATAGTCACCTAGGAGTCCAAGAGACACCTTGGAAGTCGAAACCAAGGGTCATCTATCATGTATTAATATGTACATTTGTTAATGGAAAAGTGTGCTTAACGCTTATATTCTTTTGTCTTTTGTGTGCATATACCTATCTTCCCTAAGGGGCACCTAACATTTTCAAAGACTCATATTTCCTAGCATATGTTCAAGCCTTCTTATTACCATAATTTTCATTTGAGGAGAATGCTCATTGGGCATATTATAGTCCTGTTATATGGATTATTATCACTTTTTTCTAAAGATGCCTAGTTGGATGGATCAACATTTTTGAGCCCTAAGCAGTGAAACAAAAAACAATAGACCCATGGTTGGAAATGAGCAGTGAAACAAAAAACAATAGACACAGATTCTATGAATTGTGTAGGAGTTTCAATCTTGTGCATGTGTGAAAGCTTTATTTTGATATTCAATTTTTGATGAGGTTGTCTATAGAGAACAATAATGCCTTCCTTACCACTATAATTTTTATCACATGAAGATGACAGTTAGGGTTGGGGTAGATCATAGAGCTTGCTAATATATTGATACAGATTTTGATCCAAGGTTCCAAGGTGTGTGTGTGTGTGTACACACATGGACTTAGACCATATGTTGGTCATTTCTAGTTCTCTTCATCATGCAGGAGTATACATTTAGGTGCATCAAATTCAATCTAGGGTTTGCAATTCAACCTTGAAATTTACCATTTCCTGCATGCTAAAAGGGATTTTGTTTTGATGTGTTACAACAACTACAATAGGCTTCCCACCACTTCATGGCATCAGTCAAGATCACTTAAAATAGCCTTGAGGTAGGTTTGTAGCGATCTTTTGACTCTATTCTTAGGCCGAATTTGATAATAAAGCCAACAATCAACACATTAATAAATGGAGAATAGGTTGTTGTAGCTCATTTGAAGGATGAATGGTTGTATTTTGGTGCATGGAGGAATATTGCCTCCCTTCTTGTCACTCCAAGGAGTATGACACAAGATAAAATCAGTGCAACAAAGCTTACCTTTTGAGGGAGAAATGAAGCCCTAAATCTAGAGGGCCTTCCCTTTTTGTTAACTATTATGGCTATTTGTAGAATGGAAGTTAGGGGTTAGTTGGTATGCAGACCACTATCCCCTTTGACATGGTTAAAGAATAATAAAAGAAGAAAGATCCTAACTATTATTAATATTTTAGGAAAATGAAGTTATTAAGTGTGCACATATGAATAAGTTTGTCGAAGAACCTTAAGGGAAGAATCACACCTTCCAGAGATTTTGTTCGCTCTTTTGAGAGAGCACCTTAATCACCTTTGACTTGTCAACCACCCTAGTGTAGCACTCCCTCATTGTTTGCTTCATGGAACATTTATTGTGGTTTGTTATTCATTGGAGGATGAGTTGGCGGGATAGTTGAGGGGAATGCCTTATCCACCCTTCATATTTTGGGAAGGTGGTTGGTTTGTATTGATGATAGATCACTCTTGTTGATGGAGTGCTCCCCCAAGAGGTGTCTTGGCACGTGTGTAGAGGAAGCCTAACTACCTTGAACATCCCCCAAGGATGCAATCTATTTGGAAGACTATTTTTATTTGTTGGGTGGTCCTAGATTCAAGGACAACTACCTTGGCACACTCCTCAAGGGTGGATCGTGGCAGTGTTACAACTTGAACTAGCATGTGTGATTAAAGCCCCAAAGAACAAGCCTAACTCAACTATAACCTAGAGGTGTTACTCACTATAACCTAAATAACTACCTCCCTACACTTAAGGTTAGCTCTTCTCCAACCAAGGGGGAATTTCCTAATAATAGGATTGCTAAGGCTTTGAGTGAAGGGAAAGGTGAAGATAATTCTTAGCAAAACAATTCTTTTTAGTGTGAAAAATTAAAAAAAGGGGTGATCCAACAATAGTTCCAATCCAACAATAGTGAATGGACTCAATCCAACAAGGGGAAAAGGAGTCAAGGGGATAGTCTAAAGAGGGTGAGTTTTTAATAAGAATTTCAATGCTAAGAATTTCACCAAAGCATGACATAAGTAACACTTGAAAAATTTGAAGGTTGAAGGGAAGAAGGACCACCAAGAAACACTCATAAAAGATGATAGAAGAAGGTTTAAGGGAAGAAGGACCACAAAGCGTGACACAAGGCCCCTTAAAACATTGCTAAAAAATGATTGCAGAAATTAACTAGGATGCCCCAAGAATGATGCCACATCAAAAAATAGCTAACTAGGGTATGATTTATGCAATGACGTATTAGAAAGAAACACTCATAAAAGATGATAGAAGCAATAATATACAAACAATGCATAAATCAACAAGGATTGGAGGAGATTTTCCCTTACAACCATTCCAATGAGACAATTTTGTTTATTCATGGCCCTAATTAACAAGTCTAGTAATTCTACAACTCTGTTAAAAATTATTGAAGTACAATGGACAATATAGCCACACAAAGATAGCTTATACTTTGATTTACACAAGGAAGATATTTTCATTAAGCTCCAAGGAGGAAGAACTCCTCACAATCCAACCATGCCTAGGAATGAGAGGGTTGACCCTTACCTAGGTCGTAGCTCTATCTCATCTCAATAATAAACAAATAATAAACCCTAGTTCTAGCCTAGGGCGAAGTAAACAATGCATATTTCTCCACTACAATCTAACAACCTCTAACAAACACCAAGATATGAGGTGCTCAATGCGACATGTGCATGTTTCCAATGAAGCATGAGAGGTGTGCCTCCATAGATGAGGGAATAAACAAGTCAAAACATAATGATGTGGTCTCCAGAGGCTCCAAGTGTAGTGCTCCAATAGATATGGTCAAATAAACAATGAACAACCTTGTACCTAGGGTTTGGAACCTCCTAGAACCACTCAAATATCCAACAACCTCCAATAGATGAGAATCTAACCTCTCCAAAGTGGAGGATGGCATCATAAATGAAGGATAGACTCCCTCCAAACTAAGCACTCCTCATAAAATGCATGAATAAATGTACAAGTTGGTTGAGCAAGTAGGGCACTCTCCTCCATTTTGACCCCATGAATGGTCAAATCCTTAACAAATGAAACCAAGTAACTCCTAACCTCTATGCCAACTCATAAATCCATGTGATAGATCTAAGGAGATCATCCATCCATGAGAAAAACATCAATCCCAAGAATAAGTGTCAGCATAAACGATTAACCCTATGTAGAAGTGGATGTCCCTATCCATAAATATCCACACATTCCAAGAGAAAAGAGGGGAGCATTGAGCTATTTTGGATACCTGTTTGGACAAATATTCCACCTAGACCATGAAAATCTTAATGATCAAAGAGAAAAAAGTGGGTCTAGGTCATCACATGAGCTAACATGGAGGAAAAAAACATCGAAAAGGTGAAAAAATGACCTAAAAGATTACCCCACTGCACCAATTACCTTAGGAAGTTGGCTAATCGTTCTACACCATTGGAAAGGTGAACCCTCCAACATAGCTAGGGTGAAAGATAAATACCCTCATGAAGACAAGTTGCCAAATTGCTGAAAACCGCTCAAAAATCCAAAATATGATGTTTAGATTGATGTCCACATTGCTCTAACACCTTGAAAAACAAGGTTGAGAATTTACACCATTGGAAAGGGACTTGAAAGATATTTTCAACCATCTATGGAACTCCCCCATTAGAGCTAGGACATTTGGGAATGACCCTAAAGACGAGGTGCCAAATAGCTGAAAAATGGCCCATAAACAAGCAAAAAAGCCCATAAATATTGCTTCATTGCTCTAACTCCTTGGAGAAATAGCCCTCGGAAAATAGTTTCATCCATATATCATAAGCCCCCATTTGAGCTAGGGAATTGGAGAACCAGGGTTTGGAAACATGGCCCTGTTTTGCTCAATTCATTCTAGAATAAGCATGAAAACCGGTTGCACAATTTGAGCAAAGGTTAAGAACTCAACACCATCATGAAAACCATCAATTTGCCATCCATAATATGTCATACATCATGAACTACTCCAATAATTCTTGAGCGCTCAAGGGAAACTCCATCATACACCCTCCACATAGGTAATAATACTCAAATCATCAAAGCACTCACTAAGAAATATCATATTGCAGTAAGCATCCAA
This sequence comes from Larix kaempferi, assembly GCA_027924585.1. Taxonomy (NCBI): domain Eukaryota; kingdom Viridiplantae; phylum Streptophyta; class Pinopsida; order Pinales; family Pinaceae; genus Larix; species Larix kaempferi. The sequence goes on along the minus strand of BSBM01000240.1, from coordinate 1,041,413 downwards.
ACCCTCATCAACCATTACGAATATAAGGCATTAAATCTCCATGAACATCCATAATCTAACATCCAAGGCATCATCAACATGGGAGATTTGTGATGAAAAACATGTGTGAACACCATGCATTGTTAAATTTAGCATAAAATTCACAACAAGAGCATAATAAGGATCACTGAAAGAAACACAATCACAAGATAGAGACAAATTTATCCCGGGAAACCCTCATGGGGTAGAAAACCCAGCAAAACTTCCTCAATATAGATGATCAAAAGTGCAAATAAAAAATCCCCAAAGTAAGGGCTCCTTATCCTTTGCAGATATCTCTCTCTCTCTCCTACGCGCAATACACAAGTGAGTGTGTGTTCAAATGAGAGACACAACACCTCTATTTATACTTTATCTTTCACTGGACGTTTTCCCTAACTAGGTCGACCCCTAACAAATTGACCCAATGCTGACTGGGCCGACCTCTCTAGGGGACTTAAACACCCCATTACAAAATTACTCAAGGGGATCTATTCTCCCGACTTACAAGAGAGGATTTACCTCAATGACTTTACATAATCAAATGACATCCCGACGGAGGAATAAAACATCTCCGAATAAATACAAATAGAATATTCTTTGAAGTTACAATATTTCAACACTCCCCCTTAACGAGAAGGGTACTCTAACAGCATCTGCATGAGCAAGGAGAGGTCATCAACAACATCATAGTGATACATCTATAAATCATTGGAAGTTTTCTTCAATCATCATCAGCAACTGGAACGGCTGCTGGAACATCTTCAGTACTGGAACATCAACATCTACAGTACTGAGTCTTCATCTTTTGCAGCACTCAATCGCTCGATCGTCTATAGCATCATCATCTGGATCTCTCAATCAACAACATCATCTGGTTCTATCAATCAAAAACATCATCTAGATCTCTCAATCAACATCATCTGGATCTCTCGATCAACAACATCATAATCTGCAATACACATGATCCAATTATGGGATGATAAATTCCTTTCACTTTAGGACATAAGTCCAAGGATGATACAATCCTAATCCACTTACGGGATGATCAATCCCTATCACTTTAAGACAGCACACCATGTCTAAGGATGATGCAATCCTGATATACTTGCGGGATGATCAATCCCTATCACTTTAAGGCACCACACCATGTCTAAGGACGATGCAATCCTGATCTACTTACGGGATGATCAATCCCTATCATTTTAAGACACCACACCATGTCTAGGGACGATGCAATCCCATCGTCAAGTTATACAAAGTTTAAGGACCACTCACGAAGACACAAGTCTCCGGATTCATTTAGGACTAGAGTCCAGGGATGATTTAATCCACTTGTCAACTTCGACCAAGTCAAAGGACCACTCACGAAGACACAAGTCTCCAGATTCATTTAGGACTAAAGTCTAGGGATGATGCAATCCACTCATCAACTTAGACCAAGTCTAAGGACCACTCATCGACCTCATCGTCGATACATGCATCCTGATCATCGACCTCATCATTGGTACATGCATACTCATCATCGACCTCATCATCGATACATGCATCCTCATCGTCGATACAGGAATTCTCATCATCGACATCATCGTCGGTACAAACATCCTCATCATCGAACTCATCACTCCCCCTTTTGAGGAGAGCCCTTTTGAACTACACCAAGCTTGTCTCGGAAATACTCAAACTTTCCTCGAGATGGAGGTATGGTCAATACATCAGCAACTTGCTCATCAGTGCTCACATACTCGATCTTTATAGCTCCCTTCTGCACCATATTCCGTATATAGAAATATTGGATCTCTATGTTCTTTGACTTATCATGGAACACTGGATTTTCCGTCATCTTGATACAACTCTGGTTGTCACACAGGATCACAGTGGAGTCCATCTCTAAGTCAAATAGTCCTAACAACAACGTCTGAAGCCATATGGCTTCACAACTAGCAGAGCAAGCTGCTATATATTCCACTTTAGCTGTGTTGAGAGCCACACTGGATTGCTTCCTGCTAAACCATGAGATCATAGCAGATCCCAGACAATAACATCCACCCGATGTACTCTTTCCGTTTGAGACACTTCCAACCCAATCTGCATCTGTATAACCATACAGTCTGAAGTCATGATATCCAAGATAATATAGACCAAAATCTATTGTACCTTTTAGGTACCTCATCAAATCCTTTGCAGTGGTCAGGTGAACACGTCTAGGCTCAACTAGATACTAACTCAGGGTGTTCATAGCGAAGCATATATCTGGCTTGGTATTCGTTAAATACATCAACGACCCAATAATCTGTCTGTACTGAGTTACATCCACTAATTATGACGATGTATTAGCTAGCAACTTCAAGTTGGTATCCATGGGAGTGGCCATGGCTTTACAATCCAACATGTAAAACCTTTTCAAGATTTCCACAACATACTTTCCCTGGTTGAGAAAGATTCCTTCTGGGCCTTGCCATACTTTCAGACCTAGGAAGTAATGCATCAATCCGAGATATTTCATCTCAAATTCTGCAGCTAGCTTCTTGCTTTCCATGATCTGTTTCTCATTTCATGTCAGAAATAGATCATCCACATACAATAATATTATGACAGGTTCATCATCCATAACCTTAAGGTAAAGGTTAGGGTCAACTTTACTTTTGGTAAATCCCAAGCTTGTCAAGAAGCTATCAATTCTTCCATACCAAGCTCTAGGAGCTTGCTTCAATCCATACAGAGCTTTCTTCAACTTGCATACTTGAGTTCTTCTATATTCAACTTCAAATCCTTGTGGTTGTTCTATGTACACTTCTTCCTCAATTACACCATTCAGGAAGGCTGTCTTCACATCCATCTGGTGTAAACTCCAATTCATCATGGATGCAAGTGCCATGATGGTTCTAATGGAAGTGTACCTTGCAAATGGTGCAAATGTTTCTTCATAGTCAATTCCCTTTTTCTAAGAGAATCCCCTAGCCACAAACCTTGCCTTATACTTTTCAATGCTACCATCGATAACATGCTTTATCTTGTATATCCACTTGGAGGATACCACACTCTTGTCTTTTGGTTTGGGAACTATATCCCAAACATCATTCTTCATTATTGATTGATACTCCTCCGTCATTACTTCTACCCATTCTTTCTTCTGAACTGCTTCTTCATAATTGGTAGGTTCTTGATCTACAAGATCACACATCAAAGCCACATAGCTGGAAAACGGCTTTGGTTTCTTGCTTACTCTTGTGGAGCCTTTTGGTGCTCCATATTTTTCTGCTTCCTGTATAATTTCTCTTGCCCATGTAGGATTTCTATTCCGTGATATGTTAAGAGATGGGGGTTCTTGAGGTTCTAGCATATCATGGTCTTTTGGTGTTTCCTCTTCAGGGGAGGGAGCAACTTCTGTATTTCTAGGAGGTATATCTTCTTCATATACTTCTTCATACTGGCACTTTCTGGATCTTTTGAGAGAAACATCTTCATCAAATGTTACATCTCTACTAATTTCCATGTGATGGAATCCTGGGATGCATATTCTGAATGCTTTGGATGCTTCACAATACCCAACAAATATTCCCTTATTTCCGGAAGGGTCCAACTTGGTTCTCTTCTCTTTTGGTATGTGAACATATACAGGGCACCCAAATATCTTGAGGTGGCTTACCTCATGCTTCTTCCCTGTGAACATTTATTCTGGAGTCTTGAATCCAAGGGCACTATGAGACAATCTATTTTGTACATAAACTGTCGTTCTTGTTGCTTCAACCCATAGATGCATAGGAAGATCTTGATCATGTATCATTGTCTTCACTACTTCCATAATGGTTCTATTCTTTCTTTCTGCAACACCATTTTGTTGAGGATTGTAGGGAGTGGTTAGTTCCCTCTTGATTCCAGCTTCCTTGCAAAAGACTTCAAAATCCTTTGAAGTATATTATCCACCATTATATGTTCTGAGTGTCTTGATTCTCCTTTTTGAATAATTTTCTATCAAGGCTTGGAATTCCTTGAATTTTCCAAATATTTCATCTTTTCCTTTTAGGAAATATATCCAAGTCTTTCTTGAATATTCATCAATAAATGTAATGTAATATTCATAGCCACTCAAATATGTGGAGGGCATTGGACCACATACATCTGAATGGATCAATTCCAAAGTACCTTTAGTCTTTGTTTCACTCTTTGGAAATGGATTCTTAATATCCTTCCCTTTTTCACATCCTTTGCAAATGCCTTCATGATCAATCTCCAAATCTGGTAGTCCTGTTACTACTTTGCTCACATGAGGTAGTGCTTTGTAGTTGATGTGAGAAATCCTCCTATGCCATAGCTCACCTGGGCTAGTGGTTTCATGAACAGGGTTGCTTCTGAATGTCCATTGAGTTTATACATGCCTCCTTCTTCTTCACCAATAACAATTGCATCTTCAATTGATTTTCCTTTGGACCACATGAGTACTTGTCCATCTATAAATGAAACCCTATATCCTTTCTTATCTAATGCTGAGATAGAAAGTAAGTTCTTCTTCAAACCTGGTACATATAAGACTTCCTTCATCTTCATGGGGGTTCTAGAATCAAGCTTGTAGCTTGCTTCACTTACTCCTTTGATAGGATATTGATAGTCATATCCTAATGATACCTTCTGAGGAGAGTTATTCTATTCAAGTTTTGAAAAAGTTTTATTTTGTCCTGTCATGTGCTTTGAAGCACCACTATCAATAAACCATGTATCTTCTCCAAGCATTACAGACCCAGAGAGTGCAGAGAATAGAACATACTCTTCTGCATCTTCTTCTTCTACCTTATCTCTTTTCCTTTGAGGTATTTATTCCTCTTCTTCTTCACTATCAACTTCTGCTAGATGTGCTTGATGTCTTTTGTGATGGAAACTCTTCTTGTGTTCCCCTTTCTTTGATGGACAATCTCTAGCAATGTGTCCTATTTTGTGACAATTGAAGCACTGGAATGAAGAGTAGTTTCTTTTTGAATTTGTTCCCTTTTTCCCTTTGAAACCTTTGGGGAGGTTGAGGCTCCTTGTGACTTTCTCTTTTGAAGTTGGATTGACTTCTTCTTCTCTTGGTATGGGTGGCTAATGCTTGATCATCTTCTTTAAGTAGGGCTTCTCTATTGGCTACTCTAGCTTCCTCTTGAATGCAATCTTCCCATACAATGTCAAACTTCATGCTTTTCTTTCTGGAACACATGGTCTGGATAAATGAATCCCAAGGTCTAGTGAGACCATTGAGAGCAGTCATGACTAGTTCATCTTCATCAAGGGAGTCTCCAATGGCTTCTAGTTGCTCCTTGAACTGGGAGACCCTTGTGAAGTAGTCTTGGATGTATTCTCCTTGGCTCATCTTGGTACCCTTCAATTGAGCTCTCAAATTCATCTTCCTATTAATGTTCCTTCCTTCATACATTCTGGATAGGGAATCATACATTTATTTTGGGGTCTTCTTTGATGACACTTGAGGAATCAAGTAGTCTTTGATAGAATCAACAATGATTCTCTTTGCCCTAATCAGGTCCTTTTTGTGCTTTTCTTTAGCTTTAGCTTCCACAGGTTCTGCAACTTCATCCTTAATGTATTGGGCAAGATCATTCTCTTCAAGAATGAGACCAATCCTATATTTCCATGCCCGAAAATTCTCTATGCCTTCTAGTTTATCCTCAAGCTTAGTTCTTGGGGCCATCTTATCCAGGAGGTCACAAAAAATTGAAAATTCTCAAAATGCAAAACCGACCTTACCAGGAGATGTGGTTGACTGAGGCAAGTTGACTGGTACTCTTGCTTTCTGGAGATTCCAACTTTTCACCCTTCAAATTTGACCTGCGAATTTCGGACCTGCAGTAGATTATTTCTGGTTCGCAGTTTTTCTAGTTTTCGGGTTTTCTGCAATTTCTGGTCCAAAAGTCAAACTAGGGTTTGACTTTCCCAGAGATCTACCCACTCAAAAATTTCGATCCAAGGCTCTAAATTTCGATTTTGGAGAGGCGCATCTTTCTATGCAATCAGATTCCAAATTTTGCAGAAAACCTAATTTCTCACTGGAGGAGGAAGAGAGAGATTTTCACCTTGTGAAAGATGTCCTATTCAGGATAGCTCTGATACCATGCTAAGTTTAGCATAAAATTCACAACAAGAGCATAATAATGATCACTGAAAGAAACACAATCAAGATAGACACAAATTTATCCTAGGAAGCCCTCATGGGGTAGAAAACCCAACAAAACTTGATATAGATGATCAAAAGTGCAAATACAAAACCCCCAAAGCAATGGATCCTTCTCCTTTGCATATCTCTCTCTCTCTCTCTCTCTCTCTCTCTCTCCTATGCGCAATACACAAGTGAGTGTGTGTTCAAATGAGAGACACAACACCTCTATTTATACTTTATCTTTCACTGGACATTTTCCCTAACTAGGTCGGACCCTAACAAATTGACCCAATGCTGACTGGGCTGACCTCTCTAGGGGACTTCAACACCCCATTACAAAATGACTCAAGGGGATCTATTGTCCCGACTTACAAGAGAGGATTTACCTCAACGACTTTACATAATCAAATGACATCCCGATGGAGGAATAAAACATCTCCGAATAAATACAAATAGAATATTCTTTGAAGTTACAATATTTCAACATGCATTATGAGGGGTAACAAGAGGGATTATTTTATATTTTGTGGCTTGGTCAAATGTGGTCCCAAAGACTCCTTGCACAATATTCAAGGGTGCACCTATTCCAAGGATTATTTTACTTTATTTCTTAGAAAATGAACCTTTTGGAGAGTGTCTCTTCCACTTTGAATTGGAAATAATATTATTTAATAAAGAGTGGTTGTTGGAGGTTTTATTTTAAGGAGTGCTCCAAAGAAGAAAAGGACAAATGACACCTTGCACAAGCTTGCATGAGTGTGTTGATGGAAGATGATGACATGTGGCATTCCTTTCATCATTATTGCATTATTTTATTGCCTATGTGGGAATTTTGATTTGGAGAGCCCCTTCGATGTTTTATTTTAGTATTTTTTGTAGAGAATAAAGTGGATATAGATTCCACTAATATTTTTTTGTTGTATGAGGAAATTGAACTCAAATATATATAAGAATTCACTCTCTCCAATTTTAGGGATGGTTGAATTTGGGGAATTTTCCCCTTGGAACTTAGTTGAACATTTTGAAGACAATGCACACTATGGATTTATCTTATGAGGTGTAGTGTTTTGGGTTCAATATTGCTAAAAATAAGTGTTGGAATTTGCTTGCAAATATGTCACAAAGGGCTAAACATAAGCAACATTATTCTTTAGAATAATTTATTTGTAGTTCATTTCCCTTCTAAATGTCTTTGTTTTTTATTGTTGGAAATGTCAATGAATGTCTTGCTTCTTCATTAAGAGTTGGCTGCCATTTTCATCATCTAGTTTGTGTTGGTTGTGGAGTTGGATCTTACTTATTTAGAGGTCCTGTTTCAGCCGTGTCTGGATCCCAGCCCATGACAGGGAGGTTTTCCCATGGTATTTGGTAGCCTGTGGTATTTTCCCATGGTAATCCGTCTTTAGAAGGAAGGCATTGTAATACGGTTGTGTATTGTAGCATTACAAAGATCTCTATGATTGTGTAAGGGAGATCGTGAGAGAGTGAAAATGAAATTGCAGCGGATGTGCTATAGGTTGCATCCCTTCATTTGTTGGACAGATTACTAAAAGAATTGGCAATTTCTCCATGGATGTTTCCCAGATTGGATGAACCACATATATTGGTGTCTCTCTTGTATTGTGTTAATGTAGTTTATATTTGCATCTTGTTTATTGTTATTGCTTCGCGATCCTGTTTTTCTAACAATTGGTATCATAGCGAAAGAATGAAAGTTTAAGGTTGCGAAATTTAACGGCCAAAACTACCAGTTTTGGAAGATGAAAATGGAGGACTATTTGCATCAGAAATATCTATTCCTACTGTTGGGAGGAAAAACAAAACAACCAATGACTATGAAGGACGAAAAATGGGAGGCTCTTGACAGAAATGCACTAAGAAGAATACAGTTGTGCCTAGAGTCATCGGTGGCTTTCAATATCAATATCTCAAAAGAAAAGACAAAGAAGGGTCTGATGAGCGCATTGGGTAAACTGTGTGAAAAACCCTCGACCTCCAACAAGGTATTTCTAATAAAGCGTTTATTTAATATGGAGATGTCAGAAGGTGGATCTGTTGTTGATCATTTAAATGAATTTAATACGATTACAAATCAGCTAAGTTATGTAAAAGTGAACTTTGATGATGAGGTTAGGGCTCTTTTAATCTTGTGCTCATTGCCAGAAAGTTGGAACGGCTTGGTCATGGATGTAAGTGACTCTGTCTCTGGTTCAAACACTTTGAAATTTGATGATGTTGTTGGTGTTATTTTTAGCGAGGAAATGCAAAGAAAAATCACAGGTTAGACATCAGGTAATGCGTTGACCATGGACAGCAGGGGAAGACAAAGGGAGAGAGGAAAGAGCCCAGATAATTGCAACAAGTCTAGGAAGGGCAGATCCAAGTCCAGACTGAGAAATATAGAGTGCTGGAACTATGGAAAGAAAGGACATCTGAAGAAAGATTGCAGATCTCTAAAGAAGAAAGGAGATGGACAGCAGGAGACTACTCATGAAGCAAATGTAGAAGGTGATGTGTTGCAAGATGCTTTGATTCTTGCATTAGATAATACTAGTGATTATTGGGTAGTAGAATCAGGAGCTTCATGTCATGCTACACCCTATAGGAAATTATTTCATGATTATGTTCCAGGTGATTTTGGACATGTTTTATTGGGTGATGATGAACCATGTAAAATTGTTGAAATGGGTAAGGTACGAATAGAGCTAAAGAATGGAACTGAATGGTTGCTGAAAGATGCAAGGCATATTCCTGTTATAAAAAGAAATATGATCTCAATAGGGCAGTTGGAAGATGGTGGTTGTTTATCTATGTTTGGAGAAACATGGTGGAAGATCACTAAATGATCGATGGTTATAGAAAAAAGAGACATGATAGGTACATTGTATTTATGCCCTCATAATACTGACTGTTCTATCTCTTTAGCTTCCACAGGAACAAATACAACATTATGGCATCATAGGCTTGGCCACATGAGTGAGAAGGGGATGCAAATTCTCCACTCAAGAGAGTTGCTGCCAGATATGAAGCAGGTAAGTTTGGAATTCTATGAGAACTATGTTTATGGAAAAAAAAAGAGAGTTAGATTTCTCATGGTTGGGAAATTGAAACTGAGTGAAAAGTTAGAGCTTGTGCAATATGGGGGCAGGCTCAGGTACACTCTCTTGGTGTCTTTTGTTACTTTTATTGATGATGCAACTAGAAAACTTGGGTTTATTGCATTAGACAGAAATATGATGTGTTTGCTACTTTCAAGAAGTGGAAATATTTGGTTGAGAATGAGACATGAAAAATGTTGAAGTGTCTCAGATATGATAATGGAGGTGAATACTGCAGCAAGGAGTTTGATAGTTACTGTTCATACCATGGGATTCGTAGACAGAAGATAGTCCCAGGAACACCACAAGAAAATGGTGTCAGAAAGGATGAATATGATGATCATGGAGCGTGAAAGGTGTATGAGATTGCATGTAGGGTTACCCTTACATTTTTGGGCAGATGCTATAGATACTGTTGTTTAATTAATAAACAAAGGGCCTTCAAGCGCTTTGGATGGTGGTATTCCAGAGGAGGCATGGATAGGTAAAAATGTAAACTACTCATTTTTAGAATTTTGGTTGTGAATCATTTGTCCATATTGATAAATAAAATAGAACAAAGCTTGAGGCTAAATCCAAGTAATGTACCTTTATTGGATACGGGGTTGATGATTTTGGTTATCGCTTATGGGATTATGGAAATAACAAAATCATTAGGAGTAGAGATGTGGTATTCAATGAAAATGTCATGTATAAGGATCAATTGCAAAGAAAGAAACATGAAAAATGAAAACATAGAGTACGCAATGCTTAATGAAATCAAAGAAAATGAAGTTCCAAAGGTGCTAGAAAATCAAGAATATCAACAGGTACCTCAAACTTGTGCAAGTGTCAGAAGATCTACCAGGTCAAGTAGATCCCCTGAATGATGCTCTCCTTCAATGTATTATTTATTGATGTCTGACTCCGGTGAACCATAATGTTATGAAGAAGCAATGCAGGTGGAAACTAGAAAGAAGTGGGAGCAATGCATTAATGAGGAGATGGACTCATTGATAAGAAACCAGACTTGGGATTTGGTTCAATTTCTTGTAGGTAAAAGAGTATTGCAAAATAAATGGGTTTACAGGTTGAAGGAAGAAGATGCAGGCAAGAAGCAGTATAAGGCCAGACTTGTTGTAAAGGGGTTTGTACAAAAGAAAGGTATAGATTTTGATGAAATATTCTCTCATGTTGTTAAAATGACTTCAATTAGAACTATTTTAAGTCTAGTGGCGGTAGAAGATTTGCATCTTGAAAAGTTAGATGTAAAAACAACATTTCTCCATGGGGTTTTGAAGGAAGAGATTTATATGCAACAACCAAAGGGGTATGAGGTTAAAGGGAAAGAGAATTTGGTATGCAAGTTGAAGAAGAGATTGTATGGCCTGAAGCAAGCTCCAAGGGAGTGGTATTTGAAATTTAACAGGTTTATGACAAAACAAGGTTATAATAGATGTCATTTTGACCACTGTGTTTATTTCAAGAGTCTAGATAATGGAAGATATATTATCTTGTTATTGTATGTGGATGACATGCTTGTTGCAGGGTATAACATGCATGATATAAATGTACTCAAAATGAAGTTAGCTAATTCATTTGCGATGAAGGATTAAGGTGCTGCAAAGCAAATCCTTGGTATGAGAATAACAAGAGACATGAAAAATCGAAAATTTAAATTGTCTCAGGGTGAGTACATAGAAAAAGTGTTGGAGAGGTTTAGAATGCATAATGCAAAACTAGTTAGTACACCTTTGGCCATCCATTTCAAACTAAGTAAGGAGATGTGTCCCAATCAGACACAGGAAAAGATAGACTACATGTTCAGGGTTCCCTATTCATCAACAATTGGTAGATTGATGTATGCCATGGTGTGCACAAGACTAGATATTGCACATGCAGTGGGATTTTTGAGAGCATGTATATGAACAATCCAGGTAAATAACATTGGAAGGCAGTATAATGGATTCTGAGGTATTTGAGAGGTACTACCACTCATCCATTATGTTTTGGAGGTTCAAATGTTGTTTTACAGGGATATGTTGATGTAGATATGGCATGTGATAAAGATAGCAGGAGGAGCACCACATGGTATTTATTTAATATAGGTGGAACACTAGTAAGTTGGATTTCGAAGCTGCAAAAGGTTGTTGCACTTTCAACAACGAAAGAAAATTATGTTGCTGCTACATAGGCTAGTAAAGAGATGATTTGGTTACAGAGTTTCATGGAGGAACTGGGTAAAAAGCAGGAGAATGACAGATTGTACAGTGACAACCAAAGTGCCATTCATCTTGCAAAGAACTCAACCTTCCATTCTAATACTAAACATATACAACTCAAGTAGCATTTCATACGATCTGTTCTGGAAGATGAGATTGATGAAGCTGGAAAAGATACACACTAGCCAGAATCCCATAGACATGTTGACAAAGGTGGTAACCAGAGAAAAACTGAGTTCCTGCTCAGTTTCAGTTGGCCTTCAAGAATTAAGGTAAAGATTATAAATTTTCTAGTTCCAAGGTTGGGGCGTAGTCCAGTAGATGCAGTAGCGGTGGATTTGCTGTGATTAGTCTCCAAGTGGGAGCTTGTTGATTGTGGAGCTTGATATTCCTTATTTAGAGGCCATGTTTCAGTCGTTTTTGGATACAAGCCCATGATGAGGGGAGGTTGGGGGGGCTTTCCCCCCCAATATAGTCGCCATGGGGGGTCTAGGGGAGGGTGTGGTGCCCCCACAGTGAAAATTTCAGAAAAAAATGTCTTGTAAAATGTTGTAATTTCAAAGCCATGAATTGGTCAATAATAGATGATTTATAGGCCTATGGCATTGGGTAGCCCGTGGTATTTTCCCATGGTAATCCCTCTTTAAAAGGAAGGAATTGTAATACGGATGTGTATTGTAGCATTGTAAAGATATCTATGATTATGTAAGAGACCGTAAGAGACTGAAGAGGAAATTGCAACGGATGTGCTGCGGGTTGTATCCCTTCATTTGTTGGATAGATTAATAAAAGGACTGACAATTTCTCCGTAGACATAGCCCAGATTGGGTGAATCCCGTATATTGGTGTCTCTCTTGTATTGTGTTTATGTGTTTTATATTTGCATCTTGTTTATTGTTATTGCTCCGTTTTGCAATTGTTCTTTGTAAATATTATTGTGAAGTAAAAAAACTCCTAAAAACAACATCCATCCACATCACATCACCTTAAAATTTAAAATCAAGAGCCTTAGAAACTCTTCTGTAGGGTCTACCCCCCTTGGATTCATTAGGAGTTAGCCTAAACAGAGGAGTCGGGATCATGTGACATCACCTGGCTCTTTGCTTTCCCCCAAGGCCACACCGTTCCCACTTGGGAAACAACTTTTGAAATATTTATGCTGACGGTGTGCAATTTGACGGACAACATCTTTGGCGCCGTTGCCGGGGACCGAACCCGGGTCACCCGCGTGACAAGCGGGAATGATCCTGTTTTTCTAATAGTTTGAAACACACCCTCTTTCATATTTGAAATTACTCCTCCATTATGGTTTATCAAAGTAATCTTCTGCATGTGTGGAAAACAATAGATGATCATTATAACATGCTAATTATATTGTCATGCTTCCCTAATCCAATAAGAATACAATGATCCCTAGTGGATTGGCACTAGTCTCGGTCTACCTATTCCCAGTGGATTGGAACTAATCTCGCTCTACCTATTAAAATCCATATTACAAAAAGTGTTTTGCTAAAGTTAACTTCTCCATTTCATCTTGAGCCTAAATTGCACAAGCTTTAGCAATCCTATCTTAAGGATATCCCCCCTTGTGCTATAGGAGAGCCAATCTAAAGTGAGAAGAAGGAATGTGGTCACAATGGTCAACCCTCTTGAGTTCATCCAAGGTTGCATATGTGATTTAGGGATTCACAACAACAAGTGCAAGTTTGGGAGATAACAAGAGGCAAATAGAAGACTTGATGATCTCAAGAAAGGTGGGATTGGAAGGGATAGTAAGGTTAAAGTGCATCCAGGTTTGTGGGAAAAGTAAAAATATCCATGGTACCATTATACCTATGCACTAATCATGGATGAATTGTATGTTCAAGAAAAATAAATAAAGGACACATGGTTCAATTTTTTTTAAAAAGAAGCAAATTGATGTCATAATTCCCATTGCTAAAACATATTGGATCTCTTCTACCAATCGACTATGGAGTATCTATTATCCTTGGGAATAACATATGTGGATCATGTATTTATTGAGGTGATTTCTATCCTCAAATTTCAATCTTCTATGGATACATTGATGACAAATGTTAGGATTCCTTTTGAGAGGTAAACGTGTGTATGGAAAAGGAGAGGGTTTTGGTTAAGCTTGAGCGACTAACTCTGTATAAGGAGATAAAATTAATTTCTCAAAAGGATTACAATGAAAAATTAGACAAGGATAAACATCCACCAAGCCCAAATTCATTCCAGATTTTGCCCTAATTCTAAAGGTAATTGAACCTAGGGTGGAGTTGATGGTAGTTGTTAATATATTGACTAGGTCACTATCTATAGTCTCATGAAAGCCAATCATTGATCTATGCATAATGTATCAAGCAACACATGGCCTACATAGTGTTGCAAATGTTACAAAATTATCACCAATATCATGATATATTGCAAGCTTTTCAAGGTGTCAATAATAAAACATTGTTATATTTTCAAAATGTCGATAATATCATGATAAATTCATAATATCACGATATATTCCAATATTATCACGATGGAAAATATTGCCTTGTCCATGCCAATAACCCTTCTAAGACCCATATTTTAGTTTTTTTAACCTCATGTTGAAAAGTAAAGGCAAGGATTTGAGAGAAGAGGAGTGTCTCACCGTCATTTCATCTGTTTTTCAAGATTTAGTGTAGGGTTTGCAATGTCCATTAGATTTGCCTCTTCTTGTCTTTTTAGTGAGAAGTTTAATGTTGTCTAGGTTTGAATTTTTTATTTGCAACATTCTTTTGTGTTGATTTCCTTTTTTTTACACTAGGTTTAATTTGGTCTATACATAAATGGCAAACACATTGGACCCACTATAGGAATATGGTGAGCCACTTGATCCTCATAATTGATAGAATTTGAGTTACAAGTTATGTGGGAAGGAATGAATGGTGAAATCAACCCCATGAAATACCACCTTGCCAACTCACATCTACCTTGAAATCCGATCATCTTGCCACTCAATTGATTCTTGATATTAGTAAGGAGGATGAAAGGGTATCAATCAAGCTCACAATTTCAATTGGAGGAGTTTCAAGTAGTTGAGGAGCCACATGCTTCTCAAGGGAGGTGGGAATTTAGGGAGTGAAACCTAATCCTTGACTACACCTTCCACAATGCCCTATACAAACTCACCTTTCATTATTTCTAGGTCTTTTCTTGGGGAACAACCTTCTATTAGGTTGTTGGTTAAAATAAGGGAGAAGTAAGATGTTAACAAGATTTTGGTCAATTTTTTTATATGGAGTGACATTCCTTTTAGCAATGCCAATAACAACCCATTCTACTAGTCAATATTTGATGCCACTGCTATTGTTGATGTGGGGCACAAGGGCCCTATCTATGAGGAATTGAGTGGGCATCTCCTTCAAGGATAAAAGTTTGATTTCAAACCCAGATTAGATGAGCTTAGTGAATCATGGGAGATCATTGAATGCATTGTAATGTTAGATCATTAGACAGATGGGAAGGGCATGATCATTCTAATTTTTTTTGTTAATTCTTGTAGGGGTACAATGTTGATCAAATTTATTGATGCATTTGAATATGTTAAAACTACACCATTATTTATGAGTTATTGAATGGGTTCATCCAAGAGATGGGTCAACAACATGTTATACAAGTCATAACATATAACATTTCTAATTATGTTTTATCCTGTATTAGTTGCTTACACAGAGGTATCATACTTTGTTTTGAACTCGTTATGTCACCCATTGCATTGATTTGATTTTATAGGACATGGACCAATTTTCTTGGATCAAGGATATCATTGATTTGACATGGAGCATCATTATTTTTATATATTATCATGCATATGTTCTTAGCCTTGTATGAAAATTTATGGGAAACAAAAAAGATGGTGCATCCCCTAATCACACATTTTGCCACTAGCTTCAATCCATAAACAAACTAGTCTACCAAGAGAGTTTTTGGAGTGTAGGTGTGTGCCAATAGTGAACCTTTGGTAAAGGTTATTCACTTGGTCTATGGTAACAAGAATGTAGTGGGTTATTTGTATGAGGCAAGAGATAGGACCAAGGAATTTTCCCATAGGTACAATGCGGGTAAGGGAGGAAGGATTCAACAAATGATCCAAGATTGACAATTGTTTGATAAGCAATGGAACCATACTCTCCACCAATCCATTCATGCATCATGGTTAGACTACCTCAACCTTGAGATTTTAGATTTGATGCCAAAGTTATGGATGTATTTCTCCAATGTGTTTATAGGATAGTATTGACACCCATTGAATGATTAGTGAGTTCCAAACAAATGTAGATATATAGGTTGTCCACTTGAAGGCCAAGTAAGTTCCAATTTGTTTCAAATTTCAATGTCTTTCCTTTCTATCTACTTGTTACTTGATGGAAATAAAATTCAAGTCTTTGCTTCTTCTTTTTCTTCATTTGTTCGTTGTAGATTTTTGTTGGATAAACTATGGGAAAATAGTACCGTATTTATAGAAAATTGCATTTGAGGGCTCAATCAAACTTATTTTCTTTAGGGTGCGAGCACAACTACACTATGTTTAAAAAAATGCACACTAATAAGCACAATATGTTAGACATGTTCAAATTAAATATTTAATTTATTATAATTTATCAATTTATGACCCATCACCCTCTAATTATAAAATGACCCTCACACAAGTTAGAATCATAATGTTTTATGCCATGGTTTATGACTACTACAATCTCGAGTTGTGGGTGAAGGACAAGAGGCTTGTCAAGGAGGAGGCGCCTGATTAGTTGGAAGAGGATGTCGATGCACCAAAGGAGGTGGCAAAGGAGGAGAATGAAGAAGAGGTGAATGCTTCACTTCAAGTGATAACACTTTCCGAGGAGGATATTGAGAGTGTGTCACGCAACTATCTCCACATAGACAAGTAGTTAACATGATACATTTCACTTCCACTCTGATTTCCACCTCAACCCCAACACCTTCCACCTTAGCCCCAACACCTACCACTTATAGAGGAAGATTGGATTCCTTTGGCCATAAAAGGGGTATAGGGAATCTATGATTCCATAATATATTTTTCATTGTAGAATCTATATGACTCATGATGATAAATCATGAGCTACATTTATTATTTTTTTGATGTGATTATGTATCAACCTATCATGACTTGGACAATTAATATCAAGATTTAGTATTGATGTGTGATGTATCACTTAACATATTATACATTAGTTTTATTTTCATATTTATGTGGTAATGTGCTTGATTGATGTTGTTACTATAGATGTTTTATAAAATGAAAAATGATTTTTATTTTTATTTTCATTTTTAAAGTTTGATAATATTTTTCCTGTAAGTTATATTCTGGACCCTCAACGATATATTTGTTGACATGATGTTTACAACATTGATAAACATACCTAGTAGTGGTAATTGAGAAAGGGTGGTTAGGTTAGTCTTTGTTCAAAACACTCTCGAGCCATAAAAAGAAAAGAAAAGTAGTGGGCATGTCATCGCTTGATCGATTGAAATAAACAAGACAACTCACGTGTGTAAGCTAGCCAAGGAGGAGCTCACAAAAGGAGAACTTGAAGACAAACGAAGGGGAGAGCATTAGAGAGAAAACTAGAGCATTAGTCCTTGAATCCATAACAATGGATTTATCACTTTATGCATGACTTGTTCTCTCGTAGTGCTCATGGTTTTCTTATGTAATCATCTCTTTTTCTTAGTGTGCACTTAAGAGCTTTAAGCCATTTTATTGGGGATATATTATGATTGTGTCCCTTCTGGGTAGTTCATCTTTGATATTTGAAGCTACAAAGGACTACTGTATTCAAGATTTTATCCCTTTTTCCATACTAGATGTAGTAAATTTGGAGATCTATGTGTGCAATGATTTATTGTCTTTATATGTGCAACGGAGTTATTGGATTCAGTTTTCAATGCCCATTACAATTTATGTGTTATGTATGTTGATGAATACGAATTAATAATTCTCTCTCTCTAAAATATGTACATATATTGTGTCTTTTTTTTTTTTTTTTGCATCTATACATCTAACCTATTATGTCATGTACACTACATAAACTTTCCCAATGTAAATGCGTTAATTATGGTGCATGCTTGAAACTCTACTTGTTTTGTTTATCCACTCTTTAAAAATATTTTTTAAAAACTATGACATTATGTTATGTTTCAAGATAATATTTAAAGACAAACATATGACTCCATTTGGATTCAGGTTAACCTTCAAGGCCTATAGGGAAGAAGTTTTACCTCCAGTGGATACTAATAAACTTTGTTTCCTCCAACAAGAACATTTGGGAGAGAGAACAACTTCCATTAACAATGAATTTGAGGGGCATATTCAATAATGTACTTTGTGGAGTGTCTATTCATAATAAACTTATTAGTTCATAAAGAATTTGCAGATCACACTAACCATCAATCAAGGGTGGCATGATTCATTAATTCCCTTGGTTGTGTAGTCTAGTGGAAAGTAGGGAGGTGATCATGCTTGTATTAATATAGACATACAACTTCAAAACCCCTTGAGTGCACACGGATGGGGCTAGTTGTAATTTTGAGCGGTATGTAATTGTGTTCACTTGTAACTTAATGCTAGACATTTTGTGATGTCATAACTACAACATTAATATAAGTATTTTTTATTCTCTTCACTCATATTTATTTTGAACGTGTGTATTCTTTTAAAACCAACTTAGATATGTGTTAATCTCTAATCTATCAAGTGTCGAAAGGTATCAAATCCTTTGAACTTGTAAAAATTTCAATCATCATGAAAAAATCATGATTTATTATGGATCTACTCTAGTAGTAGTTTCATTATATTGTAACATTATTTTTATGTAAATATCATATCTATAGTATTTCTATTATTTTATATCTAAATTTGGTATTTCTCTCTATGGTAGTGTTTATGTTATTGTGCCTATTAAATCTCTCTCTTTCATATGCATAGATATATTTTTATTTTTGTTTCTATGTATATTTCGTTGACATATAGTCAATTCGGAATGACTAAGTACTAAAATTAGAGTCAAAGGAAACATAGTTGTGGTCCATAGTGCTCATGCATAATAAGTGAATTATTAATTTTTTAGAAAAAAATTATGAAATGCAAATCTCTCTCAAGTGAAAGATTGTTTGAGTTCCCTCTAAAATAGGTAGTAAATCTACTTCTAGTTAGTTGAATAAAACATAAGTTTAACTTTAGATATTTCAGTTGTTATAGGAATCGGTGCTTGAAGTTGGTTTGGTTGAAGCAAAAGTCAACTCGGATGTCTCCCAATGGAGTGTCATTATGTACACTGGGAAAATTTTAAATATCAATCAATCAGTGATTATGAGGACACCATCATAGGTTTTGATACCTATTTAGGACTCCATGAAGGTTAGTGCTATTTCCCCCTCTAACGTGAAAATAGAAAATCGTTTGACTTAGACAATGATTAAGAAAGGGTTCATATGCAAGCACTGAATCCACACCAATAGAAAGGGAATCATTGCAATCCATACCTTTGCCTTATGATGAGTAGATCACAAATTCCTAAAAAGAGTTTAGGAAAATTCCATTACAAATGCCTAAAAAGAGTTTAGCAAAATTCCATTCAATCTTTGTCTCATTGGAGTCAGCTCATATGCCCAAGTCCCAACTAAGGCATATCATGAGGTCGTGGGTTTCAACATTGTGGACTATCAAAATTGTCAATAATTTTTTCTTGCATGTCAACCTCATAAATCATTTCTTTATGTGCATCGACTTCTGCACGATGTGGGATAACAATCCATTAAATCACCTCATTATTTTGATAATTTTTTTCTTAAATCTAACCAAAATTCGGCTTAATGTTGTAATCTCGGTGATTTTATAACTTCAACAATCATAAATATTGTTTTCAAATCAATTCCTATGCTCTAAGTCTATTCAAATGCTTTAAATTGTTATTTGAACAATGGAAATCATCATCCAAATGATTTTAGTGGTTTTAATGACAATTTTGATAACATTATTTTTTTGCTCAATTGCTTACCAACCATTAATTCTAGAGCATAACATAAAATTTAAACTCCTATAAAAGAAATCAACATAAATTGAATTAACACTTAGACATAAATATTTTGAATGGATGATGTTCACAAATTTGTAATAACTAAAAATGTCAACCTGTTCATGGTCTTTCAATGTTCATCATCTTTGTTACAAATTGAGGTTTTAGGATATTTATTAAGGGCAATTTATATTTATTTACTTTTATTGAGGCTAATCAACTCTATGTTATAAAGTTAGTTGAAATTGACCATTCCACTATATATTTTGGTAATTAAATAGTGTGTAAAACTCTTGTCTTACCTTTTTTAATTCCAGAAGATAAATTAAAAGAGAAGAATTTCTATTATGTTGTTGTGATTGGATTTATTCATTTTTACAATTATTTATTATTCACTTAATGAATAGTTATAACTTACATGGGTGAACAATTATTATATACAAATTTGAATTCTCATTGATGCACTCAAACAAAGTTCATAATTTATTCCCTTAAAAATAAAATATACTAAAATTAGTTCATATGTAAATTCTAATACCTGCAAAATTTAAAAGTTTACATCTCATTTTTATGCAATTTCTTATATACATAAAAGTAAGTAAATTTAAAACATATATCAAACTTGAAACATATAATTATTTAACATGTTATATGTATTAAAGAAGTATACTCCAATCTCCTTAGTATCAAGTTAGGTGTTCACCATATGTCCTAGCTTTATCATTGAATTCTCGATATGTTGTCATAATTTTCTTATTGTTGGTTTCATACTATATTTTTATATTTTTAATTTATTTTGTTTTAAAATTTACACAATTTTTTTTCTCTCTAGTGTTGAATGCATTTAGAGAAAAAATGTCTTAAAAATTAAACAAACAAAAAATTAGAAAAAATATTTAGGATACCCATGATATTTACTCTTCAAAAATGTTACACAATTTTTTTCAAATGTCTTAAAAATTAAACAAACAAAAAATTAGAAAAAATATTTACGATACCCATGGATATTTACTCTTCAAATATGTATTTCTAATTTTCATTTTATGTAAACAAGAGAAAAATATTTTTTATGGGGATATAATTTAAAGAAAAAAGAAAAATAAAATTTGTAGGATAAACTACACTTTGTATAGATCCAATTCAGTTCTTATGATTTTATTCTGAAAATTGCACATAGTAAATATGAACAAAAGTCACTTGTAAACTTTTTCAAAAAATTGCAAGACCAAACATATAATCAATTAAATCAAAATCAAAATTTAACATATTAAATGACATTAATTATTTTTCTTTTTTTTGCAAATAATATCGTTAACAAGATATTCCCTACAAATTGTGTGACTTGTAATTGCAAGGAAAAACATAAAATCAAAATCAAAATCAAAATTTAGATATTAAATGGCATTCTTCTCTTTGTTTTTGCAAAAATATCATCAACGCAATAACAAAATTCCCTAAAAATTGCCTTTTTAGGGCACAACAAAATTATCAAGGCTTATATGACTTTCAAGGTTTTCATTTTAAAAAATATGTAAATATCAAATTTTTACTACCACATTTCATTAGAAAGTATGACACCTTACTGGATTTGTTGAGGAAGGATTTCTTATCATGGTCTCTCATTTTGGGAGGCTTTGCTGCTAGCCACCACTTGCTGTAAAATTAGTCACAGCAGATGCATCAGTGCTCTATAATCCAGAATAGTGAAAATACAATACAATACTGTCACAATGAGTGAGCAATTCGAATTAGCCAAGGAGGTTATTCGAATACACTGCATGACATAGCTTGGCTCCAACTAGGAGTCCTCATCATCAATCAATGGTGGTCATCAATGCACATGTAACTGTTGGACATGTGTCAAACTGAGTCTAACTGAGTGTAATAAGTGTAACTGATGGTAAATGGCACTAAAGTAGGGAAGGAGGCTCAGTGGAGGGCACGTGAGGAGTTAACTGAACTCAGAACAGGTAGTCAAGTCTCATCGGAGGTCCATCGAAGTGATAACAACAGTTAGGAGTCAATCTAGCCTTAAATTAAGGCAAGACAGGTGGCTAACTGAAGTGAACTGAGGTGGTAGGTGAGAAAAGGCGCCCTTCTTTAGTGGAAGGTGAGAAGTGGACGCATGACTGGCTAGGAGGGCTTAATCTGAGTGGAAAGTAGCTCCCGAGTGCTGGAAGACTAGGGACTAGGTGCTGGAGGTACCAAACTGATGACCGGGAAGCATGCGGATGCATGCATGCATGCAGAGTGCATGCAAAAGTACATACTGAATGATGAGATATCCTAACACCCCCCATCAATCTATACTATGATGTAAAAAAAATGTAGGGCCCTGGTTACTGAGACCAAAGGTCACCCCAATACAATAATCCAAAAATGCTGAAAATAAGCTAAGTGAGGAAAGAGAGAAAACCCAGTGGGAAGAAAGCCCCCCCTCAAGCTAAACATAAAAATGGATCTAATATGTCTCCACCATGATGGAACTCACCCCCAATAGTGAACGGAGGTAAGAGAACTTCTTCTCAGTGAAGCTATTGGTGAAGATGTCTGCAATTTGCTCATCAGTGAGGCAATATTGCAGAATGATAGTGCGATCATGCACCAACTCTCGAATGTAGTGCATATGAATCTCAATGTGTTTGGTCCTCTGTCGTTGAACTGGATTTGTGGAGATCTTAATAGCACTTTGATTGTCACAAAATATGACAGTCGAAGTAGTGCTACCAAAATCAAACTTGGAAAGAATACCCTACAACCAAACTGCCTGAATGTAGGCATTGACTGCCCCTCGATACTTTGCCTCTGTTGAAGAAAGTGCAATGGCTGCTTGCTTTTTGCTTGACCAACAAATAGGCCCATGTCCAATCATGAAAACATATCCAGAAGTGGACTTCTGATCTATGCTATCACATTCCCAATCTGAATCAGTAAAACCAATGAAATCTAGCTTATAATCTGCAGCATAATGTATGCCAAAGTGTCTCGTACCTTGCACATACTGCAAGATCCGCTTGGCTGCCCGCCAATGAAGCTCATGGGGATACTGCATATACCTTGATACAACACTCATGGCATAAGATATATTGGTGCATAAGATATACTTTTGCTGAGATAATGTAATCCCATCAAAATTTTGAGCTATCTCCAAGCCCAAAAATTGCTTAAGCAACCCCAAATCGCTCATGTCAAAAGCTAGATTTAAGGCAGTTTTTAGCTTGTTGATTGTAAGGAGAGTGCTACCAGTAATGAGAAGATCATCAACATATAAAACAACAATCCGCAAATGACCTTTAACTTGCTGTAGGTACACATTCGAATCAGATTTGCATCTTTTGAAATTTTGAGAAAGAAGGAAGGAGTCCATCTTTGCGTACCAAGCTCTTGGGGCCTGTTTCAATCCATACAAAGATTTCTTCAACCTGCAAACTAGTGATGGATCTGATATGTATCCTTATGGCTTCTTCATATATACTTCCTCATCGAGCTCACCATGTAGAAAAGCACTCTTCACATACATATGGTGCACTTCCCAGTGCTTGGATGCGAAAATGGCCAAAACTAGGTGGATGGAATCCATCTTTGCAACCGGTGCAAAGGTCTCAGTGTGACTTGGGAGAAACCTTTTTCCACCAGCCTAGCTTTGTATTTGTTGATAGAACCATCAGCAACAACTTTCGTGCGGTAGATCCACTTGCATTGAACTAATTTTTTTCTAGGTGGAAGAGAAACTAGCTCCCATGTATTGTTCTTTTGAAGAGAACAATACTCTTCATCCATGGCGGTTTGCCATCGTGGATCTCGGTGGGCATGATAGTATAATTTGGGATCTGAACCAATCATCAAATAACATTTCTCAGATAATAATGGATCGAAAAAATAAAGAGCCATACCCGCTCTTTGAAAGTCTACTCGTGTTCTCCTTGGATCAACAGGATTTCCAATGTTTGGAGCAGCAGAGTGTAGAGTGTTTTGAGCCCACTTTGGTAACTGAGGAGGATCATTATGTTCTGATTCCGAACCTGATATGTCATGGCCATAAAAGTCTGATATAATATTAGAGATATCAGATCCAATGCTTTCATCATCTTCCCTTGAAACTTCTTCTGGTGGAGACTGCGGATCGACAGTGTTTTCCTCGACTAGTCTCAGATCTGGAAGCGGTTCTTCAAACTTCACACTTCGCTCTATGAATATCATTTTGGATCTGATATTCATGAGTTTGTATGCCTTTGATTCTTATCCATATACTATTACGATGAATTCAATACTTTGTGGATCCAATGATTTTCTCTTTTCAGAAGAAATTCTAGCCCATGCAGTGGAGCCAAAAACCCTCAAATTGGACACATCCGGTTTGTGACCAGTGAATGCTTCGAAAGGTGTTTTTCCTTTCACAGATGAATGTGGAACTCGGTTCTGAATGTATGCAGCAACATTCATGGCTTCATCCAAAATATTTGCATCCAAACCTTTTGACTCAAGCATACAGGTAGCCATCTCTTTCGGTGACCGATTCTTCCTTTCCGCTACACCGTTCTGCTGGGGTGTGTAGGGAACTGTATGTTGGATCTGAATTCCGCTTTCGGCACAAAGTTGCAGGAACTCAGTCTTGATATATTCTCCATCATTATCAGATCTAAGAGCCTTGATCTCGCTCTCAGATGCATTCTCAACAGAAGCCTTAAAATCCTTGAATTTTCCAAGCACCTCTGATTTGTGTTTGAGAAAGTAGACCCAAGTAAAGCGAGAGAAGTCATCGATGAATGTCAAGATGTACCTCGATCCATTCATGGAAATGTTGGGCAGTGGACCACTGATATCAGAATGTATGAGGCCCAAAATTGTAGAAGCTCTGCTAGCTTTGCCGCGGTCGAACTTGTGCTCAGGGTGCTTCCCAATGATGCAACTGGGGCATATTCCCTTCGAGGAACGGAGTTGCAGAAGACCTTCAACCATGGAATTATTTTGTAACAACAAAAAATACTTGTAGTTAAGGTGTCCAAACCTTTCATGCCAAATCCTACTAACCTCGTTTCCAAGAGTGAGGAGAGCAGTGGGATTTTCGAGCGACACAAAGTGAGAAAACTCATAGTATTTTGTAGTATGATTTTCCTTTTCGACTGCAATAAGTCTTCCACTTTCAATATCAGAAATTTCAATTTTGTTAGGGTTGAATGTCATTTGCTTCGCTGCACCAGTGTGTGTCATTTGATACATGGACAGAAGATTCGAAGCCAAGGAAGGCACATAGAGAACATTCTGAAAACTGCCATGCTCTAAATGGATGGTACCTTTACCCTTTGATGAAATTTTTGAGTCATCTGCCAAATGGATGGGGATGGAGCTGTTTGGATCGAATGAAGAGAAGGAGTCAATATTTGTAGCCATATGATTCGAGTAACTGGAATCTATCAGTAGAGTGGTGGGTTTCGAAACAATTGCCATGAGTGCTTGACCTCTTTCATGATCATCATTTCTATCCTTCTTCCGTGCACTGTTGGGAAGAGTTATGTTATTCTACTCCAAAAGAAGGGCCATTTGATCTATTGTCTTCTTCATGCATGAAATTTCAGGCTAAAAGCCACGGTTGCAATAAGTACATTTAGATTTTTATTTTCCCTCTTTACCCTTTTGCTTGTTCCTTGAACCGGATGGTGCTTCCGATTGTTTGCCTTTCTCTCTTTGCTTGGATGGTTCGAATTTGGGCTTCTCTTTCTTTTGCTTCCCTTTGCCATTCGAATTCTTGGATCCTTGAACAAATAGGGCTGAATCTTTGGAGCTTATAGACCCCATTTGAATCAACTTGTCATGCTCTTTGGTAACGGATTCAATGAAGGCATTCAAGGTAGGCTTCTTCCAATTCGGGGTAGTTAGCCGACCGGAATTGAAAGTAGAGACAAATACCAAGAAATAGTTACCAAGTTTGGAAAGAATGGAGAGGATCAATTGCTTATCCTCTTTCACAACTCCACTGTTCTTCAATTTCAAAGACAAATGCTTGAATCTTGTGAAAAAATCATTAATGGTCTAAAAATTCCCAGGATTCAAGGCAATCAATTCATTTTCTAATTGAAAATACCGCATGTCGTCTTGTTTCCCAAAAATATTTTCAAGTTGCTCCCATACTGCCTTTGGAGTAGTCAATCCACTGAGGTGAAAGTGCATATCCTTGGAAATATTGAGGCAAAGAAGACCATATGCTTCATCCAGTTTGTTGAAGTGCTTGGATTTTTCAATGAGAGTGTTTGGCTCAACTTCGAGGCCCATGGTGACTCTGTAGTACCCTCTTGAGCGTAACATAATCTCCATGTCATTCTTCCATTCAAAATAATTGAAGGGGGTGAGTAGCTTAGAAGAAGAAGACTCCATCTCAATGAGAGCGAATGCACTTGATGGAGAAGAACCTGTAATTCACAAGATAGCGAATGCACTTGATGGAGATGATTAACCTGCAAATCACAATCAAAACAGAACAGTAAGGTTGAACAATCCACCCTTTCAGAGTTGTATCACACATGGGATTGGAGATCAAGAAAGCTTGAAGATCCAATGTATCATATCCAGGAATTATGTGGAAAACTCAGGCTTCTGGAGTGGATTGGAGAGTATTTTTTCAGCTTTGCATGCACATGAGATTTTTCATGCCAAAACTTCAGTAATTTTGAGCAAATTCACTCAAATATTCATGTAGAACACCTGTAGGAGAGAGATCTTGTCCCTGCAATGGATCTGATACATGTAAAATTAGTCACAGCAGATCTATTGAACAAGTAAATCAATCACAATGATGTAAGACAAATTGGAGTAAAAACTGTGCAAGAGAGATGCATCAGTGCTCTATAATCCAGAATAGTGAAAATACAATACAATACTGTCACAATGAGTGAGCAATTCGAATTAGCCAAGGAGGTCATTCGAATATACTGCATGACATAGCTTGGCTCCAACTAGGAGTCCTCATCATCAATCAGTGGTGGTCATCAATGCACAAGTAACTGTCGGACAGGTGTCAAACTGAGTCTAATAAGTGTAACTAATGGTAAATGGCACTAATGTAGGGAAGGAGGCTCAGTGGAGGGCGCATGAGGAGTTAATTGAACTCAGAACAGGTAGTCAAGTCTCATTGGAGGTCCATCGAAGTGATAACAATAGTTAGGAGTCAGTCTAGCCTTAAATCAAGGTAAGACAGGTGGCTTACTTAAGTGAACTGAGGTGGTAGGTGAGAAAAGGCACCCTTCTGCAGTGGAAGGTGAAAAGTGGGCGCATGACTAGCTAGGAGGGATTAATCTGAGTGGAAAGTAGCTCCCGAGTGCTGGAATACTAGGGACT
The DNA here is from genome assembly GCA_027924585.1 of Larix kaempferi. NCBI lineage: Eukaryota > Viridiplantae > Streptophyta > Pinopsida > Pinales > Pinaceae > Larix > Larix kaempferi. The sequence continues at coordinate 1,014,544 of BSBM01000240.1, read as the reverse complement.
AGGTGCTGGAGGTACCAAACCGATGACTGGGCAGCATGTGGATGCATGCAGAGTGCATGCAAAAGTACATACTGAATGATGAGATATCCTAACACTTGCTTCACCTTGTCATCCACCACCCAAATGTAAGTTTTTCAATTGCCCCATGAAACTAAAAAATTGTTTTGGTTATGTCCATTTGTTAAATGTTCCTTGCCATGGGTATCTGTTTTTTGTGCCCATTTCTTACACTCATCGATTACATATAAATGAAATTGTATTGGATGATAATCTTCCTTGAACTATGGAATTTTTGTCAACCATTGGGATATGAAGCATTGCATTTGGAATTTGACAATTAGGATAGTTCTAAGGTCAAAAGTTAGGACCACAAGCGTAAATATGATGTTTGTGAATGAGCAAAGGGACTTTGGTTCTCTTTTTATTTGGTTTGTGTAATGTGGATGGTTGTCAATTCCAGAGACTTGTGCATAGGCTCTATGATTGTAATGGAGGAAAGAGCTTGCCCAATCTATTTAATAAAGAAAGAAAATTTGTTGTTATGGTATTTTTTGTTTGTTTTCAATTGAATTGCATAATTGTGTGTGATTTTGTTGAGTGGTTTATTGTGTGGTGTATTTATGCTTGTTCTCAATTGAACCACAAAATGTGGGGATTGTCTATTTAATACTAGAATTGTATTTGTTTTAATAAGTGTGGAGATTTTTTGTTTTGTTTTTGTTTTTGTGTATGATATTGTTGGGAGTCACAAGCTAATTACATCAAGTATGCGATATCAGAGCAAGTAGAATCCTAAGGGATTCGAACAGTTCTAACCAAAGAGGGGTGAAATGTAGAGTTGTTTCCATGAGAAGAGGCGGGATTTTGTGAAACATTAGTTGCAGTGAAAGAGGAAAGTTGTATATGACTCCAACAAGGGTGTGATGTTGGTAGAGTTATCTAGATGATTAAGTGAATCACACCTTTAGTTGTATGATTTGGTAGATGTTGTAAGAGGAGATACAACTCCAATCTTGAAGAACATTATATAGAGGTTGTGTATGATGCAATGATAAATAATTTGTAAGGGGACATTATAGAGATGGTACATTGGATGTTGTAGCAAAAGAGAAATATCTTTCCAAAAAGAGGAAAAAAAACAAAATGGTAGGAAGGGGAATCCTTGTGGAGAGAGGAAGAACCAACAGAGAGAATGTTGGTTCAAAGGTAATGGAAGATGTTGCAAAGTTTTTGCAACAAATGATGAGGAGGATGCGTGTCTTCACATTGGCCCAATAAAGGGGAAATATCATCTTCAAAGTGATCCATAAGAGTGATGAAGAGGAAGATGTGCAACAAAACCAAATGAAGATGGAGATGCCAAAGATTTATGGAAGTTTAGACATAGAATATTTGATGAAGTTGATTGAATAAATGAACTAATGTTTTGAGTACAATGATATTAAATAGCCCTTGAGAGTGAAAATCGCTTATGAAAGACTAAGGAGCCATGCATATGATTGGTGGTAGCAATTTTCAAGAGGAATAAAATATGGAAAGGAAAATATAAGGCCTAGATTGTAAAATCAGTCACAGCAGATCTATTGAACAAGTAAATCAATCACAATGATGTAAGAAAAATTGGAGTAAAAACAGTGCAAGAGAGATGCATCAGTGCTCTATAATCTAGAATGGTGAAAATACAATACAATACTGTCACAATGAGTGAGCAATTCGAATTAGCCAAAGAGGTCATTCGAATATACTGCATGGCATAGCTTGGCTCCAACTAGGAGTCCTCATCATCATCAGTGGTGGTCATCAATGCACAAGTAAATGTCAGACAGGTGTCAAACTGAGTCTAACTGAGTGTAATAAGTGTAACTGATGGTAAATGGCACTAATGTAGGGAAGGAGGCTCAGTGGAGGGCGCATGAGGAGTTAACTGAAATTAGAACAGGTAGTCAAGTCTCATCGGAGGTCCATCGGAGTGATAACAATAGTTAGGAGTCAGTCTAGCCTTAAATTAAGGCAAGACAGGTGGCTAACTGAACTGAACTGAGGTGGTAGGTGAGAAAAGGCGCCCTTCTTTAGTGGAAGGTGAGAAGTGGGTGCATGATTGGCTAGGAGGGCTTAATCTGAGTGGAAAGTAGCTCCCGAGTGATGGAAGACTAGGGACTAAGTGTTGGAGGTACCAAATTGATGACTGGGCAGCATGCGGATGCATGCAATGCATGCATGTAGAGTGCATGTAAAAGTACATACTGAATGATGGGATATCCTAACACCCCCCCTCAAGCTATACTATGATGTAAAAAAAAAAAATGTAGGGCCCTGGTTACTGAGACCAAAGGTCACCCCAATACAATAATCCAAAAAATGCTGAAAAAAGCTAAGTGAGGAAAGAGGGAAAACCCAGTGGGAAGAAAGCCCCCCCTCAAGCTAAACATAAAAATGGATCTAATCTGTCTCCACCATGATGGAACTCACCCCCAATAGTGAACGGAGGTAAGAGAACTTCTTATCAGTGAAGCTCTTGGTGAAGATGTCTGCAATTTGCTCATCAGTGGGGCAATATTGCAGAATGATAGTGCGATCATGCACCAACTCTCGAATGTAGTGCATATGAATCTCAATGTGTTTGGTCCTCTGCCGCTGAACTGGATCTGTGGAGATCTTAATAGCACTTTGATTGTCACAAAATATGACAGTCGAAGTAGTGCTACCAAAATCAAACTCAGAAAGAATACCCTGCAACCAAACTGCCTGAATGCAGGCATTGACTGCCCCTCGATACTCTGCCTCTATTGAAGAAAGTGCAATGGATGCCTGCTTTTTGCTTGACCAACAAATAGGCCCATGTCCAATCATGAAAACATATCCGGAAGTGGACTTCTGATCTATGCTATCACCTGCCCAATCTGAATCAGTAAAACCAATGAAATCAAGCTTAGAATCTGCAGCATAATGTATGCCAAAGTGTCTCGTACCTTGCACATACTGCAAGATTCGCTTGGATGCCTGCCAATGAAGCTCATGGGGTTTCTGCATATACCTTGATACAACACTCACAGCATAAGATATATCAGGCCTTGAGTGTGTCAAGTAAAGTAGTGAACCAATCAACTGTCGATACATAGTGCAATCTGCAAGCGATGTGGAGTTTCCCTCTGCAAGACTGATTCCTGAGAGGAATGGAAACAGAGCAGCTTTACATTCTGCCATATTAAACTTTAATAGCAGGTCTTTAGCATACTTTTTCTGAGATAATGTGATCCCATCAAAGTTTTGAGCTATCTCCAAGCCCAAAAATTGCTTAAGCAAGCCCAAATCGCTCATATCAAAAGCTAGATTTAAAGCGGTTTTTAGCTTGTTGATTGTAAGGAGAGTGTTATTAGTAATGAGAAGATCATCAAAATATAAAACAACAATTAGAAAATTACCCTTAACTTGCTATAGGTACACATTAGGATCAAATTTGCATATTTTGAAATTCCGAGAAAGAAGGAAGGAGTCCATCTTTGCGTACCAAGCTCTTGGGGTCTGTTTCAATCCATACAAAGATGTCTTCAACCTGCAAACAAGTGATGGATATGATATGTATCTTTCTGGCTGCTTCATATATACTTCCTCATCGAGATCACCATGTAGAAAAGCACTCTTCACATCCATGTGGTGCACTTCCCAGTGCTTGGATGTGGAAATGGCCAAAACTAGGCGGCAAAGGTCTCAGTGTAGTCCACTCCTTGGACTTGGGAGAAACCTTTTGCCACCAGCCTAGCTTTGTATTTGTTGATAGTACCATCAGCAGCGACCTTCGTGCGGTAGACCCACTTGCATTGAACTAATTTTCTTCCAGGTGGAAGAGAAACTAGCTCCCATGTATTGTTCTTTTGAAGAGAACTGTACTCTTCATCCATGGCGGTTTGCCATCGTGGATCTCGGTGGGCATGATAGTATGATTTGGGATCTGAACCAATAATCAAATAACATTTCTCAAATAATAATGGATCAGAAAAAGAAAGAGCCATACCCGCTCTTTGAAAGTCTGCTCGTGTTCTCCTTGGATCAGCAGGATTTCCAATGTTTGGAGCAGCAGATTGTAGAGTGTTTTGAGCCCACTTTGGTAATTGAGGAGGATCATTATGTTCTAATTCCGAACCTAATATGTCATGGCCATCAAAGTATGATATAATATCAGAGATATCATATCCAATTATTTCATCATCTTCTCTTGAAACTTCTTCTGGTGGAGATTGCGGATCGACAGTGTTTTCCTCGACTAATCTCAGATCTGGAAGCGGTTCCTCAAACTTCACACTTCACTCTATGAATATATTTTTGGATCTGATATTCATGACTTTGTATGCCTTTGATTCTTCTCCATATCCTATTAGGATGTATTCAGTAATTTGTGGATCCAAAGCTTTTCTCTTTTTGGAAGGAATTCTAGCCCATGCAATGGAGCCAAAAACCCTCAATATGGACACATCCGGTTTGTGACCAGTGAATGCTTTGAAATGTGTCTTTCCTTTCACAGATGAATGTGGAACTCGGTTCTGAATGTATGCAGCAACATTCATGGCTTCATCCCAAATATTTGCAACCAAACCTTTTGACTCAAGCATGCAGGTAGCCATCTCTTTCAGTGACCGATTCTTCCTTTCCGCTACACCGTTTTGCTGGGGTGTGTAGGGAACTGTATGTTGGATCTGAATTCTGCTTTCAGAACAAAGTTGCAGAAACTCAGTCTTGAAATATTCTCCTCCATTATCAGATCTAAGAGCCTTGATCTTTCTCTTAGATGCATTCTCAACAGAAGCTTTAAAATCCTTGAATTTTCCAAGCACTTCTGATTTGTGTTTGAGAAAGTAGGCCCAAGTAAAGCGAGAGAAGTCATCGATGAATGTCAGGATGTACCTCGACCCATTCATGGACATGTTGGGCAGCGGACCACTGATATCAGAATGTATGAGGCCCAAAATTGTAGAAGCTCTGCTATCTTTGCCGCAGTCGAACTTGTGCTCAGGGTGCTTCCTAATGATGCAACCGGGGCATATTCCCTTCGAGGAACGGAGTTGTGGAAGACCTTCAACCATGGAATTCTTTTGTAATAGCAACAAATACTTGTAGTTAAGGTGTCCAAACCTTTCATGCCAAATCCTACTAACCTTGTTGCCATGAGTGAGGAGAGCAGTGGGATTTTCGAGGGGCACAAAGTGAGAAAACTCATAGTATTTTGCAGTATGATTTGCCTTTCCGACTGCAATAAGTCTTCCACTTTCAATATCAGAAATTTCAACTTTGTTAGGGCTGAATGTTACTTGCTTCAGTTCACCGCTGTGTGTCATTTGATATACAGAAAGTAGATTTGAAGCCAAGGAAGGAACATAGAGAACATTCTGAAAACTTCCATGCTCTAAATGGATGGTACCTTTACCCTTTGATGAAATTTTTGAGTCATCTCCCAAATGGATGGGGATGGAGCTGTTTGGATCGAATGAAGAGAAGGAGTCAATATTTGCAGCCATAAGATTAAAGGAACCGGAATCTATCAGTAGAGTGGTGGGTTTCGAAACAGTTGCCATGAGTGCTTGACCTCTTTCATGATCATCATTTCTATCCTTCTTCCGTGCATCGTCGAGAAGAGTTATGTTATTCTTCTCCAAAAGAAGGGCCATTTGATATATTTTTTTCTTCATGCATGAAATTTTAGGATGAAAACCACGGTTGCAATAAGTACATTTAGATTTTTATTTTCCCTCTTTACCCTTTTGCTTGTTCCTTGAACTGGATGGTGCATCTGATTGTTTGCCTTTCTCTCTTTGCTTGGATGGTTCGAATTTGGGCTTCTCTTTCTTTTGCTTCCCTTTGCCATTCGAATTCTTGGATCCTTAAACAAATAGGGCTGAATCTTTGGAGCTTATGGACCCCATTTGAATCAACTTGTCATGCTCTTTGGTAACGGATTCAATGAAGGCATTCAAGGTAGGCATCTTCCAATTCGGGGTAGTTAGCCGACTATAATTGAAAGTAGAGACAAATACTGAGAAATCTTTACCAAGTTTTGAAAGAATAGAGAGGATCCATTGCTTATCCTCTTTCACAAATCCACTGTTCTTCAACTGCAAAGCCAAGTGCTTGAATTTTGTGAAAAACTCATTGATGGTCTCGAAATTCTCAGGACTAAGAGAAATCAATTCATTTTCCAATTGAAAAGCCCTAAGCTCGTCCTGTTTGCCAAAATTTTTGTCAAGTTGCTCCCATACTGCTTTTGGAGTGTTCAATCCGCTGAGATGGAAATGAAGATCCTTGGAGATAGAGAAGCAAAGAAGACCATAAGCTTCATCAAGCTTATTGAAGTGTTTTGTTTTCTCAAGCAATGTGTTTGGCTCTAATTCGAGGCCCATGGTGACTCTATAGAACCCTTTTGAGCGCAATATGATCTCCATGTCTCCTTTCCAATCAAAATAATTGAAAGGAGTTAGCATAGGATTTGAAGAAGAGTATTCCATCACTGATGGCGAGTGCAATTGATGGAGAAGAACCTGCAAATCACAATGTAGCGAATGCACTTGATGGAGATGATAAACCCGCAAATCACAATCAAGACAAGAACAGTAAGGTCGAACAATCCACCCTTTCAAAGTTGCATCACACCTGGGATTGGAGATCAAGCAAGCTTGAATATCCAATGTATCATATCCAGGAATTATGTGGAAAACTCAGGCTTCTAGAGTGGATTGGAGAGTATTTTTCAGCCTTGCATGCACATGAGCGAATGCACATGAGATTTTTCATGCCAAAACTTCAGTAATTTTGAGCAAATTCACTCAAATCTTCATGTAGAACACTTGTAGGAGAGAGATCTTGTCCCTGCAATGGATTTGATACCATGTAAAATTAGTCATAGCAGATCTATTGAACAAGTAAATCAATCACAATGATGTAAGACAAATTGGCTTAAAAACTGTGCAAGAGAGATGCATCAGTGCTCTATAATCCAGAATAGTGAAAATACAATACAATACTGTCACAATGAGTGAGCAATTCGAATTAGCCAAGGAGGTCATTCGAATATAATGCATGGCATAGCTTGGCTCCAACTAGGACTCCTCATCATCAATCAGTGGTGGTCATCAATACACAAGTAATTGTCAGACATGTGTCAAACTGAGTGTAATAAGTGTAACTGATGGTAAATGGCACTAATGTAGGGAAGGAGGCTTAGCGGAGGGCACATGAGGAGTTAACTGAACTCAGAGCAGGTAGTCAAGTCTCATCGAAGGTCCATCGGAGTGATAACAACAGTTAGGAGTGAGTCTAGCCTTAAATCAAGGCAAGACAGGTGGCTAACTGAAGTGAACTGAGGTGGTAGGTGAGAAAAGGCGCCCTTCTGCAGTGGAAGGTGAGAAGTGGGCGCATGACTGGCTAGGAGTGCTTAATCTGAGTGGAAAGTAGCTCCCAAGTGCTAGAAGACTAGGGACTAATTGCTGGAGGTACCTGTTATCACATATATAGTAGCCGGGCTACCATACATTATTTTTCTCATTCCAGTACACTATTCAGCCAGTTCCCTTGCATTTGAGATGCTGAGATGAGCATCTATATTGGATCACTATCAGATTGTGGACAGCAGTTGCATTCCCCATGCCATGACTGAGTTTCAGGACACTCAGAGAGGTGACCGATGTAGCCATTATACCATTGGTACAGAGCAGACAGTAGTGCCCAGAGTTACAGCAGCGGTCTCAGAGGACAGATGATGGTACAGGTTGATGAGCTTTCAGGTATATGACTCAGCAGGTATATCATGGTGTTATGGTTAGATTGCTTTTATACTTATTCTTATAGCATGTCTTAGCACTTAGTGTCATGATCTGGCGATCATATAGATATTTGGACCTGGTTGACCTATTATATATATATTACTCTCCCTACTCAGACTTAGAAGTTCACTATTCATACTCATTGGTACATACCCTCCTTAGGGAGAATAGAGGTGATCATTACACCATACTTTGGCTTGCTAGTGTTGGCTCCATCATTTCATTGTCTTCATCCATCCATGGCCTACCTTTTAGATTATCACCCTGACTTACTACTTGACTAGTGGCATGGAGGACTTTTCCCCACTGTAGCCTCTGTATTGGATGAGCTTCCCTGTTTATTGTGTCTCGGCTCTGAGTTGGTGACAAAACTTACCTATGGTGAGTTGGAGTTCCTTGTGAATTCCCCCTAGTCACTAAAGTTGTGTTGGCTAAACCTGAAACTTTTAGTGCTGCCATCAATACAAAATCTGGAAAATAAAATGCTATATCTTGTATGTGAAAGAAATGCCAATTGAAAATGGCCATGAAAAATAAAATGTTATATCTTTTGGAAAAATAAATACCTAGGTAAACAAGTTGTCCATGACACACCTAGAAGTGCTCAGGTAAACAAGTGCCTTAAAAACACACCTGCAGCAGAAAGCCTAAAAATAAAGGTAAATCTATGCAATGTGTTTGTAAACACACATAGATCAAGGCTATGGAAACTTCAGGCCCAAAAGCAATGGAACTTAAATGTTATATCTAAATAATTGCTGGCCTTGTTTGTATTATGGATTGTGCGCATCTGTGAAGGTGAATAAACCTTCTTTAAACAACTCATCCATTTGTGAGACACCGCCATTCCCTGTGTTATTGCTCATTCAGTATATACTATGGTGTGTATTCCCTTTCCCTTGCCAAAGTGTCACAAAGTCAAGTCAGTCAAGTCATCCCTTGGCCTATCCAGTTAATTTAAGCCTTCACCCTTCACTAGCAAATTGATCACAACTATGAAGTGAGTATGATCCTGAAAGTCTAGTCTGAGTAATAATAATAATTAACGACACTATATATTTGGATTTAGATCGCCAGTCATGATTACTCTGTGTTATAATTGCTATTTGAATAAATTGTAAAGCATGTATTAACCTTGACACCTTGCAGCAGCTATGGATGATGGTCTGAGTTGTATTTGGTCTTGGTTAGACCTAGTCTGACCATGGAGGACCATGGGACATGAGATGTTGGACTTTATGATGATATGGATAGATGATATATGGTCTATGTACACATACAGGATGATTCTATGCAGTAGCTACAGGGCTATGATGATGATTCTTGGGATACAGCAGTGTTTGGTCATTTACAGATCATTATTATTGGCCTTGTTCCGGTACATTGGATATTTATTTTGATCATGCAGAGATTCATATGGTGTATGAGTACACATCTTGGATGGATTTGGACCTTCTGAGTCCAATGGGACAGTTTGTTTTCAGTTCCGGGCACTTACAGTGATGATTTAGCCTCAGTAGGCTGTCCTAGTGCAGTTTTGGTCTGTTGGAGGCCCTGTCAGAGCAGAGATGACTTTTATCCGGTTGACCTAGGGCGCTGATGATGGAGGGGGTGGTCCAGCCACTTGTTTTTACCATATTACCCCCCCCCGGACACATTGGTACCCTCACCTTGACAGCGCCATCACTCTAGGAGGCAGTTTGGGCAGTTTCACGTTTCCCGAGGCATTTCAGGATTGGTAGAAATGGCTATTGAGGAAATCGATTTGGGCTACTGAGGCAAAGTTATGGCATGGGATGATCAGTGATGATAGATCGGGACCTTCCACACCTCCTCCAGCAGTTTCAGCTTCATCGGGGCCCGCATCCATCACTTATGGCACTTTCTGTGGATTTTTGAGGTCTTTTGAGGACCACGACTTCACCTTGGAGGCACGATTTGGTACTTTCATGATTATTTATTGGTTATTGTGCCATGGGGATTGACCAAGGAGGGATAAAATTACCCCTTGGACCCACCATGAGCCTTTTATGATATTTTGTCATCATGATTTGGTGGGATTCCCCTCTCCTAGGGCGACTTTGTCCACTTATGTTATATTTTATGTGTGATCCATGTATTATGTTGTTGAGCTCATCTCAACCATTGATTAGACATTTGTATCTTTTAATCTTAGCCACTCATTCAAAAAGTGGTTAGGGTTTTGGTGCCTCTCCTTCCTATTTAAAGGAGAGAGCCTCTCATTGTAAAGGGACTTTTGGCTCTGGATTATTGGAATAGAAAATTATTATTGCATCTATCTCCAATGTTGTGGTGAATGTTTTTGGTGTTCGTTCGTTGGTTCTTCCCTTGCACTGAGTTATTAGAGATCTTGTTTGCCATATCTATTGTACCACGATTTTGCATCTACAGGTGGAGGCCGATTTGCTTGGAGGAGGAGGTATTGGTAGGGGAAGACTCTCCCTACTTCTTCTTTGGAGCTCTTCGTTGGTAACAGGGAGTATTACTGTCCCAGGACCTTCTATTTCATGTTACTATTTGTATTTCTCTTGTATTTCTTCCATACTTGATCTTACTGATTGAATTTTCATTCCTTGGTTTGACAGGTAGAGGAAGGCGCACTTGTGGGCTAGGGCATCATTTCGGCAAGCAAAATCAACAATCTCTCATTTGATCTCTGCGGGAATCTTCATCAACATCAAGGCATCTCATCCATATCACTCAGGTATGATCTCAAGGTAAGTTCTATCTCCATGATCTATCCAATTGTCAAAAACACTTAAAACCCTAATTAATTAAAACCCCAATTTTGCATTTTCTTAGATCTACTGAGATCTAGTGGGTTGTTGGGCATGATATTGAAAACCCACCTCTATAGCATCCACGGCATCCCGGATCTATAGTTTGGTGAGGATTGGCTTCCATTTGACCCCTCTCCCAAGCCAACTTAGCTTCTCCCAAGGAAGGCGCACTTCACCATTTGAGCAAGTTGACCTAGATCTAGTACATGGGTGTTTGATATTTCACTTGATTTGACATCTACACATCAAATAACATACACCCAGGTTGTCCCTTTCTTCAAATTCACCTTGTGGGCCCCATTCCACATTTTAAGGGATTTAATCCCCATTTTGGACCACTTGGAACACTTAAACTCAGATCTACTAAGATCTAACCGGTGGATTGCCACGAAATTATAGATCCATACTCCTACCTGACCGATCTACTCGGATCTAAAGTTTGGATGCCATCCGACTTGTTTTGACCCACCTAAACCCCGATTTAAGCCTCCTTGGGCAAAGTCGCACCACCTTGGAGAAGTGAGTTGACTCACTTCCAGGAACTGGGTACTTGAGATTTTTGGAGATCTGAAACCGGAATAATTCAAAACCTAGGTCTAGACTGTCACTTTGCAAAATCTTGCCTTGGGGACTGCATTCCTTGTTTTAAGGGATTGTGGTCCACTTGGGTTAAACCTAGATCTAGACACATTTAACCATCAAGACCTATATTGCCCACTTATCTCATGTTGTAGGAGTCCTAAACCATAAGTCAATCCTACTTTGACTCCACTTCCCAATTCCCAAGGCACTGGTTTCTCTACAAGGTAATTCAACTTTCCTAGATTGTTGGATTGACTTGTGGTTTGACCTATGCATGGTAGACTATACCTTTGAAGACATCATGAACCATGGTCAAGCTTGTCTCATGTACTAGTTAGCCCCAATACAAACCTTAACTATCCTGCATTGGACACGGTTCCCAAGGCAGTGGATCTTTTGACATTGACCTAGTACACTTAACCTAGATCTCACTTCAAACATTATAAGTCACTCTTACATTCAACTATGAACCAAAGCTATACCTATTAAACCCCTCATTTGGCTTGTGACTTCATCCTTAGGTCTAGGATAAACCATACACCTAACTTCACTTAGAAATACCTTGATTTGGTGTCTTGGTTTTGATCTCTCCTGTCGGGAGTAGATCGGGTCTCCCCCTTTGTTGTCTGGGCTAGATAACATAAAGTGAAGGTTGCCTCGACTGGCGTGACAACCATACATTGGAGGTCGAGGTGATCGTGGTTGCACCTTTCAAGTTGCCCTTCCCTATTGCCATCCATGACTGGATCCATCCATAGGGGTAACTACAGTTTAGGTGATAACAATTTTGGCGCCGCTGCCGGGGAAGGCATAGGCTTACCCTGGTTCGATATATTATTTTTGCTAAAGCTCTCCTCCCCTTTCTCTTTGCCATAACAATTTTGGCGCCGCTGCCGGGGACGCAATAGGCTTACCTTGGAAAAGCTACTAGTCCTTCCCGCATATACAACGACACATATCTTGGTAGAAGAGTTAAATCTACCTGGCGACTCCCAATCGTGACTCCGCTGAGGAGCGAGCTCATTTGCATCCTTACAACACTAGAATTAAGACAGATTCTATCATTATCTAGAACCCATGGGGTGCATCATTTTACTTTTAGGCTCTTGATTTTTTTATTTTTTTTAAAAAAAAAAAATATTAAAATATTAAAAAAAAATATAAATAAAAAAAATAAAAAATTATTACCCATGGCTGCTTCTGAGCGACCTAGAACTTTTGGTCGTTTAAAAGCCTTTGACTTCTCTAAAATTTATGGGGCACCTCATCCTATGCCAAACAATTTTAATCAGAGATTACCTCGTTTCAATGGAAGCGATGGTGTTTCAATTATAAATCATTTGTATGATCTCTGGTATTATATGGATAGTTTGGGAACAACCGAGGAGGATGTTCTAATGAGGGCCCTGGGTTCATCTCTAGAGGGAAATGCTCGGATATGGTTTGATTATCTAGCACCGAGATCCATCACCGGGTATGACATGTTCCAACAGTTGCTAGTAAGTCAATGGAAAGGAACAATTGGTGAATCTATGGAAGGGCAATCAGACGATGACTGCATTGATGAAAATCAACTTGATAAAGATGATGAATATTACGATAATGAGTTAACTAACGATTGTTCTTATCAAAGTAATTCCTCTTCTCCTGAACCAATTGAGTCTCATGATGAGGTAATGTATGACACTGAGCAAATTTCAACCCCTCAGGATTATTGCCTTAATATTGACATAAGAGGGGAACTTATGAGAATTTTATCATCATTACCTGAAGAAGTTTCAGATGAAGAGGATGACTCCGATGATTTCCATCAAGAAGCATCCATGGTTGAGTCTTCCATTAGTGAATCTTTTGAAAATATTTTTGAGATCCCTTTTCATAATCCTTGTGTAATTGATGATTTTTCTTACCATGACACTGAAGAAGAAAGTAGGGACAACAACCAAGTTTCTTTAGAAGCCGATGATCATCCTGTTTTTAGAGATCAATTTTATGAAAATGTTCAAATGGTTGTTAATCAATTGGTCAATGCTATTCCTGATAAATTATCATCATATGAATTTAGTGATGAATCAATTGAAGAGAAGTCTCATGATGATGGGTTGGTGAATCAAACTAATCAAGAGTTTTCCTTAATCAAATCCTCAAATCAATATCTTAATGTTTATGGGAAGCTCGGAAATAATCCTTCACTTAACTCATCCAATGTTTATAATTTTTCCAATTCAATTTTTATTCAGGATTGTCTTTTTCAATTGTTGGGGTGGGGTGCTCGCAATAAGTTCTGTCCTTTTTCTAAAAAAATTGGGTCAATCAATTTTCAATCCGCCCCCCCATCTAAATTTTCTAAGTCTACTTTGAATTTGTGGTCTGGTAAATCTTTGAATGTTGAAATTTTCAAACCAGAGTCTAGGTATTGTCACATAAATGGAGATACAGAGTTTTATTTTCCCTTTCAGTTATCTTTAACAAATAACATTCTTAAATCTTCTTGGTGGCTGGAAGGGGTGTATGAGGATCAATTTCATCGATTTTCCATCCTTAAACAACAAGTGGGGCTAATCTCAATCTTAATTTTATTCCACAATTTATCCCTACTTGGTTTATGCATCATTCCTGGAGCTCTCAGAATTGAATATCCTGGTCAGGTAGATGAGGAAAGCATTTTGAAACAAGGGGAGTTAAATTTGTTGTCACATCTTTTTCCTCCATATATTTTGAATAATGACTTGCACAATTTTTATGACCCTATCAATTCTTGGATGGAGGATGTTTGCAGTAATCAGTCTTCTCCTTGGCATAATTTCATATCGCATCATTCAAACCATTCTTCAATTTATGAACGAATCAAGAAAACTATGCCCTTAAATTTGTTGATCTTTAGCCCAATCTTGACTTGTTCTATTATCAAAAATCAAATAAGAATCATTAACCTATTTGATGAATGGTTGCACTGGATTTATGATTTTACCTAACATTTGTGATGACTGGTTAGATTAGAGTAGGTAGGAACTGAATAAGCCTACTTAGGCAGTAGTTAGTCTTTTCAGCCATTGAGTCTGGCACCTTGTTTATTTCTAAGCTCCTTTGTAAGCTCTTAGTTTAATTGAGTACCTGTCACTTTTCTTTTTCCTGCACAATAAATTTCAAATTTTGCAAATTATGTTAGTAGTTTAATTTAGTTTCTGCATTTATATTTCATGCATTTATATTTCTGACATAGAATAGATTTTATTTCAGTTGGTTTTATATTTTTCCCACACATGCGGCATGAGGTATTTTTGATGGCTGTGAATGCAGAAAATAGGTTGCCAAAATAAAAGCCGGAAGCAAAATGGTAGAGTGCTGGATCGTGGATTCGAGTAGCAGAGTTCGAGGACCAGAGATTCTGAGGTTCTCAAGCGCTCATTTCAGCAGAGCACTTGTCCCAGCCGGAGCCAGATGTTATCACATATATAGTAGCCGGGCTACCATACATTATTTTTCTCATTCCAGTACACTATTCAGCCAGTTCCCTTGCATTTGAGATGTTGAGATGAGCATCTATATTGGATCACTATCAGATTGTGGACAGCAGTTGCATTCCCCATGCCATGACTGAGTTTCAGGACACTCAGAGAGGTGACCGATGTAGCCATTATACCATTGGTACAGAGCAGACAGTAGTGCCCAGAGTTACATCAGCGGTCTCAGAGGACAGATGATGGTACAGGTTGATGAGCTTTCAGGTATATGACTCAGCAGGTATATCATGGTGTTATGGTTAGATTTCTTTTATACTTATTCTTATAGCATGTCTTAGCACTTAGTGTCATGATCTGGCGATCATATAGATATTTGGACCTGGTTGACCTATTATATATATATTACTCTCCCTACTCAGACTTAGAAGTTCACTATTCATACTCATTGGTACATACCCTCCTTAGGGAGAATAGAGGTGATCATTACACCATACTTTGGCTTGCTAGTGTTGGCTCCATCATTTCATTGTCTTCATCCATCCATGGCCTACCTTTTAGATTATCACCCTGACTTACTACTTGACTAGTGGCATGGAGGACTTTTCCCCACTGTAGCCTCTGTATTGGATGAGCTTCCCTGTTTATTGTGTCTCGGCTCTGAGTTGGTGACAAAACTTACCTATGGTGAGTTGGAGTTCCTTGTGAATTCCCCCTAGTCACTAAAGTTGTGTTGGCTAAACCTGAAACTTTTAGTGCTGCCATCAATACAAAATCTGGAAAATAAAATGCTATATCTTGTATGTGAAAGAAATGCCAATTGAAAATGGCCATGAAAAATAAAATGTTATATCTTTTGGAAAAATAAATACCTAGGTAAACAAGTTGTCCATGACACACCTAGAAGTGCTCAGGTAAACAAGTGCCTTAAAAACACACCTGCAGCAGAAAGCCTAAAAATAAAGGTAAATCTATGCAATGTGTTTGTAAACACACATAGATCAAGGCTATGGAAACTTCAGGCCCAAAAGAAATGGAACTTAAATGTTATATCTAAATAATTGCTGGCCTTGTTTGTATTATGGATTGTGCGCATCTGTGAAGGTGAATAAACCTTCTTTAAACAACTCATCCATTTGTGAGACACCGCCATTCCCTGTGTTATTGCTCATTCAGTATATACTATGGTGTGTATTCCCTTTCCCTTGCCAAAGTGTCACAAATTCAAGTCAGTCAAGTCATCCATTGGCCTAGCCAGTTAATTTAAGCCTTCACCCTTCACTAGCAAATTGATCACAACTATGAAGTGAGTATGATCCTGAAAGTCTAGTCTGAGTAATAATAATAATTAACGACACTATATATTTGGATTTAGATCGCCAGTCATGATTACTCTGTGTTATAATTGCTATTTGAATAAATTGTAAAGCATGTATTAACCTTGACACCTTGCAGCAGCTATGGATGATGGTCTGAGTTGTATTTGGTCTTGGTTAGACCTAGTCTGACCATGGAGGACCATGGGACATGAGATGTTGGACTTTATGATGATATGGATAGATGATATATGGTCTATGTACACATACAGGATGATTCTATGCAGCAGCTACAGGGCTATGATGATGATTCTTGGGATACAGCAATGTTTGGTCATTTACAGATCATTATTATTGGCCTTGTTCCGGTACATTGGATATTTATTTTGATCATGCAGAGATTCATATGGTGTATGAGTACACATCTTGGATGGATTTGGACCTTCTGAGTCCAATGGGACAGTTTGTTTTCAGTTCCGGGCACTTACAGTGATGATTTAGCCTCAGTAGGCTGTCCTAGTGCAGTTTTGGTCTGTTGGAGGCCCTGTCAGAGCAGAGATGACTTTTATCCGGTTGACCTAGGGCGCTGATGATGGAGGGGGTGGTCCAGCCACTTGTTTTTACCATATTACCCCCCCCCCCCGGACACATTGGTACACCCTCACCTTGACAGCGCCATCACTCTAGGAGGCAGTTTGGGCAGTTTCACGTTTCCCGAGGCATTTCAGGATTGGTAGAAATGGCTATTGAGGAAATCGATTTGGGCTACTGAGGCAAAGTTATGGCATGGGATGATCAGTGATGATAGATCGGGACCTTCCACACCTCCTCCAGCAGTTTCAGCTTCATCGGGGCCCGCATCCATCACTTATGGCACTTTCTGTGGATTTTTGAGGTCTTTTGAGGACCACGACTTCACCTTGGAGGCACGATTTGGTACTTTCATGATTATTTATTGGTTATTGTGCCATGGGGATTGACCAAGGAGGGATAAAATTACCCCTTGGACCCACCATGAGCCTTTTATGATATTTTGTCATCATGATTTGGTGGGATTCCCCTCTCCTAGGGCGACTTTGTCCACTTATGTTATATTTTATGTGTGATCCATGTATTATGTTGTTGAGCTCATCTCAACCATTGATTAGACATTTGTATCTTTTAATCTTAGCCACTCATTCAAAAAGTGGTTAGGGTTTTGGTGCCTCTCCTTCCTATTTAAAGGAGAGAGCCTCTCATTGTAAAGGGACTTTTGGCTCTGGATTATTGGAATAGAAAATTATTATTGCATCTATCTCCAATGTTGTGGTGAATGTTTTTGGTGTTCGTTCGTTGGTTCTTCCCTTGCACTGAGTTATTAGAGATCTTGTTTGCCATATCTATTGTACCACGATTTTGCATCTACAGGTGGAGGCCGATTTGCTTGGAGGAGGAGGTATTGGTAGGGGAAGACTCTCCCTACTTCTTCTTTGGAGCTCTTCGTTGGTAACAGGGAGTATTACTGTCCCAGGACCTTCTATTTCATGTTACTATTTGTATTTCTCTTGTATTTCTTCCATACTTGATCTTACTGATTGAATTTTCATTCCTTGGTTTGACAGGTAGAGGAAGGCGCACTTGTGGGCTAGGGCATCATTTCGGCAAGCAAAATCAACAATCTCTCATTTGATCTCTGCGGGAATCTTCCTCAACATCAAGGCATCTCATCCATATCACTCAGGTATGATCTCAAGGTAAGTTCTATCTCCATGATCTATCCAATTGTCAAAAACACTTAAAACCCTAATTAATTAAAACCCCAATTTTGCATTTTCTTAGATCTACTGAGATCTAGTGGGTTGTTGGGCATGATATTGAAAACCCACCTCTATAGCATCCACGACATCCCGGATCTATAGTTTGGTGAGGATTGGCTTCCATTTGACCCCTCTCCCAAGCCAACTTAGCTTCTCCCAAGGAAGGCGCACTTCACCATTTGAGCAAGTTGACCTAGATCTAGTACATGGGTGTTTGAGATTTCACTTGATTTGACATCTACACATCAAATAACATACACCCAGGTTGTCCCTTTCTTCAAATTCACCTTGTGGGCCCCATTCCACATTTTAAGGGATTTAATCCCCATTTTGGACCACTTGGAACACTTAAACTCAGATCTACTAAGATCTAACCGGTGGATTGCCACGAAATTATAGATCCATACTCCTACCTGACCGATCTACCCGGATCTAAAGTTTGGATGCCATCCGACTTGTTTTGACCCACCTAAACCCCGATTTAAGCCTCCTTGGGCAAAGTCGCACCACCTTGGAGAAGTGAGTTGACTCACTTCCAGGAACTGGGTACTTGAGATTTTTGGAGATCTGAAACCGGAATAATTCAAAACCTAGGTCTAGACTGTCACTTTGCAAAATCTTGCCTTGGGGACTGCATTCCTTGTTTTAAGGGATTGTGGTCCACTTGGGTTAAACCTAGATCTAGACACATTTAACCATCAAGACCTATATTGCCCACTTATCTCATGTTGTAGGAGTCCTAAACCATAAGTCAATCCTACTTTGACTCCACTTCCCAATTCCCAAGGCACTGGTTTCTCTACAAGGTAATTCAACTTTCCTAGATTGTTGGATTGACTTGTGGTTTGACCTATGCATGGTAGACTATACCTTTGAAGACATCATGAACCATGGTCAAGCTTGTCTCATGTACTAGTTAGCCCCAATACAAACCTTAACTATCCTGCATTGGACACGGTTCCCAAGGCAGTGGATCTTTTGACATTGACCTAGTACACTTAACCTAGATCTCACTTCAAACATTATAAGTCACTCTTACATTCAACTATGAACCAAAGCTATACCTATTAAACCCCTCATTTGGCTTGTGACTTCATCCTTAGGTCTAGGATAAACCATACACCTAACTTCACTTAGAAATACCTTGATTTGGTGTCTTGGTTTTGATCTCTCCTGTCGGGAGTAGATCGGGTCTCCCCCTTTGTTGTCTGGGCTAGATAACATAAAGTGAAGGTTGCCTCGACTGACGTGACAACCATACATTGGAGGTCGAGGTGATCGTGGTTGCACCTTTCAAGTTGCCCTTCCCTATTGCCATCCATGACTGGATCCATCCATAGGGGTAACTACAGTTTAGGTGATAACAGTACCAAACTGATGACTGGGCAGCATGCGGATGCATGCATGCATGCAGAGTGCATGCAAAAGTACATACTGAATGATGAGATACCCTGACATAGATTTGGGAGAAGATGGTCACCAAATTAGGAGGTAAGTTTGTAAATTCCAATTATACTTTGAAAATACAAAGAATGTTGAAAAAATCGACATAGAAAAATATATGTGTAGAATAATATTTTGAATAATTTTGTAGTGTGGCCACGAGAGCTACTTTTGTACAAGATAGTGAGAAAAAAATCATGTAGTTTGTGGATGGATTGAAGGTGTCCATTAAAAGAAATATAATTGTATAGAAAATGTGCTTGTTAGAAAAGGGTTATCCTTTAGTTTTGAAAATTGAGAAGGTGTAGATAAAGAGAAAGCATGAAGCAAGCAATGAGAGGAGAAATAAATAAAAACATCTATTAGATATGTTTACAGAGAATGTTGATTGTGAAAGTGAGGTGCATGTTGTTGATGGAATTAATTATGAAAGTGTGTGTGAAGTGCATGTTGTTGATAGCATGCTAACAAAGAGTGCAAAAGAAGGATTTGCAGTAGAAGGTTGCCATGAAAACATTGACTTAAATGATTTTCTATAGCAAATTTGAGAAACAAAGAGTAGTAGTTTTCTCAAGAGAGTGTATGTTCAAACCAAAGATATTATTATAACAATGTGTGATCATGAAAAAATAAGAAGTATTGCATAGATGAGTGGTATTGCAGTAGTGGAGTTGCAAGGTAGAGATCATGCAAGAATGAGTGATGTTGCAACAATAAGTGGTATTGTAGTAGAATATGTTGTTGTAAAGGAGAGTGGTCTTATAGAGGTAAAATTGTTGTTAACTTAGATGAAATACTTGAATAAATGTAGATGGGAATATTTGATTTCAATGATGTTTTATGTGTTGAATTTGTTTTTGATAAAGTGGAATGTGCAACGAAAAAAAAAGTTGCATAAGGAAAATAAAAGGTACAACAGTTGCAATAAGAAGAATTGATGCAAGAAAGTAAAAATTATGCATAGTAACAACAAGATGAAGATTATTGTA
This sequence comes from Larix kaempferi, assembly GCA_027924585.1. Taxonomy (NCBI): domain Eukaryota; kingdom Viridiplantae; phylum Streptophyta; class Pinopsida; order Pinales; family Pinaceae; genus Larix; species Larix kaempferi. The sequence continues at coordinate 994,348 of BSBM01000240.1, read as the reverse complement.
GCATATGAGTGGTTGGAGTGAAAGGGAAACACAATGAGGAGATGCTTAAGAAAAAAGCACTGGTGGAGTTTGTTGAGACAATTGTAATGGTGTAGAAAAGGTGGGATGGGGATAAAGTGACCACCATTGGGCTTGCAATAAGCACCATTGAGAAACAAAAATCTAAGGTAATGAAGGTCATTGGAAAACAATTGTAGCAATGGGTAGACAAGTTGTACCACGTGATAGAATAAATAAGAGTGATACTAATCAATGCAATCAAAGTAAATAAGATAGCAAGATGGAACACGGGTGTGAGAGATTACCTAGAGCAACAAATTGCAAGTGTGGATTACAAAGAGGAAGAAGATGCAAGAAAAGAGGAGAAGAAGAATGAGTAGAGTAGAGTATGAAAGAAGAGAAAGAAGAAAATAAAAAATAAAAGGGATTACTCACACTTATTGATTCATCAACAACCTTTTGAGTAAGATGCTCAATTTTTTCAACTAGTGGAGTCTAATGCATGAACATCCTTGGCACTACAATTATCCTACATGTTTTCTTACATTTGTTTAATTTTGGTTCTATTTTGTGATTAAAAACAAGACATGCAGCATAGTGTAATACTTATTATCCTTAGTCAAATTTTGTCAACCATTGGAATATGAAACATTGTATTTGGAATTTGAACAATTAGGGTAGTTATAAGGCCAAAAACCAAGGCGCACAAGCATACATATGAAGTTTGTGAATAATTAAAGGGCCTTTGGTTCTTCTTTGATTTGGTTTGTGTAGTGTGCATCGTTCCGGATTCCAGACACTTGTGAATAAGATTTGTGAATGTAATAGAGGCCCCAGAGCTTGGCCAATCTATTTAATAAATAATGCAGACATGTTTGTTAATGTAATTGTAACTTCGAAAGATATTCACTTGTATTTTATATTGTTATTATTATTGTATTTTATTTGTACCTCCAACAGATATGTTTATTCCTCCGGTCGGGGATGTCATTATTACATTTGGTCATGTAAATTCATTGAGGTAAATCCTCCATTGTAAGTCAGGGCAATAGATCCCCCTAGAGTCAGTTAGATTAGGGTTATTGATTCCCCTAGAGAAGTCGGCCCAGTCAAGTTTAGATGGGGTCGACCTAGCAAGTGCAAAGGTCAAGTGAAAGTTAAAGTATAAATAAAGAGTGGAGCTCTCTCATTTGAACGCACACTCACTCACACAAGTTCGCATAAGTGAGAGAGAGAGGACAAAATCACATAGGAGAAAGAGAGAGACGCTGCAGACGATCATCTTTGTTTTGGGGTTTTAATTTTTTGATATTGTATTGGCTGAAGATAATTATTGATTAAATTGTGAAAATATAACATGGTATTAGAGCTAACCTGAGAAGAAGACACTGTGCAGCTGCAGAAGTTAGGTCTTCTTAATTTTTGGACTTATCTCCACAGATCATCAACAAAAAGAGGCTAGGATAACTCACCTTGGGAGGGCGCATCTTTCTGTCGAAGAAGAAATTGATTTTGAACATTTTCATTTTTTGGTTTGTCACTACTGCGGGAAATTAGGGCTTTTTGGGGGGCTTTTCACCGAAGTGGAATTTTGGAGTGTAATCAGCATAGGGAAGTGCTCCTCCTCAAAATAAAAATTTAGAGACCAAGATCGAAGTTTTTGGTTAGGTAAAACTCCGAGAAAGTCAAACCCTAGTTTGACTTTGGACTAGAAAAAACTAGAAAACCAAAAAAAGCCAGAAACTACAGATCTGAAATTCGCAAGTCAATTTTCAAGGATGAATTTTTGGAATCTTCATAAACCAAGTGTACTAGCATACTTGCCTCATCCAGGTGCATCTTCCTGTGAAAACATAATTCAATTCCGAGAATTTTCATTTTTCGGCCCGTCACTACTGCCGGAGGAAAACTAGGGCATCGAATATTTTGGGTTTCTGTTCACTGATTTAGGAAAGTGAGTACATTGGACAACTCATATTGAGGAGGTGCATCTATCTGTCCAATCAAAAGTTCCAAATTCTAACTTTGGAAAATTAAAGTTTCTTTGACAAACCCTAGCCAGCTCTAGAACCAGTTTCAGCAAATCAAAGTGGTAAGACCTAAAGATTTTCTATTTCCATTTGAAGTTCTCATTAAAGATGTACCACCACACCAAGCTTGAGGATATGCTTGAAGGGGCTGATAACTTCCGAGCATGGAAGTATAGGATTACACTAGTCCTTGAAGATAATGAATTGGACACATATGTAAATGAAGAAGTTCCAGTTCCAGAGGGAGATGAGGCTAAAGTCTTACACAAGAAGAACTTGTTCAAGGCCAAGATGATCATTGTTGATTCTATTAAGGACCACCTCATCCCACATGTGTCTTCCTTGAAGACACCTAAAGAGATATTTGACTCCTTGACCAAGCTATTTGAAGGAAATAATATAAATCAGAAGATGACCTTGCGAAACCAGTTGAAGAATGTGAAGATACAAAATGCAGAGACCATGCAGTCCTATTTTACAAGGGTCTCTCAAATCAAGGAGCAACTTGAAGCTGTGGGAGAAGATGTAGAAAATGGAGAAATTGTGATGACCACCTTGAATGGTTTCCCTAGATCATGGGATTCCTTCATTCAAGGGATTTGTGCTAGAAAGAAGTTAATCACATTCAGTAGGCCGTGGGAGGAATGCTCACAAGAAGAAGCATGACTTGTAGCTCGAGAAGAGAAGATGGGTAATGAAGACCTGGCTCTCACAATAGACACTAGGAAGAAGAACACCAAGAGGGAGCATCCTCATCACAAGAAAGAAAGACACCACCACCAGAATCAAAGAAGGAACTTAAAGAGAGATCTATCTAACATTAGATGTTATACATGTGATGAGAATGGACACTACTCCAGAGATTGTCCCAGAAATAGAAGTGGCTCCAACAAGAAGTCCAACAAGAAAACACACCATGCTTGTTGAAATATTGTAACTTCGAACAATATTCTATTGTATTTTATTATTGTAATTTATTCAGATATGTTTTATTCCTCCGTCGGGATGTTATTATTGTATTTGGTCATCATAGAGTCATGAGGTAAATCCTCCCATGTAAGTCGGGGCAATAGATCCCCTAGATTCAAATGTAATGGGGTTTTTAAGTCCCCTAGAGGAGTCGGCCCTGTCAGCATTAGTTGAGTGGTAAAGTTAGTTGAGGCCAACATGTCAAGTTGTAAAATTAAAGTAGAAGTGAATGTATAAATAGAGAGCTAGGCTTTCTCATTTATTCATTCATTCACACACACACTCACTTGTGTAATTCGCATGAGAGAGAGAGAGATATATATATCTTCAAGGATAAGGAGCACTTGTTTGGGGTTTTGTTTTTGTACTTTTGATCATCTATATTGAGGAATTTTTGTTGGGTTTTCTTCCCCTAGAGGGTTTCTCAGGATAAATTTGTGTCTCTTGTATTTATGTTGTGCTTGTTATTCTTTTAGTGATCCTGTATAGGCTATTGTTGTGAAATTGAATTGAATACCGATGTTATCTATCTTAGCATATTGAATCTTAAAATGGTATCAGAGCTAGCCTGGAAGAAGGCAATGTATGGCATTTACGACACTTGTTTCACTTGCGACAATTTGAAAGCTAGGGCTTTGTATAGCAAAAACTAGTCATCTTGGAATTTTCGCTATAAATCACTTTTGGCGAAGGTTCAGGATCTAAAACTTGGACAGGCTGAAGATGAAATGTTCATGTACCTTGCGTCTGAGTTTCAACCTCATATTCATTGTACTTTGTGATATGTGATCCAAAGAAGTTAGGGTTTTTGCCACTTCTTGAATGCATCCCTAAACAGGTGACCTAGGGAAAAATGTCATATCTCGGGATAGGAAGCTCCAAATGGAATCCCGTAAAAAGTTACAGTTAGGGAACGGACTATAGTTTCATAGGTCCAAGTATCAGATGCCGAATTTGAAACAGTGACATGTGGTACGCCGTATAATTTCTCTATGATGTTTCATCCTATAAACAGGTTACCTAGGGAACAATGTCATATCTCGGGCTAGGAAGATCCAAATAGAATTCTGTTAAAAGTGACAGTTAGGGCACATACTTTAGTTTCACAGGTCCAAGTATCGAAGGACGAAGTTGAAACAGTGACACGTGGCACACAATACAAGTTAGTTATGTTGTTTCATCCCATAAACACGTCATGTTGGGAAACTTAGCCTATCTCTCTCATGGAGAATCCAATGAAGCTCAAATCTGTGGGGTTGGAAATATGTCAGGTCAGGCTACCACATGCCGAATTTTCAGACCCCGAGGATCTGAAATTTCAAAGATACACCAGAAACAATAAGGCACATCAGAAACCTCTCCATAGCATCAGTCTCCTTTTTTATTCACCTAGACCTTGACTTCATGACTCCTAAGGGCCAAACCACACTTATTTTGACCACTCGAGTCACCCTAGAGCTTCTTCTAAACTCTAAGGGTCTCTAACCACTGTATCCAACCCAAAAACCTAATCACCAAACTCAGCTTGGCTAGGAACATTCCTAGTTTTGATGGAACCTCCTTTGATTTAGGGAGTGATTCCCTAATTTTAGGAATGTTAGAGGTCCGTTTTAGTTAGTAACTAAGAGAAATTTGCTAATTTTTCTCCCACCTGACCATTCATGCCCTAAATTGTTTGGATTTTGGGTGTCTCTATTAGATTTTCTACTTTTAATCAATAATATCTAGGATCTTAACTGAAAGAATAACATGCACAACATAACACAATAGACACAAAGAATTTCCTCGGGGAAACCATAAAGGAGAAAACCCCGCAACTTCCCTAGAGATAGAATCATCACCAATACAATATCACAAAAGTAAAACCCCAAAACAAAGATGGTCTTCTACAACTCCTCTTCTTTTCCTCCTATGCGAACTTGTCCTCTCTCTCACTAATGCGAACTTGTAAGAGAGTGTGTTGTTCAAATGAGAGAGCTCCGCTCTCTATTTATACTTTATATTTCACTTGACCTTTTCACTTACTAGGTCGGCACCAATTGTACCTGACTGGGCCTACTTCTCTAGGGGACTCAATAACCCTAATCTAACTGACTCTTGGGGGAACTATTGCCCCGAATTACAAAGGAGGATTTACCTCAGTGACTTTACATGACCAAATGTAATAATGACATCCCCAACCGGAGGAATAAACATCTCCGTCGGAGGTACAAATAAAATAAAATAATAATAACAATATAAAATCCAAGTGAATAGCTTCCGAAGTTACAATTACATTAACACTCCCTCTTAAATAGGAAGGTATTCTCTTAACATAGTCATCAACACATCTGGACACAAGTCTTCGTCGCTGGATCATCATCAATGCTGGAACATCATCATCAACATTGGATCATCATTGTCGCTGCTGCAATCATCATCATGTTGATCATCCATTGATGACATCTCTCGAATCTACTTGTCGTAGGAAGTTCTACAGAGCCATCCCTTTTTCATGTTGGAAGTAGGCCTAGCCGTCATGTAGGTCTTCATCATCTCTGCAAGAAAGCCATCAAGCAGGTACATCCCAGGACTAGTCATTACATTGCCTCTGCAAACACCTGTGTCTCCTATTATCGCCTCATCATCTTCATATCATCTCATCATCACACCGAGAACAACCCAGATGCACATCACATGTCCCACAACGGTTAACCCGCGTCTACCAGCATGGGAGGACTTTCCTGCCACCATGTGAGATCCTGCCTAGGCGCACACAGTGTCTTAAGACCGGTGGACATCACAACATCTCCAATATGGGAGGACTTTCCTGCCACCATACGAGACCTCGTCTACCAACATGCGAGGAATTTCCTGCCAGCATGTGAGACACAACACTTACATCAATCGACATGGGAGGACTTTCCTACCACCATTCAGGAAATGATCAGCACTTACATCTTACCGACATGGGAGGAATTTCCCACCACCATTCGGGAATGGCTCGGCCCTTACATCTACCAACATAGGAGGAGTTTCCTACCACTATGCGAGAATGGCTCGGCCCTTATATCTACCAACATAGGAGGACTTTCCTACCACTATGCGAGAATAGCCCATTTGCATCTGTGTCTTCCAGACTCATCACTTCCTCTTGGAAGGAACCTCGATATGAAGAACACCAAGCTTCTCTCTGAAGTACTCGAACTTCACTTTGGATAGCAGCTTCATGAACACATCGGCTATCTTCTCGTCCGTCGCAACATACTGGAGCTTCATTGTTCCTTTATGCACCATATCCATGATATAGTGGTACTTGATCTCAATGTGCTTCGACTTGTCATGGAACACAGGGTTCTCGGACAACTTCACACAACTCTAGTTGTCACAGAATATACAAGTCGCCTCTAACTAGAGATCAAACAAATCAGACAATAGCTTCCTAATCCATACTGCCTCACAACTAGCCGAACAAGATGCAACATAATCTGCTTCGACTGTACTCAGTGCCACGCACGACTGCTTCCTGCTAAACCAGGAGATCATCCCGGAACCCATACTGAAGCAACATCCCTAAGTTCTCTTCCTATCTACGGTACTGCCTACCCAATCCGAATCAACATAACTCTGCAGATTAATCTTCTGATTCGCGTCATAATTGAGCCCATAGTCAAATGTACCCTTTAGGTACCTCAATATATGCTTTGCAACAATCAAGTGAACATGTCTTGGATCCACTAGGAATTGGATCAATGTGTTCACAACAAAGCATATGTATGGTCTCGTATTCGTCAAGTACATCAATGACCCAATCATCTGACGATACATCATGGCATCAACTGACTCTGATGAAGCATCACATAGTAGCTTCAAGTTTGATACCATGAGTGTTGCCATAGCATTACAGTCCATCATTCCGAATCTATTCAGAATCTCCACTGCATACTTCCCTTGTCAAAGGAAGATTCCATCCACACTCTGCCACACCTCCATGCCTAAGAAATAGTGCATCATACCCAGGTCCTTCATCTCAAACTCTACGACAAGTTTCCTCTTCATATCTGCAATGAGCCCATCCTCCCCTATTACAAACATGTCATCTACGTAGAGTAGAAGTATCACTGGATTTCCCACTTCAATCTTATAGTAAAGGTTGGAATCTGCTCTACTCTTGGTAAATCCCAAGCTCATTAGGAAACTATCCATCCTGTCGTACCACGTCCTGGGTTCCTGTTTCAATCCATACAAGGCCTTCTTCAATTTTCACACATGAGCCTATTTGTCATGTGTCTCAAATCCAAGTGGCTGCTCCACGTACACTTCCTCCTCTACTACACCATTCAAGAACGTTGTCTTGACATCCATCTGGTGTACCTTCCATTTCATTACTGCAGCCAATGCAAGTACTGATCTAATGGAAGTGTATATGGCTACAAGTGCAAATGTCTCCTCATAATCTATGCCTTCCTTCTAGGAGAAGCCAGGTGCCACAAAAATTGCCTTGTGTTTCTCTATGCTGCCATCTGCAACATGCTTGATCTTGTAGATCCACTTAGAAGTCACAACAGACTTCTCTTTTGGTCTCAGAACTACCTCCCAGACATCATTCTTCATGATCGACTGGTACTTCTCGATCATGGCATCCTTCCATTATTTCTTCTCTGTCGCTTACTCATAGTTGGAAGGATCTGTTATCACCTAAACTGTAGTTACCCCTATGGATGTATCCATTAATGGATGGCAATAGGGAAGGGAAACTCAAAAGGTGCAACCACGATCACCTCGACCTCCAATAGATGGTTGTCACGCCAGTCGAGGCAACCTTCGCTTTATGTTATCTAGCCCAGACAACAAAGGGGGAGACCCGATCTACTCCCGACAGGAGAGATCAAAACCAAGACACCAAATCAAGTTAATACTAAGTGAAGTAAGGTGTATGGTTTATCCTAGACCTAAGGATGAAGTCACAATATAAGTAAGGGGTTCAATGAGTATAGCTTTGGTTCGTTATTGATGTGAGAGTGACTTATAGTATTTGAAATGGGATCCAGGATTGAAGTACTAGTTCAATGTGAGAAAATCCACTACCTTGGGAATCGTGTCCAATGTAGGGTAGTTTAGGGGTTGAATTGGGTATAACTAGTACAAGTGACAAGCTTGATCATGATATATGATGACATCAAAGGGTTTAGTCCAAGGATCAAACCACAAGTTAATCCAACAATCTAGGAAAGTCGAATTGACTTGGAGAGAGATCAGTGCCATGGGAATTGGGATAATGGAGTCAAAGTGAAGTTAACTTGTGGTTGATGACTCCTATTGCATGAGACAAGTGGGCAATTAAAGGTTTGATGGAGGAGTAAGTCTAGATCTAAAGATTCAAGGTTTGACCTAAGTGGACCACAATCCCTTAAAACAAGGAATGCTATCCCCAAGGTAAGATTTGACAAAGTGACATACTAGACCTAGGTTTTGAATTATGCTCGTTCCAAATCCACCAAAATCTCATGTACCCATGTCTTAGAAGTGGACCAACTCACTCTCCCAAGGAAGTGCGACTTTGCCCAAGGAGGGTAAAATGTGGGATAAATGAATCAAGACAAGTCCAATAGCATCCAAACTTTAGATCCAAGTAGGTTGATCAAGTCAGAGTGTGGATCTACAATTTCAAGGCAATCCAATGGCTAGATTTTGCTAGATCTGAGTTTGAAGATACCAAGTGGTCCAAAATGGGGATTAAATCCCTTGAAATGTGGAATAGGGCCCACAAGGTAGAAATTGCCAAAGTAAGAGTCTAGGGGTAGGTTTTAGGGCATGTAGATGATGAATCAATTGAAATCTCAACTACCCATCAACTAGATCTAGGTCAACTCACCCTCACCAAGAAGTGCGCCCTTGCTTGGAGAAGCTAGGTTGGCTTGGGAAGAGGGTCAAATGGAGGCCAATCCTCACCAAACTATAGATCCGGGATGCCGTGGATACTATAGAGGTGGGTTTTTAATATTACACCCAACAACCCACTAGATCTTAGTAGATCTGAGAAAATGTAACAATGAGGGTTTGAATTAATTAGGTTTTCAATTATGTGTTGTGCCAATGGATTGGATCAAGATAAGAGAAAAAAACCTGTGGATCTTACCTGGGTAACCTTATACATGCCTTGATGATGATGATCTATGCAAACCCGATCAATTTGAGAAGCTTTGAGGTAGTTTTCTATGAAATTGATTTAGTCCAAGAAGCCAATGCGCCCTCTCTCTTGCACAACACACGTCAACAATATCAGATTTGATGCAATCAAGAGATAAGAATAATGCCACAAGAGAAGTAACAGAAATATAGCATAGATCACAATGATACTAATGATAACCCCTTGATACAAGCAAATGCCAAGAAGATCGATTTGAAGAAGCCTTGCAAAATCGCCCTTGTTGAAGTCGCCCTCTTGTAGACAAGACAATGATTTCCAAAAAATATAGATCTTACCACAAATTCCAAATGCTAGGTTGCAATAGATTTTCCAATCACCATCTAAGAACACCAGATGCAAAGGAGACCACAAGAATTTCCACAAGAAAGTTTTTCTATACCAATAATCCAAGATCCAAAGACCCCTTTACAATGAGAAGCTCTCTCCTTTAAATAGGAAGGAGAGGCTTCAAAATCCTAACCACTTTTTGAATGAGTGGCTAAGATTAAAAGATACAAATGTCTAATCAATGGTTGAGATGAGCGCAGCAATAAAATACATGGATCACTAATAAAACATAACATAAGTGGACAAAATCTCCCTAGGAGAGGGGAATCCCACCATATCATGATGACAAAATATAATAAGAAGCTTATGGTGGGTCCAAGGGGTAAATTTAGCCACCTTTGGTCAATCCCCATAGCACAATAATAATAAAATAGTCATCAATATACCAAATCGTGCCTCTATGGACAAATAGTGGGCCTTAAGAGGCCTCAGAAATCATCAGAAAGTGCCATAAGTGATGGATGCGGGCCCCAATGAAGCTGAAACTGCTGGAGGAGGTGTGGAAGACATCAACCCATCATCACTGATCATCCCATGCCAAGACATTGCCTCAGTAGCCCAAATCGAATTCCTCAATAGCCATTTCTACCAATCCTGAAATGCCTCAGGAAGCGTGAAACTGCCCCAAATTGCCTCCTGGAGTGCCTGCGCTGTCAAGGTGAGGGCACCAGTGTGTCCGGGAGGGGAGTAATATGGTAAAAACAAGTGGCCGGACCACCCCCTCCAAGCACAGCGCCCTAGGTCAACTAGATAAAAATCATCTCTGCTTTGACAAGGTCTCCGACAGACCAAAACTGCACTGGGATAGCCTACTGAGGCTCAATCATCACTGTAAGTACCCGGAACTGAAAACAGACTATCTCATTGGACTTAGAAGGTCCAAATCCATCCAAGATGTGTACTCATACACCATATGAGTCTCTGCATGATCATATAATAAATCTAATATACCAGAACAGGTGAAATAATAATAATCTGTAAATGATCAAATAATGCTGAAAACCATAAATCATCATCATAACCCTGTATCTGCTGCATAGAATCATCATGTGCATGTACATAGACCATATATCATCTATCTGTATCATCACAAAGTCCAACCATCTCATGTCCTGTGGTTGACCTTGGTCAAACTAGGTTTGACCAAGTCAACATGACCAAATATAACTCAGACTATCATCAGCAGCTGCTGCAAAGTGTCAAAGGCTAATGCATGCTCTACAACTTATTCAAATAGCAATTATAACACAAAGTAATCATTACTGGAGATTTAAATCCAAATATATAATGTCATTAATTATTATTATTACTCAGACTAGACTTTCAAGACCATACTCACTTCATAGTTGTGATCAATTTGCTAGTGAAGGGTGAAGGCTAAGATAAACAGGCTAGTCTACAGGATGACTTTGACTGACTTAACATTGTGACACTTTGGATATGGGAAAGGGAATACACACCATAGTATATACTGAATGAGCAACAACACAGGGAATGGCAGTGTCTCACAAATGGATAAGTTGTTTAAAGAAGGTTTATTCACCTTTAACAGATGCGCACAATCCATAATACAAATGAGGCCAGCAATAATTTAGATATAGCATTTAAGTTCCATTGCTTTTTGGGCCTGAAGTTTCCATGGCCTTGATCTATGTGTGTTTATAAACACATTGCATAGATTTACATTTATTTGAGGCTTTCTTCTGCAAGTGTGTTTTTAAGGCACTTGTTTACCTGAGCACTTCTAGGTGTGTCACAGACAGCTTGTTTACCTAGGTATTAACATTTCCAAAAGATATAACATTTTATTTTCATGGCCATTTTCATTTGGCATGGCTTTCATTCATGTTTGTTGAAAAACACATTGCTTGAACGGGCTTTTCATACAAGACATAGCATTTCATTTTTCCAGATTTTGTATTGATGGCAGCACTAAAAGTTTCAGGTTTAGCCAACACAACTTTAGTGACTAGGGGGAATTCACAAGGAACTCTAACTCACCATAGGTAAGTTTTGTCACCAACTCAGAGCCGAGACACAATAAACAGGGAAGCTCATCCAATATAAAGTCTATAGTGGGGAAAAGGTCCTCCATGTCACTAGTAAAGTAGTAAGTCAGGATGATAAACTAAAAGGTAGGCAATGGATGGATGAAGACAATGAATAATGGAGCCAACACTAGCAAACCAAGGTATGGTGGAATGATCACCTCTATTCTCCCTAAGGAGGGTAAAACTAATGAGTATGAATAGTGAACTTCTAAGTCTGAGTAGGGACAATGTAATATATATAATAAGATCAACCAGGTCCACATATCTATATGATCGCCAGATCATGACACTAGGTGCTAAGACATGCTATAAGAATAAATATAAAAGCAATATAACCAAAACACTATGATATACCTGCTGAGTCATATACCTGAATGCTCATCATCTGAACCATCATCTGTCCTCTGAGACTGCTATTGTAACTTTGGGCACTACTGACTGCTCTGTACCAATGGTATAGTGGCTACATCGGTCATCTCTCTGAGTGTCCTGAGACTCAGTCATGGCATGGGGAATATATACTGTTGTCCAAAATCTGATAGTGATCCAATATAAATGCTCATCTCAGCATCTCAATGTAAGGGAACTGGATGAATAGTGCACTGGAATCTGACAAAAAATGTATGGTAGCCCGGCTACTATATATGTGATAACAGGTTCCTTGTCAATGATGTCACACAACAGGGCTACATAGCTGGACTATGGCCTAGGTCTCTTGCTTTCTTTGTGCATTCCCTCCGGAGCACCATACTTCTCTGCATCTTGAATTTCCTCTCATACGCATGCTGGTTTCCTCTTGTGAGAGTTCTTCTCATGAGGTGGATCTGCAGGTTCTTCCTATTCTTCCATCTCGCGGTCTTCGTGAGCTTCTGGAATCGCTTCTTCCATTACTGAATCCCTGATCCTAGGAACTTCAGGTTCTTCAGTGTCTTCAACAGGTAACTTTCTGGATTTGTTGTAGGCCGAGTCTTCGTCAAATTCCACGTCCTTGCTGATGTCGATCTTCTTGAATCCTGGAAAATATATTCGGTAGGCCTTTTACCTTTCATTGTATCCTGCGAACATACCCTTCTTTCCTAAAGGATCTAGCTTCGTCCTCTTCTCCTTCGGAATGTGTATGTACATTGGGCAGGCGAATATCCCGAGATGGCTGACTTCTGGTTTCTCGCCAGAGAACACTTCTTCTGGAGTCTTGTTATCTAGTACTCTATGAGGAGTACGATTCTGTACATACACAGCTGTCCTCGCAGCTTCTACCCATAGGTGCATCGGAAGATCCTGGTCATGGAGCATTGCTCTTGCTGCTTCCATTATTGTTCTATTCTTTCTTTTTGCAACTCCATTTTGTTGTGGATTGTATGGGGTAGTCAACTCCCTCTTAATACCAGACTCTTTGCATAGGTTCTTGAAATATTCCGATGTGAACTCTCCTCCATTATCTGATCGAAAAGTATTTATTCTTTTTTCTGCGTGGTTCTCGATCAAGGCTTTCAATTCCTTGAACTTGTTGAATACTTCATCTTTACTCTTCAATAAGTATATCCAAGTCTTATGGGAAAAATCATCAATAAATGAAACAGAATATGCATACCCACTCAATGAACTGGATGCCATAGGTCTGCATACATCAGAGTGGATGATTTCCAATATTCCTTTTGCTTTCCTCTAGCTACTTGGAAATGCATTCTTCACGTTATTTCCTTTTGCACATCCTTGCAAATGCCTTCATGCTTCGACTGGATTTCTGGAAGTCCTTCAATTGCTTTGCTTGCAATGGGTAGTGCTCTATAGTGCACATGTGCAAGCCTTCTGTTCCATAGTTCACTTGGTTCCATTGAGTCATGGACCAAGGCTTGATCAGGTTGGCCCTTCAATTTATACAATCCTCCCTCTTGCTCCCCAATCACAGTCGCATCATCTATTGTCTTTCCCTTTGGCCACATTAGGACTTGGCCATCAACAAATGCAACCCTCATACCTTTAGCATCTAGTGATAATATGGAGAGAAGGTTCTTCTTTAGTCCTGGAACATACATGACATCCTTCATCTTAAGATATTTTCTAGAGTCTAGCTTGTAGGAAGCTTCTCCACTTCCTTTTATGGGGTATTGGTAATCATCCCCAAGTTCCACCTTGTGAGGTGACTCATGTTCAGATAGGTTCATGAAAGATTCTTTATATCCTGTCATATGCTTGGAAGCTCCATTGTCTGCAAGCCAATCATTACTTCCATGTGTGACAGTGCCCGTGAGTGTTGATATCAGGACATACTCTTGATCACTTTCTTCTTTGGCTCTCTTCCATGGAGGTTCATCATCTTCTGCAGTGTGAGCATGGTGCCTTTTCTTGTTGTTCTTCTTGTTGTGGGAGCCACTTTTGTTTCTGGGACAATATCTGGAGTAGTGTCCCTTCTCATCACATGTATAACATCTCATAGTAGATATATCTCTCCTAAATATTCTAAAGTTATCCCTCTGACTTTGGTGGTGGTGTTCCTCCCTCTTACTATGATGGTTCTCCCTCTTGTTATTATTCCTCCTGGAGTGTGTTGTGAGAGCTTGATTGTCGTTTGCTCCCATCTTCTCTTCTCGAGCTACAAGTCGAGCTTCTTCTTGTGAGAATTCTTCCCACAGCCTATTGAATGTGATTAACTTCTTTCTAGCACAAATCCCTTGAATGAATGAGTCCCATGATCTTGGGAGGCCATTCAAGGTGGTCATCACAATTTATCCATATTCTACATTTTCTCCCACAGATTCAAGTTGCTCCTTGATTTGAGAGACCCTTGTAAAGTAAGACTGCATGGTCTCTACATTTTGTATCTTCACATTCTTCAACTGGTTTCTCAAGGTCATTTTCCGGTTTATATTCTTCCCTTCAAACAGCTTGGTCAAGGAATCAATCATCTCTTTGGGTGTCTTCAAAGATGACACATGTGAGATGAGATGATCCTTAATAGAATCTGCAATAATCCTCTTGGCCTTAACCAAGTTCTTCTTGTGTAAGGCTTTAGCCTCATCTCCCCCTGGTGCTGGAATCTCCTCATTTACATATGTGTCCAATTCATTCTCTTCAAGGACAAATGCAATCCTATACTTCCATGCTCGAAAGTTATCATCCCCTTCAAGATTATCCTTAAGCTTGGTGTGGTGAGACATCTTTAATGAGAAATTCAAATGGAAATAGAAAATATTTTAGGTCTTACCACTTTTAGATGCCAAAACTGGTTTTGGAGCTGGTTGGCCCTAGGGTTTGTTAGAGAAACCCTGATTTTTGAAACTTGGAATTTGAAACTTCTGATTGGACAGATAGATGTGCCTCCTCAAGACGAGTTTCCAAATGTACTAACTCTTCCAAATCAATGAACTGAAACCCAAAATATCTGATGCCCTAGTTTTCCTCCGACAGTAGTGACGGGCCAAAAAATGAAAATTCTCAGAATCAACTTCTGCTTCTACAGAAATATGCACCCTCCTTAGGCAAGTTAGCCTAGCCTCTTTTCGTTGATGATATGTGGAAAGAAGTCCAAAATTTAAGAATCCCTAGCTTCTGCAGCTGCACAGTGTCTTCTTTTTCAAGTTAGCTCTGATACCATGTTAGATTTTCTAATTTTAATGAATATTATCTAGGATCTTAACTGAAAGAATAACATGCATATCATAACACAATAGACACAAAGAATTTCCTCCAGGAAACCATAAAGGAGAAAACCCCACAACTTCCTCAAAGATAGAATCGTCACCAATACAATATCGCAAAAGTAAAACCCCAAAACAAAGATGGTCTTCTGTAGCTCCTCTTCTTTTCCTCCTATGTGAACTTGTCCTCTCTCTCACTAATGTGAACTTGTGAGAGAGTGTGTTTTCGAAATGAGAGAGCTCCACTCTCTATTTATACTTTATATTTCACTTGACCTTTTCACTTACTAGGTTGGCCCCAGTTGTACCTAACTGGGCCGACTTCTCTAGGGAACTCAATAACCCTAATCTAACTAACTCTTGCGGGAACTATTGCCCCGACTTACAAATGAGGATTTACCTCAATGACTTTACATGACCAAATGTAATAATGACATCCCCGACCGGAGGAATAAACATCTCAGTCGGAGGTACAAATAAAATACAATAATAATAACAATATAAAATACAAGTGAATATCTTTCGAAGTTACAATTACATTAACAGTCTCCTCCCAACTAACTCAACCCCAAGGGGAATTGAATGTGAGTCGCCCTGCTGACGAGATCCACACCTTAACCGAATGAGCTAGCGAGAAATGATTATGTTATTCATTTATTACATAATATGTTGATTGATTATTTGATTTTTACTGCATTTCTCTTTAGTTAAGGTACCTAGATCTATATATGTTCAAATCTCATAAAGGATTATGGCAAGACTACATCTACCATAAGTATATCTCTCCGCACTCCATCCTATCATGGATTTGTTCAAATACTTTTCCTAGTTGCGGAGGCTCCCTCTTTTAGAGAGCTATCACCAAAAGCTTTCATATCATAGGGCATGATCTAGCTTAGGATCTAGGAAATGGAAAATCAATTCTCCTAGGTTTGGAGCTTATTCTTGGTCTGCCTCTCGAGGACCTCATATTGACATATTTGGAAACATCTCTAAGTTCTCTACAAATCCATCAACTTTTAGATGTCTATGAGGAAAACTCAGAATATCCATGGCAATCAGGTTGGCACATTGCTTCTAGAATTGGAATTACTGACTCTTAGGAAGCCCAATGGAACATATACACTCAGGCTCTTCGAAGGGATTCCATTTATATAACTGATGAGACAAATACACTCATATGGACTAAAAAATCTTCAACAGGAACATACCAAGTCAAATTGGGATACAAGGAGTTGGTAGCACCGAAATATGAGGGAAACCCTCCATGGTGGTGGTCATATTTATGGAAAACCAATGCTACAACAAAAACAAAATGCTTCTTTTGGCTGGCCCTCAAGAGAAAAATTATTACATGGGAGAATCTATAGAAAAGAGGAAAACAAGGGCCAAACATCTACCTCTTGTGCAAAACTCACAAGGAATCCATCCCTCATATGTTGGTAAATTTCCATTTTACCAAAGAAGTCTGGAGTGTTTTCCAATCCTTTGTGGACTTCTCTCTCCCTACTTGGGAAGGCTCTTTAGGTGAAGCATGGAACATTTGGCATTCAGAATGCAACACCCATGAGCTTCTTTCTATCCCCCTCATCGTATGTTGGAGAATTTGGATCATGCACAACGATCTCATTTTAAATAACAAGGATACCCATCCATCCACAACGTCCTATAAATTCAAATATGCCATTGGCGATAGTCACATTTCAAAGGAATCAGTCAACAAAGAAAATCCTCCACCGATTTTTGACATATCGACACCACACTATTTTTGTGACAGGGCATCTTGAGGGAACCCAATCTCCTGTAGTTTAGGTGACATCATCTTGCTAAATGATCAAAAAATCTTTTTTCAAAGAGAAGTTGAATATAACTCAAACAACTTTGCTAAGTTGTTAAGCATAGAGACCATGCTAAATCTCACTATGGAGAATGAGATTCAAGAGCTTCACATTCTTAATGACTTGAAACTGGCTTTCAATTGGCTCACAAATAAAATCTCTTGCTTAAATCTTCAACTCGATCACTTGCTCAACAAGATAATGCAACTCATCAATATATTGAATAGATGCTCCTTCCAACATGCTTATAGGGAATACGACACACTGGAAGACTCGACAAAATAGGTATGCACAATCCAGGAAGGGCTCATGTTAAAATTTGTACCAAGGGAAGTGTTTTTCCACCTTGAGATGTCTAGGGGTGGACAAAACATTAAAAAGTGGTCCCTAACAATTTATTAAAGAGAGATGTACTTTATAATTATAAAGTCACTTTATAAAGTCTTTTAAGTTGCCTTTTTCTCCAAAGTTCACTTTATCATAAATAAAGTGAGTGTTTAATTAAAAAGGGAACTCACGTAATTAAATGATATTTGAGCATTAAATATTATTTATTGAGTTATTAATGAGCAATTAATGTGAACCCTTCATCATATCTAATCTAAGCCATTGGATGAAAATGAGGAAGTTGCCATGAACAAAAAAGGAGGAGTTAGGGATTGAAGGCATTATTGTTCACTTTCACAAAGAGATTTTTGGAGAGGAAGTGAAGAGAAAGAGAAGAAACCCTTGACAAATTTTTGAGAAGGCTGAGTTACAGGCCAAAGATAAAAAAATAGAGGGCACGAATTTCAAGACAGCCATACAACAAGTACAACAATAAAGGAGGTCGTATAGGCTCGAATTTTGAGACAAGACAGTTATGCATTAATTGCAGTCCTTACAGGTTGAGTTTGGCACAGAAATTGAGGAGGTTGTACAACATTTATTGTTGGTCTTACAACACAAAAATCAAGGAAGATTATGTCAGAAGAGGCACGCATTTTGAGGTAGTCTGTACAACATTTAAATCTGGTCGTACAACACATAAATCAAGGAAAAGAATTATGGGCACGCTTTTCGAGGCATACAACAACATTTAATTCTCACATGTGTGGGTCTTACTACTGTCAGAAAGGGTACATATGTTATGTTGTGTTTTGGCATGCTTTTCAAGATTAAAAGTTGAGGTAATTACTGTTGTTCTGTTTTGTAATTTGTTGAAAGAATAAAATTTTCTCTCTGTCAGGTTTTCCCTTCAGGGTTTTTCCTGAGCCAAGTTGGCTAAACATTCTGAATCTAAATATGTTCATGTGTCTAATTTAAATTTATGTAGATGAAATAATTGTAAAAATCTCACATGTTTCAAGCAAATTGTAATTTTTTTTTGTTTATGAGAAGCTAATGGGGTTTGGCATTAAACTCTATTAAAAAAAGACTTGAAACCGGATTGGGGTTTGGAAAATTTACATGGTATCAGAGCCTATTTAAAGGCATATATTAAAATTAGAGGTTGAAATTTTAGAATTTGCAAAGAAGGGGGAAATCAATTTTTTTAAGAAGAATGGGTTCTTGAACAGGTTGTAGTCATGGTCACTAGACTTAGACTAGAGGACAGGTTGGATGGGCTGCAAATTTTATCCCATGGAAGGATAATATAATGTTAATACTGGAGGAGAATGAACTATGGGAAATAGTGTATAGTACATCAGCAAATCCAATCACAGTTCCTATCGATGCTATAGATAGGGATTCCTTTATGAAAAAGGATGTGAAAGAAAGAAGGATCATTCTTGATGTCGTGAAGGATCATCTGATCCCACATATTTCAGCAAAGGCACATGCCTTTCAGATGTGGACGACTTTAACTAATCTTCACCAAATTTGAGGGAAAAGTTGAAGAGTGTTCACATGAGTAAGGGTGAAGGCATGGCTTCCTACCTTACTGGGATCACACAGGTGATAGATGAACTTGCAGTTGTTGAGGAGGTTGTACATAGAAGTGAGTTGGTGCGGACAGCCTTAAACGGCGTGACACAGCCATGGGTGTATTCATACAGACTGTGGTTTCTCGTGAGCATATTCCTTCTCGGGATCGTCTTTGGGATGACTTCATACAGGAGGAGACTCGTAGATGATATATACAGGGTAGTTCATCACATAATAGGGAGGATGAGGACAATATAGCATTGGAAACAAAGGGAAAGAAGAAGAAGTTCAAGAAGGGTCCTGTTATCACCTAAACTGTAGTTACCCCTATGGAAGGATCCAGTCATGGATGGCAATAGGGAAGGGCAACTTGAAAGGTGCAACCACGATCACCTCGACCTCCAATATGTATATGGTTGTCACGCCAGTCGAGGCAACCTTCACTTTATGTTATCTAGCCCAGACAACAAAGGGGGAGACCCGATCTACTCCCGACAGGAGAGATCAAAACCAAGACACCAAATCAGGGTATTTCCAAGTGAAGTTAGGTGTATGGTTTATCCTAGACCTAAGGATGAAGTCACAAGTCAAGTGAGGGGTTCAATAGATGTAGCTTTGGTTCATAGTTGATGTGAGAGTGACTTTCAATGTTTAAAGTGAGATCTAGGGCTAGTGTACTAGGTCAATGTCAAAAAATCCGCTGCCTTGGGAACCGTGTCCAATGCAGGGTTGTTTAGGGGTCAGACTGGGGCTAACTAGTACATGAGACAATTTTGACCATAGTCCATGATGTCTTCAAAGGTATAGTTCACCATGCAAAAGTCAAACCACAAGTCAATCCAACAATCTAGGAGAGTGGGTTGACTTGGAGATAAACCAGTGCCTTGGGAATTGGGAAGTGGAGTCAAAGTAGGGTTGACTTTATGGTTTAGGACTCCTACAACATGAGATAAGTGGACAGTATAGGCCTTGATGGATAAATGTGTCTAGATCTAGGTTTGACCCAAGTGGACCACAATCCCTAAAAACAAGGAATGCAATCCCCAAGGCAAGATTTGACAAAGTGACAGTCTAGACCTAGGTTTTGAATTATTCTGAATCCGGATCTGCAAAAATCTCAAGTACCCAGTTCCTCGAAGTGAGTGAACTCACTTCTCCAAGGTGGTGCGACTTTCCCTAAGGAGGCTTGAATCGGGGTTTAGGTGGGTCAAATCATGTCGGATGGCATCCAAACTTTAGATCCGGGTAGATCAGTCAAGTAGGGATATGGATCTATAATTTTGTGGCAATCCACCGGTTAGATCTTTGTAGATCTGAGTTTTAGTGTTCCAAGTGGTCCAAAATGGGGATTAAATCCCTTAAAATGTGGAATGGGGCCCACAAGGTGATTTTCAAGAAAGAGACAACCTGGGTGTATGTTATTTGATGTGTAGATGTCAAATCAAGTGAAATCTCAAACACCCATCGCTTAGATCTAGGTCAACCTGCTCAAATGGTGAAGTGCGCCTTCCTTGGGAGAAGCTAGGTTGGCTTGGGAGAGGGATCAAACGGGAGCCAATCCACACCAAACTATAGATCCAGGATGCCGTGGATGCTATAGAGGTGGGTTTTCAATATCATGCCCAACAACCCACTAGATCTTGGTAGATCTGACAAAATGTAAAATAGGGGTTTTGAAGTATTTAGGGTTTTAACAATTTATGAATTATGTCAATGGATTGGATAAAGGAAAGAGAAACAAACCTGTGGATCTTACCTGGATAACCTTGTAGATGCCTTGATGATGATGATCTATGCAATCCCGATCAATTTGGAAGCTTTGAGGTATGCTCTATGCAAATCGATTTAGTCCAAGAAGCCAATGCGCCCTCTCTCCTGCACAACAAACGTCAACAATATCAGATTTGATGCATCAAGAGATAAGACTAATGCCACAAAAGAAGTAACAGAAAGATAGCATAGATCACAATGATACTAATGATAACCCCCTGATACAAGCGAATGCCAAGAAAGTCGATTTGAAGAAGCCTTGCAAAATCGCCCTTGTTGAAGTCGCCCTCCTGTAGACAAACAATGATTTCCAAACAAAGATAGATCTTACCACAATTTCCAAATGCTAGGTTGCAATAGACTTTCCAATCACCATCTAAGAACACCAGATGCAAAGGAGACCACAAGAATTTCCACAAGAATATTTTTCTATACCAATAATCCAAGAGCCAAAGACCCTTTACAATGAGAGGCTCTCTCCTTTAAATAGGAAGGAGAGGCACCAAAACCCTAACCACTTTTTGAATGAGTGGCTAAGATTAAAAGATACAAATGTCTAATCAATGGTTGAGATGAGCTCAACAACATAATACATGGATCACACATAAAATATAACATAAGTGGACAAAGTCGCCCTAGGAGAGGGGAATCCCACCAAATCATGATGACAAAATATCATAAGAGGCTCATGGTGGGTCCAAGGGGTAATTTTATCCCTCCTTGGTCAATCCCCATGGCACAATAACCAATAAATAATCATGAAAGTACCAAATCGTGCCTCCAAGGTGAAGTCGTGGTCCTCCAAGGTGAAGTCGTGGTCCTCAAAAGACCCAAAAAATCCACAGAAAGTGCCATAAGTGATGGATGCGGGCCCCGATGAAGCTGAAACTGCAGGAGGAGGTGTGGAAGGTCCCGATCTATCATCACTGATCATCCCATGCCATAACTTTGCCTCAGTAGCCCAAATCGATTTCCTCAATAGCCATTTCTACCAATCCTGAACTGCCTCGGGAAACGTGAAACTGCCCAAACTGCCTCCTGGAGTGATGGCGCTGTCAAGGTGAGGGTACCAATGTGTCCGGGAGGGGGGGTAATATGGTAAAAACAAGTGGCTGGACCACCCCCTCCATCATCAGCGCCCTAGGTCAACCAGATAAAAGTCATCTCTGCTCCGACAGGGCCTCCAACAGACCAAAACTGCACTAGGACAGCCTACTGAGGCTAAATCATCACTGTAAGTGCCCGGAACTGAAAACAAACTGTCCCATTGGACTCAGAAGGTCCAAATCCATCCAAGATGTGTACTCATACACCATATGAATCTCTGCATGATCAAGATAAATATCCAATGTACCGGAACAAGGCCAATAATAATGATCTGTAAATGACCAAACACTGCTGTATCCCAAGAATCATCATCATAACCCTGTAGCTGCTGCATAGAATCATCCTGTATGCGTACATGGACCATATATCATCTATCCATATCATCATAAGGTCCAACATCTCATGTCCCATGGTCCTCCATGGTCAAACTAGGTCTAACCAAGACCAAATACAACTCAGACTATCATCCATAGCTGCTGCAAGGTGTCAAGGTCAATACATGCTTTACAATTTATTCAAATAGCTTCTATAACACAGAGTAATCATGACTGGCGATCTAAATCCAAATATATAGTGTCGTTAGTTATTATTATTACTCAGACTAGACTTTCAGGATCATACTCACTTCATAGTTGTGATCAATTTGCTAGTGAAGGGTGAAGGCTGAAATAAATGGCTAGGCTAAGGGATGACTTGACTAACTTGACTTTGTGACACTTTGGCAAGGGAAAGGGAATACACACCATAGTATATACTGAATGAGCAATAACACAGGGAATGGCGGTGTCTCACAAATGGATGAGTTGTTTAAAGAGGGTTTATTCACCTTCACAGATGCGCACAATCCATAATACAAGCAAGGCCAGCAATTGTTTAGATATAACATTTAAGTTCCATTGATTTTTGGGCCTGAGTTTTCCATAGCCTTGATCTATGTGTGTTTATAAACACATTGCATAGATTTACATTTATTTTAGGCTTTCTGCTGCAGGTGTGTTTTTAAGGCACTTGTTTACCTGAGCACTTCTAGGTGTGTCATGGACAGCTTGTTTACCTAGGTATTTATTTTTCCAAAAGATATAACATTTTATTTTTCATGGCCATTTTCATTTGGCATTTCTTTCATATACAAGATATAGCATTTGATTTTTTCCAGATTTTGTATTGATGGCAGCACTAAAAGTTTCAGGTTTAGCCAACACAACTTTAGTGACTAGGGGGAATTCTCAAGGAATTCCAACTCACTATAGGTAAGTTTTGTCACCAACTCAGAGCCGAGACACAATAAACAGGGAAGCTCATCCAGTACAGAGGCTACAGTGGGGAAAGATCCTCCATGTCACTAGTCAAGTAGCAAATCAAGGTAATAATCTAAAAGGTAGGCCACGGATGGATGAAGACAATGAAAAGATGAAGCCAACACTAGCAAGCCATAGTATGGTGTAATGATCACCTCTATTCTCCCTAAGGAGGGTATGTACCAATGAGTATGAATAGTGAACTTCTAAGTCTGAGTAGGGACAGTAATATATATAATAGGTCAACCAGGTCCAAATATCTATATGATCGCCAGACCATGACACTAAGTGCTAAGACATGCTATAAGAATAAGTATAAAAGCAATCTAACCATAACACAATAGTATACCTGCTGAGTCATATACCTGAAAGCTCATCAACCTGTACCATCACCTGTCCTCTGAGACTGCTGCTGTAACTCTGGGCACTACTGTCTGCTCTGTACCAATGGCATAATGGCTATATCGGGCATCTCTTTGAGTGTCCCGAAACTCAGTCATGGCATGAGGAATATAACTGCTGTCCACAATCTGATAGTGATCCAATATAAATGCTCATCTCGGCATCTCAAATGCAAGGGAACTGGCTGAATAGTGTACTGGAATGAGAAAAATAATGTATGGTAGCCCGGCTACTATATATGTGATAACATCTGGCTCCGGCTGGGACAAGTGCTCGGCTGAAGTGAGCGCTTGAGAACCTCAGAATCTCTGGTCCTCGAACTCTGCTACTCGAATCCATGATCCAGCACTCTACCATTTTATTTCCAGCTTTTATTCTTGCAACCTATTTTCTGCATTCACAAACATCTAAACAAAATACCTCATGCCGCATGTGTGGGAAAAATAATAAAATCAACTGAAATAAAATCTACTCTATGTCAGAAATATAAATGCATAAAATATAAATGCAGAAAGTAAATTAACATAATTTGCAAAATTTGAGTTTTATTGTGCAGGAAAAGAAAAAGTGACAGGTACTCAGTTAAACTAGGAGCTTACGAAGGAGCTTAGAGACTAAAAAGGTGCCAGACTCAATGGCTGAAAAAGACTAACTACTGCCTAAGTAGGCTTATTTGTTTTCCTACCTACCCTACTCTACCAGGCAATGCAGTGCACAGTTTATTCAATGGGTGGGAAGTAATGCTTTAACAAAAGCCCGTTTACAGGGAGTTCCAGTTCATCCCCATCTAGAGTTTCTAGAAACACTGACCCCTTACCAGCTATCCTTGATACTCGATACGGACCCATCCAAATTTTTTCAAATTTTCCATGGTTTCCAGGTTTTGCCTTGTTTTTATCCCATAGCAAGACTATGTCTCCTATACTGAATTTCACATTCCTTGTTCTTTGGTCGAAAGTTCCTTTAACTCTTTCTTGTTCAATGACGGCTTTGTTGAATGCCATTCTTCTCATTTCATCAAGTTCTACTAGTTTATCAATTCTCGCTTGGAAAGCTTCTTCATCAGAAGTACATTGCTGTAACAATTCGTATACAGGAATTTGCAAATTTATTGGGAGTCTACAATCTTGCCCATATACCAACTCAAACGGTGATTTTCCGGTAATCCTTTTAACCGTTGTCCTGTCAGCCCATAAGGCATATTTCAACTTTGTATCCCAACTTCTTTTATTAGTGCCAACCATTCTTTTTAGTAACCTTATCAAATTCTTATTGCTAGACTCAGCGAGACCGTTTCCTTGAGGATAGTAATTTGATGAATGCGAAAGAGTGATTCCATGATTCATGCAAAAGGTTGACATTTCTATTTTACTGAAAGCTGGAGCGTTATCCGTTGTTATTTTTAAAGGACAACCATATCTGGCTACGATGTTTTCTTCCAAAAACTTCACAACTACTTCGGCTGTAGCCTTTTTAGTTGGGATTGCCTCTACCCATCGAGTAAAATAATCCGTACAGGTCAGCATGTACTTATATCCATTGCTTGAGTTTTCACTGAAAGGTCCAACAAAATCCATACCCCATTGCTGAAAAGGAGCTTCTACTACTACAGGATTTAGAGGTAGTGCGGGCAATCTTGGTTTTCCTGAAAAAAGTTGGCATTCTTGACAAACTCTAACATAAGAGTGCACATCCTTGAAAAGTGTTGGCCAGTAATAACCCGCCCTCATGATTTTTGCAGCGGTTGTTCTCGGAGCATAATGCCCACCACATAATCCAGAGTGCATTTCTTTCATAATGGTTTGTGATTCTTCTAGGTTGACACATTTCAAGATTATCCCATCAGGATTTCTCCATCCTAAACCATCCTGGGTCAACACATACTTTTCAGCTTTTAGCCTTAATGCCCTTCTTTGATGATCCACCAGGTGATCAGGGCATGACAGGTTCCTCAAGAAATATACAATATCTTTGTACCATTCATGCTCTTCGTCAATGTTTAAAATAAAGGGATCCCTTTCACTTACCATATTTACCACATTTCCTCCCTTTTCAGTTAAAAGTTGAGCTAGCCCTTGTCCTTTCACAATCTTGATTGGCTTAATCTCTAGATCATATTCTTGTATACGTGAAATCCAATTTCCTCTTACACCTATGCCATCTGCTTGTGATAAAACGTCCTTTACTGCTTGATAAGGCACATATGCTTTAATTTTGGAATACCCCACATAGGTTCTGAAATGTTTCAAGGCTTTAACTAAGGCATAAGCTTGTTTTTCAGTTGTGGTATATTTCAGCTCGGCATCTCTCAAGTTTTTACTCATAAAGGCTATAGGTTGTTCATGGTTTTCGTTGTTCTTTTGTAATAACACACCAGCAATAGTATCTTCCGAAGCATATGAGTAAATCATGAACTCTTTATTGTAATCAGGACAGGCTAGTACCGGGGAGGTTGAAATGGCCTTCTTGAGTTTGGTGAAAGATGATTCACATTCTTTATCCCAAACAAACTTGACGTCCTTTTTGAGAAGGGCATTCAATGGTTTGGCTAACTCTGCTAGGTTTGGGATGAATCTTCGAACGAAGTTTATTTTGCCAAAGAAAGATTGCAAGGTGGCCACATTGTGGGGTGCTGCAATAGCGTTGATGGCTTGGACACGTTCTGGGTCGATTCTGATACCTTCTTTTGATACAATGTGTCCTAAAAGCTTGCCTTCATCTACTCCAAATGTCGATTTCTTGGGATTTAATGATATACCAAATTTTCTGCAACGTTCAAAAACTCTTCTTAAATGTTCAATATGGTCTCCTCGTTCTTTTGAAAACACTGTTAGGTCATCCTGATAAATGGCAATGATTTTCCCAATCAAATCACTAAATGCTTGATCCATAGCTCTTTGAAAAGTGGAACCGGCGTTTAATAATCCGAATGGCATTCTTATATATTGGAAAGTTCCCCATGGAGTAGTAAATGTTGTTTTATTTCTGTCTTCCTTTCTAATACGTACCTGATTATATCCCGAAAAACCATCCAACATTGACAACATGCCTGCCCCAGTAACACTTTGCAACAGATTTTCCATATTTGGCAAAGGGTAATTGTCCTTGAGGGATGCTTGGTTTAGGTTTCTGAAATCAATGCATATCCTGATTTCACCACTTTTCTTTCTTACAATAACCGGGTTAGAAACCCAAGTAGTGTGTCGAACGGGTTGGATAATTCCGGCTGCTAGCATCTTCTCAAGTTCTTTCTTGATTAAGGGAGCAAGTTTTGGATTGACATTTCTTAACTTTTGCCTATAAGGTTTAGCACCTTCATGCAAAGGGATAGTATGCTCGATAATTTCAGGGTCATAAGTTCTGAGCTCGTCATAAGCCCAAGCGAAAATATCTCGATACTTCCTAATCAAGTTTACAATAGCCTTTCTTTCTTCTGGGGAAGCATTCTTTCCTATCCTGATCATTCTGGGAGAAACCGAAGTTCCAATATTTATCTCTATAACCTCGTCTACTGGTTCAGCTCTCTTACCCTTGTATTCATCATGCCTATTGAAATTTTTCTCCAGAGGTATTGCTAGCTTCCTAATATCAAGATCTTGAATGGAGGAACCGTTTGAATTGTCTTCTAAATTCACATTGCAATTTTGAAAACTTTCATGGTTTTGTAAGAAAGCAATGATTTGTGCATCAGAATCAAATACTTGCCAATGATCTTCATTATCAGGAACGGAAGGTCTAAATATTACTTCAACCTTACACTCTTTATTTTTAAGATAATCAGGAGTTTCAAAGGTGCAAGCTATTACCGATAATGCATCAGCCAGGGTGTTTTCTTCTCTTGGGACTGCTCGTATTGCAAAGGCATCAAACATTTCTATAGTGTCCCAAACAGCATTTCGATAATCCCTAAGCCTATTGTTCTTGGCTGCAAACTGGTTCTTTACTTGGGATACAATCAAATCAGAATCTCCAGTTACGTTTAGACATTTGATCTTTTGTTCACGACAGATTTCTAGACCTAAAAGCAATGCCTCATACTCAGCTACATTGTTTGTACAATCAAATTCCAGACGGTACGCAAACAATTTTTCTTCACCAGAAGGAGATGTGAGGACTATCCCAGCTCCAGCACCATGTCTAGACTTGGCCCCATCAAAATGCATTTTCCAAACTTGACTAGGAGGGAAAGGATGCTGTCGGGGTTCTTCCCAATAGTTGGCCATTACCATATAATTTCCAACCTCCTCAGTGGGACGCATAGCATCCTCAAACAAGTAGTCGGGTGTTTCTACGTGTTCCGTCATAGGCTTTTCATTCATCAATCTATAAGTGGCCTTTTCTCCTATAGGGATGGTTGCGTAAGATAAATCCATTTGGATACTTCCTCCTAATTTGGCAGCCCATTCCCTTGATAGCAACATTCCCCATGCGTCAGGAATGTCTAGAACTAGGACATTCATACTTATTTCAATTGCAGGGTAAGCAGCTAGTTTCATTTTGAGGTTTTCAATCATACCTTTTGACTTAACAGGCCTGGAATCCATCCCGCACACGTTTCTATATTCTCTGGATGGTTTTAACTCCAATTGTTCCATGACCTTAAGAGGCATAATGTTTACTTCTGCTCCTGAGTCTAACATACAGTTGTGCAATATCAATTGATTTATCTCTAAAGCAATGTAAAAGGGGGGGTGACCCCTACCTTTATCAATCACACTTTGAATCATGATGGGGGGATCATCCTCAACCGTCAATTTCACAGGATTCTTGACTTTAGGCTCAATTCCCAAGAATTTAGTTGCTTGATTGAAGTATGAAGGGATTTTCAAAAGTTCTTCCAAGGGCACGGGGATATTCGGTTTGGATACGAAATTGCTCAAATCAATCTTTAAGTTGCAAGTCTTTTCTTTGTCCTTGGTATTCATTTTTAAACCCAATAAACGCATTACCTGTGTTCTAACGGAAGGAATAACTACCAAATCCTTTAAGGACACCATGACGGAAGATCCCGAGAGTTTTCCCAATATGTTTGAATTTAGCTTTTCTTGTGTTATAGGAGATATCTCTTTGTTAGGAATACTCTCTTGTTTTCTTTGTATTAAATCCCTAGCATTGGGTTTAGTAGGATTTGAACTTATTTCCTTCTTGGTGACCTGAGGGGATAACCTTCTGGGTTGATCATTTTTCTTTAAAATTCCTTTAGGAGAAATGTTTGGAGCTTGAGTGGGAACCCTGCGAGTGGTATTTCTTTGGTCCAGTGAATTTTCCTTCAAACTGGTTTTGTTCTTATCTATGTCTTTCGTGTTATTCTTTGCCTGGGACCTAGTTACTACTCTGCCATCAGAAGTAGGTTTAGTTTGATGACATTCATTTGTATACACACCTTCAGAGTTTCTGGTAAAAGGTTTATATCTTTCAATATTTTCTCTTTGTTTTCTAAGAACCACCCCGTTTAGGTTTCGGATTAAACCACTCATTTCGGTCATCATTTTCAAAATCATATCGTTCTCTGAATTGGTAACACAAGGCATAGTTTTGAGTGTTTTAAGGATGTAAATGAGCTCGCTCCTCAGCGGAGTCACGATTGGGAGTCGCCAGGTAGATTTAACTCTTCTACCGAGATATGTGTCGTTTGTATATGCGGGAAGGACTAGGGCAAGCTATTGCCTCCCCGGCAACGGCGCCAAAATGTTATCACCTAAACTGTAGTTACCCCTATGGAAGGATCCAGTCATGGATGGCAATAGGGAAGGGCAACTTGAAAGGTGCAACCACGATCACCTCGACCTCCAATATGTATATGGTTGTCACGCCAGTCGAGGCAACCTTCACTTTATGTTATCTAGCCCAGACAACAAAGGGGGAGACCCGATCTACTCCCGACAGGAGAGATCAAAACCAAGACACCAAATCAGGGTATTTCCAAGTGAAGTTAGGTGTATGGTTTATCCTAGACCTAAGGATGAAGTCACAAGTCAAGTGAGGGGTTCAATAGATGTAGCTTTGGTTCATAGTTGATGTGAGAGTGACTTTCAATGTTTAAAGTGAGATCTAGGGCTAGTGTACTAGGTCAATGTCAAAAAATCCGCTGCCTTGGGAACCGTGTCCAATGCAGGGTTGTTTAGGGGTCAGACTGGGGCTAACTAGTACATGAGACAATTTTGACCATAGTCCATGATGTCTTCAAAGGTATAGTTCACCATGCAAAAGTCAAACCACAAGTCAATCCAACAATCTAGGAGAGTGGGTTGACTTGGAGATAAACCAGTGCCTTGGGAATTGGGAAGTGGAGTCAAAGTAGGGTTGACTTTATGGTTTAGGACTCCTACAACATGAGATAAGTGGACAGTATAGGCCTTGATGGATAAATGTGTCTAGATCTAGGTTTGACCCAAGTGGACCACAATCCCTAAAAACAAGGAATGCAATCCCCAAGGCAAGATTTGACAAAGTGACAGTCTAGACCTAGGTTTTGAATTATTCTGAATCCGGATCTGCAAAAATCTCAAGTACCCAGTTCCTCGAAGTGAGTGAACTCACTTCTCCAAGGTGGTGCGACTTTCCCTAAGGAGGCTTGAATCGGGGTTTAGGTGGGTCAAATCATGTCGGATGGCATCCAAACTTTAGATCCGGGTAGATCAGTCAAGTAGGGATATGGATCTATAATTTTGTGGCAATCCACCGGTTAGATCTTTGTAGATCTGAGTTTTAGTGTTCCAAGTGGTCCAAAATGGGGATTAAATCCCTTAAAATGTGGAATGGGGCCCACAAGGTGATTTTCAAGAAAGAGACAACCTGGGTGTATGTTATTTGATGTGTAGATGTCAAATCAAGTGAAATCTCAAACACCCATCGCTTAGATCTAGGTCAACCTGCTCAAATGGTGAAGTGCGCCTTCCTTGGGAGAAGCTAGGTTGGCTTGGGAGAGGGATCAAACGGGAGCCAATCCACACCAAACTATAGATCCAGGATGCCGTGGATGCTATAGAGGTGGGTTTTCAATATCATGCCCAACAACCCACTAGATCTTGGTAGATCTGACAAAATGTAAAATAGGGGTTTTGAAGTATTTAGGGTTTTAACAATTTATGAATTATGTCAATGGATTGGATAAAGGAAAGAGAAACAAACCTGTGGATCTTACCTGGATAACCTTGTAGATGCCTTGATGATGATGATCTATGCAATCCCGATCAATTTGGAAGCTTTGAGGTATGCTCTATGCAAATCGATTTAGTCCAAGAAGCCAATGCGCCCTCTCTCCTGCACAACAAACGTCAACAATATCAGATTTGATGCATCAAGAGATAAGACTAATGCCACAAAAGAAGTAACAGAAAGATAGCATAGATCACAATGATACTAATGATAACCCCCTGATACAAGCGAATGCCAAGAAAGTCGATTTGAAGAAGCCTTGCAAAATCGCCCTTGTTGAAGTCGCCCTCCTGTAGACAAACAATGATTTCCAAACAA
The DNA here is from genome assembly GCA_027924585.1 of Larix kaempferi. Classification (NCBI taxonomy): domain Eukaryota; kingdom Viridiplantae; phylum Streptophyta; class Pinopsida; order Pinales; family Pinaceae; genus Larix; species Larix kaempferi. Next base: position 963,344 of record BSBM01000240.1, on the reverse strand, counting down.
AGATAGATCTTACCACAATTTCCAAATGCTAGGTTGCAATAGACTTTCCAATCACCATCTAAGAACACCAGATGCAAAGGAGACCACAAGAATTTCCACAAGAATATTTTTCTATACCAATAATCCAAGAGCCAAAGACCCTTTACAATGAGAGGCTCTCTCCTTTAAATAGGAAGGAGAGGCACCAAAACCCTAACCACTTTTTGAATGAGTGGCTAAGATTAAAAGATACAAATGTCTAATCAATGGTTGAGATGAGCTCAACAACATAATACATGGATCACACATAAAATATAACATAAGTGGACAAAGTCGCCCTAGGAGAGGGGAATCCCACCAAATCATGATGACAAAATATCATAAGAGGCTCATGGTGGGTCCAAGGGGTAATTTTATCCCTCCTTGGTCAATCCCCATGGCACAATAACCAATAAATAATCATGAAAGTACCAAATCGTGCCTCCAAGGTGAAGTCGTGGTCCTCCAAGGTGAAGTCGTGGTCCTCAAAAGACCCAAAAAATCCACAGAAAGTGCCATAAGTGATGGATGCGGGCCCCGATGAAGCTGAAACTGCAGGAGGAGGTGTGGAAGGTCCCGATCTATCATCACTGATCATCCCATGCCATAACTTTGCCTCAGTAGCCCAAATCGATTTCCTCAATAGCCATTTCTACCAATCCTGAACTGCCTCGGGAAACGTGAAACTGCCCAAACTGCCTCCTGGAGTGATGGCGCTGTCAAGGTGAGGGTACCAATGTGTCCGGGAGGGGGGTAATATGGTAAAAACAAGTGGCTGGACCACCCCCTCCATCATCAGCGCCCTAGGTCAACCAGATAAAAGTCATCTCTGCTCCGACAGGGCCTCCAACAGACCAAAACTGCACTAGGACAGCCTACTGAGGCTAAATCATCACTGTAAGTGCCCGGAACTGAAAACAAACTGTCCCATTGGACTCAGAAGGTCCAAATCCATCCAAGATGTGTACTCATACACCATATGAATCTCTGCATGATCAAGATAAATATCCAATGTACCGGAACAAGGCCAATAATAATGATCTGTAAATGACCAAACACTGCTGTATCCCAAGAATCATCATCATAACCCTGTAGCTGCTGCATAGAATCATCCTGTATGCGTACATGGACCATATATCATCTATCCATATCATCATAAGGTCCAACATCTCATGTCCCATGGTCCTCCATGGTCAAACTAGGTCTAACCAAGACCAAATACAACTCAGACTATCATCCATAGCTGCTGCAAGGTGTCAAGGTCAATACATGCTTTACAATTTATTCAAATAGCTTCTATAACACAGAGTAATCATGACTGGCGATCTAAATCCAAATATATAGTGTCGTTAGTTATTATTATTACTCAGACTAGACTTTCAGGATCATACTCACTTCATAGTTGTGATCAATTTGCTAGTGAAGGGTGAAGGCTGAAATAAATGGCTAGGCTAAGGGATGACTTGACTAACTTGACTTTGTGACACTTTGGCAAGGGAAAGGGAATACACACCATAGTATATACTGAATGAGCAATAACACAGGGAATGGCGGTGTCTCACAAATGGATGAGTTGTTTAAAGAGGGTTTATTCACCTTCACAGATGCGCACAATCCATAATACAAGCAAGGCCAGCAATTGTTTAGATATAACATTTAAGTTCCATTGATTTTTGGGCCTGAGTTTTCCATAGCCTTGATCTATGTGTGTTTATAAACACATTGCATAGATTTACATTTATTTTAGGCTTTCTGCTGCAGGTGTGTTTTTAAGGCACTTGTTTACCTGAGCACTTCTAGGTGTGTCATGGACAGCTTGTTTACCTAGGTATTTATTTTTCCAAAAGATATAACATTTTATTTTTCATGGCCATTTTCATTTGGCATTTCTTTCATATACAAGATATAGCATTTGATTTTTTCCAGATTTTGTATTGATGGCAGCACTAAAAGTTTCAGGTTTAGCCAACACAACTTTAGTGACTAGGGGGAATTCTCAAGGAATTCCAACTCACTATAGGTAAGTTTTGTCACCAACTCAGAGCCGAGACACAATAAACAGGGAAGCTCATCCAGTACAGAGGCTACAGTGGGGAAAGATCCTCCATGTCACTAGTCAAGTAGCAAATCAAGGTAATAATCTAAAAGGTAGGCCACGGATGGATGAAGACAATGAAAAGATGAAGCCAACACTAGCAAGCCATAGTATGGTGTAATGATCACCTCTATTCTCCCTAAGGAGGGTATGTACCAATGAGTATGAATAGTGAACTTCTAAGTCTGAGTAGGGACAGTAATATATATAATAGGTCAACCAGGTCCAAATATCTATATGATCGCCAGACCATGACACTAAGTGCTAAGACATGCTATAAGAATAAGTATAAAAGCAATCTAACCATAACACAATAGTATACCTGCTGAGTCATATACCTGAAAGCTCATCAACCTGTACCATCACCTGTCCTCTGAGACTGCTGCTGTAACTCTGGGCACTACTGTCTGCTCTGTACCAATGGCATAATGGCTATATCGGGCATCTCTCTGAGTGTCCCGAAACTCAGTCATGGCATGAGGAATATAACTGCTGTCCACAATCTGATAGTGATCCAATATAAATGCTCATCTCGGCATCTCAAATGCAAGGGAACTGGCTGAATAGTGTACTGGAATGAGAAAAATAATGTATGGTAGCCCGGCTACTATATATGTGATAACAGGTCCCAAGGGTGGGGCCAAACAACACACTGGCGAGCAAAAGAGAGACATGAGAAAATTCAAGTGCTTTGCTTGCCAGAAGTTTGGACACTATGTTGGACAATGCCCGAACAAGAAGAAGAAGGGACAACAGACGGAAACAACAACATATATTGATGATTTTGCTTCACGATTTGAGGGAGAGCTTTCTCTCTATGTTGGTTGTACAGAGAGGGAATCTATCACCAGCAGTGATGTGGAGGAGCAGATTCAGTATTCTCTATTGGTTGGTCATTCGTTGAGTGCTTCCACCACTACTTCCACTTGGTACATTGATAGTGGGGCTTCGAGCCATATGACAAGTGTTCAAGATGTGTTCACCGAGATGACTGAGACCAACTTCAGTCTAGAGGTAGTGTTGGGTGATGACACGACTGTGAGAGAAATTGGGCGAGGGACTGTCACCTTTTAGAGGGATTCCATGTAGTCCATGACATTGAGGGATGTCTTGTACGATCCCGGGATGAAGAAGAATCTTGTTTCAGTTTCCACTATTGAGGACATGGGTTTTGGAGTATGTGTCCTAGATGGTAAAGTGTATATTTTTCCCAGAGCAGCGGGACCATATACTTCATATGCCATTGGAGTTAGATGTGGGAAACTGTATAAGCTTCTCTTCCATCCTCATCATGCATTGGCCCATACTAGAAGTAGCAACGAGATGTGTGAGTTATGGCACAAGAGGATGGCTCACCTTCATCATTCAACTTTGAGATTGTTGAGGGAGATGTCTACAGGTTTACCGCAGTTCAGCACAGAGCAGAGTGGTGTGTGTGGAGGGTGTGCTTTGGGAAAGTACACCAAAACTTCTTTTTCGGGCAGTGATACTAAATCAGGTGGAGTACTGGATTTGATTCATTCTGATTTATGTGGACCTATGTCTTTTGCTTCATTGACAGGATTTAAGTATTATATCCGTTTCATTGATGTCCACTCCAGGAAGACTTAAAAATGTTCCAAGATTTCAAAGCTCTTGTGGAGAACCAAACAAGAAGAAATATTCAGGCACTCAGGTCAAACAATGGAGGTGAGTATACCTCCTAATAGTTTGATGAGTTTTGTAGACAGGAGGGCATCATGAGGTAGTTGACAGTTCCATATACTCCACAGTAGAATGGAGTTGCTGAAAGAAAGAACATAGCTATAGTGGGAGCAGCTAAAGCCATGTTGCATGATCATAGTCTTCCTTTCTTTCTATGGGAAGAGGCCTGTAGTACTGTTGTTTATGTGCAGAATAGGAGTCCACACCGTGTTTTGGGATGTAAAAATTCTGAGTATATGTTCACTGGGAAGAGGCATGAGATAGGCCACTTCCGTATATTTGGATGCCTTACATATTCTCATGTTCCTTCTGAGAAGAGGGAAAAGTTAGAGCCCATGACAGAGGAAAGTTGTGGTGAGGAGGGAAGTGATATTTGAGGAGGAGAAGGCCTTCAGGAAATCTTGTGAGTTAGAGACGGAGCAGCAGCAGGTTACTACTCCACAACCAACAACATATAAGAGTTCAGCGAGTCAGGGCACAAGGTCAAAGGTCTTAGGGGTGACTGGGTCATATGTTATAGGTTCATCAGTTTCAGTTACTCATTTTACAGGGACTTCTGGTACAGGGACAGGTTCACGAATCACAGGTTCACAGGTTTCACCTTCATGTGATTCGGGCACATATGGTACAGGTTCAAGATCACCAGGTACAAGATCTCAGGCCACAGGTACTTCTTAAGGGAGATAGGTGTCAGATGAGGAGGTTCATGAGGAGGGCCTACCACAAGAAGTTATTTCCAAGAAACAAAAGCCAAGTTGGCTTAAGGATCTTGTGAAGGAAGTTGAGGAGTCTGTGGGGCCACCCACGAGGGAGTTCAGAGAGAGTAGAGCACCAGAGAGATTTTCTAGATATATGGCGATGGTGAATAGTTTGTGTGAGTCTGATCCTACTACATTTGAGGAGGCTACCCCACATCGGGTTTGGAGAGATGCCATGATGGAAGAGTACAATTCCATCATGAAGAATGATGTGTTGGAGATTATTTCGAGACCAGAGGGGAAGTTAGTTGTGACTTCCAAGTGGCTCTTCAAAATTAAGCATGTCACTGATGGTAGTGTTGAGAAATACAAGGCTAGATTTGTGGTGCGTGGTTTCTCTTAGGTGGAGGAGTTGATTACGATGAGACTTTTCCCCCAATGGAAAGATACTCTTCCATTCGATCAGTGATTGTTATTGCTGCAGAGATGGGTTGGAGCATTCATCAGATGGATGTGAAGACAACATTTCTGGATGGTGTCTTGGAGGAGGAGGTCTATTTGGAGCAGCCTTAGGGATTTGAGGTGCATGGGAGAGAGTCCCACGTGTGTCGATTGAAGAAGGCCCTTTATGGGCTGAAGCAAGCTTCGAGAGCTTGGTATTCCAGGATTGATGCATATTTGCAGTAGTTAGGATTCTAGAAAAGTGAGCTAGATCCAAACCTATACTTTATTGTAGTTGGTGAGGTTCAACTTATTCTGGTACTGTTTGTAGATGAGTTGATCATTATAGGGACAAAGAGACTCATTGCAGATTGCAAGAAAGATCTTGCATCATAGTTTGAGATGAAAGACATTGGATTGATGCATTGCTATTTGGGTTTGGAGGTTTGGCAAGAGCCTGGGCATATCTTTCTGGGACAGAGAAAGTATACCATGGACATTCTGAAGAGATTTCAAATAGAGGAGTGCAGGCCCATGACTACACCCATGATCACCAACTGGAGGAAGCTTTCATGCTTCTGAGGGAGAGTTGGTAGATCCGACATTGTATCGTCACTTCATTGGTTCTATGATGTATTTGGCCAACACCAGGCCAAATATTTGTTTTGCAGTGAATACTTTGAGTCAGTTCATGATGGAGCCTTAGAGAGTTCATTGGATAGGTGCAAAACATGTATCGAGATATTTGCATGCTATAATTGATTTTGGTCTAGACTACAGGAGAGGAGATGGAGTGAGTTTAATTGGATATATTGATTCTGATTGGGCAGGTAGTGTGTTCGACCGGAAGAGTACATATGATTGTTGTTTTAGTCTGGGCTCAACAGTAGTGTCTTGGTTCAGTCGAAAACAAAAGTAAGTTGCTTTGAGTTCTGCAGAGGCAAGAGTATATGGCAACCAATCAGGCCAATTGTGAGGCCATTTGGCTTTGCAAGTTATTGGTTGGTTTATTTGGTCAGCAAGTGGGACCAATTGTGATACACTGTGATAATCAAAGCTGCATCAATCTCTTGGAGAATCCAGTGTTTCACGGGTAGAGGGAAGCATGTTTAATTCAGAGACAAGTTGGGGGTTGTGAAAAACACCTTCCTCGGAAAGAGGGAGTGTTAAAATTTGTACCAATGGAAGTGTTTTTCCACCTTGAGATTCCTAGGGGTGGACAAAACATTAAAAAATGGTCCCTATCACTTTATTAAAGTGAGATGTACTTTATAATTATAAAGTCACTTTATAAAGTCTTTTAAGTTGTATTTGTTCTCCTAAGTTCACTTTATGAGAAATAAAGTGAGTGTTTAATTAAAATGGGAACTCACGTAATTAAATGATATTTGAGCATTAAATATTATTTATTGAGTTATTAATGAGCAATTAATGTGAACCCTTCATCATATCTAATCTAAGCCACTGGATGAAAAGGAGGAAGTTTCCATGAACACAAAGGGAGGAGTTAGGGATTGAAGGCATTATTGTTCACTTTCACAAAGAGATTTTTGGAGAGGAAGAAGTGAAGAGAAAGAGAAGAGAGAAAAGACTAAACCCTTGAGAAATTTTTTAGAAGGCTGAGTTACAGGTTGAAGATAAAAAATGGAGGGCACGAATTTCAAGACAATCGTACAAAAGTAAGTACATCAATTAAGGAGGTCGTACATGCTCGAATTTCGAGACAAGACAATTCTGCATTAATTGTAGTCTGTAAAGGTCGAGTTTGGCACAGAAATCGAGGAGGTCGTACAACATTTATTGTTGGTCATACATCACAAAAATCGACGAAGATTATGTTAGAAGAGGCACGCATTTTGAGGCAGTCTGTACATCATTTAAATCTGGCCGTACAACACAGAAATCAAGAAAAATAATTCTAGCCATGTTTTTCGAGGCATACAACATCATTTAATTCTCACACATGTGGGCCGTACTGCTATCAGAAAGGGTGCGGATTTTCTGTTGTGTTTTGGCACGTCTTTTGAGATGAAAAGCTGAGATAAGTACTGTTGTTATGTTTTGTAATTTGTTGAAAGAATAAAATTTTCTCTCTGTCAAGGTTTCCCTTCAGGGTTTTTCTTGAGCCAAGTTGGCTAAAAATTCTGAGTCTAAATATTTTCATGTGGCTGATTTAAATTTTTGTAGATGAAATAATTGTAAAAACCTCATGTGTTTCAAGGAAATTGTAAATTTTATGTTTATGAGAAGCTAATGGGGTTTGTGCATTAAACTCTATGCAAACAAAACTTGAAACCGGGTTGGGGTTTGGAAAATTTACAGCTCATAGTTCTACAGTGCACAAATCACGCTGGATTTATCTCCTCTAGGGAGATCATATGTAGGTAAACACTAAACTCCCATATAAATATCATGAATCCTCTCAGTATATCTAATGATGGATATAACAATGAAAAGGACAGATATAATAGTCTCCTTGATGTATGCAAATTTCTATATTTTCTGTTGGGTGAGATCAGTCTCCACTTGGATGAAATTCCCTGAAAGAGCCCCAAGCTTGTAACCACTGTAACTTTTAACTATTTGTAGAAAAAGTTACCTATCTTTTTCTTAGAGGTGTGTGTGTGTGTGTGTGTGTGTAAACTGTCCAAATATTATGTACTTGCATATTTGAATTACAACTTATCATCCACGTGGTTGATAGTTTCTAGTGTTGGTTATGCATGTTGATTTGACATAACATTGAGCATATTTTGTTAATTTAAAGGGGAAGATTTAGTGTTGTGATAATTTGTTGTTATAGGTTACTTTAAGGTCTATTATATGTTTGAGAAGTGTTCCCTAAGGGCTGAAACATTAGCATTAAAGTACACTTGTTTGGTGTTTATTTTCTTGGATTGCCTTATGTATTTGGTTGAAGAGGAGAAGTATTTGTTGTTGTAATTTAATATTTCAGATTCAGTCCTAAGGCTGAAAATTCACAGAAAATGGATCTAGAATTCGAAAGTAAGGTCATGAGAAAGATCTTATTTGGTCTTGATTGAAGGGCCTCGGTCACTATACCCTCCAAAAACCTCAAGATCAAGAAGAAATTTCTGAATTTGTGTTAGATATTGATTCTCAAAATTTCCATGTACACTCTTTATGTTTGAATGTAAAATACAGTAAATGATTACCATGAAATATCAATATATATTATAATTACATTTACACCTCTTTGTGAAGGATTATAATAATTTGTCAGACACATATTATCAGTAACATATTTAATTTCTACTTTATTATTAACAATACAATCTATATCTCTAACATAAACAAAAATGAGTCACTATCGCTTGTTAGAAATTTAAAGGAATCACATGGAATCCATTTGAGATGGTAATTCAAATTTATGAACGTGTCTATTACCTACAAACACTCACCTGTGCATAATCTATAGAACAATAAGCTATGATTTGATTCTTTTTCTTTTCTTTCCCATCAATTTCTTTTTGTTCATCTTCTTTAGCAGTTGCAACATTATCACCAGAGGCTTTAGCATATACTATGTCCTACAATATAAAAGATATTTTTATTGTAAGTTTAACTGTATCAATTTATGAAAGTAAAAAAAAAGAATCTATAGTAATTTTCACTTTTTAAACAAAGATTTAAACAAAAGAACATCAATAATAATACAACTTAAGTTTTAAAATGTAATACCAAACTTAAATACATTACGCCAACTTGATTCTTAGTTATAAATATGGCTTCAAACCTAGTTCAAGTGCCTCTCTTGTTATAGTGTACCCCAAATTAGACTTAGAAGGGAAACTAATGTTACAACCTGCGTGTCTAGTAAATTAATCCACTTAGGAATGGTTAAGAATTGATCAACAATGACATTATTATGGGGATTAATGCTTCCATTGCTTGTTATAGTGTACCCCAAATTAGACTTAGAAGGGAAACTAATGTTACAACCTACGTGTCTAGTAAATTAATCCCACTCAGGAATGGTTAAGAATTGATCAACAATGACATTATTATGGGGATTAATGCTTCCATTGTGTAGTAAATGATGTCTCTAACAATTACAATAAATTTCTCTATGTATTATAATTTCATAATCTTTTACATGAATTGTAAAACTACATTTGAGAAGTTATAAAATATTATAGCATATTTGATGGACATATCAATCTCACTACTATGCTCCTCTTAATATTGCCCACAATAATATATTTGTATTAATACATACATTATGCACTACAAACTATCCATATCTTGTGTTTTTTCATTTTTCCAACTTGCAAACCTATAACAAATCCTCTAGATAACCACTAGAGATGAATGCCCATGATTGCAATTTTGACTATTATATAGTGCATTGCTTCATTGCCTAATAAAACCCCATGAGGTAATTTTGTTCTCTTAATATCCTCCATCTTTATCCCTTTTTCCTTAATATGTAGAGTATGCACTACAAATTATCCATCAAATATTATTTTTTCGCATGGTAGTGTACCCTGTTTTGTTTTTTCACTCTCAAACCTAAAAAACCTATAATAAATCCTCTAATTAAAGGAACCCATGATGATGACGAGTTTTAACATTATATAATGCTAAGTAAAATGAGATAAAGATATGAGGATTTGATTATTTAATATAGGTACATAGACTACTCAATATATATATATATAACTTGATCAATATAGGGAGATAAGTTAAGCTACACATAGTATTTTCCTTTGCTCAAATAGTGAATGATTCATGGGCCTAACCATGCCTCCTAAAAATGTGCTTTAGTGCATAGTTTTTAGTACCCACATGTCAAACATGCATGACATACAAATATTACATGTTGACACATGTCAAATACATGTCTTATACAAGACATGTATCCAAAATGTTTTGAATGTGCACGACCCACATATCCCATGTATCCACATGTGGATACATGGTAAGGGGGTTCTACTGCATATCACGTATCTCAACATTGCTCCACTTCCTAAGAAAGGATTGTTAGCTAGTTTTGAACTAAAACCACCAAATCCTTTTCCAGAAAAATAACAAAAGACATAAAAGAAAATTTCCTCCCATCCTTCCAACGGTGATTGCTTATTGTTGTTTGCTCAAATCAAGAATGTGAGAAATAATCTTGCACAACATATATATAAGGAATATGAAATTTCCATACTTTGTATTAGTTTCGTTAACCACACCTTTAGCTATATAACAATACCCATGGACATTTTCCTAAATATGTAACCAATACTCTACTTTACTAACAACACACCAATTCATATATTGCCATCCAAGCCGCCCATGTGCACCAATTTAACACAATTCATTCCTAAATTTTCCTCATAGATCAAATCTCATATTAGTATGCACTATTGAGTTTCATTATTATTGGTGTACATGTCATAAGATCACCAATCCTTTTATCAAACTTTTCTTATTTCCATTGTACTTGTTTCACTGTAATCCAACTGTTTGTCGTAATCCTAATTAGTTCAATTCTAGATTCATAATTCATGCTAAGATATGATAAATTTTCTAGAGGTCACTACTCGCTCTGGAAATCTCAATCCCAACTTGGCCTCAATTCACAGCAAGCCTCATGCAAAACAAACCCAACTTCTTTAAGCCTGAGAAGGAATAATGAATGCAATATACTTATAGAACAAGGCACATGGAATATACTTATCAACAACAACTAAAGCAATCACACAATGGACAACAATATATCCTAGAAAAACCCAGTGGGGAAAAACCAACTACTGAGGGATTTCTTCAATCTCGATCCAGAGCATATAAAGAAGAGTAGTACAATCATAAATATAAGGGTAAATAAACCCGAAAGGACAAGGCCTAGATATGCATGTAGCTACAATTGCTGCTATGGGGAAATGTACCAACTGCTTTGTGTTAATGTAATTGTAACTTCGGAAGATATTCACTTGTATATTTTAGGTTGTATTTGTATTTTATTATTGTACCTCTGACGGAGATGTTTATTCCTCCGGTCAGGAGAGTCATTATTGTACTTGATTTATGTAAAGTCATTGAGGTTAACCCTCCATTGTATGTCGGGACATTAGACCCCATAGTTGAGTCATCAATGGGTTATTAGACTTGTTATCACCTAAACTGTAGTTACCCCTATGGATGTATCCACTCATGGATGGCAATAGGGAAGGGCAACTCAAAAGGTACAACCACGATCACCTCGACCTCCAATAGATGGTTGTCACACCAGTCGAGGCAACCTTCGCTTTATGTTATCTAGCCCAGACAACAAAGGGGGACACCCGATCTACTCCCGACAGGAGAGATCAAAACCAAGACACCAAATCAAGTTAATTCTAAGTGAATTAAGGTGTATGGTTTATCCTAGACCTTAGGATGAAGTCACAAGACAAGTGAGGGGTTCAATGAGTATAGCTTTGGTTCATTATTGATGTGAGAGTGACTTATGATTTGTGAAATAGGATCAAGGATTGATGTACTAGTTCAATGTGACAAAATCCACTGCCTTGGGAACCGTGTCCAATGCAGGGTAGTTTAGGGGTTGAATTGGGGCTAACTAGTACAAGTGATAAGCTTGATCATGATACATGATGACATCCAAGGGTTTAGTTCATCACACAAAGGTCAAACCACAAGTTAATCCAACAATCTAGGAAAGTCGAATTGGCTTGGAGAGAGACCAGTGCCTTGGGAATTGGGATAATGGAGTCAAAGTAAAGTTAACTTGTGGTTGAGGACTCCTATTGCATGAGACAAGTGGGCAATTAAAGTCTTGATGGATGAATAGGTCTAGATCTAGAGATTTAATGCTTGACCTAAGTGGACCACAATCCCTTAAAACAAGGAATGATATCCCCAAGGCAAGATTTGATGAAGTGACCAACTAGACCTAGGTTTTAAGGTGTGCCCATTTCAAATCCACAAAAATCTCATGTACCCACGTCCTAGAAGTGGACCAACTCCAATCTCCAACGAGGTACGACTTTGCCCAAGGAAGGTCAAATGTGGGATAAATGACTCAAGACAAGTCCAATGGCATCCAAGCTTTAGATCCAAGTAGGTTAGGCAAGTGAGAGTCTTGATCTACAATTTCAAGGCAATCCGATGGCTAGATCTTACTAGATCTGAGTTTAAAGATACCAAGTGGTCCAAAATGGGGATTAAATCCCTTAAAATGTGGAATAGGGCCCACAAGGTAGAAATCAGAAAAGTGACAATCTGGGGGTAGGTTATTGGATGTGTAGATCATGAATCAAGCGGGATCTCAGCTACCCATCAAGTAAATCTAGGGTAACTCACCTTCCCCAAGAAGTGCGACCTCACTTGGAGAGGCTAAGTTGGCCCGGGAAGGGGGTCAAATGGAGGCCAATCCTCACCAAACTATAGATCCGGGATGCCGTGGATACTATAGAGGTGGGTTTTCAATATTATACCCAACAACCCACTAGATCTTAGTAGATCTGAGAAATATAACAATGCGGGTTTGAAATAATAAGGGTTTTATCAATTTATGAGCTATGTCAATGGATTGGATCAAGATAAGAGAAACAAACCTGTGGATCTTACCTGGGTAACCTTGTAGATGCCTTGATGATGATGATCTATGCAAACCCGATCAATTTGAGAAGCTTTGAGGTAGTTTTCTATGAAATCGATTTAGCCCAAGAAGCCAATGCGCCCTCTCTCCTGCACAACAAACGTCAACAATATCAGATTTGATGCAATAAAGAGACAAGACTAATGTCACAAGAGAAGTAACAGAAAGATAGCATAGATCACAATGATACTAATGATAACCCCCTGATACAAGCAAATGCCAAGAAAGTCGATTTGAAGAAGCCTTGTAAAATCGCCCTTGTTGAAGTCGCCCTCTTGTAGACAAGACAATGATTTCCAAAAGATAGATCTTACCACAAATTCCAAATGCTAGGTTCCATCTAATAACACCAGATGCAAAGGAGACCACAAGAATTTCCACAAGAAAGTTTTTCTATACCAATAATCCAAGAGCCAAAGACCCCTTACAATGAGAAGCTCTCTCCTTTAAATAGGAAGGAGAGGCATCAAAATCCTAACCACTTTTTGAATGAGTGGCTAAGATTAAAAGATACAAATGTCTAATCAATGGTTGAGATGAGCTCAACAATAAAATACATGGATCACTCATAAAATATAACATAAGTGGACAAAATCGCCCTAGGAGAGGGGAATCCCACCATATCATGATGACAAAATATAATAAGAAGCTTATGGTGGGTCCAAGGGGTAACTTTAGCCACCCTTGGTCAATCCCCATAGCACAATAATAATAAAATAGTCATCAATATACCAAATCGTGCCTCTATGGTCAAATCGTAGGCCTCAAAAGACCTCAGAAATCATCAGAAAGTGCCATAAGTGATGGATGCGGGCCCAGATGAAGCTGAAACTACTGGAGGAGGTCTGGAAGACATCAATCTATCATCATTGATCATCCCATACCAAAACATTGCCTCAGTAGCCCAAATCGAATTCCTCAATAGCCATTTCTACCAATCCTGAAATGCCTCGGGAAGCGTGAAACTGCCCCAAACTGCCTCCTGGAGTGCCTGCGCTGTCAAGGTGAGGGCACCAGTGTGTCCGGGAGGGGGGTAATATGGTAAAAACAAGTGGCTGGACCACGCCCTCCAAGCACAACGCCCTAGGTCAATCGGATAAAAATCACATCTGCTCTGACAGGGTCGCTGACAGACCAAAACTGCATTGGGATAGCCTATTGAGGCTCAATCATCATTGTAAATGCCCGTAACTGAAAAAAAAAACTATCTCATTGGACTCAGAAGGTCCAAATCCATCCAAGATGTGTACTCATACACCATATGAGTCTCTGCATGATCAAAATATATATCCAATATACCAGAACAGGTCAAATAATAATAATCTGTAAATGATCAAATACTGCTGTAAACCATGAATCATCATCGTAACCCTGTAGCTGCTGCATATAATCATCATATACATGTACATAGACCATATATCATCTATCCATATCATCACAAGGTCCAACCATCTCATGTCCTATGGTTGACCTTGGTCAAACTAGGTTTGACCAAGTCAACATGACCAAATATAACTTAGACCATCATCGGAAGCTGCTGCAAAGTGTCAAAGGTTAATGCATGCTCTACAACTTATTCAAATAAAAATTATAACACAAAGTAATCATTACTGACGATCTAAATCCAAATATATAATGTCATTAATTATTATTATTACTCAGACTAGACTTTCAAGATCATACTCACTTCATAGCTGTGATCAATTTGCTAGTGAAGGGTGAAGGCTAAAATAACTGGCTAGGCTAAGGGATAACTTGACTGACTTAACTTTGTGACACTTAGGCAAAGGGAAAGGGAATACACACCATAGTATATACTGAATGAGCAACAACACAGGGAATGGCGGTGTCTCACAAATGGATGAGTTGTTCAAAGAGGGTTTATTCACCTTTAACAGATGCGCACAATCCATAATACAAATGAGGCCAGCAATAATTTAGATATAGCATTTAAGTTCTATTGCTTTTTGGGCTTGAAGTTTCCATAGCCTTGATCTATGTGTGTTTATAAACACATTGCATAGATTTACATTTATTTAGGCTTTCTGTTGCAAGTGTGTTTTTAAGGCACTTGTTTACCTGAGCACTTCTAGGTGTCACAGACAGCTTGTATACCTAGGTATTTACATTTCCAAAAGATATAACATTTTATTTTCATGGCCATTTTCATTTGGCATGCCTTTCATTCATGTGTGTTTAGAAACACATTGCATGAATGGGCTTTTCATACAAGATATAGCATTTCATTTTTTCCAGATTTTGTATTCATAGCAACACTAAAAGTTTCAGGTTTAGCCAACACAACTTTAGTGACTAGGGGGAATTCACAAGGAACTCCAACTCACCATAGGTAAGTTTTGTCACCAACTCAGAGCCGAGACACAATAAACAGGGAAGCTCATCCAATACAGAGGCTACAGTGGGGAAAAGATCCTCCATGTCACTAGTCAAGTAGTAAGTCAGGGTGATAAACTAAAAGGTGGGCAATGGATGGATGAAGACAATGAATAATGGAGCCAACACTAGCAAGCCAAGGTATGGTGGAATGATCACCTCTATTCTCCCTAAGGAGGGTAAAACCAATGAGTATGAATCGTGAACTTCTAAGTCTGAGTAGGGACAATATAGTATATATAATAAGATCTAACAGGTCCACATATCTATATGATCGCCAGATCATGACACTAAGTGCTAAGACATGCTATAAGAATAAGTATAAAAGCAATATAACCATAACACAATGATATACCTACTGAGTCATATACCTGAATGCTCATCATCTGAAGCATCACCTATCCTCTGAAACTGCTGCTGCAACTCTGGGCACTACTGACTGCTCTGTACAAATGGTATAATGGCTACATTGGTCATCTCTCTGAGTGTCCCGAGACTCAGTCATGGCATGGGGAATACAACTGCTGTCCAAAATCTAATAGTGATCCAATATAGATGCTCATCTCAGCATCTCAAATGTAAGGGAACTGGCTGAATAGTGTACTGGCATCAGAAAAATAATGTATGGTAGCTCGACTACTATATATGTGATAACAAGACTCTGCTAGAGAAGTCGGCCCAGTCAAGTACAACTAGGGGCCGACCTAGTTAGGTAAAAGGTCAAGTGAAAGTTAAAGTATAAATAGAGAGGGTGCTCCTCTCTATTTGCTCATTCACTCACTCATCAAGTTCGCATTAGTGAGGAGAAGGACAAGTTAGCACAAGTGGAGAAGAGAGAAGCTGTTCAAGACCATTTCTACTTTTGGGGTTTATATTTATGCTATTGTATTGTTACTCATTCTGTCTCTGAGGAAGTTGTGGGGTTTTCTCCTTTATGGTTTCCCCGAGGAAAAACTTTGTGCCTCTTGTCTCTTGTGTTTAAATGCTGTGCATGTTATTCTCTCAGATAAGATCCTAGATAATCTTGAATTAAATTGTGAAAATCTAACATGGTTTAAGAGCTAACCTGAGAAGAAGACAATGTGCAGCTGTAAAAGCTAGGGCTTCTTAATTTTTGAGTTTCTCTCCATAGATCATCAACAAAAGGAAGCTAGGCTAACTTGCCTAAGGAAGGCGCATCTTTCTGTCGAAGCAGAAGTTGATTATGAGCATTTTCAATTTTTGGCCTGTCACTACTGTGGGAAATTAAGGCTTTTCACAGAAGTGGAATTTTGGAGTGCAATCAACATAGGGAAGTGCTCCTCCTAAAAATCGAAATTTAGAGACCAAGATCGAATTTTTTGGTTGGGTAAAACTCTCGGAAAGTCAAACCCTAATTTGACTCTGGACCAGAAAAACCAGACAACTAGAACAAGCCATAAACTGCAGATCCGAAATTCGCAAGTCAATTTTCAAGGGTGAATTTTTGGAATCTTCAGAAACAAAGTGCACCAGCATACTCGCCTCATCCAGGCGCATATTCCTGTGAAAATATAATTCAATTCCGAGAATTTTCATTTTTCATCCCGTCACTACTGCCGGAGGAAAACTAGGGCATCAGATATTTTGGGTTTCTGTTTACTAATTTAGGAAAGTGAGTACATTGGACAACTCATCTTGAGGAGGTGCATCTATTTGTCCATTCAGAAGTTCCAAATTCCAACTTTGGAAAATTAGGGTTTCTTTAACAAACCCTAGCCAGCTCCAGAACTAGTTTCAACAAACCAAAGTGGTAAGACCTAAAATCTTTTCTATTTCCATATGAAGTTCTCATTAAAGATGTCTCACCACACCAAGCTTGAGGATAAGCTTGAAGAGGCTGATAACTTCCGAGCATGGAAGTATAGGATTGGGCTTGTCCTAGAAGAGAATGAATTGGACACCTATGAGAATGAAGAGGTTCCAGTT
The DNA here is from genome assembly GCA_027924585.1 of Larix kaempferi. Taxonomy (NCBI): domain Eukaryota; kingdom Viridiplantae; phylum Streptophyta; class Pinopsida; order Pinales; family Pinaceae; genus Larix; species Larix kaempferi. Next base: position 946,435 of record BSBM01000240.1, on the reverse strand, counting down.
CCAGAGGGAGATGAGGCTAAAGCCTTACACAAGAAGAACTTGGCTAAGGCCAAGAGGATCATTGCTGATTATATTAAGGATCATCTCATCCCACATGTGTCATGCTTGAAGACACCTAAAGAGATGTTTGACTCCTTGACCAAGCTATTTGAAGGGAAGAATATAAATCGAAAGATGACCTTGCAAAACTAGTTGAAGAATGTGAAGATACAAAATGCAGAGACCATGTAGTCCTACTTTACTAGGATCTCTCAAATCAAGGAGCAACTTGAAGTTGTGGGAGAAAGTGTAGAAGATGGAGAAATTGTGATGACCACCTTGAATGGTCTCCCTAGATCATGGGATTCCTTCATTCAAGGGATTTGTGCTAGAAAGAAGTTAATCACATTTAGTAGGTTGTGGGAGGAATGCTCACAAGAAGAAGCTCGACTTGTAGCTCGAGAAGAGAAGATGAGTAATGAAGACCAGGCTCTCACAACACACACCAAGAAGAATAACATCAAGAGGGAGCATCCTCATCACAAGAAATAAATACATCACCACCAGAATCAAAGAATGAACTTCAAGAGAGATCTATCTAACATTAGATGCTATACATGTGATGAGAAGGAACACTACTCCCAAGATTGTCCCAGAAATAGAAGTGGCTCCAACAAGAAGAAGACCAACAAGAAAAAACACCATGCTCACACTGCGGAAGATGATGAACCTACAAGAAAGTGAACCAGAGAAGAAAGTGAAGAATATTCAAGTGATGAAGAATATGTATTGTAATGAAGGTAACTAGTTACATGGGTTCATTCAGAAGGTTCCACCTCATAAGGTGAAACTAGAGATGACTTTTAGTATTACATGAAAGGAGTAGAAGAAGCTACTGCAGAGTTGGACTCCAGAAAACAAATAAAGATCAATAATCTATCGAATAACCTCTCATCCATTTTCAGCATTGGTTAAGATGCAGAAGAAAGGAGCACACTATCAGAGACTCAAGTAGTTCCTGCAAGGAAGAAAATAGATCAAGAGGGAGCACACTCCAGTAGTTCCTGCAAAGATTAAGAGGGAGTCCACCCAACAACCAAACAAAGATAAGTAATTGTCATTTCTTGTATATCTGATTACTTAAATGATGTTGTTCAGTCATATACATACTTATGTTCCTAGATTTAGGATGTATATCATGCATGTTAGAAAAGTTGCAATAATGAACAAGATACTACTAATATGCAAGTAATGGGTAAGTGGCCTATGGTACTGTACAACATCCCATTGCTACTTATCTATAATGAAACCTCTTTGCTAACATGTTGGGAGTAGTGCACAGTCTTAACAATGTTCTGGTAGAGATGGAAGGCATCTAGGAAGTTACCGTATGAACACGGGATATGGATGAATGTTGTGTTGAATCATTGGCTAAGATAATTGCATTACCGTGTGACCTATGTCTTTATGCATAAGAATTTGTTTTGAAAAACTATGAGATGTTTCTAATCATGTAATTGAACTTTACTTGTAGGAAAGATCATGTACCATCACCTACAAGAGAGACTTGTTTTGAAGAACAAGCGACGAAGATCAAGAGAAATACCTATTGAATATATTGAAGAACCTGAAGTTCCCAGGATCAGAGATGCAGTAATGGAAGAAGCGATTCCAGAAGACCGCGAGATAGAAGAATCACAAGAACATGTAGATCCACCCCGTGAGAAGAATTCTCACAAGAGGAAACCAGCATGGGTACGAGAAGCAATTCAAGATGCAGAGAAGTATGGTGCTCCAGAGGGGATGGACAAAGAAAGCAAGAGACCTAGGCCATACTCCAGTTATGTAGCCCTGCTGTGCGACATCATTGACAAAGAACCTTCCAACTGTGAAGAAGCGGCAGAAAGGAAGGAATGGAAGGATGCCATGATCGAGGAGTATCAATCGATCATGAAGAATGATGTCTGGGATGTGGTCCTAGGACCAGTAAGGAAGTCTATTGTGACTTCCAAGTGGATCTACAAGATCAAGCATGTTGGAGATGGCAGCATAGAGAAACACAAGGCAATATTTGTTGCATGTAGCTTCTCCCAGAAGGAAGGGATAGACTATGAGGAGACATTTGCACCTGTATCCAGGTACACTTCCATTAGATCAGTACTTTCTCTGGCTGCAGTGATGAAGTGGAAGGTACACCATATGGATGTCAAGACAACGTTCTTGAATGGTGTGTAGAGGAGAAAGTGTATGTGGAGCAGCCACTTGGATTTGAGACACATGACAAGGATAATCATGTGTGCAAATTGAAGAAAGCCTTGTATGGATTGAAACAGGCACCCAGGATGTGGTATGGCAGAATAGACAGCTTCCTGACTAGTCTGGGATTTACCAAGTGTAAAGTGGATTCCAACCTTTATTACAAGGTTGAAGAAGGGAACCCAGTGATACTTCTACTTTGTGTAGATGACCTGTTTGTGATAGGTGAGGATGGGTTGATTGTTGACACGAAGAGGAAGATTGCTGTTGAGTTCGAGATGAAGGAATTGAGTATGATGCACTATTTCCCCAGTGAAAATCTGTGTCTCTTATGTGCTTGCATTATTGTGTCCATGATTGATATGTTGTAGATATGCTGTACATGTTATTCTCTCAGTTAAGATCCTAGATCAGATTAAAATTCTGAAAAACTAACATGGTATCATAGCTAGCCTGAAAGAAGGCATGGTATGGCATTTATGACACTTGTATCACTTGCAAAGCTATGGCTTGATATAGCAAAAACCAGTCATCATAGAAATTTCGCTATAAATACATTTCGGCGAGGTTTCAGGATCTGAAAATCGTACAGGTCGGAGATAAGATCCCCATGTACCTTGTGTCCAAAGGAAAGCCTCTAATTCGTTGTACTTTGTGAGTTGTGATCTGTACAATGTTGGGTTTCTGCCTCTTCCAGATCTCAGTCATAAACAGGTGACCTAGGAAAAAAGGTCACAACTTGGGCTAGGAAGCTCCAAATGAAATTTTGTAAAGAGTGACAGGTAGGGCACGGACTGTACTTTCACAGGCCGAAGGTTCAAAGGCTGAAAGTGAACCAGTGACACGTGGCATGCCGTACAAGTTCGCTCTCCTGTTTTATCCCATAAACAGGTCACGTTGCGACACTTGGCATAACTCTCTCTAAGAGATTCCATTTGAGGTCAGACCTGTGGGGATGGAAAGATGACAGGTCGGGCTACCACAGGTCGAAGTTTCAAACCCTGTGGATTTGTAATTTCGGAGTTACACTAGAAACAATCAGGTGCATATTTTTGTCAAATCAGATTTGGATTTTGAGCACCTTCATTCATGGCTTCGAGAATTTAGGGTTTCAGAGAATGTTGGAATCTCTTGTATCGGAGATCACGACTGGATGCTCCTCATCAAAATCGAAATTTAGAGACCAAGATCGAATCTTTTGGTTGGGCAGAAGGCCGGGCTTGATCAAACCCTAGTTCGGGATTTTGATCAGAAAGGTGGAAAATTAGGGCTTCTGCAAAAGTTGGAATTTCTGAAGTCCGTGACCATGGCTGGAAGCTCCTTAGAAAAATCGAAGTTTAGAGCTTTGGATCGAACCTTTTGGTTGGGCAGAAGGGTGGGCTTTATCAAACCCTAGTTCGAGATCGTGTCAAGAAGATCCGGAAGTTTCAAAGGCAATTTTGAGGGGTGAAACTTTGCAGTTTTCAAACTCTGAGTATACCAACTTGATTAGCTCATCAAGGCGCATATTTCTATCATTTCATAAGTTTAAAATTCAAAGTTTGAATTTTTAAGGTTTCTCTGACAAACCCTAATCCAGCTCCAGATCCAGTTTCTGCAATTCAAGTGGATTGGGTTAATCCTAGAAGAGAATGGATTGGTCACCTGCATAAGTGAAGAAGTTCCAGTTTCAGAGGGAGATGAGCCTAAGGCCTTACATAAGAAGATTACAAGCAATCTCAACAGGTATGACTTACAGGTATGTCTCGAGATCTGTTCTTGATTAAGTTTATGGTATGTTTGTCTTCATTAAGGTTAGTACAATCTTGATTAACTTTAGACTTGTCGTATCACCTTAATAAAATATGAATGCATGATAGAATATATTCATTGATTAGGGTTTTGACACTTATGATTGTACTAATGCGTGGTGGTGTTGTATGAGGTTGATGTTGTCCGCTAACATGAAAGGTACATCAAGAAAGACAAATCATGTTCTAGTTCAAGAACATATGACCATGGTGACATGAAGACAAAGATTCATCCATTGTCATGGATCACATAGAAGATCTACTTACGAGGTATGTATAACTTGGTTCTATAATGGTTAACCTATGAGATATGCAGGTTACTAGCACAAGTCATTGAAGAGAACAGGAAGACATTATGCGGGTATGTTAGACATAACTAGCTAGCATGCTAATCCAGGTATGTTTTTCCTATATCAAGTTAGAATCCTACCTTGTGTTAGGATCTCTTATATAAGTATACATGGCATGATTGATAATGATTATTTATGAAGTTAGAAATTTAAGTAATCAAGGGTTTATGCATACTATGTCCCTTACCTTGATTAATGATATGACTAACCAGAAGAGTCCTATGGTCAAATAAGAATATGCATGAGTAAAAGAAGTCTTGAATACTAATGTTTGTGATAAATTATCTGTATATGAAATGATCTTGACCATCCATGTTTAAGATTACTTAGAATCATAATGTTTTTGATAGTATTGAGATTATACTAATAAATGTATGTATGAGACCTCGAGGATAACACAATGATGATACTAGTAAGTACGCATAAGTGATCGAGGATGGATATAAGTTCAAGGACATGTAATCTAGGAAGCAAAGATCAAGAGGGAACACACTCCAGTAGTTCCTGCAAGGAAGCAAATATTGAGAGGGAGTCCACCCTACAACCAAACAAAGATAAGTATTTGAATTGTCATTTCTTGCATATTTGCTTGTTTAAATAATATTGTTCAATGATGTATATGCTTATGCATATTAGAATAATTGCATTAATGAACATTATACTACTAATATGCATGTGATGGGTAAGTGGCCTATGGCACTTTACAACATTCCATTGCTACTTATCTAGAATGAAACCTCTTTGCTGACATGTTGGGAGTTGTGCACACTCTTAACAATGTTCTGGTAGAGATTGGAAGGCATCTAGAAAGTTACGGGATATGGATAAATGTTGTATTGAAGCGTTGGCTAAAATAATTGCATGACTGTATGACATATTTATTTATGTGTAAGAATTTGTTCTATAAACTACGAGATGTTTCTAATCATGCAATTTAACTTGTTTTGTAGGAAAGATCGTATACCATCACCTATAAAAGGACTACAACATTTGTTCAACAACAAAGTTATCTATTGAAGATATTGAAGTTCCCAGGATTCGGGAAGAATGCCATGATCGAGGATCATGAAGAATGATGTTTGGGATGCAGTCCCAAGACCATAAGGGAAGTGTTTTAGTCCTAGCCCCACCATGTGCTTTTATCATGTGTTTTAGTCACTTGTCATGTGGTACGTCCCCTAGGGCATCTTAGTGAGTGCGCCCCCCTCTATTTGTGAGTTGATCCATGTATTTTATTTCCGGCTCATCTTAGCCGTTGATTATTATTGTTATATCTTTTGATCTCCACCACTCATTCACAAAGTGGTTAGGGTTTTGGTCTCTCTCTTTCCTATTTAAGGAAGAGACCCCCCTCATTGTAAAGGCACTGTTATCACACAACTTGTAGTTGCCCCTAGAGATATCCCATCCGGGACGGTAGAGGAGTTAGGCAACTAAAGAGGTGACCTAAGAGATGCCACGGTTCCCAATGCAGTTGGGAGTCACGTCAACCGAGGCACTCTTCGCTTTAGGTCAAGGTGTAACTAAACCAAGGGGGAGACCCTATACCCCAATCACAGTTGATTGGACCCAAGCAAAGGTTTCAAAGGGTGAATAAATGATGAGTTACGGAAACCAATGCAAGGCTAAGTGGACCTAAAGGTTAAGGTATGGTTGAAGGTGGTGTGATGGATAATAAGTGTTTCAACCTATGAATGGTTTAGGCCACATGATGGGGTATGATTACTAGGTATAGTACCAATGTGTTTGCACAAGTGGGTCTAGTTTCTTGGGAAGTGTGAAATGGTTCTAAGTGGGCCCACAAGGTAGAGTTAAGTGTGAAGATGGTACTATAGGCTAGATCTAGGTTAGATCTACAAGTTAGAGTTGATTCTAGGGTTACCCATTTGTTAGATCTAGGGTTTGACACTAATCCCAAGAAGTGCGCCTTGCTTGGAGAAGGACTAGTGCCTTGTTGGATGGGCTAATGGAGTCAAGAAGGATGTCAAAGTGTAGATCGGGACACCTAGAAGCCAAGTCAAGTGGTTTGGATGAGATCCAATGGTTGGATCTTGCTAGATCTAGGTTTTTAGGTGATAACCAAAAGTGGACCACAATTCCTTAAAACAAGGAATGCAATCCCCAAGGTGGATCGGGACAAAAGAATAGTCTAGACCTAGGTTTCAAGGAATGGGCAATCCAAATCCACAAAAATCTCCAACACCCACTTCCTAGAAGTGGTCCAACTCAAAACTCCCAAGGGGTGCGACTTTCTCAAGGAGAGGCAAAAAAAGGGTTTGGTGGACCATACCAAGTCCAATGGCCTCCAAAATGTAGATCCGGGGTGTTAGTACCCCGATCTATGTTCCTTCTAAGTTTCAAGTGAATCCAATGGGTAGATCTTAGTAGATCTAAGTTTCAAGGTTGCATGAAGGTCAAAAGGGGGTTTCAACCCCACAAAACATGGAGAGATGTCCACAAGGTAGTTTTCACCAAAGTAAGGATGTGGGTATGTGTTATCAAGTGTCTAGTAGTCAAATCAAGCGGGATCTCACATACCCATGTGCTAGATCTAGCCCAACAAGCCTCCCTCAAGGAAGTGCGCTTTAGGTCAAGGAGAGCTTTTTGTCTTAGAAGATGGGTCAATTCTTAGCCAATCACCACCAAACTATAGATCCAACTAGGGGTGGATGCTATAGAGGTGGGTTTTCAATATCTTTTCAAATTGAGGGCTAGATCTATGTAGATCTAAGAAATACCAAAAACAAGGGTTTTACTTTGATTAGGGTTTTTGTGATCTAGAAATTATGGAAGTTTCAAGGAAGAGAAGATCATACCTCTTGGGACATACCTGGATGAAGAGATGAATGCTTGTTGAGACGAGGATTACTTTGCCAAAGATCAAATGGAGAATTGTTGAAGCCCTCTTGCCAAATCGATTTTTCCAAGCCACATGTGATTCCTTCTAACCTGTCAAGCCAAGGAGCAAAGCATCAATTAGTTTAACAAATTGAAGGTAGATGCAAGCAAGAGAGAGAAAAACATAGAATAGTTGACACAAAGGCAAAACCACTCCCTGTCAAACCCAAAACGACTTCTTCCAAGCTTGAAGGGCAAGCCTCCCCACCAATTCGCACTTGTCAAAGTCGCCCTCTCAACCTGCAAATAAAGTATGGCCAATATGCAAGATAGCTACAATAGATCCTCCAGTGCAATGGACAATAGCATTTACAATCGAAACAACAAACATCCACTCCAATCCAAGCATGTACTCCAAAAGATAGAAATTTTATTCCAAGAGCCAAGAGCCAAAAATCTCTAGATGAATTTTACAATGAGGGGGTCTCCTCCTTATATAGGATAATAAAGACCAAAACCCTAGATCTCAAAACCACTTTTTGAAATGAGTGGTTGAGATTAAAAGATCTCACAACATAATCAATGGCTAAGATGAATCCATAACATAATATCACATGGATCACCCATATAATGATAGCGCCCTCACTAAATGGTACAATAGAGGGTGACGTCATCCCACAAGAAGGGTATAAAGTACAATAATCCACCTCATGATGACTAGGACATGATAAAATAAGCACATGGTGGGGCTAGGAGGTATAAATCCTTGCTAGCTCACCCCAAGGCACAATGAAATAATAAAAATATGTCCAATATAATAATAATGACCAAAACTGTCCTCAGAATCCATGACAGTCGAGCAGTAAATGTCCTCCTGTGATCAATCTGGAGATACCCACATGGTGAAAAATGACTGGAAGATAGTGAGATCAACCTGGAAGACCTCTGTGAAAACCAAATGCCAAAACCTTGCCTCAATTGCCCAAATCGATTTCTTCAGTGACCACTTTATCCCATTTTTAAACTGCCTCGGGAACTGTGAAAGTGCCAAAACTGCCTCCTAGGGTGCTAGCGCTGTCCATCTGAGCCCACCAGGCTCTCCGGGAGGGGGGATAAATGGTAATAACAAGTGGCTGGACCACCCCCTCCATCATCAGCGCCCTAGGTGAACTGGCCTCTCGGGGCCCCTGCTGCTCAGGCTGGGAAATCAGCCCCAAATCTGGTCAACAAGTGTGAAACTGCATCAATCACTGTCAGAAGTGCCCGAAACTGAAAGATAAGTGTCTCAATGGATCCAGAAGACCCAAATCCACTAGGAATGAGTACTCATACACCCTGGGTTGCCCTAATGGGCCAGCTGTAGGGTCCACCATATATGGACAATGTATAATCTGCTGATCTGTAATAATAATAACCTGCTGAACTGGATCAAAGATCATCTGCATCATATGTCCATCATATGATATCATCATCAAACATGTGGGACCATAAATCATCACCAATAATCATCATACATGGTCCACATCATCACGGATCCCAAGAATATATATAATCAAGGATAAATCACATCAGTAGACTAAGACAATGCTTCTTTAATCACTTCATAGCTAAGCTCAAAGTATAAATTCCATTCAGTGGCATTAATCAAGTTAACATATTCCGTGATAATATAAAATTACTTGCACCCTAGTTCAAATGACAAACTTACCCATTGGACATGGTCAAACTGCTAGTGAAGGATGAAGGCTAGGAGCAAGGTTGGGCCAAGGGTTTGACTTGTCTAACTTAACTCAAAAATACTTTGGACTGGGAGAAGGGGGAAGCTACAAACTCTGTGCTGGACAAAAGAACACGGGGGATGGCTGTGCCTCACAAATGGATAAGTTGTTTAGAGAGTGTTTATTCAACTTAGGCATCATGTCTACATCAAGTTGATCCAAGTTCATTAGGATCATTGAATTTATTTCCATGGCCTTTTTGGCCTACATAACCCTTCGGATTTCAGATGTGCTGAGAAGCACAACTAGTTGCAGCTTGCATCCAGGGCATGTTTTTCACATTTTCACAAGGTCAGCAATTGTTTAGATATAGCTTTTAAGAACTATTGCTTTTTGGACCTTTCTTATACTCTTCGAGGAGTATTTTTAGCTTTTCATTGCTCTTGCCCTTTTTTGTTTCCATGGGCGAATTTATTTAGTTTCCACAGGTAGAACATGAGCTTTCAGTTTTAGCCAACAACATCTCAAGTGACTGGGGGAGTTCGAGCCAAGGCCTACAATCCAACTCACCAAAGGCAAGTTCTGTCACCAACTCAGAGCCGAGACACTGAATAAACAGGGATGCGGTCCAAACACAGAGGTAGAAAAATGGGGAAGTCCTCAGTATCAGAAAGTCAAATAGGACAAGTCAGGGTTTAAAGTCAAACAGGAAGGTCATGTATGGATGGAGACAAGTGGATATGAAGCCTATACTAGCAGACAACTGGTGTCGGGAAAGACCATGTCTATGTAAGGTGAAATACCAGTAAGTTTTGTTAAATGACCTAAAAGTGCAAGCAATTGTCCATTTAAGATTTACAGTTCATTTTAAATAGTTTGCCACATCAGGATTTATACCAAGCACATGCTATAATCATGATTAAATCAACAAGCTAATGATCCACAGTCAGTGAGAACAATATCCATAGATCATACAATATCATCATAATAGCAATCATCATGCATCATCTGAAACACTGTTGAAATACATCTCTAGGCACTGAACTGAAACTGTAATGGGATAAGTGGTCACATCAGTCATCAAATCTGAACTCTCAAGGCTCAGCCTTGACACAAGGTCATGAAATCTGAATAATGTACTGCTCTGATCATGAGTGATCCAATATATGTAGCCATGCTCTGGAATAAATGAAGCTCTGGAATGTGCAGATATCTGCTGTATAAGAATAGTAGCCCTGCTACTATGGTGTGATAACAGGCACCTTTGGGCTCTGGAATTCTTGGAATAAAATATTAATTTGCAAATCTACTTCTCATGCTTTGATGAATGTTCTTGTACATGATTGAAATGCCTCTCTTAGACATCTCAGTGAGTTTCATGTGATTTCATCATATTTTCTATGGAGGCCGAATTGATCTCTTGCAGGGTGTGAATTGCTTAGAGGGGCAATTGTGGGGTCTCCCCATCTCTTTTTGGGAAAATCGTTTTCATCTATCAGGGAGTGTTCAATTGTCATTTTTTCCATTGATCTATTCTCTTTGATATGACATGCATAGTTCTTCTTTCATTTGTGGATCAAATCTAACGTGTATTGTTTGAATTTGCATGTGAAGAAGACACATTTCCTCCTTCGACCCACACGTTTTAGCTTGAAATCGATTGGATCTCACTCAGAATTGTACCTAATTGAAAGGATCATCAATGTACTTGGCGGCCGCAAGCATTTGAGGTAAGATCTATAAGGTACGTATTGGTTTTCATCCATTCTACCCAATTGTCATTCAAAACCCTTATTGTTAAAACCCTCGTTTTATAGATCTGATAGATATGGCGATAATTTGGGCTTAATAACTGAAACCCACTTCCAAAATAATGAATAAACCTTTGAGACCAAGTTTGGTGGAAATCCGACTCCATTTGCCCTTAGATCCAAGCACTAGCCATCTCTAGGGAAGGACGCACTAGTGGGTTTTCAGTCATCTTTCCAGATTTGTCAATTGGGTGTTGCTAATTTGTCCTCTAAACTCTAGATCTATCATTTGGAAACCTCTCTAGTGCCTATCTTATCCTATTTTCACTAAGTGGGCCCCACCTCACTCTAATTTGACCAAATCATAGGTGGATCTCACTTGGGTCTTTAGATCGACACTAGATCTATCTAGATCTACTTGTTTTACTTCATTAGTGGCATATTTATTCTTAGGTTGAGCATTTACCTCTTGCATAATCCTCCTCAACCAAGCCCTAACTATCTACATCTACTTACTCTTGATCTTTCTCTCTTTCATTTCACATCATCCTAGAGTGTCTAGAGTAGATTCGCTAGCTAGGGTCTCCTCCTTGATCTTGCGTTAGCTTGATCTAAAGTGAAGAGTGCCTCGACTAGCATGACAACCAATCATCCTTGGGAATCAAAGCTCTCTTGGGTCACCTCTTTAGTTTCCTAGCACCTCTACCATCCTGGATAGGATCACCTTTAAGGGAAACTACAAGTTGTGTGATAACAGGCCTGAGAGTCAAAGTCAACATATTGAAACATGAACAATATACATGATACGGTTACAATAAACAACATCATCATTCATCCTTTAAGATTTAAAAAGATTCTAAATTGCCATGGACTATGGTTTATGATTCATGAATGCCAAATGTCATCAAACAAAGCTGAGATCACATGACAATCCTAGATGTTGGTTAAAACCCTAGGTGTGTAAAACCCTAGTTGATGTTCTCCAAGTTCACTTGGTGAAACCCTAGTTGGTGTACGATCACAATCAACAACCATATCTATAATCATCATCCGTGTACGATCACAATCAACAACCATATCTATAATCATCATCCATCCATTAAGATTTAAAAAGATTCTAAATTGCCATGGACTATGACTTATGATTCATGAATGTCAAATGTCATGAGTCAAAGATGAGATCACATGACAAAACCCTAGATGTTGGTCAAAACCCTAGTTGGTGTGCAAAACCCTAGTTGGTTTGCTCCAAACCCTATTTGTTGTGCTTCAAGTTCAAAACCCTAGTCAGAAACCCTTCTTAGAAAAACTCCAAGACAAACAAGTAAAAATGACAATTTTTTTATTATTGTATATTCTTTGACTTGGTTTTTGTTATGTTCGACTTGGCGGGTTTATGGTTGAATCAATGAATTTTGTTGCATTCTTGGAAAACTATAGGTTTTCTATTTTCTAGAGGATCTGAGCGAGAAACCTAGGTATGAGTCAAAATCATTTGTAACATACCTCCAACATTTATCAAACCCCGAGGAGCACCCAAGTCAACTGCCTTATAAGCTTACAGCTTAACATTCCAGCTAATGGTTGGGTAATTCATCTTTCATTTACCATCAATAACTTAAAGCAAAGGTCAAATGGATGTTTCTAGTGATAGAGATCGTTTGCTTTACCTTTGTTTAAGAATGTAACAGATGTGATGGACTGCTTGAACCAAAAATATTACATCTCATTATTTTCATGTATAAATCTTTCATTTGTTGTAGAGAATTTCAGATTTGTCAAATCAAATCTACTCATTTTTGCCATGGATTGAATGGACTCTGAATGGACTCAAAGAGTCTTGTCACTATGGTTTAACTATTATCTACTTTTAATTGAGTGGCTTGGAAGATTTTGTACTTTTTCAAACTTTTTTTGGGTTTTTTGGTAGGTCAGGGGAAAATCCAAGTACAGGTCAAACTCATTGGCTTTAGGTCAAGCTTACTCATTTTGGCAGTGGATCAAGTAATCTCAACAAGTTTCGAGGGGACTCAGAAAATCTTGTTACTATGATTTAACTATCATCTAATGCTAGTTCCTGACTCTAGATAGTGGAAAGAATCAAGATTGGCATCTGCTACCAAAGCAAGAGTAAATATACCCTTCCCTATGAGGGATATTATTAAATGTATGGTTTGAAGATCCCAGAGCAGTAGACAAGTTATTTGTTATACCCTTGCACACGATTGTGATTAGCTAAAAATGCTTGGGATCTACCATTGCGCCATACTTCTCATCTAATGTGCCCCATGCCCCTCGATATGCTGATCTAGAAAATAAAATGAAGGGAAACAGAGTTCAATGAAAAAAGATAAAACCATGGTGGAAATTTAGATCTAGAGACCAAACTTCGAAGACACATAGAGAACAAAATGGAGTCTCAAACAAAATGGCCTCAACAGGAAATATCTGTTAGATTGCCCTTAGTTGCACACATAGACAGATGCAAATGATAAAAAAATCCCTGAACTTAATTAACAGCAATGTAAGGTTATTGAAAGATATGTTCAAACTTAATATGATATGATTTTTCCGAGACATTTTATCCATGTAAAAAATAGCCATGCTCTCCATTTGACAAGAAAAAACAAACATCTTTATGGATTGACATTTTAAGAATGGACCACAGTTAAACAGAACAGAGTGGGACTAGTAAACATTCTCATGAAAGATGCAACCTCTCGACGGTGTTCCCTGTTAATTAGTTTCTCCTGTTCAAATTTCTGCAGAACACTCCCAAGCTGCTTACGGCGTACTCTTAATTGTGTAGCCAGATCATCTTCTTTGATCCACTCTACTCTGTCATCCAATGCAAACATCCCATAAACATGTTAGCATTCAGATGGACAAATTGTGTTTTTGAATTTTGATTATCCTCCCATCTTAGTAATTTTGAAATTTAGATCCAAACACATAAAAGACTTCACAGCAATAATCAGAAAAAAATAATATTAAAATTCTGGTATACATGACCACCATAGCCTGCTAACAAAAACTACACCACATATTAACTCCAAGAAAGCGTTTCCAGTCAGCTCAATTACGTTTCACAGAAACCTTTCTTTGCTTTCTAGTCATTTTAAAGGTGAGACTTCACAATGATCATTCCCAAATGGTTTTTATACAATAATCTTAAATTTGACAAGGAACTGAATATGTATATATATATATATGGTTTTTATACAATAATCTTAAATTTGACAAGGAACTGAATATATATATATATATATATATATATATATATATATATATATCCCTTACTGCAACTTTTAATGACTAACAAAAAGGAAATTAAGTCATTGGATCCTTCTAAATCCAGGGATGCATTGGCACCTGATAAGTGCTTGCATCTGATCGCATCATTAAGAATCCTTTCAGGAAAAAATCCTATTTTTTTTCAATTATGTCTAGGATATTTAGAAATCCTTAATTTGATGAGTACATGAATACTAAAATTTTGAAGCTTCATTGCACCTGCACTCACTCACGACTATGGTTTTGGTAACGTTGAAGTTCAGAAAATTTCCTGTGATTTTCGATTGACTGCAGCTCATGAATTGCCTGACTCTTAAGCTTTTCAAATTATATGATAAGTCATACTTCAAAAATTTTCTGACATGATTTGAAAACATGGCTAGGAAAGTAATGATTTAAATCAAATTCTCTATTGAATATTCTTCATGGAAAATGCGCTTCCATTGTTACTATGCTTCAGAGAAGAATATGATTTTTTACTAGTCATTTTAAAGGGAAATTTTGCAATAGAATGCAGCTAGCAAGTAAAGATGAACTACAACCTGTCATAAAATACAAACTCTAATATAACATTTTTAGCTCTAATCACATTATTTAAATATTGTTGGCATATCAGAAGAGTATATTCTATGCTTTAGGTTGAAAAATGTAGCTCAAGCAGGAGCTTCTTGCACATGTTAGGTGTGAACATGCGAGAAGTAGTTTGAGACAACTTCTTAGTGAGCACTTAGTAAAAGTGGAAAATGTTGAAGAATGTAACTTCGGAGGATATTCTTATTGTGTTATTATTGTATTCTTATTGTAATTGATCATGTAAAACCTTAAAAGAAATCAAGTAAAATAGACACAGCCCCACAGAAGTCAATGGGCAAAACTGCCCCAGTCAAGTCGGCCCAGTTAAGGAAGTTAAGTCGGCCTAGTTAGGTAAAAAGGCCAGTTTGTGACAAGTATAAATAGAGTGGCGCCTAGCTCATTTGGGGGTCACTCACTCAAGCAAGTTTGCATGACAAGAGAGAGAAAGACAAGTTAGCTGGAGAAGAAGAGTAGCTGCATTGTGAAGACATATTTGGTTTTCTATCTTATATATTCTCGGGATATTTGTGGAAGAGCTTTAGCTCTTCGTTGTACTAGTTTGACATTGTACTTGTGACGAATCTATATTGGAGAAGTTTTGCTGGGTTTTTCCGGTGAGAGGGTTTTCCCAGGGTAAATCTTTGTGTCTCTTTTGTATGTTGTGCTTGTCTATCTTTCAGTGATCCTATTGCATATGGTTATTGTGATAATATATATAAATTGTTCGAATATCTAACATGACCATCCTGGAAGTATCAAAATTCTAACAGAAAATAATACCATCTTGTAATTTCACTTGATAAATAAAAGTAGTATAATTTCCTTTGATCTCCTAGTCTTAGAAATCTAAATGAAATATTCTATAATATTAGTGAATTAAATTTGATATGATCTTAGTTGTACACATCATTGTTGAGATAAGGCGATGCTAGAATTAAGGAGATTAGTTGAGATTAGTTCCTAGAATCAAGGAAGTTGATTACTAGAATAAAGGAAGTTCTCTCTCTCAAAGCATAAATAGGACAAGATGGGAGAAGTTGCAAGTAGAACACACCAAGGAAGTTGTGAGGAACACACACAAACAAAGTCACCGGACACGTTCATATAGGGGCAAGTGTCCCATGGGGACGAGTCGGACACGGAAACGAGCCCAACACGTTTCCGGCACGTGTTTTATCGTGCCCTGATTTTGGGACACGATAAAACACGTGTTGGGCTCATGTCCCGTGTCTACACAACCTAAGTTGCACTGAAACGGATACGGATATGGGGGGGACACGGATACGACAAATTTTCAAAAAATATGGATATGATACGACGGGGAAACGACAAACGACATATATATATATATAACTAACACTATATATAAATTAGTTTAATACTAAAATTAAATTAAATTTCTAACACTATATAATATTAAAATTAAATTAATTATACATAATTAATAACACTATATATAGTATTATAACCTAAGTCACATGGTTCGATATATATATTTCAAAATTTTCAATATATATAGAGAGAAAGAGAGAACTACAATTATACATATCAATATACTTATAGTTTTTATTAATATAACTTTTATTATTAATTTATAATATATATTATATATGAGAATAATGAAACTTATATAACTTTATGGTTAATGATTTTACTTTAATGTATATCCAAAATAATATTAACATTGACGACAATTATGTTGTATAAATTTATAACACAATACATTCATTATTTCATTTCATATATAAAATAATGTGTATAAATTATAACACCTATGAATAATCCGTAACCCATTGTGGAAAAATGTTGTAACCCACGAGTCGTAATTCATAACCTGTACAGTGTGAAAAAATGCTAACCCATGAGTCGTATTCGACTTCGCATCAACCAAGAGTAACCCATAACCCATAACCCTATTCCATCGAATTTCCGAACTCACGCGATCGCTCTCCTATGAACCACTCGAGATATTCGACAACATTCTCTGAATTGACTGCTCGAGCATCTGTAAACCCCCATGATTTATCTAGGCTCATGCCGAGTCTAGCTGCTAAATCAAGCAAGGCAGCTGGACATAAGATTTATACATAAGCTGAACACATTTCACACAAATCTGGGCGCTGTGAACGCGGCTTCTCAGAACAACAATGCTGAGATAACAAGGTTTCATAAAATTAAGATTTCTTGAGAACTTGAAAATGAAGTAGAAGAAACATTACTCTGTATTCTCCTCCAATGGTGCCGTGGTCTCCAAATTGGAGTCGTTGTTCGGCCATTGCTGCCTGCAAATGGTTAGACTGAAAACCCTTAGAGCAAATGCTTAGATTGAAAACCCTTTGAGCATGTTCAAACCACCGCCACTGTCACTGCCCACTCTTCATTTCTTCAGTGGCATGTTTACAAACAACCAAGCATTATTCAGTCGGAGTTTTGCGAACTCGCGTGATCCGTTCTCGACTCACCCGAAGTTTGCGGCCTCATGCGAGCGTCCTGACCCTGGCATTGTCCATCACCAACGAGAATGGAGTGGCCACTGACCCGTCTCGAAATTTCGTTGATTTGTTTCCTCGGCAGCAGATCCGTTTCAGAAAACTAGCGGATCCGTACCCAACTCACCCGATCTTTTTTCAGCCACGTTGGATCCGTATCAGGACCGTTTCAACGCCGTATCGAATCCGTTTCCGTTTCAGAAATGTGGAACGACGTTTCAGGGAGGTCAGGTAGTCATTTCCGGTAACTTAATACACAACACGTGTCCCGATTCCAAGACACATTAAACGTGAAAAGGGTGCCCACAACCTCTTAAAAACCGATTTTTGTCTTTCTTTTTGGCATTTGTAAGTTGAAGGGAGAGCTTAGAGTGGGTTTTTTTTGCAGGTGAAGGAAGATTTGAAGCATTTGCAAGGGATTCCAAGTGAATTTGAGGGAAGATTTACTTGAGAGGATTAAAGCTCACCATCAAGGAAGAAGAAAAATGTCTCAATCAAATAGGGCAGCAGCTAAAGGGCAAAGGAAAGGGAGAAATGCCCATCTAATCCCTCTCCTCCTCTTCCTCCTCCAAGCATATCCTCTTCTGCTCCTATTAGTGCTCCAACTGCTTCTAGTGAAGCTCATGCTCGTTTTAACCCTGTTTTAGCAAGACAACAAGCCCAAGAGAGTAAATACCCTTTGTGGAAGCATGTGACAAGGAAAGAAGGCCCTGGAGCAAAGCTTGGTGGGGGAGGCAATGTGTGTTGGACTTGCAATTTCTGCAAGCATAATTTCAAGAGCACATATTACCAAGTTAAGGGCCATTTGTTGGCCCTTCCTTGTGGGATTTCTTCATGCAAAGCAGTGAGTGTTACCCAAAGGAGGGAGATGGAAAGAGAGGATCATGTTTGGTTAGGGAAGGTGGCAACAACAAGCAAGACACAACAAAATCAGGTTCCTCGTTCATTCTTGAGGAAACCCTCTAGCACTAGGAGTGAGGTTGATGCGTATCCAACAAGAAAGAGGCG
This sequence comes from Larix kaempferi, assembly GCA_027924585.1. Lineage (NCBI taxonomy): Eukaryota > Viridiplantae > Streptophyta > Pinopsida > Pinales > Pinaceae > Larix > Larix kaempferi. Next base: position 928,389 of record BSBM01000240.1, on the reverse strand, counting down.
AACTTCAAGTGGTCCAACGGACAGGATTTTCTAAAAGAGGCGTGAGAAGAGGTGGACCTTACCATTGCATTCTATTTCTACCTCAATTTCATTTCATTCAATGTTGCACAGTCACCATTGTTAATTGAGATGTGTCGAAGTCTAATTGAACGAGCTCCAACTGATTATGTGCCTCGTGGTTCAAAGAAGCTTAGAACCACATTGTTGGTTAAGGAAAAGAAGGAGGTAGATAAAATTATTGAGCCAATTAGATCAAATGGCACACATGTGGTGTTAGTATTGTTTCAGATGGATGGACGGATGCAGCACGCCATCCACTCATCAATTTCATGGTGTCTTCCCCAAATGGACCAGTGTTCTTGAAAGCGGTGGATGCTCTTGGGAAATACAAGGATGCACAATATATGGGTAAGGTGTTGATTCTTGTGTACAAATCATCATGGACGATGCACCTGTTTGCAAGGTTGCTGGCATGCTTATGGAAGCTAAATATCCATAGGTATTTTAATTTTGGACACCTTGCATAATTGCATTGCTAATTTTCTCATTCATTTGAGTTGTTAGTTGTAGTCTTGTAGAGTCTAGAGTCTAGACTCATTTATACTTTCTTTTATTAATCTTGCAAGTATTTTGGACACCTTGCATTGTCCATTCTTTGAATTTAGCACTGAAATCTACTGCTTCAGATGTGACATGGATTGGCAAACTTATTGAGGATGCACGCCATATTCGTAACTTTGTACAAAACCACACCAATGCCCTCACAATCTACAAAGAGTACACACGTCTTTCATTGTTGAAGGTTGCAGATACTTGGTTTGCTTACTCATTCATCATGCTAGATGATGGTTGGTGGGAGAGGGTATATCTTACCATTAAGATCATGGAGTCGGTCATTTCTTTGTTGCGGTTTGCAGACACAAACCAGCTCATCCTAGTAGATGTTTATGAGGGATGGGATTCCATGATTGAGTCCATGAGGACCATTGTTATAGAAAATGAGTGTGTCGAGAATGAGACATCGGCAGAGAACTTATGGTCCACCATATAGGATATTCTTATCTTCGGGTGGGATAAGAATTGCACACCTTTGCATTGCTTGGCCCACTCATTGAACCCCAAGTTCTACGGTCATGATTGGCTCAATGGTGGGTTGGGGGCCTCATGCAGAGTCTCTCCTCACATGGATGGAGAGATCTCACAGGGGAGGAAGACAACATTTAGACGACTACTTCAGGATAGAGACCTACTTGAGGAGGTGGAGGAGGGATTTGTAGAGTTTTCCACTGGCACTAGGAGATTTGGAGGATATGAGGTGCTTAGAGACATGGGAGTTAAGAAAACCTATGTTTGGTGGGAAACTCATGGGGCAACATGCCCTCTTCTACAGAAGATAGCCTTGAGGGTCATCTCTCAAGTTCCTTCATCCTCTTGTTGTGAGAGGAATTGGAGCACATATGGGAACTTGTACAGTTTGAAGAAGAGCAGGCTTGAGCAGTCCAGGGCAGAGACGATGGTGTATGTGCACTCCAACCTTCGTCTTATTTACAGGAAGGAGGAGTGGGTGAAGGGAAAGACAAATATGTGGGATGTCTTTCCTAATTATATGGGTTTGGACAGCAGTACTAAGTTGGCATTAGCCAACAGGGATCTTGATGATCCAGTGCTAGAGCCGGTCACTTTTGATGATGGTGATCCTATGGAGGGATCATCCTCCACACAAGCAGGATGCATCGTCAGATGGGCAGAGAGGAGGAGGAGGATGAGGATCAGGGCAATGATGAGTTTGTTGATTCAGGCATGGAGGAGGACTACTGACAGATGAGATTCTTCCATCTTGATCTCACCTATGATCTACCTCTTTTTGTATTTACTATTTACTACTACTAGTTGCCATTGGCAATCCGATATCTATGTAATACATTTTGATTTTGATGACTTAATGAGAAATATGGTTTCGACATCTTGAGCTATCATCTTTGTGTCTCATTGTGATTTGTGAATGACAAAATGTGTATCATGTATTGATTCTAAATTTCTAATTAGTAATTTCCATTGAATATTTGTAAATGTTCTAGTTTCTAAAAATATTTGGATCTATATGTCTATATTTTTAAAAATTAATATATATAATTTTTAATATATATATATATAACGGATCCTCCGTGTCCTGATTTCGAGGGTCACTATGTCCGTGTCAGAGACTCGTATTTTAGTGTCCTTTGTGTCCCGTGTCCTCGTGTCAGGTGACTTAGCACACAAGTGAAGCCAAGGAGGAGATGGCACAAATAGTAGGAAGAGAACCAACCAGCAAGATGGAAGACTGCTAGGATAGTACCATACAATGTCGTACAAGGAACAACAGCTCCTTATATTTTTGTGTAGGCATATTATTTTTTTTCCAGCAGGTTGTAAACCTCAAGTTGAGGTGTCCTTGACTCCTTGTTACTTTTGATTATTAAATGATCAACTGATTTGTGGGACAAAATTCTTGTATATTGTGTTTATGCTTTTCCATTATTCATTTTCGTCTATATGTGCAATTGTTGCATGCTCATAAATATTCATTTATGTTGTTAAATAAGTTCAATCTGATTTATTTAACTAAGAGAAACATAGGACATCAATCACCTAGGGCCTGGAAATTTACATGGTATCAAAGATACTCTGATTCAAAAGATCGAAAGAGTAGGAGTTTGTTTGCAGATCAGAGATGGCACCAACTAGCCTCAAGTTCGAGGGTAGATTGGATGGTGTCTCGAATTTTCTATCATGGAAAGTCAGGGTAACTCTTCTATTAGAAGAGAATGACTTCTGGGATATAGTTAAGTATGTGGTAGCTTCAATGACAAATCCACAACTTTTGGCAACTCACAAGAAGAAAGAAGTGAGAGCCAAGTGGATGGTCATAGATGCCATAAAGGATCATCTTATCTCTCACATATAAGAGAAGAAGAAAGTGAAGGACATGTTTGATGTCTTGGTTAGCCTTTACCAAGGCGAGAACATTAACCAGAAGGTAATATTACATAACAACCTTAGATCTGTTGAGATGACCAAATCAGACATCGTTACCAACTACCTGATGAAGGTCACATAGATTCGTGACCAACTTGCCACAGTTGGGGAGAAGGTTGAAGACAAAGAATTAGTAAACAGGGCACTAAATGGGTTCCCACCTCAATGGGAAACATTGTCCAGGGAGTTTGTGCTTGGGAAAGTCTCCCCACCTGAGAAAGACTATGGGATGACTATATCCAAGAGGAGACTCGAACGGAGTCAAAGCAAAGTAGACAAGGAGGTGGCAGTGACTATACCCTCATTGGTCAAGCAAAAAAGGGTAGAGGTAAAGGACCCAACAAGGGAAAGATGAAGAGTGAGGAGTCAGCCTTACAACCAAGGAAGGACTTCAATAAAATCAAGTGCTTCATATGTCATAAGCACGACAATTATGCATCATAGTGTCCATACAAGAATAAGGACAAATGGAAGCAACAACAGAAGTAGGTGGCGGCTTCTGCAAAAACTCACATGAGCGAGTTCGCTACCAGGTTCGAGAAAAAATTCTCGATTGTATCTTTCCTTTCTACCATCACAGTTCTGAGGATTGCTTGTTATGTGGATAGTGGAGCATCAAGGCATATGACATCAACATAGGAGTTATTTTCAAGTCTCGAAGAGCACAACTTTGGAGTTCAGGTGGAGCTTGGTGATGATGTCAAATACCCAATAGCAAGAGTTGGTACCATTCCTTTCCAATTCCTGTCAGGTAACTCTTTAGACTTTGATGATGTGTTATTTGTTCCAGGTGTTACGTGGTAACAATACCAGCGCACCTTCATATGCTTGCCCAAGGAGAGGGTCGTTCTTTTTTTCCAGGACCATGATGGGGTGTTATCAATACTTTCTGAGAGGTGGTTATGGCTAGACCCTTTGGTCCTTCCATTAGGAGTACTATGGCTTAGTGGCATTGTTGACTGCCTCATTCTAGGGATTGTAGCCCTGAGGTTGGTGTCTGGGGCTCCTAGGGGTGGGTCACTTGGTCACATGACCCCCTGCTTGTTTTCGACACCGATGATAGTTTTTCAGCTCTGAGGCTCTTGCCTCCCCTTCCAGTCACCTTATGCACCCATCATGTTCCCTTTCCAGCAAAGCGCCCTCCTTCCTTGGGCCAGTTTCCTTGATGACGTCACCTTTGGTCACCAGGACCACAAGCTGTTTGAGGGGGGGACATTGAGGGATTTTCAGTATGATTGGGGTTAGATGGGGCATGACGATTCCCCCCAACTCACTCCATCTCTTGGAGTGAAGCTTTTTGCTCAGTTTCGGTCATTTTTAGCAGTTTTCATAAACCTGTGGGGAAAATATCCCAGGTAGCCTACTTTTAGCCTATTATAGGCCATCTTTAGATGATTTTATATTATTTCATGTTATATTTTACATTGACATTTAATTGGCCTGTCGGCCTGGTTATTTTTGTAAAGTGAGTTGAGAACACTATAAATTAACCTTCTCACTTCATTTGTAAATCATAACTCATTGGACAAAACTCAAATATGTTACTTTTTTACCCTAGATAGCTCTTTGGAAGTGATGCACACCTCTTGGAGGAGACTCTCTTGCTCTTGTGGATGAAAATTGGACGTTGTCTTTGGTTTGCTCATGCTTGGTGGATGCTAGAATTCTTGGAAGAACACATGCTCAAGTAAGTCTAGCCTTTTTTAGCCTTGCTTGGTGAAAGGTAAGTGAATTTCTTGGTTCTTGAATGATTGAATGGTGGCCTTAGGGCTGCATTTTTTCTGAATAGGGCCTTTGTCTACCTTCTATCCTCTTTGCATGGTGGAAAACGCTCCCTAGAGAAGCTTTTCCCAAGTTTAGCCTTGGATCTACAATTTTGTCCTAGATTAGGGTCTTATAACGAACCCTAGAGGTTGTTATAAGAAGCCCTAATTTAGTATACAAGGAGAATTTACTCCAAGGGGAAGGTTGGTCACCTTTCTCTAGGGCTAGGGTTAAGGGTCTCATCCATAAAAACCCTAAGTTATCACTTTTTTACCTAATTACTTTTGCATATGCAAGTGTAAATTTTGCATTTCCGTGGTAGAATTAGGGTTAGAATTAGGTCTGCAATTTTATGTCAAACCCTAAAAATAAAAAAAATAAACAATAAATCAAATTTTTGGGCTCCCTAAAATTTCGACCCTCCTTCCTACAAATTCGGCCTGCCTTCTTTATCCCTAAAAACCCTAGGGCGATATTTTAGGAAGCCCTAAAAACCCTAAAAAAAACCTAAAAACTACTCCCTCTTTCCTAAAACCTCACGGCCCTCTCCTTCCTTCCCTAAGGGCCTCGACCCTCCTCCTTGAAGCATGCCCTAACCTCGGCTACCCTTTTGAGCTGCCTTTACAGGCAGTAGCAGTGTTCCTAACTGTTAAATTGCAGACTATCTTTACCCTTGGCAGCCCTTAACACCTGCCACTAGAAACTTCAAAGGTTGGCTAAAAGTTGGTTTAAATCATTGTTGAATGAGAGGTAGCACACAACTCTGAAATATCATATTATTTGTGTTGTCACCAGATTTGTTCCGGCAAAATTGTTTATCCTCAGTTCTTGCTGCCAGAATGCCTATTAGCGTTTTCTCCAAGATTATGAACATTCTAGTTATCCAGTATTTTGGACAGCTGCCTTGGCATGCAAAATTGTGAATCTCAGAGAGATGGGAGCACACCATCAAATTTCAATCAATGATATCATATTATTCTTTATTATGCAATCTCCAGAAAAGAGTGAACGCACTCAACCTGGCACTCATTCATATTGAATCTCTGCTCTATTTCAACACCATTTCTCTGAGAACAATTGCCGCAAACTCACAGTCAAAGGGGCTGCAGTTCAACAATCTCATATATTCTATTTTTATGGTTAAATTTGGAAAATCATGGACAATTTGTAATGGGTGTTCACTTTGTCATTTGATGGAAAGTTCGTGCTCTTGACCAAGCAAATCTACATGTCACTGTACTAAGTCGTATTCCTGGCACCACAGTGTATAGAAACATCAGGAAGCTTTCTATTTCTGTTGATGAGGCTAATTATTGTGACAACTTCATTAATTAAAGATCGGAAAACCATTAGGAAGGATTGGTCGATGGTGTTGGAGGCTCTGCAGTTCTATAATTTCTCAAACTATTGTATCAGATAGGTTTGCATTTTGATCTCGGAATACCTTTTCCCCATTTTTGGTAATGACGACAGCACTGCCATTCCATTACATGTCAAGAATTCCGCCAGGGAAATTGCTAAAATTTGGAGGAATCAGAGACACCCACGCAGTTTTCTGCTTCTGTGAATGACGAAATTCAGTATCGGTTATGAGGAGAAATGTGGACAGAGTTTGAATTTTGAATCATCCGTGTTCTGTGAGTTCTTAGAGTCATTGGATTCTCACGGTTATAGCTCTTCAGAATGGCAGGCTTGCTTAATTTTTAGAATCTTTCGGGTTTCAAAATAAGCAAGTTAAGAACCCCATATGTGTTTATTTTCAACTCATATGCTCAAGGTCCTTATTGATTCCCAGAATTTGCGATCTAAACATTAGCAGATGATTGACATTTTGCTGCCAGTTGTGGAATTCTCCGAAAATTGGGTTATATAAATCATAATTTATGGTCAAAAACTTATTCCTGATTTGAAGCATCGACAGCAAATGATTAGAGGAGTGCACAAGTGTCATCACAATTTGATGAACAGAGCACCAATGATTTAAGCATCAAAGAAGCCCATGTGTCAACACAAATACCAAATGGCAGAGTATAATTTGAGTCATAGATCGAGTACCTGGCAGCTATAGGATTTCAAAAGGTCCATCTCAGATTTGAAGGCAACATTTGAGGATCAACTCCAGATTCTAAGGCATCAGTTGGGACAGAAATTTTTGCATCTGAGGACACAGTCGAGCAATTAATCCCAAGATTCAACAAGCATCTGACTCCAATTTGATATTTTTTGCATATTATTAAGACATTGTTTTTATCCTTAGTGGTTGATAGAATTTCATTCCTAAATGTTAGTAACAGTTCAGGTTATGTAATAGTATATATTCGATCAGTTCGTAATAGGAGTGGGGAGGGTTCCAGCCGAGGGCTGAGGCAGGGCATGTATGCACTCTATTTTTCTTAATGTAGGATGGCTGCTTTGAAATGATTGTGATCATTTGAACCCTGTTCTGTTTTAATAAGTAAAGTACATGTTATCATCATTCTGTCTATGCGTGGTCTTAATATTCCATACCGTGATTCTTTTGATCAATATGCAACTATTTGTAATGTTTTGAAAACAGAACCTGATTCATGTTTTTCATAAAGTTATGCTCGTAGCCATTTCTTATTATTGCACATTACAGTGGTGTATTTCCTGCAGTCATGCTTCTATCCTAGCTTGATCTCTGCAATGTTTGTTTATCTACCATCATTACATTCCTAGTTATCCATTACACATCAGTGAAGATTTCTCTAAGCTTGACCCTAGCAGTCAGGGTTCAACTTTAGTGATTTCTCTTGCATCATTACAAGATTGATTTTTATATTGTTTGCATGCTACAAAACTCACATGTCAAACTATGGTGACTTGCAAGTTAAACTTTGAGTTAAATTTGTTTGGATACATCATTTCCCTTGTTAATTGCCTGGTTATTGGCTGCTGCTATCACTGCCACTAAGTAGATTGTTCATTGTTATATGTGAATTGGTGGTTATTGAGGTTACAACATTACTATATTCGTCTTCTTATAAATGGTGAATGATTACATTGTTGGATATCTACTACTGTTATAAAACTACTGTTGGATTTAGTATTGAATACCTTTGTTGACATTGATACAATAGTGCATCTACATCGTCTACTAATTGGTTATTCGTCTATTGTAAATGCTATATGAATGATTTCTTGATATTAATGTTGACACATTGGTTTGGCATCTACAACATTATAATTTTACATAGTATGTCTTCTCCATTATGAGGTTGATTCATTAAAGGCACTAGTCACTAATATCTTTGTGTAGAAGACATAGTCTTTTATCCAAGTGACTTGCGAAATAGTTAAAGGGCTCTTCCCTTGGAGGTTATGACACTCCCAAGAAGTTGGAGGTGTGACTGAGGTGACAGTGGTCACATCTTCCCTACATTTGTCTATCGGACACTAGCTCTGCTAGTTTGTCTGGTAACACCAGGTCTCAGGAAGAATCTGCTTTCAGTTCCAATCATGGAAGATAAGGGCTATACAGTAGAGTTCAAGAATCAGCAAGTCCTCATTCGACCGAAGGAGTCTATCCCAGGATAAACTCAGGTGACTGGGGTTAGAGAAGGCAATTTGTACAGATTACAAGGTGAACCTGTTCGATCCCTAGTTCATAACACAAATAACTTGTGCGGGTTATGGCACAAAGAATGGGGCACTTGCATTACCGAGCATTCCCTATTATGAGGAAGATCATCACATGTCTCCCAAATTTCAACATTGAGCACCATTATGTATGCAGAGGGTGCGCACTTGGCAAGTATGCCAAGGCTACTTTCCCAAGCAGTGAGCACAAATCTAAGGGGATTCTAGATTAGTGCATTTGGATGCTTGTTGACCTAGTAGCATCAATCACAGAAATCATGTAATATGTTTCCTTCATTGATGACTTCACTTGCAAAACATCGATCTACTTTTTGAAGACCAAGGATGAAGTCTTTAGCAGGTTTTAGGAGTTCAAGGCTCTTGTGGAGAACAAAACAGGGAAAAAGATCAAGGTTTTGAGATCAAACAATGGGGGTGAGTATACCTCCAATGATTTCAATGAATATTGCAAGGTTGCAGGAATCAAGAGGAAGTTCATTGTTTCATACAACCTACAACAGAACAAGGTTACAGAGTGGAAGAATCAATCCATCATAGGGGATGCTCAGGCCATAATACATGACCAAGATTTATCGATGTTTCTATGGGAATTAGCATGCAATGCAACAGTCTACATCAAGAAGAAGCTCCTCCTAGGGTTTTGGGGGACAAGACACCGGAGGAATTCGCTAGTGTGAAGCTAGAGGTGAGTCATTTTTGCATCTTTGGTTGTCCAATTATATCCATATACCAGTAGAGAAGAGGACCAAGTTGGAGTCGTCTAACACGAAGGGTTTGTTTGTTGGCTACGATGAGAATTCAAAGGCTTACAAGATCTATATTCTAGGGGAGAGAGACAATTGTAAGTAGTGATGTAAAGTTTGAGGAAGACTTTGCATCCAGGAAGTCTCATGAGGCTATTCCCATGACAGAGGATGAGCAAGAAGCTCACAAGGTTGAACCCAAGTCACCAGCGACTTCTAGTTCGAGGCAGCAGCCTTCAAATGCAGAGGAGGAGCCACCAACTCCTACTAGTTCTGTCAAGAAACCTCAATGGTTCACACAGACATTGAGGGATGCTCAAGAGTATGTAGAGGCTCCTAAGAGCACATTCAGGGAGAGCAGACCTTTGAAGAAGTTTCCAAATTACATGGTATTGATGAACAACATCATAGATTTCAAGCCTTCCAATTTTCAGGAGGCAGTTGACCAATAGGTTTGGAGGGATGCCATGGTGGAGGAGTACACCTCCATCATGAAGAATGATTTTCGGGACATTGTGCCTAGACTAAAGGGGAATTCCGTGGTGATATCCAGATGGCTCTACAAGATCAAGAATGCAGTAGAGGGCAGCATAGAGAAGTACAAAGCGAGGTTCGTGGCGAGAAGGATATCGCAAAAAGGGGGAGTGGATTACGAGGAGAAGTTTGCTCCAATTGCCAAGTACCCTTCCATTAGAGAAGATGTCTTTTAGTCTCCATTATGAGATGGAAAATTCATCAGATGGATGTAAAGACAACGTTCCTCAATGGGACAATTGAAGTGGAAGTAAATGGGAAGGAGTCCAAAGTTTGCAAGCTTAAGAAAGCCTTATACAAACTCAAGCAAGCACCGAGAGCAAGGTATTCCATGATCAATGGATACTTGCAGAGCATGGGTTTCACCAGAATTGAAGTAGATCCCAATTTATATTTCATATTTGCTGAGGATGATCTACTCATTTTGGTGTTGTATGTAAATGCCATGTTTCTTACAAGTGCAAAGAAGGTATGGAAGTTGAGTTTGAGATGAAAGATATCGACATGATGCATTACTTCTTGTGTTTGGACTTTTGGAGGTTTAGCAAAAACCAAGGGAGATTTTTCTCGAGCAAGCTAAGTATGCATTTGAGATCCTAAAGAGATTTCAGATGGAGGACTGCAGGCCCATGGCCATGCCTATGATCACTAATTTGAAAAAGGTCACTATTTATGATTCAGATATGGTATGCCATGTTGTACAGGTAACTAATAGGTTCTTTAATGTATCTGATCAACACTAAGCCAGATATATGTTTTGCAATGAACAACTTAAGCCAATTCATGGTGAAGTCGAGGCAAGAGCATTGGATAGCATCATAGCAGCAAAACATGTTCTCAAATACTTGAGGAGCATAGTGGAGTATCAATTGAGATATCTTGGAGATGGTGAAGTGAAGTTGCAGGGGTATATAGACTCAAATTAGGTAGGCAGTGCATTAGACAAGAAAGCACCTTAGGGTGTTGGAGAGAGTGAAGTGAAGTTGCAGGGATATATAGACTCAAATTAGGTAGGCAGTGCATTAGACAGGAAAAGCACTGTTATCACATATATAGTAGCCGGGCTACCATATATTTTTTATCAGATTCCAGTACATTGTTCAGCCAATTCCCTTACATTGAGATGCTGAGATGAGCATCTATATTGGATCACTATCAGATTTTGGACAGTATATCTATTCCCCATTGCCATGACTGAGTCTCAGGACACTCAGAGAGATGAATGATGTAGCCATTATGCCATTAGTATAGAGCAATCAGTATTGCCTAGAGTTACAGTAGTAGTTTAAGAGGACAGATGATGGTTCAAAGGATGAGCATTCAGGTATATGTCTCAACAGGTATATCATAGTGTCGAGGTTATATTGCTTTTATATTTATTCTTATAGCATGTCTTAGCACTTAGTGTCATGATCTGGCGATCATATAGATATGTGGACCTGGTTGATCTTATTATATATATTATGTTGTCCCTACTCAGACTTAGAAGTTCATTATTCATACTCATTGGTTTTACCCTCCTTAGGGAGAATAGAGGTGATCATTCCACCATACCTTGGCTTGCTAGTGTTGGCTCCATTATTCATTCTCTTCATCCATCCATTACCTACCTTTTAGTTTATCACCCTGACTTACTACTTGACTAGTGGCATGGAGGACTTTTCCCCACTGTAGCCTCTGTATTGGATGAGCTTCCCTGTTTATTGTGTCTCGGCTCTGAGTTGGTGACAAAACTTGCCTATGGTGAGTTGGATTTCCTTGTGAATTCCCCCTAGTCACTAAAGTTGTCTCGGCAAAACCTGAAACTTTTAGTGCTGCCATGAATACAAAATCTGGAAAATGAAATGTTATATCTTGTATGAAAATCCCATTCATGCAATGTGTTTTTAAACACACATGAATGAAAGGCAAGCCAAATGAAAATGGCTATGAAATAAAATGTTATATCTTTTGTGAAATGTAAAATACCTAGGTAAACAAGCGATCTGTGAAATGCCTAGAAGTGCTTAGGTAAACAAGTGCCTTAAAAACACACCTACAACATAAAGCCTAAATAAATGTAAATCTATGCAATGTGTTTATAAACACACATAGATCAAAGGCTATGGAAACTTCAGGCCCAAAAGCAATAGAACTTAAATGCTATATCTAAATAATTGCTGGCCTCATTTGTATTATGGATTGTGCGCATCTGTTAAAGGTGAATAAACCCTCTTTGAACAACTCATCCATTTGTGAGACACCGCCATTCCCTGTGTTGTTGCTCATTCAGTATATACTATGGTGTGTATTCCCTTTCCCTTTTCCAAAGTGCCACAACGTTAAGTCAGTCTAGTCATCCTTTAGCCTAGCTAGTTATTTTAGCCTTCACCCTTCACTAGCAAATTGATCACAACTATGAAGTGAGTATGGTCCTGAAAGTCTAGTCTGGGTCATAATAATAATTAATGACATTATATATTTGGATTTAGATCGCCAGTAATGATTACTTTGTGTTATAATTGTTATTTGAATAAGTTGTAGAGCATGCATTAACCTTTGACACTTTGCAGCAGCTTCTGATGATAGTCTGAGTTATATTTGGTCATGTTAACTTGGTCAAACCTAGTTTGACCAAGGTCAATCTCAGGACATGAGATGGTTGGACTTTGTGATGATATAGATAGATGATACATGGTCCATGCACATATACATGATGGTTCTATGCAGCAGATACAGGGTTATGATGATGATTTATGGTTTTCAGCATTATTTGATCATTTACAGATTATTATTATTTCACCTGTTCCGGTATATTGGATTTATTATATGATCATGCAGAGATTCTTATGGTGTATGAGTACACATCTTGGATAGATTTGGACCTTTTCAGTCCAATGAGACAGTCTGTTTTCAGTTACGGGCACTTACAGTGATGATTGAGCCTCAGTAGGCTATCCCAGTGCAGTTTTGGTCTGTCGGAGACCCTGTCAGAGGAGAGATGATTTTTATCTGGTTGACCTAGGGCGTTGTGCTTGGAGGGGGTGGTCCAGCCACTTGTTTTTACCATATTACCCCCCTCCCGGACACATAGGTGCCCTCACCTTGACAGCGCAGGCACTCCAGGTGGCAGTTTGGGGCAGTTTCACGCTTCCCGAGGCATTTCAGGATTGGTAGAAATGGTTATTGAGGAATTCGATTTGGGCTACTGAGGCAATGTCTTGGCATGGGATGATCAGTGATGATGAGTGGATGTCTTCCACACCTTCTCCAGCAATTTCAGCTTCATCGGGACCCACATCCATCACTTATGACACTTTCTAATGATTTCTGAGGCCTCTTAAGGCCCACAATTTGTCCATAGAGGCACGATTTGGTATATTGATGACTATTTTATTATTATTGTGCTATGGGGATTCACCAAGGGTGGCTAAAATTACCCCTTGGACCCACCATGAGCTTCTTATTATATTTTGTCATCATGATTTGGTGGGATTCCCCTCTCCTAGGGTGATTTTGTCCACTTATGGTTATATTTTATTAGTGATCCAGGTATCTTATTGTTAAGGTTATCTCAACCATTGATTAGACATTTGTATCTTTTAATCTTAGCCACTCATTCAAAAAGTGGTTAGGGTTTTGGTGCCTCTCCTATCTATTTAAAGGAGAGAGCCTCTCATTGTAAAGGGGTCTTTGGCTCTTGGATTCTTGACATAGAAAAATTCTCTCGTGGAAATTCTTGTGGTCTCCTTTGCATCTGGTGTTCTTAGATGGTGATTAGAAAGTCTATTGCATCCTAGAATTTGGGTATTTGTGGTAAGATCTATCTATTTTTGGAAATCTCTGTCTTGTCTACAGGAGGGCGACTTCAACAAGGGCGATTTTACAAGGCTTCTTCAAATCGATCTTCTTGGCATTCGCTTGTATCAGGGGGTTATCATTAGTATCATTGTGATCTATGCTATCTTTCTGTTATTTCTCTTGTGGCATTAGTCTTATCTCTTGATTTCATCAAATCTGATATTGTTGACATTTGTTGCGCAGGAGAGAGGGCGCATTAGCTTCCTTGGAGCAAAATCGATTTCATAGATCTACTTCAAATTGCTTCAAATTGATCGGGTTTGCGTCGATCATCATCATCAAGGCATCTACAAGGTTACCCAGGTAAGATCCACAGGTTTGTTTCTCTTATCTTGATTCCAATCCATTGGCACAAACACATAATTGATAAAACCCCAATTAATCAAAACCCTCATTGTTACATTTTCTCAGATCTACTAAGATCTAGTGGCTTCTTGGGTAAGATATTTAAAACCCACCTCTATAGTATCCACGGCATCCTGGATCTATAGTTTGGTGAGGATTGGCCTCCATTTGACCCTCTTCCCAAGCCAACTTAGCTTCTCCAAGCAAGGGCGCACTTCTTGGTAAGGGTGAGTTGACCTAGATCTAATACATGGGTAGCTGAGATTTCAATTGATTCATAATCTACGTCCTAAAACCTACCCTAAGACTATCACTTTGGCAATTTCTGCCTTGTGGTCCCTATTCCATATTTTAAGGGATTTAATCCCCATTTTGGACCACTTGGTATCTTTAAACTCAGATCTAGTAAGATCTAACCATTGGATTGCCTTGAAACTGTAGATCCACATTCTCACTTGATTAACCTACTTGGATCTAAAATTTGGATGTCATTGGACTTGTCTTGATCCCACTTATCCTACCTTTTACCCTCCTTGGGCAAAGTCGCACTTCCTGGGAGATTGGAGTTGGTCCACTTCTAGGACATGGGTACATGAGATTTTGGTGGATTTGGAACGAGCATAATTTAAAACCTAGGTCTAGTGGGTCACTTTGTGAAATCTTGCCTTGGGGATAGCATTCCTTGTTTTAAGGGATTGTGGTCCACTTAGGTCAAACCATGAATTATTAGATCTAGACTTATTCATCCATCAAACAATTAATAGCCCACTTGTCTTATGCCATAGGAGTCGTCAACCATAAGTTAATCTCTTCTTGACTCCATTAATCCCAATTCCCAAGGCACTGATCTCTCTTCAAGTCAATTAGACTTTCCTAGATTGTTGGATTAACTTGTGGTTTGATCCTTGTTTGGTGGACTAAACCCTTTGATGTTATCATATCTAATGATCAAGCTTGTCATTTATACTAGTTAGCCCCAATTCAACCCCTAAACTACCCTGCATTGGACACAGTTCCCAAGGCAGTGGATTTTCTCACATTGAACTAGTCCTTAAATCCTGGATCTCATTTCAAATATTATAAGTCACTCTCACATCAACAATGAACCAAAGCTATACTCATTGAATCCCTCACTTATCTTGTGACTTCATCTTTAGGTCCAGGATAAACCATACACCTTACTTCACTTAGTATTAACTTGATTTGGTGTCTTGGTTTGATCTCTCCTGTCGGGAGTAGATCGGGTCTCCCCTTTTGTTGTCTGGGCTAGATAACATAAAGCGAAGGTTACCTCGATTGGCGTGACAACCATCTATTGGAGGTCGAGGTGATCGTGGTTGCACCTTTTGAGTTGCCCCACCCTATTTCCATCCATTAATGGATACATCCACAAGGGTAACTACAGTTTAGGTGATAACATTTTGGCGCCACTGCCGAGGAGGGCATAGGCTTACCTTGGTTCAATATAGTAATCTTTACTCACTCTCTCCTACATATACAACAACACATATCTTGGTAGAAGAGTTTAAAAAATCTACCTGGCGACTCCAAACCGTGACTCCGCTGAGGAGCGAGCTCATTTACATCCTTACAACACTAGAAGTAAAGAAAATTCGAATCAAGTTGAAGGAACCCCTCTTACCTATCGTAAAAGAGATCCTAAAGCACAATCATCTAACTTCTTTTGGAAATTGGTTAACGATTCTCCAAATCGAGCTTCAGGATCCCCTTTGTTTAATTCGGTTCCTCCCTCATCTCCTAGTTCAAACTTAAACACAAACTTACTAATGGCCTGAACAAACTCTGGAAACCAGAATGTTCCTCCTCCACAAAATCCTAGGATTTTCGGAAGAAAGGCACAACCATCTCCTTTAGACTTTTGCCAAATCCAAGGAGCACCCCATGATATGCCTGAGAAGTATTTTGAAAAGGTTCCCAGATTTGATGGAGTATCTGCTATATCCATTGAATACCACATTGATAAAGTATGGCAACACATGGAAGCATATGGAGCATCTGAGGAAGATGTTTTCATGAGGGGTCTCCTGGCATCATTAGAAGGAGATGTTAGGAAGTGGTTTGACAGGTTACTTGCCTCATCCATTGATGGGTATGATAACTTTGTTAACAAGCTGAATAGTGAGTGGTCCCGAAAGTTAGATGGGAAATTTCTCTTACATCAACTTTTTGACATTAAGAAAAGAGAAAATGAAATAGTCCATGAGTTTAATATAAGATTCGACAAGACTGTAGTTGTTATCCCTGAAGAGATTAGACCAAAAGATCAAGCGGTTGTTATTCATTACTTGAATGCATTTGAGGGATGGGTTGGTTATCAACTAAAGGATAAAAACCCAAATGAGTCGAAGACCGCCCAATCAAATGCCAAGATGGCTGAGCAAAATGTAGCATCCATGGGGAAACAAAACTTTTTTGATCAATTTACCCCATCCACTTCCAGATCTGACCCTAGACTTCGAAAACCAAAGGAACCTACGAGTGTGCCAAAGGAATCAAAGGACACTTTAGAAGTCATGAAAGAGATGATGAGGCAATTAACTGTCCTGACAAAGAACGTAGCAAGTTTGAATGACCCTGAGAGACATAGAAATCCTTATGGCCCTAAACTTTACTGGAATAACAATAGGTGGCCTGAAGGGGATAGGGATAGGCGACGACCTGACTATCCAGAAAACTTTGAAAAGAAGGAGGTCAATTGGTGTGATGAAAAAGAAGAAGAACCCTCCGACACCATTGACCATGATGACCAACCAGATAACATCAACTTTATAAATGACCTATCTTATGATGAAGACTTTGGAAGAATCCTTTTAGAAGAAGAGCCATGGGAGCAAGAAGAAGACATAGATGAAGAACCTAGCTCCTTATGTTGTTCCTTAGAGCTCCCAGAACCTAAAGAGCAACCAAAGTATCAAATTTATAAACGAGGAAGTACCTCCCAACCTTGTTTCCTTGATAAACATAAGAAGATTGATGAAGATAAAAAGGAGGAAGAAGATCTTGCTGTGGATGATTATGATCTAAAAATTGACATGAAGAAAGAGTTAAGCAAGATAATGTGTAATATCCCTGTCACTGAGCTAATGAAGGTGCATGTTATCACATATATAGTAGATGGGCTACCATACATTATTTTTCTGATTCCAGTACACTATTCAGCCAGTTCCCTTACATTGAGATTTTGAGATGAGCATCTATTTGGATCACTATCAGATTTGGACAGCAGGTTTATTCCCCATGCCATGACTGAGTCTCAGGACACTCAGAGAGATGACCGATGTAGCCACTATACCATTGGTACAGAGCAGTAAGTAGTGCCCAGAGTTACAGTAGCAGTCTCAGAGGACAGATGATGGTTCAGATGATGAGCATTCAGGTATATGACTCAGCAGGTATATCATGGTGTTATGGTTATATTGCTTTTATATTTATTCTTATAGCATGTCTTAGCACTTAGTGTCATGATCTGGCAATCATATAGATATGTGGACCTGGTTGATCTTATTATATATATTTTATTGTCCCTACTCAGACTTAGAAGTTCACTATTCATACTCATTGGTTTTACCCTCCTTAGGGAGAATAGAGGTGATCATTCCACCATACCTTGGCTTGCTAGTGTTGGCTCCATTATTCATTGTCTGCATCCATCCATTACCTACCTTTTAGTTTATCACCATGACTTACTACTTGACTAGTGGCATGGAGGACTTTTCCCTACTGTAGCCTCTGTATTGGATGAGCTTCCCTGTTTATTGTGTCTCGGCTCTGAGTTGGTGACAAAACTTACCTATGGTGAGTTGGAGTTCCTTGTGAATTCCCCTTAGTCACTAAAGTTGTGTTGGCTAAACCTGAAACTTTTAGTGCTGCCATGAATACAAAATCTGGAAAAAATGAAATGCTATATCTTGTATGAAAAGCCCGTTCATGTAATGTGTTTTTCAACACACATGAATGAAAGGCATGCCAAATGAAAATGGCCATGAAAATAAAATGTTATATCTTTTGGAAATATAAATACCTAGGTAAACAAGCTGTCTGTGACACACCTAGAAGTGCTCAGGTAAACAAGTGCCTTAAAAAGACACCTGCAGAAAAAAGCCTCAAATAAATGTAAATCTATGCAATGTGTTTATAAACACACATAGATCAAAGGCTATGGAAACTTAGGGCCCAAAAAGCAATGGAACTAAAATGATATATCTAAATTATTGCTGGCCTCATTTGTATTATGGATTGTGCGCATCTGTTAAAGGTGAATAAACCCTCTTTGAACAACTCATCCTTTTGTGAGACACCGCCATTCCTTGTGTTATTGCTCATTCAGTATATACTATAGTGTGTATTTCCTTTCCCTTTGCCAAAGTGTCACAAAGTTAAGTCAGTCAAGTCATCCCTTAGCGTAGCCAGTTATTTTAGCCTTCACCCTTCACTAGCAAATTGATCACAGCTATGAATTGAGTATGATCTTGAAAGTCTAATTTGAGTAATAATAATAATTAATGACATTATATATTTGGATTTAGATCGCCAGTAATGATTACTTTGTGTTATAATTGTTATTTGAATAAGTTGTAAAGCATGCATTAACCTTTGACACTTTGCAGCAGCTTCTGATGATGATCTGAGTTATATTTGGTCATGTTGACTTGGTCAAACCTAGTTTGACCAAGGTCAACCATAGGACATGAGATGGTTGGACCTTGTGATGATATGGATAGATGATATATGGTCTATATACATATACATGATGATTCTATGCAGCAGATACAGGTTTATGATGATGATTCATGGTTTACAGCAGTATTTGATCATTTACAGATTATTATTATTTGACATGTTCCGGTATATTGGATATATTTTATGATCATGCAGAGACTCATATGGTGTATGAGTACACATCTTGGATGGATTTGGACCTTCTGAGTCCAATGAGACAGTTTGTTTTCAGTTCCGGGCACTTACAGTGATGATTTAGCCTCAGCAGGCTAACCCAGTGCAGTTTTGGTCTGTCAGAGACCCTGTCAGAGCAGAGAGGAGTTTTATTCGGTTGAACTAGGGCGCTGTGCTTGGAGGGGGTGGTCCAGCCACTTGTTTTTACCATATTACCCCCCTCCCGGACACACTGGTGCCCTCACCTTGACAGCGCAGGCACTCCAGGAGGCAGTTTGGGGCAATGTCACGCTTCCCGAGGCATTTCAGGATTGGTAGAAATGGCTATTGAGGAATTCAATTTGGGATACTGAGGCAATGTCTTGGCATGGGATGATCAGTGATGATGGATTGATGTCTTCCACACCTCCTCCAGCAGTTTCAGCTTCATCGGGGCCCGCATCCATCACTTATGGCACTTTTTGATGATTTCTGAGGTCTTTTGAGGCCTACGATTTGTCCATAGAGGCACGATTTGGTATATTCATGACTATTTTATTATTATTGTGCTATGTGGATTGACCAAGGGTGGCTAAAATTACCCCTTGGACCCACCATAAGCTTCTTATTATGTTTTGTCATCATGATATGGTGGGATTCCCCTCTCCTAGGGCGATTTTGTCCACTTATGATATATTTTATTAGTGATCCATGTATTTATTTGTTGAGCTCATCTCAACCATTGATTAGACATTTGTATCTTTGAATCTTAGCCACTCATTCAAAAAGTGGTTAAGATTTTGATGCCTCTCCTTCCTATTTAAAGGAGAGAGCTTCTCATTTGTAAAGGGACTGGTGGCTCTGGATTATTGGAATAGAAAATTATTGTTGCATTTATCTCCAGTGTTGTGGTGAATGTTTTTGGTGTTCGTTCGTTGGTTCTTCCTTTGCACTGAGTTATTGGAGATCTTGTTTGCCATATCTTTTGTACCACGTTTTTTTGCATCTACAGGTGGAGGCCGATTTGCTTTAAGGAGGAAGTATTGGTAGGGGAAGACTCTCCCTACTTCTTTGGATCTCTTCGTTGGTAACAGGGAGTATTACTGTCCCAGGACCTTCTATTCTACGTTATCATTGCATTTTACTTGTATTTCCTCCATACTTTACCTCTCTGATTGAAATCGATTTTCCTTGGATTGACAGGTAGAGGAGGGCGCACTTGTGGGCTAGGGCATCAATTTGGCAAGCAAAATCAAGAATTTCTCATTTGATCTCTGCGGGAATCTTCCTCAACATCAAAGCATCTCTCTTCATCACTCAGGTATGATCTCAAGGTAAGTTCTATGTCCATGATCTATCCACTTGTCTAAAACATTTAAACCCTAATTAATCAAAACCCCCATTTTTACATTTTTTTCAGATCTACTGAGATCTAGTGGGTTGTTGGGTGTAATATTGAAAACCCACCTCTATAGTATCCAAGGCATCCCGGATCTATAGTTTGGTGAGGATTGGCCTCCATTTGACCCCCTTCCCAAGCCAACTTAGCCTCTCCAAGTGAGGTCGCACTCCTTGGGGAAGGTGAGTTACCCTAGATCCAGTTGATGGGTAGTTGAGATCCCACTTGATTCATGATCTACACATCCAATAACCTACCCCCAGATTGTCACTTTTCTGATTTCTACCTTGTGGGCCCTATTCCACATTTTAAGGGATTTAATCCCATTTTTGGACCACTTGGTATCTTTAAACTCAGATCTAGTAAGATCTAGCCATCGGATTGCCTTGAAATTATAGATCCATACTCTCACTTGCCTAAACTACTTGGATCTAAAGTTTGGATTCCATTGGACTTGTCTTGATTCATTTATCCCACTTTTTAGCCTCCTTGGGTAAAGTTGCACCACCTTGGAGAAGTGAGTTGGTCCACTTCTAGGACGTGGGTACTTGAGATTTTAGTGGATTTGGAACGAGCATAATTCAAAACCTAGGTCTAGTTGGTCACTTCATCAAATCTTGCCTTGGGGATAGCATTCCTTGTTTTAAGGGATTGTGGTCTACTTAGGTCAAACCTTGAATCTCTAGATCTAGACCTATTCATCCATCAAGACTTTAATTGTCCACTTGTCTCATACAATAGGAGTTATCAATCACAAGTTAACTACACTTTGACTCCATTATCCCAATTCCCAAGGCACTGGTCTCTCTCCAAGTCAATTCAACTTTCCTAGATTGTTGGATTAACTTGTGGTTTGACCCTTGTATGGTGAACTAAACCCTTTGATGTCATCATGTATCATGATCAAGCTTGTCACTTGTACTAGTTAGCCCCAATTCAACCCTTAAACTACCCTGCATTGGACACGGTTCCCAAGGAGTGGATTTTCTCACATTGAACTAGTACTTCAATCCTGGATCCCATTTCAAATATTATAAGTCACTCTCACATCAACAATGAACCAAAGCTATATTCATTGAACCCCTCACTTGTCTTGTGACTTCATCCTAAGGTCTAGGATAAACCATACACCTTACTTCACTTAGAATTAACTTGATTTGGTGTCTTGGTTTTGATCTCTCATGTCGGGAGTAGATTGAGTCTCCCCCTTTGTTGTCTGGGCTAGATAACATAAAGCGAAGGTTGCCTCGATTGGCGTGACAACCATCTATTGGAGGTCGAGGTGATCGTGGTTGCACCTTTTGAGTTTCCCTTCCCTATTGCCATCCATGAGTGGATACATCCATAAGGGTAACTACAGTTTAGGTGATAACAGTGCCTTCTGTTAGATGCCAAGTAGAGGAATTTTTTGATGCTATTGGCCAAGAGAAAACTCCTGAAACTGTCCTAGAATCATGTCATATCCAAAAGCTTAGTGGAACACAACTTAGTGAAACAGAGAAGGATCCACCAATAAACATCCATTCAGCAATTTATGAGAGAAAGAGCGGTGGTCACTCTCCCTTTTACCTTACCTTACACATTCAAAACATGCTCCTTCACAATTGTATGTTGGATTCTGGAGCAGCAATGAATGTTATGCCTTTACAAGTTATGAAGGAAATGGGGTTAGAGGTGACTAGACCTTATGGAAATGTCTGTGGTATAGATTCCCGACGAGTACCATCATATGGTTTGATCAAAAACCTTAGAGCCAATCTTTTTGCATGTTTAGACATTTCTACCATGATGGATGTAGTTGTCATCGATTTACCCCCAGCATATGGAATGCTATTATCTAGAAAATGGGCGGTTGGTCTAGGTGGATACCTTATGATGGATTTATCATTTATTTGTGTTCCCAACCCTGATGGAGCTTTGATTCGGGTAAACAGAGAACCTTGTTATAATGAGCATGTAGAATCATTTGATGAAGGGCTAAAGAACACATATGGGGAAGAATTGTTGAACAATGTGAAAACTAACCTTGTTGAAGATAAGGATGAATTATATGAAGTTGATCAAAACATGTGTATGGTCACGGAAGATTCCGATTCCTCTTGGGAAGAAGAGCAAGCAGCTGAAATTGCAAGAATAATTAATTTGGAATTACTTAGAAATGAATTTGCTGAGGAAATAGATGAATTGAGAAGACATGAAAATCAACCTCAAGGTCATGAACAGAACAGTGCAATCAATCAAGAACCAATTGTTGAAAACCAAGCACCTGAGGAAATTGACGATGGCTTAACAGATATAGGAAGAGATGAACATTTGCCTGGATTAGTCACTGAAACAAATGCATTTTCTGATAGTGATATAACAACACAAAATCAAAGCCTGGAACCAATTTTCCCATTGGAGAACTTTCATGAGCAAACAAATGTTGAAGAAAATATTGAGAATCCTATCCATGTGGTTGATGAGTTTGATGATATTAGGAGGGGAGAGAGAATTCCTTTTACTGTTAGGGAATGGCTTGCCTTAACTGATCATAATAGAGAAAGGGAAAGCCAAGGGCTTGCACCTGTTTATCCATGGGAAAACAGTCCCGCAGCATCTACTAGGGTTGAATCAAATGAAGAATCTGAAGCCTCCCACTATTCTGATGTAGATGACTCTTTGTCTCACTTATCTCTAGAAGATGGTAATTTAATTCAAGTTCATGATAATTCTTTAAGTTGGGAAGAGGATGCCTTAATTAATGATGCGCCTGAAGGAGATTTTAATTTAAACAACCTTGTTGTTTTTCAAACTCCTTCAGACTCTCAAAACCATGCTTTATCCGCACATCCTCATGTCCCAAATTTTCTTCTACCACCTGAGTCATCTACTCATCTCAGTCATGATCCATCTCACATTCCTAGTTCCTCTACATTTCACCCTGAGTCAGTTTCTACTAGATTGGAAAACATGGTCATCCCAGTTCCTTCGGGGGAAGGCTCCAGTCATAATACTGTAATATCTTATGAGCCACCTCCCTTGGAAGAGTATAGAGATTTCTGGACTGTAGGTGAAGTTGTTAAAAGAGTTGTGTCTCCTCATGAGGAAGAGTCAAATGAAGTAGTCCAAAAGACAAGAAGAGAAGTTAGGGAAGTCCTTGTTGGCAGGATTGCTATTTCGTTAGATGGTGGTCCACCCAGAGTTGATGCAGTTCCTTCTAGGAGGAGCTCAAGGATTGTCACACCTCAAGCGCAAAACCCTGCTGAAATCCACCCTATACCTATTCCTAATATTGGAGTTATTCCTGAGCCTGTCAATAGAAATAGGTTTCCTGCAAGAATTCAAGTCATCATTCCCAACCATTTGTTGCATATAAGATCGGCACAGGCTGATGACTTATGGGTTGGACATTTCACAGTAGAGCAATGCATTGATGGCATGTGCTTTTGTAACCACTGGTAGTGGACGACGTATTTTATATCCTGTAAATCAGAGGGACTTAAGGGATCATATCCCTGATCCCACATAGTTGGGATCTCTCTGCTTGCCTTGCCTGGTAGATTAGAGTAGGTAGGAAACCAAATAAGCCTATTTGGGCATTAGCTAGTTTTTCAGCCATTGAGTCTGGCACCTTTTTTATTATCCTTTCCTAAGCTCCTTTGTAAGCTCCTAGTTTAACCGAGTACCTGTCATTTTTCTTTTTCCTGCACAATAAATTTCAAAACTTTGCAAGTTATGTTAGTAATTTAATTTACCTTCTGCATTTATATTTTTGTCATAGAATAGATTTTATTTCAGTTGGATTTTATATTTTTCCATACATGCTGCATGAGGTATTTTGATGTTTGTGAATACAGAAATAGGTGCAAATAAAATGAAAAGCTGGAAGGAGAATGGTAGAGTGCCGGATCGAGGATTCGAGTAGCAGAGTTCGAGGACCAGAGATTCTGAGGTTCTCAAGCGCTCTTTTCAGCAAAGCACTTGTCCCAGCCGGCAAGATGTTATCACATATATAGTAACCGGGATACCACACATTTTTTATCAGATTCCAATACACTGTTCAGCCAATTCCCTTACATTGAGATGCTGAGATGAGCATCTATATTGGATCACTATCAGATTTTGGACAGTATATCTATTCCCCATTGCCATGACTGAGTCTCAGGACACTCAGAGAGATGACTGATGTAGCCATTATGCCATTAGTACAGAGCAATCAATATTGCCCAGATTTACAGTAGCAGTTTCAGAGGACAAATGATGGTTCAGAGGATGAGCATTCAGGTATATGACTCAACAGGTATATCATAGTGTTGAGGTTATATTGCTTTTATATTTATTCTTATAGCATGTCTTAGCACTTAGTGTCATGATCTGGCGATCATATAGATATGTGGACCTGGTTGATCTCATTATATATATTATATTGTCCCTACTTAAACTTAGAAGTTCATTATTCATACTCATTGGTTTTACCCTCCTTAGGGAGAATAGAGGTGATCATTCCACCATACCCTGGCTTGCTAGTGTTGGCTCCATTATTCATTGTCTTCATCCATACATTACCTACCTTTTAGTTTATCACCCTGACTTACTACTTGACTAGTGGCATGGAGGACTTTTCCCCACTGTAGCCTCTGTATTGGATGAGCTTCCCTGTTTATTGTGTCTCGGCTCTGAGTTGGTGACAAAACTTGCCTATGGTGAGTTGGATTTCCTTGTGAAATCCCCCTAGTTACTAAAGTTGTGTTGGCTAAACCTGAAACTTTTAGTGCTACCATGAATACAAAATCTGGAAAATGAAATGTTATATCTTGTACGAAAATCCCGTTCATGCAATGTGTTTTTAAACACACATGAATGAAAGGCAAGCCAAATGAAAATGGCTATGAAATAAAATGTTGTATCTTTTGTGAAATGTAAAATACCTAGGTAAACAAGCTGTCTGTGACACACCTAGAAGTGCTCAGGTAAACAAGTGCCTTAAAAACACACCTGCAGCAAAAAGCCTAAATCAATGTAAATCTATGCAATGTGTTTATAAACACACATAGATCAAAGGCTATGGAAACTTCAGGCCCAAAAGCAATAGAACTTAAATGCTATATCTAAATAATTGTTGGCCTCATTTGTATTATGGATTGTGCGCATCTGTTAAAGGTGAATAAACCCTCTTTGAACAACTCATCCATTTGTGAGACACCGCCATTCCTTGTGTTGTTGCTCATTCAGTATATACTATGGTGTGTATTCCCTTTCCCTTTTCCAAAGTGCCACAATGTTGAGTCAGTCTAGTCATCCTTTAGCCTAGCCAGTTATTTTAGCCTTCACCCTTCACTAGCAAATTGATCACAACTATGAAGTGAGTATGGTCCTGAAAGTCTAGTCTGAGTCATAATAATAATTAATGACATTATATATTTGGATTTAGACCGCCAGTAATGATTACTTTGTGTTATAATTGTTATTTGAATAGGTTGTAGAGCATGCATTAACCTTTGACACTTTGCAGCAGCTTCTGATGATAGTCTGAGTTATATTTGGTCATGTTGACTTGGTCAAACCTAGTTTGACCAAGGTCAATCTTAAGACATGAGATGGTTGGACCTTGTGATGATATAGATAGATGATATATGGTCCATGTACATATACATGATGGTTCTATGCAGCAGATACAGGGTTATGATGATGATTTATGGTTTTCAGCATTATTTGATCATTTACAAATTATTATTATTTCACCTGTTCCGGTATATTGGATTTATTATATGATCATGCAGATATTCATATGGTGTATGCATACACATATTGGATAGATTTGGACATTCTGCGTCCAATAGGATAGTCTGTTTTCAGTTCCGGGCACTTTTAGTGATGATTGAGCCTTAGTAGGCTATCCCAGTGCAGTTTGGTCTGTCGAAGACCCTGTCAGAGCAGAGATGATTTTTATCTAGTTGACCTAGGGCGCTGTGCTTGGAGGGGCTGGTCCAGCCACTTGTTTTTACCATATTACCCCCCTCCTGGACACACTAGTGCCCTCACCTTGACAGCGCAGGCACTCCAGGAGGCAGTTTGGGGCAGTTTCACGCTTCCCGAGGCATTTTAGGATTGGTAGAAATGGTTATTGAGGAATTCGATTTGGGCTACTGAGGCAAGGTCTTGGCATGGGATGATCAGTGATGATGAGTGGATGTCTTCCACACCTTCTCCAGCAATTTCAGCTTCATCGGGACCCACATCCATCACTTATGACACTTTCTAATGATTTCTGAGGCCTCTTAAGGCCCACGATTTGTCCATAGAGGCACGATTTGGTATATTGATGACTATTTTATTATTATTGTGCTATGGGGATTGACCAAGGGTGGCTAAAATTACCCCTTGGACCCACCATGAGCTTCTTATTATATTTTGTCCTCATGATTTGGTGGGATTCCCCTCTCTTAGGGCGATTTTGTCCACTTATGGTTATTTTTTATTAGTGATCCATGTATCTTATTGTTGAGGTCATCTCAACCATTGATTAGACATTTGTATCTTTTAATCTTAGCCACTCATTCAAAAAGTGGTTAGGGTTTTGGTGCCTCTCCTATCTATTTAAAGGAGAGAGCCTCTCATTGTAAAGGGGTCTTTGGCTCTTGGATTCTTGATATAGAAAAATTCTCTCGAGGAAATTCTTGTGGTCTCCTTTGCATCTGGTGTTCTTAGATGGTGATTGGAAAGTCTATTGCATCCTAGCATTTGGGTATTTGTGGTAAGATCTATCGATTTTTGGAAATCTTTGTCTTGTCTACAGGAGGGCTACTTCAACAAGGGTGATTTTGCAAGGCTTCTTCAAATCGATCTTCTTGGCATTCGCTTGTATCAGGGGGTTATCATTAGTATCATTGTGATCTATGCTATCTTTCTGTTATTTCTCTTGTGGCATTAGTCTTATCTCTTGATTTCATCAAATCTGATATTGTTGACGTTTGTTGGGCAGGAGAGAGGGCGCATTGGCTTCCTTGGAGCAAAATCGATTTCATAGATCTACTTCAAATTGCTTCAAATTGATCGGGTTTGCATAGATCATCATCATCAAGGAATCTACAAGGTTACCCAGGTAAGATCCACAAGTTTGTTTCTCTTATCTTGATTCCAATCCATGTGCACAAACACATAATTGATAAAACCCCAATTAATCAAAACCCTCATTGTTACATTTTCTCAGATCTACTAAGATCTAGTGGCTTCTTGGGTAAGATATTTAAAACCCACCTCTATAGTATCCACGGCATCCTGGATCTATAGTTTGGTGAGGATTGGCCTCCATTTGACCCTCTTCCCAAGCCAACTTAGCTTCTCCAAGCAAGGGTGCATTTCTTGTTAAGGGTGAGTTGACCTAGATGTAGTACATGGGTAGTTGAGATTTCAATTGATTCATAATCTACATGTCCTAAAACCTACCCTTAGACTATCACTTTGGCAATTTCTGCCTTGTGGGCCCTATTGCATATTTTAAGGGATTTAATCCCCATTTTGGACCACTTGGTATCTTTAAACTCAGATCTAGTAAGATCTAACCATTGGATTGCCTTGAAATTGTAGATCCACATTCTCACTTGATTAACCTACTTGGATCTAAAATTTTGATGTCATTGGACTTGTCTTGATCCCACTTATCCTACCTTTTACCCTCCTTGGGCAAAGTCGCATTTCCTGGGAGATTGAAGTTGGTCCACCTCTAGGACATGGGTACATGAGATTTTGGTGGATTTGGAACGAGCATAATTTAAAACCTAGGTCTAGTGGGTCACTTTGTGAAATCTTGCCTTGGGGATAGCATTCCTTGATTTAAGGGATTGTGGTCCACTTAGGTCAAACCATGAATTATTACATCTAGACTTATTCATCCATTAAACAATTAATAGCCCACTTGTCTTATGCCATAGGAGTCATCAACCATAAGTTAATCTCTTCTTGACTCCATTAATCCCAATTCCCAAGGCACTGATCTCTCTTCAAGTCAATTCGAATTTCCTAGACTGTTGGATTAACTTGTGGTTTGATCCTTGTTTGGTGGACTAAACCCTTTGATGTTATCATATCTAATGATCAAGCTTGTCACTTATACTAGTTAGCCCCAATTCAACCCCTAAACTACCCTGCATTGGACACGATTCCCAAGGCAGTGGATTTTCTCACATTGAACTAGCACTTAAATCCTGGATCTCATTTCAAATATTATAAGTCACTCTCACATCAACAGTGAACCAAAGCTATACTCATTGAATCCCTCATTTATCTTGTGACTTCATCTTTAGGTCTAGGATAAACCATACACCTTACTTCACTTAGTATTAACTTGATTTGGTGTCTTGGTTTGATCTCTCCTGTCGGGAGTAGATCGGGTCTCCGCCTTTGTTGTCTGGGCTAGATAACATAAAGCGAAGGTTACCTTGACTGGCGTGACAACCATCTATTGGAGGTCGAGGTGATCGTGGTTGCACCTTTTGAGTTGCCCTTCCCTATTGCCATCCATTAATGGATACATCCACAGGGGTAACTATAGTTTAGGTGATAACAAGCACCTCAGGGTGTTGCTTCAACTTGGGATCAGCAATGATATCCCGATTCAGCCAAAAGCAGACTTTTGTGGCACTCAGCTTAACAGAGGCAATGTAAATGGAAACCAAGTATAGCTAGTTGTGAGACCATCTAGATTCACAAATTACTTGCAAGATTGTTTGATCAGGAGTTAAAACTAATGGTGATCTACTGTGACAATTAGAGTTGTATCAAACTCTCTAAGAATCCAAAATTTCATAATCGATCCAAGCACATAGAGATCAAATACCACTTCATACAAGACAGGTTTCAGAAGAAAGCAGTAGAGCTTCAGTATATACCTACAAATCAACAGGTACCTGACATTCTAACCAAGGCCATAGAAAAAAGGAAGTTTCAAGCATTCGAAGACAAACTTGTGTTGGTGCAAAATTCCTTCCTCAGTAAGAGGGACTGTTGCAAAATGTAGCTCAAGCAGAAGCTTCTTGCACAGGTTAGGTGTGAACATGCGAGAAGTAGTTCGACACTTCTTAGTAACCACTTCGTAGAAGTTGGAAATAATACCATCTTGAAATTTTACTTAATAAATAAAAGCGAAAGTCAAATTTTCTTTGATCTCCTAGTCTTAGAAACCCAAATGAAATATTCTAGAGATTCTAGAATATTTGTGAGTTAGATTTGATATAATCTTAGTCGTACACCTCATTGCTGAGATAAGGTGGTTGCTAGGATTAAGGAGATTAGTTGAGATTGGTTCCTAGAATCAAGGAAGAGTTAGAATTTAAATTATAGAAATATAATTTCCATCTCTTTCAACTTATAAACAATATAGGATCACTGAAAGATCAACTATTCACAGAAACAATAGACAAAATAGTTTATCCTGGGAAAACCCAAACTCGGGAAAAACCCAGCAACCCTTTCTTACTCAGAGATTCAATACAATAAAGATAAAGGTACAAGAAGAATAGATGCCCAAAGAAAACTGCTGCAAATGTCTTCTGCTACCCAAAAAGTGAAACTTCTCCACTTGAGCGAATTTGCTTGAGATGAGTGACCAAATGAGGGGAGCAGCACTTCTGTTTATACATTACTTTTTGGTAAATTCCTAACTGGGCCGACTTGACAGTTTCATTGGGGCCAACTTGTCATTTTGGAATATAAAAATACATTTATTGTTTGTTTTATTTAGGTCAGCTAGGCTAGTGAGCATACCTCATGTAGCCACATCATCAACACTCCCTCTTAGCTAGAGAGGTATCATCACGCTGGAACACATCACGCATCATCTGGTCGTCACAACTGAACTCGAACATCTGGGCATCATCTGATTGTCACGGCTAGACTCGAACATCTCGTCATTATAAGAAAGGGTCAACACTATCCATACAGGACAACATCCTACATAGGGATCCAAGTATACTCTATACAAGAGTCTTCTCCACACAGGAGAATGTTCCTCATAGGAACAGTCGTCCTCACTGGACTAAGCTCATCTCGGTCTACATAGGACCACCTGTCCTCACTGGACTAAGCTCATTTTCGATCTACACAACCACCTGTCCTACCTGGACTAAGCTCTTCTCGGTCTACAAGGACCGCCTGTCCTGTTAGAGTTTGCACTTTAATTCAATTTAATTAGATCTTTAAAACTGAAAGATAGATAAGCACAGCAAAACGCAAAAGACACAAGAATTTTGCTCGGGGAAACCATAAAGGAG
Organism: Larix kaempferi; assembly: GCA_027924585.1. Taxonomy (NCBI): domain Eukaryota; kingdom Viridiplantae; phylum Streptophyta; class Pinopsida; order Pinales; family Pinaceae; genus Larix; species Larix kaempferi. The sequence goes on along the minus strand of BSBM01000240.1, from coordinate 897,982 downwards.
AAAACCCCACAACTTCCGCTGAAATAGATTTTTCACCAGTACAATATCAAACAAGATGGAAAACCCAAAATATAAGATGTCTTATGCAGCTCTCTCTCTTTCTCCTCCAGCGAACTTGTCTTCTCTCTCACTTGGTGCGAACTTGCTTGAGTGAGTGTGAGTGCCAAATGAGAGAGTGACCCTCTCTATTTATACTTTAAGTGAGAGTGACCTAATTCCTCAACGGGGCTGACCTGTCCTAGGGAGACACAAAAATATATTTTACATTTGACCTTTGGGGAACTATTGCCCTGACTTACAATGGAGGTTTTACCTCGATATTCTTGCATGACCAAATACAACAATGACATCCCCGAACGAAGGAAAAACATCTCCGATGGAGGTATAATAAAAATACAATAATAATGTACAAAAGAATAACTTTCGAAGTTACATTTACAACAACACTCCCTCTTAACTAGGAAGGCATTCTCTCGCCACAGTCATCATCACTCTAGACACAAACTTTGGACAACGTTATCATCGTTGGATCATCATCAATGCTGGATCATCATCGTTGCTGCTGCAGCAATCCTCATCTCGTTGATCATTGACTAGTGACATCTCTCGAATCTATCCGTCATGAGAAGTTCTACAGAGCCAACCCTTTTTTCATGTTGGGTGTAGGCCTAGCTCTCATCTAGGTCTTCATCATCTCCACGAGCAAGGCATCAAGTACGTACAACACAGGACTACACATTACATTGCCACAGCAATCACCTGCGTCTCCTACTATCACCGTATCCGGATCATCTCATCATCACACACGGAGAGCAGCCCAGGTGTATACATCGAGTCCATCAGACCATCTGTGTCTTCCACCCAGTGGATACAGCCCAAGAGCACCCCAGGTGCATTACGTCTCTCTCAGTCAACCTGCGTCTCCCATCGAGTGGGTACAACCCAGGGACATCTGTATCTTCCACCCCGTGGATACAACCCAGATGTATTACGACTCTCTTAGTCAACCTACGTCTTCAAACATGTGGACACAGCCCAGGAGGACCCCAGGTGCATTACGTCCCTGCAGACCACTTGAGTCTTCCACCATGTAAGATACAGCTTAGGCGCACCCCAGATGCTTTATGACCCGTGGACCTACCAACGTCTTCAAACATGTAGATACAGCCCAGGAGCATCCCAGGTGCATTACGTCCCTGCGGACCACCTGCGTCTTCCACCATGTAAGATACAGCCCTGGTGCACCTACGTCTTCTGGTCACATCACTCCCTCTTTAGAGGAACATCGATCTGGATAACACCAAGCTTCTCTCTGAAGTACTCGAACTTCACTATTGCTAACGACTTGGTCAACACATCGACTATTTGCTCGTCTGTCGCCACATACTAGAGCATCACTGCTCCTCTCTGCACCATATCCCAGATATAGTGGTACTTGATCTCAATATGCTTCGAATTGTATTGGAACACTGGGTTCTCAGACACCTTCACACAACTCTGGTTGTCATAGAAGATACAAGTCACCTCAAGCTCGAGATCAAACAAATCTGACAGTAGCTTCCAAAGCCATACTGCCTCAAAACTGGTCGAACAAGCTACAACATACTCTGCTTCGACTGTACTTAGTGCCACACATGACTGCTTCCTACCAAACCAAGAGATCATACAAGATCCCAAACTGATGCAGCATCCCAAAGTGCCCTTCCTGTCTGTGACACTGCCTGCCTAATCTGAATCAACATAACCACACAGGTTAATCTTATGATTCATCTCATACTTGAGCCCATACTCAATCGTACCCTTCAGGTACCTCAATATATGTTTTGCAGTCGTCAAGTGAATATGCCTCAGATCTGTCAGGAACTAGCTCAGGGTGTTCACAGCAAAACATATGATTGGTGCATTAGTGCACCAATCATATGTCTGTACATCGTGGCATCAACTGTCTCTAAAGAAGCGTCACACAGTAGCTTCAAGTTCAATGCCATAGGTGTGGCCATTTCCTTGCAGTCCATCATTTCGAACCTCTTCAGAATCTCTACTGCATGCTTTCCTTGACCAAGGAAAATCCCATCCGCACTCTGCCACACCTCCATGCCTAAGAAGTAGTGCATCATTCCTAGGTCCATCTCGAACTCTGCGAAAATCCTTCTCTTTGTATATGCAATGAGCTCATCCTCCCCTGTTACGAACAGGTCATCTACATATAGCAGCAGTATCACTGGTCTTCCGCCCTCAACCTTGAAGTAAAGGTTGGAATCTACTTTACTCTTGGTAAAGCCTAAGCTCATCAGAAAGCTATCCATCCTGTCATATCATGTCCTGGGTTCCTGCTTCAAGCCATACAAGGCTTTCTTCAACTTGCACACATGAGTTTGTCTGTCATGTGTCTCGAATCCTAGTGGTTGTTCCACATACACTTCCTCTTCAACTACACCATTCAAGAATGATGTCTTGATGCCCATCTGATGTACCTTCCATTTCATTACTATAGCCAATGCAAGTATAGATCTAATGGAAGTGTATCTTACTACAGGTGCAAATGTCTCCTCGTAGTCTATGCCTTCCTTCTGGGAGAAGCCACGTGAGACAAATCAGCATCGTGTTATCAACACCATCATCAGCAAAAACCAAAAGATAAGATTTAAAATAGAGTTATCATGCTGTTGCTGCTGCTCCTGCATATACCACCAAAACGTCCATCACTGTCTCTCGACATACATCATTCGTTCAACTCATTTCTCCAAAAAAAAGATATTTCAAGCTTTCCAAACTCCCCCTGAGATTATGCTACTATCATCATTAAAAAAATTGTCAAACTGAGTATGTCTTCAGGATACCAAAATTACCATCAAGGTCATTATCATGTCAAATATCCAAGCCACTTCAATCACAAGATGTTGTTGTCACTATATCATAGATGTTGTCAATATAAGGTTGTCATCAGGCTGACTTATCATTTGCTGTTGTCTCTAACTTGCTTCAAATGCTGGTGTACTTTACTGTGGCTTTCTTGTCCTCAATGCCTTGTCATGAGTCTTGTCATGCCTTCATGAGTACTTAAAACCATTTCTCAGTCAAACTTCTTGTCAAGACAGGCTGAAATATGTTCTCTTCAACAATCTCCAGTATGCTGAAGCTTCCTTCTGCCAAGAGTGACAAGGTCGAGCTTGTCCACTTTAACCTTACCAACACTGATCTGACTTTCTCCAATTCTGTTGAGCACTCAGAGTTGTGTACTCTTTAATTTGACCATGTCTTTGTAATCAATTTGGATATTTGAAAGTAACTTCACTTGATTTCCAATTGCAACTTCGAATTCTTCACAAGACTGTGTACTTGAACAGGTTCAAATGCCAAGAATACTTCTAGAATTGAACAAACTTTGGATGGCTTATGTAATTGTCATCACAAGAATCTTCAATTGATCTTACTGCCTTGGGCCAATCTATCTTCTCGTGTACGCTTCTATACAAGCCTTAATCCTTCACTACCTATGACTAGAAATTATCAGAGCTATCAAAACTTAACTTGCAACTTCCTTCATCTTGCATCCATCCCATTACTGGAAAACTTGTCCTCAACTGCAGTTGTTTTCTTCATCGAAAATCCCAGAGTTGTCTGTCCGCATCTTCAGAGAATATACCCGAAAATCTCAAAGTGATGGCCGAACTTAGAGCTCTTCTTCATGAATTACACATGCATATCTTGATTTCTTCAATAGGGTTTCTAGAGAGAGTCACTGATATACTTTTATTTGCTTCAACTACTATCTCTACCACAATATCCTCTTCTTGATTTCATAATTATCAACCGATGTTCTTGTGCCACCGAAAATAAGACACCTGTAGTTACCTTCTTATTTCATGAAATTCTTGGACCTGTTTGGAGCAAACTTCACTTACCTTTGAGTTCATCCTCCAATAATGAACTCATGGTGTGCTGAGGTTCAACAATCCGATCCTAGGACCTGTTTTGCTTCTTGGAGAGCCATTATTCACTATTTGAGTCCATTCTCCAATGATGAACTCAAAGTGTCTTAAGACCTTTTGTAAGATCTTAATTTTGGCTTGCCAAATGGAAGCCACCTTCATCTCCTTTTGTGCATTGATCCTTAACCTCATTTAGATCCAAAAAGATATTTTTCTTCACCCATATCTTAGGATGTCCTTGGTTGTGCGAACTTGTCTTCAGATCTTCAATTCTTTTTGCACTCTTTCCTTTCCATGAATCACTGGATCTTCTTGCTGATGTGTATGAAGAACTCCTCCTAGGTTGACTCCTTTGACTTGGGCATTCTTGGGCTTTGTGACCAAAGCCACTATAGGAGTAGCACCTCATTGTGTGATAGTTAGCAGCCACATGTCCAATATGATTGCAGTCCCAACACCTAACTTTGCCATTAGTACTTCCAGCACTTCTTCTTCCATAGGATCTACAATCCAAAGCCTTATGACCATAATTAGAGCAAGAAAAACAATAACCATTGAACTTGTTTTCATACCTTGGACTTTAATTCCAACATGGAGTTGGCTCTTCTCTGAAATTGCTTTGAGGTGCACAGCTGATTCCTTGATGCATACTTGAGCTTCCAAGATCTTTGTTGTCATGTGCAGGTACATGAGGAGCTTTGCTTTCTTCTTTGGAGGATGTGGATCCAACTTCAAAAACCTTGGGAGGCCAAGTGATATCTTCGTATTTTTCTTCTTCTTTCTTGTACCCAAGGCCAAATTTGTCAAATGGGGGCCTTTGACAATCCAAAATTTCATCTAAGATAGTTGAGCCATGTTTGAACTTGCCATATGCAGCAAGCTTTTCATTTTTCTTCTTGAGTCCAACAACCTCCATTTCAAGCTTTTGATTTTCCTTCTCCTTTTCAACTAACTGATTTTTCAATACTTCTTCAATTCTCTTGTATTTGTCGAATTGAACCTTCAAATAAAGATTAGCGCATCTTGTCTCTTCAAGTTCTCTAGGATCCACATCAATCTTTTCTTGTTCATTTCCTAGTTCATCCTTAACCTTTTGACCTCAAGATTTTTATCTTTTAACTCACTTTGCAAGTCTTTGTTCTTGAGCTTCAAACTCATGAACAAAGCTTTTGTCTCCTCTTAGTCTTTTTCAAATGCTCCCATAATCTTATTTTTAAGCCTTAGATTGGATTTGACATCCTTATCCAATAGAGTTTTTGCAAATGCCTCTTTGAATTTCAATAGTTCATCTTTTTCATCCTTGACAAGTACAACTTTATCATCATTAATTTCTATAGGAGAGTTCTTACATTCATTAGTGCTTGAAGCTTGAGCCTCCTTTTCTTGTTCGTCATCTTCAAATGTCTTGACTTCTTTTTCTTTGTCAATGTCTTGAACTTTCCTTTTGTGCTCACTTTCTAGTATGATCCAAATATCTTTGGCAGAAGTGTACTTTCCAAGGTTCAACCTTTCCTTTTCTGATTGAGGCAAACTCCTCATGATCAAGTTTAGTGCATTTTCATTGTTTTCCTGTGGCTTCTTAGTTGCTGCTCCTTCAATCGATTTCCAGATGTCAACCCCTTGTCCCTGTAAGTAAAACTTCATTCTGAAGCTCCAGAATTCATAACTTGATCCATTGAACAATGGAATATTTTCTTCCAAATTAACCTCCATGACTTTCCCTTGTGTCTACTGATTTCCTTCAAGCTTGTTATGCTTCTGCAGAAGGCCGGCTCTGATACCAATTGTTAGACACAATGCTCACTGAGAGGGAGGGGTGAATCAGTGAGCCTACACGTAATCAAATTTTACTTCTTCAATCCCCAACTCTTATATCATCATTTCACATTCACATCAAAATCATATTCATCAATGAACTATCTACCAATCACATGTCATTTATCAAATAAAATATATCAACACAAGGGACATGTTATCACATATATAGTAGCCGAGCTACCATACATTTTTTATCAGATTCCAGTACACTATTCAACCAGTTCCCTTACATTGAGATGCTGAGATGAGCATCTCCTATGGATCACTATCAGATTTTGGACAACATATATATTCCCCATGCCATGACTGAGTCTCAGGACACTCAGAGAGATGACCGATGTAGCTAATATGCCATTTGTACAGAGCAGTCAGTAGTGCCCAGAGTTACAGCAGTAGTTTCAGAGGACAAATGATGGTTCAGATTGATGAGCATTCAGGTATATGACTCAGTAGGTATATTATGGTGTTGTGCTTATATTGCTTTATTTCCATTCTCTTAGCATGTCTTAGCATTTAGTATCATGATCTGGCGATCATATAGATATGTGGACCTGGTTGTATTATATATATATCATATTTGTCCCTACTCAGACTTAGAAGTTCTTGGCCTATACTCATTGGTTTTACCCTCCCTAGGGAGAATAGAGGTGATCATTCCCGCCATACTTTGGCTTGCTAGTGTTGGTTTCACTACTCACTGTCTTCATCCATCCATGACTTACCCAGTTGTTCATTACCTTGACTTACTATTTGACTAGTGGCATGGAGGACCTTTCCCTGCTGTAACCTCTATATTGGATAAGCTTCCCCTATTTATTGTGTCTCGGCTCTGAGTTGGTGACAAAACTTACCTATGGTGAGTTGGCTTAGTCCCCCTAGTCACTAAAGATGTTGTTGGCTAAACCTGAAACTTTTAGTGTTGCCATTAATGCAAAGTATGGAAATGAAATGTTATATCTTATATGAAAAGCCCGTTCATACAATGTGTTTCTAAACACACATGAATGAAAGGCAACCCAAATTAAAATGGCTATGAAATATCAAATGTATATCTTTTGTGAAATGTAAAATACCTAGGTAAACAAGTTGTTTGTGACACACCTAGAAGTACTCAGGTAAACAAGTGCCTTAAAAACACACCTGCAGCAAGACGCCTAAATAAATGTAAATCTATGCAATGTGTTTATAAACACACATAGATCAAAAGCTATGGAAACTCTAGGCCCAAAAAAGCAATGGAACTTAAATGCTATATCAAAAATATTGCTGGTCTCATTTGTATTATGGATTGTGCGCATCTATGTAAGGTGAATAAACACTCTTTAAACAACTTATCCATTTGTGAGACACCGCCATCCCCTGTGTTGTTGCTTGTCCACTATATGCTATGGTGTGTATTCCCTTATCCATTGCCAAAGTGTCATAGTGTTAAGCCAGTAAGTCATCCCTTGACCTAGCCATGTCATTCTTAGCCTTCACCCTTCACTAGCAAATTGATCACAACTATGAAGTGAGTATGACCTTGAAAGTCTTGTCTGAGTAATTAATAATAATTAATGACATATTATATTTGGTTTTAGATCGCCAGTAATGATTGCTACTTGTTATAATTGCTATAGGAATAGATTGGAAAGCATGCTTTAACCTTTGACACCTTGCAGCAACTTGATGACAGTTTGAGTTATATTTTGGTCATGTTGACTTAGTCAAACCTCAGTTTGACCAAAAGTCAACCACAGGACATGAGGTGGCAGACCCCAAATGTTACAGATAGATGATATGTGGTCTGGTACAGTTCACCATGGTGGGCTTATGCGGTGGTTGCAGACTTATGATGATGATTTGTGCTTTTTAGCATTTTTTTACAGATTATTATTATTTGGTCTGCCGGATATGATGAGCATTTATTTTGGACCATGCAGAGGTTTATATGGTGTATGAGTACACATCTTAGATGGATTTGGACCTTCTGAGTCGAATGAGACAGTCTGTTTTCAGTTCTGGGCAGTTACAGTGATGATTGAGCCTCAGTAGGCTATCCTAGTGCAGTTTTGGTTTATCGGAGACCTTGTCAAAACAGTGATGGGATTCACTTGGTTCACCTAGGGCGCTGTGCATGGAGGGGGTGGTCCAGCCACTTGTTATTACCATATTACCCCCCCTCCCAGACTCATTGGTGATCTCACCTTGACAGCGCAGGCACTCCAGGAGACAGTTTGGGCAGTTTCACGCTTCCCGAGGCAGTCCAGAAATGGTAGAAATGGCTACAAAGGAATTCGATTTGGGCTACTGAGGCAAAGTTTTGGCATGGGATGATCAGTGGTGATGAGTGGGATGTCTTCCACACCTTCTCCAGCAGTTTCAGCTTCATCGGGACCCACATCCATCACTTATAGCATTTTCTGATGATTTTTGGAGCCTCCTAAGGCTCACGATTTGTCCATAGAGGCACAATTTGGTACTTTGATGATTATTTTATTGATATTGTGCTATGGGGATTGACCAAGGGTGTCTAAAATTACCCCTTGGACCCACCATGAGCTAGATCTATTATTTTATCATCATGATTTGGTGGGATCCCCTCTTCTAGGGTGAGTTTGTCCACTTATTGTATTATTTTATTAGTGATCCATGTATTGTATTGTTGAGCTCATCTCAACCATTGATTAGATCTTTTAATCTTAGCCACTCATTCAAAAAGTGGTTAGATTGTGGACTCTCTCCCTCCTATTTAAAGGAGAGAGCTTCTCATTGTAAAGGGTCTTTGGCTCTTGGAATCTTGATATAGAAAACTTTCTTGTAGAAATTCTTGTGGTCTCCTTTGCATCTGGTGTTCTTAGATGGTGATTAGAAAGTCTATTGCATCCTAGCATTTGGGCATTTGTTGGAAGATCTATTTTCGTGGAAAATTTGTCTTGTTTACAGGAGGGCGAATTCATCTTGGGCGTTTTTGCAGGGGGCTCCTCAACTCGCTTGGCTTGGCATTCGCTTGTATCAGGGGGTTATCATTAGTATCATTGTGATCTATGCTTTTCCTTTGTTACTTCTTCTGTAGCAGTAGTCTTTATCTCTTGATGCATTAAATCTGATATTGTTGACGTTTATTGTGCAGGAGAGAGAGCGCATTGACTTCCTTGGGCAAATCGATTTCATAGAAAACTACCTCAAATCGCTCCAAATTGATCGGGTTTGCACAGATCCTCATCATCAAGGCATCTACAAGGTTATCCAGGTAAGATCCACAGGTTTGTTCCTCTTTTCTTGGCTCCAATCCATTGACATAGCTACTTCATTGATAAAACCCTTAATTTACAAACCCTCATTTTACACTTTTTCAGATCTAGTAAGATCCACTTGGATTTCGCGTATAAAATTTAAAACCCACCTCTACAGTATCCACAACAATTCGGATTTGTAGTTTGGTGAGAATTGGCCATCATTTGACCCACTTTCCAAGGCAAAGAAGCCTCTCCAAGGGAGGTCGCACTCCTTGGGAGAGGTGAGTTTGCAGGGATCTATCACCTGGGTAGGTGAGATTCCACTTGATCCATAATCTACACATTCAATAACCAACCCCCAGTGTGTCACTTCAGTGATTTTTGCCTTGTGGGCACCATTCCTCATTTTGAGGGTTGTGCCCCACTTGGGTCACTTTGTGGCATACTTCAATCTCAGATCAACTGAGTTCCAGCCATTGGATTGCCCTAATCTTTTAGATCCACCTACCTCTATACCTCAACATTCAAGATCTGTAATTTGGTGACATCTGACTCCATTTGGCCCATTTCCCAAGGCACTGATCTTTCTCCGAGCCCATTCGACTTTCTTGGATTGTTGAGTTAGCTTGTGGTTTGACCTTTGTTTGCGTGAACCCCTTGACATTGTTATATCACTTCATCAAGCTCACTTTTGGTACTGGTTAGCCCCAATTTGGACCTTAACTACCCTACATTGGACACGATTCCCAAGGCAGTGGATTTTCTCACAATTGACTGGTACCCTAATCCTTGATCTCATTATAAACTTCATACATCACTCACATAAACATGTTGGACCAAATCCACATTATTTAAACCCCTTGATTCAACTTATCATTTACCTTGTGACTTTATCCATAGATCTAGGGTTTACCATACACCTTACGTACTTCATCATCCTTTGATTTGATCTGGTGTTTTGGTTTGATCTCTCCTGTCGGGAGTAGATCTGGGTCTCCCCCTTTGTTGTCTCGGGCTAGATAACATAAAGTGAAGATTGCCTCGATTGGCATGACAACCATCCATTGGGAATCGAGACTATCTTGGTTGCACCTCTTTGGTTGCCCCTTCCTTCTACCATCCACCTTGGATCTATCTCTAGGGGCACCTACAAGTTTGGTGATAACAGGACACAAGATATAATTGTAATCTTTTTGTATTTGGTTCAACGGCTACAACCGTGAGGCAATTCAGCACCAACTCCTTATCTAGGACCCTGCCTAGTTCTTCTTAGATCATACTAAGAAGTGGATACAAGACCATGCTTGTATTTACAAGTATATTTCTGTACAAGAGTCAGCTTCCAAACGTCTTGCTTGTCTTCTTTGTCATTAGCCTTGTCACTTGCCATATCACCAAGTCATCATGCACCATGCTTGGTCTTCATCCTTGGTTGCCTTCGTTCATGCTTGCCATCTCTTAGTCCTTGTCAATCTTTGTCCTTTGTCCACCTCATTATCTAGGGTATTAGGACCATCTCCAAATGACCTCAGAATGGGTCATTTGGCTCATAGGTGTTCCAATGCCCATCACCTTCATGCTATGTGTGTTCTTCAAGCCATCCACATCATCATCTTCTTTGCCATTCCTCAAGTCTTTGTCATTAATGTTGTCATCAACGACAATCATATCATCACAATGTTTTTCTTTTTTTATTAAAACCCCAAGAGTCTCTTTTCTGGCCAGTAGTGGGGCAAGCCCTTTTCCTGAAATCCGTACTTCGGGAAAGCAAGGGGGGTTGATTTAAATTGAAAAACTGGAAATTGTTAAAAAAAGGTGAAAAACTAGGTCCTGAGTGAACTTGTGGCCCGCCAATGGAACGGACCAACAAGGTAAATTTTAATCCTATTTAAATTTTTATTAAGTGCAGAAAAATAAAATCTAAACTAAAAAATGCAAACCACAAAATTTGAGTTGTCGCAGTTCCCCTCGGGGGGATGGGGTGTCGGTGCTGGGTAGCCCACTTGCTCTCGTTTAATTTTCTTTTACAATGCGAATAGAAGTGCCCCAATCCTTGAAAATTGACTCAAAGGCTTACAAAAATGATAGAAAAAGTATTCGGTTGAAGGGTAATGGTTCTTGGGTGCTCCAGATGGCTTTATCTACCCAAAAATGGCCAGAGTTTCCTCCTACCTGTTCATAAAGTGCTACAAAACAGCAAGCAAATGTTAGTAACTAATGACCAAAAACACTTTAAAAGTGTCTTGGGACTTACCATAAAATTACCCAAAAAATTCTAAAAGAAAATCCAAGTGAAAATACGAAAAATGAACTAAGTGAGACAAGTTGTAAGGATCTTTGCACATCTCCTTAGGATATTTCGCCGCCTTTCTTTCCTAAATTTACCACCCCCAGATGCCATCTTTCATTAAGCAAATTTCCCCATATTGATAGGCCACGTGAGCACTTCTCTATCATCTCGTAGCGCCACTTTTTTTTTTGAATTTACCAGTTCACCAAGGCCCAGATTCATGGGGATCAATTGATGACTAACTGACACGTCGATAACTAATTTAGATTGACCAGTAAAATGCCAAGCAACCACATTTGTACTTTTAAAAGAATCTCCGGGTACAATAAAATCTCCACTTATACCTGCTTTAGTTCCAACTTTAGATCGAGAGCTAGAAGCAACTGTAACAGAGCCTAAAAAATAGCTATAGTCAGCAATAGAGGTGGTAGAGACAAGGTCATCATCAGCTATTGGCGCTCTTGAATCAGCCAAATAAACTTTTTAAATCATCAATGTAAACATACTACTTGTTCAAGCTTTAAAATATGCAAAAATCAACCTGTAACAAGAAATATGCTTCTACTAGACCTAGATTTAAGATTTTTACTTTGAAAATTACATAAGATCTAAAATAAATCAGATCGATTTATGATATTGCAAAAGGAATAGATCTGAGATACGCAAACCAAGGTAGCCGAGTAAAATTTGAAGTTTTTTGGTGACGAGAAGAAACAAGAGGAAAACGCCTTCGAACTTGGGCAATGGGGTCCTCAAGAGTGGGGATCAGAGAGACTAGTTCTCCTTGAATCAATCTTGAAGAGAAACGGACGCAAACAAGCTCCACAAACTCTTCTGATTGGCAACCTCTAATCACAAAAAACAACTCACACAAAAAAGATCAAAAGCAACTGGTATAGACTAATGTAGAAATTTAGATACAAGTATTTAAACAAAAATAACTTTGTAAATCTAGTTTCTCTACAATAACCTAACAGAGAAATAATGGATTAAATCACACTACTTCACCTTACTAAGATATACATCTCCTTCAAAAGCCAGTCTTTGATCAACAAACAAAGCGAATAAAAATGTAAAGACACAGATTGCCTTATGTAAAAATTAGAACATGATCATCCACACACCATAGAGCCACACATTGATTTGCCTCCAAAGCCTTTTATTCATTGACAAAATTCCAAAAAGATATCCAATGCTTGAGCAGAGGTTCCACCTTCTCATGACAAACAAGAGAAGAAGTGACATGCTTATATAGGAAAACTAAGAGAGAGGGCGCACTTGTCAAGGGAGAGGGAGGGTGCATGAGTGAAGGAATCAAGCCTTGACTTGTGGCGTGATTAGGGGGCTGCCTCCTCTATTTGGGCTGCCCAAAACTCAGCTCAAACGATGCCTAAAACAATGTTGCACACTCCATAACAAATGCGCCCCCCTCCTTGGGAAATGTGCCCCCCTTCATGGGGAAGTGATTCCTTGAAGTGTGCTGTCCAAAAAGTTGCCCAAAATCAGCTCTTATACCCTCTTAAACAATTCTGACCTTGATCTCTTACAAATCCCACCAAACTAGGAAATTGTTTTTTTCATATTTTTCATTTTTTGGGTATTTTTTCTCACTTTTTTTACTATAAGTGAAAAATAAAGCACCTAACCACTTACAAAAGTGGGTTTTAAGTGAAAAATAAAGCACCTAACCACTTAGTAAAATGCGTTTTGGGGTATAGTAGATGCTATGAACTTGAAAATGAGCACCCCCGTGGAAGAAAAGACCCCTAGACCACACTTTTACAATATTTTCAAATTTTTTGATTAAACCATTAAAAAATGGATTAATTTTACGGGAAAATTTTATTTTTCCGAAACATAAAAATAAACTAGGGGGACCTAGCACATGTCCATACGGCTCAAAATTAGTCTCTAGCATGTTTATATACATTGACCCATGGACTTTAACAACCTACTAAGGTCTAACCACCATGGCAAACATTCCAGCTTTGGAGCAGGAGAAAAACTCAAAAACTATGTCCTGCTAAAACGCAAAACATAATTAATAAGTGAAAATACTCCTTGGAATACCTGACTTGATTGACAAGTCCTCGGAAGCCAAGTCCTTTACATAAAAATACCATGCTAACACACTTGATTACAATTCCCGCGGGGCATGGACATGTGAAGAAAAAATAAAAATAAAAAGGCCCTGAAAAAGGCCTGATGGACTTCAGAAGGTTGATGATGAACATGTAACATGTTCAACTTTGCCCGCTCACTTGAAAGTCCAACTGAGTACAACTTAGCTAGTAACAGGCTCTATTGGATCAACTAGATCCATTGGATCTACAGAATCTACTGGATCCATCGGCTCCCTCTGAACTGCTGAAGAGGGAGGGGGTAATGACTCCATCTCATTTGGAGCTTCTTGCTCCTCACTGTAGATGGATGATCTTCTAGCCTTTCTGAAGGCATTCTCCTCTTCAAAGGAAACATCCCTTCTGACTTCAATCTGTCTCTGTCCTAGGATGTAAATCCAGTATGCCTTCGATGATTCACTGTACCCAACAAATGTTCCCTTCTTTCCTGAAGGTTCTAGTTTAGTTCTCTTTTCTTTGGATACATGAATGTATACTGGACAGCCAAATATTCGCAAATGACCAATGTTTGGCTTTACACTTGTGAAGGCTTCTTCTGGAGCCATATTCTTCAATATCTTGTGTGGGCCTCTATTCTGAACATATACTGCAGTGCTTGAGGTTTCTGCCCAAGGAAACATCAATAGATTTTGATCATGAATCATGTCTTTGACTTCCTCAACTATAGATCTATTCTTCCTTTCTGCAACCCCATTTTGTTGAGAGTTGTAAGGGACGGTATACTCCCTCTTGATTCTTTCTTACTTACAGAAATCACTGAACTCTAAGGAGGTGTACTCTCCTCCATTATCGAACCTCGGAACCTTTATCCTTTTCTCGGATAGGTTCTCAACCTGGGCCTTGAATTCCTTGAAATTGTTCAAAACTTCTTCAGATTCCTTGGTCTTCAAGAAGTAAATCCATGTCTTTCAGGAGTAGTCATCTATGAAGGTCACATAATACCAAAATCCTCCCAAGGATGCAACTGACATAAGTCCACATAAGTCTGAGTGTACCAACTCTACTATTCCCTTAGACCTGGTGTCATTGTTCGGAAAAGATCCGTTGGCATTCTTGCCAAGTGCACATCCTCTGCAAATGCCATTGTGTTCAACTTGGAGTTCAGGAAGTCATATAACCATCTTCCTTGGAGGATGAAGAGCTCTATAGTGCAGGTGAGCAAGTCTTTTATGAGATAGCTCACTCAAACTGATAGAGTCATGAACTAGATCCTGAACTGGTTGTATCGTCAATTTGTATAAGCTTTCTTCACGAACACCAATTATTCTTGTTGAATCAATATAATGGAATTCATGTGCCATGCAAGAACCTTCCCATCTGAGAATGCAACTTTATAACCCTTGTCTTCTAGTGCGGAGTTAGAGACAAGATTTCTTTTCATTCCTGGCACATATAGTACTTCTCCCAAATGCAGAGAATCACCAGAATCTAATTGGAAGGAAGTGGCCCCAATTCCTTTCACAATATATTTGGCATCGTCTACAAGAACTCATAGTGTGTTTCTCTCTCATCTAGATTTGAGAGAAACTCCTTATAACCTGTCATATGTTTAGAACCACCACTATCTAACAACCAAATATAATTAGTAGTAGGAACAGTACCTGAGAGGGTTGAGATCAGGGTTGCCGAAGCGTCCCCCCCACGGTCCGAAAAAGAAATTCGCGCTCCGAGCGAAAGCGTGGGCGAAGCGTCCAGGGAAGCGCGCTTCAGAAATTTAAAACCCCGCTTCGGCTTGGCAAAATGCACTCCTTGCCTCTGTGAGAAGCATTTTCGCTCTCGATCTCCACCCTCCACGCTTCACCCTCACTTCCCCGTCGCTCCCCGAGCACTTCCACGGATAGTGGGTCGCTCCCCGAAAACCAACGGAAAGGTAAGCTATTTTATGTTTTTTTTTGTTTTGTTTTTTGTTTTTTTGCTCTTTGGGTGGGGCCTAATGAATTTTTAGGGTTAGGGAGGGGAGATAAGGCAAAAGCTCTCCCTCTTCTCCCTCATTGTTTCATCTTTGAGTTGGAGTGGAGAGGGAAGGAGCTCTTGGTGTTGGCTTGGTGTTGGTGTTGGCTTGGTGTTGGAGCAAAGTTGGAGAGCTTGAAGAGGATTTGAGAGAGCTTGGAGGAGACAACAAAGGGTTCCATCTACTTGCAAATCATTGGAGATAAAAATAGGTATGCCCAATGTGTATTTTTGTTGAATATTGTTCACAAAATGTCTTGTTTACTGTTGTATTTTATCTTCTCCTACATTTTCCCATTCCCTCTTCCTCCTCATTCTATTGCAGGTTGTTCATGTAAAACTTGAAGAAAATGTTCTTCTTGTGGTGTTTACTTCCATTTTTGGTTCTCATGGTGTTGGTTGGGAATAGGCATGTGAATGAAGAAGATGATTGTGGTCATTCTCATAGTGACCCAATGAATGAAGGAGAGGAGGGTGGTGAAGGGGGTGATATTGAAGCTGATAGTGGCAAACCTTCATTAACCCCATTGTGGAGGTATGTCACAAAAATTGAAGAGGGTAGAGTTGGTGGAACCACTATGTTTTTATGCCCACATGGCTATCGTCCAGGAAAAGCTTATAGCGGTTCATACACCCATGTGAGGAGGCATCTTTGTGGGGTATTAGACAGTGATGATAACAAAGGGTCCCTTAGTATTGCAATTTTTCCCAAGATAACACAACTAGAGAGAGAAAACTAAATCAAGATAGAGGAAGCTGCACAAAGAATGAATGCTAAAAAACAAAAGGTTCACTCTGATACTTCTTCTAGCTTTGGGAGCCCATTTTCATCTCCTCCTTCACCTGGCGGAAGGTCCTCAACTGGTAATGGATGTAAGAGAACCATAGAAGATTTCCTTGATATTAGTGGCAGGGAGGATGTGGATACAAAAGTCGTGAGGTTTCTTTATGCATGTGGTGTGCCATTCAATGTTCTTTGCTCCCCTTATTGGCATGCCATGGTTAAAGCCATTAACAAAGCCCCTGCTGGATACAAGGCCCCTGGGTATGAAAAAGCTAGAACTGTGTTACTTGACAAGGAAAAAGAAAAAGTCAAAAGAGCTCTTACACGGTTTACAGATGGGTGGGCAGATACTTCGGAATGTATTCACTTGTATATTGTATTTGTATTTTATTATTCTACCTCCGACGGAGATGTTTATTCCTCCGGTCGGAGAAGTCATTATTGTACTTGGGTCATGTAAAGTCATTGAGGTCAATCCTCCCAGGTATGTTGGGGCATTAGACCCCAGAGTTAAGTTATTAATGGGTTATTAGACTCTCCTAGAGAAGTTGGCCCAGTCAGTTACACTTAGGGACCGACCTGTTTGGGGTTAAGGCTAAGTGAAAGGTAAAGTATAAATAGAGAGGGTGCTCCTCTTTATTTGATCATTCACACACTCACTCACTTCGCATTAGTGAGAGAGAGGAGGAGTTCGCACAAGTGGAGGAGGAGGAAGCTGTTGGAGACCATCTATTTGTTTTGGGGTTTTGTACTATTGCTCATTCTATCTCTGAGGAAGTTGCGGGGTTTTCTCCTTTATGGTTTCCCCGGTGAAATGCTTTGTGTCTCTTGTCTCTTGTGTTTGTTTTGCTGTGCATGTTATTCTCTCAATTAAGATCCTAGATCATATTGAATTAAATGATAAAAAACTAACATGGTATCAGAGCTAGCCTGAAGGAAGGCATGTATGGCATTTACGAGACTTGTCTCACTTGCGACAATTTGAAAGTTAGGGCTTTGTATAGCAAAACATAGTCATCGTGGAACTTTCATTATAAATCAATTTTGGCGAAGTTTCAAGATCTGAAAATTGGACAGGCCAAAGATGAAATTTTCTTGTACCTTGTGTTTGAATTTCAACCTCAAATTCGGTGTACTTTCTGAGATATGATCCATACAAGTTAGGGTTTCTGCCTCTTCCAGAATGAAGCCCTAAACACGCAACCTAGGCAAAAAGGTCATATCTCGGGCTAGGAAGCTCCAAATGGAATTACGTAAAAAGTAACAGTTAGGGCACGGACTGTAGTTTCACAGGACCGATTTTCAGAGGCCGAAGTTGAAACAGTGACACATGGCACTCCGTACAAGTTCGTTATGTTGTTTCATCCCTTAAATAGATAATATTGGGAAACTGAGCATATCTCCCCGATGGAGAATCGAATGAAGCTCAAACCTGCGAGGTTGGAAAGATGACAGGTATGGCTACCACAGGCTAATTTCAGACCTTGCAGATCCGCAATTTCAGAGATACACCAGAAACAATACGGCACATCTGAAATGGCTCAACAGAGGAAATCAAAGAAGAGGAGGAAGAAGCTCTCACTTAGGGTTTTCAATTTTTAGGTATGACATGACATGATACAATGTTGGAGACACTTGATGCAACATTGGAAACTTTGAAAATGGATTTGGAATCCATTCATCATAGATATTAATCCTCCATCAAAATGTTGTGGGAGGAAGGAGATTGAAAAATTAGGGTTTCCAAGTAAGAAGAAACCCTGGCAAAATTGGGAGACTCATACGGAAGCAATGAAGGAGGTTTAAATGGCACGAATATCCTATCATCCTAGAACCATGAACCTATATAAGATGTTTACAAGTGATATACCTTGGATGATTAGGATTTTACCCTTATAGAGAAGACTACAAGCAATCTCGACAGGTATGACTTGAGGAGATGCAGGTATGTTTTGAAATTTGTTTCATTTATTTGATGATTAAGTTTATTATATGTTTGTCTTCATATTATTGAGGTTAGTACAATATTGATTAATTTTTAGACTTGTCTTATCATCTTAGTAAAAGTATGAATGCATGTGAATGATAGAAGACATTCATTGATTAGGGTTATGACACTTATGATTGTACTAATGCATTGTGGTGTTGTATGAGGATGATGTTGTCTGCTAACATGAAATGTGCATCAAGAAAGACAAATCAAGTTCTAGATCAAGAATATATGACCATGGTGGCATGAAGACAAAGACTCATCCATAGTCATTGATCACATAGAAGCTCTACTTACGAGGTATGTATAATTTGGTTCTACAATGCTTAACTTATGAGATATGCAGGTTACTAGCACAAGGTCTCTAAATCATTGAAGAGAACAAAGAAGACATTGTTTGGGTATGTTAGACATAACTAGCAAACATGATAAACTAGGTATGTTTTCCTATATCGAGTTAGAATCCTACCTTGTGTTAGGATCTTATATAAATATACTTTTGTATGATTGATAATGATTATTCATGAAGTTATAAGTTTGAGTAATCATGGGTTTATGCATATTATGTTTCTTAGTTTGATTAATGATATGACAAACTAGAAGAGTCCTATGGTCAAATAAGAATATGCATGAGTAAAAGAAGTACTCCCTGAAACCTTGAATACTAACGCTTGTGATAAATTACCTATGTATGAAATGATCATGACCATACATGTTAAGATTATAGGATTATAATGTTTTGATAATATTGAGATTATACTAATGAATGTATGATTATGTATGAGATCTTGAGGATGACACAATGATGAAACTAGTGCACACTTAAGCATGCATAGTGGTCCAGGATGGATAGAAGTTCAAAGACATATAATCATGACACTATCACAAAGGGAAAATAGAGATCAAGAGGGATCACACTCCAGTAGTTCCTGCAAGGAAGCAAAGATTGAGAGGGAGTCCACCCAACAACCAAACAAAGATAAGTATTTGAATTGTCATTTCTTGTATATATGATTACTTAAATGATGTTGTTCAGTCATGTATATACTTATGTTCCTAGATTTAGGATGTATATTATGAATATTAAAAAAGTTGCATTAATGAACAAGATACTACTAATATGCAAGTAATGGGTAAGTGGCCTATGGTACTGTACAACACTCCATTGCTACTTATCTAGATTGAAACCTCTTTGCTGACATGTTGGAGTAGTGCACACTCATAACAATGTTCTGGTAGAGATGCAAGGCATCTAGAAAGTTACGGGATATGGATAAATGTTGTATTGAAGCATTGGCTAAGATAATTGCATGACTATATGACTTATGTCTTTATGCGTAAGAATTTGTTCTGAAAACTATGAGATGTTTCTAATCATGCAATTGAACTTGAATTGTAGGAAAGATCGTATGCATAATAGGTTATCATTGAAATGTCAACATGATTTGATAATTATGAAGTGTTACTAATCATGTAATTGAATTTGATCTGTAGGAAAGATCGTGTGCTATGATCTACAAAAGAAGGATGATGCACACCTATTCCAAAGAACAAGTGATGGATGTTCGACAAGAAGACTTACAAATCAAACGTACTATATAAGGCTCGTGGCTAGAGGATTCTCATAGAAAGAGGGAGAGGATCATGGTGAGATGTTTGCTCCAGTGGCTAGACACACTTCCAGAGATAGATTACACCCATGGATGACAAGACCGTTCTCTTGAATGGTGTAAATGGAGAAGAAGTGCATATCCAGCAAACTCCCAGGATTCGATAGAGAATCACATGATTGAAGAAAGCTTTGTACGGGTTCAACAGGTACCCAGGATCGATAGTCATTTGATGAGCTTGATGATCACCACGGGTGATGCGGATTTCAACCTTTGCTACAAGGTTGAAGATGGTTTGTATATACAGATGGATGCAAGAAGGAACTCACCATAGAGTTCGAGTGATCTTGAGGCTCATATTAGTAGACCCATCTAACGGGAGATGGCACAGATAGATATGCAGAAGATCACTCAATGCAGAGTGTGAATGATGTTCAGTCACAGAGGGAGGACAATACTCAAATATAGAAAACTCCACTTCAGAGGGAGTAGATCTCCGAGTTAAAGAATCTTGGCATGATTCTTATGATTAGATATGTGACTGAGATCAGATGAGATTTTTCCTTAGCCAAGGAAAATGTGAAGTAGAGATCTGGGTATGATGCACTATTTTCTAGGCATGGAGGTGTGGCAAAGTGCGGATGGAATCTTCCTTGGACAAAGGAAGTATGCAGTAGAGATCCTGAAGAGGTTTGGGATGATGGACTGCAAGGCCATGGCAACACCTATGGCATCGACCCTGAAGCTATTGAGTGATGCTTCATCAGAGTCGGTTGATGCCACGATGTATAGTCAGATGATTAGGTCCTTGATGTACCTGATGAATATGAGACCAGATATTTGCTTTGCTGTGAACACATTGAGCCAATTCTCGACAAATCCAAGACATGTTCACTTGATTGCTGCAAAGCATATTCTGAGGTACCTGAAGGGTACGGTTGACTATGGGCTCAAGTATGATGCAAATCAAAAGATTAACCTAGAGGGTTATGTTGATTCGAATTGGGTAGGCAATGCCATTGATAGGAAGAGCACTCCGGGGTGTTGCTTCAGTATGGGATCAGGTGTGATCTCTTGGTTTAGCAGGAAGCAGTCCTGCGTGGCACTGAGTACAGCCGAAGCAGAGTATGTTTCAGCTTGTTTGGCTAGTTGTGAGGCAGTATCAAAAAGGAAGCTACTGTCTGATTTGTTTGATCTCCAGTTGGATGTGACTTGTATATATTGCGACAACCAGAGTTGTGTGAAGTTGTCTAAGAACCCGGTGTTCCATGACAAGTCGAAGCACATCGAGATCAAGTATCACTATATCAAGGATATGGTGCAAGGAGGAGCAGTGAAGCTCCAATATGTTGCGACAGACGAGCAGATAACCGATGTATTGACCAAGCCACTAGCCAGAGTGAAGTTCGAATACCTCAGAGAGAAGCTTGGTGTACTTCAGATCGAGATTCCTTCCAAGGGGAAGTGATGAGACTGGAAGACGCAGATGCACACAGGCCATTCTCACATAGTGGTAGGAAAGTCCTCCTATGGTGTAGATGTAAGGGTTGGGCCACTCTCACATGGTGGTAAGAAAGTCCTCCCATGGTGCAGATGTAAGGGTTGGGTGTGGCTTTTCCAACATGGTCAGAGGTTAGTCCTTCCATGGTCGTTGATGTAATTGCCAAGGCTTTTCCGACATGGTCAGACGAAAGACCTTCCATGGTTGTTGATGTAATTGCCGAGCTTTTCCGACATGGTCAGAGGAAAGTCCTGCCATGGTAATTGATGTAATTGATGTAGCCTTTCCGACATGGTCAAAGGTTAGTCCTGTTATCACATATATAGTAGCCGGGCTACCATACATTATTTTTCTGATTCCAGTACACTATTTAGCCAATTCCCTTACATTGAGATGCTGAGATGAGCATCTATATTGGATCACTATCAGATTTTGGACAGCAGTATGCCATGACTGAGTCTCAGGACACTCAGAGAGATGACCGATGTAGCAATTATACCACTGGTACAGAGCAGTCAGTAGTGCCCAGAGCTACAGCAGCAGTTTCAGAGGACAGATGATGGTACAGGTTGATGAGCATTCAGGTATTATGACTCAGCAGGTATATCATTGTGTTATGGTTATATTGCTTTTATACTTATTCTTATAGCATGTCTTAGCACTTAGTGTCATGATTTGGCGATCATATAGATATGTGGACCTGGTTGATCTTATTATATATATTATATTGTCCCTACTCAGACTTAGAAGTTCACTATTCATACTCATTGGTCTTACCCTCCTTAGGGAGAATAGAGGTGATCATTCCACCATACCTTGGCTTGCTAGTGTTGGCTCCATTATTCATTGTCTTCATCCATCCATTGCCTACCTTTTAGTTTATCACCCTGACTTACTACTTTACTAGTGGCATGGAGGACTTTCCCCCACTGTAGCCTCTGTATTGGATGAGCTTCCCTGTTTATTGTGTCTCGGCTCTGAGTTGGTGACAAAACTTACCTAGGGTGAGTTGGAGTTCCTTGGAATTCCCCCTAGTCACTAAAGTTGTGTTGGCTAAACCTGAAACTTTTAGTGCTGCCATAAATACAAAATCTTGAAAATGAAATGCTATATCTTGTATGAAAAGCCCATTCATGTAATGTGTTTTTAAACACACATGAATGAAAGGCATGCCAAATGAAAATGGCCATGAAAATAAAATGTTATATCTTTTGGAAATGTAAATACCTAGGTAAACAAGCTGTCCATGACACACCTAGAAGTGCTCAGGTAAACAAGTGCCTTAAAAACACACCTGCAGCAGAAAGCCTAAAATAAATGTAAATCTATGCAATGTGTTTATAAACACACATAGACCAAGGCTATGGAAACTTCAGGCCCAAAAAGCAATGGAACTTAAATGCTATATCAAAACAATTGCTGGCCTTATTTGTATTATGGATTGTGTGCATCTGTTAAAGGTGAATAAACCCTCTTGAACAACTCATCCATTTGTGAGACACCGCCATTCCCTGTGTTGTTGCTCATTCAGTATATACTATGGTGTGTATTCCCTTTCCCTTTGCCAAAGTGTCACAAAGTTAAGTCAGTCAAGTCATCCCTTAGCCTAGCCAGTTATTTTAGCCTTCCCCCTTCACTAGCAAATTGATCACAGCTATAAAGTGAGTATGATCTTGAAAGTCTAGTCTGAGTAATAATAATAATTAATGACATTATATATTTGGATTTAGATCGCCAGTAATGATTACTTTGTGTTATAATTGTTATCTAAATAAGTTGTAGAGCATGCATTAACCTTTGACACTTTGCAGCAGCTTCCGATGATGGTCTAAGTTATATTTGGTCATGTTGACCTGGTTAGACCTAGTTTGACCAAGGTCAACCATAGGACATGAGATGGTTGGACCTCATGATGATATGGATAGATGATATATGGTCTATGTACATATACATGATGATTCTATGCAGCAGCTACAGGGTTATGATGATGATTCATGGTTTACAGCAGTATTTGATCATTTACAGATTATTATTATTTGACCTGTTCTGGTATATTGGATATATATATTGATCATGCAGAGACTCATATGGTGTATGAGTACACATCTTGGATGGATTTGGACCTTCTCAGTCCAATGAGACAGTTTGTTTTCAGTTCCGGGCATTTACAGTGATGATTGAGCCTCAATAGGCTGTCCCGGTGCAGTTTTGGTCTGTCGGAGGCCCTGTCAGAGCAGATGTGATTTTTATCCGGTTGACCTAGGGCGCTGTGCTTGGAGGGGGTGGTCCAGCCACTTGTTTTTACCATATTACCCCCCTCCCAGACACCCTGGTGCCCTCACCTTGACAGCGCAGGCACTCCAGGAGGCTATTTGGGGTAGTTTCACGCTTCCCGAGGCATTTCAGGATTGGTAGAAATGGCTATTGAAGAAATCAATTTGGGCTACTGAGGCAATGTCTTGGCATGGTATGATCAGTGCTGATGGATTGATGTCTTCCACACCTCCTCCAGCAGTTTCAGCTTCATCGGGGCCCATATCCATCACTTATGGCACTTTCTGATGATTCCTGAGGTCTTTTGGGGCCTACGATTTGACCATGGAGGCATGATTTGGTATATTGATGACTATTTTATTATTATTGTGCTATGGGGATTGACCAAGGGTGGCTAAAATTACCCCTTGGACTCACCATAAGCTTCTTATTATATTTTGTCATCATGATTTGGTGGGATTCCCCTCTTCTAGGGCGATTTTGTCCACTCATATTATATTTTATTAGTGATCCATGTATTTTATTGTTGAGCTCATTTCAACCATTGATTAGACATTTGTATCTTTTAATCTTAGCCACTCATTCAAAAAGTGGTTAGGATTTTGATGCCTCTCCTTCCTATTTAAAGGAGAGAGCTTCTCATTGTAAGGGGTCTTTGGTTCTTGGATTATTGGTATAGAAAAACTTTCTTGTGGAAATTCTTGTGGTCTCCTTTGCATCTGGTGTTCTTAGATGGTGATTGGAAAGTCTATTGCAACCTAGCATTTGGAATTTGTGGTAAGATCTATCTATTTTGGAAATCATTGTCTTGTCTACAGGAGGGCGACTTCAACAAGGGCGATTTTGCAAGGCTTCTTCAAATCAACTTTCTTGGCATTTGCTTGTATCAGGGGGTTATCATTAGTATCATTGTGATGTATGTTATCTTTCTGTTACTTCTCTTGTGGCATTAGTCTTATCTCTTGATTACATCAAATCTGATATTGTTGACGTTTGTTGTGCAGGAGAGAGGGCGCACTGGCTTCTTGGACTAAATCGATTGCATAGAAAACTACCTCAAAGCTTCTCAAATTGATCGGGTTTGCATAGATCATCATCATCAAGGCATCTACAAGGAAACCCAGGTAAGATCCACAGGTTTGTTTCTCTTATCTTGATCCAATCCATTGACATAGCTCATAAATTGATAAAACCCTAATTTCTTCAAAACCCTCATTTTACATTTTTTCAGATCTACTAAGATCTAGTGGCTTCTTGGGTAAGATTTTGAAAACCCACCTCTATAGTATCCACGGCATCCCGGATCTATAGTTTGGTGAGGATTGGCTTCCATTTGACCCTCTTCCCAAGGCATTTAGCCTCTCCAAGCAAGGGCGCACTTCCTAGTTTGGTGAGTTGACCTAGATCTAGTATGTGGGTAGGTGAGATCCCGCTTGATTCATGATCTACACATCCAATAACCTACCCCCAGATTGTCACTTTTCTGATTGCTACCTTGTGGGCCCTATTACACATTTTAAGGGATTTAATCCCCATTTTGGACCACTTGGTATCTTTAAACTCAGATCTAGTAAGATCTAGCCATCAGATTGCCTTGAAATTGTAGATCCACACTCCCACTTGATCAACCTACTTGGATCTAAAGTTTGGATGCCATCGGACTTCTCTTGACCCACTTATCCCACATTTTAGCCTCCTTGGGTAAAGTCGCACCACCTTGGAGATTGGAGTTGGCCCACTTCTAGGACGTGGGTACTTGAGATTTCAATGGATTTGGAACGGGAATAATTCAAAACCTAGGTCTAGTAGGTCACCTTGTCAAATCTTGCCTTGGGGATAGCATTCCTTGTTTTAAGGGATTGTGGTCCACTTAGGTCAAACCTAGATCTAGACCTATTCATCCATCAAGACTTTAATTGCCCACTCGTCTCATGCAATAGGAGTCCTTAACCACAAGTTAACTTTACTTTGACTCCATTATCCCAATTCCCAAGGCACTGGTCTCTCTCCAAGTCAATTCGACTTTCCTAGATTGTTGGATTAACTTGTGGTTTGACCCTTGATTGATGAGCTAAACCCTTTGATGCCATCACACTTCATTGTCAAGCTTGTCATTTGTACTAGTTAGCCCCAATTCAACCCCTAAACTACCCTGCATTGGACACAGTTCCCAAGGCAGTGGATTTTCTCACAATTGACTAGTACTCTAATCCTGGATCTCACTTCAAATATTATAAGTCACTCTCACATCAACAATGAACCAAAGCTATACTCATTGAACCCCCCACTTGTCTTGTGACTTCATCCTAAGGTCTAGGATAAACCATACACCTTACTCCACTTAGAATTAACTTGATTTGGTGTCTTGGTTTTGATCTCTCCTGTCGGGAGTAGATCGGGTCTCCCCCTTTGTTGTCTGGGCTAGATAACATAAAGTGAAGGTTGCCTCGACTGGCGTGACAACCATCTATTGGAGGTCGAGGTGATCGTGGTTGCACCTTTTGAGTTGCCCTTCCCTATTGCCATCAATGAGTGGATACATCCATAAGGGTAACTACAGTTTGGGTGATAACATTTTGGCGCCGTTGCCGAGGAGGCAATAGCCTACCCTGGTTCGACATACCTTTCTTAAAGCCCTCCCGTTCTCTTTGCCTAACATTTTGGCGCCGTTGCCGGGGAGGCAATAACTTACTCTAGTTTGACATATATCTCCTAGAGCCCTACTCCCGTTTCTCTTGCCTAACATTCTGGTATTGAAAGGCATAGGGCTTACCTTGGACAAACTAGTAGTCATTATTCACTCTCTCTTGCATATACAACGACACATATCTTGGTAGAAGAGTTTAAATCTACCTGGCGACTCCCAATCGTGACTCCGCTGAGGAGCGAGCTCATTTACATCCCTATAACACTAGAATTTAGACAGATCTTATCATTATCTAGAACCCATGGGGTGCATCATTTTGTTTTCAGGCTCTTGAATTTAAAAATAAATATATAAAATTAAAAATTAAAATTAAAATTATCCATGGCTGCTTCTGAGCGACCTAGAACTTTCGGTCGTTTAAAAGTTTTTGACTTTTCAAAAATTGTCGGGTATCCTCATCATATTCCTCATCAAGCATGTGCAAGGTTGCCTATTTTCGATGGAAGTTATGAAATCTCTGCTAAAAGACACCTTGAACTTTTTAGAGAAATTATTAAAGAGTTATCCATAACCTATGAGGATGTGTGTATGAGGCTATTGGCTTCATCTTTCAAAGAAAGAGCTCGACTCTGGCTTTCGAATTTGAAACCCAATAGCATTTATGGTTATGACATGTTTGAAAATAAATTCTTAGAAGAATGGGGAAGTGAATTCGATGATATGTATCTTTCAAATCAAATCCAAGATCAAAACCTTCCCCTTTCTGATCCTATTGTTGAATCATTTAACAATCAAATATCAAGTGATTTGTCAACATCCGGAGATGACCTTTCCTGCCCAAGTTCTTCTGATGATAAGTCTTCTACTTTTGAGTCAATCGAAAGTCAAATCTTTAATCATTGTACAAACCATAAGTTGTCAAAATGCTTTTTAGGTAGCCCTAGTGCTGATCCTGAGGGAATTTCTGAGGATGAGCTTTTAGTTAACAGGGCTACTGAAGTTCCTCCCTCAGAGAGACTCATTAGTCATTCTGTCTTTAGTGATCATTCAATTCCTTATCAACTTACTGAAGAAGAAGAAAGTGGAGACATTAACCAAGATCATTTAGTAGTGCTTTCACATGATCATTGTGCAAATAATCAGGATGTTTTAGATGAGCCTGTTAATTTTATCCCTGACAAATTGAATAAAAATGATCGTTTATCCTCGTACGAATTTAATGATGAATCAATAAGTCAATCTCAAGGTGAGGATGAATTAGTGAATCATACTAGATATTCTAATCTTTGCTCCACTTCTTATAATGAATCTTTAAATTATTCCATCCTTAGTCAAGATAGCCTCATCCATTTCTTAGAATTTGAATCTTGTCCTCAGATTGTAAATATTAGACTTGATTTAAAGTTTATCATTCCTAGAATAAATAATATTACCTTAAAAGGCCTTTCCTTTTGTCAAATTCCAAGGCCAAATTTTTCTATTCATCTGGGACAAAATGCATCCATCCTCCCTGTCCATCCTTTTCAATATTTTTGGGGTTGGTGGTCTCGTCAATCTTTTGCTTTTAGAATTTTCAATAGAAAGTATAAGCATGACTACATGTTTGGAGAAAAAGCACTTAATTTCCCATTTCAGTCACTTTGGAACCATAGTGTATGTTGTCAAGTTATCAATCATTCTTGGTGGCTAGAAAAGGTGTTTAAAGATCAATTCCATCTTTTCTCCATTTTTGAGCATCAAGTGGGTCTGACTTTGATTTTCCGCTTTAATTTATCCCCACTTGAATTTTTTATCATCAATCCCAAGGAGAATCAAATTGAGTATGTGAGAGAAGTAAATGAAAAAGTTAATTTGTGTGAAAATGAATCGAATCACATGTCTTATGTTCTTCCTCTATCCATCTCTGAGTTTAACTTGCATAAATTCTATGATCCTATCAGTTATTTGATGGAGGATGTTTGCATCAATCAGTCTTCTCCTTGGCATAATTTCATATTGCATCATTCAAACCATTCTTCAATTTATGAACAAATCAAGAAGACGGTGCCCTTAAATTTGTTGATCTTTAGCCCAATCTTGACTTGTTCTATTATCAAAAATCAAATAAGAATCATTAACCTATTTGATGAATGGTTGCACTGGATTTATGATTTTACCTAACATTTGTGATGACTGGTTAGATTAAAGTAGGTAGGAACTGAATAAGCCTGCTTGGGCAGTAGTTAGTCTTTTCAGCCATTGAGTCTGGCACCTTTTTTATTATCTTTTTCTAAGCTCCTTTGTAAGTAAGCTCCTAGTTTAACTGAGTACCTGTCTTTGTCTTTTCCTGTACAATAAATTTCAAATTTTGCAAATTATGTTAGTAGTTTAATTTTCTTTCTGCATTTATATTTTTGACATAGAATAGATTTTATTTCAGTTGGTTTTATATTTTTCCCACACATGCGGCATGAGGTATTTTTGATGTTTGTGAATGCAGAAATAGGTGGCGAAAATAAAAAAAAAAAGCTGGAAGCAAAATGGTAGCATGCTGGATCGTCGATTCGAGTAGCAGAGTTCGAGGACTAGAGATTCTGAGGTTCTCAAGCGCTCATTTCAGCAGAGCACTTGTCCCAGTCGGAGCCAGATGTTATCACATATATAGTAGCCGGGCTACCATACATTATTTTTCTGATTCCAGTACACTATTCAGCCAGTTCCCTTACATTGAGAAGCTGAGATGAGCATCTATATTGGATCACTATCAGATTTTGGACAGCAGTATGTATTCCCCATGCCATGACTGAGTCTCAGGACACTAAGAGAGATGACCGATGTAGCCATTATACCATTGGTACAGAGCAGTCAGTAGTGCCCAGAGCTACAGCAGCAGTTTCAGAGGACAGATGATGGTACAGGTTGATGAGCATTCAGGTATTATGACTCAGCAGGTATATCATTGTGTTATGGTTATATTGCTTTTATACTTATTCTTATAGCATGTCTTAGCACTTAGTGTCATGATCTGGCGATCATATAGATATGTGGACCTGGTTGATCTTATTATATATATTATATTGTCCCTACTCAGACTTAGGAAGTTCACTATTCATACTCATTGGTCTTACCCTCCTTAGGGAGAATAGAGGTGATCATTCCACCATACCTTGGCTTGCTAGTGTTCGCTCCATTATTCATTGTCTTCATCCATCCATTGCCTACCTTTTAGTTTATCACCCTGACTTACTACTTGACTAGTGGCATGGAGAACTTTCCCCCACTATAGCCTCTGTATTGGATGAGCTTCCCTGTTTATTGTGTCTCGGCTCTGAGTTGGTGACAAAACTTACCTAGGGTGAGTTGGAATTCCCCCTAGTCACTAAAGTTGTGTTGGCTAAACCTGAAACTTTTAGTGCTGCCATGAATACAAAATCTGGAAAATGAAATGTTATATCTTGTATGAAAAGCCCATTCATGTAATGTGTTTCTAAACACACATGAATGAAAGGCATGCCAAATGAAAATGGCCATGAAAATAAAATGTTATATCTTTTGGAAATGTAAATACCTAGGTAAACAAGCTGTCCATGACACACCTAGAAGTGCTCAGGTAAACAAGTGCCTAAAAAACACACCTGCAGCAGAAAGCCTAAAATAAATGTAAATCTATGTATTGTGTTTATAAACACACATAGACCAAGGCTATGGAAACTTCAGGCCCAAAAAGCAATGGAACTTAAATGCTATATCAAAACAATTGCTGGCCTTATTTGTATTATGGATTATGCGCATCTGTTAAAGGTGAATAAACCCTCTTGAACAACTCATCCATTTGTGAGACATCGCCATTCCCTGTGTTGTTGCTCATTCAGTATATACTATGGTGTGTATTCCCTTTCCCTTTGCCAAAGTGTCACAAAGTTAAGTCAGTCAAGTCATCCCTTAGTCTAGCCAGTTATTTTAGCCTTCACCCTTCACTAGCAAATTGATCACAGCTATGAAGTGAGTATGATCTTGAAAGTCTAGTCTGAGTAATAATAATAATTAATGACATTATATATTTGGATTGAGATCGCCAGTAATGATTACTTTGTGTTATAATTGTTATTTTAATAAGTTGTAGAGCATGCATTAACCTTTGACACTTTGCAGCAGCTTCCGATGATGGTCTGAGTTATATTTGGTCATGTTGACCTGGCTAGACCTAGTTTGACCAAGGTCAACCATAGGACATGAGATGGTTGGACCTCATGATGATATGGATAGATGATATATGGTCTATGTACATATACATGATGATTCTATGCAGCAGCTACAGGGTTATGATGATGATTCATGGTTTACAGCAGTATTTGATCATTTACAGATTATTATTATTTGACCTGTTCTGGTATATTGGATATATATATTGATCATGCAGAGACTCATATGGTGTATGAGTACACATCTTGGATGGATTTGGACCTTCTCAGTCCAATGAGACAGTTTGTTTTCAGTTCTGGGCATTTTCAGTGATGATTGAGCCTCAGTAGGCTGTCCCCATGCAATTTTGGTCTGTCGGAGGCCCTGTCAGAGCAGATGTGATTTTTATCCGGTTGACCTAGGGCGCTGTGCTTGGAGGGGGTGCTCCAGCCACTTGTTTTTACAAAATTACCCCCCTCCCAGACACACTGGTGCCCTCACCTTGACAGCGCAAGCACTCCAGGAGGCTGTTTGGGGCAGTTTCACGCTTCCCGAGGCATTTCAGGATTGGTAGAAATGGCTATTGAAGAAATCGATTTGGGCTACTGAGGCAATGTCTTGCCATGGGATGATCAATGATGATGGATTGATGTCTTCCACACCTCCTCCAGCAGTTTCAGCTTCATCGGGGCCCGCATCCATCACTTATGGCACTTTCTGATGATTTCAGAGGTCTTTTGGGAACTGTTATCACACCATAGTAGCAGGGCTACTATTCTTGTACAGCAGATATCTGCACATTCCAGAGCTTCCTTTATTCCAGAGCATGGCTATATATTTTGGATCACTCATGATCAGAGCAATACATTATTCAGATTTGTATATGACCTTGTGTCAAGGCTGAGCCTTGAGAGTTCAGATTTGATGACTGATGTGACCACTTATCCCATTACAGTTTCAGTACAGGGCCTAGAGATGTATTTCAGCAGTGTTTCAGATGATGCATGATGATGATTATTATGATGATGTTGTATGATCTATGGATATGTTCTCACTGACTGTGGATTATTATCTTGTTGATTTAGTCATGATCATGGCATGTGCTTGGTATATTATTCCTGATGTGGCAAACTATTTAAAATGAACTGTAAATCATAAATGGACAATTGCTTGCACTTTTAGGTCATTTAACAAAACTTACTGGTATTTCACCTTACATAGACATGGTCTTTCCCCGACAGCAGTTGTCTGCTAGTGTAGGCTCCATACTCACCTGTCTCCATCCATACATGACCTTCCTATTTGACTTTAAACCCTGACTAGTCTCATTTAGACTTTCTGATACTGAGGACTTCCCCATTTTTCTACCTCTGTGTTTGGACCGCATCCCTGTTTATCCAGTGTCTCGGCTCTGAGTTGGTGACAGAACTTACCTTTGGTGAGTTGGATTGTAGGCCTAAATCATTATGGTCGGTTGTCCCGATGTTTGGCATTGGCTCGAACTCCCCCTAGTCACTTGAGATGTTGTTGGCTAAAACTGAAAGCTCATGTTCTACCTATGGAAACTAAAAATTCGCCCATGGAAACAAAAAAGGGCAAGAGCAATGAAAAGCTAAAAATACTCCTCGAAGAGTATAAGAAAGGTCCAAAAAGCAATGGTTCTTAAAAGTTATATCTAAACAATTGCTGACCTTATTAATATGTGAAAAACATGCCCTGGATGCAAGCTGCAACTAGTTGTGCTTCTCAGCACATCTGAAATCCGAAGGGTTATGTAGGCCAAAAGGCCATGGAATAAAATTGAATGATCCTAATGAACTTGGATCAACTTGATGTAGACATGATGCCTAAGTTGAATAAGCACTCTCTAAACAATTTATCCATTTGTGAGGCACAGCCATTCCTCGTGTTATTTTGTCCAACACAGAGTTTGTAGCTTCCCCCCTTCTCCCAGTCCAAAGTATTTTTGAGTTAAGTTAGACAAGTCAAACCCTTGGCCCAACCTTGCTCCTAGCCTTCATCCTTCACTAGCAGTCTGACCATGTCCAATGAGTGAGTTTGTCATTTGAACTATGGCGCAAGTAATTTATTATAACAACGGAATATGTTAACTCGATTAATGCCACTAAATGGAATTTATACTTTGAGCTTAGCTATGGGAATGATTAGAGAAGCATTGTCTTAGTCTACTGATGTGATTTATCCTTGATTATATATTTTCTTAGGATCCGTGATGATGTGGACCATGTATGATGATTATTGATGATGATTTATGGGCCCACTGTTTGATGATGATATCATATGATGGACATATGATGCAGATGATGTTTGATCCAGTTCAGCAGGTTTATTATTTCTTCAGATCAGCAGATTATACATTGTCCATATATGGTGGACCCTACAGCAGGCCCATTAGGGCAACCCAGGGTGTATGAGTACTCATTCCTAGTGGATTTGGGTCTTCTGGATCCATTGAGACACTTATCTTTCAGTTCCGGGCATTTCTGACAGTGATTGATGCAGTTTTACACTTGTTGACCAGATTTGGGGCTGATTTCCCAGCCTGAGCAGTAGGGGCCCCGAGAGGCTAGTTCACCTAGGGCGCTGATGATGGAGGGGGTGGTCCAACCACTTGTTATTACCATTTATCCCCCCTCCCGGAGAGCCTGGTGGGCTCAGATGGACAGCGCTAGCACCCTAGGAGGCAGTTTTGGCACTTTCACAGTTCCCGAGGCAGTTAAAAAATGGGATAAAGTGGTCACTGAGGAAATTGATTTGGGCAATTGAGGCAAGGTTTTGGCATTTGGTTTTCACAGAGGTCTTCCAGGATGGCATCACTATCTTCCAGTCAGTTTTCACCATGTGGGTATGCCCGGATTGATCACAGGAGGACATTTACTGCTTGACTGTCATGGATTCTGAGGACAGTTTTGATCATTTTTATTATATTGGACATATTTTATTATTTTATTGTGCCTTGGGGATGAGCTAGTAAGGATTAATACCTCCTAGCCCCACCATGAGCTTATTTTATCATGTCCTAATCATCATGAGGTGGATTATTGTACTTTTTACCCCTCTAGTGGGATGACGTCACCCTCCATTGTACCATTTAGTGAGGGCGCTATTGTTATGTTGAGTGATCCATGTGATATATTGTTATGGGTCATCTTAGCCATTGATTGTATGATGAGATCTTATAATCTCAACCACCCATTTGATGTAGTATTATGGAGTGGTATAGGGTTTTGGTCTTTATTATCCTATATAAGGAGGAGACCCCCCATTGTAAAGCTCACCTTTGGAGCTCTGGAATATTGGAATAGAAGATTTTTTGTGGAGCACATCTCTCTTGCATTGTGGATTCTCTTGCATATTGAATATACAGTATCTCTTCTATGTATCATTGTGGATTTTGGTGCTTTTGCTAACCTTTTGACAGGAAAGTCGAATTGGAGAGAGGAGGGCGACTTCATGAGGGTTATTGTTGGAGGGATCCACATATTCTCTCTTGGGTTGATCTTGTGACAGGGAGTATCATTATTGTATCTTCGTGACATAGTTGATGCTTTCTATTACATCTTTCTACCATTTTCATAATCATCTTGCTTGACTTGTTTCTTTGATCTTGTCTTGTAGGAGGAGGACGATTTGGCTATCTTGGAGAAGGGCGATTTGGTTGGAGCACTTGGATCTCACTCTTGAATATACACATAGGAGAATGCTATCAACTTGCAAGGTGGCCATAAGCAATTGAGGTAAGATCTACAAGGTATGTGCCTCTTTCATCCATTCTATCTTCATTGGTCATAAAACCCTAATTAAATCAAAACCCCAATTTTGGTATTTCTTAGATCTACTTAGATCTAGCCTTGCAATTGAAAAGATATTAAAAACCCACCTCTATAGGATCCACCCCTATTTGGATCTATAGTTTGGTGGTGATTGGCTAAAAATTGACACACTTTTCAATGCAAAAAGCCTTCTTGAACCTAAATCGATTTTCCTAAGAGAAGCTTGTTGGGTTAGATCTAGCACATGGGTAGGTAAGATATCACTTGATTTGAAATCTAGACACTTGATAACCTATACCCATATCTTTACTTTGGTGAAAACTACCTTGTGGACTTCTCTCCATGTTTTAAGGGGTTGAAACCCCCTTTTTGACCTTCTTGGCATCTTAAAACTTAGATCTACTAAGATCTAGCCCTTAGATTCACTTGAAACTTTGAACATGCATAGATCGGGGTACTAGCATCCCGGATCTACATTTTGGTGGCCATTGGACTTGATTTGGTCCACAAAACCCACTTTTGGACCCTCCTTGAGCAAATCGCACCCCCTTGATTTTTTGAGTTGGTCCACTTCTAGGAAGTGGGTGTTTGAGTTATTCGTGGATTTGGAATGCCCATGCCTTGAAACCTAGGTCTACACTGTCTTTTTGTCAAGATCCGCCTTGGGGATTGCATTCCTTGTTTCAAGGGATTGTGGTCCACTTAGGGTAATATTTAAAAAACCTAGATCTAGAAAGATCCAACCATTGGATCTCATCCAATCCACTTGACTTGGCTTCTAGGTGTCTCGATCTACAATTTGACATACTTTTTGACCCCATTAGCCCACTTAACAAGGCACTAGTCCATCACCAAGCAAGTCGCACTCCTTGGGATTGGTGTCAAATCCTAGATCTAGCACATGGGTATCCTTGAAATCAACTTCAACTCATAGATCTAGCCTACATATAACCTATAGTACCTACCTCACATCTAACTTCACCTTGTGGGCCTACCTAGAATCACTTCACACTTCCCAAGAAAACTAGACCCACTTGTGTAAACACATGGTACTATACTTTGTCATCATACCCCATCATGTGGCCTAGACCATACATAGGTTGAAATGTTAATAATCTCTTATACTTCCCTCAACCATACCTTAAACCTTAGGTCCACTTAGCCTTGCATTGGTTTCCGTAACTCATTACTTACCTACACTTAGAAACCTCTGTTTGGGTCCAATCAACTGTGATTGGGGTATAGGGTCTCCCCCTTGGTCTAGTTACACCTTGACCTAAAGCGAAGAGTGCCTCGGTTGACGTGACTCCCACCTGCATTGGGAACCGTGGCATCTCTTGGGTCACCTCTTTAGTTGCCTAGCTCCTCTACCGTCCCGGATGGGATATCTCTAGTGGCAACTACAAGTTGTGTGATAACATTTTTGGCGCCGTTGCCGGGGAGGTAGGGGCCTACCTTGGTTCAACACACCTTTGTGTCTCACTATCTCTCTGCACTTTAAACGACATACATCTTGGTAGAAGAGTTTTAAAATCTACCTGGCGACTCCACATAAGCGACTCCACTGGTGATCGATCCTATCATTATCTAGAACCCATGGGGTGCATCATTTGGTACTTAGGTTCTTGATTTAAAAATTAAAATAAAAATAAAAAATAAAATAATCCATGGCTGCTTCTGAGCGGCCTAGAACTTTCGGACGATTAAAAGTCTTTGACTTCTCAAAAATTATTGGGTATCCTCATCATATCCCTCATCAAGCCCGTGAAAGGTTGCCTAAATTCGACGGAAGTTATGAAATCTCTGCTGAAAGACACCTTGAACTTTTTAGGGAAATTATTAAAGATTTATCCATAACCCATGAGGATGTGTGTATGAAACTATTGGCTTCGTCCTTCAAAGAAAGAGCTGAGATCTGGTTCTTAGATTTGAAGCCCAATAGCATTTCCGGGTATGACATGTTTGAGCAAAGTTTCTTAGAAAGATGGGGAAGTGAATCCGATGATATATATTTTTCAAATCAAAACCTTCCCCTTTTTGATCCTATTGTTGAATCTGTTAATAATCAAGCATCAAGTGAATTGTCAACATCCGAAGATGACCCATCCTGCTCAATTTCTTTTGAGGATAAGTCTTCCACTTTTGAGTCGATTGATAGTCAAATCCATAATCATTGTATACATCATAAGTTTTCAAATTTCTTTTTAGGTAGCCCTAGTCTTGATCCGGAGGAAATTTCTGAGGATGAGCCTTTAGTCAGTCAGTTTATTGAAGTTCCTCCCTCAGAGAAACTCATTAATCGTTCCATATTTAATGATCATTCAATTCCTTATCACCTTATTGAAAAAGAAGAAAGTGAAAACACCGACCAAGATCCTTTAGTGGTGATCTCTCGTGATCATTGTGCATTTAATCAAGATATTATAAATGAAAATGATCACTTATCCTCTTATAATTTTAATGATGAATCAATAGAAGGTCAATATCAAGATGAGGATGAATTAGGGAATCACACTAGATGCTCTAATCTGTTTTCCACTTCTTATAATGAGTCTTTAAATTTTTCCATCCTTAATCAAGATAACTTAGAGTTAGATAGTTATGATCAATCTTGTCCTCAGGTTGTAAATATTAAACTTGATCAAAAGGTTAAAATCATTCCTAGAGTAAACACTGCTTTCTTTTGTCAAAGTCCAAGGTCAAACTTATTTATCCATTTGGGAGAATTTTCATATTTGCAATCCACCCTCCCTTCCCAACTCTTTCAATCATCTTTGGGTTGGTGCTCTAGTCATTTTTTTTGCCTTGAAATTTTTCAATAAGAAGTATATGTATGATTACATGTTTGGAGAAAAAACACTTCATTTCCCTTTTCAGTCACCTTGGAACAATAATGCTTATTGTCAAATTATCAATCATTCTTGGTGGCTAGAAAAGGTGTTTAAAGATCAATTTCATCTTTTCTCCATTTTTGAGCATCAAGTGGGCCTAGTTTTGATTTTTCGTCTTTTAAGCCTTGATTTGTCCCCACTTGGTTTTTATTTGATCATCAGTCCCAAGGGGAAACGAATTAAATATGCAAGTGAAGTGAATGAGGAAAGTAGTTTATTAAATCATATGCCTTGTATTTTTCCTCCATCCATTTTAAACAATAACTTGCATAAATTTTATGATCCTATCAGTTTTTGGATGGAGGATGGCTTCACTAGTCAGTCGTCTCCTCTGCATTATTTCATGTTGCACCACTCAAATCCTTCTTCAATTTCTGAACAAGTCAAGAAGATTGTGCTCTCAATTTCAATAATTTTTAATCCAATCTTGACTTGTTTCATCAACAAAAATCAAAGAAGAATCATTAATTTATTTGATGAATGGTTGCACTGGATTTATGATTTTACCTAACATTTGTGCTCACTGGTTAGAGTAGGGTAGGTAGGTATTGAATAAGCTCACTTGAGCAGTAGGATTTGTTTGATTTTTCTTTTTTCTGTGTGCCGAGTATTGTCCATTTTTCTTTTTTTTTCTGCCTGGAATGTCTGCTTGTTTCCATCCTTTATTGAGTTGAGCCTTGCTCCTTCCTAAGCTTGTCTCTTCTCCTGCATGCATTTAAGAAATTGTAGTTGGCATTTGTGGCTTCCTGTGCAAGTTGAGATTGCCTGATTGAAGAAGTATTCTTTTCATCCTGCACAGTAAATGAAAATGATAAATGAATAATATATGCCATGTTAGTTTACATTTATATTTTGGCACATTTCAGTTCATGCTTTAGATTAGATTTCAGTTCAGTTTTATTTTATTTTTGTCCCATACATGCTCCATGATGGTATTCTAGTATTTGTGAGAGCAGGAACAGGTGCAAGATAAAAGCTGAAAGCAAGGATGGTGCAGTGCTGGATTGAAGATTGATGCAGAGCAGTTCGAGACCAGAGATTCTGAGGTTCTCAAGCGCTCTCTCCCTTAGAGCACTTGTCCCAGCTGGAGCCAGATGTTATCACACCATAGTAGCAGGGCTACTATTCTTGTACAGCAGATATCTGCACATTCCAGAGCTTCCTTTATTCCAGAGCATGGCTATATATTTTGGATCACTCATGATCAGAGCAGTACATTATTCAGATTTGTATATGACCTTGTGTCAAGGCTGAGCCTTGAGAGTTCAGATTTGATGACTGATGTGACCACTTATCCCATTACAGTTTCAGTTCAGGGCCTAGAGATGTATTTCAGCAGTGTTTCAGATGATGCATGATGATGATTATTATGATGATGTTGTATGATCTATGGATATGTTCTCACTGACTGTGGATTATTATCTTGTTGATTTAGTCATGATCATGGCATGTGCTTGGTATATTATTCCTAATGTGGCAAACTATTTAAAATGAACTGTATATCATAAATGGACAATTGCTTGCACTTTTAGGTCATTTAACAAAACTTACTGGTATTTCACCTTACATAGACATGGTCTTTCCCCGACACCAGTTGTCTGCTAGTGTAGGCTCCATACTCACCTGTCTCCATCCATACATGACCTTCCTATTTGACTTTAAACCCTGACTAGTCTCATTTAGACTTTCTGATACTGAGGACTTCCCCATTTTTCTACCTCTGTGTTTGGACCGCATCCCTGTTTATCCAGTGTCTCGGCTCTGAGTTGGTGACAGAACTTACCTTTGGTGAGTTGGATTGTAGGCCTAAATCATTATGGTCGGTTGTCCCGATGTTTGGCATTGGCTCGAACTCCCCCTAGTCACTTGAGATGTTGTTGGCTAAAACTGAAAGCTCATGTTCTACCTATGGAAACTAAAAATTCGCCCATGGAAACAAAAAAGGGCAAGAGCAATGAAAAGCTAAAAATACTCCTCGAAGAGTATAAGAAAGGTCCAAAAAGCAATGGTTCTTAAAAGTTATATCTAAACAATTGCTGACCTTATTAATATGTGAAAAACATGCCCTGGATGCAAGCTGCAACTAGTTGTGCTTCTCAGCACATCTGAAATCCGAAGGGTTATGTAGGCCAAAAGGCCATGGAATAAAATTGAATGATCCTAATGAACCTGGATCAACTTGATGTAGACATGATGCCTAAGTTGAATAAGCACTCTCTAAACAACTTATCCATTTGTGAGGCACAGCCATTCCTCGTGTTATTTTGTCCAACACAGAGTTTGTAGCTTCCCCCCTTCTCCTAGTCCAAAGTATTTTTGAGTTAAGTTAGACAAGTCAAACCCTTGGCCCAACCTTGCTCCTAGCCTTCATCCTTCACTAGCAGTCTGACCATGTCCAATGAGTGAGTTTGTCATTTGAACTATGGCGCAAGTAATTTATTATAACAACGGAATATGTTAACTCGATTAATGCCACTAAATGGAATTTATACTTTGAGCTTAGCTATGGGAATGATTAGAGAAGCATTGTCTTAGTCTACTGATGTGATTTATCCTTGATTATATATTTTCTTGGGATCCGTGATGATGTGGACCATGTATGATGATTATTGATGATGATTTATGGGCCCACATGTTTGATGATGATATCATATGATGGACATATGATGCAGATGATGTTTGATCCAGTTCAGCAGGTTTATTATTTCTTCAGATCAGCAGATTATACATTGTCCATATATGGTGGACCCTACAGCAGGCCCATTAGGGCAACCCAGGGTGTATGAGTACTCATTCCTA
Organism: Larix kaempferi; assembly: GCA_027924585.1. NCBI lineage: Eukaryota > Viridiplantae > Streptophyta > Pinopsida > Pinales > Pinaceae > Larix > Larix kaempferi. The sequence goes on along the minus strand of BSBM01000240.1, from coordinate 858,182 downwards.
GTGGATTTGGGTCTTCTGGATCCATTGAGACACTTATCTTTCAGTTCCGGGCATTTCTGACAGTGATTGATGCAGTTTTACACTTGTTGACCAGATTTGGGGCTGATTTCCCAGCCTGAGCAGCAGGGGCCCCGAGAGGCCAGTTCACCTAGGGCGCTGATGATGGAGGGGGTGGTCCAGCCACTTGTTATTACCATTTATCCCCTCTCCCGGAGAGCCTAGTGGGCTCAGATGGACAGCGCTAGCACCCTAGGAGGCAGTTTTGGCACTTTCACAGTTCCCGAGGCAGTTAAAAAATGGGATAAAGTGGTCACTGAGGAAATCGATTTGGGCAATTGAGGCAAGGTTTTGGCATTTGGTTTTCACAGAGGTCTTCCAGGATGGCATCACTATCTTCCAGTCAGTTTTCACCATGTGGGTATGCCCGGATTGATCACAGGAGGACATTTACTGCTTGACTGTCATGGATTCTGAGGACAGTTTTGATCATTTTTATTATATTGGACATATTTTATTATTTTATTGTGCCTTGGGGATGAGCTAGTAAGGATTAATACCTCCTAGCCCCACCATGAGCTTATTTTATCATGTCCTAATCATCATGAGGTGGATTATTGTACTTTTTACCCCTCTAGTGGGATGACGTCACCCTCCATTGTACCATTTAGTGAGGGCGCTATTGTTATGTTGAGTGATCCATGTGATATATTGTTATGGGTCATCTTAGCCATTGATTGTATGATGAGATCTTATAATCTCAACCACCCATTTGATGTAGTATTATGGAGTGGTATAGGGTTTTGGTCTTTATTATCCTATATAAGGAGGAGACCCCCCATTGTAAAGCTCACCTTTGGAGCTCTGGAATATTGGAATAGAAGATTTTTTGTGGAGCACATCTCTCTTGCATTGTGGATTCTCTTGCATATTGAATATACAGTATCTCTTCTATGTATCATTGTGGATTTTGGTGCTTTTGCTAACCTTTTGACAGGAAAGTCGAATTGGAGAGAGGAGGGCGACTTCATGAGGGTTATTGTTGGAGGGATCCACATATTCTCTCTTGGGTTGATCTTGTGACAGGGAGTATCATTATTGTATCTTCGTGACATAGTTGATGCTTTCTATTACATCTTTCTACCATTTTCATAATCATCTTGCTTGACTTGTTTCTTTGATCTTGTCTTGTAGGAGGAGGACGATTTGGCTATCTTGGAGAAGGGCGATTTGGTTGGAGCACTTGGATCTCACTCTTGAATATACACATAGGAGAATGCTATCAACTTGCAAGGTGGCCATAAGCAATTGAGGTAAGATCTACAAGGTATGTGCCTCTTTCATCCATTCTATCTTCATTGGTCATAAAACCCTAATTAAATCAAAACCCCAATTTTGGTATTTCTTAGATCTACTTAGATCTAGCCTTGCAATTGAAAAGATATTAAAAACCCACCTCTATAGGATCCACCCCTAGTTGGATCTATAGTTTGGTGGTGATTGGCTAAAAATTGACACACTTTTCAATGCAAAAAGCCTTCTTGAACCTAAATCGATTTTCCTAAGAGAAGCTTGTTGGGTTAGATCTAGCACATGGGTAGGTAAGATATCACTTGATTTGAAATCTAGACACTTGATAACCTATACCCATATCTTTACTTTGGTGAAAACTACCTTGTGGACTTCTCTCCATGTTTTAAGGGGTTGAAACCCCCTTTTTGACCTTCTTGGCATCTTAAAACTTAGATCTACTAAGATCTAGCCCTTAGATTCACTTGAAACTTTGAACATGCATAGATCGGGGTACTAGCATCCCGGATCTACATTTTGGTGGCCATTGGACTTGATTTGGTCCACCAAAACCCACTTTTGGACCCTCCTTGAGCAAATCGCACCCCCTTGATTTTTTGAGTTGGTCCACTTCTAGGAAGTGGGTGTTTGAGTTATTCGTGGATTTGGAATGCCCATGCCTTGAAACCTAGGTCTACACTGTCTTTTTGTCAAGATCCGCCTTGGGGATTGCATTCCTTGTTTCAAGGGATTGTGGTCCACTTAGGGTAATATTTAAAAAACCTAGATCTAGAAAGATCCAACCATTGGATCTCATCCAATCCACTTGACTTGGCTTCTAGGTGTCCCGATCTACAATTTGACATACTTTTTGACCCCATTAGCCCACTTAACAAGGCACTAGTCCATCACCAAGCAAGTCGCACTCCTTGGGATTGGTGTCAAATCCTAGATCTAGCACATGGGTATCCTTGAAATCAACTTCAACTCATAGATCTAGCCTACATATAACCTATAGTACCTACCTCACATCTAACTTCACCTTGTGGGCCTACCTAGAATCACTTCACACTTCCCAAGAAAACTAGACCCACTTGTGTAAACACATGGTACTATACTTTGTCATCATACCCCATCATGTGGCCTAGACCATACATAGGTTGAAACGTTAATAATCTCTTATACTTCCCTCAACCATACCTTAAACCTTAGGTCCACTTAGCCTTGCATTGGTTTTCGTAACTCATTACTTACCTACACTTAGAAACCTCTGTTTGGGTCCAATCAACTGTGATTGGGGTATAGGGTCTCCCCCTTGGTCTAGTTACACCTTGACCTAAAGCGAAGAGTGCCTCGGTTGACGTGACTCCCACCTGCATTGGGAACCGTGGCATCTCTTGGGTCACCTCTTTAGTTGCCTAGCTCCTCTACCGTCCCGGATGGGATATCTCTAGTGGCAACTACAAGTTGTGTGATAACAGGGCCTACGATTTGACCATGGAGGCACGATTTGGTATATTGATGACTATTTTATTATTATTGTGCTATGGGGATTGACCAAGGGTGGCTAAAATTACCCCTTGGACCCACCATAAGCTTCTTATTATATTTTGTCATCATGATTTGGTGGGATTCCCCTCTTCTAGGGTGATTTTGTCCACTCATATTATATTTTATTAGTGATCCATGTATTTTATTGTTGAGCTCATCTCAACCATTAATTAGACATTTGTATCTTTTAATCTTAGCCACTCATTCAAAAAGTGGTAAGGATTTTGATGCCTCTCCTTCCTATTTAAAGGAGAGAGCTTCTCATTGTAAGGGGTCTTTAGCTCTTGGATTATTGGTATAGAAAAACTTTCTTGTGGAAATTCTTGTGGTCTCCTTTGCATTTGGGTTTCTTAGATGGTGATTGGAAAGTCTATTGCAACCTAGCATTTGGAATTTGTGGTAAGATCTATCTATTTTGGAAATCATTGTCTTGTCTACAGGAGGGCGACTTCAACAAGGGCGATTTTGCAAGGCTTCTTCAAATCGACTTTCTTGGCATTTGCTTATATCAGGGGGTTATCATTAGTATCATTGTGATGTATGCTATCTTTCTGTTACTTCTCTTGTGGCATTAGTCTTATCTCTTGATTACATCAAATCTGATATTGTTGACGTTTGTTGTGCAGGAGAGAGGGCGCACTGGCTTCTTGGACTAAATCGATTGCATAGAAAACTACCTCAAAGCTTCTCAAATTGATCGGGTTTGCATAGATCATCATCATCAAGGCATCTACAAGGTTACCCAGGTAAGATCCACAGGTTTGTTTCTCTTATCTTGATCCAATCCATTGACATAGCTCATAAATTGATAAAACCCTAATTTCTTCAAAACCCTCATTTTACATTTTTTCAGATCTACTAAGATCTAGTGGCTTCTTGGGTAAGATTTTGAAAACCCACCTCTATAGTATCCACGGCATCCCGGATCTATAGTTTGGTGAGGATTGGCTTCCATTTGACCCTCTTCCCAAGGCATTTAGCCTCTCCAAGCAAGGGCGCACTTCCTAGTTTGGTGAGTTGACCTAGATCTAGTATGTGGGTAGGTGAGATCCCGCTTGATTCATGATCTACACATCCAATAACCTACCCCCAGATTGTCACTTTTCTGATTGCTACCTTGTGGACCCTATTACACATTTTAAGGGATTTAATCCCCATTTTGGACCACTTGGTATCTTTAAACTCAGATCCAGTAAGATCTAGCCATCGGATTGCCTTGAAATTGTAGATCCACACTCCCACTTGATCAACCTACTTGGATCTAAAGTTTGGATGCCATCGGACTTCTCTTGACCCACTTATCCCACATTTTAGCCTCCTTGGGTAAAGTCGCACCACCTTGGAGATTGGACTTGGTCCACTTCTAGGACGTGGGTACTTGAGATTTCAGTGGATTTGGAACGAGAATAATTCAAAACCTAGGTCTAGTAGGTCACCTTGTCAAATCTTGCCTTGGGGATAGCATTCCTTGTTTTAAGGGATTGTGGTCCACTTAAGTCAAACCTAGATCTAGACCTATTCATCCATCAAGACTTTAATTGCCCACTTGTCTCATGCAATAGGAGTCCTTAACCACAAGTTAACTTTACTTTGACTCCATTATCCCAATTCCCAAGGCACTGGTCTCTCTCCAAGTCAATTCGACTTTCCTAGATTGTTGGATTAACTTGTGGTTTGACCCTTGATTGATGAGCTAAACCCTTTGATGCCATCACACTTCATTGTCAAGCTTGTCATTTGTACTAGTTAGCCCCAATTCAACCCCTAAACTACCCTGCATTGGACACGGTTCCCAAGGCAGTGGATTTTCTCACAATTGACTAGTACTCTAATCCTGGATCTCACTTCAAATATTATAAGTCACTCTCACATCAACAATGAACCAAAGCTATACTCATTGAACCCCCCACTTGTCTTGTGACTTCATCCTAAGGTCTAGGAGAAACTATACACCTTACTTCACTTAGAATTAACTTGATTTGGTGTCTTGGTTTTGATCTCTCCTGTCGGGAGTAGATCGGGTCTCCCCCTTTGTTTTCTGGGCTAGATAACATAAAGTGAAGGTTGCCTCGACTGTCATGACAACCATCTATTGGAGGTCGAGGTGATCGTGGTTGCACCTTTTGAGTTGCCCTTCCCTATTGCCATCCATGAGTGGATACATCCATAGGGTTAACTACAGTTTGGGTGATAACAAGTCCTTCCATGGTCGTTGATGTAAGTGCTGAGCCTTTCCCAGATGGTCAGAGGAAAGTCCTTCCTGGCCGATGATTGTAAGTGTTGTGTTGTGTGCATCTGGGCTGTGCTCCGTTGACGACGAGATGATCTGAAGATGATGAGGTAACTGTATGGTACACAGGTTTTGCAAGGGGCATATAATCAATCCTAGGATGCTCCTTCAGGTTTTGCAGTGGCATATAATCAGTCCTGGAAGATCTTGCAGGTTTTGCAGAGGCATATAATAAGTCCTGAGATGTACATACTTGATGGCTTGCTTGCAGAGATGATGAAGACCTACATGGAGGCTACGCCTACATCCAGCATGAAAAAGGGTTGGCTCTATAGAAATTCCTATGACGAGTAGATTGGAGATTGATGGTCGAGATAGCAGCAGCAGTGACGATGATGATCCAACTTTGATGATGGTCCAGCTTTGATGATGATCCAGTGACGAAGACTTATGCTGATGAACTGTGTCAAGAGAATACCTTCCTAGTTAAGAGGGAATGTTGATGTATTTGTAACTTCGGAATGTATTCACTTGTATATTGTATTTGTATTTTATTATTCTACCTCCAACGGAAATGTTTATTCCTCCGGTCGGAGAAGTCATTATTGTACTTGAGTCATGTAAAGTCATTGAGGTCAATCCTCCCATGTATGTCGGGGCATTAGACCCCAGAGTTAAGTTATTAATGGGTTATTAGACTCTCCTAGAGAAGTCGGCCGAGTTAGTTACACTTAGGGGCCGACCTGTTTGGGGTTAAGGCTAAGTGAAAGGTAAAGTATAAATAGAGAGGGTGCTCCTCTCTATTTGATCATTCACACACTCACTCACTTCGCATTAGTGAGAGAGAGGAGGATTTCGCACAAGTGAAGGAGGAGGAAGCTGCTAGAGACCATCTATTTGTTTTGGGGTTTTGTACTATTGCTCATTCTATCTCTGAGGAAGTTGCGGGGTTTTCTCCTTTATGGTTTCCCCGGTGAAATGCTTTGTGTCTCTTGTCTCTTGTCTCTTATGTTTGTTTTGTTGTGCATGTTATTCTCTCAGTTAAGATCCTAGATCATATTGAATTAAATGATGAAAAACTAACATAAGACCCCTTCATTAGCACCCCAGCAGTACCTGCATTAGAAGGACCTTCACAGCCACACTTAGATACACATGCTTTATCTTCACTACCACCACACATACCCTCACGAGGCAATCGTGGTGGTGGAAAGAGGAACTAGGAGAAATAGATTGTTTTTGCATTTTACTAGATAGGATTCAAATCATAGCTCAATTTAGTGTTTTGAACTTTTGAGACCTTTTAGTCTTCGTATATCAGTTTAATTATCATTCTGGTACTTATAAGTTATGCTTCATGGCACATGTAGATAGCCAATTTTTGTAAACAAAAACTATTTGGTATTTAATGATGTACTTCCATAAGTTAATGATGTACTTCCCTATTATATGGTTCTAAAGGTTGTATGTTTGTAATTGATAGAATCTATATGGTTTGTATTTGTATTTGTAAAATGTATTTCAATCCGTAACTTTGTAATTGTATCATGAATTATGGAATTTAGATGGCATTTCATTTATTGGAAGTAGCACAAACATACATGTTTCATAAATTTTGCATCTAGTTTGGCATTCTACATGTTTTTTTGAATATATATATATATAAATGCTCCCGAGACGTTCGCTCCCGACCATTTTTTGAAAAATGCACACCCACGCTCCTGCTTCCTGCTCCCGCTTCGCTTCCACACTCTGGCAACCCTGGCAGAGATGAAGAAGAATTCTTCTGCATTCTTTGATTTCTTTGATTGAGTCTCTTCATCTACATCCCTTCCTCTTTTTTGATGTACATTGATTCTTGTAGTGGACGAACTTTCTGCATTTGAAGCATTGGATCTTTGAAAGATCTTTCTTCTTCCTTTGATCAGGGGCTAGACTTGATCTTCTACCTTTGTCTTTTCTTCCAAAGTTCTTTCCTCTTTTCTTGGTATGTGTAATGAGAGCTTGATCCTCTTCATGAGGGGCATGTACCTTGCCTCTGGCCACAAGTCTGGTTTCTTCTTGTGTACAGTCTGCCCACAATCTTTCAAACTTTGGTAGCTTAGATCTTCCCATCATGCTTTGAATGAATGGTTCCCAAGATTGAGGGAGGCCATTCAAAGTCATCATGACTAATTCCCTATTTGCAATAATCTCACCAACAGTGCCCAATTGATCCTTGATTTCTGTGATCTTCATGAAATATGAGGCAATAGTCTCGGATCTAGACATCTTGATGTTTGAGAGTTGTTGTTGTTATCAGACCATAGTAGCAGGGCTACTATTCTTGCTTAGCAGATATCTGCACATTTCAGAGCTTGAATTTTTCAGAGCTTGGCTATGATGAGTTTATATTTTGAGATCACTCATGATAAGAGCAGTGTATTTTATCAAACTTATGTTAGACCTTGTGCCAAGGCTGAGCCTTGAGAGTTCAGATTTGATGACGGATGTGACCCTTTATTCCATACAGTTTCAGTTCAGTGCCTAGAGATGTATTGTAGCAGTGTTTCAGATGATATATGATGATTATTCTAATGATGATGTTGTATGACCTTTGGATTTTTTATCATTGACTATGGATTATTATCTTGTTGCTTTAGTCATGTTCACAGCATTAGCTTGGTATATAATTCATGATGTGGCAAACTTTGTAAACTTAAAATGCACTATCTTGATAATGAACTATAAAATGGACATTTACTTGCACATTTAGGTTGTTTGACAGAACAAAATGGTTTACTACCTTGCATAGATATGGTCTTTCTTGACACCAGTTGTTTGCTAGCTTAGGCTCCGCTTTCACTTGACTCCATCCATCCATGACTTTCCTTATTTGGCTTTAACCCTTGACTTGTCTTACTTGAATTTCTGATATTGAGGACTTCCCTTTTTACTACCTCTGTGTTTGGACCGCATCCCTGTTTGTTTAGTGTCTCGGCTCTAAGTTGGTGAAAGAACTTGCCCTTGGTGAGTTGGATTGTAGGCCTAAATCATTCTGGTCGGTTGTCCCGATGTTTGGCACTGGTACGAACTCCCCCTAGTCACTTGAGACGTTGTTAGCTAAAACTGAAAGCTCATGTACTACTTATGGAAACTTATGTAAATTCTCCCATGGAAACTAAAAACTCTAGAATGTGTTTATTAACACACGTGAGTAAAGGGCAAGAGCGATGAACTGCTAAAAAATACTCCTTGAAGAGTATAAGAAAGGTCCCAAAAGGAAATGGTTCTTAAATTCTATATCTAAACGATTGTTGACCTTATATATATATAAACATGCCCTGGATGCAAGCTGCAATTAGTTGTGCTTATCAGCACACCTGAGATCCGAAGGGTTATGTAGGCCAAAAAGGCCATGAAATGAAATCAATGGATCCTAATGAAACTGGGTCATCTTTTATAAAAGTAGACATGATGCCTAAGTTGAATAAGCACTCTCTAAACAGCTTACCCATTTGTGAGGCACAACCCTTCCCCGTGTTATTTGTCCAGCACAGAGTTTGTAGCTTCCCCTTTTCTCCCAATCCAAAGTGTCTTTTAGTTGAGTGTAGACAAGTCACTCCTTTGCCCAACATTGTTCCTAGCCTTCATCCTTAGCTAGCAGTTAGACCATGTCCAATGGGTGAGTCTGTCATTTAAGCTATTGTGCAAGTAAATATAAATAACAACGGAATATGCAAACATGATTAATGCCACTAAATGATGTTGTACTTTAAGTTAAGCTGTGAGTATGATTAGAGGAACATGTCTTAGTTTATTGATATGATTTATCCTTGGTTGTATATTGACCTAGTCAAACCCAATTTGACTATGGTCATTTCTTGGGATTCGTGATGAAGTGGGCCATGCATGCTTATTGATGATGATAGATGGACCCATATACTCTTGATGATGATACTATATGATGGACATATGATTCAGATGGTGATTGATGCAGTTCAGCAGTTTTATTACTACTTCATATCATCAGATTATGCACTGTCCATATATGGTGGACCCTACAGTTAGCCCATCAGGGCAACCCATGGTGTATGAGTACACGTTCTTAGTAGATTTGGGTCTTCTGGATCCAATGAGACACTTATCTTTCAGTTACAGGCACTTTTGACAGTGATAGATGCAGTTTTCCACTTGTTGACTAGATTTGGGGTTGATTTCCCAGCCTGACCAGCAGGGGCCATGAGAGGCCAGTTCACCTAGGGCGCTGTATGAGGAGGGGGTGGTCCAGCCACTTAATATTACCATATTATCCCCTTCTGGAGAGCCTGGTGGGATCAGTTTGACAACGCAGGTGCCCTAGGAGGCAGTTTCAGCACTTTCACAGTTACCGAGGCAGGTTAAAAATGGAATAAAAGGGTCACTGAGGAATTCGATTTGGGCAATTGAGGCAAGGTTTTGGCACTTGGTCTTCACAGAGGTCTTCCACGGTGAACCCCCCATCTTCCAGCCAATTTTCATCAGTCAGTGGGGTCCATAGAGGCCACAGGAGGCCTTTTACTGCATGTCTCTCACAGATTTTGAGGACATATTTGATCATTTGTATTATTTTTGGACATATTATATTATTTTATTGTGCCATGGGGATGAGCTAGCAAGGTGCCTGTTATCACCTAAGTTGTAGTTACCCCTATGGATGGATCCAGTCATGGATGGCAATAGGGAAGGGCAACTCGAAAGGTGCAACCACGATCACCTCGACCTCCAATATGTATGGTTGTCACGCCAGTCGAGGCAACCTTCGCTTTATGTTATCTAGCCCAGACAACAAAGGGGGAGACCCGATCTACTTCCGATAGGAGAGATCAAAACCAAGACACCAAATCAGGGTATTTCTAAGTGAAGTTAGGTGTATGGTTTATCCTAGACCTAAGGATGAAGTCACAAGCCAAGTGAGGGGTTCAATAGGTATAGTTCATAGTTGAATGTAAGAGTGACTTATGATGTTTGTAATGAGATCTAGGGCTAGTGTACTAGTTCAATGTCAAAAGATCCACTGCCTTGGGGACCGTGTCCAATGCAGGGTAGTTAAGGGTTGTATTGGGGCTAACTAGTACAGATGACAAGCTTGACCATGATACATGATTGCTTCAAAGGTTTAGTTCACCATGCATAGGTCAATCCACAAGTCAATCCAACAATCTAGGAAGGTTGAACTACCTTGGAGAGAGACCAGTGCCTTGGGAATTGGGAAGTGGAGTCAAAGTAAAGTTGACTTGTGGTTTAGGACTCCTAGCACTTGGGACAAGTGGGCAATAGAGGTCTTGATGGATGAATGGGTCTAGATCTAGGTTTGACCCAAGTGGACCACAATCCCTTAAAACAGGGAATGCAATCCCCAAGGCAAAATTTGACCAAGTGACAGTCTAGACCTAGGTTTTGAATTATTCCGGTTTCAGATCTCCAAAAATCTCAAGTACCCAGTTCCTCGAAGTGAGTGAACTCACTTCTCCAAGGTGGTGCGACTTTGCCCAAGGAGGCCTAAAAGTGGGGTTAGGTGGGTCAAATCAAGTCGGATGGCATCCAAATTTTAGATCCGGGTAGATCAGTCAAGTAGGGGTATGGATCTATAATTTTGTGGCAATCCACCGGTTAGATCTTAGTAGATCTGAGTTTAAGTGTTCCAAGTGGTCCAAAATGGGGATTAAATCCCTTAAAATGTGGAATAGGGCCTACAAGGTGAATTTCAGAAAAGTGACAACCTGGGTGTATGTTATTTGATGTGTAGATGTCAAATCAAGTGGAATCTCAAACACCCATCGCTTAGATCTAGGTCAACCTGCTCAAACTAGGAAGTGCGCCTTGCTTGCGAGAGGCTAAGTTGGCCTGGGAAGGGGGTCAAATGGAAGCCAATCCTCACCAAACTATAGATCCGGGATGCCGTGGATGCTATAGAGGTGGGTTCTTAATATTACGCCCAACAACCCAATAGATCTAAGTAGATCTGAGAAAATGCAAAATTGGGGTTTTAATTAATTAGGGTTTTAAATGTTTTTGACAATTGGATAGATCATGGAGATAGAACTTACCTTGAGATCATACCTGAATGATGTGGATGAGATGCCTTGATGTTGAGGAAGATTCCCGCAGAGATCAAATGAGAGATTGTTGATTTGCTTGCCAATTTGATGCCCTAGTCCACAAGTGCGCCTTCCTCTACCTGTCAAACCAAGGAATGAAGATTCAATCAGTAAGAGCAAGTATGGAAGAAATACAAGAGAAATGCAAATAGTAACATGAAATAGAAGGTCCTGGGACAGTAATACTCCCTGTTACCAACGAAGAGCTCCAAAGAAGAAGTAGGGAGAGTCTTCCCCTACCAATACCTCCTCCTCCAAGCAAATCGGCCTCCACCTGTAGATGCAAAATCGTGGTACAAAAGATATGGCAAACAAGATCTCCAATAACTCAGTGCAAAGGAAGAACCAACGAACGAACACCAAAAACATTCACCACAACATTGGAGATAGATGCAATAATAATTTTCTATTCCAATAATCCAGAGCCAAAAGTCCCTTTACAATGAGAGGCTCTCTCCTTTAAATAGGAAGGAGAGGCACCAAAACCCTAACCACTTTTTGAATGAGTGGCTAAGATTAAAAGATACAAATGTCTAATCAATGGTTGAGATGAGCTCAACAATGAAATACATGGATCACTAATAAAATATAACATAAGTGGACAAAGTCGCCCTATAAGAGGGGAATCCCACCAAATCATGATGACAAAATATCATAAGAGGCTCATGGTGGGTCCAAGGGGTAATTTTATCCCTCCTTGGTCAATCCCCATGGCACAATAACCAATAAATAATCATGAAAGTACCAAATCGTGCCTCCATAGTGAAGTCGTGGTCCTCAAAAGACCTCAAAAAATCCACAGAAAGTGCCATAAGTGATGGATGCGGGCCCCGATGAAGCTGAAACTGCTGGAGAAGGTGTGGAAGGTCCCGATCTATCATCACTAATCATCCCATGCCATAAATTTGCCTCAGTAGCCCAAATCGATTTCTTCAATAGCCATTTCTACCAATCCTGAAATGCCTCGGGAAGCGTGAAACTGCCCCAAACAGCCTCCTGGAGTGCTGGCGCTGTCAAGGTGAGGGCACCAATGTGTCCGGAAGGGGGGTAATATGGTAAAAACGAGTGGTTGGACCACCCCCTCCATCATCAGCGCCCTAGGTCAACCGGATAAAAGTCATCTCTGCTCCGACAGGGCCTCTAACAGACCAAAACTGCACTGGGACAGCCTACTGAGGCTCAATCATCACTGTAAGTGCCCGGAACTGAAAACAAACTGTCCCATTGGACTCAGAAGGTCCAAATCTATCCAAGATGTGTACTCATACACCATATGAGTCTCTGCATGATCAAAATAAATATCCAATATACCGGAACAGGGCCAATAATAATGTGCTGTACATATACAAATACTGCTGAAACCCCAGAATCATCATCATAACCCTGTAGCTGCTGCATAGAATCATCCTGTATGTGTACATAGACCATATATCATCTATCCATATCATCATAAGGTCTAACATCTCATGTCCCATGGTCCTCCATGGTCAAACTAGGTCCAACCAAGACCAAATATAACTCAGTCCATCATCCAAGGCTGCTGAAAAGTATCAAGGTTAATACATGCTTTACAATTTATTCAAATAGCAATTATAACACAGAGTGATCATGACTGGCGATCTAAATCCAAATATATAGTGTCGTTAATTATTATTATTACTCAAACTAGACTTTCAGGATCATACTCACTTCATAGTTGTGATCAATTTGCTAGTGAAGGGTGAAGGCTTAAATTAACTGGCTAGGCTAAGGGATGACTTAGCTGTCTTGACTTTGTGACACTTTGGCAAGGGAAAGGGAATACACCATAGTATATACTGAATGAGCAATAACACAGGGAATGGCGGTGTCTCACAAATGGATGAGTTGTTTAAAGAGGGTTTATTCACCTTCACAGATGCGCACAATCCATAATACAAATAAGGCCAGCAATTGTTTAGATATAGCATTTAAGTTCCATTGCTTTTTGGGCCTGAAGTTTCCATAGCCTTGATCTATGTGTGTTTACAAACACATTGCATAGATTTACATTTTTTCTTTTAGGCTTTCTGTTGCAGGTGTGTTTTTAAGGCACTTGTTTACCTGAGCACTTCTAGGTGTGTCATGGACAGCTTGTTTACCTAGGTATTTATTTTCCAAAAGATACAACATTTTATTTTCATTGCCATTTTCATTTGGCATGCCTCTCATTCATGTGTGTTTAGAAACACATTGCATGAATGGGCTTTTCATACAAGATATAGCATTTCATTTTTCCAGATTTTTGTATTCATGGCAGCACTAAAAGTTTCAGGTTTAGCCAACACAACTTTAGTGACTAGGGGGAATTCACAAGGAACTCCAACTCACCATAGGTAAGTTTTGTCACCAACTCAGAGCCGAGACACAATAAACAGGGAAGCTCATCCAATACAGAGGCTACAGTGGGGAAAAGTCCTCCATGCCACTAGTCAAGTAGTAAGTCAGGGTGATAATCTAAAAGGTAGGCCATGGATGGATGAAGACAATGAAATGATGGAGCCAACACTAGCAAGCCAGAGTATGGTGTAATGATCACCTCTATTCTCCTTAAGGAGGGTATGTACCAATGAGTATGAATAGTGAACTTCTAAGTCTGAGTAGGGACAATAATATATATATAATAGGTCAACCAGGTCCAAATATCTATATGATCGCCAGATCATGATACTAAGTGCTAAGACATGCTATAAGAATAAGTATAAAAGCAATCTAACCATAATACCACGATATACCTGCTGAGTCATATACCTGAAAGCTCATAAACCTGTACCATCACCTGTCCTCTGAGACTGCTGCTGTAACTCTGGGCACTACTGTCTGCTCTGTACCAATGGTATAATGGCTACATCGGTCATCTCTCTGAGTGTCCTGAAACTCAGTCATGGCATGGGGAATACAACTGCTGTCCACTTTCTGATAGTGATCCAATATAGATGCTCATCTCAGCATCTCAGATGTAAGGGAACTGGCTGAATAGTGTACTGGAATGAGAAAAATAATGTATGGTAGCCCGGCTACTATATATGTGATAACAGTGCCCTAGGAGGCAGTTTCAGCACTTTCACAGTTACCGAGGCAGGTTAAAAATGGAATAAAAGGGTCATTGAGGAATTCGATTTGGGCAATTGAGGCAAGGTTTTGGCACTTGGTCTTCACAGAGGTCTTCCAGGGTGAACCCCCCATCTTCCAGCCAATTTTAATCAGTCAGTGAGGTCCATAGAGGCCACAGGAGGCCTTTTACTGCATGTCTCTCACAGATTTTGAGGACATATTTGATCATTTGTATTATTTTTGGACATATTATATTATTTTATTGTGCCATGGGGATGAGCTAGCAAGGATTGATGCCTCCTAGCCCCACCATGTGCTTCATGTGTCATGTCCTAGTCTTATGAAGTGGGCCCATGTACTTTTGCCCCCTCTAGAGGATGACGTCACCCTCCATGAGTACTTTCTAGCTATGACGTCATCACTATTTTGAGTGATCCATGTGATATATTGTTATGGTTCATTTTAGCCATTGATTATGTATTGAGATCTTTTAATCTCAACCACTCATTTCATAAAGTGGTTTTGAGATCTAGGGTTTTGGTCTTTATTATACTATATAAGGAGGAGACCCCCTATTGTATAGTTCACCTTTGGAGCTCTAGAATATTGGAATAGAACACTTCTTTATGGAGCATATTTCTCTTGTCTTGTGGATTCTCTTGCATCTTGAGTATACAGTATCTCTTCTATGTATCATTGTGGATTTTGGAGCTACACGTTGTTTCCTTGCAGGGAGGCCAAATTGGTGGAGAGGAGGACGATTTGAAGAGGGTTATTGTTGGAGGGATCCACATATTCTCTCTTGGGTTGATCTTGGTGACAGGGAGTATCATTATTGTATTTTTGTGACATAGTTGATGCTTTCTTTCACATCTTTCCATCATTTTCATAAACATCTTACTTGGCTTGTTTCACTTGATCTTGTCTTGTAGGAGGAGGACGATTTGGCATCTTGGAGGAGGACGTTTTGGCTTGGAGCAACAAAATCTCAGTCTTGAATATACACATAGGAGAATGCTATCAATTTGTAAGGTGGCCATAAGCAATTGAGGTAAGTTCTACAAGGTATGTGCTTGGATCCATCCATTTCTTCTTCATTGGTCAACAAACCCTTAAAATCAAAACCTTGGTTTTCACTTTTTCTTGGATCTACAAAGATCTAGCTTGGCTTTGGGTATAATAAAAAGAACCCACCTCTATAGTATCCGCGGCAATTCAGATCTATAGTTTGGTGGCATTTGGACTTCATTTTACCCTTCCCCCAAGGCACTTAGCCTTCCTTGAGTGAGGTCGCCCTCCTTGGGTAGGTGAGTTAAGCTTGTTCTAGCATCTGGGTACGTGAGATCCCACTTGATTAATGATCCTCATACTTGATAACCTACCCCTAGTGCTTCACTTCAATGATTTTCACCTTGTGGGCCCCATTCCTCATTTTGAGGGTTGTGCCCCATTTGGGTCAATTTGGTGATGCATTTTAAATCTCAGATCTATGGAGATCTAGCCATTGGATCCCTTTGATTTTCAAGATCCACATTGATAATTGACTTAACTACCCCGATCTAAAGTTTGGTGGCTTTTGGGCTTGATTTGACACACTTTCCTATGCATTTAGCCCTCCTTGGGCAAGGTCACACTTCCTAGGGGTTTAAGTTGTCCCACTTCGAGGACTTGGGTGGTTGAGATCCCGCTTGATTTGAAAAGAGCATACCTTGAAACCTACATCTAGTGTCCCACTTTGTGGATTTTTTCCTTCGGGGTATCATTCCTCATTTTGAGGATTGTTGTCCACTTAGGTCACTTAGTGAAACATTAGATCTAGTAAGATCTAGCCATCACATTCACTTAATCTTGAGCAACACCCTTGATTTACATCTTAAGTGTCCCGATCTACATTTTGACATCTTTTTGAATCCATATACCCATCCATCTCAAGGCACTAGTCCATCTAAGGCAAATCGCACTTCTTGGGATTAGTGTCAAGTGCTAGATCCCATATGTGGGTATCCTCATTTTCATCTTAGATCCATAGATCTACTCTTTGCATACCCCTTGGTACCATTTGCACCCTTAACTTCACCTTGTGGGTCCCATTTGAACTATTTCCATATCCCAAGGAAGTGGGCCCCACTTGTGTATTTTATGGTACCAGATCTTGTCATTTGATCTCATTAAGTGGCCTAAATCATTCATTGGTTGAAACATAAGTCACCCCTTAAGCCTCTTTCAACCATACTTAAACTTCTAAGTCCACCTAACCTTGCATTGGTTTCCGTAACTTGTCTTTCACATACCCCTAGAAACCTTTGTTTTGGTCCAATCTCCTTTGATTGGCTATAGGGTCTCCCCCTTGATCTTGATTCATCTTGATCTAAAGTGAGGAGTGCCTCGATTGACGTGACTCCCAGCTTGCATTGGGAACCGTGGCATCTCTTGGGTCACCTCTTTAGTTGTCCATCTCCTCTACCATCCCGGATGGGATACCACTAGGGACAACTACAAGTTGTGTGATAACAGTTGTCTTAGGGAAAGAGCCCTATTAATATTTGTTTTCTCAAACAACTTCTTCAATGTGTCGAACATTGCCTTCGTTGTCTTCTTCTGAGAAATTTGAGGAGTCAAATGGTCCTTGACTAAATCTGCCAGGATCCTCCCTATCTTGGCATCATTCCTCTTCCACTGAGTCTTCTCTGCTTCTTCAGGTTCTGGCACTCCATTCATAACAAAATTTAGTAGATCATTTTCTTCTTAGAGCAATAAACACTCTAGACTTCCATGAATGGAAATTTGAAGCTCCATCAAGCCTATCTTCAACCTTGATGCTTGACATTTTGACTGAGAAGCAGAATTGTAGCCTGGGTCAGAAACCCTAGTAGGAGCTAGGTCAAAAATGAACTTTGGATTCTTGGAGAAGCACTTCCACAGATGAATTCGCCCTCCTAGGGCGAGTTGAATTAACCTCCTTTTCTTCCTAATTTGTGGTCAGAACACTAAGAACTAGCAAACCCTAATTCTTGAACTGCTGCAGTAATTAGGTCAAAATTTGAAAATCTTCAAAATGAAATTTCACTTGCACAGGAAAGTTCGCCTTCCTAGGGCGAGCTCAATGATACTAGGGGCGAACCAATTTAGTGGATGAAAACTGAAGAAATATCAAACCTAGTTCCGGTAATAGTCTCCTTTAGTACTGCTCTAAAACCATGTTGGAATTTTAATTATAGCAATATAATTTTCATCTCTTTCAACTTATAAACAATATAGAATCACTGAAAGAACAACTATGCACAAAAACAATAGACACAATCGTTTATCCTAGGAAAACCCAAACTCGAGAAAAACCTAGCAACCCTTTCTTACTTAGAGATTCAGTACAATAAAGATAAAAGTACAAGAATAATAGATGCCTAAAGAAAATTGTTGCAAATGTCTTTTGCTACCCAAAAAGTCGAACTTCTCCACTTGAGCAAACTTGCTTGAGATGAGTGACCAAATGAGGGGAGCATCACTTCTTTTTATACATTACTTTTTGGTAAATTCCTAACTGGGCCGACTTGACAGATTCACTGGGGCCGACTTGTCATTTTGGAATATAAAAATACATTTATTGTTTGTTTTATTTTGTAGGTCGGCTAGGCTAGTGAGGATACCTCACGAGAAGTTGGTTGCTAGAATAAAGAAAGTTAATTGCTAGAACTAACAAGATTAGTTATCTCCTTTAAAGCATAAATAGGAGAAGGTGGGAGGAGAAGCTGTGAGCAGAACACACCAAGGAAGTTGTGTGAGGCACACATACAAGTGAAGCAAAGGAGGAGAGAACGTAGATAGCAAGAAGATGATTGACCAGCAAGGTGGAAGACTGCTAGGATAGTACCGTACAATATCGTACAGGGTACAAGAGTTCCTCAAACTTCTGTGTAGGCATATTGTTTCTTCGACTTGACAGATTCACCGGGGCCGACTTGTCATTTTGGAATATAAAAATACATTTATTGTTTGTTTTATTTTGTAGGTCGGATAGGCTAGTGAAGATACCTCACGAGAAGTTGGTTGCTAGAATAAAGAAAGTTAATTGCTAGAACTAAGAAGATTAGTTATCTCTTTTAAAGCATAAATAGGAGAAGGTGGGAGGAGAAGCTGTGAGCAGAACACACCAAGGAAGTTGTGTGAGGCACACACACAAGTGAAGCCAAGGAGGAGAGAACGTAGATAGTAGGAAGATGATTGACCAGCAAGGTGGAAGACTGCTAGGATAGTACCGTACAATATCGTACAGGGTACAAGAGTTCCTCAAACTTCTGTGTAGGCATATTGTTTCTTTTGCAACGAACTGTAAACCTCAGGTTGAGTTGTCCTTGTAAGCTTTGATTATTAAATGATAAGCTGATTTGAAGAACAAAATTCTTGTATATCGTGTTTAAGCTTATGTTGTTCATTTTCAGCTATATGTGTGATTGTTGCATGTTCAAAAATATTTATTTCTATTGTTAAATAAGTTCAGATCTGATTTATTTAATTCAAAGAAACAAGACAATAGTCACCTATGGCTTGAAAATTTACACTTTATAAAGTACACGATATAAAGGTGGGGTGGTGTTGAGTTATGCCATGCATTGGAAGTAACAATTGTTTACAATGGTGATCTATGCATAATGGATCGATAACTTAAGGCTGTTAAATTCTCAATACCAAATCTGATCTTTGTTCTCAAACAATATTTTATGCCCAGAAATAAAATATTGTTGCAGATTACCGCTGAAATTATCAAACAAAAATACACTGGTATTTAACCAATAAAATGCAATGTAACTTCCACTAAACAGGAAATCAACTACATTTGACACAAGTATTTACTCTGGAAAAACCCCAAAGGGAAAAAACCAGCATTCAAGACTCTTTTATTATTCCTTGGCTCATAGAGAAATTTTGAATTTTACAACAATAGAACCTATAACTCAGCTCTTTGGAAATTCATACCACTTGGGCAAATTGGGACTTCCTGGAGAAATCGACCCACAAGAGAAAATCAACACCCTAGCAAATTCAACCCCTTGGCAAATTGTCTCTCTTTGGCAAATTGACCCTTGTAGAAATCGACCCTCAGCAAATTGGCTCACTAAGCAATAGACCCTTGAGTCACCCATGCATCACTTTGTATGGTTGTCGTACAGATCAGTACGGATCTCTCCCTAGCAGCTCGTATGGCTCAACCCCTGGATCGACTATCTTCTTGACCACTCAATTCTCTTATGGATCATCCTAGTCCAAAATCACTTCTCTCTCTCTCTTCAGCCACTAAGTTTCTTTTGAGAAAATCTCTCTCAAATGATATTGTGTTACTGTGTGTCTTTCTCCTCTTCTTAGGCTTTCTTTTATAGCTTTTCAATGACAAAAACCCTAATCCTCAATCCCCAAAGTGATGGATGGCTAAGATTAAATCTCAAGCCTCACTTAAGATCAACGATCATGACTTAATCTAAAGTTCACTTAAATTTCACTTTTGTAAGCCTTTGTCATTAGCCAATATTAATCAATATAATTAATCAATGTGCTTTTCCTAAGTTAAACTCGAGAAAGAAACATAAAAGTCACTTGCTTTACTCAAGCAAGTACCTAGAGAGGTATTTGGACAACTTTTGCATGCTTGACACCTAGCCTATCTAGAAGCACCTGTCTGAGCTATAATCATCAACACTCTCTCCTAGAGAGGAAGGTATTATGCACCACTACTAGCTTATCCCTAAAGTAAACAAACTTGCCCTTCATCAAAGCCTTGGTGAGAATATCTGCAACCTGCTCATCTGTAGGGATATAACGAAGCTTCATTGATCCCCTCTGAACTATGTCCCTGATGAAGAGTGATATGTGATATCTGTGTGTTTAGACCTGTCGTGGGACATTGGATTCCCCGAGAGTTTTATGCAACTCTGATTGTCACAATGGATCACGATGGGCTCCAACTCCAGACCAAATAATCATGTGAGCATATTGCGAAGCCAAATGGCTTCACAACTTTCCAAACTCGCTACCATGTACTCGACTTCTGCTGAACTAAGTGCCACTAATGTCTACTTCTTTCTGAACCATGAAATCACTGTTGATCCTAAGTTGAAGCAGCACCCTGAGGTGTTTTTCCTGATCCACTGCACTCCCAACCAAGTTTGAGTCTGTATAGCCCTGTAATTGCACTCCACCACTCTTGACATACCTCAACCCATACTCCACGATACCTCATAGATATCTCAGCACATGCTATGCTATAACCCAATGCACCCTCCTCAGCTGCACCATAAACTGGCTCAGGATATTCACAACAAAGCATATATATGGCCTAGCGTTGACCAGATACATCAAGGAACCAATGAACTTCCTACACAATGTAGGGTCCACCAATTATGACTCAAAAGCATCCATCTTCTTTAGATTGTTGATCATAGGTGTAGACATAGGCCTGCAATCCACCACCCTGAATCTCTTCAAAATATCAATTGCATATTTTCCTTACCTGAAGAAAATCTCAAGTATCTGTTGCCACACCTCCAATCCCAAAAAGTAGTGCATCATGTCGATATCCTTTATCTTGAACTCTGAAGCTAGATCTCACTTGCACATCTCAATGAGCTTCTCGGACCCGATAAGGAACAAGTCATATACATAAAGTACCAAGATGAGTGGATTATCGCCAACAAGTATATAATACAAGTTGGGATCCACCCCACTCTTGATGAAGTCCATAGCTAACAGATACCCATCAATCCTTAAGTACCATGCCCTCGGTGCCTGCTTGAGTCCGTATAATTCCTTCTTCAGCATGCACACATGAGAATCTCTTCCATGCACCTCAAAGCTCTGAGGCTGCTCAATGTACACCTCTTCCTCAATCACTCCAATGAGGAAAGTTGTCTTCACATCCATTTGATGTATCGTCCACCCCATCTCTGATGCAATAGATATAACAACCCTGATAGACGTATACTTGGCTACTGGAGCGAAAGTCTCCTCGTAGTCTACTCCCTCCTTCTAGGAGAACCCTCTAGCCACAAACCTCACTTTGTATTTCTCAATACTGCCATCCACAGCGTGCTTGTTCTTATAGATCCATCTTGAGTTCACCACTGATTTCCCTTATGGCCTCAACACAATGTCCCATACATTATTCTTCATTAGGATGCATACTCCTCCATCATGGCATCCCTCCAAACCTGGTGATTTGGACAACTTCACACGCTTGACACCTAGCCTATGTAGAAGCACCTCTTTGAGCTATAATAGTCAACAAAGGCACCATAACAAGTTTGGGAGCTACCCATATGAAACGATAGAGGACTTGTTCACGAAGTAGGCAATAAGTAGATACATGTAATACTTTAGTTGATTGAGGAATGGATTGCATACCACTCTTGGCTATATTGTTGATGAGAAATAGTTAGGTGTGTTACGCACAAGAGCTACTACAGAGTTCCAACAAGGCTACGGCTAGAGCAAGGGATCAAATCTTTTTTATTGTACAGGCCTGTTATCACACCATAGTAGCTGGGCTACTATTCTTGCTGAGCAGATATCTCCACTTTTCAGAGCTTTGCCTTTACAGAGATCAGCTATGATGAGCAGAGTCATTTATGATCACTTACACATCAAAGCAGCTTATATCAGACATTGAGAAGACCTTGTGCCAAGGCTGAGCCTTGAGAACTTAGATTTGATGACCAATATGACCTTTAGTTCCATACAGTTTCAGTTCAGTACCCAGAGTTCCAAATATTATTGTTGCAGCAGTGTTTCATTGGTTCTAGATGATGATTATTAATATGCAGTGATATGACCCTTAGACTTGTGATTGTTAGCATTGATTATTACTTGTTGTTTTAGTCATCTTCATAGCATCAACTTGGTATATAACTCATGATGTGGCAGTGCTATTATAAATAAAATGAGATATCTTGGATGGATTTAAAATATAAAATTGGATGTATTACTTGCACTTTAAGGTTTACTGACTATACTCATTGGTTTCACTACCCTCCTGTGAGCATGGACATGGTCTTTCCTGACTTTTATGTTTGCTAGCTTAGGCACCACATTCACTTGACTCCATCCATCCATGACCTTCCTTATTTTGGCTTTCACCTTGACTTGCCTTCTTGACTTTTGATATGGAGGACTTCCCCATTTCGACCTCTGTGTTGGATTGCATCCACGTTTGTTTTGTGTCTCGGCTCTGAGTTGGTGACAGAACTTGCCTTTGGTGAGTTGGATTTTATGCCTAGATCATTTTAGTCGGTTTCCCCGATGTGTGGCTTAGTACGGAATTCCCTCTAGTCACATGAGTTGTTGTTGGCTAAAACTGAAAGCACATGTACTACTTATATTGAAAATCTCTTATGAAAGCCTATTGAAATTAAATTCTAGAATGTGTTTCTAAACACACGATGAATTAAAGGCTAAAGCAATGAAATGCTAAAGTACCACTCGAAGGGTCCAAAAAGGTCTAAAAGCAATGGTTAAATAAATGCTATATCTAAAGATTGCTGACCTCATAAATGTAAGTATACCCTGGATGCAAGTTGCGATTAGTTGTGCTTTTAAGCGCATGCAAAATCCCAAAGGAGTCATATAGGCCAAAAAGGCCATGGAAATTAAATGAATGATCCTAATGAACTTGGATCAACTTGATGTAGACATGATGCCAAGGTTGAATAAGCACTCTCTAAACAACTTATCCATTTGTGAGGCACTGCCATTCCCTTTGTTTATCTTGTCCAGCACAGAGTGTAGCTCCCCCTCTCCCCGTTCAAAGTGTCACTTAGTTGAGTTGGTCAAGTCATCCCTTTTACCCAGCCTTGTCCTTAGCCTTCACTCTTGCTAGCAGTTAGGCCATGTCCATTGGATGAGTATGTCTTTAAAGCTTTGGTGCAAGTAAACTAGAAATAACATTGAAATATCTATGTATTAACTGCCACTGGATTGATGTTTATACCTTAAGTTAAGTTGTGAATATGGTTAAAGGAACATGTCTTAGTCATTTGTTATAATCTAGTCTTTGGTTGTATTTTGACCTAGTCAAACATAGTTTGACCATGGTCATTCTTGGGATCCGTGATGAGATGGACCACTTGTTCTTTATGATGTTGATCTATGGTCCCGCATACACCTATTGATGATTCCATATGTTGGACATATGCTCCAGATGATGATTGATGCAGTTGGTCAGTTTTATTATTATTTCCAGATCATCATATTTTACTTCGTCCGGGTATGGTGGACCCTACAGATGACCCCACGGGTTATCATGAGGTGTATGAGTACTCATCTATAGTGGATTTGGGTATTTTGGATCCATTGAGACACTTATCTTTCAGTTTCGGGCACTCCTGGGCATGATAGTAGCAGTTATCCACCTGTTGACCAGTTTGGGCATGTTGATCCAGCCTATCCAGCAGGAGCATTGGAGGCAAGTCATTGCCTAGGGTGCTACAGAGGGAAGGGGTGGTCCAGCCACTTGTTTTTACCATTATACCCCCCTTCCGGACATGATGGCACCTTCAGTTTGATAGCGCAGGCACCCTAGAGGCAGTTTTGGGCACTTTCAGGGTTTTCAAGAGGATTAAAAAATGGAATAAAAAGGTTTGAGTGGGTTGTCGGATAATCCACGGTCGGCATTCCGTGGATTATCCGACAACCCACTCAAACTCTGCATTCCACGGAAACTTGAAATCCTTAATAAAAAGATCATTGAGGAATTCGATTTGGGCAATTGAGGCAAGGTTTTGGCACTTGGTCTGCTCAGAGGTCATCCATGCTGTATCCCCCTTCTTCCAGATCAGTTGGCACCAGTCAGTAGGGTTCACATGGGCTACAAGAGCTCTTTTATTGTATTTCTCTCTTTGATGATGGGGACAGGATTTGATCATTTGTATACTTGGACATGTCATAGACTCATATTTTATATTATTGTGCCATGGGGTCATGCTAGTGAAGGGGATTAATACCTCCTAGCCACACCATGTGCTTCTAGTGACTTGTCTTCGTCCTATTGTTGTGGCACACATGTTATTAGCCACCTCCATGTATGACGTCACCCTTGATTGAGCTTTTTAGGCTATGACATCATCACTTAGTGAGTGATCTATGTCTTATATTGTACTGGCTCATCTTAGTCATTGATTAGATTGTTATATCTTTTGATATCAACCACTAGTTTTCAAAAGTGGTTTAGGGTTTTGGTCTTTCTATCCTATAAAAGGAGGAGACCCCTCATTGTAAAAACTATCTAGAGATTTTTGGCTCTTAGCTATTGGAATAAAATTCTATTTTTTGGAGTAATGCTTGGATCTTGGAGTGGATGTTGGTTGTGATGATGGTAAATGCTTTTGTTCATTGCACTAGAGGATATCTTGTAGCTATCTTGCATCTTTTGCCATACTTTTGATTTACAAGTGAAGAAGACATCTTGGGAGGAATGCGTATTGCTGGGGAGGCTTGCCCTACAACTTCTTTCCAATTCATGGATCAAACAAGGAGTGGTTTTGTCTTTGTACCAATCATTATTTGTCATCTATTTCTTGCTTGTATCTACCCTCATCTTGTTAGACTGATTGATGCTTTGTCTCCTTGGTTTTGACAGGTTAGAGGGGCACACGTGTGGGCTTGGACAAGTCGTTTTGGCAAGAGGGCTTCAAAATCTTCCATTTGATCTTTGGCAAAGTAATCCTCATCTCAACTAGCATTCATCTCATCATCCAGGTATGCTCTAAACGTTAGTATTTTTCCTCCTTGGCTTATCCATGGTTTCTAGATCATAAAACACTCATAATCAAAACCCTTGTAATTTTTATTTTTCAGATCTACTTGGATCTAGCATGCATTTGGGGATGAAACTTAGAACCCACCTCTATAGTATCCACGGCAATTCGGATCTATAGTTTGGTGGTGATTGGCCTTCAATTGACCCATTTCCCAAGGCATATTGGTCTCTCCAAGGGAAGTCGCATTCCTTGAGGGAGGCTAATTTGTTGGTTCCAAGACGTGGGTAGGAGAGATTGTTGATTCATTGAAAAGATCATCCCCTAAAACCTACCTCTAGTACTTCCCCTTGTGGGCCCCATTCCTCATTTTGAGGGTTGTGCGCCACTTGGGTCACTCGGTGATGCATTAGATCTATGGAGATCTAGCCATGGCATGTGCTTGACATTGAAAACCCACCTTGATTTTCATCTTAACTATCCCAATCTATAATTTGGTGGACATCCGACTCCATTTGCCCCTTCATCCAAGGCACTAGTTCTCCTTGAGGTAATAAGCATTCCTTGGGTAGGTGGGCTTTTGTTAGATCCCATACTTGGGTATTGCTAATCCTTTGTCTAATCCATAGATTCATGCTATAGCATACTCCCTAGTGCCATCTCACCTTAACTTTGACCTTGTGGGCCCCATTTGGACCATTTTCCACTTTTTAAGGGGTGGGCCCCACTTGGGTAATTTTCATGGCATTAGATCTATCTAGATCTACTCATCTTAATCCATAAGTGATCTTATCTTGCACTTGGTTGAACTTTGTCACTCCCTTAAGCCTCTCCAACCAAGCGTTAACCACTTTTGGTCCACTTACCCTTTCTAGATCTAGATCTTATTCCATCTTGGTCCTCCTTCATTTCACTATCACGTTTCCCTAGGAGGCCTTGATTGCATTTGCTAGCCTTCATTGGCTAAGCTAGGGTCTCCCCCTTGGTCTTTCTTAGGCTTGATCTAAAGTGAAGGTTGCCTCGGTTATCGTGACACCCACTTGCATTGGGAACCGTGGCAAGCCTTGGGTCACCTCTTTAGTTGTCCAACACCTCTACCATACTGGATGGGATACCTTTAGGGACAGCTACAAGTTGTGTGATAACAAGGCCAAAGTGGGATTTATTGTATGGATATTTCGTTTGAGGGTTGTTTACCTCTTGGATTGGTCATGACTGCCCCCTTGGTTCCACTCTTAGAAGTACTTGGCTTAGTGGCTTTGCTGACTACCCCCCTTCGGTGTGATAATATCTCCACCATGCAGGGCTTTTAGCCCATGGATTGGTGCTCTGGGGCTTCTAGGGGTGACCCATTGAGGCACATGCCAATCCTGGTTATTTGACTTGCAGAGGTGATTGCGCTTTGTAAAGGACTGTTATCTCCTCCTAACACACCTTCTTACACCCACATGGACCTATTGCAGCTTCCAAAGACCCCTCCTTTGATGCCTACAGCCCAATACGCCCCATATTCTAGTTATTGCACTAAGCAGTCAAGCCTACAATTGGAGGGGGGCGTTGAGCGATTTTCACCATTTTGGGGTTAGATGGGGCATGGCGTCCCCCCCTGGATCACTACTTCATCAAGTGAAGCTTATTTAGGCTTATTTTGATCATTTTTGTACTTTTTAGGTTAAGATTCCTTTGTTGTATAGAATTTACCCTAAAAATAATATTATTTTATGTTTTGGACTTGTAGGCTAAAATTAAAATATTCAAGAGAGAAAGGTATAAATAAACATCCTCTCCACATTGTAAAATCATAAGAGAAGGATTCTAATATGAAATTATTTATTTTTCTCCTACTCTTTGAGTCTTGTTATCACATATATAGTAGCCGGGCTACCATACATTATTTTTCTCATTCCAGTACACTATTCAGCCAGTTCCCTTGCATTTGAGATGCCGAGATGAGCATCTATATCGGATCACTATCAGATTATGGACAGCAGTCGCATTCCCCATGCCATGACTGAGTTTCAGGACACTCAGAGAGATGACCGTTGTAGCCATTATATCATTGATACAGAGCAGACAGTAGTGCCCAGAGTCACAGCAGCAGTCTCAGAGGACAGATGATGGTACAGGTTGATGAGCTTGCAGGTATATGACTCAGCAGGTATATCATGGTGTTATGGTTAGATTGCTTTTATACTTATTCTTATAGCATGTCTTAGCACTTAGTGTCATGATCTGGCGATCATATAGATATATGGACCTGGTTGATCTATTATATATATTATACTGTCCCTACTCAGACTTAGAAGTTCACTATTCATACTCATTGGTACATACCCTCCTTAGGGAGAATAGAGGTGATCATTACACCATACTCTGGTTTGCTAGTGTTGGCTCCATCATTTCATTGTCTTCATCCATCCATGGCATACCTTTTAGATTATCACCCTGACTTACTACTTGACTAGTGGCATGGAGGACTTTTCCCCACTGTAGCCTCTGTATTGGATGAGCCTCCCTGTTTATTGTGTCTCGGCTCTGAGTTGGTGACAAAACTTACCTATGGTGAGTTGGAGTTCCTTGTGAATTCCCCCTAGTCACTAAAGTTGTGTTGGCTAAACCCGAAACTTTTAGTGCTGCCATCAATACAAAATCTGGAAAATGAAATGCTATATCTTGTATGAAAAGCCCATTCATGCAATGTGTTCCTAAACACACATGAATGAAAGGCGTGCCAAATGAAAATGGCCATAAAAATAAAATGTTATATCTTGTGGAAAATAAATACCTAGGTAAACAAGCTGTCCATGACACACCTAGAAGTGCTCAGGTAAACAAGTGCCTTAAAAACACACCTGCAGCAGAAAGCCTAAAAGAAAAAATGTAAATCTATGCAATGTGTTTGTAAACACACATAGATCAAGGCTATGGAAACTTCAGGCCCAAAAAGCAATGGAACTTAAATGCTATATCTAAACAATTGCTGGCCTTATTTGTATTATGGATTGTGCGCATCTGTGAAGGTGAATAAACCCTCTTTAAACAACTCATCCATTTGTGAGACACCGCCATTCCCTGTGTTATTGCTCATTCAGTATATACTATGGTGTATTCCCTTTCCTTTGCCAAAGTGTCACAAAGTCAAGATAGCTAAGTCATCCCTTAGCCTAGCCAGTTAATTCAGCCTTCACCCTTCACTAGCAAATTGATCACAACTATGAAGTGAGTATGGTCCTGAAAGTCTAGTCTGAGTAATAATAATAATTAACGACACTATATATTTGGATGTAGATCGCCAGTTATGATCATTATGTGTTATAATTGTCATTTGAATAAGTTGTAAAGCATGTATTAACCTTGATACTTTTCAGCAGCCTCGGATGATGGACTGAGTTATATTTGGTCTTGGTTGGACCTAGTTTGACCATGGAGGACCATGGGACATGAGATGTTAGACCTTATGATGATATGGATAGATGATATATGGTCTATGTACACATACAGGATGATTCTATGCAGCAGCTACAGGGTTATGATGATGATTCTGGGGTTACAGCAGTGTTTGTATATGTACAGCGCATTATTATTGGCCCTGTTCCGGTATATTGGATATTTATTTTGATCATGCAGAGACTCATATGGTGTATGAGTACACATCTTGGATAGATTTGGACCTTCTGAGTCCAATGGGACAGTTTGTTTTCAGTTCCGGGCACTTACAGTGATGATTGAGCCTCAGTAGGCTGTCCCAGTGCAGTTTTGGTCTGTTGGAGGCCCTGTCGGAGCAGATGTGATTTTTATCCGGTTGACCTAGGGCGATGATGATGGAGGGGGTGGTCCAGCCACTTGTTTTTACCATATTACCCCCCTTCCGGACACATTGGTGGCCTCACCTTGACAGCGCCAGCACTCAAGGAGGCTTTTTGGGGCAGTTTCACACTTCCCGAGGCATTTCAGGATTGGTAGAAATGGCTATTGAGGAAATCGATTTGGGCTACTGAGGCAAAGTTATGGCATGGGATGATCAGTGATGATAGATCGGGACCTTCCACACCTTCTCCAGCAGTTTCAGATTCATCGGGGCCCGCATCCATCATTTATGGCACTTTCTGTGGATTTTTTGGGGTCTTTTGAGGACCACGACTTCACTATGGAGGCACGATTTGGTACATTCATGATTATTTATTGGTTATTGTGCTATGGGGATTGACCAAGGAGGGATAAAATTACCCCTTGGACCCACCATAAGCCTCTTATGATATTTCATCATCATGATTGGGTGGGATTCCCCTCTTCTAGGGCGATTTTGTCCACTTATATTATATTTTATGTGTGATCCATGTATTATATTGTTGAGCTCATCTCAACCATTGATTAGACATTTGTATCTTCTAATCTTAGCCACTCATTCAAAAAGTGGTTAGGGTTTTGGTGCCTCTCCTT
The DNA here is from genome assembly GCA_027924585.1 of Larix kaempferi. NCBI lineage: Eukaryota > Viridiplantae > Streptophyta > Pinopsida > Pinales > Pinaceae > Larix > Larix kaempferi. Next base: position 828,747 of record BSBM01000240.1, on the reverse strand, counting down.
CCTATTTAAAGGAGAGAGCCTCTCATTGTAAAGGTTTTTTGGCTCTTGGATTATTGGTATAGAAAAATATTCTTGTGGAAATTCTTGTGGTCTCCTTTGCATCTGGTGTTCTTAGATGGTGATTGAAAAATCTATTGCAACCTAGCATTTGGAAATTGTGGCAAGATCTATCTTTTTTTTGGAAATCATTGTTTGTCTACAAGAGGGCGACTTCAACAAGGGCGATTTTGCAAGGCTTCTTCAAATCGACTTTCTTGGCATTCGCTTGTATCAGGGGGTTATCATTAGCATCATTGTGATCTATGCTATCTTTCTGTTACTTCTTTTGTGGCATTAGTCTTATCTCTTGATGCATCAAATCTGATATTGTTGACGTTTGTTGTGCAGGAGAGAGGGCGCATTGGCTTCTTGGACTAAATCGACTTGCATAGAAACTACCTCAAAGCTTCTCAAATTGATCGGGTTTGCATAGATCATCATCATCAAGGCATCTACAAGGTTACCCAGGTAAGATCCACAGGTTTGTTTCTCTTTCCTTTATCCAATCCATTGACCTCGCTCATAAATTGTTGAAACCCTAAATATCTTAAAACCCCCATTTTACATTTTCTCAGATCTACTTAGATCTAGTGGGTTGTTGGGCATAATACTGAAAACCCACCTCTATAGCATCCAAGGCATCCCGGATCTATAGTTTGGTGAGGATTGGCTTCCATTTGATCCCCTCCCAGGCCAACTTAGCCTCTCCCAAGCAAGGCGCACTTCACTAGTTGGGCAAGTTGACCTAGATCTAGGTAGTGGGTGTTTGAGATTCCACTTGATTTGACATCAACACATCAAATAACATACACCCAGGTTGTTACTTTTCTGAAATTCACCTTGTGGGCCCTATTCCACATTTCAAGGGATTTAAACCCCACTTTGGACCACTTGGAACACTTAAACTCAGATCTAGTAAGATCTAGCCATCGGATTGCCGTGAAACTATAGATCCATACCCCTACTGGACTGATCTACCCGGATCTAAAATTTGGATGCCATCCGACTTGTCTTGACCCACCTAAACCCCACTTTCAGCCTCCTTGGGTAAAGTCGCACCACCTTGGAGAAGTGAGTTCACTCACTTCTAGGAACTGGGTACTTGAGATTATTGCAGATCTGAAACCGGGATAATTCAAAACCTAGGTCTAGACTATCACTTTGTCAAATCTTGCCTTGGGGATAGCATTCCTTGTTTTAAGGGATTGTGGTCCACTTGGGTCAAACCTAGATCTAGACACATTCAACCATCAAGACCTCTATTGCCCACTTGTCTCATGTTGTAGGAGTCCTAAACCATAAGTCAACCCCACTTTGACTCCACTTCCCAATTCCCAAGGCACTGGTTTCTCTCCAAGATAATTCAACTTTCCTAGATTGTTGGATTGACTTGAGGCTTGACCTATGCATGGTAAACTATACTCTTGAAGACATCATGAACCATGGTCAAGCTTGTCTCATGTACTAGTTAGCCCCAATCTGACCCCTAAACAACCCTGCATTGGACACAATTCCCAAGGCAGTGGATTTTTCAACATTGAACTAGTACACTCATCCTAGATCTCACTTCAAACATTATAAGTCACTCTCACATCAACTATGAACCAAAGTTATACTTATTGAACCCCCACTTGGCTTGTGACTTCATCTTTAGGTCTAGGATAAACCATACACCTAACTTCACTTGGAAATACCTTGATTTGGTGTCTTGGTTTTGATCTCTCCTATCAGGAGTAGATCGGGTCTCCCCCTTTGTTGTCTGGGCTAGATAACATAAAGTGAAGGTTGCCTCGACTGGCGTGACAACCATATATTGGAGGTCGAGGTGATCGTGGTTGCACCTTTTGATTTGCCCTTCCCTATTGCCATCCATGACTGGATCTATCCATAGGGGTAACTACAGTTTAGGTGATAACATTTTGGCGTCGTTGCCGGGGAGGCAATAGCTTGCCCTAGTTCGACATACTTTTCTTCAAGCATTCCCGTTCTCTTTGCCATAACACTTGGCACCGGAGACGTAATAGGATTACCTTGGAAAAGCTACTAATCCTTCCCGCATATACAACGACACGTATCTTGGTAGAAGAGTTAAATCTACCTGGCGACTCCCAATCGTGACTCCGCTGAGGAGCGAGCTCATTTTACATCCTTAAAACACTTAGAACTATGCCTTGTGTCACTAATTCAGAGAACGATATGATTTTGAAAATGATGACCGAAATGAGTGGTTTAATCCGAAACCTGAATGGGGTAGTTCTCAGAAAACAAAGAGAAAATATTGAAAAATATAAACCTTTTTCTAGAACCTTTGAGGGTGTGTATACCAATGAATGTCTTCAAACTAAGCCCACTTCTGATGGCAGAGTAGTAACTAGGTCTCAGGCAAAGAATAAGACGAAAGACATAGATAAGAACAAAACCAGTCTGAAAGAAAATTCACTGGACCAAAGAAATACCACTCGTAGATTCCCCACTCAAACTCCAAACACTTCTCCTAAAGGGATTTTAAAGAAAAATGATCAACCCAGAAGGTTATCCCCTCAAGTCACCAAGAAGGTAATAAGTTCAAATCCTGCTAAACCCCATGCTAGGGATCCAGTACAAAGGAAACAAGAGAGTACTCCTAGCAAAGAGATGTCTCCTATAACACAAGAAAAGCTAAATTCAAACATACTGGGAAAACTCTCAGGATCTTCTGTCATGGTGTCTTTAAAAGATTTGGTAGTTATTCCTTCCGTTAGAACACAGGTAATGCATTTATTGGGTTTAAAAATGAATACCAAGGACAAAGAAAAGGCTTGCAACTTAAAGATTGATTTGAGTAATTTCGTATCCAAACCTAATATCCATGTGCCCTTGGAGGAACTTCTGAAAATCCCTTCATACTTCAATCAAGCAACTAAATTCCTAGGAATCGAGCCTAAAATCAAGAATCCTGTGAAGGTGACGGTTGAGGATGATCCCCCCATCATGATTCAAAGTGTAATTGATAAAGGTTGGGGTCACCCCCCCTTTTATATTGCTTTAGAGATAAATCAATTGATATTGCATAACTGTATGTTAGACTCAGGAGCAGAAGTAAACATTATGCCTCTTAAGGTCATGGAACAATTGGAGCTAAAACCATCCAGAGAATATAGAAATGTGTGCGGGATGGATTCCAGGCCTGTTAAATCAAAAGGTATGATTGAGAACCTCAAAATGAAACTAGCTGCTTATCCTGCAATTGAAATAAGTATGAACGTTCTAGTTTTAGACATTCCTGACGCATGGGGGATGTTGCTATCAAGGGAATGGGCTGCCAAATTAGGAGGAAGTATCCAAATGGATTTATCTTACGCAACCATCCCTATAGGAGAAAAGGCCACTTATAGATTGATGAATGAAAAACCTATGACAGAACACGTAGAAACACCCGACTACTTGTTTGAAGACGCTATGCGTCCCACTGAGGAAGTTGGAAATTATATGGTGATGGCCAACTATTGGGAAGAACCCCGACAGCACCCTTTCCCTCCTAGTCAAGTTTGGAAAATGCATTTTGATGGGGCTAAATCTAGACATGGTGCTGGAGCCGGAATTGTCCTTACATCGCCTTCTGGGGAAGAAAAATTATTTTCATATCGTCTTGAATTTGAGTGCACGAACAATGTAGCCGAGTATGAAGCATTGCTGCTAGGGTTAGAGATTTGCCGCGAACAAAAGATTAAATGTTTAAATGTAACAGGAGACTCTGATTTGATTGTGTCCCAAGTGAAGAACCAGTTTGCAGCCAAAAATAATAGGCTTAGGGATTACCGAAATGCTGTTTGGGATACCATAGAGATGTTTGATGCCTTTGCAATACGAGCAGTCCCAAGAGAAGAAAATACCCTCGCCGATACATTATCAGTAATAGCATGCACCTTTGAAACTCCAGATCATCTCAGAGATAAAGAATATAAGGTTGAAGTAATATTTAGACCATCGGTTCCTGATAATCAAGATCATTGGCAAATCTTTGATAATGATGCACAGATCATTGCATTTTTGCAAGACCACGAAAAATTCCAGAATTGCAATGTGAATTTGGAAGATAAATTAAACAATTCCTCTATTCAAAATTTTGATGTCATGAAATTAGCAATACCTTTGGAGAAAAATTTCAACAGGCATGATGAATACAAAGGTAAGAGAGCTGAACCAGTGGATGAGGTTATAGAGATAAATATTGGAACTTCAGTTTCTCCCAGAATGATTAGGATAGGAAAGAATGCCTCCCCAGAAGAAAGAAAGGCGATTGTAAATCTAATTAGGAAGTATCGAGACATTTTCGCTTGGGCATATGACGAGCTCAAAACTTTTGACCCTAAAATTATTGAGCATACTATCCCTTTGCATGAAGGAGCTAAACCTTATAGGCAAAAGTTAAGAAATGTCAATCCAAAACTTGCTCCCTTAATTAAGAAAGAGCTTGAGAAAATGCTAGCAGCCGGAATTATCCAACCTGTTCGACACACTACTTGGGTTTCTAACCCGGTGATTGTGAGAAAGAAAAGTGGTGAAAACAGAATATGTATTGATTTCAGAAACCTAAACCAAGCATCCCTTAAGGACAATTACCCTTTGCCGAATATGGAAAATCTGTTGCAAAGTGTTACTGGGGCAGGCATGTTGTCAATGTTGGATGGTTTTTCGGGGTATAATCAGGTACGTATTAGAAAGGAAGACAGAAATAAAACAACCTTTACTACTCCATGGGGAACTTTCCAATATATAAGAATGCCATTCGGGTTGCTAAACGCCGGTTCCACTTTTCAAAGGGCTATGGATCAAGCATTTAGTGATTTGATTGGGAAAATCATTGCCATTTATCAGGATGACCTAACAGTGTTTTCAAAGGAACGAGGAGACCATATAGAACATTTGAGAAGAGTTTTTGAACGTTGCAGAAAATTTGGTATATCATTAAATCCCAAAAAATCAACTTTCGGAGTAGATGAAGGTAAGCTATTAGGACACATTGTGTCAAAAGAAGGTATCAGAATCGACCCAGAACGTGTCCAGGCCATCAATGCTATTACAGCACCCCATAATGTGGCCACCTTGCAATCTTTCTTTGGCAAAATAAACTTCGTTCAAAGATTCATTCCAAACCTAGCAGAATTGGCCAAACCATTGAATGCCCTTCTTAAAAAGGATGTGAAGTTTGTTTGGGATAAAGAATGTGAATCATCTTTCACCAAGCTCAAGAAGGCCATTTCAACCTCCCCGGTACTAGCTTGTCCTGATTACAATAAAGAGTTCATGATTTACTCATATGCTTCGGAAGATACTATTGCTGGTGTGTTATTACAAAAGAACAACGAAAACCATGAACAACCTATAGCCTTTATGAGTAAAAACTTGAGAGATGCCGAACTGAAATATACCACAACTGAAAAGCAAGCTTATGCTTTAGTTAAAGCCTTGAAACATTTCAGAACCTATGTGGGATATTCCAAAATTAAAGCATATGTGCCTTATCAAGCAGTAAAGGATGTTCTATCACAAGCAGATGGCATAGGTGTAAGAGGAAATTGGATTTCACGTATACAAGAATATGATCTAGAGATTAAGCCAATTAAGATTGTGAAAGGTCAAGGGTTAGCTCAATTTCTAACTGAAAAGGGAGGAAATGTGGTAAATATGATAAGTGAAAGGGATCCTTTTATTTTAAACATTGATGAAGAGCATGAATGGTACAAAGATATCGTATATTTCTTGAGAAACTTGTCATGCCCTGATCACCTGGTGGATCATCAAAGAAGGGCATTAAGGCTAAAAGTTGAAAAGTATGTTTTAACCCAGGATGGATTAGGATGGAGGAACCCCGATGGGATAATCTTGAAATGTGTCAGCCTGGAGGAATCACAAACCATTATGAAAGAAATGCACTCTGGATTATGTGGTGAGCATTATGCCCCAAGAACAACCGCTGCAAAAATCATGAGGGCTGGTTATTATTGGCCAACCCTTTTCAAGGATGTGCATTCTTATGTTAGAGTTTGTCAAGAGTGCCAACTTTTTTCAGGAAAACCGAGATTGCCTGCACTACCTCTAAATCCTGTAGTAGTAGAAGCTCCTTTTCAGCAATGGGGTATGGATTTTGTTGGACCTTTTAGTGAAAACTCGAGCAATGGATATAAGTACATGTTGACCTGTACTGACTATTTTACTCGATGGGTAGAGGCAATCCCAACTAAAAAGGCTACAGCCGAGGTAGTTGTGAAATTTTTGGAAGAAAACATCGTATCCAGATATGGTTGTCCTTTAAAAATAACAACTGATAACGCTCCAGCTTTCAGTAAAATAGAAATGTCAACTTTTTGCATGAATCATGGAATCACTCTCTCGCATTCATCAAACTATTATCCTCAAGGAAACGGTCTCGCTGAGTCTAGCAATAAGAATTTGATAAGGTTACTAAAAAGAATGGTTGGCACCAATAAAAGAAGTTGGGATACAAAGTTGAAATATGCCTTATGGGCTGACAGGACAACGGTTAAAAGGATTACCGGAAAATCACCTTTTGAGTTGGTATATGGGCAAGAGTGTAGACTCCCAATAAATTTGCAAATTCCTGTATATGAGCTGTTACAACAATGCACTTCGGATGAAGAAGCCTTCCAAGCAAGAATTGATAAACTAGTAGAACTTGATGAAATGAGAAGGATGGCATTCAACAAAACCATCATTGAACAAGAAAGAGTTAAAGGAACTTTTGACCAAAGAACAAGGAATGTGAAATTCAGGGTAGGAGACATAGTTTTGTTATGGGATAAAAACAAGGCAAAACCTGGGAACCATGGAAAATTTGAAAAAATTTGGATGGGTCCGTATCGAGTATCGAGGATAGCTGGAAAGGGGTTAGTGTTTCTAGAAACTCTAGATGGGGATGAACTTGAACTCCCTGTAAACGGGCTTTTATTAAAGCATTATTTCCCACCTATTGAATAAACTATGCATTGCATTGCCTGGTAGATTAGGGTAGGTAGGAAACCAAATAAGCCTATTTAGGCAGTAGTTAGTCTTTTCAGCCATTGAGTCTGGCACCTTCTTAGTCTCTAAGCTCCTTTGTAAGCTCCTAGTTTAACTGAGTACCTGTCACTTTTTCTTTTCCTGCACAATAAATTTCAAATTTTGCGAATTATGTCAGTAGTTTTGTTTACTTTCAGCATTTATATTTCTGACACAGAGTAGATTTTATTTCAGTTGATTTTATATTTTTTCCCACACATGCGGCATGAGGTATTTTCGATGTTTGTGAATGCAGAAAATAGGTTGCAAGAATAAAAGCTGGAAATAAAATGGTAGAGTGCTGGATCGTGGATTCGAGTAGCAGAGTTCGAGGACCAGAGATTCTGAGGTTCTCAAGCGCTCATTTCAGCAGAGCACTTGTCCCAGCGGGAGCCAGATGTTATCACATATATAGTAGCCGGGCTACCATACATTATTTTTCTCATTCCAGTACACTATTCAGCCAGTTCCCTTGCATTTGAGATGCCGAGATGAGCATCTATATCGAATCACTATCAGATTATGGACAGCAGTCGCATTCCCCATGCCATGACTGAGTTTCAGGACACTCAGAGAGATGACCGTTGTAGCCATTATATCATTGATACAGAGCAGACAGTAGTGCCCAGAGTCACAGCAGCAGTCTCAGAGGACAGATGATGGTACAGGTTGATGAGCTTGCAGGTATATGACTCAGCAGGTATATCATGGTGTTATGGTTAGATTGCTTTTATACTTATTCTTATAGCATGTCTTAGCACTTAGTGTCATGATCTGGCGATCATATAGATATATGGACCTGGTTGATCTATTATATATATTATATTGTCCCTACTAAGACTTAGAAGTTCACTATTCATACTCATTGGTACATACCCTCCTTAGGGAGAATAGAGGTGATCATTACACCATACTCTGGTTTGCTAGTGTTGGCTCCATCATTTCATTGTCTTCATCCATCCATGGCATACCTTTTAGATTATCACCCTGACTTACTACTTGGCTAGTGGCATGGAGGACTTTTCCCCACTGTAGCCTCTGTATTGGATGAGCCTCCCTGTTTATTGTGTCTCGGCTCTGAGTTGGTGACAAAACTTACCTATGGTGAGTTGGAGTTCCTTGTGAATTCCCCCTAGTCACTAAAGTTGTGTTGGCTAAACCCGAAACTTTTAGTGCTGCCATCAATACAAAATCTGGAAAATGAAATGCTATATCTTGTATGAAAAGCCCATTCATGCAATGTGTTCCTAAACACACATGAATGAAAGGCGTGCCAAATGAAAATGGCCATAAAAATAAAATGTTATATCTTGTGGAAAATAAATACCTAGGTAAACAAGCTGTCCATGACACACCTAGAAGTGCTCAGGTAAACAAGTGCCTTAAAAACACACCTGCAGCAGAAAGCCTAAAAGAAAAAATGTAAATCTATGCAATGTGTTTGTAAACACACATAGATCAAGGCTATGGAAACTTCAGGCCCAAAAAGCAATGGAACTTAAATGCTATATCTAAACAATTGCTGGCCTTATTTGTATTATGGATTGTGCGCATCTGTGAAGGTGAATAAACCCTCTTTAAACAACTCATCCATTTGTGAGACACCGCCATTCCCTGTGTTATTGCTCATTCAGTATATACTATGGTGTATTCCCTTTCCTTTGCCAAAGTGTCACAAAGTCAAGATAGCTAAGTCATCCCTTAGCCTAGCCAGTTAATTCAGCCTTCACCCTTCACTAGCAAATTGATCACAACTATGAAGTGAGTATGGTCCTGAAAGTCTAGTCTGAGTAATAATAATAATTAACGACACTATATATTTGGATGTAGATCGCCAGTTATGATCATTATGTGTTATAATTGTCATTTGAATAAGTTGTAAAGCATGTATTAACCTTGATACTTTTCAGCAGCCTTGGATGATGGACTGAGTTATATTTGGTCTTGGTTGGACCTAGTTTGACCATGGAGGACCATGGGACATGAGATGTTAGACCTTATGATGATATGGATAGATGATATATGGTCTATGTACACATACAGGATGATTCTATGCAGCAGCTACAGGGTTATGATGATGATTCTGGGGTTACAGCAGTGTTTGTATATGTACAACGCATTATTATTGGCCCTGTTCCGGTATATTGGATATTTATTTTGATCATGCAGAGACTCATATGGTGTATGAGTACACATCTTGGATAGATTTGGACCTTCTGAGTCCAATGGGACAGTTTGTTTTCAGTTCCGGGCACTTACAGTGATGATTGAGCCTCAGTAGGCTGTCCCAGTGCAGTTTTGGTCTGTTGGAGGCCCTGTCGGAGCAGATGTGATTTTTATCCGGTTGACCTAGGGCGCTGATGATGGAGGGGGTGGTCCAGCCACTTGTTTTTACCATATTACCCCCCTTCCGGACACATTGGTGGCCTCACCTTGACAGCGCCAGCACTCCAGGAGGATTTTTGGGGCAGTTTCACGCTTCCCGAGGCATTTCAGGATTGGTAGAAATGGCTATTGAGGAAATCGATTTGGGCTACTGAGGCAAAGTTATGGCATGGGATGATCAGTGATGATAGATCGGGACCTTCCACACCTTCTCCAGCAGTTTCAGCTTCATCGGGGCCCGCATCCATCATTTATGGCACTTTCTGTGGATTTTTTGGGGTCTTTTGAGGACCACGACTTCACTATGGAGGCACGATTTGGTACATTCATGATTATTTATTGGTTATTGTGCTATGGGGATTGACCAAGGAGGGATAAAATTACCCCTTGGACCCACCATAAGCCTCTTATGATATTTCATCATCATGATTGGGTGGGATTCCCCTCTTCTAGGGCGATTTTGTCCACTTATATTATATTTTATGTGTGATCCATGTATTATATTGTTGAGCTCATCTCAACCATTGATTAGACATTTGTATCTTCTAATCTTAGCCACTCATTCAAAAAGTGGTTAGGGTTTTGGTGCCTCTCCTTCCTATTTAAAGGAGAGAGCCTCTCATTGTAAAGGTTTTTTGGCTCTTGGATTATTGGTATAGAAAAATATTCTTGTGGAAATTCTTGTGGTCTCCTTTGCATCTGGTGTTCTTAGATGGTGATTGAAAAATCTATTGCAACCTAGCATTTGGAAATTGTGGCAAGATCTATCTTTTTTTTGGAAATCATTGTTTGTCTACAGGAGGGCGACTTCAACAAGGGCGATTTTGCAAGGCTTCTTCAAATCGACTTTCTTGGCATTCGCTTGTATCAGGGGGTTATCATTAGCATCATTGTGATCTATGCTATCTTTCTGTTACTTCTTTTGTGGCATTAGTCTTATCTCTTGATGCATCAAATCTGATGTTGTTGACGTTTGTTGTGCAGGAGAGAGGGCGCATTGGCTTCTTGGACTAAATCGACTTGCATAGAAACTACCTCAAAGCTTCTCAAATTGATCGGGTTTGCATAGATCATCATCATCAAGGCATCTACAAGGTTACCCAGGTAAGATCCACAGGTTTGTTTCTCTTTCCTTTATCCAATCCATTGACCTCGCTCATAAATTGTTGAAACCCTAAATATCTTAAAACCCCCATTTTACATTTTCTCAGATCTACTTAGATCTAGTGGGTTGTTGGGCATAATACTGAAAACCCACCTCTATAGCATCCAAGGCATCCCGGATCTATAGTTTGGTGAGGATTGGCTTCCATTTGATCCCCTCCCAGGCCAACTTAGCCTCTCCCAAGCAAGGCGCACTTCACTAGTTGGGCAAGTTGACCTAGATCTAGGTAGTGGGTGTTTGAGATTCCACTTGATTTGACATCTACACATCAAATAACATACACCCAGGTTGTTACTTTTCTGAAATTCACCTTGTGGGCCCTATTCCACATTTCAAGGGATTTAAACCCCACTTTGGACCACTTGGAACACTTAAACTCAGATCTAGTAAGATCTAGCCATCGGATTGCCGTGAAACTATAGATCCATACCCCTACTGGACTGATCTACCCGGATCTAAAATTTGGATGCCATCCGACTTGTCTTGACCCACCTAAACCCCACTTTCAGCCTCCTTGGGTAAAGTCGCACCACCTTGGAGAAGTGAGTTCACTCACTTCTAGGAACTGGGTACTTGAGATTATTGCAGATCTAAAACCGGGATAATTCAAAACCTAGGTCTAGACTATCACTTTGTCAAATCTTGCCTTGGGGATAGCATTCCTTGTTTTAAGGGATTGTGGTCCACTTGGGTCAAACCTAGATCTAGACACATTCAACCATCAAGACCTCTATTGCCCACTTGTCTCATGTTGTAGGAGTCCTAAACCATAAGTCAACCCCACTTTGACTCCACTTCCCAATTCCCAAGGCACTGGTTTCTCTCCAAGATAATTCAACTTTCCTAGATTGTTGGATTGACTTGAGGTTTGACCTATGCATGGTAAACTATACTCTTGAAGACATCATGAACCATGGTCAAGCTTGTCTCATGTACTAGTTAGCCCCAATCTGACCCCTAAAAAACCCTGCATTGGACACAGTTCCCAAGGCAGTGGATTTTTCAACATTGAACTAGTACACTCATCCTAGATCTCACTTCAAACATTATAAGTCACTCTCACATCAACTATGAACCAAAGCTATACTTATTGAACCCCCACTTGGCTTGTGACTTCATCTTTAGGTCTAGGATAAACCATACACCTAAGTTCACTTGGAAATACCCTGATTTGGTGTCTTGGTTTTGATCTCTCCTATCGGGAGTAGATCGGGTCTCCCCCTTTGTTGTCTGGGCTAGATAACATAAAGTGAAGGTTGCCTCGACTGGCGTGACAACCATATATTGGAGGTCGAGGTGATCGTGGTTGCACCTTTTGAGTTGCCCTTCCCTATTGCCATCCATGACTGGATCTATCCATAGGGGTAACTACAGTTTAGGTGATAACAAGTCTCTTTGGTGATGCTCTCTTCTCTTGGGATGATCTTCTTTGCTTGATGGTGGATGGATGAATAACCTAGGGCTTCTTTCTTGCACATGCTATGATTGATGCTAGACTTGTTGGAATAACACATGCACAAGTGACCTAAAGGTGTCTTCTTTGCTCATCTCTTGTTGAATGTTGGTGAATAATGTTACTAAGTGGATTGAATGGTAGTTTTATGCTGCATTTTCTCGAAATTGGGGCTTTTTACCAATATTCTATCAACTTTGTATGAAGAAAACGTCTTGCATAAGGGTTTCCTATTGCTTTCGGGACCTTGGAATTCTCCATTTGCCTTAGTTAGGCTCACTTATTGAACCCCAGAGGTTGCTAGGTGATGCCCTAGCTTGCAAGTGCTAGAAGAACATCTCAAGAGAGGGACATTAACCATAGAGCTCTCAATGCCCAAGGGATTGAGACAATAAACATATTCCCTTCTCTTGTCATATTTTTACTCTATTTTCAATATTTATTGTATTTTATTTGTGCCTGCAATTTTATGCATAAAAAGACCTAAAAATCTGAAAATTTCCAAAAACCCTAAAAATTTGAAAATTCGTAACTCCAAAAATAGCCATGAGTTTGTAATTATGTTCTTCCCTACAAATTCGCCCTAGTGGATTTATCCACGGATCTTGGAGGGAGTCCTCATTTTATGTATAAAAAAACCTAAAAATCATATATTGTCAAAAGGGCCTAAACATTTACATAAATTAAAAAACCTAAAAATATTTGGAATTTCAAAAATCTGGTGCACCCATCAATTTCGCCCTAGTGGATTTATCCACGGATCTTGAAGGGTGTCCTCATTCTTATAGTTTCCTCGGGAAACATAAAAACCATATATCTCCCAAACCCTAGGTAGCGTTTTCCTTCTGAGGCCTCCTAGGGCTTCGCCTTGCCGTGCTTGTCCATCTCCCCTTGAGGGCGCACTTTTCTGAGGTGTCCCTTGGGTTGCGTGAAATTCATTGGTAGACGTGAAATTGTGCTGGAAATCATTGATAATTGTTATTTTGAGCAAGTAGATGTTTGCATTAACTCCTCACTAGATCAAGTTGTCTTTTTGATTCATTGATTGACTCCATATAAGGCACCTATCTCTATCATAAAGGTTGTAGAAAGGTATCTGTTGGTGATTGCAGGTATCTTGATAGGGCTCTCTCCTGGGTTTAGGAGTTACCCGAAGTAGCTGAGAGACTATGTTGAGGTGACATTGGGTTTAGATCTCTCCCATGCTTACCATTCACCAGCTTATTTCTTCACATTGTGTTACAAATATGGGGCTGTTAGTTTGAACGGTAACAAGGTGAAAAATACATTTTGTGTATAGGTAAGTGAAAAGTACACATTGTGTATTTCTAACTCCTTTTCTAAGTAAATTTAATCTCTTGTGTATTTTTCTCCAACTCTTCACCCCTCTCTCTCTCTCTCTCTCTCTCTCTCTCTCTCTCTATATATATATATATAATGGAAGATAAAGTGTATAGAACATGTGTAGTTTTGAGGTGATCTCAATTTTGCATATTTGATTTTTATGTGGATGTTTATTCTTGTTTTAATTTGTATAAATATAAGTTGGTATCAAATTTTCGAGTGAAGCCTTTAGAATTCTAAAATTTTAAAGTTTCTCTTGTTCAAAATTACATTTTTTGAACCAATGTTACCAAAGTGTAGAGCAATGCAATTTTCCAAAAAACCCAAGAGCAAAGCATTTGTGGGGCATTTTCTATATAATATATATTTTCTATATTATCATGCATACACATTCAAAAAATGTTTAATGTCAAATTAGTTCTAAAAAATATGAAAACATGCATATTTGCACTAGTTGTAGATGAATACTACATTATTATGCCGTAAAAAATATCATCCATAATAGTTTAATCATTCAAGCATTAACCATTTAATACACACTATATAGATAACATTGACCAATATCATCCATAATAGATTAATCATTCAAGCATTTACCATTTAGTACACACTACATAGATAACATTAACCACCTAGTAGTTATAAACATACAAATTTTTAAAACAAATAATAAGAAGTTCAAAAACTCTAATTTCATTGAAATCTGAAAGCTAAAGCACTGTGACAGTGCTTGAAGTCTACGACAAATAAAGATGTGAAAAAGAGAAACAATTGTTCTATCTACTTTTCCTTCCTCTTCTTACCACCATAGCCCCCATGTTGTTGTGTAAGTTGAATCGGAGTTAACTTTGCAGATAAACTTGCACCTAGAGTTCAAGCTGCTGGAACCTTGGTCAAGGCAACCATGATAGTAGTTGGGGATGGTATATCAACACAATCATTATCATTAATGTTAGCTTTTGGGGTTACTCCAAAATTGTTTTCACCTTGCTAGGAGAGCACTAGGTCTCCTAACCCCTTGGCAATGGTTCACAGATATATGGATGGCTCAATTTGGGTGGATGTTTAACCTTGGTTGGAGTGCTAACATGATGCCCTTACCTAGGAGGTTGTTACCCTAATCAACATAATGACTAACCTATTGGGTTCGCACTATGGGGAGTTGATTAATCAATTAGAAGAGGTACCTACCTGTTAATGTAATTGTAACTTCGGAAGATATTCACTTGTATATTTTATGTTGTATTTGATATTGTACCTCCGAAGGAGATGTTTATTCCTCCAGTCGGAGAATGCATTATTGTATTTGGGTCATGTAAAGTCATTGAGGTTAACCCTCCATTGTATATCAGGGCATTAGACCCCAAAGTTAAGTTGTAAATGGGTTATTAGACTCTCCTAGAGAAGTCGGCCGAGTCAAGTACAACTAAGGGCTGACCTAGTTGGGTAAAGGTCAAGTGAAAGATAAAGTATAAATAGAGAGGGTGCCTCTCTCATTTGGATCATTCACACACTCACTCACTTCGCATTAGTGAGAGAGAGGAGAAGTTCGCACAAGTGGAGAAGAGAGAAGCTGCTGAAGACCATCTCTATTTTTGGGTTTTACTTTTGTGACATTGTATTGGTGATCATTCTATCTCTGAGGAAGTTGCGAGGTTTTCTCCTTTATGGTTTTCCTGAGGAAAATCTTTGTGTCTCTTGTGTTTATGTTGTGCTTGTTATTCTCTCAGTAAGATCCTAGATAATTATTGCTAAATTGTGAAAAACTAACATCGTATCAAAGCTAACCTGAGAAGAAGACACTATGCAGTTGCAGAAGCTAGGGCTTCTTAATTTTTAGGTTTCTCTCCACAGATCATCAGCAAAAGGAGGCTAGGCTAACTCGCCTTGGGAAGGCACATCTTTCTGTCGAAATAGAAAGTGATTCTGAGCATTTTCAATTTTTGGCCTGTCACTTCTGCGGGTAATTAGGGCTTTTCATAGAAGTGGAATTTTGGAGTGCAATCAACATAGGGAAGTGCTCCTCAGCAAAATCGAAATTTAGCCAGCTCCAGAACCAATTTCAGCAAATCAAGTGGTAAGACCTAAAAGCTTTTCTATTTCCATTTGAGTTTCTCATTAAAGTTGTCTCAGGATAAGCTTGAAGGGGCCGATAACTTCCGAGCATGGAAGTATAGGATTGGGCTTGTCCTAGAAGAGAATGAATTGGACACTTATGTGAATGAAGAGGTTCCAATTCCAGAGGGAGATGAGGCTAAAGCCTTGGTAAAGGCCAAGAGGAACACAAGAAGAACTTGGTAAAGGCCAAGAGGATCATTGTTGATTCTATTAAGGATCAGCTCATCCCACATGTTTCATCCTTAAAGACACCCAAAGAGATGTTTGATTCCTTGAGCAAGCTATTTGAAGGAAAAAACATAAATCGAAAGATGACCTTGCGAAACCAATTGAAGAATGTGAAGATACAAAATGCAGAGACCATGCAGTCCTACTTTACAAGGGTCTCTCAAATCAAGGAGCAACTTGAAGCTGTGGGAGAAAACATAGAGAATGGGCAAATTGTGATGACCAACTTGAATGGTCTCCCTAGATCATGGGATTCCTTCATTCAAGGGATTTGTGCCAGAAAGAAGTTAATCACATTCAGCAGGCTGTGGGAGGAATGCTCACAAGAAGAAGCTCAACTTATAGTTCGAGAAGAGAAGATGGGAGCAAATGATGATCAAGCTCTCACAGCACACTCCAAAAGGAATAACAACAAGAAGGAACACTACCACAACAAGAGGGAGAGCCACCACCATACTCAAAGGAACCACCCTAAGAATTTCAAGAAAGATCTATCCACCATTAGATGCTTTACATGTGATGAGAAGAGACATTATTCAAGAGATTGTCCCAGAAATAGAAGTGGCTCCAACAAGAAGAAGACCAACAAGAAAAGGCGCCATGCACACACTGCAGAAGATGATGAACCTCCAAGGAAGAGAGCCAGAGAAGAAAGTGAAGATTCTTCAAGTGATGAAGAGTATGTTTTGATTTCAGCTCTCACAGGTACTGTTTCACATGGAAGCAATGATTGGTTTGTAGATAGTGGATCTTCCAAGCACATGACAGGATTTAAAGAATCCTTTGTGAACCTATCTGAACATGAGTCACCCCACAAACTGAAACTTGGGGATGATTACCAGTACCCAATAAAAGGAAGTGGTGAAGCCTCTTACAAGCTAGACTCTGGGAAGTCTTTGAAGATGAAGGATGTCCTATATGTTCCAGAACTCAAGAAGAACCTTCTCTCCATATCTGCATTGGATGCAAAAGGTATGAGGGTTGCATTTGTTGATGGCCAAGTCTTAATGTGGCCAAAAGGAAAGACTATAGACGATGCAGTTGTGATTGGAGAGCAAGAGGGAGGTTTATACAAATTGAAGGGCCAACTTGAACAAGCCTTGGTCCATGACTCAATGGAGCCAAGTGAACTATGGCATAGGAGGCTTGCACATGTGCACTATAGAGCACTACCACTTGCAAGCAAAGCAATTGAAGCCGAAGGTCTTCCAAAAATCCAGGCAAAGCATGAAGGTGATTGCAAAGGAAGTGCGAAGGGAAAGAACATAAAGAAGACATTTCCAAGTAACGAAAGCAAGGCAAAAGGAATCTTGGAAATCATCCACTCCGATGTATGCGGCCCGATGTCATCCAGTTCATTGAGTGGGTATGTATATTATGTTTCTTTCATAGATGATTTTTCTAGGAAGACATGGATATATTTCTTGAAGAACAAAGATGAAGTATTCAGCAAGTTCAAGGAATTTAAAGCCTTGATTGAGAACCACACATAAAAGAAAATCAAGACCTCTCGGTCAGATAATGGCGGAGAGTTCACATCATAAGATTTCAAGAAATTATGCAAAGATTCAGGGATTAAGAGGGAGTTGACTACTCCATACAATCCGCAGCAGAATGGAGTTGCAGAAAGGAAGAATAGAACAATCATGGAAGCAGCAAGAGCGATGCTTCATGACCAGGATCTTCCAATGCATCTATGGGCAGAGGCTGCAAGGACAGATGTGTATGTACAGAATCATACTCCACATAGAGTACTTGACAACAAGACACCAGAAGAAGCTTTCTCCGTCAAGAAACCAGAAGTCAGCCATCTCAGGATATTTGGCTACCCGGTGTACATACATGTTCCGAAGGAGAAGAGGACGAAGCTAGATCCTTCAGGAAAGAAGGGCATATTCGTGGGATATAGTGAAAGCTCGAAGGCTTACACAATATACTTTCCAGGGTTCAAGAAAATCGATATCAGTAGGGACGTGACATTTGACGAAGAGTTAGCTTACAACAAATCCAGAAATCTACCTGTTGAAGACATTGAAGAACCAGAAGAACCCAGGATCCGAGACACAACAATGAATGAAGCAACCCCAGAAGAAAATGAAGACCGCGAGATGGAAAACCCACAGGAACCTGTAGATCCACCCTGTGAGAAGAATTCTCACAAGAGGAAACCAGCATGGGCACGAGAAGCAATTCAAGATGCAGAGAGATATGGCACTCCAGAAGGAATGCACAGAGAAAGCAAGAGACCGAGGCCATACTCCAGTTATGTAGCCCTGTTGTGTGACATCACTGACAAAGAACCTTCCAACTATGAGGAAAGAAGAAAGAATGGAAGGATGCCATGATCGAGGAGTATCAGTCAATCATGAAGAATGATGTCTGTGATGTGGTCCCGAGACCAGTAGGGAAGTCTATTGTGACTTCCAAATGGATCTACAAGATCAAGCATGCTGCAGATGGCAACATAGAGAAACACAAGGCAAGATTTGTGGCACGTGACTTCTCCCACAAGGAAGGGATAGAATACGAGGAGAAATTTGCACCTATAGCCAGATACACTTCCATCAGAACAGTACTTGCTCTGGCTGCAGTGATGAAATGGAAGGTACACCAGATGGATGTCAAGACAACGTTCTTGAATGGTGTAGTGGAAGTGGAAGTGTATGTGGAGCAGCCACTCAAATTTGAGACACATGACAGGGAGACTCATGTGTGCAATTTGAAGAAGGCCTTGTATGGATTGAAACAGGCACCCAGGATGTGGTATGGCAGGATAGATAGCTTCCTGACTAGTTTGGGCTTTACCAAGAGTAAAGCGGATTCCAACCTTTACTACAAGGTTGAGGAAGGGAACCCAGTGATACTTCTACTTTATGTAGATGGCCTGTTTGTGACAGGTGAGGATGGGCTTATTATAGACACGAAGAGGAAGCTTGCTGCCGAGTTCGAGATGAAGGACTTGGATATGATGCACTATTTTTTAGGTATGGAGGTGTGGCAGAGTGCGGATGGAATCTTCCTTGGACAAGGGAAGTATGCAGTAGAGATCCTGAAGAGGTTCGGGATGATGGACTACAAGGCCATGGCCACACCTATGGAATCAAACCTGAAGCTATTGAGTGATGCTTCATCAGAGTCGGTTGATGCCACGATGTATCGTCAGATGATTGGATCTTTGATGTACCTGAAAAATACGAGACCAGATATTTTCTTTGCTGCGAACACATTGAGCCACTTCTTGACAGATCCGAGACATGTTCACTTGATTGCTGCAAAGCATATTCTGAGGTACCTGAAGGGTACGGTTGATTATGGGCTCAAGTATGATGCAAATCAAAAGATTAACCTGGAGGGTTATGTTGATTCAGATTGGGCAGGCAGTGCCACTGATAGGAAGAGCACTTCAAGGTGCTGCTTCAGTATGGGATCAGGTGTGATCTCTTGGTTTAGCAAGAAGCAGTCCTGCGTGGCACTGAGTACAGCTGAAGCAGAGTATGTCGCAGCTTGTTCGGCTAGTTGTGAGGAAGTATGGCTTAGGAAGCTACTGTCTGATTTGTTTGATCTCCAGTTGGATGCGACTTGTATATTTTGCGACAACTAGAGTTGTGTGAAGTTGTCTGAGAACCCGGTGTTCCATGACAAGTCGAAGCACATTGAGATCAACTACCACTATATCAGGGATATGGTGTAGAGAGGAGCAGTGAAGCTCCAGTATGTTGCGACGGACAAGCAGATAGCCGATGTGTTGACCAAGCCACTAGCCAAAGTGAAGTTCGAGTACTTCAGAGAGAAGCTTGGTGTACTCCAGATTGAGGTTGCTTCCAATGGGAAGTGATGAGTCTGGAAGATGCAGATGCACATGATCCTTTTCGACATGGTGGCAGGCTAGTCCTCCCATGTGTGTTGATGTAAGTGTTGAGCCTTTCCGACATGGTGGCAGGCTGGTCCTCCCATGTGTGTTGATGTAAGTGCTGAGCCTTTCCGACATGGTGGCAGGCTGGTCCTCCCATGTGCGTTGATGTAAGTATTGTGCCTTTCCGACATGGTGCTAGGATGGTCCTCCCATGTGCATTGATGTAAGTGCAGTGCCTTTCTGACATGGTGGTAGGTTGGTCCTCCCATGTGCGTTGATGTAAGTCAAGAGCCTTTCCGACATGGTGGTAGGTTGGTCCTCCCATGTGCGTTGATGTAAGTGTTGAGCCTTTCCCGAATGGTGGTAGGTTTGTCCTCCCATGTCAATTGATGTAAGTGTTGTGTGATGTGCATCTGGGTTGTGCTCAATTGACGATGAGATGATTTGGACGTGATGAGGCGATAGTAGGAAACGCAGGTTTTTGCAAAGTCAATATAATCAGTCCTAAGATGTACACAGGTTTTTGTAGAGGCAATATAATCAGTCCTGGGATGTAAACAGGCTTTTGCAGAAGCAATATAATCAGTCCTAGGATGCACACAGGTTTTTGCAGAGGCAATATAATAAGTCCTGGGTTGTATCCACATGTTTCCACATGTTTGAAGACGCAGGTTGACCGAGAGAGTTGTAATACATCTGGGTTGTATCCATTGGGTGGAAGACGTAGATGTTCCTGGGTTGTATCCACTAGGTGGAAGACACAAGTTGACTGAGAGAGAGATGTAATACATCTGGGTTGTATCCATTGGGTGGAAGACGCAGATGTTCATGGGTTGTATCCAATGGGTGGAAGACGCAGGTTGTCTGGTGGACATGGTATATGCACTTGGGCTACTCTCCACATGAGATGATGAGATGATCGAGAAATGATGAGATGATAGTAGGAGACACAGGTGAATGCTGTGGCACTGTAATATGTGGTCATGGGCTGTACCTACTTGATGGCTTGCTCGTATAGATGATGAAGTCCTAGATGAGAGCTAGGCCTACATCTAGCTCATCCAGCATGAAAAAGGACTGACTCTGTAGAACTTCTCATGACGGGTAGATTCGAGAGATGTCACTAGTCAATGATCAACAAGATGAGAATTGCAGCAGCAGCGATGATGATGACGTTGTCCAGAGATTGTGTCCAGCGGTGATGATGACTGTGTCAAGAGAATACTTTTCTAGTTAAGAGGGAGTGTTGTTGTAAATGTAACTTCGAAAGATATTCTTTTGTATATTATTATTGTACTTTTATAGTACCTCCGTCGGAGATGTTTTTCCTCCATTCGGGGATGTCATTATTGTATTTGGTCATGTAAGAATATCGAGGTAAAATCTCCATTGTAAGTTGGGGCAATAGTCCCCAATAGGTTAAATGTAAAATGTATTTTTGAGTCTCCCAAGGAGAGGTCGGCCCAGTCAGCTAAGGAAGTTGGCCCCATTGGGGAATTAAGTCAGTCAAACATAAAGTATAAATAAGGAGGAAACCTCCCTCATTTGGACATCACACTCACTCAACCAAGTTCGCTCCAAGGAAGAGAAAGACAAGTTCACTGGAGGAAGAATAAGGAAGCTGCAGAAGTCATCTTATCTTTGGGTTTTCTATCTTGGTTGATATTGTACTAAGTGACGAATCTATTGCTGAAGCGGGGTTTTCTCCTTTATGGTTTCCCCGAGGAAATTTCTTGTGTTCTTGTGTATTGTTGTGCTTGTCTATCTTTCAGTTTAAAGATCTAACACAATTGATTTAAAGTGCAAACACTAACATTTGTTGTCATGTGTCTACCTATTTTTGGCACATGTGGCGTGCATTACTTGAGGAGTTACATTGATAAGTATGGTTGGTGTGCATCCACCACATGAAGCATTATGCTTGGCATGTGTTGGTGTGTCCACCATATGGATAAGTGTGCTTGACATGTGTTGGTGCGTGTCTACCTATTCTTGGCACATGTGGGGCCAATTACTTGGGAAGTGACTTTATTCTTCAACATTTTTGCATGCATGGACCCCTCTCTTATTCTATATCAGAAAGAGATAGAGGGCACATTAGCAAAGAAGTAGCCATTGTAATTAATGATTCTTGCAGTTTTGTTGAAAAGTTATGTGATTGATGCTACAAATTTCTAGTTTGCTGGTTTTTTTATTTGCAAATTTATTATTTCTCAGATATACACTCCATTACTTGTTGGATTGATCTGAAATTTTGATACTAGTCTACATTCTTGATCTATAATCCTATGTTTTTAGTTTTTGAAACTCTGAAGTTTCCATTGGTGTTCCTTCGCATTTTCAGTTTCGACCGTAGGGTGAAATCTTTAAGTGCAGATCTGCTATCAGCTATTATAAGATTACTATGGTATCAGAGTTGTCTTGTTAACATTCTTCTATTCAATGAATGGAGGAAGCATTTTGTGAGAGGGATCTAGCAGCATAGGCTTTCAGCAGGCGTGATACCCAACAAGCTCTAGTAATTGGAGGGATTCATGCTTGAGATAGGCACAAAGACCTGTGAGCGAATGTAGATCCTTCTATCATGAATTTAAAATTTAACATGGTACTGGAGCTGTACTGCTGAAATTCTGTTCAATGAATGGAGAAGGAATCAAGCTGTTAGAGGAAACTAACAATGGAGGATTTCAGAGGATATGATTCCCAACAAGCTTCAGTGATTGGAGAGATGCATGCTTGAAAAAGGCAGAAGCACCTATGTGTAGATCTGCTATCATAAATTAAAAATTTAATGTGGTATTAGAGTTGTATTGTCAAAATTCCATTCAATGAATGGAGAATGAAGCGACCTATAAGAGGGAGTTCACAATGGAGGATTTTAGTGGGTGTGATGCGCAACAAGCTCTAGTGATTGGAGGGTTCCATGCTTGAGAAACGCACAAGCAACTGTGAGAGGTTGATCTTTGAATGCAGATTTGCTATCATGAATTAGAAATTGAACATGGTATCAGAGTTGTATCATTAAAATTATCCTGTTCAATAAATGGAGAAGGAAGCAACCTGTGAGAGGGAGTTAACAGCAAAGGATTTCAATTGGTGTGATGATTGACAAGCTCTAGTGATTGGGGGGATATCCATAACTGAGAAAGGCACGAGGACCTATGAGAGAGAGATTGATCTTTGAATGCAGATTTGCTATCATGATTTAGAACTTGAACATGGTATCAGAGTTGTATCGTTAAAATTATTCTGTTCAATAAACGGAGAAGGAAGCAACCTGTGAGAGGGAGTTAACAGCAGAGGATTTCAATTGGTGTGATGCTTGACAAGCTCCAGTGATTGGGGGTATCCATAACTGAGAAAGGCACGAAGACCTGTGAGAGGTTGAATTATTTTTTATGCTTGTAAAGGGGGTATTGAACCAATGAAAGGTTGTTGATTTTGGCTGAATTCTTTTTTGTTTGAGTTGTGACCTAAGACACCATAAGAATGGAAACATTTGGAATGTTAGGTCTCAAATAGTGTGACTGATTAGAAGGAGCCTCCTTGGACGTGTAGGTTGCAAATGCTTATAAAGGAAATTGATCTATGGGGCATAGTTGAGGGAAAAGTCATAGTTCCTACCGATCCTCAACATTTATCTTAGAATGAAGAGAGCATTGCCGAGGCGAAGAGTATTTTTTTTACTCCATCAAGGACAAACTAATTCCTGACAAAGAAAAGGCTCAATGCATAAACAACTCTATATCAGGGTGTGAATATTTCCAGGAGGATGTTCTTGAAAAACAAGCTCACCCAAACACTCATGAGTAATCCAAACACCATAACAAGTTACCCTATGAAGATCACCAATCTAAGAGATCATCTCTTTGGTATTGGTATGAATATCAATGATGGATTAGCCCAAGGGATTATCTCAACCAGTTGCTGCCAATATTGTTGGGCATTTGGCTAGTTCGGTGTCAAAAGGTACCTAATCCGAATCCCCTTGGGTTAGGCCCACTAGTCTATGTTGACAAGTCTACTAGGGATGCCATCCATGAATGTGGGGAAACATCCTTTGGGTTTCCTAGTGTTACAGCCCAGATAGGCCGCAACATGCTTACTAGGACATACCAGAGTGAAGGCGTCTTTTGCCATTGTAAAAGGCCAAAATTGGGCTTGTTTATGTTAAAAGCATTGGTCTAGTGGGGCTCAAGACCCATGGACTGGTCATGGCAAGTGTTGGTTTTCATCTCAGGAAGTGTTGGATTAGTGGCATTGTTGACTGCCCCTTGATGGACAGAAGCCCCTGTCATGTTGGGCCATCTATGCCCTGGTTTGGTATCCGATGCTTCTTGGGATGGACCCATTAGGACACATGGCTTAGGGGCTCATAGCCACACTTATGTTTATGCTATGTACAAGGTGATTGCGCATATAAGGGTTTTCATACCCGATTTAGCACACCTCATTTATGCCCACTTGGACCTTCATTTTCTTGTATGACCCCTCTTGGTTCACATGTGCACACTTCATCGTGACATCATCCTCTTCAAAAAGCCTTACCTTGCTAATGGGGGAGGGCATTGAAGGATCGTCTACATTGTTGGGGTTAGTTGGGGCATGACATCCTCCCTTGGCTCATCACTTCATTCGAATGAAGCCAATTGCACTATTTTATCTCTATTCTTAGTCTTTTGTGGTTTAGTCCCTGACTTATGGGTGATAAACCCTAAAATTACGTCACTTTACTTTTTAGTAAGGTAGACCCTAAAGTTAGTTAAGACTAAAAAGCCTCATATAAATAAAGGCTCCTAGCATTCATTTGAAAACAAGACAAGGGTTCTAATTATGTATCTTTTTATTTTTCTCTTGGTATATTGGAGCTTCTACGTGGTGCGCGCCTCTCTCTTTGGAAAGTTTTACATGTGATGAAGGTTGAATGGTGGAATTTCTAGGGTTTTCCATCTTCCAAGATTGATCCTAAGAATAGTTGTAATACCTCGTGGCTAAGAAAGGACTTAAGAAGTATCCCTTGCACTCTTTCTTGGTTGATGCTGGTAAGATCTCTTGCTCTCTCCAAGGTAGATTAAGGTTATTTTGTATTGGCATCTTGGCAGTATTGTCTGACGAGACCTCCCTCTTGAAGGAGCTCTCCAATGTGGGCCTTTGGATTCACTGTTTGCCCTAATTAGGGTTTGGCTACTTTGACCTAGTATTGAGTTACTAGCCATTGCCCTAGTTGGTATATCTTGAATAGCGATATTGAGTAGGGATGTTGACCTCGATCTCTAATTGCCCTCAGGTTGAAGGACTAAGGTCATGAACCCTTCTCTTCACTTTTTTTTTATCAAAATTCTCTTGTATATTAATATAAAAAATCCCCCAAAAATATAATATTGGAAAAACCTTAAAAATTATAAAAATTCACATCTCAAAAAATATTTGCAATATGGAAATTCTATTCGGACAGATAAGTGCACCCTAGTTGAATTAATGGTGAATCCTTGAGGGAATTTTATTCCTATGGTTGGATTGTGTTGATTTGGGTGACCTATGCATGCTAGGGTTTGGTATTGCATATTTGTTATTGCATGTACAACAGGTATATCAAGCACTTTTGCCAAGTTTGAAGGCCCAAAAATTTGGGTTTTTGGGCCTGTATTGACCCTCGAATTGGAGGTTCATTGGAGAACGTGTTAAGCAGGACCACACTCTATTTTAGGGTTATTATCAAGCTTATATCAGATTTGATATCCTATTTTCATAACTATTTTGAGGCCTCTTCACCCTATGCCCATCCCCCTTACCCTACTGCACATGGTACACTTCACATGGTAACGTTGGTATTGTCTTGACTATTTTTTATCAAAGTTTATGAGGTGTTTTCATTGCTGCAATCCTATTATAGTAGTATCAAGTTGATGTTATATTTCTTGGGATCCGTGATAGAGTTATAACCCCTTCCTCTCTTTCAGTGATATTTATGCTTCATTGTTTTGACTCCACAATGCACTGATCTACGCTGAGAAGTTTCTTGGGAAAGGCATTTGTGTATTGTCTAGGTAATCACATATATTATTCACCAAGTTCTGGGGACTCCTCCTTGGTCTTAGGAGTTGACCTAAAGTGTTCAAGAAGCTAGGTTGTGGTGACATTAGGCTCTAGCTTCTCCCGTGCTTACCACTCATTGCATTGGGATCCATGACCTTGATCGTGGGTGCTATTTTGAGAAGTAATATTTTTTGGCGCCATTGTCGAGGATGCTTGAAGATTGTTGCATAACAGTTGAGACATGTTGCTCAAGTCAAAGTTTTCATCTCCCTAGCAAGAACGATTCATTTGGTAAGAATTTGAGGAAAGTGTTTGTTTTGTACTTTGACTAGATTATTGTTAAGGACTAACCTTGCAGGTCTTATCTGGCGACTCCATTGAAGAAAATTACTAACAAAGAAGTACACTTCAAGACAAAAGCCTCAACTATTGATGACATTGTTGGGTGTAGCGGTGTGCACATCCGCCAATTAAGAAGAGCTCATCTTGGCAACAACATGCATATTAATATATTCTGGTTAGGATTCGGTGACCTCTTTGAAGAAGTTGAAAGTAAGGAAAAATGGCATGGCCTCCAGGGATGGATGAGTGTTTTGTTCCTCTTAATTGCTTGAACATCTCAATCATCCAAATAAATTACCAAAGTCATTCTGGAAAGATTTTTGTGACCATGATGATGATGTCGTGGACCATGTTGACAAATTCATGATTGTAGCTCCAGAGTTCGGTGTTAAGAATGAGGACTGAGATCATTTGTGCTTCAATTGGAGGGAAAAGCATGTGCTTGGTTGGAAGGCCCAGAAAAAGGAAAAATATCTTCTCTCGTAGAATTGATAGAGACATTATGTAGCCATTAGTGCCGAGAAAAACATGAAGAATGGGTGCCCTATGTTGAATACATGAAGACTGTTGAAGGGAGAAGACCATGTTGAAAGCCAGGCTCTTTAGGAAGACCTTGAAGAAAGCCATGGTGAATATAATCAAATCAATCAAGATGAACATTCCCAAGGAGAAACCCTTGAGGGATGGAAGGGTTTCCATCAAGATATCATTGCAGATTTGGAAGAACATGCAGAAGTTTTTCTCGAAGAAAATTACAAACACAGAAATTGATGAAGAAGCTCTTGTCGAAGAACCGTTGTCAGTTGAAGAGGATGTCAAAGACATGGTTGATGGAGGCATGGTTGATGCCACTCCTTCTCCTCACAACGATGAGGGTTTAGTGAATCATTCCTTTCTCTTTTGCTTTTGAAGACAAATTTTTCGAAGATGACAAGTTTATGGATCTCTTTGCTACGAAAGATGATTTCCATGGGTATGACGATGTGCATTTTCCTCATGATGATTGTGATATGGATATGGATCATTGGAAATTCATTGGAGAGCCCAAATATGATTCTTCTAATGAGGAAAGTATAAATTTTGAACACCTTAGAAGACCGATTTTTTATGAGAATCCTTATGAATTGGTTCAACCACACTTAATTGCCATCGATGATGATATAGGGTTGTGTATGGGCGATTCTCCATTGTTTCGACATAGATGGTGGAACCTCTGCTCCTGTAATACTATTGTTATTTTGATTAATGAAATTTGAACACTCTAGAGGTCTGTGTTGTGCCATCTGATGAATGATATTTTTTCAAGGTGATATTGTACTGCTTAGTTTTCTTTTGCTGCAATTTCGTTGATAGATCTAGCTTAGAAGACCGTTTCTAGTCCATAGAGTAGGAATTTATGGTTATAACTTGCTTGCTTGTGCTTTGCTTTTAAGAGATATAGGAGCAACCAACTGTACTCGGTTGTACTGAGGCTCTCTTGATCTCTTTTCTTCAAACACACTAGATCTAATCCATTTTGTGCAAGGATTCTCTTATCATTGTGCATGTCACAGATCTGAAGGAGGAGTTGAGCTCGGCTACTTCCTCTCCCCTCTTCAGCACTTCCGAGCTAATACTTTTTTATTGCAAGCATCTCAAAGTCCTCATAAGAAGATGAAGCTTGGGCTTGAAGTCTTCCATCCATCCCTTCAAACTCAAACTCTCTCTTTTTCCGGTTACTTTGTTTTGCATGCTAAATAAGTAGATCTAGTTTTCAAAGCTTTATTCCTCGGATCTACTTTATTTTTGCATGTTGAGTAGCTAGATTTTAGAAGTGGTTTAAAAATTTCAGTTTTACATCAGATCTAGGCTAGCTAAATTGGTACTTACACTTAGAAAATTTTCCAATGTTTTTCCAAGTACCAAATTCATTTTTTTTATCTTTTATTTGTTTGTATCACCATTTTCTAACATTGTTTGCTTGCTGGTTTTGTAGATTTGACGAAAGAAATTTCGCTAAAATCGAGCCATTCAAGGCTCCAAATACCTCCTTTCTTCCATCTTATCAATTTCTAGTATTGTAAACCCTTGGATCCAAGTTTATAAGGACCAAGTAGTACTTCTTTTTGAAATTTTGTAAAAAAATAAAGCAAGCGGGATACACAGTGTCCACAAACCCCCCACTCCTCCCCTTTGGGGGAGCCCGTATTAGTCTTGTGTGTGTTTGGATTTTTAGCTTAGTTTCCTTTTTGCTAGTTCATAGAATAGATTAACTACTTTTCTTTTATTTCTTTTTGGATTATTGTAAAAGAATACTAACCCACTGTGCTCTCCCGAAGTACCATAAAGGAAAAGAGACTCACAGTGTAGTAATTAGAAAACAATCTTTATTTTCACAACTTTTCTTTTTACAATCTTGTACTTGCATTCACAATTATCAAACTTAAAGACTAAAACTGGTTGTGCATTCCCAAAGTACCGAAAGGGAAAAGGGATTCTCAATCATTAATAAATTAACTTTTTACAATTTGATTGTTCATCTTAACAAATAAATTGGGCTGTGTATTCCCGAAGTAAACTGAAAGGGTTTATCCCCGATAGGTGAAAAGAGATTCTCAGCCTCTTAATAACAACCTCAATTTACTCCTTAAAATGAACCTAAGGCTTAGCTACCTCGTATGCTCTGGATCTCTACGATTCATCCAACCAGCTGATCACACCAGAAAGGGAGCTAAGTGACTAGATTAATAGGGAAATCAATAAGTAGTTTGTCTCAGAGAACTCGAGAGGTCACATTGAACATATCATAGAGTCAGGGGGCTTCTTTAAGCAAGTTATGCATCACCCCATTGGACACTTGATATTGTTGCAATAAGCACCCAGTTCGAAGAAGTAGACTGCCTTTCGGCCAACCAAGAATCAACCCACTCCCTAATTCACACATCTAATAATAATTAAAATTGACCAATGAGACAACTACAACACTTTCATGACTCCATTTAGCACTGGTATATATGCAAGCAATCGTACATTTTTCAATCAAGTGAATCAATGCGTTAGATGGATTAATTTGCTTCATGCTGTCGATTTAATTTATGTTTGAAATCTCTTGTTCAACAATTTTGATTCTAAACTCCTAGATAATTTAACTTTCATCTTAATAACTAAATCACCCCTAAAAGCTTTAGTTATTTTAATAGGGATCACCTCCCTTGGCTTCACTAGGAGTTGGCCTAAACAGAGGAGTTGAGTGTTGAGTGATAGTATCTCAACTCAAGACTTGCCCCTAAGGACGCACCCAGTGGCTTGAATATTTCTGCCACGTTAACATTTTCCCGATGTGCATATACAACGACAACAGGGTGCAAAGTGTTAGATTTTCTACTTTTAATCAATATTATCTAGGATCTTAACTGTAAGAATAACATGCACAACATAACACAGTAGACACAAAGATTTTCCTTAGGGAAACCATAAAGGAGAAAACCCCGCAACTTCCTCAGAGATAGAATCGTCACCAATACAATATCACAAAAGTAAAACCCCAAAACAAAGAAGGTCTTCTGCAGCTCCTCTCTTTTCCTCCTATGCGAACTTGTCCTCTCTCTCACTAATGCGAACTTGTGTGAGTGAGTGTGTGTTTAAATGAGAGAGCTCCACTCTCTATTTATACTTTAACTTTCACTTGACCTTTTCACTTACTAGGTCAGCCCCAGCTATACTTGACTGGGCCGACTTCTCAAGGGGAATCAATAACCCTAATCTAACTGACTCTAGGGGGAACTATTGCCCCGACTTACAAAGGAGGATTTACCTCAATGACTTTACATGACCAAATGTAATAATGACATCCCCGACTGGAGGAATAAACATCTTCGTAGTTACAAATAAAATACAATAATAATAACAATATAAAATACAAGTGAATATCTTTTGAAGTTACAATTACATTAACACAAAGAAGACAAGGTAGCTAAGTTCAAGATAAGCGATATTGACATGATGCATTAGTTATTGGGTTTGGAGGTTTGGTAGAAACCATGGTAGATATTCATTGAGCAAGGTAAGTATACAGTTGAGATCCTGAAAAGGAGGACTACAATTCTATGGCCACACCTATGATCACTAATTTGAATAAGGTGACAACTTCAACTTTAGAGTTGGTGGACCCTACATTTTAGGGGCAATTGATAGATTCCTTGGTGTATTTGGTAAACACTAGGCCAAATATATGTTTAGTAGTGAACACCTTGAGTTGATTCATGGTGGAGTTACAGTAGGAGCATTGGGTAGCAACAAAACATGTGCTCAGATACTTGATGGGCACAACAGAGTATGGTCCGAGACATCTTAAAGATGGTGAAGAGAAATTGCAAAGGTATTGTTATCACACAACTTGTAGTTGCCCCTATAGGTATCCCATCCGGGACGGTAGAGGAGTTAGGCAACTAAAGAGGTGACCTAAGAGATGCCACGGTTCCCAATGCAATTGGGAGTCACGTCAACCGAGGCACTCTTCGCTTTAGGTCAAGGTGTAACTAGACCAAGGGGGAGACCCTATACCCCAATCACAGTTGATTGGACCCAAACAAAGGTTTCTAAGGATAGGTAAATGATGAGTTACGGAAACCAATGCAAGGTTAAGTGGACCTAAGAGTTAAGGAACGGTTGATGGTGGTGTAATGGATAGTTAGTGTTTCAACCTATGTATGGTTTAGGCCACATGATGGGGTATGATTACTAGGTATAGTACCATATGTTTGCACAAGTGGGTTTAGTTTCTTGGGAAGCGTGAAATGGTTCTAGATGGACCCACAAGGTGAAGTTAGGTGTGAGAATGGTACTATAGGTTAGATCTAGGCTAGATCTATAAGTTGGAATTGGTTCTAGGATTACCCATGTACTAGATCTAGGGTTTGACACTAATCCCAAGGAGTGCGCCTTGCTTGGAGAAGGACTAGTGCCTTGTTGGATGGGCTAATGGGGTCAAAATGTATGTCAAAGTGTAGATCGGGACACCTAGAAGCCAAGTCAAGTGGATTGGATGAGATCCAATGGTTGGATCTTACTAGATCTAGGTTTTTAAAAGATGACCAAAAGTGGACCACAATCCCTTAAAACAAGGAATGCAATCCCCAAGGCGGATCTTAATGAAAGGACAGTATAGACCTAGGTTTCAAGGCATGGGCATTCCAAATCCACGAAAATCTCCAACACCCACTTCCTAGAAGTGGACCAACTCAAGAAATCAAGGGGGTGCGACTTGCTCAAGGAGGGTCCAAAAATGGGTTTTGGTGGACCAAACCAAGTCCAATGGCTACCAAAATGTAGATCCGGGATGTTAGTACCCCGATCTATGTTCCTTCAAAGTTTCAAGTAAATCCAATGGCTAGATCTTAGTAGATCTAAGTTTTAAGGTACCAATAAGATAAAAAGGGGGTTTCAACCCCTTAAAACATGGAAAGATGTCCACAAGGTAGTTTTCACCAAAGTAAGGATATGGGTTTAGGTTATCAAGTGTCTAGAATGCAAATCAAGTGAGATCTCACCTACCCATGTGCTAGATCTAGCCCAACAAGCCTCTCTCTAGGAAGTGCGATTTGGGTCAAGGAGGGCTTTTTGTCTTGAAAAGTGGGTCAATTCTTAGCCAATCACCACCAAACTATAGATCCAACTAGGGGTGGATGCTATAGAGGTGGGTTTTCAATATCTTTTCAAGAACAATGCTAGATCTAAGTAGATCTGAAAAATACCAAAAACAAGGGTTTTAATTTGATTAGGGTTTTTGTGATCTAGAAATTATGGAAGATTCAAGGAATAGAAGATCATACCTCTTGGAGCATACCTGGATGAAGAGATGAATGCTAGTTGAGACGAGGATTACTTTGCCAAAGATCAAATGGAGAATTGTTGAAGCCCTCTTGCCAAATCGATTTTTCCAAGCCACATGTGATTCCTTCTAACCTGTCAAGCCAAGGAGCAAAGCATCAATTAGTTTAACAAATTGAAGGTAGATACAAGCAAGAGAGAGAAAAACATAGAATAGTTGACACAAAGGCAAAACTACTCCCTGTCAAACCCAAAACGACTTCTTCCAAGCTTGAAGGGCAAGCCTCCCCACCAATTCGCACTTGTCAAAGTCGCCCTCTCAACCTGCAAATAAAGTATGGCAAATATGCAAGATAGCTACAATAGATCCTCCAGTGCAATGGACAATAGCATTTACAATCGAAACAACCAACATCCACTCCAATCCAAGCATGTACTCCAAAAGATAGAAATTTTATTCCAAGAGCCAAGAGCCAAAAATCTCTAGATGAATTTTACAATGAGAGGCTCCCTCCTTAAATAGGATGGGGAGAGAGTACAATTATAACCACTTTTTACATGAGTGGCTAAGATTAAAAGATCTCAAGATCTAATCAATGGCTAACAATAAATCATAACCATATATCACATGGATCACCCATATAATGATAGTGCCCCCACTAAAAAGGTACAATAAGGGGTGACGTCATCCACAAGAGAAAATATAAGCATCAAAATCCACCTCATGGTGACTAGGACATAACAATATAATCTCATGGTGGGGCTAGGAGGTTTTAATCCTTACTAGCTCATCCCCAAGGCACAATAAAAATAATAAAATATGTCCAATATAATAAAAATGACCAAAACTGTCCTCAAAATCCATGACAGTCAAGCAGTAAATGTCCTCCTGTGATCAATCCGGGCATACCCACATGGTGAAAACTGGCTGGAAGGTAGTGATGCCACCCTGGAAGACCTCTGTGAAAACCAAATGCCAAAACCTTGCCTCAATTGCCCAAATCGATTTCCTCAGTGACCACTTTATCCCATTTTTTAACTGCCTCGGGAACTGTGAAAGTGCCAAAACTGCCTCCTAGGGTGCTAGCGCTGTCCATCTGAGCCCACCAGGCTCTCCGAGAGGGGGGATAAATGGTAATAACAAGTGGCTGGACCACCCCCTCCATCATCAGCGCCCTAGGTGAACTGGCCTCTCGGGGCCCCTGCTGCTCAGGCTGGGAAATCAGCCCCAAATCTGGTCAACAAGTGTAAAACTGCATCAATCACTATCAGAAGTGCCCGGAACTGAAAGATAAGTGTCTCAATGGATCCAGAAGACCCAAATCCACTAGGAATGAGTACTCATACACCCTGGGTTGCCCTAATGGGCCAGCTGTAGGGTCCACCATATATGGACAATGTATAATCTGCTGATCTGAAATAATAATAAACCTGCTGAACTGGATCAAACATCATCTGCATCATATGTCCATCATATGATATCATCATCAAACATGTGGGACCATAAATCATCATCAATAATCATCCATACATGGTCCACATCATCACGGATCCCAAGAATATATAATCAAGGATAAATCACATCAGTAGACTAAGACAATGTTTCTCTAATCACTTCCACAGGTAAGCTCAAAGTATAAATTCCATTCAGTGGCATTAATCGAGTTAACATATTCCGTGATTATATAAAATTACTTGCACCATAGTTCAAATGACAAACTCACCCATTGGACATGGTCAAACTGCTAGTGAAGGATGAAGGCTAGGAGCAAGGTTGGGCCAAGGGTTTGACTTGTCTAACTTAACTCAAAAATACTTTGGACTGGGAGAAGGGGGAAGCTACAAACTCTGTGCTGGACAAAAGAACACGGGGGATGGCTGTGCCTCACAAATGGATAAGTTGTTTAGAGAGTGTTTATTCAACTTAGGCATCATGTCTACATCAAGTTGATCCAGGTTCATTAGGATCATTCAATTTTATTTCCATGGCCTTTTTGGCCTACATAACCCTTCGGATTTCAGATGTGCTGAGAAGCACAACTAGTTGCAGCTTGCATCCAGGGCATGTTTTTCATATATTCACAAGGTCAGCAATTGTTTAGATATAGCTTTTAAGAACTATTGCTTTTTGGACCTTTCTTATACTCTTCGAGGAGTATTTTTAGCTTTTCATTGCTCTTGCCCCCTTTTTTTTTTTTTTTTTGTTTCCATGGGCGAATTTTTAAGTTTCCATAGGTAGAACATGAGCTTTCAGTTTTAGCCAACAACATCTCAAGTGACTAGGGGGAGTTCGAGCCAATGCCAAACATCGGGACAACCGACCAGAATGATTTAGGCCTACAATCCAACTCACCAAAGGCAAGTTCTGTCACTAACTCAGAGCCGAGACACTGAATAAACAGGGATGCGGTCCAAACACAGAGGTAGAAAAATGGGGAAGTCCTCAGTATCAGAAAGTCAAATGAGACATGTCAGGGTTTAAAGTCAAACAGGAAGGTCATGTATGGATGGAGACAAGTGAATATGGAGCCTACACTAGCAGACAACTGGTGTCGGGGAAAGACCATGTCTATGTAAGGTGAAATACCAGTAAGTTTTGTTAAATGACCTAAAAGTGCAAGCAATTGTCCATTTTATAATTTACAGTTTATTTTAAATAGTTTGCCACATCAGGAATAATATACCAAGCACATGCCATGATCATGACTAAATCAACAAGATAATAATCCACAGTCAGTGAGAACATATCCATAGATCATACAACATCATCATAATAATCATCATCATGCATCATCTGAAACACTGCTGAAATACATCTCTAGGCACTGAACTGAAACTGTAATGGGATAAGTGGTCACATCAGTCATCAAATCTGAACTCTCAAGGCTCAGCCTTGACACAAGGTCATAAAATCTGAATAATGTACTGCTCTGATCATGAGTGATCCAAAATATATAGCCATGCTCTGGAATAAAGGAAACTCTGGAATGTGCAGATATCTGCTGTACAAGAATAGTAGCCCTGCTACTATGGTGTGATAACAGGTATATAGACTAGAATTGAGCAAACAATTTAGCAAACGGGAAGAGCACCTCAAGGTGTTGCTTTAGCTTGGGATTAGCTTGGGATCGCCAATGATATCCTGATTCAACATAAAGCCAAATTTTGTGGCACTTAGCTTAGTAGATGTAGAATACATGGCAACCAATACTACTAGTTGTGGGACCATATAGCTTTGCAAGTTGCTTGCAAGATTGTTTGATCAAGAGTTGGATCCCACTGTGATTTACTATGATAATCAGAGTTGTATCAAACTCTAAGAATCCAATGTTTCAAGACAAGTCAAAACACATAGGATCAAATATCACTTCATATGATAGGATTCAAAAGGGGAGCAATAAAACTCCAATATATTCCCATATATTAGCAACTAACTGATATTTTGACCAAATTTATATATATAGTGTCAGCGCATATATCGTCTAGGCTCTAGAAACAATGTATTGTATTTATCGAGGAAAATGTCAACAAACATCAACAATATATCACCAAACTTAAAAATACAAAAACATTAGTTTTTTTCAATTTTTTAAACATCTATAGCAACAAGAACATCAAATAAACAAATTGCCACTTGAATATGGAAGGAAAACCGATATATAAGTTGTATAAGACGTTTAGTCATAAATCACGCATAAAAAATGAATCATGTCCTCAATCCTGAGTCCCCAACTCATGATCACCAAAAATACAATCAATGTATCTGATATACAATGAATTCAAGTAAATAAACTATTGATTCCCTCCTACCCCTTTTACGGGAATAGGTAATTGCTCTAGAAATGGCTTTTCCTTTAGAGCTAGAAGGCCCTTGCGATCGTGGGGATCGTAGTGGACTTTATGTATATTTTAATTCACTATGTATGTATATGTATATGTATATTTTAAATTAATAAATGCGGAAGGACATTTAAAAAATGATGTGAAACATAAATCATAAATCATACATGTCAACGAATCATTGCCTATATTGGGATCCTATTCATTAATAGCACCCTATGCCTCCCTCCTCTAGGCTCTAGTCCTTGCCTCTACCTTGAATCTCAAAGTTGATCCTCCAAGGACATTAGTCAACAACTCAACACCTTACAATTATGATGAAACTTCCTAATCCAATGCTTAATAAGTGATTTTGCTTGACTGAAGAGTATATTTTTATTAAGTTCATGACAAAGGAGTTCGACAATCAACACCACCAACATCAAGGTAAATAAAGGGGCGGATGTGCTTGATGAAATGTCAATCGCATATCCCCATACATGATAGAATCCGATGGGAACTTTGTAATCTTGAAAACTATTGAGTTTGTTGAATTCTAAATGGGATCTAAAATTCCATGGCAAATGAGCAAAAAGAGTGCAAAAAATCACTTTTGTAGACAATTCATGGGTCGGTCAATACATTCCCATTGACTTGCGATATATTAGAAAAAATCACCAAAAAATCATGATAAAATCAGGGGGAAATCACCTAAATTATCGACAGATATATAGACGATGTTGTCGATATATCGACGATGTTTGGAACAATGATTCTGACCAAGCCCTTAGCAAAAGGGAAGTTTGTAGCATTCAAAGACAAACATGGATTGGTGTAAGAATTCCTTATTCACTAAGAGGGAATGTTGAGAAATGGCTCGGATAGGAACTTCTTGCACAGGTTCAGTTTGAATGTGCAAGAAGAGCAAGGCATTTCGAAAGTAAAAACATACTAAAAGTTGGTAATTAATTCTATTTTGTAATTGAAAAAGTGAAAAGTCTTAAATAAAGTGTACTTAATTACATTAATGACTTAAACTAGGATTTAATCTCAACCATCAATCTCAAGATGAGAGTAGGGTTTTGGTAGAATAGGTTTTCAAAAAAAGTACAAAGATAAGATAAAGAGATCCCAACATAGTTATTGACTGTAGGGAGTGTTGAGAAATGTAGGTCGGATAGGAACTTCTTGCACAGGTTCAATTTGAATGTGCAAGAAGAGGTTCAAGGCATTTCAAAAGTAAAAACATACAAAATGTGGGTAATTAATTCTTAAATAAAGTGTACTTAATTACATTAATGACTTAAGCTAGGATTTAAGGGCCCTCGCACGAAGTTGAGGAACCTTTTAGATGCAATCTTAGTTTCGCGAAACGCGTGAAAGTTTAGTGAAACCAAAACACTCGAGCGTTTCTTTGAACTAGGCATGGGCGGACCCAAGCCTGCCATGTCATTTAACACGCAGGACAGGAAACAAAAACAATCAAGCGTTATGGAAACACATAACGCTCTAACGTTATGTGTTTTTATAACGCTCGAGCGTTATAGAAACAAATAACGCTTGAGCGTTATAGAAACAAATAACGCTAGAGCGTTATAGAAACACATAACGCTAGAGCGTTATATGTTTTTATAACGCTCGAGCGTTATGTGTTTCTATAACGCTCGAGCGTTACGCTCTAGCTTTATGTTTAATATCTATAGACAAAACATTATCCTTGAAACCTTATTTATTAGCAC
The DNA here is from genome assembly GCA_027924585.1 of Larix kaempferi. NCBI lineage: Eukaryota > Viridiplantae > Streptophyta > Pinopsida > Pinales > Pinaceae > Larix > Larix kaempferi. The sequence continues at coordinate 791,380 of BSBM01000240.1, read as the reverse complement.
ATAACGCTAGAGCGTTATGTGTTTTTATAACGCTCGAGCGTTAAGCGTTATGTGTTTCTATAACGCTCTAGCTTTATGTTTAATATCTATAGACAAAACATTATCCTTGAAACCTTATTTAATATTTCCTTACCAAGAAAATATTTCATTTATTTCCCTATCCCTCCTTATCTTGAAGGGTTTTGGGATTCATGTTGTATGGATTATGAGGTTAACTAGGGATTTGGTGCTAGGGGTTAAGGGCTTAGATTTAAAAGGATAAAGGGGTTTAGGTGTTTAGCGATTATGGGGTTGGAGGGCTAAGGAGCTAAGAGGTTATGGGGTTTAAACTCGGGGTTAGTGGTTAGTGGTTGAGGCATTAGAGGTAAACAAGTAAAGGGGTCAAGGTGTTAGGGTCAAGGGGCTTAGGGTTTAAGGGATTTAGTTCTTGAAAGGGATTTAAGTCTCTAGGTTTAGGGGGTTAGGGATTTAGAGGTTAGACATTAAGGGCTTAAGTGTTTGTCGATAAACTAGGGATTAGGTGTTAGGTGTTAAGTGCTTAGAGATAAAGGGGTTTAGGAGTTAGGCGCTTTAGGGGTTAAGGATTGAGGGCACCAATGTTAGGGGATTGGGATTCAAGAGGTTAAGCGTTAAAGATGAAGGGTTTAAGTGTTAAGGGCTTAGTGGTTAAGGACATAAGGGTTAGCAGATTTATGGGCTAAGGGATTTATGGCTTAGTGGTTAAGGACATAAGGGTTAGGGTATTGGTGGTTATTTAAGAGGTGAGGCCTTTATTGGTTAGCAGATTTATGGGCTAAGGGATTTATGGCTCTAAGGTTAGGATGTTGGGGTTGATTTGGTTAAGGGTTAAGTGTGAAGGGGTTAAAGGATCAAAGGCTTGGGGGTTAAGGGATTAATGGCTTCTAGGAGATGAGGGATGAGGAATTTCTAGGGATTTATGGATTTGGGGATTTATGGATTATAGGTTAGAGGTTTTAGGGTTAGCGGGTTAACTAGGACTTAGGGGTTATGGGTTAAGAGTTTAAAGGTAAAGGCATAAAATGGTTAGCAAGTTTAAAGATTAATGGATTAGGGAGTTAAGCAAATAGGGGGTTAAGGGGTTTTATGGCTTTAGGGATTTAGGGGTTAAGGAATTTAGGGCTCAATGGTTAGGGGGATAGGGTTTAAGGGGTTAAGGACCAAGCGGTTAAAGGTTTAATTTTTTATAGGGGTTAAGGGCTTAAGGATTTAGGACTTTAGATATTTGGGCTTTAAGTATTATGGGTTAGGTTGTTTAGGGGTTAGGGGTGGACTAGGTCTTAAGAGTTAGGGGTTGTGGGATTAGAGGTAAAGTGATTAAGGGGTTTAAGGGTTAGGGGCTTTAGGGGTTAAGGGATTTAGTGCTCTAGGGTTAGGTTCTTAGGTTTTATGAGGTTAGGCATTAATGGCGAAGGGGATAAAGGGTAAAGGCTTATAAGGGGTAAACTAGAGCTTAGAGGCTAATACACAAGCCCAAACGAGAATTCCAAAGTCAAGAGAGGAACGATCAATCCCAAGGGAGAGAGATCAAGCAAACATAGAGTTCTCATGCAAACAAAGAGTGCACATGCAAACAAAGAGCGCACATGCAAACGTAGAGTGCACAAGCAAATGCAAGTTGCACTGACACAAGGGAGGTCGCACATGCAAACGTGGTGTAGAGGTAAACAATTATTTTACCTCTATAGGGTAAACTAGAGCTTAGAGGCCAATGGTTAAAGGATTAGAGGTAAATAATTAAAGGACTTAAGGGGTTTAGGGGTTAGGGGCTTTAGGGGTAAAAGGATTTAGGGCTCTAGGGTTAGGAGGTTAGGTTTTAAGTGGTTAGGCATTAAGGGCTTAGGTGCTATAGTGTTAAGGGCTTATAAGGGGTTAAGGGCTTAGGGGATAAGGAATACGAGGATGGGAGATAAGGGGTTAATTAAGGGACTAGGGCTTTAAGGATTAGGATATTTATAAGTTAAGGGATTTAGGGATCGACTATTAGTGGGGTAAGGTATAAAAGGTAAGGATTAAGTGTCAAGGGGTTAAAGTGTTAAGGGATTATGTGTTAAGGGCTTAGGTGCTTAGGGGTTTAGGGATTTAGGTTGTTTGGGCCTTAAGACTTATGGGTTTAGGCATTTAATTTTCTCCCTCCTCATTCCTCTCTCCACCTCCATAAATTTATGTCCCTTTCTTCCCCCCTCGTATCCCCTCTCTCTCTCACACCCCTTATCTCCATTCAACACTTAACACATAGTTTATGTGGTTTATAACGCTAGAGCGTTTTGTAACTCCAAAATGCTCTAGAGTTTTGTTTCTCCAAAACGCTAGAGCGTTTTTGTTGACACCAAGCACAAGAATAAAAATTTGAATTTAAACACAATGCATGAGCGTTCCTTAGCGCCTAAAGCACGCCTCCTCATGCACCCGCGTGTCATCCATAGTCCTATGTGGTTGGTTCGGACTTACCAAACTTGTGCTATGGATTGTGCTAAACCATATATAATTGAGCATTTCCACCATTTTTCTCAATATGCATGTCTTTCACCACTCTTTACAACATGACATACACAACCATTTTTTATGAAATTTTGGGCATAGATAGCATTTTTTATGCAGATTCCAAATATGTAATTTTTTAAAAAAATATTAACATTTTTCTATTTTTTTCTTAATTTTCTTATATCATCACTCCTTAAGTCAAAAAACATGTTGTTAGTGTTTCTTCCGTAACTTTTTTCATTTCACAACCATTTTTAAAAAACAATTGTATGTTGCACTAGTAGACACCGACCTCTACGCTCTATAAAAAAATCCAAGTCGAAATGATTGCATTTAGACCTTCAAATGTTGCACCCACATTTGACGTACCATTCTCAAGATTTGGTCACTTAGATAATTAAAAATAAATAAAAATTAAACATTTAATTTTGGAAAAATAGTGTTGCACTAGTGCTACGTGTTCTCTACATGTCTACCAATTTTTGTAGCCTGAAACCATCATTTAGGCACTCAAAGGCTGCACCCACAAAAACATATACCCTATCATTTGCCAAAAAAATAAAAAGTGACTATTAGAAATAATGAAATTTGACATAGTTATGTAAATTTTCAATACATAAAACTTATATATTCAGAAACGTGATTCAATTTCCTACATTTCATCTTTTTTACTCAATGCAATATATCTTGTGTAAGTATCTCAAAAAATCCAAGTAAGTTGAGGGATGCCTGATTTTTCAGTTTTCTAGTGCATCAAACGAGCCAAAATGACCCTCATTAGCTTGCACTCACCCTTAATCTCAATCGTGAACCTTAAGATGAGAGTAGGATTTTGGTAGATTAGGTTTTCAGACAAAGTACAAAGACAAGATAAAAAGATCCCAACATAGTTATTGTCTGACAGGGACATTGACCAAACGAGAGAAAGCGAAGCATTAACAGAGGAGTAGATCAACTATCATACAAGGCCATATAGTTGGTGTATCGTTTCCTACAAGTCATACCTCTCTTCAGTAGGTCATACACCTCAGTTCAGTGTGGATTTATCAACCGTATAGCTATTGTTTTTTAAGCAACCTGTAGAAGTTGCCTTGTAAACTTTGATTATTGGAATGATCAGTTGATTTGAAAGACAAGATAAAGATATCCCAACATAGTTATTGTATGACAAGGACATCAACCAAATGACAGAAAGTAGAGAATGAACAAAGGAGTACATCAACTATCATACAAGGCCATACAGTTCTCATTTTCTGCAAGTCGTAACTTTCTTCAGCAAGTCATACACCTTAGTTTGGTGTGGATTTATCAACTATATAGTTGTTGTTTTTTAAGTAGTCTACAAAGGTTGCCGAGAGAAAGCGGAGCATTAACAGAGGAGTAGATCAATTATCATACAAGGCCATATAGTTGAACTAACTCATTTTCTACAAGCTATACCTCTCTTTAGTAGGTCATACACCTCAGTTTGGTGCAGATTTATATAACTGTTGTTTTTAAGCATTCTGCAAAAGTTTCCTTGTAAACTTTGATTATTGGAATGATTAGTTTATTTGAAAGACAAGATAAAGCGATCCCAACATAGTTATTGTTTGATAGGGACATCAAACAAATGAGAGAAAGTAGAGCATTAACAGAAGAGGGGTGGATCAACTATCACACAAGGCCATATAGTTATTGTCTCATTTTCTGCAAGTTGTACCTCTCTTCAGCAGGTCGTACACCTGGATTTATCAACCATAGATTTTTTTTACGTAGTCTGAGGAGGTTTCCTTGTAAACATTGATTGTTAGAATGATCAACTGAAATTTCACTTTCGAGAGGTAGAAATGCAATTAGGGGTGAACACAACATGCAAGCAACGGTTCGGTTGATATCACTAGGGTTGTTTTAGCTAGGGTTGTTATGGTAAAACACTAGAGCCCATGTTGAAATCTTATTGCCTCTAAAATATGATCATGCAATTCATTTTATCAACAACATGATCCTTCCCACTATAAGCTTTGAAATCATGACCACCAAACTTTATTATCCTCCAAACACTATGCTAAGGTGTCTCTTCACCCATACAAGATGGCATTTGAGACAAGATTGGCCATGAGACATTATAGATGATTTGGAAAGTTGTAAACCAAGACTATTTTAAGCTTTCTAAGCAATATCATATGTTGTGGCAAAAGCACTACAACCCCTCGAATACATGCAACCAACCCAATGGACATTAATTGTTATGAATCAATTAATACACTAAAAATTATCAATCTAGATGTGAATCTTGTCGAGCATTTAATAATACTACTTTCCCAATCATATAAAGAGACAAAGACCAATGCAAAAAGTTATTCAATAACCACTAGTTGCAAATATCATGGATCCCTAACCGTAATAACGAAGATCACATTAAGCAAGTTATAAATCCAATGGCCATGATATTGATCAAATTGCTGATTATAATAGCTTTTAGTTTTAATTTTGACTCTATGAAGAGGTCATCTAGATCAAGAGGCAAGACGTTAAAAAAGCAAACATAAACCTTTCAAAACTAAACTTTCAAAAACCGCATAAAATATACGAGAAAGCAAATTTAGGGAAGGTTATGTACTTCGTTAGGGCATCGATGGCCAGCACCCCTATTCGGCTGTTATCGCTTTGTCCAGGTTTCAGCTTTTTGTCCACCGGAGGAGGTTCATCATAGAACGCCCTTGCCACCAACCTCACAAACCTGTGGAAAAATATAGCATAAAATTGTCAAACAAAATTCCCAGGTCCGAAATCGACAGAGAAATGGTCAAAAACAGCACGAAATTGCTCAAAACTAATTCAACATTATATGATAGAAATGCGTAGATCTTACCGCTTAAATGGTTTATCTGTTTTACAAGACATATTGCCCAGCAGCTATTTATCTCTAAAACGTTCAATAGCATCGATATTAGCTCGAGTGATGCGTTAACTGAAATCAAGCTTCTACGATAACAGATTAATTCAACTTCATATCACCTGATAAAATTCAGTGCAGGTCGAAAGAAAGTATAATTAAGCACCCAGATAGTCCAGCAGAGGCCTGGGCAAGAGGGTTACGGCAGAAAAGTGAGCTCGAAACCCTCCTTGCCCCAGAATGTCGCGTTCGAAGTCCAAAGGAAATGAAGGTGTTTATACATATATAAATCCTCGGCAGACACACCGGCCATCCGAAATCATAAACCGTTAAGAAAACTAGAAAATGCATTACGCTAAAGGAATAACAGATTATTCTTTAACGAACATATTGATATCGGCATATCGATAAGGGGCACTTGTTTGGCATTTATATATATTTATATATATATATATATATATATAAAATAAATAAATATGAAATTGAAAAGCAAAGAAAAGATGGGAAAACAAGAGCTGCTTGGTAAAAATATATATTCAATATCAATCAAAAGTTGTATGAAAAAGTATAAACTAAAAGGATGTTTATAACTTTTAACTCTTCACAATTTACCTTAAAACTCATTCTTGGCATTTTGCATTTAATTATACTCTTTACTTGCTTTGCAAGTACGCCCACAACTTTGCTCCAAAGAAATGCATAAATGGTAAGTATCCCGGTAATAGTAATAATTTAATTGTTTCACTAAATGAATTATGGGTTACATTTTATCTTAAAAATCAGCATTGACGTTTTGTATCTTAATTATACTTGTTATTTGTTTTGTAGGTGCACTACAACTTTAATGAACAAAAGTCACAAACTCAAAAAAATCATAAACTTAAAATTTTGGATCCAACAATGAAGGTTTGTACATTTCTAAAATGGTGATATAGATATCATTGAAATTATTTAACTAAATAGTAAATACATGTAAATGAAACAAAGGTCTTTTATTCTTCCTCAAATCTCTCTTTTATGCAAATAATTCAGATTATTAACTAATTTAGCATTATTTTGCATAGGTGTCAAGTGGTCTCCATGCACTTAACTCTCCTAATTATACTTTATTAACTTAACAATGCTTTACTTATTAATGTTGTTGTTTAACTTTTTCCCTCTTCTCTTCAATTTAATAAATATCTATTTTATTAATGTGCTCATAAAACTAATTATGCTTATACTAAAGTAATTATTCTTAATTAATCTTTGGAGTGTTACAAAATAAAAAGGAGAAGAAAGCTCATTATATAATGAAGGTTGTCCCTAAGATAAGGACAATAATGCAATAAATAGAAGTTTAGTAAATCCCATGAAAAGATAAAGCTAACTATGAGACTTTGGAACAAATAAAGAAAGCTTTAGTCTTTCCTTCATCAAGAAGATGTATGAGATTAGTCTAAGCATTCCTTGAATTATAACTTGTGCTGAAGAACCAACCCAAATCTTGCATAGAGTGCCCTGCCCTCAATTTGTCCCTCAATGAAGAAACGAATTATGGGATGGATATGCCTACCTTTGCGCTCAATAAGTCCTATAAAAAATGAAAATGAAGAAACAAAGTCCCTATAATTATGGAAATACCATTACTATGTAAAAGGTTTCCTTACATAGACAATAAGTATATATCATCCTGGACCATTTTCAAATATCAAGCATGGACCATTTTTAAATATCAAGCAATTAATGGCCATATTTGTCATGTCTACAGTTAGACTAAAAATTCTTATAACTATATCAAAATTTACAAATAAGATTTATTTTAAAAGAAAGGGTTGAAGAAGTTACTTCAAGATATTATTTTTAATTTTAATTTTTATTATATTATTATTATTTATGTATAGTTCCAATGTGTAATACTTTTTACAGATTTCTAAGGGGTGGGGTGGTTATGTACACCACATTTAAATTGTTTTGCAAAAATTTATCTTCCCTTAAAGTTCTATACGTTAATTCAGTGTCTAGTTATATTTTGATCTTAAAATTAAATTATTATTTATTCTGTAAGGTGCTAGCTAGGGCACATAACCAATAAACTCAAGAAGACATAGGAGATAAGCGTGAAAGCACACTAATTCCATTAACAAATGGTCAATATATACATTGAGATGTCCCTTGGATTCATCTTCCAAGGTGACTCTTGGACTCACTTGCACATTAATATTCCTCACAACGAGGATTAGACTCCAACAAATCCCCCCGTAATCCGAAGGGTGCATATGAGTCCAAGAAAAAGAAGAGAGTTGAATAAGTGGAAGTGGACAGCTACCACCAGCTGAACATTTCCATCTTGAACATCCTTTACTAAGAAGCTTAGCTAGAATCTTGCACATGCTTCTGCTAAATACAATGGCTCTATGAAGGGATGGTTTTTAGGATGACCATCAACCGGAATAGGCTAGCAGAAGGCTGAAATATTCTACTATGTGTGTGGTTCAATGTTGACCACAAACTCTCGAACTTGGCGATAATATTCGCTCAGAGGTTCTCTGGAATGATGGTTTTAGGATGACCACAAACCAACTGGAGAGATGAAAAAAATAAGTGAACAACAACAACTAGTTGAACATTTCCATCTTGACAACCTTTTTCCAAGTTAGCTAAAAGCTTGCACATGATTCTGCTAAATGAAGGTGCTCTCGATACCTGTGGTTTTAGGATGACCACCAACTCTAGAGCTCAGTCGAACATAGCTCTTCACAGGCTCGCTTGTTACTGACGGTCTTCATTCCCCCCTGTCAGTGATCCAGGTCGTGTCCAGGAAGCACGAGGGGGACAATAGTTCGACTGAATGAGTCAGCTCTGTTATGGCGGAAGCAATAAGAAACAAAATGAGAAAAATCAGGATTACACTAAACACATAAACACAAATACGCACAGACAATATGCAGGAATGTGAACTGTTCTTCTCTATTACTTGCAAATAGATAGCTCGATATATGTTACAATATTATACATGCTTATATTGAATTCTGAGACGCTTGGGTCCCTTCCTATTATGTTCAGTTACAAAGAGAAAGTTAGAACGATTCAAGAGTTCAACCGTTACAGTCGACTGGAAGACAGAGAGATAGTATGTCGAAGTTCGACAGTCGTTGGTCACATGTCGACGCTGCATGTCAATGTCGCAAGACTGTGAGGTTGTTGAACATGTAGAAGGTGCGGAGTGAGTCGCAGTATGTTGAAATCGAGACTCATCGAAGTTGTGTTGAAATCAGAACCTATCGGAGTTTCTCATTTTGTAGAAGTCATGTTGAGTCGAAACTTGTCGAAGTTGTATCGACATCAATGACTTCTCGCAGCCGATGTTAGCATTTGACAACAATGCTAACTGCGATCTGGATCAGACCTCCTTCCTTAAGAAAAAATGGTCCCCATTGTTTTCTCGTGAAGGTGAGGAAAATTTTCAGTTATTTCAGTAACAGAGTACCACTTTCCTTGAGATGGGAGCTGGCCAGCTTTGGAAACCTAAAACAAGGGAATTGTGTTCCTCCTTGTAAGGTGTACTCATCATCCCACGATGGTGTCGCAAGGAAGAGGCTCCTGAACATCTGGATTGATGTCTTCGGGTTCTGCTCTTGATAAGTCGTTATGTTCCAACAGTGGTGCATGGTATGGTCGAAGTAGATCCACATTAAATACTGGATGCAGACCCAGGCATGCAGGAATGTCAAGATGGAAATCGTTTTCGCCAATATGTCGAAGAATACTGTATGAACCATGTCGCAAAGGTTTTAAATTCTTGAAAGGACCCATGAAGCGCTCCTTCTTGAGATGTAACCAGACCTTATCCCCAATTTGGAATGAATGAGGAATACGCTGCTTGTTGTTTCGGGCCTTAGCTTTCTCGCTTTCTCTTTGCAACATTTCCTGTGCTTGCTTCTGGATGTTACATATCTGATCTCTGAACTTGACTGCTTTATCAACTTCTTGCTGGCTGTATTCGGAGTCGAAGTTCGGCTGTGTCGAGGAGCTGATCAAGTCAATATGCGTTGAGGGTTGAAATCCGTAACAGATCTCAAATGGACTCTTGCCTGTAGAGCTGTGCTGAGCACGATTGTAGCTGTGTTGTATGTATGGAATACTTTCATCCCATTTGCGTCGATGCTTATGGTTGTACATGCGAAGCAGTTGTATGACCAAGCGATTAACAACTTCCGTCTGTCCGTCAGTCTGAGGATGGAAAGCTATCGACAATGAGAGTCGTGTGTCCAACTGTTTCCAGAGAGTCTTCCAAAAGATGGTGACAAATCTGGCATCTCGATCGGAAATAATGGTCGTTGGTAAACCAAAGTGTTTCCAACCATGTGTAAAGAAGAGTTGAGCGGTCTACTGCGTTGTCGTGGTCTTCTTACATGGTATGAGAATGGCCATCTTGGAAAATTGGTCGACTACTACTAATATCGCGGCATGTTCATGTCTGGTAGTAGGATAACCTGTCAAGTAGTCCATAGAAACAGATTCCCATGGTCGACTAGGAATTGGAAAAGGTGTGTACAATCCCTGTCGTTGATTAGGCGGTTTAGCAATGGCATGAACCATGCATGATCGAATGTACTTGTTGACGTCAGATTTAAGTGTAGGCCAAAAGAAATGCTTCTACATAATAGCAAGTGTCTTTGCTAATCCAAAGTGTCCTATAGTATTGCTATAGTGTGCGTCCCAAATGAGTTGTTGTCGGTGCTCACTGGTCGGTACACAAAGCTGTCCAAGCTTGTATAGCAAGGTGTCTTTCAGGAAGTAGTCATAGGTTGACGAATTGTTAATCTGTAACTGTCGGTAGACTACTGAGAAGTTGTTGTTGTCCTCATACAATTGTGGCCAAGTGGTCGTGTCGTATCCCTGCATACTCATTACTGTCAAAAGGAGAGTAATGGGTGGTCGAATGAGGCAATCGTCGACGGCATTAGCTTTACCTTTCTGATACTTAATCACCAACTGGAATTGTTGTAAGTAATTAATCCACTTGAGTTGTCGGTTTGTATGCAACTTTGATTGTGTCAGAGCGAACTGTAAAGGCTTGTGTTCAGTGAGGATGATCGTTTCCTTGCCAAGGATGTAATTCCTCCATTGCTTGAGAGCTTGCATAATGGTGTACAGTTCTTTTTCATACGTCGGGTATCTTCTAACTATGTCATTACAAGGCTCGGAATGAAAAGTGAATGGGTGACCAGGTTGAGTGATCACTGCGCCCAAGGCATAGTCCGATGCGTCCGTCTCAATCTCAAAGGGCTGATGCAAATCAGGTAACACAAGTACTGGTGCAGTGCAGAGCTTGTGGTGGAGCTGTTCAAAAGCTGCTTGATGTCTTGCTGTCCATTGGAAGACAGTTTTCCCACTTCCCTTTGTCAACTGATTCAAGGGGCTATGTGACTGAAGCCGAGTATGAATCATCGATAGAAATTCACCAAAGCAAGAAAATGTCTTAGTTCTTGAATGCTTCTAGGAATGGGCCAATCTTTGAGGATCTGTACTTTGTCTGGATCGACGTGAAATATTCCTGCAGAGTCAATTACATACCCCAAATATTTGATGTTGGTCATCGCAAAAGAGCACTTGTCCATGTTCAGATAGAGTCGATGTTGCTGGAGAGTGTCGAGGACTTGTCAAAGATGTCTGACATGTTATTCCCATGATCGACTAAAAATCAATATGTCATTGAGATAGACAATGATCCATTTACCGATGAAAGGTCGAAGAAGGTTATCCATATGTCGCCTGAAGGTCGCAGGTGCACTGGTTAATCCGAAAGGCATGACTAACCATTCAAACAATCCTTCCTTGGTCTTGAAAGCAGTTTTCCACACATCTAAGGGCTCGATTGTAATCTGATGGTATCCAACTTAAGGTCAAGCTTAGTAAAGAATTTAGCACCTTTCAGATAGTCGATGAGCTCATCTATCCGCGGCAAAGGGTAGCGATTCTTTACCGAAATTTTGTTGAGAGCTCTGTAGTCAATGCACATGTGCCAAGTCCCATCTTTCTTTGGAACTAGGACGACTGGACTTCCATAAGGAGAGGAGCCGGGGCAGATATATCCTTTGTCGATTAATTCTTGGATTTGTCTACGAATCTCTTCATTTTCGAGAATGGATCTTCTGTAAATAGATGCATTAAGCAAAGAAGAACCAGGAACAAGTTCAATGGAGTGTTTTACCTGAAAATGTTGAGGTACTCCGTCGGGATCTTGAAAGAGTTTATGGTACTCATTGAGAATATGATCGACTTGCTGCTTCTGTCGGGAGCTGCATTGGTCGGTGACTCGACTCGTCGCTGCAGTATTCTTAGAATGTTGCGGCTTAATCATGATTAATGCAAACTTCTGAGCATGATTGATGAGCTTCTTTGTCTGTTTGGCAGATATCAGTGCAACCACTTGTGTAGGTTGACGCTCTGGTATGTTGAACCATTGATTTCGAATTCTGATAATCACCTTTTGTGGCCATGACTGATAACTTCCATGTCTATCTCAGAGGCAAGGTTTCCCAAACAGGGTATCGGCAACGGAGAGTGGTGCCACGTCGCAGAGTACTTCATCTTCAAAAGGATTTATGAAGTAGGTGAGCTTACATTGTCGAGTGATCTGTAGTTCTTGTCCATCCTTCATCCAACCGATGTTGTAAGGCTGAGGATGCGGAGTGGCAACAAGACCTAGTTTCTTTACGAGATCTTCAGAAATAAATTTTTTTTGGCTACTGTTGTCCACAATCAGATGCAATGGGTTGATTTGGACCCATATCCATGTGTGGAATATGCGTTCTCGTTCCTCCTCGTCGACAATAATCGAGGCTACTGGAGTGGTCGATGTCAAAAGGGTCGTTGCGCCTGTATCAGATTCTTCCACCATCTTGTCGAACGCATCGGAGGTCGACACTTGTGCCAAAATTGTCTTCCGATCTTTGCATTCAGACGTATCATGCCAAGATGAGTGGTGGTAATCGCACCATTTTTCGGTGGGCAGTTGTTTGCTGCGTTCCCTCTTGTGAAAAGGCTTCTTGCTGTGATCTGGCTTTGGTGGAGTCGGCTGAGAATATTTTGACTTGTCGAAGTCGGTTGATGCCTTCTTGTTGGGTGGTCGTCCTCATGTCAGCTTTGTCGCGAAGCGTGCTTTCCCTTTCTGCTTGGTTTCCAGTTTGCTGGCGTAGTGGAATGCATCCGCAAGCGTATTGACAGTCAGAAATTCCATCTCCTGCTGAATGTACTGGGACAATCCGCTGTTGTACTTCAGAACAAGCAATTTTTCTTCTTCTTGGACACCAAGTCTAGCAATGAGTCGATAGAACTCGTCGGTGTAACTCTGTACTGATTGGTCTTTCCATTGCCTTACCTGCCGCCACTTCCTATACTGCTGCTCAAGGTACTTCGGTGGGTAAAACTCCTTTCGGATGTGTTCGACGAATTTATCCCATGTGTCGATGGGGTCTCCGCTTTTCTCCATCTTTGTCGAGAGGTTCTTCCACTAGTAGTGCACATATTTTGATATATTTAAGGATGCAATGGTGATCTTTTCAACTTCCGAGAGTCGGTTCATAGCGTAATAGGATTCCAATTGTTGAACCCAATTGTCGACGGATTCTGCGTCAATCTTACCTTCAAGATTTGGTATGTCCAAATTCATTTGCACTTTGAAGGGGATGATTTTATCGGAGTGATTTCTCGTCGAATATCCTCCGGATGTCGAAGCAAATCGCATGAGAATTTCGTTGAACTGGGCGAACATTTCAGTCTGTTGTCGAGCTAGAGCTTGCTCAATAAGATGTGTTGTCTCGTCGGATGCATGTCTATCGTCTATTTCTTATGTTATTTCTGGAGGTAGTGTCTACTTGGATTGTTGAGATTGCGAGGGAGTTTGAACCAGCATAAGTCAGTAACTTCGAGAGAATTGTATACACGGAATTTAAGCACGAACAAAAACTGAGTGCTTTGATTGAGTCTTGCTCTGATACCAATGATCCAGGTCGTGTCCAGGAAGCATGAGGGGGACAACAGTTCGACTGAATGAGTCGGCTCTGTTATGGTGGAAGCAATAAGAAATAGAATGAGCAAAAGCATGATTACACTACACAGATAAACACAAATACGCACAGACAATACGCAAGAATGCGAACTGTTCTTCTCTATTACTTGCAAACAGATAGCTTGATGTATGTTACAATATTATACATGCTTATATAGAATTCTGAGATAGTTGGGTGCATGCCCGTTATGTTCAGTTACAAAGAAGAAGTTAGAACGGTTCAACAGTTCAACTGTTACAGTCGAATGAAAGACAGAGAGACAGTCTATCGAAGTTCGACAGTCGTTGGTCGCATGTCGATGTCGCGAGACTGTGAGGTTGCTAAACATGTCGAAGGTGCGGAGTGAGTCGCAGTATGTCGAAGTCGAGACTCTTCGGAGTTGTGTCGAAATCGGAACCTGTCGGAGTTGCTTATTTTGTTGAAGTCATGTCGAGTCGAAACTTGTCGAAGTTGTATCGACATCGATGACTTGTTGCAGTCGATGTTAGCGTTCGAAAACAATGCCAACTGCGATGTGGATCAGTCAGGAACAATGTGAGGAGAGGAGAGTCTCATGGTGTCACAACTAGACAGAAAACACATGAGTACTCTATGTCATGTATATCTCTTATGTCTTCAGAATACATGCATATCATGTGGCATCTCTAAATCTAGTGGCTGTCGAAACTCACTGTGGATTAGGCTTGCTTGATGTGACTTACTTGAGGAAGGCTGTAAATGTTTGGTTTCAGAAGGAAAAGGGTTCGAAACTTGAAGCCTGACATCACATTCCCCCCTGTCAGGTAAAAAGTAAGAAGCAGTACAATAATCTGCTGCAAGTTTCACTCTTGCAGGTTTCGTCAGCTTCACACACTGATTCGAAGAATGGTTTCGCTTCCCACAATGTGACAAGGATGAAGATCAAAACACTGATCTTTCACATGGCCAACTCGGTCACAATGTTGGCATCTAGAAGTCTGAATATCTGACATGATTTCATTGTTTTTTGGGAGTTGATAGGAATCATCTTCAAACAAGGGGTTATTCTGAACAAGCACTAGTTCAGAATGTTGATTCTTGCGTTGCGCATCTTCCTCAATGGATTTCAAATTCTGCAATTGATCTATGATAGTTTGGAGTGCGTCTTTGTTGATTGTGATTGAGTCATTTGTAGTTGAATGTACTAGAGTATTCAACAACTGTAATGTTTATTTTGTATTAGACATAGTGAAAACAACTTGAGGCCTCCTTATGCAGGTAGGACCAATTACAAAGACTCAATAAAGATGAGGGCTTCTTGCAAATCCGCCCTTTACAATTAAAGTTTCAGCAGATTCAAACTTGAAAGAGAAAGAGTGTCGGTCTCAGCCGAAAATGCACCCACATACAATATGCAATTCAACTTGACTTAAGTTTAGTACTGTACACAAAACACAAATGCAAGTACCAAAACAAATACTAGAACTCACAAACAAAACACATTCTGCAAGTTACATTCTTAAAGTTGAATGATGAATTTGCTATACCTGAGTGATGTAGAATTTCTATTTTGCAAACTTGCTTGGATCCTTCACGTGGATACAGCAAACTGATCTTGAGTCTTCTATGCAAGCTTACTTCTGTCAATTAGATGTAGGATAATTGATGGCTAGAGAAAGAGCAGTCAAGGTTCACACATACTTTGGTGGAATCCCATGCAGTCATATCTTTTTCAAACTCAACTCACGAATATAATGAGTAGCATCTCCTGACTTCACGCAAAAAATTGTAGAAAATAACTTCAATGTTCCAGCGCCATGATAGAGAACGACTCCAAAGCAGAGAGCATTGTCATTCCACTTGCACCAAGATGCAAACTTTCACAATGCTAGTCACGCAGCAATAGAAATAAGTAGTAACTTGATGTCAATACTAATGCAATACTTTAATACAAGTCACAACGTTGAGTGTGTGGATGCCACCCATATGGTGGAAAGGGTGAGTATAGTTCGCTTTCCACATTTTCCACACAAGGATGGTCTTCAAATATTGCTAGATCACAGTGGTGATCTCTTGACATTGGCTCCACAGGGGCAACGTCCAGTGAAGAGGAAGGATGGCAGCTCTTTGTAGAAACATATCACTAGAAGTTCCACAATAGTCTTTACTTATAAAAATTAGGGTTGCATCAAAACCACATCACAACGATGGAGTGGATACATCGGTTGCATATAAGATCGAGAGAAGGCATTCAATATAATTCATTTCCTCGAGGTTGGTGTAGTCCACAGTTCCACGTGAAACACTTCGGCATAGCAGACATCACTAGCTCGTCGCATTTTGGAGGAGTTACACGCAGTACAAAAAAGCATTCACAGGTCGTGTTCTCGCATTCACGAGCCACAGTTCACCAATGCGATCACAACCCCATGTTGCAGGTGGAATGGCGCAGCAATATGAGGTAATCCTTTAGCAGAAAAATCTCCCTGACAAGATAGAGTGAGCCGCAAATTCACATCAACACCAGAACACCATTCACGATGGAGAGAGAGGGATTCAACACTCACTAACACATATTTCTTTACCAACGCAGAGGTGTGCAATCACCATTCACCAACGCAAATAAATACCACCACTTGATACATAGTGAAATCGAGTTGCTGCAATGAAGGAATGCCATCAGAGAGACAGAGAGCCCACAAGACAATTTTGGAGATCTGTCACACATTCCAATGCTAATCACAGTTACTCTCCCATGCAAAAGGTTCAAAAAATTGATACATAGTACAATGGGAGGCTAGAATCGACATAGAGCACGCAGATGCAGACATCAAATAAATTTCACCATGGGTGAGCACACATAGGCTCCACTATTAGATTTCACAAATCTCTCAATGGCGACAACTCCAGAGTTGTTAGGTTTTCTCATGAATCAGAAGGTACAATGCTTCTCATGCTCAAACTTATCTCAGTCGCATCTCCCAAGACTAATTCTGAACTTTCTTCAAAGTAGTATCAATGTTGCAACTCATTAGTTCATATTGTATTAGATACTCGTTGAGAGAGTTGACGTGAGCAATAGGTGGGCTCTATCTCTCTGCAACAATGGAGCGAGCAGTCCAAACTTCAACCATAAGCAACAAAAACTCGCAGGTCACGGCAAGATCCACACTCCACATGCTAAAAAAGGAAGATGAAGAGATAGGGTTTAGGCTCCACACATTTCACAGCACAAGGCTTCTTACATCGTGGGTGTAGCAATAGAAAACGGTTCTAGGGTTTCCATAGTACAAGCACCAATTTTCAAAAAGACACAGCCCTCACGCACCAATCTAGACGCTCCGCGGCTCCACGTACAAACTGAAAGATATAAACTAAGACTGGATCCCGCGTGAGCTAACATACAGAGAGGGAATTAGGGTTCTCCAGTAAGAAAAACGCCCATATGAATTAGGGTTTCCTGTTTTTTTCTTAGTGTAATTCGCGTGAAGGTTTTCTTCTTTCTCGTTTGTTGTACGACCTCTTTCAAATGGTCGTGTCTCTTCGATGGACTCGGTGAATATTACAGGAGGCTCTGCGTGAAGCCGTGTTTCCTCTTCCTTACACTAGGGTTGGTGGGTTCCAAAACCAGTCCTTTGGATGCCACTGCCCTGCCAGTGCTGCGTTTGCTTTGCCGACGGACTGCTCCAACGTTCATTTCTCTCTGAACATTGTCTGCCAAGGAAAACGGTTCACTGGAGAAGATTCAATTTCTTGCAGAGTAGGTTTAATTTTGGAAAAATGCTGGACTGAGGAGGGCGCATAGGGAAAACAATAATGGTAGGAAGACTAGGTATGCAGCAAGAGTTATGGAATTTGAAAGATTTCTCAGAATTACGGGTCTGAATTTGTGGCAGGCACGCAGACCGGATAGGAATGTATGGCAGATGAGCATATATTATTGCAGGAAACGCCCACATGTCTAACAACTCCTCATTATTCAATAAATCTAATAAATTTGACAAAGGGACTGAGTGCAGAGAATAGCAGCAGGATTTATGACAGGTAATAGCTAGGTTTGGCAGAATTGTGGCCGGCATGAGTAGGCCAGAGGGAATTAATATGGCTCTGATACCACGTTAAGGTTCCAGCTAGGGAACATAACTCAAGAAGACATAGGAGATAGGCATGAAATCACACTAATTCCATTAACAAATGGTCAATATATACATTGAGATGTCCCTTGGATTAGTCTTCTAAGGTGACTCTTTGGACTTACTTCCACATTAATATTCTTCACACCGAGGATTAGACTCCAACATATTCATTATTTTTATTTAGATCTTTGATATTTTAGTGAGGGGAATTTTTTCTCTAAATGTCTTGTTGACATTTAAGAATTATGCTATATGGGGATTTATATTCTATTGTAATATTCTAGGATATTGCACCTAGGACTAAATATTATTTTGAATTAGTTTGTTATTTGCTTTGATTAAGGACATTTACATGTTATTAGAAATGATGCACCATGAAACATTATTATAATGATGGTATCAATGTAAATATTTTTCAAACACATTTAATAAAAGACATCCAAAGTTAATTGGGAAAGATAGTGTAGGTTCTAGAAGTCCATTGCGAACCATTGACAGTTGAACCCTCTTTTCCATACTAGAAGAAGTGGTCGAAACCCCCTTCCTAAAATATAGCCATTACCCAAAAATTTAGCTATGTAGTGTCTTTGTATTATTTAGGAACAAGGAGTCCATTTAAAACACTTTTTCCACCCATAGTCAAGGAGGGTTTCAAAGGAGTGGGAGGAAGACAATCATTTGGTTAATGATTTTAACTATGAGTTGCTAGAAAGGAAAAGTGGATTGTTAACAATTGTTAAGGTAGTGAATGGTGGTAACTGTGAGGAAGAAACCAAAAACCAAGTAGGAAGATGCTCCTTTTTTTTGTAACTTAGTGATGTCATTTCTATGGTAGAGTTGATACACGATCTACTCAAGTTCAATCTAATTGATAGTGATATAAGACTCTCTTTGATCATATTGGAGAGCACTAG
Source organism: Larix kaempferi (assembly GCA_027924585.1). NCBI lineage: Eukaryota > Viridiplantae > Streptophyta > Pinopsida > Pinales > Pinaceae > Larix > Larix kaempferi. Next base: position 772,935 of record BSBM01000240.1, on the reverse strand, counting down.
GAAATGTTGTATGAGGCATGGATTATGAACTTTCCTACCTAGTTTAATCCCATGGATTGGTAAAGGTTGATATCTTTTTTTTTTTTTAACCATGGGAACAACAACCTCCCAAGGGTATATCTAACAGCCCGCAAGCCAGATATACCAGGGTAAAGGTTGATATCTTGATAGAAAAACCACTTCAAGGAAAAGGCCCTTTAGCGGAGGTTATATCATGTGCTCCTCCCAAAAGAGCCCAAATATCCGTTTCTAGCGAAGGTTGGTAGCGGAGGCGAGTAGCCGAAGGTTTTAGCGAAAGTTTTAATTTGGATGCGTTTTTTACCTAATCGCACCGGTGTGTTCCAAACACACATGCACCGATCTGTTTCCTAGTATGTCACATCATGGCAAAAAAAAATCATTATTAAAAAAAAAAATTTCCAAAAAACATAGTGGTGCGTTCCGTCACACACAATCGCACCGATGCATTTAGTAGAAACCACCGCATTGCATACTCTTTTATTAAAAAATAAAATATTTAGGTAAAAAATTAAACTCGGTGTGTTCATTAACGATAACCTCCTTGGTGCGTCGTAGCAAACCTAATGCACTGAACATTATTTTTTGAAACATAATAATGTATTTTCTTAAATTTTTTATCTCAAATGTCTAGCAACGATGCGTCCGTTGTTAAAATTCCTGGTGCATTCAGAAGACCATAACACACCGCCATTCCATTTATTGAAAATAAAAAATATAATTTTATAATCAACAAACAATTTTAAAGCTATTCCCAATGCTCTAAAGGACCATAGACGCACTGGTGGGGGCGCATAAACCCAAAGCACTCGAAAGTATTTTATTAAAAATAAAAATATTGTTATTTTATTTTAAAAATTATTTTATTTTAAGATCGGCTCATTCGAGTGCTCGAGGCTATGGCACACATTGATGCCTCCTGATGTCAAGCGCACCGATGCAGGGTTTAATAATTTTTTTTACTGTGGCTAAACACTCACTTTTATCCTCTTCAGTGTGCCTGAGCCTCTCTGCATCAGTATTTCCCTTCACCCACCTGGACACCCTGACATCTGTGGTCCACGTGGACGCATCCTTGTCTCCTATTGGATGTTGTTGTTCGTTTGAATTTTCCCAAACCGTGCGGAAAAAATCAAATTCCCATACATCGTCAATATGCCTCCCCGACGCATTGTTCAACAGGTAAAATGTTTCTTAGTTCATAATTTAATTTTTTAGTGGTTTATTTTTTAAAATTCAACTTGAAATTGTACTATTTTAAGAAAAAATTAAAAACATTTGCACGGTGCGTTCGAGTTCTTCGGCTCGCACCGCTATACAGTGCACCTTGTAAAATTTTACAAGGCACACCGTCAGCGGTGCGAGCCAAATGACTTGAACGCACCGCTCCACATGGAAAAAAAATAATACCCACAAATGCTTACCAGTGTGTTACACATTTACGAGCACCAGCATTCTCGTGCCATTAAGAGTAATACACCCACCAGTAACCATACAATTTAAAAATAATAATAATCGTGCAAACGGTGCACTTATGTCATGTATGTGCACTAGATATCGGTGCAATGATGTGGAGTAAGCACACCGTTGATACAACTTATAAAACATTAAAATTTCATAAACACCGATGCGCTTAGTACAATAAAGGGCACCAGAATTCTGGTGCTTGTTATTTTCTAACGCACAGATAATCGTACAATAAAAAATAATAATCATTTATATGGTGCGCTTATGTAACGTTAGAGCACCGTTTGTTAGTGTAATGACGTGTATTAAGCACAACGTTATCATGGTTTCAAAAAAATTAAAATTTCATAAACACCAATGTTTTTTAAAAGGATTGAAATCCTTACCGATGCATTATAAATTAACAAACACTAGATTACAGGTGCAGTTAAGTTTGGCAAATGCACCGGTATTCATATATTAAAATTTATAATAATTTATAAGGTGCGCTCATGTCACGCCATTGCACCAGTTTCGGTGCAATTACGTAACATAGGCGCACCATTGACACTTTTTATAAACCTACAACTAACGGTTCTCCTATGTCACATCAAGGCACCGTCGTATGGTGCACTAACGTGCCATAGGTGCACTTTGAATATATTTCAAATAAATTATTTATTTTTTAAAGTCGGTGTGTTTGAATATAGTGCAATAAAAATATTTAGGCACACAGTCCAATTCAATTTTGTTTTTTTAAATATAACTAGTGATGCGGTAGACATATTTGAGTGCACTATGGTTCGGTGTCATTAGTATATGTGTGCACCGCACTCGATGCGTTTCTAATATTTTTGGCACATCGGTTTTCCTTTTTTTGGAAAATTTTTAATATTTTATTTTAGTAGATATAATATTGTTATAATTCTTTTATGTGTATGCTTATGATACTGATTTATATTATATGTGAAACAGATACGTGATCGCCGCGAGGCTAGGCAATAGTGCAAGGTACAGGTAGATCAATATAACTTATACGGAGAGTGGGAGGCTACAGAGAGGGAGAGATATTTATACCCTCATCCTATTACACCTCGGACTAGATCCCTCTTGAGATTTTTCAGCCTCCTCAAGTTCTATGAGAGGGCGGCAACACTCAAGGGGAACAATACTTTCCTGATCCAGTTGATCGCATGTTGGGATCATCATAGGCATGCCTTTCGAGTTGGTCCTGATGAGTGGTTCCAACCCACTGGGGAGGACATATACTTTATCACTCGAATCTCTAGGAGAGGTGAGGGCCTTCCTCAGATTCCTAAGGTTCCAGCTGGAGCTGTAGCAGTGACGCAGTTGGTATATGTTCATAGATATGTTGATCACAACATTCTCAAGCCTTCTCAATTTGAAGTCAGTAGTGGGCATATTTCCATTGCTGCTTTTGGTAGAGAGGATGTGAGGCTCCTCTCTTTGTTGGTGATGACTATCATGCATTATACCAGTGATGGGTAGCGCATTAGCTACCCTTTATTATATTATGTTGATTCTTTAGTGCAGGCACCTAGATGCATCAGGTGGTCTTCTATTTTTTTAAGACGTATGCTCCCAGTCGATGTCGTGCGTGTATTGGCGGTATGGGGAGCTTCCCCTTCGATTCAGAGTTGTTTTGTCTATTTTTTAGAGATTTCCGGTGACTAGGCCATCTTTTGACAGACGCCCTCCTAGGTTGATGACCGATATACGTATGCGCATGTGGTGCTAGATGATGCCCAAGAGGGGGAAGCCAAATTTTCCTGTGAGGATTACTACATATGTTCTTCACATGCTAGGAGGCGAGGACCAATCTTGGTTAGATATGGTTGCATATCCATATGTGGGGTTGGATTGGAGAGGGTGTACCAACATCTTTTCATCCAGGACTAGCCACCTGATGATAGAGGTAAATTTAGTGTCATGTTTAATTTAATCTATTTTAATTTTATTCTCTTTATACTTATGAAAATAAAATATGTTTTAAATTGTTATATTAAATTCATGTTTAATGAAATTGTCTAATTATTATTGTGTACTATATATTTTACATATATTGGCACATTTGATGGTAATGTGGGGCCTCCTCCGTCGGAGGATGAGGATGAGTACATAGAGATGCATGATCAGCCAGAGGTGTCTCAACTAGCCATACATGGCCTTCGACGGAGGCCGGAGCAGAGGTTCCGACAGGACATATAGGTTGGACATATTATTAGCATATCGAGGGGTCTGACTTGTTGCTATAAGGGAGATTCAAAGGAAATACCAGTACCTTGATATATGGAGGATCATTCCTCTTGATATGAGGATCTTGATGCACCACATTGTTGGTTCTTGCATTCTTTTAGATGTCACCCCTCATGGAAATTCGTCGTATGATGAGAGCGGAGATCCTTGACCTCCTATTCCACCTCCTTCTCCATCAGCTGCTTCGACTGGTGGGGAAACCTCCAAATGCACTACACCTCCTCCTTGGCCTCCACCTTCGACATCTCATCCACCTCCTCTTCCAACATGTCCTACACCTCCATCACCTCATTCATCATCTCCTCCACCTCCCTCTCCTTCGATGGATCCAACATCTGATCTCTTATACCTATCCGGTCGATGAACCTCTATTGATTAATAAGCTCCCCATGATCCTCATCCACTAGTCCCCTCAGCTTTGGAGATTATGATCAGATTGGGTGGGATGATCTAGATTCCTATATATGTCTCTCCTATTGATCTATATGATAGTTTATTTCCTAGCATAGGTACTGATCATGCCCTTAGTTCTACCGTTGGAGGTGTCGATACATTTGTTGGGTCAACAGATAGTGATGATTATATGGTTCAGAGGGTGGACTAGACATGTATATTTGACATTTATCATAAGTTTGATGTTATTGTTTATATTAACACACACACACACACACATCATTTTCCATTTTGTAGATGTTGATGTTGATGATTATGTTGATGGTCATGATGTGTATGTTAGGCTAGGTTCGATGATAATCATTAGATGTTTTTGTTTTCCATTTTTCATATGTTGATGTTGATGATTATGTTGATACTTATTTATATGTTGATGGTAATGTATTTGTGTATGTTAGGTCAAGTTCGACGATGTTCATCATGTTAGAAACTAGAAGTTGTGTTTTGTTACATGTTATTGTTAGATCATATGTGTGTTAGATGAATATGCAGTAATGTAATGTTTATGATGGTATGTTCGTGCTTATTTTTATTAGTTTTATGTTAATGATGGTATGATGTTTATTTTATGTTTGTTAGATGGTGACAATGATATTAATGATGATATGTTTATGTTTACATAATATAATTGAATTAAATATTTGTATGAATTTTGTATTGATAGTGGATGAAGTTGTGACAGCTAACTATGTGATTTATGTTGGTTGTATAATTTGTCATAGTATCATACTTATGAACATCCCAAAAAAAATCTAAATTATATGAACATGAATATGACTTATCAATGTATCATTCAAGATTTTTAAATTGTCAACAATAGTTCACTTTACAATGATAGATATCAAATCTTTAATAGGAAGAAAAACAAATTGTTAATTAAAAGAACACCATTTTTTTCTCAACTAATGTAAAGCCACAACTTGCCTTCTACAAAAAGATTTATTATTATTATTATTAATCATGAAGTTGATTTGATGATCTTCAAGCCATTTTTTATCTCTTATTCTCATTCAAAAAACATTAGCAATTATAATGTTTACCATTATTTATGACAAAAACATTATGGAATACAAACATTCAAATATTGATCATGTAGAAATTAGAGAGCAAATTAAATTTTGTTCTTACAAATTTCAATGTTACCAAGGCCATAAATTAAAATTCATTGTAGAGATCAATTACACTAGTAAAACAATTGTTGGATTTACAATCTCCACCAAGGTTACAAATGCGTCATAGTTCTATGTTGGAGTTAACATTATAAATATAATAAAAAAACTAAAAACATTACATTATAACAAAATTTCAATTTACTCGAATCATATAATAAAAAAACATTACATTCTAACATAAATGTCATAAATTAATGCAATTACGATTTTTAGCATTATTTATAACAAAAAAATCAAGAAATACAAGCATTCAAATATTGATGGAGAAATCGGAGAGCACCTTAAGATTTGTGTTAGAAAAACAGGATCGCATAGCAATAACAATAAACAAGATGCAAATATAAATCACATAAAAGACATTACAAGAGAGACACCAATATAACGTGGTTCACCCAAGATGCGCTACATCCACACAGAAATTGCCCATCCTTATTTTTATACCATCCAACAAATGAAGGGATAAAACTACAACACACCTGCTGCAACTTCCTCTTCACTCTCTCACAGTCTCTCTTACACAATCATAGAGATATTTACAATGCTACAATACACAACCATATTACAATGCCTTCCTTTTAAAGAGGGATTACCATGGAAACATACTATGGAACACCCAATACCATGGGCCCATAAATCATCCATTATTGACCAAGTCATGACTATGAAATTACAACATTTTACAAGGCATTTTTTTTTTCTTCTGAAATTTTCATTATGGGGGCGCTGCCCCCGAACCACCGCCAGGGGGGTGATCCCAAACTAGTCGTCCCTGCACCCCCCGAACCCCCCATGGCGACTATTTTGGGGGGAAATCCCCCCTAAACCCCCTCGTCATGGGATGGGATCATGACATGGCTGAAAGACGACCTATGAATAAGGAATATCAGGCTCCACAACCAACAATCTCCCACTTAGAGACTGATCAAAGAAACTCCACCTCAGTTTCACTTGTTGGATTATGCTATGAACCTTGGATCTAGCAAGTTTCTTATATTCACCTTCATTCTTGAAGTCCAACTGAAACCGAGCATGAACTCAGTTTCTCTTTGGTTCCCACCTTTGTTAACATGTCTGTAGGATTCTGGCTAGTGTGTATCGTTTCCTTCTTCAACAGTTCATATTCCAGAACAAACTGTATGAAATGGTACTTGAGCTGTGTATGTTTAATCTTAGAATGGAAGGATGAGTTCTTTTCCAGATGAATGGCACTCTGGCTATCACTGTACAACCTGCTATTCTCCTTCTTCTTACCCAATTCCTCCATGAAACTCTGTAAACAAATCATCCCTTTACTAGCCTCTGCAGCAACAACATACTCCGCTTCCATTGTTGAAAGTGCAACAACCTTTTGCAGCTTCGAAATCCAACTTACTTTCATTCCACCTACAGTAAAGACACACCCTGTGGTGCTCCTCCTACTATATTTATCACCTGCCATATCTGCATCAACATATCCCTATAGAATAGTGTCTGAACCTCCAAAACATACTGCATGAGTGGTAGTACCTGAGAATCCATTGTACTGCCTTCCAATGTTCTTTACTTGGATTATTCATATACCTACTCACAACTCCCACTGCATGTGCAATATATGGTCTTGTGCACACCATGACATACATCAAGTTGCCAACTAATGATGAATAGGGAACCCTAGACATGTATTCTATCTCTTTTTATGTATTGGGGAACATCTCTTTACTTAGTTTGAAATGGATCGCCAAAGGTGTACTAACTGGTTTTGCATTCTACATTCTAAACCTCTCCAACACCTTTTGTATGTACTCACCCTGAGACAATGCCAATTTGTGATTTTTTTCTGTTTCTTGTTATTCTCATACCAAGGATTTGCTTTGTAGCACCCAAATCCTTCATCACAAATGAATTAGCTAACTTCCTTTTGAGCACATTTATGTCATGCATGTTAGACCCTGCAATAAGCAGATCATCCATATACAATAACAAGATAATATATCTTCCATTATATAGCCTCTTGAAATAAACACAGTGGTCTGAGTGACATCTACTATAACCTTGTTATGTCATAAACTTGTCAAATTTCAAATACCACTGCCTTGGAGCTTGCTTCAGTCCATACAACCTCTTCTTCAAATTGCATACCAAATTCTCCTCCCCTTTGACCTCATACCCCTCTGGCTGCTGCATATAAATATCTTCCTCCAAATCCCCATGGAGAAAGGTTGTTTTTTGCATCTAACTGTTCAAGATGCAAATATTCTACTGCTGCTAGACTTAAAATAGTTCTAATTGAAGTCATTTTAACAATAAGAGAAAATATTTCATCAAAATATATACCTTTCTTCTATGCAAACCCATTTACAACAAGTTTGTCCTTGTACCACTTCTTTCCTCCATATTCTTCCTTCAACCTGTAAACCCATTTATTCTGCAATGCTCTTTTAACAGTAGGCAACTGAACCAAATCCCATGTCTAGTTTCTTACCAATGAGTCCATCTCCTCATTCATGCCTTGCTCCCACTTCCTTATAGTTTCCACCTGCATTGCTTCTTCATAACATTCAGGTTCACTAGAATCAGTCATCAATAAATAATATAGTGAAGGAGAGAATCGTTCAGGGTGTCTACTTAACCTAGTATATCTCCTAACACGTGCAGGAGTTTGAGGTACCTGCTACTGTTCTTGGTTTTCCGTCACCTTTGGAACTTCATTTTCTTTGATTTCATCAAGTACTGTGTACTCTTTGTTTTCATTTTCCTATTTCTTTCCTTGCAACTGATCTTTATACATGACCTTTTCATTGAATACCACATCTCTATTATTTCTTATTGTCATAATCCCATAAGCGATAACCAAAATCATCAACCCCATATCCAATAAAGGTACATTTCTTGGATTAGCCTCAAGCTTTGTTCTATTTTCTTTATCAATATGGACAAATGCTTCACAACCAAAAGTTATCAAAAAATAATAGTTTACATTTTTACCTGTCCATGCCTCCTATGTAATACCACCATCCGAAGCACTTGAAGGCCCTCTATTTATTAATTAAACGGTAGTGTCTACAACATCTGTCCAAAACTGTAAGGGCAACCCTGCATGCAATCTCATACACCTTGCACGCTCCATGATTGTTCTGTTCATCCTTTCTGACACACCATTTTCTTGTGGTGTTCATGGGACTGTATTCTCTATATGAATCCCATGGTATGAATAGTAACTATCAAAATCCTTGCCACAATATTCACCTCCATTATTAGATTTGAGACACTTCAACCTTTTTCCTGTCTCATTCTCAACCAAAGCTTTCCATTTCTTAAAAGTAGCAAACACATCATATTTCTGTCTAATGCAATAAACCCAAGTCTTTCAAGTTGCATCATCAATAAAAGTAACATAATAATGAGAGCCACCAAGAGATTGTACCTAAGCCGGTCTCCATACATCTGTATGTACAAGCTCTAACTTTTCACTCTTCTTTTGTTTCCCAACCCTGAGAAATCTTACTCTCTTATGTTTTCCATAAACACAGTTCTCACAGAATTCCAAACTTACCTGCTTAAGATCCGGCAACAACTTCCTTGAGTGGAGAATCTGCATCCCCTTCTCACTCCTGTGGCCAAGCCTATGATGCCACAATGTTGTATTTTTTCCATTGGAAGCTAAAGAAATAGAATAATCAGTATTATGAGGACATAAACACACCGTACCTATCATGTCTCCTTTTTCTATCACCATTGATCCTTTAGTGATCTTCCACCACGTTTATCCAAACGTTGATAAACATCCACCATATCCCAACTGCCCTGTTGAGCTCATAAATATTTTCATAGAAGGAATATACCTTACATCTTTTAGCAACCATTCACCATTCTTTACCTTTATCCATACCTTACCCATTCCAACAATTTTACATGGTTCATCATCACCCAATAAAACATGTCCAAAATCACCTAGAACATAATCATGAAAGAATTTTCTATTGGTTGTAGCATGGCATGAAGCCCCTGAATATACTACCCAATAATCACTAGTATTATCTAATGCAAGAATCAAAGCATCTTGTAATACATCACCTACTACGTTTGCTTCTTGAGTAGTCTCCTACTGTCCATCTCCTTTCTTCTTTATAGATTTGCAGTCTTTTTTCAGATGTCATTTCTTTCCACAATTCCAACACTCTATATTTCCCAATATGGACTTGGATGTGCCCTTCATGGACTTGCTGTGATTAACTAGGATATTTCCTCTCTCCCTTTGTCTTCCCCTACTCTCCATGGTCAATGCATTACCTAATGTCTCACCTGTGTTTTTTCGTTGCATTTCCTCACTAAGAATAACACCAACAACATCATCAAATTTCAAAGTGTTTGAACTAGATACATATTTACTTACAACCATGACCAAGCCATTCTAGATTTATGGCAATGAACACAAGGTTAGAAAAGCCCTAACCTTATCATCAAATTTCACTTTTACAAAACTTAGCAGATTTGTAATCGTATTAAACTCATTTAAATGATCAACAACAGATCCACCTTCTGACATCTTCATATTAAATAAACGCTTCATTAGAAATACCTTGTTGGAGGACAAAGGTTTTCCATACAACTTACATAATGCACTCATCAAACCCTCCGTTGTATTTTATTTTGAAATATTGAAAGCCACTGATGAATCCAGACACAATCGTATTGTTCCCAGTGCCTTTCTGTTAAGAACCTACCATTCTTCGTCCTTCATAGTCATCGACTATTTTGTTTTTCCTCCCAACGGTAGGAATAGATCCTTCTGGTACAGTTAGTCTTCCATTTGCATCTTCCATAACTGGTACTTTTGGCTGTTAAATTTCTCGACCTTAAACTTTCCTTCTTCTGCCATTGCTCCCACTCGAACCATGAACCCTTATTTCCAGCGAGTTTATATGCCAAATAGACCTTTGGCTCTGATACCAATTGCTAGAAAAGCAGGATTGTGGAGCAATAACAATAAACACAATGCAAATATAAATCACATAAAACACATTACAAGAGAGACACCAATATAACGTGGTTCACCCATGATGGGCTACGTCCACACAAAAATCACTAGTCCTTATTATTATACCATCCAACAAATGAAGGGATACAACTTGTAGCACATTCGCTGCAACTTCCTCTTCACTCTCTCACAGTCTCTCTTACACAATCATAGAGATATTTACAGTGCTACAATACACACCCATATTACAATGTCTTCCTTTTAAGGAGTGATTACCATGGGAAAATACTATGGAACACCCAATACCATGGGCTCATAAATCACCCATTATTGACCAAGTCATGACTATGACATTACAATATTTTACAAGGAATTTTTTTTTCTGAAATTTTCGTTACGGGGGCTCTTCCCCCGAAGCCCTACTAGGGGTGGGGGGGGCTCCCAAACTAGTCGTCGCCCCCCCTTGACCCCACATGGTGACTATTTTGGGGGGGAATCTCCCCCAAACCCTCCGTCATGGGATGGGATCCAAACACAGATGGAACACGACCTTTGAACAAGGAAGATCTGGCTCCACAACCAACAATTTGTTGTACATTTCATTGTTATCAAGGCCATAAATTAAGTCATTGTAGAGCTCAACACTAGTAAAAAAATTGTTGGATTTTCATTCTCCATTGAGGTTGCAAACATGTCATTTTCTATGTTGGAGTTAATATTATAAATACAATATCGAAAAACATTATATTATAAGAAAAAATCAATTTAACATATTCATATAATAAAAAATCATTACATTCTAACAGAAATGTCATAAATTAATGCAATTATAATTCTTAGCATTATTTATAACAAAAACATCATGAAATACAAGCATTCAAATATTGATAGAGAAATGAGCAAGTACCTTAAATTTTGTTATACATTTCATTGTTATCAAGGTCATAAATTAAGTCATTGTAGAGCTCAACACTAGTAAAAAATTGTTGGATTTTCATTCTCCATCAAAGTTGCCAACGTGTCATTTTCTATGTTGGAGTTAACATTATAAATACAATAAAAAAATTGAAAAACATTACATTATAACAAAAATTCAATTTAACCTAATCATATAATAAAAAATTGTTACATTCTAACAGAAATGTCATAAATTAATGCAATTATAATTCTTAGCATTATTATAACAAAAAACATTATGAAATACTAACATTCAAATATGATGGAGAAATTAAGAGCACCTTAAATTTTGTTGTAAATTTCATTGTTATCAAGGCCATAAATTAAGTCATTTTAGAGCTCAACAATACTAAAATAATTATTGATTTTTCAATCTCCATCAAGGTTACAAATGTGTCATTTTCTATGTTGGAGTTAACATTATAAATACAATAAAAACATTGAAAAAAATTACATTATAACAAAAATTCAATTTAATCGAATCATATAATTAAAAAAACATTACATTCTAATAGACATGTCATAAATTAATGCAATTATAATTCTTAACATTATTTATAATAAAAATATCATAAAATACAAGCACTGAAATATCAATATGAAATTTCAGACGACCTTCAAGTCAAGAATAATAAATATGTTAGCCTTTATGTTCACAAAATTAAAATTGAATCATGTAAGTTGTTTTTCATGGTGTATATATATGTATACAGAGAACATAATATGAATAATTTGGACAATGCCATATAATCATTCTATACAATCATAAATTACTTCATAAACATAAACCATATTTTGCATCATATAATTGGTTCTTAACGAATGAAATTGTTTAAACACTACATCCAATAATCAACTTTCCATTTCCACCATTATAAAATGAAAAATAAACAATATAATTAGACCATCAAAGATAACCATAACAAAATGATATCTCAATTTGTAAATGACGAAATGAAACATGTATATATCACTCTCTGTTTCCATCACCCTCATTATCTTCCTCGGTTGGCATGATAGCACTGTTGTTCTTAGAAACATGTTTAGATCTCGGGTCGTCTCTTAATATGAACCACCAATCTCTATCCAACACATCCGAGTGAAAGAACACTTGGTTGCAGTGTTTTGGGAAAACATAAGGATCCTTAATTTCATCCCACATCTTTCTAGAGTTGATACATATCAACCCACTACCACGATCTTCCTTTGCATTATTCATATCGAATGTGTCCCACCACCTACACCTAAAAATAACACATTGGAAAGATGAGAAGTCCACTTGAATGATCTCTCGTATCTATTCGACATAACCAAACATCCCTCCACTAGTACAAAATGAGAGATAAATGACCAAAGTCCACATATAAACGACCACTTTTGATTTGGTGACCACTGGTGAAAAATTAGCAGTCATTGATCACGCAACAAAAAAAGTGGTCATATTTAACTTAGTAATTTATAGCTTATCTTGTGGTCATATATTTGGTTGTATATTTGGTCGTATATTTGGTCATTAATTGTCACAAGTAATGAACAAATATATGACCACAAGACAAGCTATAAGCAACAAAGTTAAATATGGCCACATTTTTGGTTGCGTGATAAATGACTGTTAATTTGTTACCAGTGGTCACAAACTCAAAAGTGGTTGTTTATATGCGGATTTTGGTCATTTATTTGGTCATTTATCTATCATTTTGTACTGGAATTATTCACGAATTGTTGTAGATAGGGCGTGGAGGAATCGAACCACCAACCTCCTGCCTATAAGGAAGGTGTTCTTCCATTGAGCTATTACCCTTGAAGTCTCATTAATGATTAAACTATTTGTGATCTATTATTCATAGGATTGCTTATATGTATTCATATTTCACCAATAGATGACATAATACCATACATTAATGTACATAATGACTATAATCATACCTGATACAAGGAAAAGTCACAAGACAACTGGTTTAGAATTTCACTAACAAATGCATCTCCAGCACCCATTGTATCACTAGTACAAAATGAGAGATAAGTGACCAAAATCCACATATAAATGACCACTTTTGAGTTGGTGACCACTGGTAGCAAATTAGTGTCCATATATCACGCGACCAAAAATGTGGTCATATTTAGCTTGGTCATTTATAGCTTATCTTGTGGTCATATATTTGGTCATTAATTGTCACAATGACCAATGAGCACTAATTTGCTACTAGCGATCGCCAACTCAAAAGTGTCATTTATATGTATATTTTGGTCATTTTTTTGGTCACTTATCTCTCATGTTGTATTGGTGGTCATTTATATGCAAATTTTGGTCATTTGTTTAGTCATTTATCTCTTTTTAGTGACCTTTCAGAATATAAATAGGGCACGGTGGAATCGAACCACCAACCTACTGCCTATAAGGCAGGTGCTCTACCATTGAACTAGCACCCTTAAAGCCTCTCATTGTCCTCAATCACAATTCAACTTCAATATTTCATTAAAATAAAGTTATTAGAGCGGATAGCACGGGCATGGGAGTGGGAGCGGGAGCATGAAGCATAATTTTCAAAAGCTTCTGGGAATGTTTTTTATATAATATATATTTTTATATTTGAAAAAAACTTGTAGAATGTCAAATTGATTGTATAAAAAAATGAAAATATAGCTGTAACTGCTGGATTAATGATGATCATTAAAAAATAAACCACTTAGTACACATATTGATATAACATCAATCATCTAGCAATTATACTATTGTCATCAAATGATCAAACATAACATCAACTTTCAAGTTTCAAGTTTCATCATATAAAATTTGTGATCAACAAACTGTAATGAATAACATCAACCATGAAATGAAACATAGCATTAGATTCATTACCAAAGAATTGTAATATGCAGTCAATGATTCATGGGCATATTCTTAGTGGGTTTTATGGCCATGATCCTTTACACCAAAGTTGTTAGATTTCATTTCCAGGGTTTTGGTTACATTATAGAGTTTGGGTTTCAGAGATCAGTGTTTATATGCTAGAATACTAATTTTAGCAGCAAAATATGGATTAGATTTATGTGGTGAGTTTGAATCTGTCGTCTCCCCCAGAAAATCAGCCAAATATTTTGCAAAATAACATTAAAATAAAAACACTTGCACCCTAGACTACTGGGTCTATGAGTTTGGATGCCAATGATCAACTCGTTAAATTCCAAAAAATCAATAATTTAAACTATTCATTGTGCTGGGTGTAATCACATGATGCATATCCAATTAAAACCATAAAGAATTAACAGTGGCACAATGAAGGCAGTTTAGAATTGAGAGGTATTAGTGTCTCTGGTATTTGGATATATATGGAATGTGCATCTATGTTTTCCCAGCTAAATTGTTAGTTAAAAAATTAAAATACTCAAAACTTAAAGCAACGGTGAAGATGCCTGTAAAGGAAACACTGATTGGTGTATTGAAGCAAATCATAAACATCACAAGGTACTGGAGTGGGAAATTCATATTTAAATGTATGCATGTCTACATTGTTGGTGAAAACAATCATCAAGATGCCTGGAAAGTCTTCATGAGACATAATATTGATAAAGCAGAAACAAGTTGGAAAAGAATCATGCTTAATCCTTTAATGACTGTATCCTTCAAATTCAATAAGATATCAGAGTGCACAAATACAAAGATATCCTTCTTATTTTTGCTTTGTCAACTGCATTCTATTAAACAATATGTTAACAACACTGAAATTGGAAAATGGGAGAGGCGGGACAAATATGACCCACTGCAATTGCAATAAACAATCAAAATAAGCCATAACCTAATTAGTTGATATAATATTTGGCCAATGAATGTACAAAGAGAACAATGGATCAACAGGAAGCACAAACATAAAGCGAAATGTCAACACTACCTCAAAATTCAAACCAAAAAACATTTCATAGATACGATCATCAGTTGAATATCATTTATCTTCCTCTTCAGAATCAGATACAACAAAGAATGTTTCCGGCTGTGTCTGTGCATATGCAGGTGCAATAAACTTGGGATCTTTTGTAGCAACATCAACATATTTCAATATAGCCTCCCTTGGGTCTTCCTCCATCCATGTCTCCTTGATCATCCCCCCTTCCTGTAATAATTAAACTTGAGCCTTAATTGGTTGTCATTCATGAAACATAGCAAATGTGTAACTCTTAAAAAATCCCATACCTTGAGAAGGTATTGTGTCAACAAGCTGCCCTTCGTTGATCCAACCCTCCCACCAAAACCAGGATCTGTGACTGGCAAATCAGGCCTCTGTGACTTGATAGGATCTATCCGTGCTTTTTCCCATTGCCTCTTACGACTAGGTTCATCTCAAAACAGGGGCAGGGCATGTGGGTTGTGAATGACAAGTTTGGCTTTAAAATCATCCAAGGACTTTTTCTTGGGTGCTCTTGGAACACAAACAAGTGCCCCCCTCTCACTCAAAGCTGGATCATATAATATATGTGTTCCACCTTCTTTTTTATCACCAACTGTAGCAAAGACCTTCATAAACAGTAGAGCACATTTAAACCATTTAACTTCAAAATAATACCAGTAAGAGAAATTAAGATTGCAAAGGCTAAGCAATATGTCATGCCAAAAGTAATAAGTAATATGTCATGCCAAAAGTAAGATTGCAAAGGCTAAGCAACACTTTACTGCCTAGCAGAATACGTAAAAAACACTTTTATACAGATTTTAACTTTGAAAACAGTGTTGATTTCTGAAAATTGAAGTAAACTACTAAACATTGACACATCATGACAAAATCAAGCATGCAAAGGCTAAGCAGTACTGACAAGAAGATTACACATACTAAGAATGCTTTTGTGTTAATTCTTGAACAATTTCCCACCAACAGATTACCAAGATAAAAGGAAAGCCTTAGTTGAAGTTAACTCCCCAGTTTAATATCGAAGTCACAGAAGGATATGAACCTAAATGTGCAACTGGAAAATTCATTCCCAAAGAATACCTGGTAGGTGCATTTATTGTTATTAAGAACTCCATAAAAAGAGAACAGTTGAAGATGAAAGCCAGATTTGGGCAATTTTCAAATAACACTTCCAGAAATCTCCTAGACAGGGTGTCAGAACTATAGGAGAGAAGTCAACTTTCAAGGAACAAAAAGCCTAAAAGGTGAGTGGTCCTTGCTATGCTATCCCAATCAAAGAGGAATATCCTCTCACAATCAAGATACAAACCCTAGATTTAGAGGAGATGTTTAAGGCAACCAAGGACACGAGAGATGGAATTCCCTAGGATAGATTGCCTCCCCTGTAAGTTTAACAAAAAGCTCTAGCAGATCACTAGGAACAATTTTCTTCAGATCTGCCGCAAGTCTTTAGAAGCATCAACCATAGGGGAACAAGTTATTGTGGGACTTATTGAACTCATCCTAAAGGATAAAAAAGGGAACACAATGGAGGATGGATACCCTCACTCCTCTATTCTGTTCTTATTTTCTTATGCAATAAAGGCTATTGTCAGTTCACCCTCTATATTAGTGCTTTCACAAATAACATCAATTGCATGTAGATTAAAACTGAATTAGGATTAGTTAAGGGCCATGGCATCGACACCATGCCAGCAATTTGTGAAACCACTTGAGAGTGTCCTTGTAGTGAACAATAATGTTATTAAAGTGGTTTAGGCCCTAGGGTGATAGGAAAAGACAATTTAGGACCGCAATAGGAAAAGATGTCCAGTATATACTTGCTTAGAAGATTACATCTAGTATTCAAATTAAGGAGAATAAACAGCACCAACATTTTGCTAGGATTTATTCATCACTTTAAGCTAGCACAAAATTAGATTTTGGTGTCCAGCAATGCATTAATACACTGAAATAATAAAATCATGAACACTTGCCTGATTAAGCCGCGGTTGCCAAGTACAACGTACAACACTGTGCACTGGGGACACACCAATTCTTAATACCAATTCCAGTGTTTTCCTGTCATAGAAATATAATAAGCCTCTAGACTTACCATCCCTTTCAACAGAGGTTCCTGTATATATTAGCCTCTCATCTGGACTAAATGCTACATTAGTTTGAGCATAGTTGTTTGGAAGATCCTTGAATACCCGCAGTGGAGTTATAGTCTTCCGTAGATCCCAAACCTGACAACAGATAGAATTTAATATCTACAAAGCATTAAATAAAGACAAGCTAAAAAATGAACAACACTCAGCAAGTAAGCACTACCTAGAAAAACCTAGAAAACAAATATAAAACAAACAGAAATGATAAATACAACAATTACCTTGAGTGTTTCATCAATACTTCTTCTCAGAAGGGTATTCCCATCAGCAGAAAACTAGAGGCCTGTGATATCATCGTCGTGTCCCTTGAAAACATATAAATCTGGTCTACTTCCCCATCCTGGTTTAAGATTCCACACCTGCAATATGCATAAATTGATCGATCAACACTAAACCAGTCTTTGATAATATAAAGCAACATTTCATCTAAATTCAAAATCAGCATGTCTGGTGTAGATATATAATGCACCTATATTGATCCATCACCAACACCACCTGCAATGCATTTCCCATCACGACCCCATGCACAAGCAATCACTGGTACTCTTCCAGGTTTTGCAAGTTTAGGCTTAATGACTTGAAACCCAGAATGAGATTGGCTTTGTTAAACTTACTATACATCAAAAGACATTCATTAGTACAAAAGGTTTTTAAAAAGCTCAAATCATCATATTGGTTTGTTCCACACATAATATCATTAAAAAAAATAAACTAGCTACCTCTAGCAGTTACTTTGGTAAAATTTGGAATTTAAGGACATTCTTGATTAATCAAATTCAACATTGTTCTCTAGCTAGTTCCACAAGGTAAAGGACATGTTGGGCTTTGCCTTATGGGAATTCAATTAAAATCAAGAAAATGAATACGTAATAGTTCTGATTTGAAATGTGTTGACAAATGGAAGGAATACTTAATTATCAAATGAATACAAGTTAAAATGAGATTTCTTAGGAAACAAGAAAAAACAAAAATCTGCACAGTGAAAGGAATTTGGACCTGCTTCTGACTTTTAAAGTCATTTACATCCCAAATACGAAGGGAACCATCCTCAGAGGATGTCAATGCTGTTTTCTTCTCCTTAGGGTGCCATTATCCACAAGTTAGACCTGATATATGCACCTTTGTGTTCTTAAGGTCACGCAAATACATGTCACCTTTAACAAACTCTCCTAAAGTGAGGCCATCACGGTCATAAACCTGCAACAATAAAACAAAAACTGCATAAGTTTCACATTGAAACGCCTGCACATAAGGAGGATAGTTGTAAAAGAAGACATGAGCCCCTTTCCCTTTAAAAGTTAAAACTCATGTTCATTAAAAGAACTATGAAGTAAAGAAACAAAAAATATCATAATTAAACACCTTTGCCTGGGCTGATCCAGTTACACACAAAAATCGATCATAAGTTGGACTCCAACTTAAACTACAAACTTGATGACCTTCAGATGGTTCTAGCTGTCTGAATGACTTCAGTTGAGAAGTCATACCTTGAAAATCATACATACGAACAGAGTAGTCATAGCTACCTATAAGAACCCGTGATCCTGTGTGGTCAATAGCCAAGGCTGAAACAACCTGCACACAGTTCCAATGATAGGTGAAGTACTTTACATCTTTTGACAATGACTTTCCAATGACAAGTAAGGTTCTTTGCATACTGGAGAGAAGGACAAATTCAAGTTAAAATTTGTTTAGTGCATAGGACAAAAAACCAAATAATGTAGCGGAGGCTATTGGATTAAAAAGACTTCCCTCAACCACAGTACAGAAAAGGAAAATCTGGGGGAAGAAGTCCAAGGCCAAATTCTATTTAAATTTGTCTGGCGTATAGGAAAAAAAACAAACTAATGTAGCAGAGGCCCTTGGTATTTGTAGAGGCTTGGAGTTGGCAATAAGATTTAGCATCCAAAATATTCAAGTGATGTGTGACTCGAAGTTTATTATTGACATATAAATGGAACATCTAGACTCTAACCCCGTCGAATGTCACCCTTACAAGAATAATTATGAAAATTAAAGCATTATTATTTAATTTTGATGAGACAAATTTTAACGACGTTATGAGGAAATTTTTAATTTAATGTAGAGACCATTTGAATAGCCAGGCATGGGAAAATCTTCACAAAGGAGTTTCAGAAGTCAGGTGAGGGGAGGTCTTGGATCTGCCTCACCCAATGCACCCTCATGATGCCGTGAAGACCTTTTTAACTGTGCATTCTTCAATGAAGTAGCATTCTTGTTCAAATGCATCACTTGCAGACCTTCCTCATTGTCTAGTGTTCTGCCAGGCCTTCTTCTCGAGGCTTATTTTCTAACTTGCATCTGCCGTTATCCAGCACGCCTCCTCAGTGGCATCACTAGTCTAGTCAAAGAGATAATGAGCTATGTCTGGAGTTGAATACCATCCAATCTCAATTTGAGACGATGCACTTTGTTAGGTCCTCTAGGATTGAAGCAGACTGTTCTTGGGATGAAAAAGCAAACAGCCCGCTGATAAACTCACTATAGCAGAACTGATAGATCCCTTAGAGAAAGAATCAAGGGACTGCAAGCAAAGACTGCATGCATCAGATAGCAAGGAACTTTTCAAAGAGGAACTTTTTTTTAATTTAATGCAAAAGTTGATTGAATAGAAAAGTATGGGAAAAATCTTCAAAGAGGGGTTTCTGGGTAAAGTAAGATGGGTGAGATATTAGCTTTGCAATCCCCAATGCACCCTCATGATGCTGTGTTAATACCTTTCCAACCCTGAATTGTCCAAGGAAGTAGCATTCTTGTTCAAATGCATCGCTTGCAGACCTTCAAACGGTCCGGTGCTCTACCATGCCTTCTCAAATCTCAATGCTTATTCTCTAGCTTGCATATGCCATTATCCAGCATGCCTCCTCAGTGGCATATTCTCAATGTTGTTAGTCCAGTCAAAGAGCTCAATGGGATCTGTCTAGAGTTGAATGCTATCCAATCTCAATTTGAGACCATGCACTCAGAAATGCATATTTTGTAAGGTCCTCCATGAATTGCAGCAGACTTCTCTAGGGATGTGAAAGAAGAGAGTCATTGATCTTGCAGACAAATTCACTATAGAAGACCTTGTATATCAATTAGAGTTAGCATCAAGGAACTGCAAGCAGAACCTGCATGCCTCAGATATTGCAAACTGACTCACTGAGACCACTGATATTGGAGAGAGCCTGAATGAACAACTAATATTACAGACAAACTCACTAAATAAGGCCTCGTAGATCACTTAGAGTTAAAATCAAGGGACTGCAAGCAGAGCCTGCATGCCTCAGATAGCATGTAACCTTTGAATAAGGAAATTTTTAATTTAAAATAAAGGCTCAATTGAATATCCAAGCATGGGATGAATTTTCAAAAAGGAGTTTCAGAGTTAAGTTAGGTGAAGGGAAGTTTTGGCTCTGTGATACCCAATGCACCCTCATGCTGCTATGAAGACCTTTTTAACCCTTCCATCTCCAATGAAGTAGCATTCTTGTTCAAGTGCATTACTTGCAGACCTTCCTCACGGTCTGGTTTTTTGCCAGGCCTTCTTATCAATGCTTGCTTTCTACCTTGCCTCTGCAATTATGGATGCATGCCTCCTCAACAACATATTTACAATGTTTCTAATCTGGTCAAAGAGCTCAATGATCTCTGTCTGAAGTTGAATGCCATCCAATCCCAATTTGAGACCATGCACTCATAAATGCATACTTTGTGAAGTCCTCTAGGAATTGCAGCAGACTGTTCTTGGGATGTGAAAGCATAGAGTCACTGATATTGCAAACAATCTCGATATAGAAAACCTGGTAAACCACTTAGAGAAAGAATCAAGGGATTGCAAGAGGAGCCTGCACACCTCAGATAACATGTATTACAAACCCAGAAGAAGGAAATAAAGAGCCAGAAGAAGACAACTCAAGGGGATGCCCACTAAGGTAATATGAGTGCTATTGTGTGTTTGGATGACCCTACCTTGGGTGAGTCCTTTTTAGACTCTAGTGAGACTTGGGATGCTGGAGAAAGAAGAAGCAGGGAATGTCAGTTCCTCACTAACTCCAGCATGGTAACAGCTACTCGGGGAATGTTAGTTCCTCACCAACTCCATCTTGGGTGAGTCCTTTTTGGACTCTAGCGTGAGACTCGGATGCTGGAGATGGTAGAAGCAAGGAATGTCAATCCCTCACCAACTTCAACAAGGTAAAAGTTACTTGTAAATGGACGCAATTATCTCCATTTCAGTTTTAGGCTTCAGTATGAATTTGATTATTTTTTTGTAAACACTAAACATCTTCAGTATATAACGAAATGTTGTATGAACCTTGGTTCCATTTTTATTGTTTCGTAAGGGAATGGAATACCCTCTGTTTTTAAGGTTTCTGATCCACTGAGAAGGTTTTTGTAATACTAATTTTAATATCAGTGATATCAATCAATACAACAAAAGCTGTTTTTTTATGGTTTTTGTCCCACTGAGAAGGTTTTTGCAATACTAATTTTAACATCAGTGATATCAACTGAAACAACAAAGGAAAAAGTAGTTAGAAAGAAGCTTGCAAAGCCTACAGTGTGTAGCCCTACTGAAAGCATTTTACTCTCTGTAATATGATAAAATTTCTTTCTCTGCATTTTTGAGAGAAAAAATCCTCTCAACCCCTCCACGTAGGAAAAAAAACAAGAAAAAAATATTTAAGAAAGAAACCCACCCTGGAAATCATTGGAAAATTATACAAATGGAAATTATGTTGTCACATGAAACCCCCAAATTGAACCCTACACCCATAGCCATTGAATTCATAATTATTGGATATATCATCATAATTTTTGCAAATTTTCCAGAAAAAGTGTGACTAATCTATCATGGATAACTTTGAATGATTTCAAACTTCAAACCTTTGTGGCCCCTGAGCACAATCTCATTACTTAAAGGCACCCTGAAATCGACAGATGGACATTGAAAACTAGAGGTCAAGCAAAATTCTTTATCAATACTCAAAATCAGCACAACCTGCACACATAGATAACAGAATTTTAAATTATACTTGTGAAAACCTAAAACTATCAGCAAATGGACATTGAAAACCAAAGGTCGTGACTTCAAACTCTATGAGATGATTTAAACCAAAGGTCACGAGTTCAAACCCTGTGAGATGATTTGATTACAAAGTAGTTAAGCCGTAATCCTTACATGTGACGACAAACCCTGAAATAATTTCACAAGACGAAGACACAAGTTTGTAAAGTTGGAATCTTACCTCAGGTCTCGTTGCTCTCATAGTGATCCTCGTGATTCTGAGGAGGGCCAAAAGCTCCAATTTGCACATTAAAACAAAGTTATCTGGAAGAAAGGATTTAATGGCGGGGAGGTTATAAATATTTATTAATATAAATTTTATTTTCTTACTAATAATTTTTATTTATTTTTTTAGGGTGAGGGTAATATTTTTACTAACAGAAATGAGGTAAATTTTGTTTCTTAAAAACATTATGTCAATTATTTATTATTTTTTATAATCTCGTGGACATAAAGTTTTTATGAGAATAGGTTTGGTTTTCATTATTCCTTATATGTATTAAATAAATAACAACTTCATGTATAAGATTTTTTTAATAATTGAAATGTATACAAATCACATATTTTAATGAGAGTTAAAGTGGTTTTAATTGTATTCTAAATTAAATTAAGTAAAATAATAACTTTATTTGGGTTGCTCTGAGGAGTTACGTAATCAAGGGGTACATTGATTAGCTAATTAGGTTAGATTTTTGCAAGTAGTAGTATGTGGGTCTTTAATAATGGCCTAAAGGACTTAGACCAAAGTAAGTGTAGATCAAGTTGAAGCTCTAATATATATATATATATATATATATATATATATATATATATCGCAAGCTTATCATTTCAAAAAATTTAAACTCCCCCTCCTTTCTTATATATATATATATATATATCGCAAGCTTATCATTTCAAAAAATTTAAACTCCCCTCCTTTCTTATATATATATATATATATATATCGCAGGCTTATCATTTCAAAAAATTTAAACTCCCCCTCCATTAAGAAAGGATGGGAGTGGGAGGTTAAAGTATCCAATATCATCATCATTTGTTAATGTGGATTTGTGAGGTCTTATTCATTATTTATGGAAGTCCTCTACATTGGCATCATTTTAAATGGGAGAGGAGAGATTTTACCATGGCATGGCATTTGGATCATGCTATAATAGCCTTGCATGCATTGAAGGTGGTTAATTGATATTGTTCATTTATGTTTTTAGTGTTAGGAAGAGCTTCTTTTGATATTACAATGACCAATAGCATAGGTCTCTATGTATTAAGCATGGCTAATCAAATAAAGAAGATGCAAGGATGCCTGAGGAAGAAAGAATGGAAGCATTTTCCCGCTGCTTATGAAAATTGTGAATGGTATGGCAACGTTATGACTCATTAGGAGCTCAAAATTAATGATTTAAGAGATTGTCTCCTCAAATTTTGAAGATACAAAAGCAAAAGGTCACATAAAGTAACAATGATATTGTTTCGGATTGTATAGAGAATGAAATTGACATATATATTTTTAGTTTCTTTGCTATTAAAATTGAAATATATATTATTATCTTTTAGTTTGGAGGGTGAGCGATTAACAAGTGGGGAGTTTGGAATTATGAGAAAAGTAACTTATTGCAGGATTTTCATAGCCAGCCGACCAAAACTGGGTGTGGTCGTTGATGAGAAAGAAAACGACAATAACAACTCGAAAATAGAGATTGGATGGAGATTTACTAGAGCATCCCCTATTGTACTAAGCAATGCATATCTACCTCATGCATTAATATTCAGTTGTGACACATGAGGGGGATTACAATTTACTACATTCTAACACTGCAGATGGATTCTGAGACCCCCTAGAAGGGGGTCTCAGAATCCATCTGCAGTGTTAAATTTAGAAAATTGTACAAATTCATTGTAAAAATTGTAATGTTCCATTGTCACAGTGACACAACTAAAAATGACCAAATAAATGACCGATTGTTATGTGGTAATTTTTAGTTTAGTTCTTATCCCGTGACCAAAATGGTCACTTATCTTGGTCATTTTTAGTTTAGTTCTTATCTCGTGACCAAATTGGTCATTTTTAGTTAGCTCACTTAAAATTTCTCAATTTTGGTCATTTATCCCTTGAAAAAATTGTGGTGACCAAAGTTTTTGGTCGCCTAGTCACTTATCTCTCTTTTTTACTAGTGTATCCACAACCTCCACTTTTAGACCCTTGACTCTCCCATTAAAATCTTGAAAACAACTTCTTTCACTCCCTTGGATTTGAGAAATAAAATGTCCAGCAACTAAATGCTAGTCCTCATCAAAATGTAATCAACTTAGCATTTTGCAACAATAGTTTATCCATTTTGTTTTACTTTGATTCAGTTCAAGTTTCAACAACCAAAAATCATGATAGAATCAAAAATGTAAACACTGATGTATTTTACAACGGTGGTATTCTATTTTATTCTCTCCTCATCTTTTGGAAACTTGATTTTTATATCAAAAAATTAAATTCTTACAATACATGGTAAAAGTATGTAAATGCAATAACTACATGCTCAATTGCAACAGTCATATGGAGTTGTGAATGATAATAAATCCTCAATGAAATTTGACCAAAGCATAAAATTCACTTAAATCGTGTCAATTTACAAATTTTCAAAAACATTTGCATTGCTCTTTATTGAGAAGAAATAAATTTTATTAATGTCCACCAATGACTAAAGTTGTCAACAAAACTGGGAATTACAAAACCTATTAAGACATTGAGTTTCTCATAATTTCACTGTAAGACCTAAATAGAACCATATTACAAAATATCATATAGCATTAAAATAGTACAGTCCACCTCTTGTAGCATCAAGTATATGCATCTTCCAAGTACCATTGAAACCAAGAAGTTGAATCCTAACATGTAATGGCAATGCCATCTTATGTGTATGTGCTCAAATTCAATGTCGAAAAAATCGGGTTTGGGAATAACTTGGCAGGGGTCAAAAAATAAAAAAAATTGGAATGACTTGAAAAAAGATCGTAAGAAAGGAGAATAAATTGAAAGGTTGTAATACTTGGACTCCAAAAACATTTCTAGCTTCGGATTCAACGACTTGGATAAACCCAACTCAAGGCTCAATGAAACTAGGCAAATAGAAAAAATTGAAAAAAAAATTCAAATCACAGGAAATTTGGAGGTTTGCAAAATTTTGGCAAATTTCATTTTCAGGCAAGTTTAGCCCCACAGACTCATGTCCAAAGAGACTCTGAAAGACTCGCAAGTCCATACCAAATATCACAACACTGATCAATCGAGAAAAAAGAACAGAAAATCTGAAAAACATATGTTGGGGAATAAATTAGAAAACAATCAATTTCTTGGAAAAAAATTCCACACTGCTCAAAATCACCTTGGGAATGGTTGAATTTGGGGCATTGAACTTCTAAAGACACCAATAACATAATTTGAGAGCTATAGGCATTGCTGGGATAATATGAAGAAATAAAAGCAATCACGAACTGCCACCCAAATTGTGAGACTTTCATTTCTACACTGAATTTGAAATAAGTAGCTTTTGGAAGAGATAATAAAAGGTGGAATAAACAACAATTGAAAACATGCCCAATAGGTATCTAAAAAGATTAACTAAAAAAAAATCCATAAAAAGAAATAATGAAGCCATTATTTTATTTCTGGAAGTGATAATCAAAAGAAATAGTTTTCAATAAAAATGTATTCCCCCATGAGAAAAGAAATGCATCACTCCAACTCTAA
Source organism: Larix kaempferi (assembly GCA_027924585.1). Taxonomy (NCBI): domain Eukaryota; kingdom Viridiplantae; phylum Streptophyta; class Pinopsida; order Pinales; family Pinaceae; genus Larix; species Larix kaempferi. Next base: position 746,790 of record BSBM01000240.1, on the reverse strand, counting down.
AATGTCTTTTCAAGGCTCAAACACACCAACAATTTGTTGGTATCTAGAAATAATGAGTTTGTAGGCATGCTCAGTCAATTTTAAAACTATCTAGAATAGATCACATACCTCTAAGTCATGAACTAGATCCTGAATTGGTTGTATCATCAATCTGTATAAGCTGTCTTCACGAACACCAATTATTCTTGTTGAATCAATAATGGAATTCTTGTGCCATGCAAGAACCTTACCATCTGAGAATGCAACTTTATAACCCTTGTCTTCTAGTGCGGAGTTAGAGACAAGATTTCTTTTCATTCCTGGAACATATAGTACTTCTCCCAAATGCAAAGAATCACTAGAATCTAATTGGAAGGAAGTGGCCCCAGTTCCTTTCATAGTATATCTGGCATCATCTACAAGAACAACTCTTAGGTGTGTTTCTCTCTCATCTAGATTTGAGAGAAACTCCTTATAACCTGTCATATGTTTAGAAGCACAACTTATAACCTGGGTTGTATCCACATGTTTGAAGACGTTGGTGGTCCACGGGGCATAAATCATCTGGGATGCGCCTGGGATGTATCTTACATGATGGAAGACGTAGGTGGTTCGAAAAGATGTAATGCATCTGGGATGTTCCTGGGCTGTATCCACATGTTTGAAGACGTAGGTTGACCGAGAGATTCGTAATACATCTGGGTTGTATCCATTGGGTGGAATACGTAGATGTTCTTGGGATGTATCCACTGGGTGGAAGCCGCAAGTTGACTAAGAGAGAGACGTAATACATCTGGGCTGTATCCACTGGGTGGAAAACGCAGATGTTCATGGGCTTTATCCATTGGGTGGAAGACACAGGTTGTTTGGTGGACATGGTATATGCACCTGGGCTACTCTCCACATGATATGATGAGATGATCCAGAAACGATGAGATGACAATAGGAGGCGCAAGTGATTGTTGTGGCAATGTAATATGTGGTCCTGGGTTGTACCTACTTGATGGCTTGCTCATATAGATGATGAAATCCTAGATGAGAGCTAGGCCTACATCTAGCTCATCCAGCATGAAAAAGGACTGGCTCTCTAGAACTTCTCATGACGGGTATATTCGAGAGATGTCACTAGTTAATGATCAACAAGATGAGAATTGCAACAACAACGATGATGATGACATTGTCCAGAGATTGTGTCCAGCTGTGATGATGATTGTGTCGAGACAATACTTTTCTAGTTAAGAGGGAGTGTTGTTGTAAATGTAACTTCGAAAGATATTCTTTTGTATATTATTATTATATTATTATTGTACTTTTATTGTACCTCCATAGGAGATGTTTTTCCTCCATTCGGGGATGTCATTATTGTATTTGGTCATGTAAGAATATCGAGGTAAAATATCCATTGTAAGTCAGGGCAATAGTCCCCAATAGGTTAAATGTAAAGTGTATTTTTGAGTCTCCCAAGGAGAGGTCAGCCCAGTCAGCTAAGGAAGTTGGCCCCATTGGGGAATTAATTCAATCAAACATCAAGTATAAATAAGGAGGAACCCTCCCTCATTTGGACATCACACACACTCAACCAAGTTCGCTCCAAGGAAGAGAAATACAAGCTCGTTGGAGGAAGAAGAAGGAAGTTGCAGAAGTCATCTTATCTTTGGGTTTTCTATCTTGGTTTGATATTGTACTAAGTGACGAATCTATTGCTGAAGAAGTTGCGGGGTTTTCTCCTTTATGGTTTCCCCAAGGAAATTTCTTGTGTTCTTGTGTATTGTTTTGCTTGTCTATCTTTCACTTTAAATATCTAACACAATTGATTTAAAGTGCAAACACTAACATTTGTTGTCATGTGTGTACCTATTTTTGGAGAATGTGGAGTGCATTACTTGAGGAGTTACATAGATAAGTATGGTTGGTGTGCATCCACCACATCAAGCATTATGATTGGCATCTGTTGGTGTGTGTCCACCATATGGATAAGTGTGCTTGACATGTGTTTGTGCCTGTCTACCTATTCTTGGCACATGTGGGGCCAATTACTTGAAAAGTGACTTTATTCTTCAACATTTTTGCATGCATGGACCCCTCTCTTATTCTATATCAGAAAGAGATAGAGGGAACATTAGCAAAGAATTAGCCATTGTAATTAATGATTCTTGCAGTTTTGACGAAAAGTTGTGTGATTGATGCTACAAATTTCTAGTTTGTTGTTTTTTTCATTTGCAAATTTAGTATTTCCCAGATATACACTCCTTTACTTGTTGGATTGATCTGAAATTTTGATACTAGTCTACATTCTTGATCTATAATCCTATGCTTTTAGTTTTTGAAACTCTGAAGTTTTGATTGGTGTTCCTTAGCGTTTTCAATTTCCACCGTAGGGTGAAATCTTTAAGTTCAGATCTGCTATCAACTATTATAAGATTACTATGGTATCAGAGTTGTCTTGTTAACATTCTTCTATTTAATGAATGGAGAAGGAAGCACTTTGTGAGAGGGAGCTAACAGCATAGGCTTTTAGCGGGTGTGATACCCAACAAGCTCTAGTAATTGGAGGGATTCATGCTTGAGAAAGGCACAAAGACCTCTGAGAGAATGTAGATCCTTCTATCATGAATTTAAAATTTAACATGGTATTGGAGTTGTACTGCTGAAATTATGTTCAATGAATGGAGAAGGAATCAACCTGTTAGAGGGAACTAACAATGGAGGATTTCAGAGGATATGATTCCCAATAAGCTTCAGTGATTGGAGAGATCCATGCTTGAAAAAGGCAGAAGCACCTATGTGTAGATCTGCTATCATACATTAAAAATTTAACGTGGTATTAGAGTTGTATTGTCAAAATTCCATTCAATAAATGGAGAAAGAAGTGACCAATAAGAGGGAGTTCACAATGGAGGGTTTTAGTGGGTGTGATTCCCAACAAGCTCTAGTGATTGGAGGGTTCCATGCTTGAGAAATCCACAAGGAAGTGTGAGAGGTTGATCTTTGAATGCAGATTTCCTATCATGAATTAGAGATTGAACATGGTGTCAGAGTTGTATCATTAAAATTATCCTGTTCAATAAATGGAGAAGGAAGCAACCTGTGAGAGGGAGTTAACAACAGAGGATTTTAATTGGTGTGATGCTTGACAAGCTCTAGTGATTGGGGGGATATCCATAACTGATAAAGGCACGAGGACATGTGCCAGAGAGAGATAGATCTTTGAATGCATATTTGCTATCATGATTTACAAATTGAACATGGTATCAGAGTTGTATCATTAAAATCATTATGTTCAATAAACGAAGAAGGAAGCAACCCGTGAGAGGGATTTAACAACAGAGGATTTCAATTGGTGTGATGCTTGACAAGCTCAAGTGATTGTGGGTATCTATAACTGAGAAAGGCACGAAGACCTGTGAGAGGTTGAATTATTTTTTATGCTTGTAAAGGGGGTATTGAACTAATGAAAGGTTGATGATTTTGTCTAAATAGTTTTTCGTTTCAGTTGTGACCTAAGACACCATAAGAATGGAAACATTTGGAAAGTTAGGTCTCAAATAGTGTGACTGATTAGAAGGAGGCTCCTCGGATGTGTAGGTTGCAAATGCTTATAAAGGAAATTGATCTATGGGGCGTAGTTGAGGGAAAAGTCATAGTTCCTACCAATCCTCAACATTTATCTTAGAATGAAGAGAGCATTGCTGAGGCGAAGAGTATTTTTTTTACTCCATCAAGGACCAACTAATTCCTTATAAATAAAAGGCTCAATGCATAAACAACTCTATATCAGGGTGTGAATCTTTCTAGGAGGATCTTCTTGAAAAACAAGCTCACCCAAACACACATGAGTAATCCAAACACCATAACAAGTTACCCTATGAAGATCACCAAGCTACGATATTGACTCTTTGGTATTGGTATGAAGATCAATGATGGATTAGCCCAAGGGATTATCTCAACCAGTTGTTGCCAATATTGTTGGGCATTTGGCTAGTTCGATGTCAATAGATACCTAATTTGAATCCCCTTGGGTTAGGCCCACTAGTCTATGTTGACAAGTCTACTAGGGATGTCATCCATGAATGTGGGGAAACATCCTTTGGGTTTCCTAGTGTTACAGCCCAGATAGGCCGCAACATGCTTGCTAGGACATACCCGAGTGAAGGAGTCTTTTGCCATTGTAAAAGGCCAAAATTGGGATTGTTTATGTAAAATCATTGGTCTAGCGGGTCTCAAGACCCATGGATTGGTCATGGCAAGTCTTGGATTTCATCTCAGGAAGTGTTGGATTAGTGGCATTGTTGATTGCCCCTTGACGGATGGAAACCCCCTTCATGCTGGGCCATCTATGCCCTAGGTCGGTATCTGATGCTTCTTGGGATGGACCCATTAGGACACATGGCTTAGGGGCTCATAACCACCTTTATGTTTATTTTATGTACAAGGTGATTGCGCATATAAGGGTTGTCATACCTGATTTAGCACACCTCATTTATGCCCACTTGGACCTTCATTTTCTTGTATGACCCCTCTTGGTTCACATGTGCACACTTCATCATAACATCATCCTCTTCAAAAAGCCTTACCTTGCTAATGGGGGAGGGAATTGAGGGATCGTCTACATTGTTGGGGTTAGTTGGGGCATGGCATCCTCCCTCGGCTCATCACTTCATTCGAATGAAGCCAATTGCACTATTTTATCTCTATTCTTAATATTTTGTGGTTTAGTCCCTAACTTATGGGTGATAAACCCTAAAATTAAGTCACTTTACTTTTTAGTAAGGTAGGCCCTAAAGTTAGTTAAGACTAAAAAGCCTCATATAAATAAAGGCTCCTAGTATTCATTTGAAAACAAGACAAGGGTTCTAATTATGTATCTTTCTATTTTTCTCTTGGTATATTGGAGCTTCTATGTGGTGCGCACCTCTCTCTTTGGAAAATTTTACATGTGATGAAGGTTGAATGGTGGAATTTCTAGGGTTTTCCATCTTCCAAGATTGATCCTAAGAATAGTTGTAATACCTCGTGGCTAAGAAAGGACTTAAGAAGTATCCCTTGCACTCTTTCTTGGTTGATTTTGTTAAGATCTCTTGCTCTCTCCAAGGTAGATTAAGGTTATTTTTTATTGTCATCTTGGCAGTATTGTCTGACGAGACCTCCCTATTGAAGGAGCTCTCCATTGTGGGCCTTTGGATTCATTGTTTTCCCTAATTAGGGTTTGGCTACTTTGACCTAATATTGAGTTACTAGACATTGCCCTAGTTGGTATATCTTGAATAGAAAAATTGAGTAGGGATGTTGACCTCGATCTCTAATTGAAAACAGGTTGAAGGACTAAGGTCATGACCCCTTCTCTTCACTTTTTTTTATTATCAAAATTCTCTTGTATATTATTATAAAAAATCCCCCAAAAATATAATATTGGAAAAACCTTAAAAATTATAAAAATTCACATCTCAAAACATATTTGCAATATGGAAATTCTATTCGGACAGATAAGTGCACCCTAGTTGAATTAATGGTGAATCCTTGAGGGAATTTTATTCCTATGGTTGCATTGTGTTGATTTGGGTGACCAATGCATGCTAGGGTTTGGTATTGCATAATTTTTATTTCATGTACAACAAGTATATCAAGCACTTTTTCCAAGTTTGAAGGCCCAAAAATTTGGGTTTTTGGGACTGTATTGACCCTCGAGTTGGAGGTTCATTGGAGAACGTGTTAAGAAGGATCACACTCTATTTTAGGGTTATTATCAATACTATATCAGATATGATATCCTATTTTCATAACTGTTTTGAGGCCTCTTAACCCTATGCCATTCCCGCTTACCCTACTACACATGGTAAGGTTGGTATTGTCTTGACTATTTTTTATCAAATTTTATGAGGTGTTTTCACTGTTGCAATCCTATTATAGTAGTATCGAGTTGTTGTTATATTTCTTGGGATCTGTTATAAAGTATTATAACCCCTTCCTCTCTTTCAGTGATATTTATGCTTCATTGTTTTGACTCCATAATGCACTGATCTACGCTGAGAAGTTTCTTGGAAAATGCATTTGCGTATTGTCTAGGTAATCACATATATTATTCACCAAGTTCTAGGGATTCCCCCTTGGTCTTAGGAGTTGAACTAAAGTGTTTAAGAAGATAAGTTGTGGTGACATTAGGCTCTAGCTTCTCCCGTGCTTACCACTCATTGCATTGGGATCCATGACCTTGATCGCGGGTGCTAATTTGAGCAGTAATATTTTTTGGCGCCATTGTCGAGGATGCTTGAAGATTGTTGCATAACAGTTGAGACATGTTTCTCAAGTAAAATTTTTCATCTCCCTACCAAGAACGACTCATTTGGTAAGAATTTGAGGAAAGTGTTTGCTTTGTACTTTGATTAGATTATTGTTAAGGACTAACCTTGCAGGTCTTATCTGGAAACTCCATTGAAGAAAATTACTAACAAAGAAGTACACTTCAATACAAAAGCCTCAGATATTGATGACATTGTTGGGTGTAGAGGTGTGCACATCCGCCAATTAAGAAGAGATCATCTTGGAAACAACATGCATATTAATACATTCTGGTTTGGATTCGGTGATCTCCTTGAAGAAGTTGAAAGTAAGGAAAAATGGCATGGCCTCCAAGGATGGATGAGTGGTTTGTTCCTCTTAATTGCTTGAACATCTCACGTCATCCAAATAAATTACCAAAGCCATTATGGAAATATTTTTGTGACCGTGATGATGATGTCGTGGACCAAGTTGACAAATTCATGATTGTAGCTCCACAGTTCGGTGTTAAGAACGAGGACTGAGATCATTTCTGCTTCAATTGGAGGGAAAATCACGTGCTTGGTTTGAAGGCCCAGAAAAGGAAAAATATATTCTCTCACAAAATTGATAGAGACATTGTGTAGTCATTAGTGCCCAAAAAAACATGAAGAATGGGTGCCCTATGTTGAATACATGAAGACTGTTGAAGGGAGAAGACCATGTTGAAATCCAGGATCTTTAGGAAGACCTTGAAGAAAGCCATGGTGAATATAATCAAATCAAGCAAGATAAACATTGCCAAGGAGAAACCCTTGAGGGATGGAATGGTTTCCATCAGGATATCATTACAGATTTGGAAGAACATGCAGAAGTTTTTTCTCGAAGAAAATTACAAACACAAAAATTGATGAAGAAGCTCTTGTCGAAGAACCGTTGTCAGTTGAAGAGGATGTCAAAGACATAGTTGATGGAGGTGTGGTTGATGCCACTCCTCACGGTGATGAGGGTTTAGTGAATCCTTCCTTTCTCTTTTACTTTTGAAGACAATTTTTTCGAAGATGACAAGTTTATGGATCTCTTTGCTATGAAAGATGATTTCCATGGGTATGACGATGTGCATTTTCCTCATGATGATTGTGATATGGATGTCGATCATTGGAAATTCATTGGAGAGCCAATATATGATTCTTCTAATGAAGAAAGTATAAATTTTGAACACCTTCGAAGACCGATTTTTTATGAGAACCCTTATGAATTGGTTCAACCACACTTAATTTCCATTGATGATGATATAGGGTTGTGTATGGGCGATTCACCATTGTTTTGACATGGATGGTGGAACCTTTGCTCCTGTAATACTATTGTTATTTTGATTAATGAAATTTGAAGACTCTAGAGGTCTGTGCTGTGCCATCTGATGAATGTTATTTTGTCGAGGTGATATTGTACTGCTTAGTTTTCTTTTGTTGCAATTCCGTTGATAGATCTAGCTTACAAGATTGTTTCTAGTCCATAAAGTAGGAATTTATGGTTATAAATTTCTTGCTTGTGCTTTTCTTTTAAGAGATATAGGAGTACCCAACTGTACTCGGTTGTACTGAGGCTCTCTTGATCTCTTTTCTTCAAACACACTAGATCTAATCCATTTTGTGCAAGGATTCTCTTATCGTTGTGCAGGTCACAGATTTGAAGGAGGAGTTGAGCTAGGCTGATTCCTCTCCCCTCTTCAGCACTTTCGAGCTAATACTTTTTTATTGCAAGCATCTCAAAGTCCTCATAAGAAGATGAAGCTTGGGCTTGAAGTCTTCCATCCATCCCTTCAAACTCAAACTCTCTCTTTTTCTGGTTACTTTGTTATGTATGCTAAATAAGTAGATCTAGTTTTCAAATATTTATTTCTCAGATCTATTTTATTTTTGCATGTTAAGTAGCTAGATCTTAAAAGTGGTTTAAAAATTCCAGTTGCACATTAGACCTAGGCTAGCTAAATTGGTACTTACACTTAGAAATTTTCCAATGTTTTTCCAAGTACCAAATTCATTTTTTTTATCTTTTATTTGTTTGTATCACCATTTTCTAGCATTTTTTGCTTGCTGGTTTTGCAGATTTGACGAAAGAATGTAGAAATACTCTGGCAAAATTTTGCTAAAATCGAACCATTCAAGGCTCCAGAGACCTCCTTTCTTCCATCTTATCAATTTCTAGTATTGTAAACCCTTGGATCCAAGTTTATAAGCACCAAGTGGTACTTCTTTTTGAAATTTTGTAAAAAAATGAAGCAAGTGGGATACACAGTGTCCACAAACCCCCCACTGCTCCCCTTAGGGGGAGCCCGTATTAGTCTTGTGTGTGTTTGGATTTTTAGCTTAGTTTCCTTTTTGCTAGTTCATAGAATATATTAACTACTTTGCTTTTATTTCTTTTTGGCTTATTGTAAAAAAATACTAACCCACCGTGCTCTCCTGAAGTACCATAAGGGAAAAGATTCTCACAGTGTAGTAATTAGAAAACAATCTTTATTCTCACAACTTTTCTTTTTACAATCTTGTACTTGTATTCAAAATTAACAAACTTAAAGACTAAAACCGGTTGTGCATTCCCAAAGTACTTAAAGGGAAAAGGGATTCTCAGTCGTTAATAAATTTACTTTTTACAATTTTATTGTTCATCTTAACAAATAAATTGGGCTGTGTATTCCCGAAGTAAACTGTAAGGGTTTATCCCCGATAGGTGAAAAGAGATTCTAAGCCTCTTAATAACAACCTCAATTTGCTTGTTAAAACGAACCTAAGGCTTATCTACCCCGTATGCTCTGGATCTCTGCGATTTAACCAACTAGTTGATCACACCATAAAGGGAGCTAAGTGACTAGATTAATAGGGAAATCCATAAGTAGTTTTTCTTAGAGAACTCAAGAGGTCGCATTGAACATATCATAGATTCAGGGGGCTTCTTTAAGCAAGTTATGCCTCACCCCATTGGACACTTGATATTGTTGCAATAAGCACCCAGTTCGAAGAAGTAGATTTCTTTTGGGCCAACCAAGAATCAACCCACTCCCTAATTCACGCATCTAATAATAATTAACTAACCAATGAGACAATTGCAACACTTTCATGACACAACAACACTCCCCTTTTTGTGACTCCATTTAGCACTGGTATATCTGCAATCAATCGTACATTTTTCAATCAAGTGAACCAATGTGTTAGATGGATTAATTAGCTTTATGCTGTCAATTTAATTTATGTTTGCAATCTCTTGTTCAACAATTTTGATTCTAAACTCCTAGATAATTTAACTTTCATTGTAATAACTAAATCACCTCTAAAATATTTAGTTATTTTAATAGGGATCGCCCCCCTTGGCTTCAATAGGAGTTGTCCTAGACAGAGGAGTTGAGTGTTGAGTGATAGTATCTCAAATCAAGACTTGCCCCTAAGGACGCACCTAGTGGCTTGAATATTTCTGCCACGCTAACCTTTTCTTGATGTGCGTATACAACGACAATAGGGTGAAAAGTGTTAGATTTTCTACCTTTAATCAATATTATCTAGGATATTAACTGAAAGAATAACATGCACAACATAACACAATAGACACAAAGATTTTCCTCAGGGAAACCATAAAGGAGAAAACCCCGCAACTTCCTCAGAGATAGAATCGTCACCAATACAATATCACAAAAGTAAAACCCCAAAACAAAGATGGTCTTCTGTAGCTCCTCTCTTTTCCTCCTATGCGAACTTGTCCTCTCTCTCACTAATGCGAACTTGTGTGATTGAGTGTGTGTTTAAATGAGAGAGCTCCACTCTCTATTTATACTTTAACTTTCACTTGACCTTTTCACTTACTAGGTCAGCCCCAATATACCTGACTGGGGTGACTTCTCTAGGGGATTCAATAACCCTAATCTAATTGACTCTAGGGGGGACTATTGCACCGAATTACAAAGGAGGATTTACCTTAGTGACTTTACATGACCAAATGTAATAATGACATCCCCGATCGGAGGAATAAACATCTCCGTCGGAGGTACAAATAAAATACAATAATAATAATAATATAAAATACAAATGAATATCTTCCGAAGTTACAATTACATTAACACTCCCTCTTAACTAGGAAGGTATTCTCTTGACACAGTGATCAACACATTTGGACACAAGTCTTCATCGTTGGATCATCATCAATGCTGGAACATCATTATCAACATTGGATCATCATTGTCGCTGCTGCAATCCTCATCATGTCGATCATCGATTGGTGACATCTCTAGAGTCTACTCATCATAGGAAGTTTTACAAAGCCAACCCTTTTTCATGTTGGATGTAGGCCTAGCCATCATGTAGGTCTTTATCATCTCTACGAGCAAGCCATCAAGTAGGTACAGCCCAGGACTAGTCATTACATTGCCTCTGCAAACACCTACGTCTCCTACTATCACCTCATTGTCTTCAGATCATCTCATCGTCACACGGAGCATAGGCCAGATGCACATCACATGTCCCACAACGGTCATCCCGCGTCTACCAGCATGGGATGAACAACCTGCCACCATGAGAGATCCTTCCTAGGCACACACACAATGTCTTATGACTGGTGAACGTCTCGAGTATGGGAGGCACGAGCCTACCACCATATGAGACCTTGTCTACCAGGATGGGAGGCACAAGCCTACCACCATGTGAGACCCAGCCCTTACATCTACCAACATGGGAGGCATTGGCCTACCACCATGCGAGAATGGCTCATCCCTTACATCAACCAATATGGGAGGCACTCACATACCACCATGCGAGAATGGAGCAACCCTTACATCTACCAACATGGGAGGCACTGGCCTACCACCATGAGAGAATGGCTCAACCCTTACATCTACCAACATGGGAGGCATTAGTCTACCACCATGCAAGAATGGCCCTACCCTTACATATACCAACATAGGAGGCACGAGCCTACCACTATGCGAGAATGGCCCGTGTGAATCTACGTCTTCCGGACTCATCACTTCCTCTTAAGAAAAAATAAGAATAGTAACCCAATGTCACCTCGGTCATCGTTCTAACTTCTTCGGAAGTCGAAACCTCCAAGGAGAAGTGTCCTTATGGAATCCTGTAGAACACTAAGACAACCAAAAAATATATTTTCTATGCAAGTGTTAGTTAGACCAGTGCCTAGATGGAGTCAATGATGTTATGACCAACATCAATATTTCACTTAGATCATCCAATGAAATGTATGAACGTGTAAGCATGTAATACAATAATCAATATTGGATAAAAAGACTATATTTCAAAACAAACTCCAACCAATAACCTAGCATGCATTAGGTGATAGTTCTTCAATGTCATTTATTAGGCAGGTGTAAGCAGTCAAGTCAATGGAAACAAATGTAAGTTATGAAAACAAGACTAACCCAAATCAATGTGTATCACCAACAACGTCTCTTATTAACCGATATTTTTATGTAAGCAAGTAGGGTTCAGTCCTATTAACATTCATCAAACCAAATATGCAAGTAGATATCGCTGTGGAGGTCACCAACATGTATCAGTTATGTGCTAGATCCATTTATCACTTAAGATTTAACCAATCAGATGTTAGCGATTATGCTTAGGGCTTCAATAATTGGGTTCACCAATAGATTATAAAATGTCACTTCACCACTTTTGAGTGCAAATATATACTTCATAAGAGATTCAATTTATCACAAGCACTCATATAGATTCCAGATCTGTATGTTAATTCTGGGTGGCGATAACACAGTAAATTAGCATAAAAAGGTGACTATTGGAAAGGAAAATTAACCCAAAATTTAACATGTAATTAAATAGATTTGAAATGATGAGTTAATGAATAATTCTCTAAGTTTTTTGTTCGTGTTTTATGTTCATGTATGCACAGGGGCCAAGCTTAGCTAGGGCACGTAGTATTGAGGGAAAACAAGGTACACAAGGTCTGCAAATTCAAATTTGCAGACCTGTTTTGAGGAGGGAAGAGGTAGGGTAAGGCCGTAGGTGAAGATGCAATAGGAAGGGATCCCAACAAAGGAGGATTGGCAGCGAGGTGGGAGCCGTGGGTTAGAAAGTAAAAGGGGCCGCAGGTTGGAGAGGGACAGCCGACAGAGAGGCCGCGGGTTCCGAAGGGGAGGCCGTGGATAGGGAAGCAGTAAGGGCCGCGGGTAAGGAAGCAACAACGTGAAGAAAGGGCGCAGATAGTCGATGGATAAGGAGAGGATAGAGGAGCAGGTAAGTGGAGGAAGCTCAGGTGGAGATGGTCGCGAAAGAGCTGGAGGCCTCAGATTAGTGATGGTTGCGGTAGGTGGAGGAAACGATAGTGAGAAGGGCCACGGGTAGAGGAGAAGGTGGAAAACAGGTCAAGGGGAAGGAAGTGGAGAAGCGGAAGGCTCGGTGGTGAAGGGTTGCAGAAATCGGATGGGTGAAGAACGGGGCCAACGAGGAGTCATAAGGAGAGTTTGAGGATGTAGAAACAAGGTAGGAGGGAGGCCGAGTTAGGGCCAAAGGAGGGCGAGGATTTTTGAGTGATGACAAGGGAAGATCGTAAGCCTTAGAGTTTTGCGAATTAGGGCACATAAACAGATTTTAGGAGTTTTTAATAAAATATAATAAGACTAACTCAAAAAGAAAAGGGTAAAAATTAGCTAAGATAAGAATATCTAAGTTAACTGTATGATATTTACAAAATAAACACTTCAGAATTTAGCTTGTAAAACTAACTAACATAGAACAACTAAGTTAACAAATAATATCTACAAAAATATAACTCAGAAGTTAGGTTTAACAAGTAGATGAACAATTAGGGTTTTCAAGATGAGAGGTAATCACCAAATTTAGGGCATCAATGAGAGGAGTAACCTTCCTTGAGATGGTACTTGGAAAGCTTGGCTAACTAGGGCTCACCATTAGGGCTCACCTCCACAATCTCTACGATTCGTAGAGGAATCCTAGCTTAAGCAAGACTTGAAGACCTAAAGCTCAAGCTTGAATGCTAAGGTGACCAATGACGAAAATGGAATGCAAATCAAGTGTTGGAATATTCTCTCCATGATTTTTCAGTTTTGCATGCTTGCATGCATTTTGCATGCATCCAATCATCATTTTGATGGTCCTCCCAACAAATAGAGCCTGATTTCATCTCCCTAGAGCCTTTCTTCAGCCTCCAGTAGCCCTCCTACCTACCTAATGTGCCCTATTTGACTCTCTTGAATGACATGTGCGCCCTTTCTCACCTAATAGGAGTTATCATTCAGTTAGAGCACCTTATCTCACCTACCAGGTGTCTGAGAGTTAGTTAGAGCATTGATGGAACAATTCTTCCACTGATTGCTCATCCTAACTGCCTGTAGCTTAGTTAGCTAGTTCTGGAGTGCCACTTGACCTTCTGACAACCTCACGCACCCTCCTTGGAGTCTCCATCCCCTGATTCATGCCTAGATGGTTCTGTTAAACTCAGTTAGACTAATTTGATTGACCTTTGACCATTTATGACTGATACTACTGACTGGATGATGTCTCCAATGTTATCCAATCTAGACACTAAGGCTGGTTCGAATGACCTCTTGGTTAATTCGAATTCTTTTGACAACTATTGTATTGTATTAAGTTCTCACAGTGCCAGCTCACAGCTGATGTATGATTATACTGCTATTCTCCATTTGCTGTGTTCATGAGTGATTATTGACTACATTTTCTCTTCTTCTCTGCACTTCTTGAGTGAGTTTGATTGTGAGGTTTGTTTCAGTTGCTAGATCCTACTACAGATTATCACATGGCATCAGAGCTTGCATCAACTATTCGAATTGCAGCCATTGTTGCAGTTGCAGCAACAGTAGTTGCAACATTTCTTTGAGCAGCTGTCTTTTCTTGATTCTCATATTATTATTGAAGAACAAGGATTGATAAATGTTTAAGCATTTAGTATCATTAATAATATTTGAATGCTAACATTTACTTATTAACATGCTCATTCAATTTGGGTGAGTATCTTATTAATAATAAGGTTATTATTGTTGAATTTTAATTAGCATTCACTTACTTATTAGCATTCTCAATTACATTGTCAAGGTAATATTGTAATGGTGTTTAGAATAATATTAACACTAATAATGTTTTTTCATGATAACCTTAGCAACGATTTTATTAGCATTATTAAGTTTATATGCATTTTAATAGACAAGGTTATTATTTTGATTTATATTGATTATTAGGGTTAATAATTTACAAACACTATAATGATAACACTAGCATTTATTAGAGCTCAAATTATTTATTTAGAAATTATATCAAGGATGCTATTATTATTTGCTAGAATATCAAAGGGTGCTATGATTATTATTAATTAAGATTTCTTATTTATTAATAATAAAGTTATTATTATTGAATTTTAATGCCATTCGCATTCTTTTACTTATTAGCATTATCAAATTTTTATATATTTTTGTGTCGAGGTTATGTTATGATATTAACACTAATAATTTTTAGTTTCATGATAACCTTAACAATGCATTTATTAGCATTATCATATGCATTATCAATTTCTTTGCATGATCAATGAAGGAAGATTGTTTAGCATTCTCATTTATTAACTTGTTATTAATTAATAATTTGGAAGGATAAGATACGTTTTTTGAGGAAATGAAATGAAATGAACGGGGATACCTAAACTATTTATTGACACCAATAGCAACTCTTCTCTCCATTATTTGTCCTGAGGATGAATCTAGTTGAGGATTCAAAATGTCGACAATCAAAATGTTGACCACGGATAATCTGGAAACCCATTCTTCTAATAGTAATTGAGGTGCTAATTACGACACTTAATGACACTTAGTGTGCAAATGATGACACTTATCACAAATCCAATTGTTTAAAAAATAACCATCGAGTATAAATCCCAATGTCTTCATAACATCTAATTACATGTAAATAAGGCCTAATCACCAAAATTACAATAATTAATTGTGGTAATTACTAAAGAGAGTCCACAAGACTAGTTAACTAGTTTTTCAATATAAGCAGCAAGTATTGCACAAAATCAACTTGTAACCATGCCATCTAACCAAAAATAAATACTACAGCCATTAAAAAAATATTTAATCATGCACCTACAACTAATTAAATGTTTGTTTGTAGATCATTCCAATTGCACATAAGGTGATCTTTTCCATCAATTCCAATGAAACTAGTTAACATTATCTGCAAGGAATTGAATCTAAATAACTTAACCAAAATGAAATGCATACATAAGTAAAGGATCACACCTAATAAGTATCCACCTACAACACAATAAAACGTTAGAAAAATAGCACATGGTTGTAGCATTCTGTTTTTACGAAAAGAGAGATTTCAATCCACAACTAATTATCAATTTACACCCCAATGTATGTAGTTTCCAATTTAACTTTCCAAATGTAAAATTAAAGAGAAATATTCATATACAGTCCATTAAATAATTAGAGGGTATTACATCCTCCCCCCTTAAATCGTGCATCCTCCTCGATGCATACTACCTCCATGCCTTTACAAAAGGATAATAGACATGCCCATACATGCCTCAGAAAGATAACATTTTTCTAACCACAACACTTCCCACTACCACCTACTTTCCTATCTGTCTCCACTATCCATGGGAGAATCAGTACTAGTATGGTGGACTCATGGAAGCAAAGGTCAATATTAAATCCCCATCACATGGAATTCAATCCTCTTTACAAGGCCTTCAAACCTCATTACAATGCCTTCAATTTTCAACAAAGATACATCCACCTGAAAATCATATTCCATTCACTCATATAATTAACATCAAGTATAAAAATATGTGATAAATGATATAAAGATATTCTTCTACAAGATACTTTTTACATTCCAACAAACACATGATAAACAACAAACATGTATATATATATTGTTCATCTAGGTACACAAAATACATCTTCAGGATACATGATACATGAAATAGATCACATAAAATACATTAATATGTACAAGGAACATGCGATATAGATACTTCTTCAACAAAATACTTGAAATGCATCTACATGAATCTTATTCCAATCAATTCAATCATATGAAATGCATCAGATGTATCAATCAATTTCATGAAGGGCATCAAGTATACCATTCAATCTCATGAAGTGCATCAAGTGTGTACTCTTTCTTTATGAAATGCATTATAGTCAATCAATCACATGAAAGGCATATACTTTATCTACATATACATGAAATGCATCATGCATATGCTCTATCAACAAAATACATGAAATGCATCTAAGATATATGAAATGCATTCCAATTAGTCAGTAACATGAGATGCATTACAAAGATTCTTTTACATGATTTATCACCCAAATAATTTCTCTACAAGGATACATGAGTTTTACCATGATACTTTGCAAATATGCCTTTCAAGAAAAGGTATTTGATATACCGCAAGGATATTCTAACAAGATACTTTCAACAAAGATCACAAGGATATTTTTCTAACAATGATACTTGTATTAGTATTGGATATATAAGGATACATGAAGTATATATTCAACAAAGGTACATAAATCATGGTTTAATTAGTCACACGGTTAGTACATACTTTTCAACAAGATATACGAAATATCACCAGGATATTACTAGGATACCTACACATGAAATGTCACCAAGATACCACCAAAATACCTTTCAACAAAGATCACAAAGATGTCTTTCTAATGAAGATCACAAATATACATTTCTAGCAAAGATCGCAAAGATCACCTAAACATTTAATGCACTTAATGTAAGAGGTAAGCGAACTTATATGCAACAATTCCAATCTAACTAAGAAACCAAAAATGGCCATAACAACTAGAAGTTAAACATGATACCTTTAATATCCACACAAAGCATAAGTCTTCTTTAGATAATAGTAAAAGATCCAATATACATCAACTAATAGTAATTAGTATCAACCAGTAACATCAACCAATATCAATCATACATCATTCATACATAGATCGGTCCAAAATACATCAATTCATAATATCTCAACCATGTATCAATCATATGTCGATCATATATCAACCATACACACTATCAACCACTGACAATCATGCATGCATCAAATAACCATACAAACATCAATCATAGTACTTCAACCGGAACACATCAACTAGAACACATCAATCAGAATACATCAACGAGAAGCAAATACATCAACCATAATACATCAAATTGGAATACATCAATCAGATTACATCAAATTAGAATACATCAATCACAATACATCAATCATGATACATCAATCAAAATACATCAATCGAATTACTTAAGCCATACATCAATCATCAATATCAATCAATGACAACCAGTCTATCATCAACAACAACCAAAGATAACCATGCTTACATTAATCATACCTCGATCACCCATCAATCACCGTGACAACCAAGAACAACCAATAATAGCCATACATACAGTAATGACAATATCATACATGTATCAACCATTAATCAACCAATGTCAATCAATAACAACCAATAGTATTAAACAACATACATCAACCATTCAAACATCATACATCAACCATACCAGTCATATTGAATAGTTACTATTTATCATAACATTATATATAATTATTAGCACATGTCAATATATATAATATCCATATATTAATAATACATATATACAGCCAACATCATCACACAAACACTACTGATACTGCAGTTATGTAAACATTCAACACCTACACAATCATACATCTTTCCTGCATACATACTCCATCAATAGCAATGGTATACATACTTTGACGGAAATCCCATATAATCCCCATATACTAACCATAAATCATGTTACTAATTATTTACACGTAACACACTACTATCTACCAAAGTAAATACATAGTCACCTCAATCAACCAAACAATATACCGCCACCAAATTCTTATAATATTCTACGATAAAATAATTACTAGATATACAACAAACCATTATACACTCACACCATACACCATACTTACTATTATACATACGACCATTTTTCTTCATACATATTATAATTCTTCAATCATATATCATATTATTATTAATCATATGCACATTATAACATATATACTAACATAATACTTCTGATCACACTACACTTCCTAATATTCCCAAAAACTCCCAAATACTTCCAAGCACTTCGGAATACTCCCAAACACTTTACACTTACTCCATTCCATACGTTCACATATATACATATAGTATATTCACAATATCACATGCATGTAATACTAATAATTGTTGCATATAGTAAAACACACACACACACACACACACACATATATATGCATCTATTTGTATATATACTTTTAACTACTATATATCACACATATTATATAATTATGCATATATTATATATACTATATATAACATTTATATTATGCTATATTCAATATCATATACCCCTCATCTATCTTACATCTCAAATTATATTATGCATACTTATGTGTATGTCATATATATATAACATTATCATATACTACTATACTACCTACTTACACACATAAAATAAAACAAAATAAAATTAAGAGAATGTGAACCATTAAAGACAACTGGCTCAATTCCTCTAAAATAGGCAAGGAGTTACACTTCCTTAAACAAAATAAATAAAATAAAATAGAATATGAAACATTAAATACAAGTGGCTCATTTACTCCAAAGATAGACAAGGAGTTACTTGCATACATTCAAAATAAAATAAAAAATAAAAAGGAAAATGGAACCACTATTAAGACAAGTGGTCTATTTCCCCAAAATAGACTAGTTACTCATCATTGTAACCACCACCATCCAAGTGGCATAAATAAGCCTATAAAAGCATGACATCAATAGAAAATCCAAAATCCATATAAGGTATACATGCGACTTAACAAATCACATTAATATTTAATAATAATAAAACTATATCATCTTAATAAATTAGCATTAAATTAATACCGATAATGGTACATAGTACATGCTATTATAATAATGATAATTTACTTATCAATTAATAATCACAATGTACCAGTAAATAAATCACACCAAAAGAAGCATTTCAATACTATCAATTCAATGAGTAGTACAAGAGACAATGTATGATGAACAAGCATCGATCAATCAAGTCACTGGACAATAAAAGATGCAATGCACAAACATCAACCAATCAAGTTACTGAACAGTAAAATAGGAAATGCATAAGCATCGACCAATCAAATCACTGAATCAGTAAGAGAGACAATGCACAAGCATCGACCAATCAAATCACTAAACAATAAAAGAGGCAATGCATGGTGAACATGCATCAACCAATCAATCTAATCGATTATTAGATATGCACCACATAGTACTTACCAATCAATCTATTGAACAATAAATATGCAATATTAATTAATTATAAAGCATACAACAAACTAATCTTTGAAGTGATGCTTCTTATTATTCCATTAACATAAGGGAGGTCAAATTTTTTTCACAAAGGACATTTATAAATTCCAAATGCATATAAACAAAATATTTATAACTCTGTGGAAGGCCCAACAGCCGCAGTGTTGGAACCTAAGCTCTGATACCACCTGCAATATGGGAGACACCAATCTCCACTGATGTGAGTACCAACTCACTAAAACACCCATATAATTAGTACACCAATCCCACTAACAAGCACCAACTTGCATACTACATGCTTCAACCTGTGCGGACACCAATCCTTCATGCAAGCACCAACTTGTTGATTCAGGCTCCAACCTGTGAGGACACTAATCCTCTATGCAAGCACCAACTCACGATGTTTAGGCACCAACCCGAGTGGAGACTACAATATCCTTTTCTTTCCCCATCCAACTTCCTTAGGATATATATGTTGTTGTAATTATGGCATACTAACTTTATATCTACATGCACTATATTCTGTGCTTTACTTTATTGGCTTTTGCACTTTCTTTTGGGGCAATTATGGTCACTACTTTTCTTACACTATATACTGCTACAGTTCTATCTTACTGTATAGATTTTGTGCACATATACATCCACTTTCTTCTTGTTCCTTTCGGGATTTGCGCACACTATGTTCTGTGCTATGCTATACTCCCTTGTGCACTCTCTTATGGGTCAATTCTGGAAACTACTTTTCTTTCACTGTATCATGCTATAATTTCTTTTAACTATATAGATTTTGTGCACATATACATCCACATGCTTCTTGTGCCTTTCTCACAAATGCTCATTTTGTCTGTGTGACTGCTCCTTGTTCTTATGTATTTCTTGTAACCTTGTGCACTTCTTCAAATCATATTTCTTCTGATTCCCCTAAGAATTTCATCTAACTTGAAGCTTTTAGATTCAAAATATTAATCCATTTGTTTTTCCAAGCTTACTTCTCATTCATCAACTTCACTCTTATTTATACTCAACTTGTTCAAACAATCTGTCCACAAGTTGGGGCTTCTCTAAACGGTAATAGCCGTCCTTCCTTTCTTTAAGGTCAATCTTACCCAAGCATCTGCCACTTGTCTTATCTTGCGCGAATGAGGTACCATGACTTTGTGGGTCTTGCGCACACTAGTTCATTGTCTTAGTGGGACTTGGGAACTAGAGTACCATGACTAGGTGGGATTAAGGACTTGCGCACATATTTTATATAATTATTCAAACTAGCACATAGACACCAAGTCCAACAACCTCTTTGACATCATCCATTAGCCTCTTTTACATTAATGACAAAACCAAAGTTCAACAATATCCCCCTTTGACATTGATATCAACACCTTATGAAGCTATGCTCCCCCTAAACATGAATTATTTTGTTATGTTTGCACACAATACAGTGCTCCCCCTGTCTTCATGCCAGTTTGATACTTGCTCTACCCTGCAACCTTTGATTAGTATTTCGATGCAAGATCGTTTACCTAGTATCTCCCCCCCTTTGACATCAATGGAAAATGTATGATACCCTTGTATTTATGCTTCATTCCCTTTCTTTCTTGCTGCTTCTACTACACTGTGTCATGTATGAAATTAGTGTGGAATGAGAACAATGTCTAGTTTCTGTGTAAGGTATTCAAAGGTATCTCTTGGGAGCGGCTTTGTAAATATGTATGCAATATTTTCTTTTTTGTCCATGTAATCTAGTTTGATGATGTTTTCAGTAACTTGTTCTCTCACAAAATGATATTTGATTGGAATATGCTTAATTTTGGAGTGCATCATAGGATTCTTGGAGATGTTGATTGCACTTGTGTTTTCGCACATGATTAATATAGAATGATCAAATTCCACTTGAACATCCTTCAAGGTTTGTATCATCCACAGAACCTACGTACAATAGGCTATTTCTGTAATGTATTATGCTTCTGCTGTAGATAACGATACAGTGGATTGTTTCTTGCTCAACCAGGAGACTAAGCAGATACCCAAGAAGAATGTTTCTCTACTTGTACTCCTTATGTCATCAATACCTCCTGCCCAATCTGCATTTGTATATGCCACTTAGGTCAAGTCATTTCTTCGTGGGTACCATAACCCAAAGTATAAATTCCCTTTCAGATGACGGGTGCTGCTTGGAATCTTGCAACCATCCCTACAATTTGCATTATTTCTGGTATTTATGTAGTTACATACAACAAACTACCAATTATTGATCTGTAAGTTTTTGATCTACTTCCTTTTCTTCATATTCCTTACTTAGTTTGCAACCAGTAATCATGCGGGTACATACGGGCTTGCAATCTTCCATATTAAATATTTTCAACATTTCTTTTACATACTTGGTCTGATAGATAATGATACCATCATCAAGTTGAGATATTTGGAGTCCTAGGAAGAAGGAAAGTTCTTCGAGCATTGACATTTCAAATTCCTTATGCACATACTTATAAAATTCTTGGCTTAGCATTTACCATTACTTCCAAAAATGATATCATCTACGTATAACTCAACATAAATCATATTTTCATGCTCAACCTTTACATACAAATTACTATCTACATTACCCTTTCTGAAACCTTGTTGTTGTAGGTACTTGTTTAGTCTTGAAAACCATGAACTTGCCGCTTGTTTTAATCCATATAGACATTTCTTCAATTCGCAGACATAATCCTTGTTACTTGAAATAGAGCAACCTTTAGGTCACTCTATATATGTTGAGATTTGGTTGTCATTGATGTCAACTAAAGATGATGTCAAGTGATTGAGTTCATTGATGTCAACTCATGTCAATAGGATGTCAATTGATTCATTTTGAGTCACTGATCATTTGAGGTCAAAGTAGATATGACATCTCTATGACAACTTGAAGAAGTATATGGAAACCACTTTGAAGACGTATCTACGCAAGATGTTGACAGTGAAGGATATGGATGCTAGTATCAAAAATTATATCTAGATGTTGCATCCATTCTGAAGATGTGTGTCCAAGGATACATCATGTAGATCCAGTTTGAAGAAGTACATAAGAATGATACATAATGCATAATCAATGTGAAGAAGTACATAAGGAAAATGCATCCTACTTAAAGAAGTACATGTCCAAAAGTCAAGCCCACCATGTCATACACACTAAAGGTAACAATCAAAGGATTGGTTGGAAAATGGTACATGTGCACAAGCAACCAATAAGTTAATTGAGAAGAAGGCACAAATGCGCAAGCATGTTGAAATAACACTTTGGAATTCACAAGAAATCCTAAGCATTTCTTGGTCAAAGATCGAAAGTGCGCAAGCAGTAAAGAAAAACAATTATGAAAGCACGCAAGCCTAACCAATTAGAATATGCTTTCAGTTAGTAGAACGCGCACAAGTTCCTAGAAGGATAGAATGGTTCAAGACCATCTATGATCATATTCCATAGCCAATGATACAATAGGTGTGCAAGTACCACAAGTGATGAAGCAGCAAGGGTCATAGTCCCGCCAAGCAGAAGTTGGATCATGCACAGATTCCGCAAAGCATCAATACGTCTAGGGAGCATGTCCCACAACTGTTGAAACGACACGGGTCAAGGTTCCACTAAGTAGAATTTGGAGTATGTGCAAATTCCACAAAGTATTCATATATACATCAAGGGTGAAATACCAACACGTGATGATACAACAGAGGTCATAAACTCATAAAGATGAAGAGTAAGGGTGCACCAATATCTCAGGAAATGGTACATGAAGATCGCAAGTATACACCACCAAGGTGTAAGTCCCACCATGATGTGGAATATGGATGCACTTGATGGACCAAGGATGACACATCAATAGTACAAAAGATGAAATGTGGCATATCCACATTTTGTGAAGTATGGAAGAAGGAATGCCACAACCAACTTGTGGACATACAATCCATGCAGAACCTACATAAATAGAGATGCAAGTTGGAGATTTCAAGTAAGCTCGAAGTAAGCTTGATGGCTAGATCATAAGAGCTTCAAGTGAAAGTTTAATTTTGATATTCAGGGCATCAAAGAGCCCGAGGACAGAACAACATGATCTAGTATGGAGACGAGTGCGCACATGCAACATAATGAAGTATTGATGGTGCATAGAATGATGTTGTAGATCTGTGACATATGTGCAAGTACTGAAAGGAATAAACACTAAAGTATGTGCAGGTGCATGATTTTTTGAAGGATAACATTACAATCAGCACACCGATAGTCACAGATGTTATAAAGATAGAAGTACATATATAGAACCAAAGTTTATCAGATAATGTGCAGATGTCTATCTGATGCATATAAGTAGAAGTTAAAGTGTGTAAAGTTGAGAATTCTATCTAATGCACAAAAACAAAACGAGAGTAGAATCTGGTAAGCACTTTATGATGTAGATGATCTAAGACAAGTGCATTAAATGGAACAGACAAATAATCTGATGCACAAGATGTTGCAGATTGTCTAAGAAACTGTGGCACTTAAATGGAATAGACACATCAATAAGTGTGCAGTTCCATCTGTTACTAGTGCAGCATTTCAAAACAACAAACTATCAATTGAAAGCACAGTATCAGTTGGTCAATGTAGTTATGCAGTAGCAGAATGTTGAGATAACTAGTGACACAAACTGCAATATCAACGAGCACATGGTACATGAAGTAATACATTAGTTGAAGTATGATTTGAGAGGAATGAGAAGTCAAGTGATGTATGTAGATCAGTGATAGAGAATTGACTGCATATGAATGTAGCGCACAAAAAAAGTATTATCAGAAGATCAGAAGAGTGTGCAGAGTAGAAGTTTAGTAAGGCAGAATCATACATTGGACATCACAGTGGTAGGATGGGGAAATGAGACACGGAGTTGGAGCTTCCTTTGGGTTCATGCCTGTAAAACAACAAGAAGACAGGGGGTCATAGCCTGCTTCCAATTGGTGCCAGAGAAACACAGGGAGTCGTACCTTCCTTCAGGTTGGAGCCTATAAAACCAGGGAATTGGTGCCTCCTTCCAGTTGGCTCTAGTAAGTACAGGAATTCGGTGCTTCCTTGAATGTATTCTTTCTCGTTATAAAGAAGCATTACGTGGTTTTCTCTTGTTTGGGTTTCCAGGTAAAAATCTTGTGGGTTATGTGTTTTTTTTGTTGATGCATATATGGATGAATGTTTTATATATTGATGCATAACTAAAGATAAATATTAAGTAAAGGATAATATGTTAAAGAAGGAAAAATATACTGATAACTGCGCTAATACCGATTCACCCCCCCTCTCAGTATTAAATCGATTCCAAAAATTGGTTTCAGAGAGGGTGTCTTTAGTAACAGATTAACATCTGGAAGATAGATCATTGTGCATAAATGGATAAGCAGGAAGGCCTTTCCAAAACATAGCAAGAAGATTTGATGGCACCAATTATATTTTCTGGAAGGTCCGTATGGAAGTCTATCTGTAATCATTGGTAGTAGAAGTTTGGAAATCTATCGTCGATGGCTATAATGTCCTAGCAGTTGTGCCAGTTAATCCAGCATAAAGGAGAATCTATGAAAGCAATGCTAGAGCCATAGATGATCTATTATGTGGCTTGATAAGTGATGAATTTGTCAAGGTTATGCACTACGCATCAAATAAGTAAGTGTGGGACAAAATCATAGGTATATATGAAGGCAATGATAATGTAAAGAAAGAAAAGCTGCAAAAATACTCTAGGCAATTTGAATATCTGAGAATGAAAGATAAAGAGAACATTAAATCTTATTTCTTAACATTATATGATATATTTAATGCTATCAAGAGTCTTAGAGTCACTCTAGATGAAGAATCAATGGTACAGAAGATATAGATAAATATATCTCAAATATTCGATGCGGAGGTATCCGTGTTAGAAGATTGAGCTAATCTTGAGGACCTAACGAAGGATGATCTTTAAGGGATTCTCATTGAATACGAAATGAGAATTGAGAAAGAGACTCCCATCATAAAGGAAGTTTCTTTCAAATCCACATGAAAGGACAAGTGTGATCATGACAAAGACTATTGTGATGAGACATATGATGAAGAATCAAACTTTGTCAAAAAGATAAAAAGAGAACGAAGTACAAGAATGTGTTACCCTTCAAATTTTTCAGATGTGGAGAGTAGTTCATTATGCCTCAAAGTTTCCTTTCAAGGAAAATGGAGATAGTGACAGTGATGAGGAATCTGGTTCGTATGATCGGAAAACGACGTTGTCACATCTCTTCTACGCGATTTTTTGTTGTTTTTCAAGAATCTAACCAAATAAATAATGCGGAAACATAAACACTGGTTGTCATTTCAGCCTAATTAAATAATAAATTGATTATGTGAGCACTATGCTGCACTATTACTTTTGTCGCTAACCACGCAAGTGTAGACACTTGACAGACTTTTACCACTGTGATGGTGCACCCATATGTAAACATAAAAGTATAGGGCCACTTCAAAGTTAAGAACCAAACAACATAATGACCCTATGCTACAGCAATTGCGACACTTTCAGTTTATATGCGACATTAATAATTAATACACCAATGTATTAAGACTATTAATGTATCAATATTATAAAGCATGAGACTTTATCGATTGCATGCTAATTAATATTTAAGCATATTTCAACATGGTTATATGTTATAACCTAGTTAATAACATATAACCTATGTATTATTATTAATCTAAGCTCTAGGGTTAATTTATAAAACACCTAGGCTTAACACTTATACCTTAAGCCCTTAACTAGATCCACAAGGTAACTCAAAGCAATTAACATTATTAAAATCTAATAATAATATAGCACCTATATGTTAATTACAACATATAACATATATGTTAATATAACATATATGTTAATATAACATATATACTTTGTGATATGATATATAGTTATATATTATATATGCCATACTCTCCAAAGGTGACTTAGCGTCGAACCAAGGGATAATGCAATCACCGCATGACATTAATAAAAGATTGCAATGCAATACATATAGTGTATTAACATAATAGCATATATATGGAAACAACTCTATAATACAATTAATCACAAGGTTGCAATGTAATACGTTTAAGGTATTAATATAATGTACATAAAGCAACCAATATAAAACGAGTGTGGATTATACGCTTAATGGTTGACCTAGGGTCGAACCATGGTCGATTACCAAACCGTAATGCAATAATAACCATGATCACGACATCCAATCCAACCTTTGGCAAGTCGTGATGAATCTTATGTTATAACATGATATTGTGATGGTTTGTAACTGCGAAGGTTTGAATTAAGCGCATAACAAAGTTGACATGGTGACTGTGCTTTGACTCAAGATTTGTCATGCAGGCATTCAACTGATGAATCAACGTTTTAAACCCCGTCGGGTGTGCCCTCCTGGTAGGTTGAAATATACTCTCAGTGACGTGGAGAACAACACTCGGCATGGGAAGAGCATGTGCGTGGCCAGCTAGCCTGAGTTAGATCGCACACAGGGCTACCAACCCAACCTCCATGCAATTAAAGTTTTGTTGGTCAACAATTAAATGTAACAGCGATCCAACCGTTGATGGTGATCCAAGTTCGTTACTTGGGTGATGTGAAGAGCATCGACACCGTTGATTAGTTTTGGAGGTTGGATCACCAATGCTTCGACATACCAATCAATTAAGGAATGAAAACCACCAGTCCCAGTGGTCACCACTGTCTCGATCGGTACCACGAGACTCACAAAATCCCTGGCCTTGCCGATGGTTTACTCATTTGATACTGCTATGATGTTCATGGAGCACCTCTGCTCTGAGCAGAGGGTTCATGCCTGAAGCAGAAAGCGAAGGTGTTCTTCAGCATGACAATGAGCAACCAAGGAGGCTGTTGGAACACTACCATGCACTACAGGTAAATTACATAAGGTTTTTAATCTTGTTAGTCGGTTTCGCTGGTTAGTTTTCAGTCGTAACCGTAAACGTTGTCAAAGGTTGACACCATTGTGGTTTTGTTTGTGCACATAGCGAGCAGCCACGACTTGGACTACGCGTCCAGCTCAAACCCAACAAGGTGAGCGGTTATAGTGGTTACGGTTTTTACCCAGCATTCGTTTTCACATTTACTTGTTACTACTCCAACGGATTCTCATTTGTGTTGGTTGTTGAGATAGGAACCAAGGGCCAGCGAGGGTATGATGGGTGTTCCATAGCTGGAACCACGACCTATGCGAAGGAGAGCAGTCTCCATAATAACAGGTAACCTGTCCTCTCTTTGTCCCTCGGGTTTCAACCTCCCGGGTGTTGAGGTGGGTTACTTAAGACTTGGTTCCAGTTTCAGTTGCAACATGAAACATTATGGCCCTCAGCCATGTTCGCAGATGCATTCGACTGTATAATGAATAGTTTGAAGCCTCACTCAGCTTGTAGGTAGTTGCACACTTTTAGTATGTTGGAAAATGTAATGTTGTGGGCAATAATTAAAATGCACTTGTTTTGGGTCGACCACGATAGTGGGTCGCCAGTTCTCTAACTTGGTTTCGCATTTCGAAATGCCCATGTTGGAACACTGCTCTGTAAATGAAATACGAAAGATCTGCATAATATTTTTGCTTTGTAAATAATGAATGCATTAATAAAGAAATGTATCATCCCTGCGCGGTTGCATACACAGTGTTGTTTCATAAATACATTTTCCTCCCGTCTTTCCATTTCTTGTTTGAAACAATGGATAGGGTTATGATTATAATGATTATGAATATAATGATGAATGCATTCGTTTATTCTGATTTTCAGTTGTTTAAATGAATGCTTTGTTGTGTAAGTAATTCAATAGGCATTAGCTAAATCATAGCCTGCATGCATCAATTTTACAGCTGTTTAAAAATAGGCATTTAAACTTGTATGAAATCATGATAATGCAGTTGTGTTTCAATGCACTATGTTTAGCTTCTCTAAACACTCATGGTCAAGCCATGACCATGAACATTCGTCTCCCGAGCCTAGCTCACGACACAACCACTTGAATGTTTTCAAGTGAAGCCACAAGGTTATCGCGTAGTATGGGGTTCTAAGGAAAACCCAGAACAAAAGAATGCTCGTTGAGCATTGGGTTATGCATACTTAAACTCATCGGCATTGAATAAGGTCGCCCACATAACATAAAACCCAACACTAATTAAAATAGTGCCATTGTATGCACCCCGTGGTGACCATGCCACTTCCTACAAAGTCGTAGCATGCTAGGGTCATACACCGCTGTAGAGAATACATGTGGATGCATAAGGGTTTGGAATTCTGCACAGTTCTTTCGCACTAACACTTACCCATAGATTATAATGCCTTCAGGAATAAACAATGCATCCTGTACACTACATTTTATTTGTTTATGAAATACAATGGAACCATATTGAATTCCATCACCATACTATGCATATATGTGAGTTAAACGACAAGGTCGAGTTCCATGCTACAACCGACTGTAGGTATAAACAGAGTTTGGATATCAACGAATTCCATACAGGAACTTAAAATAGCATTCATACTCATGATAATAAAGACACATATAAAATGGTCATGCATTTTTTAGATTTAATTATTCTTTACCAACAATCTCCATACTGAAGTTGTAAATGCTATATATATATATATATATATATATATATCTTCATCTAGAAAATATATATAATCTGTCAATTAAATGAAAACCACTTACTGTAGGTTTACCATCATTTAATCACTGCATTTTCTTTTATCTATATAATGATAGAATAAAAAAAACTTAAATAATGCAAAGGCTAGACATGTAAACCTCATGGTTTACATGTCTGCCTCTTTCAACCATTAAACTAGGAACATGTGCTCTGCTGATAATAAGATATGATGAGTACAGGAAACATGTTCTATTAAAATATAATCAACATATCCTTATGATTAAATATAAACAATGATCATCTCATATTGCCTCTCACAGGCTTATAAATCATTATTTACATCACATGTATAGCTTCTTACTGCATAAAGAACGTGTAAATCAACCATAGACTATGAAATTGAAATATCTCCAATAGATCATAAATCTGCATAATACAACAGAGACCTAAAAGTCTATCCATGATCTATAAACCAAGTTTAGTATAATAACACAGTCATGTTCATATCTGATAAACAATCCATTCAACAATAGATCAGAGTTATCTAACAATAACCCTAGCAACTGTTCCATAAAACATAACAGATAAATGCAGCAAATAGACCTATCTGAAATCTGAAGACCAGTGGACCTAACAAAAATCTCCCAGCCTTAGACCAACAAGTTCACCTTGCTTTCAGGTCACCTTCGAGCTGAGTTCACAGTTCCCTCTGGTTCAGGAGTTAGATTTTATTTACCCTTAACTTGTTCCCCAATTTATTTAGTAAATTTCTGTGGAAACAGGCAACCCAACATCCAACTCAGTGCTCCTGAGCTCCAGGATGCTCCAAGGGATTTTAAGCCTCAACCATTAAGAGAATCATTAAAATCAAAGCCTGTTCAGAGTATTTTCTACAGTGCTGTTGCAAGCTTGGGGTAGTGCTCCTACCTGAACACAACCAAGTGTCCAAGCTATACCCACTTGTTCTGATTGCTCTTAATCTGGTCCAGTTTTGTGCTCCAAAACTGTCCCTCTTTACTTGTCTTCATTTACTCTGGTTTCTGTTCTTCCTAGTTCCCATTTCTCTTGGGTGATAATCCTCATGAGAGAGTTCAGAATTGTTGATAATAGTTCATAATCTGAATGGTTTAAATGAGTTTCACTTTTTATATTCTTAGGTGTGAAAACTCTCATTTAGTTAATTCTTTTATTTCAGTATTCTCTCAAATATTTTCTTTAGGGTTTTCCATATTCTCTAATAATAGTTTCTCATTATTATTTAATTGGCTTTTTCCCTGCAACCCATAGGGTACTGTGACTCCCATCTCATTAACGTGCTGGTCCACAAGGTCATTAGAAATCAATTTATCAAATTTGTAATGTCATCTAAGTAAAATGAAATAATACTTAGCAAAATATCAAAGGGGTTAAAGTCCAACATTTGGGGTATTACATTTCCCCTCCCCTTAAGTTTTCATCTTCCTCGGTGTTAAACAGTTTTGCAAAACAACAAAATAACATAATAACAAAAAATTCAGTTTGTGTCATGTACTTCTTCGAACAAGAAAGGATATGCTCCTCGCATTTCCCTTTCCATTCCCCAGGTAGCCTCCTCGGGCTTATATTGCTCCCATTGCACTTTTACCTAAACGATCGTTTGATTCCGAAGTACCACCTCTTTCTGATCCAGTATGCATACAATATCTGTCTGGAAGTATCCTTCTGATTCCACCTGAATCACATGCCAATTCACAATATGCTTAGGATCATATACATATTTCTTCAGCAATGAAACATGAAACACATCATGTACTTTAAAATTGGCTTGTAGAGCTAATTGATAAGCAACAGCTCCTACTCTAGCAAGTATTTGGAAAGGACCACAAAATCTTGGTGCAAGTTTGGAAACCTTTCCCAAACACAAAGAACTTTTCTTTGCTTTCACTCTTAGCAATACATTATTCCCAATTTCAAATTCTTTATGTTCTCGATGCTGATCAACATAGCTTTTCTGCTTGTCTTGAGCAGTTTTTAACTTTGTTTTAACTTTCTGCACAATATTTTCTAGTTCTGTTAACATTTCGGGACCCATCACAATCCGATTCACCGCATTGTCCCAAGTCATAGGGTTTTGCATTTTCTGCCATACAGAACTTCGAATGGACTCATTCCCACAGAAGTTTGGTACACATTATTGTAGGCAAATTCAGCCAAGTGTAGGTAATTCTCCCACTGTTTTGGGTTATCCATGACCTACAAGCGCGACATCTCCTCTAGGATTTGATTCACCCTCTCAGTCTTCCAATCTGTTTGAGGATGGTAGGTTGTACTAAAACTCAGTTTAGTCCCCAAACCGGTGAACAACTCCTTCCAAAAATGTGAAGTGAACTTTGCATCCCTGTCAGATACAATCACCTTTGGAATTCCATGAAGTCGAAAGACTTCTTTCATGAATATTTCTGCAATGTTTTTTGCTTTGAATGTGGATTTGACTAGTATAAAGTGAGCTTCCTTAGTCAACTTGTCCACCACAACCATGATTGCATCATGTTGTTTGTTATTTTTAGGCAACCGGGTAATAAAATCCATAGAAATGGTCTCCCATTTCCATTCTGGTACGGGTATAGGCTGTAACAAACCAACTGGGTGTTGATGTTCCACTTTCACCTTTGACAGTCCATGCACTTTGCTATATACCCAGCAATTTCAGACTTCAATCTGGGCCAATAATGTTGTTTTTTAATAGTTGTTATCATTTTCTAATAACCTGGATGACCAGAATATGGTCTTTTGTGAAAATCATCTAGAATTAAATGTTTTAAATCTGCCTGATCTAGTATATAAAGTCTGTTTTTAAATAGCAGCAGCCCATCTTCAGATATACTGTAATCTGTTGCTTGCTGTTCTGAATTTCCTGCAAGACATTTTGTCTTAAATTCAAATATCTTGGGTCTTTTTCAGCTGTTGTCCGGATCTGCGACACTAAGTCCGATTGAAAACTGTTAACGGAAGCCATTGTTAACATGTGCATCTTCTTTCTAAGTGCATCAACTATCTTGTTTTCTTTTCCTTTGATATGCTGAATTTCAAAGTCAAACTCGCTTAAGAAATCCAGCGACCTTGCTTGCCTTCCATTCATATTTGGCTGTTCAAAAATATATTTCATCCCAATGTGGTCAGTTTTAAGCGCAAACCTTATTCCGAGAAGGTAATGTCGCCACATCTTCAAAGCATGAATTATGGCAGCTAGTTCTAAATCACGTGTCGCATAGTTTACTTCATGCGTCCTTAACTTTCTAGATTCGTAACCAATTACATAACCATCTTGCGTTAATACGCCTCCCAATCCTTCCTTGCACGCATATGTGCAAACCAAAAAGTCACTGTAAGGATCAGCCACTTTCAGAATAGGAGCTTAAGTTAGCAACTGTTTCAGCTTCGCAAAACTTGTTTCACATTTTGCTGTCCAAATAAACTTGACTTCCTTTCTCTGAAGAGAGGTAATGGGATGAGCCAACTTGGAGAATCCCTCAATGAATTTCCGATAGTACCCGACTAATCCCATAAAAGAGCGGACATTGCTTACATTTTGGGGAGTAGGTCAGCTCATTATGGCCTTGATCTTATCCTGATCCACCGCAATGCCTTGGGCTTATATTATGTGGCCCAAATATTGGATCTGGTCCTTGTAAAAATCACATTTAGTTAGATTTGCATAAAGCTGATTTTCTCTTAGTACTTGCAGCACCAACCTTAGGTGTTCCCGATGCTCATGTTCGTTCTTCGAATAGATGAGTATGTCGTCAATAAACACCACAACAAATTTATCCAGGTACTTGCTGAAAACATTATTCATTAGGCACATAAACGTGGCTAGTGCATTCGTCAAACCGAATGGCATCACCAAAAATTCATAATGTCCATACCGAGTACGGAAAGCTGTCTTATGCACGTCTTCTTCTTTAATTCTAATCTGATGGTAACCCGACCTTAGATCAATCTTCGAGAAGACAGTAGCACGCCCAACCTGATCGAACAGATCATCAATCCTTGGCAAGGGATACCGATTTTTATAGTTACTTTGTTCAATTGTCTATAATCAATGCACAGTCGAAATGTGTCGTCTTTCTTCTGTACAAATATCACCGGTGCTCCCCATGGGGACACACTTGGACGGATATAACCTTTTTCCAACAACTCCTACAATTGTGCTTTTAGCTCCATCAATTTAGGAGTGCTCATCCGATAAGGTGCCTTAGAATTTGGTATCGTTCCCGGGGATAGGTCTATTGTAAAATCCAGTTCTCGTCTAGGAGGTAACTCTGGAATCTCCTCGGGAAACACATCCTCAAATTCAGCCAAAACAGGATGTTTTGTGAAATCTTAAGTTTCACTTTTATGATTTTCTGTCATGTGGACAGCACACAGTTTACACCCTTTCTGTGCATTTCTTTTCAGTTGAAGAGCAGCAATTTCCCTTAATTTCACTGCTCTTACTATTCTTTGAATCTTTTCAAACTGTCCAACATCATTCATAAAGGTAACAAATTTTTGATAGTAGTCTATGAAAGCCGTATGTTTTTCCAACCAATCCATACCGATAAGCAAATCGTAAGATCCCAATGGAAAAACATTTAAATCTACACTAGTGTAAGTTTCGTTAATCTTCAAAGGACACTGATTTACTACTTCAGAAAATTTTCTTCTTGTTCCCGTGGCCATTTGAACCAGCCAAGGATGAATGTATTTATTTTTTGTAAGTTTGCAAGACTCGCAAAGTTTTGGGTCTATGTAACTTTTACATGCGTCAAAATCAATCAAGATAGACACACGTGTCCTGGAAATCATACCTTCAACCTCGATTATAGAAGCTTGATGTTCTGTTTTCCAGGCAGGGAAATTTCTAGGGGAGAAATTTCTCCAATTGGCTATTTTTTGGGTCTTTTTTCAAAAAATAAATTCGTTGTTTGGTCATTTATAGTCTCTAATATTGCCTATATTTACATAAAATATGTTTTTTTATCATAATATTCACTAAAATTTACAAGTTTCAGTAGTAAATTGTATGTTTCATATTTAGTATTTGCCTACCAATCTATATTTATGTTTTTTTAAATCCAAAATAACTGCCTAGAATACTACACTTAAGCATACTTTTCTAATCCTTAAAAAATACCCTGTTTCCAGGATCTCATATCAACCCTCAAGCGCAAAAACTCAGACTGTTGATTCTGGACGGAAAGATGCACATTCTCAAGGGAATTGCTTACTTTGTGATAGAAGGAGGCCATTAGAAAGAAGAATAAGAACTAGAGGAAGGATCAGACAACAATGCAACATGAAAATGAAAGAGTGCAAGAGGCAATGAATCAAGCATTATTCCCATAAATATTATAGCGAAGAGTGAAAGACATTCATGTGCATGGAATTAATTTGATGAGATATGCATTCAATGTCACACAAGTCAAAAAGGTGGTGGAGTCACCAAAAATAAATGCTAGAGTTAATGAATTTTTGGAAACAATACAAAAAGGCGGAAATTCAATGCATTGCACCATATGATGGATAAAGTTTCCCAAAAAGCTTCGAGTATGGAAGCAACATGTCATTGTTGCCACACGAACTGAGTGTTATGTCCTCTTTTATGCCGAGTTGGCCAATGAATTAAAATCGTATCATATCTTTGGTTGTCATGGAAAGGGACACAACAATATTAAATACAACAAGATCCTGTGACAACACATTAATAGAGAAAGCAATGAGTTGCATGAACTATAATGCAAAACCAGTAGGGGACTGACCTTGGAACTACACAGTTGATACGAAAGGAAGTTTGTATGGATCACTGTGCAAGGATTATTGAATTGTTTCAACAGGAACATAAGGTCAAGTTAAAGGAACAATGTAATGTCCATATCAAGAAAGCAATCAAAGATCATTATGAAAATATATCAATATAGAAGTTTTATAAAAAATGAAGCATGAAGACAGTGGGAGTCATCCCTGAAAACAAGAAATAATGAGGCCAGCACAAAAAAAAACAAAAAACAAAAAACTCACTTTCCGCAAGTATTGGCACCTCTTTTCCATTGATGTCAAAGGGGGAGTGATGCATGAAGCTGAGGCATGAAATGCACATCATGAAGCTGACATGAACCTAAAGGGAAATACATGAAGCTAAGATATGGAGAGATGCACGAAGTCAACAGGATGGTAGGAAAAAAGGAACAACTGAAGAGTAATACAACAACAGACAACAAAAGATACAACATGAACATGAGAGATGTAGCAGACGTCAAAGATCATGAAGAAAATAAATTGGAGAAATGGCATGAAGATGACTGAACACATGGTCTGCGCAGAAGTAACAGAGAGCAGCATGGTCTACGCAGAAGTAACAGAATGCAGTATCTAGAATCCCAAAGAACTTAGGGGGAGCATATACTCAGGGGGAGCACTGCGAAAAAGTACATATGAAGCATATAGTTCAAATAAAATCACACAATGTGTGTCATAAGGTGTTGACATCAATGTCAAAGGGGGAGATTATTGAGCTTTGGTTTTCATTGATGTCAACTAAAGATGGTGTCAAGTGATTAAGTTCATTGATGCCAACTCATGTCAAGAGGATTTCAATTGATTGAATTTGTGTCATTTATATCATTTGAGGTCAAAGTGGATATAGCATCTCTATGACATCTTGAAGAAGTATATGGAAACCACTTTGAAGAAGTATCTGTGCAAGATGTTGATGGTGAAGGATATGGATGCCAGTGTGAAAAAGTATATCTAGATGTTGCATCCATTCTGAATATGTGTGTCCAAGGATACATCATGCAGATCCAGTTCGAAGAAGTACATAAGAAGGATACATCATGCATAATCAGTTTGAAGAAGTACATAAGGAATGTACATCATGAAATAAAGTACCTTCGAAGAAGTCAAGTCCACCATGTCATACACACTCAAGGTAACAGTAAAAGGACAGGTTGGACAATAGTACATGTGAACAAGCAACTAAGAAGTTAATTGATTAGAAGTCACAAATGCGCATGCATGTTGAACTAATGCTTTGGAATGCACAAGAAATCCTAAGCATTGCTTGGTCAAAGATTGAAAGTGCACAAGCAGTAACGAACAAAATTTTGAAAGCACGCAAGCCTATCCAATTAGAAGATGCTTTCAGTTAGTGGAACGCACACAAGTTTCTAGAAGGGTACAATGGTTGAAGAACATCTATGAGAAAATTCGACATCCAATGGTACAGCAGGTGCGCAAGTCCCACAAGTGATGAAGCGGAAAGGGTCATAGTCCCACCAAGTAGAAGTTGGATCATGCACAAATTCCGCAAAGCATCAATGCATCAAGGGAGCATGTCCCATAAGTGTTGACATGACAAGGGTCAAAGTTCCACTAAGTAGAAGTTGGAGTATACACAAATTCCGCAAGTATCAATACACCAAGGGTACAATACCCCCAAGGAATGATACAAAAAAGGTCATAAACTCATCAAGATGAAGAGTAAGGATGTGCTAATATCTCAAGGAAATGGTACATCAAGAGTGCAAGTGTACACCACAAAGGTGTAAGTCACACCATGAAGTGGACCATGGATGTGCTTGATACACCAAGGATGACACATCAACAACAGAGAATATGACATGTGGCATATGCACATTCTATGAAGTATGGAAGAAGAAATGCCACAACCAACTTGTGGACATACAATCCATGCAGAACCTACATAAATAGAGATGCAAGTTGGAGATTTCAAGTAAGCTCGAATTAAGCTTGATGGTGAGATCATAAGAGCTTCAAGTGAAAGTATAATTTTGATATTCATGGCATCAAAGGGCCCGAGGACAGAACAACATGATCTAGTAAGGAGACGAGTGTGCACATGCAACATAATGAAGTACTGATGGTGCGTGGAATAATGTTGTAGATCTATGATGTTGAAGGATAACATTACAATTAGCACATCGATAGTCACAGATGTTGTAAAGATAGAAGTATAGATATAGAACCAAGGATTATCAGATAATGTGCAGATGCCTATCTAATGCACATAAGTAGAAGTTAAAGTGTGTAAAGTTGAGAATTCTATCTAATGCACAACAACAAAACGAGAGTAGAATTTGGTAAGCACTTTATGACGCAGATGATCTAAGACAAGTGCATTAAATGGAACAGACAAATCATTTGATGCACAAGACATCGCAGATTGTCTAAGAAACTGTGGCACTTAAATGGAACAAACACATCAATAAGTGTGCAGTTCCATCTGTTACTAGTGCAACATTTCAAAACAACAAACTATCAATTGAAAGCACAGTATCAGTTGGTCAGTGTAGTCATGCAGTAGTAGAATGTTGAGATAACCAGTGACACAAACTGCGATATCAACGAGCACACGGTACATGAAGTAATACATTAGCTGAAGTATGATTTGAGAGGAATGAGAAGTCAAGTGATGTATGTAGATCAGTGATGGAGAATTGGCTGCATATGAAGGTAGCGCACAACAAAACTATTATCAGAAGATCAGAAGAGTGTGCATAGTAGAAGTTCAATAAGGCATAATCATACATTGGACATCATGGCGGTAGGATGGGGAAATGAGACACGAAGTTGGATCTTCCTTTGGGTTCGTGCCTATAAAACAACAAGAAGACAAGGGGGTCATAGCCTCCTTCCAATTGGTGCCGAAGAAACATAGGGAGTCATAGCTTCCTTCAGGTTGGAGCTTGTAAAACCAGGGAATCGGTGCCTCCTTCCAGTTGGTTCTAGTAAGTACAGGAAGTCGGTGCTTCCTTGAATGTATTCTTTCTCGTTATAAAGAAGCATTCTGTGGTTTTCTCCTGATTGGGTTTCCAGGTAAAAATCTTGTGGGTTATGTGTTTTTGTGTTGATGAATATC
Source organism: Larix kaempferi (assembly GCA_027924585.1). NCBI lineage: Eukaryota > Viridiplantae > Streptophyta > Pinopsida > Pinales > Pinaceae > Larix > Larix kaempferi. The sequence goes on along the minus strand of BSBM01000240.1, from coordinate 708,586 downwards.
TGGATGAATGTTTTATATTGATGCATAACTGAAGATAAAGATTAAGTACAGGATAATATGTTAAAGAAGGCAAAATTTGCTAATAATTGCACTAATACTGATTCACCCCCCATAGTATTAAATTGATTCCGACAATATACACTTCTTCTTCTAGTTATTCATTTAGAAATGTTGATTTTACATCCATTTGGTATACAGTGATATTCTTGGAGCAAGTGTAGGCCAAAAGCATTATGATTACTTCTATTCTTGCTACAACGGAAGAGTTTTCTTCAAAGTCTATTCCTTCAACCTGTGCAAATGTAATATCCTCTTTGCTACCCCGATCCTTCTCTAGTAGAAATACAAATAAAAGAGTACAATGTACAAGATCTTGGTGAGAAGTTCAAGGTTATGCCTTGTTGGTAAAGCACTGTAAGTATTATTGTGGATTTCCTAAGTTGTAATTCGAGTTTGTAGACATAGAAAACAGAAGGGATTGCCGTAACTAACAAAATAAGGGCTACGAATCCACTAGGGGGAGAGGTAATGGAAGGAACGCAAGGAGTTGATGACATATGTCATCTTGGTGCCGCAGGTACTTGATGAAAGGTGAATTGTGATGTTAACTTAAGACCTTAAGTTTATAAGTGTCCTCTAAAGTTATGTTATTCCAAAGTAAAGTAACTACTCACCGTAAACTATTATTGGGCCCCTATGACCTATTTATTAGCATAAAACTATTTTTTATTAAATGACCTTAAGTTAAATTGAGTAATCTAGCTGGATATTATTACTATCTTATTACTATCTTAGCTTTGACGGAGAAATATATTAAGCTTGTAATAAAAGGAAACAAAGGTTTTCTTGAGTCTTACCTAAGTGTAAAATAAGAGTTAGAAAATTTTACAAAATTATTTTTATCATCTTTAAATTGTTTGTATATTAAATATGTGTCTAATTATATAAATATATCATATATATTTAGGAATAAATAAATTGTGGGTTAAATAAAGTATGTATAATTTAAAAATAGAAGGGATTAAAGCCTTGTATAAATGCTTTGTATATTATATAGTTAAGTGATTAAAGTGATTAAAAATGCCTAGTGTATGGTGCCTTTATGTATAAAAAAAATGATATATATAGTGTGTGGAGATTATTGATCCAAGCTATTTAAAAGAATAATTCTTATTAAGGTTTTAGTTTAAAGTTAATGAAAAAACCGTTAGGGTTTCTCTTTAGAGGGAATTTAGTTACCTTAATGTAACTACCTAGGAAGAAAGGGTGTGAAAGGAGATCACCGAGTGGGAAGAGGGGGTTGATCTTCTTGCTCACACCGAGGAGGAGAGAGGGCAAGAAACCTCATCTTTCCCTACAAGATTTTCTTGTTCACACCAAAGGGGAAAAGGGTGGAAGATCATCTCTTGGTTATGCAAACCTAAACCAAACCTAGTGGAGAAGGATGAAGATGATTGCCTTCCTCAATCAAAGTTTATAGTGCTGAGATTCATCGGGTTCGTCACCATGAAGCGCTGGAGGTAAGCCAGAATTCCAAGAAATCTTATGTTTTGATATTATTTTATCATACATGTGAGGGAGGGATGGCCACTCGGAGGAGAAGGCCGATCCCCGTGACCTTCAAGTATTTCCAAAGGGTGCATAATTCCAATAGTTATATGTATATACTTTTGTTTATCTGCATAGAATGATAAGGAGGAGAGGGGAAGCGTATGATCTTTCTATTATTGTTGTAACAACGATTGTTTTGATGAGGAGATATCCCATTATTTTAAGTGGAGTGCATTCCAATTACGAAGATGACCCCTCGAATGTAATAAATCTTGTTCTCCATGTGGAGGCGTTTTTCTAGTAAATCAGGTTGATGTGTTGTATAGTTTCAGCATGTTTTGTAGAGGAGAGAAGTGGATCTTAGCATGAGAAGGGAAGCTTCGTCGATCCTCTTCTACAACCCTCCCATTTCCTTTAAATGTATCTCAAGCTAAGCTTGCGTTAAAACTGTTGGTCACCCTTACGCATCCATAGAATGAGGGCACAACCCTTAACCGTTTTTCTTTGACTGTATAATGAAGTTTGCATGTGACTGTAATACGGCTACAACTCTTGACTATTTTTATTCTCTTGATAACTCTCTCCATAAATTATGACAATTCTTCTTGTTATAATTGTTATTGGATATGATCCTTTTTGTTTGCTGTAATATTTTTCTGTACCGTGAGGGAGCAGAGAATGCACAGTCAATTTGAAATACAAGGTATTTTTCTGTTTGGTATTTGTCTAAGAGTGGGTGTGAGCCGAGTCTATTGTTGTATGGTTGTACATTGAATCCTAGTAAATGGGGAAGGGCGTGAGCCTCTTTGGATCTTGGTCATATTATTTATATTTACCAATTGCTGTTGTGCTCTCCAGTGCTCAAGGAGAAGAGGCGTAGCCTCTCGTGTTGTGTTGTAGATATATATACCATTTTATTGTTCAACGATTACATTTATTTCATGGGCATGGGAAGAAAAGGTACGTTATGCCTATTAAGAGTAGTAAGCCAAGTTTGATTTCTCTCTGAATAGTTTAGAGTCTAAGAAGGGTGCCAGTATAATAGTAAGTTCTATCAATGTGATGAAAGTATCAATAATTAACCATGGAGTTTGGTTTATTTATCATGGGATCATATAACCTTGGAGAGTTGAGAGCTCTTTCCTTTGTAGTTGTTGAGGTCCAAGTTCTGAGTTACACTTTATCTTAGTGGATTCCTTTTCTACTCTGGAGTGGCCACTCGATGGTGGGAATATCCTATTACCATGTACTTATTAATCGTCAATCTTAAAAAAAAATATTTGTGAAATTGTTGTTGTAATATTTTCATGTGTGTGCATAAGTCTACATGTCTACATGGTGACCTATAGATGTCATGTCAAGTTGTTATTGTTAAAATGTTGTCAAATTCTAGAATGATATATATTTTGGCAATGAGCTATTAAATATTGAATTAGACCTTTACACTTAAGTATAATCGTGTAAATGTTAGAACATTAAAAACCTACTCCATACTTAGAATATATTATATTAGTCATTTTTTATTAATTCCATAGTTGCCAACTAGGTAGTTGGCCACCTTTTAACTCTTTTAGCCCATATTTGCCATCATTTTTTTGCATATTTAATAAGCTTGTTTTTGTGAGGATTTTGAATGTCTTCTTTGAATTTCAAATCTATGATGTAATATATATTTGAAAAGCCATAATATTGTCTAAGTTTTGGTTGATGTATTTTTATTCAATAGACTTTTATTGTATGCATCAATTCAATGCATGTTTTTTAGTGATCTATGCAAGTTTTTACTTAGCAATTCTTGTGAGGATAATATTTTCTTTGCAAGATCATCCTATGAATTGATTTTGGTAGTAAATTGCATTGAGTATTGAGTATTATGTTAATATTGTCTAAGTTTTGGTTGATGTATTTTTATTCAATAGACTTTTATTGTATGCATCAATTCAATGCATGTTTTTTAGTGATCTATGCAAGTTTTTACTTAGCAATTCTTGTGAGGATAATATTTTCTTTGCAAGATCATCCTATGAATTGATTTTGGTAGTAAATTGCATTGAGTATTGAGTATTATGTTAAGTATTATTATAGAATGAATCGTTAAAATGTAGCTTGTTATGTGTATTTATTCTTATAATGTATTACATGTAAATATCATCATGCTATAATAAAGGGTGTTGTGATCACACGTGTTATATGAAATATGGTTTAAAAAAGCACTTGCCACATTAAATTAGTTAAGTAAGAAGTAACACATTTTATTAATCCTAAAAGATTATTAATTCGTAATTGAAAAGTATTGAATTGAGGTTGTAATATAAGTCTTACATTAGTTTATCAAAATAATATTCTTATTACAATAGAGTACATGTTGACATGTTTTCACATTGATGTGAATCCAATTATCATAGAAGTCTTTTTGAATATGGCATAATGAACTTTTACTCTTGAGTACATGTCGCTAACTAAGTAGCTAAATTTGAATTTGAATGAGAGTAGATATGTAATTTAGTGATGCAATTAAGTGATGATATGTTTTAAGGAGTTAAAAATGTTGGATTACAATATCCTCATGCTTGAATAAATATAAATATTTAGCATGAATTTATGGGTAAAGATTAACAATACAAGAGTATTAGTAATAATTGAGAAAATGTAATTTAGTTACCTTCCTATGTGTATAATATATGGAATTCCTCTTATAATAAAAGTGTAATTAATTGCTATGATTATAATCTTAGTAAATGGATGAAAGAGAGTGTATACTAACTATATAAATGGTTAAATTAACGTGTAATAATATGTTGCTTATAAATGCTTAAATAATGTTAAAATTGCATTCATTGAATTATCATATTTTAATACCTCTAACATTAGAATAAGTAAGCAAGTAGTTTAGGCAATGGATCCACACTATTGACCATATTAGATGGATGATGGATGACAATGGTAATAACATTTACACATCTTAGAAGGGTTGTATAAAAATGCATAGCCTCATATTTGCTCATTATATGGTTGAACTTTATCTAAATTGATTACTTATATCCTTGAATGCTAAAATAACTTTAATAGGATGTAGTTGATTACTACATATTGGGAAGTACTATGACTAACTTATTGGTTTATTTGGAACATGTTTTAGGAAAAAATTCTTACCTTGTTTCCCAAAATAGGAAAGAGGAATCTGGTTTCATTACATGTGGTATTAGAGCAGAGTAACTACACTATGGCCTAATGGACTTGCCTACATGTAGGTATGTTATGTACTCTTTGGACTAACAATTATTTGAATGCAAAGTTGTCGCAAATAGTTAATCCAATGACATATATGTTAAATCCAATAAGGATTAACGATGCCATACTAGAATGCATTAAAACATCATGGATTAAATGATACGACTGATAGTCAAAGCGTGCAAACTGTAAACTAGATGTGCTTAATTGAGTGGATGACGACTTGGTTGGATATGTGAATGATCCATTAAACATGTATAATCATTGTACATAGTAAGTAAAGTCCAATTTTTGAAACTTATTCCAGTTATAAGTAAACATTAAGTAGTACCTATTCTAGTTAAATATTTTCCTAAATGTTAAGAAGAGTTGTAGTAAGCTTAAGTACAACTAACAAGGGAGATTAGATTTTATTTATCTTGTCTGCTTTCGTGTTCCACAAAGATGAACATAAAGAATGAAAAAGTTATGATAAATATGTGCGAGACATTAGTTGATGTAAATAATGCTAAGGTCATAATTGACATGTTTACCCTCTTATAAGTGTGGAAAGGAGTTATGACCACAAGGAATTAGGTATGCCGATTTGAAGTATGAGTAATTTTAATTATTCTAGAGAAAAAGAACGACTTAAGTTAATTATGAGGAATATTTTAATAGTCATAAATTAAGTCATGATTGATATTAGTTAATAATAATATTAGTTAATCACTTAATTAATGATTATTTAATTAAAAATATTAAAAGATTAATATTATTTAATGATTTTAATGAAATGCATATTTTAATAGTTTGATTAATAATATTGTTTAATTAAACAATTTTATTAAATAAACACTACTATTATTTTATAATAAGCAATTAACCAAAATAATTATAATTTAGTGAATAATAATATTAATTAATTAATATTTTTATTTAGTTAATAATAATATTAAATAATTAAATAATTAATAATATATTAAATAATTATTTGCATGAAAAGGGTTTTCGGAAAACTTGGCATTACTAGTTTAATGCATGATCATAGGTGCATATGTTTACTTGGTCATAAGTATTTAATCTAATGCTCGAGACATTCCTCTTTGTACATGTGTTAAAAGAATGGATACATAATGTTATAATTATAAACATCTCCATCGTAATCCGTAAGTACTAACGAATCATGCAAAATAAACTTAAAACATTATGATGTTAGTAGGATATAACAATAATGAAAATTGGCATATCTATAAAATTATATGCTCATGTTAATTTCGCATGTATAATGTTGAGTAAAATGCAAGTCTATGCATAAACTTGTAGAGATTATGCTGGAAAGGTTACGTGTATGATATTAATACCTTGAGTCAATTATGGTGGAAGGGAAGAATTGACGTAATGAAGCTAGTGGTGGCATTAAAAGTAGAATAAGTACGCTTATAAACAAAGTAAGGAGTGAATTTTGTTTAATATATTGAAAGTACAAGTCAATGAATGATATTTGCAAGTGTGGGTAACTAATATCTAGTCATGACAAGATAGATTATATTGAAACATTTGGTTGTAGCAGGATTATGTGTGTTTAATAGTAGTGTATTGGGATTATGCATAAAGACATTTTGTTGCATCAAGAGTTTATGTGCACTCAAAATAGGAATTTATTGTTATATTTAATGTCTTGTTTTATGTTGAAAAAAGAGATTATGATGTAAATAACTTCTCGAAAGAAATTGTGAGTGAAGCATGCAAGTACGCACGGTAGCAAGAAGCTTCACCAAACTGAAGCGAAGACAATGGAAATAAATGCATGAGGTAAATGCTAGTATGCATTATAATTCAATAATTATTCTAGAAGGAAGCTATTTTACCAAATGATAATCAATTTCTTAAAGGATTTATGCAAAGTATCTATGAAACAAATTGGTAGATTTGAGTTCCGATTGAAACACTTGAAATGTAACATTTATGAGAATGTCAGGTGTATATAAATAGCATAGTTATGCTAATGCAATTGATTCAAAAAAGTTAGAAGATGTAAATTGAGAATTGTTGAAATGATTTACTCATGTTTTACAATATACTAAAAGGACCTAGTTATGAAACTGCTAATATGATGTTTAGCATATTTGATTTGTATTGCTAATCAAGTCTTGGATGACTTAGAGATACATGCCTCAATGTTGAGCTGGTAGGATCTAGAGCATCAAAATTATTTAAATTTATCAGGTTGAATTGGTGTTGAGTTGGAGAAATCTGGAGCATCAAGTATATTTAGTGATGTGATGATTATGCTATTTCATGTTCTTTTTTGAAAAGCATTCATTATATTTCATTGTGACTAATAGTGTTTGGAGGTTATTGTAGGTAATGGGCTATGGCATCCCCAATAAGATCATAACTTAAGAACACAATGTTAACTTATGAAACCTGCAATAAGAAGAATAAACTTAAGTAAAGACTATTTAAATAAGAATTATGAAACATTTGAGCTAATCACGAGGGATGCCCTAGGTTATAAGGCTCTTACAAATTTTAAGAAATCTTTCTACACTAAACAAAACTCCTTATATTGAAAACTAACCAACTAATGAGAATGAATAAGAAATTGGATAATAAAAAAATGTGTTTAAACAACAAAACTTGAATTTGAATATGAGCATTTCCAAAGATAAAAAGTTACAAAGAGTGGACATTACAGGGGCTAATGGTCCCTAGTACATTTGTAGGTTTTGTTGTAGGTCCTTGAGCACTCAATTTTTTTGTTGTACAATATATGGCTAATCCAGGTCCCTAGTACATTCGTAGGTTCTGTTGTAGGTCCTTGAGCACTCAATTTTTTTGTTGTACAATATATGGCTAATCCGGGAAGGATTGTGTAAAGGGGACAAAAAATTCTAGGACTCTACATAAAGTGGGTAAAACACATTATGGATACTTTGCATTAGTAATAAAAATAGAAAGCAACCCTTGAAATTTTGACCATGTCTACAACAAAAAGGTAAAAATTCCTCTTGTATTGGATGATATGATAATTGAGTTTGGTGTTGAGTTTGTTGGCTCTGGAGCACTGGTTTTGAGCTTGTTGACTTTGGAGCACCTAAACTTCTTAGCCTCATTATGATGATTGAGTTTGGTTTTAAGATTCTTGGATATGGAGAAATTGAGTTCGTTGTTGAGCCTGTTGGCTCTAGAGCACTTAAACTGTTTAGACTCATTATGATTCGGTGTTGATCTTGTAGGCTCTAAAGCACCTAGATCTGCTTAGCTTGAATGATTTACTGAAGTACTTGATGTATTGTGAGTACTTGTTGTACTCTTAGCACTTGGTGTGCTAGTTAATAACACTTGTTATGTTACCACCCTGAAAAGCACATGGAGGAGATACGCCCGATGGTTTTAAAGGGATAATGAATGGTATTTTCCTCGTGTTGGGTGAGTTATGGATGCTGTGAATACTATATGCATGTTATGCTTATGCTATGTTCTTGATATGAACAGATTTATATAATTACTTATGCTGAAAAGCAAGTTGAAAATGGTTAAATGTACTTGAGAAGAAGTACAACCATACAGATGATATGGGTGTACATGTTATAAATGGTGAAGCTATGTGCCATGAAATGAAAATGCATGAATGATTTTGTCATAGATTATAAATTATATACATGTCATGTATGATTGACAGATGTTACAGGTACATCTTCGAGGGTAAAACTAATCTTTAAAAGAGTTGCATGAAAAGCGCCAACAATATGTTGCAAAAGAAAATTATTATTTATGCTTCTCTTGATTTGAAAAATCATATCTATGCATATGTTTTATGATAAACATTGGAAATACCTCGTAATTTTTGTGTAAAGAACGGGTTAAGGAAAATCAAATATAATTGAAGGATGACATTGCAAAGGCGTTGAAAATTGAAGACAAAGTTTTGAAGAGAACGAACACCGATGATGGTTTCATTTATAAGGTGGAGAGGATGTAATATTCCCTCCGCTACCCCGATACTTCTGTACTATAAAAATCAACCAATCACATTCTAGTAGATGACATCATCCCCCATGGTTGAGGTGGCATTGCATGAGTTAAGAATGCTTATTTGTCAATATTTCTATGGTGGATGAAAACTCATAGTTAACCAAGGTAGTGGTATAAGTACTTTTAAGGCATAAAGTAAAGTACTCATTTTCATAAAATAATATTATTGTCATTTTCAAGTAAAGTACTCATAATAAATGTCTTTTCACACTTTTTATTTCTTTCACATTTTCTCATAAAATAATATTATTGTCATTTTCAAGTAAAGTACTCATAATTCATAAAGAAGGTAATTTCACATTTTTTTATAAAATGATATATGGTCATTTTCATGTTTTTAATTTTAAATTATATATTCACTCCATTCTATTTAATATCATAATGCCAAACTAATATATATATATATATATATATATATATATATATTTTCCTTTCACATTTTTTCATAAAATAATATTTTTATCATTTTCATATTTTTAATTTTTAATTATATATGCACTCCATTTTATTTAATATTATAATTTCATATATATATATATATATATATCCTTGTACTTTTAAAATAAATTAAATTCATGAATGATATTAATATGAAAAAGGTATGTTAGTTAAATATGTATACACACAAAAATTATCCATTTTATTTCAATAATAATACATGACAATATATTATAATATTTCTAAATAATTCAATTTCATCACAATTTTCAAAGCTTTAAAGAAACATGTTTTACAAAATAATAATGTTCAAAGGATGATATTAATAGTTAATATATATATATATATATATATATATATATATACTACTCAATTTTTAAAAAAAAATTAAGTCTTATATATCCCAAAAAAATTTATGATTTTGATATTAATTTATCAATATAGATTTAATGAATAAAGAATAATAATAATAATAATGCAATGTGGATTGTAATAATATTATTAGCATTTTACATGTAAATAAATTTTCAATTAAATCACATTATAGTAAATTTATGAGAAAAGTACTAAATATAAAAGTCAACATAAATTAAACAAAATAACTCTTAAAAAATGTTTTTATTCTTTAATTTCATTTGCAAGTTCAAGGCAAATAAATGCTAAAGAACAATATTTTTTGGGGGAATTTACAATGAATCTTAGTCATATCAATGTAGAGTTATTTTATTAATTTTATTTCTAATGAACTTTGAAAAGTAAAACAACCATGGTTATTTATATTGTGTATAGAAAATAATGTAGGAGGTGACTTGTCATATATTCCTACCCCATAAAACCCCTAACTCATAATATTTTAATATATCTCATACTTTTTTAGTACATCTCTTAGGAGGCCATTTTTTGACCTCAAAATCTCTCTAAGGAAGATCTTGGAGAGAAGCTCAAGGTTATGCCTTGTCGGTAAAGCACTGTAAGTATTATTGTGAATTTCAACTGTGATGTTTTCTTAATGACCTTAAGTTTATAAGTGTTCTCTAAAGTTATGTTAATCCTAAGTAAAGTAACTACTCACTCTAATCTATTATTGGGCCTCTATGACCTATTTATTAGCATAGATCCATCTTAAACTCGTATCTATCAAGCACCAAGAGGGATCCAATTTCTTGAGGTGTATTTCTTTTTTTAAATTTAAACTCAAGAAATTTGATCTTTCTTGATTGATAGATCCGGGTTTAAGTTTTAAGTTTTTATTTTATAAACAAATATTTTTATTTTATTACTTTTCATAATATTTTATTTTATGAACCAACATGGATTTTTTTTATAAATATTTTCCATAATTTTTTATTTTATGATTCGACATGAATTTTTTTAATTATTTTGTTACTAACGTTATATCACGTTAGAGGATCTCTCCCATACTGGGCTGTAGAGCACCTCGTTTCACTCGGTGCAATTAGCATAAAGCTAATTTTTATTAAATTACCTTAAGTTAAATTGAGTAATCTATTATTACTATCTTAGCTCCAACGATAATGCCCTCAAAATATATTAACCTCCTAATAGAAAGGTTTTCCTCATTCTTACCTTAAGTGTAATATAAAAGATAAAAATTTTTACAAATTATTGTTAGAAATTATTTATCATCTTTGAATGGTTTGTATATTAAATATGCGTCTAATTCTATAAATATATCCTACATATTTAGGAATAAATAAATTGTGGGTTAAATAAAGTATCCATAATTTAAAAATAAAAGGGCTTAAAGCCTTGTATAAATGCTTGGTATATCATATAGTTAAGTTATTAAAGTGATTCAAAATGCTCTCTGTATAGTTAACTTTATAATAAACTCTTAGCTCCAAGCTATTTAAAATAAGAGCGTAACTTTATAATAAACTCTTAGCTCCAAGCTATTTAAAATAAGAGCTTAACTTTATAATAAACTCTTAGCTCCAAGCTATTTAAAATAAGACTTCTTAATAAGACTTTAGTATAAAGTTAATGAAGAAATCGTTAGGGTTTCTATCTATAGGGAATTTGGTTACCTTAACGTAACTACATGGGAAGAAAGGGCATGAAAGGAGATCACCGAGTGTGAAGAGGGGGATGATCTTATTGCTCACACAAAGGAGGAGAGAGGGCGAGAAAGCCCATCTCTCACTACAAGATTTTCTTCTTCACGCCAAAGGGAAAAAGGGCGCAAGCTCATATACTTCTTCTTACACTTAGTGCAGACTAACCTCCATGGAGAAGGATGAAGGTTAATACCTTCCTCAATCAAAGTTTATAGTGCTGAGATTCATTGTGTTTGTCACCATGAAGCATTGGAAGTAAGCCAAAATTCCAAGATATATTAAAATATTATGTTCTGATATTATTTTATAGTACATGTGAGGGAAGGATGGCCGATCCTCGTGACCTTCAAGTATTTGCAAAAGGTGCATAATTCCAATAATTATATGTATATACTTTTGTTTATCTGCATAGAATCAGAAGGAGGAGGAGGGTGGCGACCCGAAAAAGAAGGTTTTTAATCTGGACAAGCGCCTCTCCCTTTAGTCGAGCGTGCTTCGCATCCTTATTGGGCTATTTGCAAAGGGTGCATAATTCCAATAATTATATGTATATACTTTTGATTATCTGCATAGAATCAGAAGGAGGAGGAGGGTGGCCTCTGACCTTTCTATTATTTCTGTAACAACTATTGTTTTTATGAGGAGATATCCCATTAGTTTAAGTGGACCGTGGTCCCATTAGGAAGATGATCCCTCGACTGTAATAAATCTGGTTTTCCATGTGGAGGTGTTTTTCTAGTAAATCGAGTTGATGGATTGTGAGCCCAGTTTGTTGTTGTATGGCTGTACCTTGAATCCTAGTGAATGGGGAAGGTTTGGATCTTGGTCATATTATTTATATTTACCAATTGTTGTTGTGCGATCCAGTGGGCAAGGGGAAGAGGCGTAGCCTGTGGTGTTGTGTTATAGATATATACCATTTTACTGTTCAATGTTTACATTTATTTCGTGAGCGTGGGAAGAAAACAGTCTTCTTATGCAAGTTTTGAGTTATGGGTGTACTTTATATTGTAGTATTTTCTTTCGAAAACGTGGAGTGAGGGCGTAGCCTCTTCTTAGCAGTTTATATGTTTGAGAAGATGGCACAGCTCTTAGTTGATTTTATTTGAAGTGGTATATATGTATATAATAAATATATATATAATGTATCCATACCTTTTAAAGTTTGAGTAAGTCAATGAGGGTTCCATCCTACGCATTAAATTGTCTTATGTTGTACACTTGTTGGCATCACTTTATGAGTAAATTTTATACATTCTCTACACATCAGTAGAGATCATACATTCTCTACACAAAGTTTCCAAGATTTGGAAGGTTATTACTTATAATCTTGGGATCTATGGAAGGTACGTTATGCCTACTAAGAGTAGTAAGGCATATTTGATTTCTATATGAATAGTTAAAAGTGAATGAGAGTTGATAACAATTTTAGTGATGCAATTAAGTGATGATATGTTTCAAGGAGTTTAAAGATGTTGGATTACAATACCCTATTGCTTAATAAATATAAATATTTAGCATGAATTTATGGGTAAATAATAACAATACATGAGTATTAGTAATAACTGAGAAAATGTAATTTAGTTACCTACAGATGTGTACAATATATGGAATTCCTCTTATAATAAAAGTGTATTTTCTGTAGCAAGAATTTTGTGGTTGTTGATTTCGGGAGGTCTTAGAGAATCCATAGTATCCATGTTTATTAATCGACGTTTCGAATCCATAACAAGATTCAAATTATATAAATGGTTAAATTAGCGTGGAATAATATGTTGCTTATAAATGCTTGAATAATGTTAGAATTACATTCATTGAGTTATCACAATTTTATACCTCTTACATTAGAATGAGTAAGCATGTACTTTAGACAATGGCTCCACACTACTGACCATATTAGATGGACGAAAATGGTAAGAGCATTTACACATCTTAGAAGGATTTTATAGAAAGGCATAGCCTCATATTTGGTCATTACATGGTAGAACTTTATCTGAATTGATTACTTATATCCTTGAATGTCGGAATCACTTTAGTAGGATGTACATGATTACTATGTAGTGGGAAGTCTGTTATGGAGAAAATCTTCCTATGGCTTGGGGTAGAACCACAACAGATAGAGTGACACCATAAATCAACTCAATTCCCAAATATTCTATATAAACATGAAATGCCAACAGTAAAAAGAGAAAACCCTTACCTCAACCAAATGTTCAAAGAAGACCACCGATGAGCTCTTGATCCAATTCTCTTCACGTGCAACTTGTCCTCAACAACCGAGGCATACGAGCATATAAAATTTATATAAATTGTTAGCATATAATATAGCATAGTCCATGATCATATTAAACAAATATATCCAATGAAGATAATATAAACATTTGCAACATGAATTGGACGAGAAAAGAGTATTTCTATTAACATAATGAATACAAGTACATAGTGACAACCTTCTACCGACAACTCGTCAGAACCAAGAAACTAAGTTCCTCCACCTAGGCCTCCACCACTTCAATCCCCCGTGCAATGGCAAGCTCATAAGTTCAAGGAGTAATGGGGTTCATCTTTCACAAGATAGGGAAGAGCTTGAGAGATGAACATAAAGTAAGTTCAATCTAATAAGGACTAAGGATGCAAACTCAAGGAAATGGGGAAAAATTCTTCCAAAGCTTACTTGTTCTCTAATTTCTCCTTAAATGCTTCACAATGGCTCAATATATAACCCTCAAAATAGGTGAGGGTCAAATCAGAGTGTTTTCTAGGATACAGAAGTCCAAGGATCATAATAATCGTAACTTGGCAAGTAAAACTTGAAATATTTTTAATGTTGAGCATGAAACCTTATGTACGTGGGTTGTAATGGTGGAGGCTATGTATACACATGCTATAGTGTTGGCGATCTGCATACAACAACAAAAATGGGATTTTTAGGGTTTTTCCTCAGCAAGAGGGATAGGATGAGTCTTCAAAGGGACAAGGTTGGCCATCAAGGCATGTTAGATAAGGTGTGGAAAATCATACTATAATAAGATGCCCTCTAATGTATGAGATTAGAGGGATGTTCACGATGGCCAAAATACATTATAAATCTCAGAAGTGGAGTAGTGGAGACATAGCCAAAAGAACTAGCCACTCATCAAAACATTACAATATTGACATTGCATACATGACTGCAAATCTGAAGTACATAGCAGTTTCATACAATAGTTGTTCATGGCCATGAATAGGCAGTACATAATAGACATATGTCATAAGTGGTAGCAGCCACGAGAAAAACGCAGTGGAGTCCATTATCCAAATAAACTGAAGACATCTAGTATAAACTGGAGTATAAATTGCTCATCCATGAGAACTCAAGTCCCATAGGTACTGGAACGATCAATGATAGTAGCATGTATGATGATGCCACTCTATTCTGAGGTATTCTACACGAATTGTTGATGGTGCATGCCCCATCACATGAATACATGTATTGAATTCGAACAGGATGAAACATCGTTTGATTACTAGTCATTAAGGTATACCATTAATAGATGATAGACTACCTAATGATGATGAAAATGGGTGTTAAGGAACCAAGTACATTCAACAAGTGTGAATAACAGTGTTGAGGTCAAACAATTGCAGAACCCACCTATCCAAAGACATTAACGTATTCCCAACTGTCAATGATGAGAGAACCTGCCACTGATGAATGCAAGTCTCGAGGTACTCATCTTAATCTAGATCTTGATTCCAGAATAGATGATTTGAAGTCGATGGAATGAGATTTGCTAGAAGGGGGGCATTAGGAAATCCCCCATCAACCAACACGAGGTATGCAGCTAGGATGAATGATTTGGAAGAACTCCAACGAACGGGATGAAGCAATAACCATGTGTGTCTCTCACATGTACCGGATGCAAGTAGTGCACGAAAGAGACCCTCTAAATAATAGCCAATGATGAAGACTACTGGAAGAAGTAAGGAAACCACCAATGAGATATAATGGAATCCAAGACACTACACGAATCCCAATGTGTGAATAGATTTATTACCATCAAACACAAGGGAAACCACTCAGTCAACGACCAATGATGAGGTGTCATCTGATGAGTTCAAGTTCATCTGCCATAGATGAAAGTGGGCCAAGGGTGCTAGGTTCGACAATAAATTCATGTGATTTGGAATGTACTTATAAATCGATGGTCAACATGCAAAGTCAAGAAATATGAGGAATGGTCGAATCATGTTTATAGACTTCCTTTGAACAAGAGCATGATGGACAAACTCAGGTAGCATAGACTCAAGAGTGAATATTGACACAACTCTAGGATGTAAGAGGCATCAACAAAGTCTCCATAGGAACTCGAATCTTAACCAATCATAGGAGTAAACTATGAGTAACGATTTTAGCTTCCTAAGGTCATACTAAACCCAAACCTTTGATGGATGGACTCAAGGATTTGTGCTTTGTTCAAAGGCGACCCGACTGCTGCCAATATAAGAAAATATGGTTTCCCTGTCCGGCTTTCTTTGTTTTTCAATTTTTTTGTCTTTTTCATATTATAAAAGCTTTTAAAGGAATAAAAGAGTTCTTATAGTACAAATGAGAGGAAAAGAGTGTCGCGAACAACTAGCAAGCAAACTAGTTCCCTGCAGTGGAACATACCTATGCTCAATGCAAGGAAATGCATGCAGGATAAGGACACTCGGTGGGATGTTTCCTTTGAGGTAAGGTAAAATCAAGATGCAAAGGATAAATAATAAGCTCTGCTTGGTTAGGATTGAGAAATATTTAGTCAATTTGTCTTATAACGATAAAGTGAGAGCCGACATTAGGCTAAAAAAATGCAAGTAGGAGAATGATATGCAATTACAACTTGATATAAAAGGGAGTTCTTGTGGGTGATGTCCATAATATAAGATGAGAAGAAACATTAGGTTTCTACACAAAGTCATGGTGGGACTATAATGGACTCCGAGACCTAAGGAGGAGCTACATCATGTGCATCGAATGACAATATGGGTTCTAACTAGGCTACCCATGGTCGGGAAAGTACTACCACTTAAATAATGACACTTCTAGAAGCATCTGGAAGGTTCCGTGTCGCTAAAAAGTGGGTTTGTACCTAGGGTTTATGAATCGTGGCCAAAGGAAAATGCAAAATTGCAAGCAGAGTGAAATCCTATCCTATATGTCGGGTACGATATATACTTGCTAGAGGCACGAATCATGATAAAGAAGGCGGAAATCCATTATGATCCAAAGAAGCTGATTCAAAAAGTACCTTACACCATAACATTAGTCCATAAGGCCCATACAATATTAAAAGTAGGGTGAAAACTATATAAAGTGGGTAAAAAATTCTTTAAATAGTAAAAATATGGCTTTTTACCATACCATTTTTATTTTTTACCACAATAGTGCTTTGGAACCCATTTCACCATCAAACTTCAATTGACTATTTCGAGAGCTACATGGGATCAAATCATGAGCCGTATGGACCAAGTAAGTCTACTCACCATGCTCTTTGCTTTCAATGGTTCAATTTTTAATTTTGATGGTCAATTTATTAGATTTTAAGCCAAACAAATGTGAAAAGTGTTGTACGTGGGAAGTAGTTTATCGGGTCGCATACAAGGGCTAATGTATGGGGGCAAAGCAAATCCTTCCAATGTATACACACGATTTTCAAAACTATGACCCGTGTACAACACTGTGAGTTGTTTTTTAAGGGTTTTGACTCAAAATTCCTCTTCTCTCTTGCAGGATGGTGATTGAAGGGAGAGAGGGAGAGCAAGATGTGATTGGAAATCAAGTGCAAGGAGATTTGGCTACCCAACAAGTTCTCCAAATATGTGGGATTTATAAGTTTTGGAACATCGGTAGCATGAAGGCACAACCTAAATTGGTCCAAATACTAATTGGCTATTGGGATCCAGACACAGAGTCCTACAACTTGGAATGGCATCCTCTAAATATTGAGGTTGAGGATATTTATTTCATTACTGGATTGTCTCACCGAGGCAAGGTGGTAAACCATAAGGCTTAGGGAGCCAGTGGTGGGATGTTTATTGAGGAGTACATTGCTACATATTATATTCCTAACACACAAAAGGTGGGAAGTCAAGTCCCCATCTAGGCTATTTGGATCCTAATCTTAAAGATCATTATACTAGTACTTGCTCGAATATCATGTTTGATTGCACTTCATAAGGCTTCTAGACCCCTTATGTTATATGTAGTGGAGTGTTTGAGACCTACAATATATGATTTGTGTACATATCTATTGGAAAACATGAAAAGTTAACTAACTGAATGTAAATTGGGAGAGCAAAGAACTTTGGATTTACTAGCATCTTGTCAAGTTTCTTCTTTGAGAAGGTTCTAGGCCTTAGACCGAGGGTAGAATTCCCTCCTAATGGTATACGAAATCCAACCCAAACACACTTGACTAAAATTATAAGGCATTTGGGAGGTCGAAGAGTGCCCTCTCCATCATGATGATGATTTTTTCCACTGGTGGAAATGGCAGGTGATCGCCATTGATTACTATCACTATTAGGGGATTGAATTTTGTGGAGATAGGGACATGCCATTACCACTAGGGTCTACATTCGGGGATATTGGTTTTTTAAATATTTTTTTTGTAACTAGGGGAATCAGCAACTGGGAAGGCGTTGGTACTTGCGTGACACGAGGTCCAGGGGTCCAATCCTGTCCGCTACCACTATTCCCCTAGGTGCACCCACACAGCCCACAACCATGGGCACGGGTAAGCCGGGATTGTATTTTCTTATTTAATAAAAGAAAAAAAATATTTTTTGGTGGCATCATGTATTGACATTAACATATTTTTCACAGAAATAGGTCCACGATGACCAGAGGGAAGAGATGCTGAGCGGAAATTGCATAACGTATAGGGAAAATTGGCTTGGTTGACCCATAGGGTATTGATGGTTCAAATTGAGGTTCTACTAGAGGCCATGCAAAGGAATGTAGTAGGGGTACCCCATATGTTGACGAGGCTTTTCTGGCGCCTAGATAATGCCATAGTATGTTATCATGAGACACATACAAAACCTCACGCTTAGATTCTGTGGTTATATTATGTACCGACCGTGTATATTTCCAGGGACACAATCACAATTTTCATACTATGATACCACATTTTGGACTTTTTATGGAAATAGAAAAACTTATGGCAAACGGTTTTATTATTATTTGTGTATGAATGTATGAATGAATGATTCTTTTTCTTAGTTATGAGACAAATGCCAATCTAAAATATAATTTGCATATGCATCAATGACTTGATTAAAACTTCCAGGTATATTAATGTATGTGATCAAATCAAAATGTTGTTCCAAAAGTCTTACTCATAAGAATCGTCTCAGTAAAGTAGGATCTCTAACACAATACCAACTGTTCAATTGGGAAACGACCAACTGTGAATCCAGATGAAATTCATCATGTAATATCTCAATGATGACACTATACTCGGCCACATTATTCGATGATGTCCCTAGACATACACCTCCTAAAGACACATGTTGACCCTCGGGTGAATAAATGACCCAAGAAACGAAAGCTAAGTTCTGTGTATGACAACTGGCACCATCCACAAATCCTAAGTACGTCGAAGACTCTCTTGACATATGCCAACCAAGAGGAAGTATATAAGCAAAATGGTGACACCAAAAGAAAAAACCAAGACATATACAAAAATATACACTAATGTACAAGGTACCAGCTTAAGTTGGGGGTTTAAGCATAGTAATTTTTAGGATAGAGCCCATTCCTGGGCTCCTTCATCACATTCCCTTCATAATCTTATAATTCATAAGCTCCATTTTCTTCTAATGCACAAAATATTTGAGGAAAATTTTATATACATGTATAAAATAAAATTACATAGAAATATGTGAGACACCAATATCCACTAATGTGAGCACCAAATCACTTAGACACCCATCTGATTGGGACACCAATCCCACCAGCAAGCACCAGCATGTAGAATACATGCTTCGACCTGTGAGGACACCAATCCTCCATGCAAGAACCAACCTTTTGATTTAGTCTCCAACATGTGAAGACACCAATCCTCTACGCAAGCACCAAATCGGAGTGTTCAGGAACCAACCTGAGCGGAGACTGCAATATCCTTTCCTTTCCCTGTCCAACCACCCTAAGATATAGGCATTGTTGTACTTCTAACATACTGACTTCAGATCTGCACGCACTATGTTCTGCGCTCTGTTTTATTGACTTTTGCACTTTCTTCTAGTTCAATTTTGGTCACTAATTTTCTTACATTTTATCCTTCTATAGTTCAGTGTTAATATATAGATTCTATGCACATATAGATCCACTTGCTTCTTGCACCTTTCTAGATCTGTGTGCACTTTGTTCCACGCGCTGCTTTACTGCCTTACACACTCTCTTCTGGTTCAATTTTGGTCACTACTTTTCTTACAATGTCTCCTGCTATAGTCTATTTTCACTATAAAGATTCAACGCACATATACATCCACATGCTTCGTGCACTTTTCTCATAAATTCTCTTCTTCCTGCATGACTGCTCCTTGTTCTTTTGCATTTCTTGTAACCTCGTGCACTTCTTCAAATCATATTTCCTTTTATTCCCCTAAGCATTTCTTCTAACCCAAAAATTGTAGATTTAGAATATTACTCCATTTGTTCTTCCAAGTTTACTTCGTATTCATCAACTTCACTCTTATTTATACTCAACTTGTTCAAACAATGTATCCACAAGTTGGGATTCTTTAAATGGTAACACCCCTTCTTTCTTTCTTTACAATCAAGATTACTTGAGCATCTTCCACTTGTCTTATCTTACACGAATGAGGTACCAAGACTTTGTGGGTCTTGCGCACACTAGTTCATTGGCTTAATGGGACTTGCGCATTGAAGTACCATCACTAGGTGGGATTAAGGACTTCCGCACATATTTTAAGATACTTCTTCAAAGTGGCACATAGAAACCAAGTCCAACAACCTCTTTGACATCATCCAACAACCTATTTGACATCAATGAGGACACCAAAGTTCAACATTGCGCACATGTTATTTTACTTTTTGAGATTCATAACACACCACACGGTCATCCTACAATAGTGTTATGCCTAGACTTTCTTTGCATGCATCTGTAATTCCTCCGTCAAAATATGTAGAGGGAACTTCAAAGTCCATATATAAACAATAATGTCTAGGAAAAATGAGTCGTAAGGAATATATCCTCATCAACAAATGAGTCGTTGTAAACGGTATCCTCATCCTACCTAGGGAAATCAAACATTAACTTCATGGAGACTAGAGACTTTTTGGATTTCACAGGTACAAAATCGAGGTCAAAATCTTTCAAAATCACAATCCATTTATTATACTTCCCCTCAATCATGTGTCTTGTCAGGACAACTTGAAATCGATTGATGTATGCCATGGAAGTAGTCTTGTGAAGTATAATGTAATGACATAACCTTTGGACTGCATGAACGGTCGCGATCACCAATTTTTCCACATGCGAATATCTAAGTTCAATGCCTATGATATTTCAACTAAGATCATAGATTATGTGCTCCTGGAGATCGTCATCCCCCTGAACTAGGACCATACCAACCATATTTGGAGACGTGGTGATATAAAGTAAAAGAAATGTACTATAGTCGGGAGGACAAAGTAGAGGCGTCGATATTAGGGATTTCTTAAGGGCATCAAAGGACTCTTGGGATATTTCATCCCATATAAACAAATAGTCCTTCTTCAAAAGATGCATAAAAACCTTGCTAATGATGGCATAGTTCACTATAAAACAACGTAGAAAATTGTATTTCCCCTAAAGACTCTAAAGTTGACTAATTGAGTGCGGGAAGGAAACATAAGCATTGCCTCAACCTTTAAAGGGTCGACCATAAATCCCTCTTTCGAAAAAATGAATCCCAATAGGTGACCTGTTCTAATGCAAAAGACGCATTTCCGATGGTTTAAGCGAATCTTATAACGACGACATATTTCGAACACAAGTCGAAGGTGAGTTGGATGATCCACTCTCTTGCAAGAATGAGTAGCAAGGTCATCAAAATAATCCTTTACAATAAATTTCAGATCATAGAACGCAAAGGTCATAGCCTAGAAAAGTTGCTCTGGAATTTTTAAGGATGAAGGGCATTTTTTGGTATGCAAAAGTTCCCCAAGGACAGATGAATCATGTCTTTTGTTGATCCTCAGGCATGATTTGGATCTAATTAGAACTAGAAAAATATCGATAAATGAGAAAATTCCACTTCACACACATTCGTCAATAATATGATCAATAAAGGGTATGGGGAAGTTATCCATTAGACAAGCTTTGTTCGGATCTCTAAAATCCATGCACACTCGGAAGGTTCCTTGTTTTTTTTTCCATAAGAATAGGATTGGATACCCACTTAGTCAAAGGAATTGGGTACCATCTTTAAGAAGCTTATCCACCTCTTTTTTAATGGCGTGCGCCTTTCGGGGATTCACTGCTCTTAGGCTTTTTCGAACAGAATTAGCACTAGGATTAGTCTTAATTTCATGCTCAACAATAATTGAGTCTATTACTAGCATCTCTTCATAAGACCAAGCAAAAACATCTTAGAATTCTTTAAACAAATCAATGTAAATATGAATCTCTTCAGGCGAGCAATCCACACCGATATAAACATTCTCCACTTTGTCAGGGGTTCAAGAATTGTTGATCATAATGGTTGGAGAAATATTCCCCATGTTTCCTTCAGCATATATACCATGTGTATCCAATTGGACCACGTGATGACCAACTTTCTCACCTAAGGTTGACTGAAACTCGTCATGCTCGATCCTTTCAACCTATGGGAGGAAATAAGAGCTATGATGTAGGTCTTCCCAAGGCATTTCGGGACCATTCATGGCCTCAAAAATAGCTTCATCCGAAGGAAAGGTACCATTATGCCAATCATGTGAGCATGATGAGTTAACCACCCAAGCAAGCGGGACTGCGAAATCTTCCTCTTTCGTCTGTGAAGAGGAAAGATCAAGGTCTACAACGACTTCTTGTATAGCTTGATAAGAAAACTTTGCTGCATACAATGAATCCAGACTCAACAACGATGAAGCACCATCGGAATGGAATCAATATATGATATTGGTGCAAAAAATTTAAAAGTTCCAATAAGAGAGGAATACATGCCCACACCAACATTGTAATACCCCCAATTTTTACTTGGATTGTATTTAATCAAAATTGTGTAAATGATGTAAATATGCTAGTATGGATTCCAAGTGTGGAGCTCAAGGCCAAGGCCCAAATAGTGAATGGATACAAATGTATGACATATATATTTTTATTTGGACAATATGATTGGCTTATCATGCCAATGTCAAATGTATGTAAATATTATGTTGAAAATTAATAAAATGGTCCAAAATGGATATGTAAAGAGCACTAGATGGGCTATAATTCCACTAGAGGGGAAGAGGAGGGGGGCCTATGGGAAAACCATATCCTATGCTGCCAAGTGTCAACCTTAGGACTCATCCAAAATATTCTTAAGTGAACCAATTACTTTCTCTTGGCCATTAAACCCAATCAGTGAATGCATGTGTGAGGTTGGTGGGGAAAGTCACTTCATGTAGTTATTGAAGAATGGGAGTTGCGATAATTATGTCAACTGTCAGCAGTCCTATTTCTTCTATGGTCAGAATTTATGTCAGTTGTCTTTTCACTCTTCATATCCCTTGGATTCAACACTCTTTTGATCATTCTCTCATGTATGTTCTTACACTACACAGAGTTTTCCATTGTTGTTCATTACCATTACCAGACTGTGTTTAACCCAAAAATTTGAATTTGAAGGCAATGCTACAGTTTTGGAAGGGAAAATATATGGTTGTAGGTGAGCATGGAGATTGGGCATGGTCGGAACCTTTACACATTTAGTTATGCTACTTTTGGATGCTTGAGAAGCCATGGATTGATGTTGCAGGGGGTTATCTAATAGCTTACAACATGTTGGAATCTTACTACACACACTAGTACGCACTGTAAGGGTTGGATTTACTGAGGGCACTATGGATTAGTGAAGGGAAATTCCTTCCTTGTGTTGTGTGGGGTTTTTGGAAGGAGTGCCATGGATGTGAAGGCTTAGTGATACCCTTTTAGAGCTCTGTTGGAGATTTTAGCTAAGAATAGAGAGCATAGTGGATTGTGGGATGAGAGAGAGAATCATGTAGGAGTTTTCTTCGCCCTAGTGGCCTCATAGCCCAGCCTAGGGGTGGCCTCTCAGCAAAAAGAGTATATGCTAGACAAAGTGCCTATGGAAGGGTGGAAAATCACTCTTACACAGCTAGTTGCTTAGATACTCTTTGTTTAAAAGACAAGTATTCTTATGTATTTCATGTGCAATGATTTTTTATTTATATGCATGTGACAATTATGCTTGGAATTGCATGTTATGTGTGTGTGGATTAATTTTATTTCCGTTGTGTGTTTTTACTTCCATTTCTACACATGCATTTTAGCTATATAAATGTTTAATTGTGGTTATGGAGAAAAATTTAGAGGCCTTGGTTTAGTTAATGTCCTCTTTGTTGGCTAGATTGAGGGATGGGGTAGGTATAAGCATTCTCAGTTGCTTGCTGAGAATTTTCAATTTTGGGGACCATAGATCCCGGTGATGCAGAGGAATTGGAGCTAGTGAAAGATAATTTATCAATGGTCGTGATTTTGTCTTCATGAGGAAAGAAAATCACGCGAAACACGAACGATACGACCACTTTCATGGCATAGATCCAATTCCTACCTTGTAAAATATTATAGTCAAGGGGTGCATCAACCACCTCAATCTCAACCAGCATAAATTTCACACCCAACTAGACATGAATAGATGGTATAATTCCATGCAGCTGAAATGAATTCCCATCAAATGGATTCAACATGGTCACGGACTTAGACAACATAGGAGAGCTAAGGGCCTTACAAAAAGATAGTGACACACTAATGTCGAAGCACCTTCATCAACAACAATATGTTTGATGGTCATATCAATACATTCCACATGGAATTGGAAAGCCACATGGTTTCAATTTTTCCACCCTTACTTGTCTTCTTGTATAGGTCACTTTGGCCTCAGCATGGAGTCTCAACTCATGCATTTTGTAATCATACCCATTTTTTAATATAGTGAAAAAATTTGTTTTGCACAGTCTCGTGTCTTTCAACAATGTTCCATTCTTCATGTAGCAATTTCCTTTTTGAATTTTCACTACTGAATTCAAACAATTACTCCGATCCACAGTGTATCAATTGCAAGGTAATTCAAAAACAACTTAATTCATGCATGTATCTGAATTTCCCTTTCCTGCGATATTGGCAATTTAACACTTAATCTTGTGCAATCATAACTAATATTGCAACAGAAACTTTCTAACCATAGACACTCGAACCACACATCTAACTAACATCTCCCCTTTAATTCTTTAAGATACATCATGATGAACTCAAGGGTCTCACATAGTCCTTATCGGAATATCTAGAGAGGCATCAATTGCTTGCTGCATTATTTGCACCTAGATTATCTGCATCTTTAGTGCACTTCTAAGGAAATTTCTTTATCCAATCCTTGTTGTGCATGCTTCTATTTTGATTATATTCATTGGAGATATTTCACTCTAGTCCCTTTGAATTTGGATACCTTTGCGCGATAAAACTTCATCTAGATATTTCATTGTCTTTCAACATTACATGGCTTTATGTCCAAAACCATCACATGCATAACATCTCACAGTCTGACAACATTTTGCAGTATGACCGAAACAATTGCATCTTATGCTCTTCATCCTATTGATCCTTCTTTGATTTGAAAATTGAAAAGAGTGGTTGTTGAAGGAATCATCATACCTGAAGGACTTAACATGATTTGAGCAACATTCTCCATCGTAGACCTTCTTTGATATCCATACATAACCAAGACCTATTTTGTTTTATAGTGATACTTGATCCTTCAAAATTATGTTCAGTATTGACGTGTTTTCCTTAAACTTGTTTTGCACTCCATCTTCATATTTTTTCTTATCACTTTCTGATTGTGTGTAGATAAGATTGCTTGTTGCAATATGTACTTGTTTCTTTCCTTTTATCTTAGTCAGTTTGTCTACTAAACGGGATATCTCTTTGTCCTTCTCTTCAAGTTGACTCGTCATCATTCTGGTGTTCTGCGCCAAACCTTCCAGAGTAGCTTTCAATGCCAATTTCTCTTCCCCAATAATTTTGACCTTGTCTTGTGCACAACTTAGTTGTATCTCATAGTTAATTACCTTTTCACGAACTTCCGTGACCACAAATTCCTGACATGGTTTGTCCCAATCTTCATACTTTGACAATTGTTCATGCAATAATCTATTATTATTTCTTGACCTCTTTAACTCTTCCATGGAACGTGTTGGAACATAATTCACATCTAGACCTTGGTTAATAATCCTTGCATAAGATTCCAAGTGTTTAATGTAAGTTGTTCCATGGTTTGGCTTCAATAGTGCCTAGTCTAGGGGGTTTGCCCACATATTAGACTAGTGGTTAGTCATTATAGTCATGTTTGTTCACAAGTGTTCCCATTTACTTATTCTGGGGGGTCAAAGGTGCCCTACTTAATGCATTTAATGAGGGAGGTTCCCATGTTCCCTGTTTTATGGGATAAGGTTGGACCAAGGGCGCTAATGCTTATTAATGGCCACTACCAAATCCCTAAACCAACTAATTCTCCCCATAATGATTCCATCCACATTTATTGACTTTCCTAACTTCCTCACGGTCCTCATAGGTTCATTGGACCTCATTATGGCCCAATATAGGAGTTACACTTGGCACAATGTCATAAATTGGGGGAATTACTCCACTAAGGCTAGCATTAATGTAAGCTACTCAACTTGCCACTAAGTATCTCGATTTTTCCTCATGAGAGCATCTATATATTTTACACATGTATTTGAACAATATTGCAATGGAAGATCAATCCACGTGAGTGTTTTTCTCTTGTGTTCTACTTAATATTTTCTTCATATTTCTTCTATTTTCCTGTCAATGTTTGGTAAATTCCAAGTGAAGCTTTCTCTAGTAATGTAGATCCACCTATGACACATATAGAATTTGACATGGTATCATAGCTTCATAAGCGATCCTAGTGTTGCTTCCGAAATAGATTTCCAAGTGTGTGTTTTGTAGGTTCCTAAAACAACTTCAATATAGATTCGAAAGCAGTTCCTCTCCTCTCTCCATTCAACTATTCTGAGTGGAAAGAAAATATGTGTGCATATCTCAAGAGAAAATGTCTCTTTGATGTATCCATTGGTGTTGCGAGTGAGCTAGAATCTTATGAAGAGAAGTGTGACTGGAAAAATGACTGTGATAGAGCATATGGAACTATGTGTTTGGCTATACCTACTAGAATGCATTATCTCATTGATTTTGTTGAGTACCCATTTGAGATTTGGAGAAATATAGATAGAGCTCTTGGCATGCAAAAAGAAGATACTAGGTCTATGAAGAACAAGCAAATGAACACCTCCTCATGTATTCTCCCTCCAAAGGTCTCGGCCTCATGCATTTCTCAAGAAGTTGTTCAAATTGAAGAAGAAGATACAAATTCAACAAATAATCCGACTGAGCTTTCTTCATCTGTGGCTTCCTCTTTTTTCCATGAAGCTTTATTTAGTGAAGATAAAATACGAGCTACTGCCATCAATACAATTGAATATATGTCTCTCCATTCCACTTCTTTCTCCTATATGTCTTCTATTACGAATGTCGAAGATGGGTTGTTGATTGGTGATCATAGTGAGCCTTCTCTAGAAGAGGTTCTTTCTTCATATGAAAGTATTGGTTCGAAATATGGTCAAGAGAAGTTTGGAAGTCAAGTGAAGATTTCTCCTTGCTTCACTCTTTTGCTTCCTATGTATTCCTACACCATGACTAGTATAAATTCTTCAAGTTCATTTGAAGATGGAGAAGCCTTAGCCATCACATTGGAAAACTTGGGAATCTTGTTCCTCTTTCTTGGAGCTGATTACAACTCTCTTGGTTCGATGTTGATGCTTCAGAAGCCTTTTGATTTGCTTGGGGTCACGTATTCTCAAGCATATCAAGTCTCTTTTGGACCTGGCACCCTGGTTAGATCGAAGATCAAGTCTGAAGAGCATCCCTGGCTCTACTATCATTGTTACTCAGTTGTTCTACATGGCTTTAGTTTCCATTATGCAGTTGTCCATGTACATGATCTAGTTGAGAACATTCCTCTTATTTCAAAGAAGAAGGTTTCCTCCAGACATATGAACAAGTTTACACCTACTTTTGTTTTGGAGTAGTTTATTTTTGGTGTATTCCACGTCCATTTTAGAGGGAGTATTTTCCCCAAGTTGTTTTTCCTCTTTCCTCACATACATGGATGAATAATGTAAAGTGTGACCATAAGCCTTTGTTGCTTGGGCCCTCATAATAATTTTCTTTGCTCACAACCATTTTGGCTTAAGGAGGGGTGTTGGATCGTAATTCCCATCTAGACCTTGGTTAATAATCCTTGCATAAGGTTCCAAGTGTTTAATGTAAGTTGTTCCATTGTTTGGCTTCAATAGTGCCTAGCCTACGGGGTTTGTCCACATATTAGTAGCGGTTTGTCATTATAGCCATGTTTGTCCACAAGTGTGCCCATTTCCTTATTATTGGGAGTCAAAGGCGCCCAATTTAATGCATTTAATGAGGGAGGCACCCATGTTCCCTATTTTATGGGATAAGGACGTTGGAGCAAGGGCGCTAATGCACTAAAAATGGTCAAATTGCTCATTATGGCCAGTACCAAATCCCTAAACCACCTAATTCACCCTCATAACGATTCCATCCACATTTATTGACTTTCCTTACTTCCTCATGGTCCTCATAGGTTCATTGGACATCATTGTGGCCCAATACAATAGTTACACTTTGCACAATGTCATAGATTGCGAGAATTACTCCACTAAGCCTAGCATTAATGTGAGCTACTCAACTTGCCACTAAGTCTCTCAATTTTTCCTCCTGAGAGCATATATCTATTGTACACATGTTGTTGACCAATAATGCAATGGAATATCAATCCACATGAGAGTTTTTCTCTTGTGTTCTACTTAATATTTTCTTCATATGTCTTCTATTTTCCTGTCAATTTTTGGTAAATTCTAAGTGAAGCTTGCTCTGGTAATCTAAATCCACCCGTGACACATAGAATTTGATAGAATTGATCAATTCTCCTTCCCAATCAATATCTTCACCATTTTCTTCTTCTTCAAATTGACTAGTAGTCTTATCTTCTTCGACAGTATTTGAAGGTCTAGCTATCTTTGGAGGCATTTCGAATGATCCACTAAAGAAATATTTATCTAGAGACCCTGGCTTGGTTCATGCAACTGGATTATTCTTCAAGCTAATCTTGTTCTTTTCATATTTGCTTTCTTCTACTACATGAGCCATGAAAAGTACTTCCTTAGGTTTTTCACCACAGTCGCTTTTGTTGGATGCATTCCTTCCTTTCTCGGTGTACTGCCTCTTCCTCCGTTTTGGAATCATTTTTTGTTTTCAGATTTGTGTTTAGATCACGGGGTCCTTCAATCATATGAACTAGATTCCCCATTGATGTCATTGTATCTTCTTTCCTTGAACATACATATAGATGCATAATGACCTACTCCTCCACATTTAAAGCATTTGAAGGGAAATTTGTTCTTGAACTTACCTCATCCTCTTTTTAGCTTCTTGAAAAAGTTTTATTCTTCATCATATGATTCATCAACGCAATCTTCATCATCATCATGCTTGTCCTTTCCAGTAGCTTTAAAAGCAACTTCCTTTCTCAAGGGAGTCTCTTTCTCAGTTCTCATATCATATGTCATCAAAATCCCCTGAAGCTCATCCTCCGCCAGGTCTTCAAGATTAGCTCGATCTTCTAACACATATACCTTCGCGTCTAACCTTTGAGGAAAAGTTCTCGATATATTTTGTACCATTGATTCTTCGTCCAGTGTGACCCCAAGACTTTTGATAGCATTGAATATCTCATCTACTCTTGAGAAGATGTGATGTTCTCTTCATCTTTCATTCTTAGTGATTCAAATTGCCAGAGTAGTTATGTAGCTTTGCTTTCTTTACCTTTTTGTCACCTTCATAGATACCTCTGATTTTGTCCCAAACCTCCTTGGCTAATGCACAGTGCATAAACTTGATGAATTCATCACCTATCAAGCCACATAGCAGAGTATTTCTAGCCCTAGTATTTCCTTCATAGATTCTCCTTTGCATTGGATTAACTGGAACAATTGTTGGGACATCATAACCATTGACAATAGATTGCCAAACATCTGCTCCCAATGATTGCAAATAAACTTCCATACGAACCTTCAAAAAATATAATTGGTGCCATCAAACCTTCGTGCTATGTTAGTAGAAATCCCTTCTGCTTTTCCATTTCTATGCAATGACCTATCTTCCATATGTTGGTATGTTACCGAGGACACCTGCTTTGATACCAATTGTTGGGATCGATCTAGTACAGAGATGGGGGATGAATCAATATTAGCCTCTTTATCAACAGTTTTTACTTTCTTTAACAAATTAGACTTCACTTAATTCATATCTTAGTTATGCATCCAATAAATAAAACATTCATCCATATCTACAGCACATGATGCTTCTTTTAGAGTGGAAAAATAATACATTCAAGGAAGCACCAACTTCCTATGTTTACCAGCACCAACTAGAAGGAGGCACCGACCACCTGGTTTTATAGGCATCAAGCGAAAGGAAGCACCAACTCCCTGTGTTTCTCAACCACCAATTGGAAGGACACTACAACCCCTTGTCTCTTGCCCCATCTTGTCACCCATATATCCACGTATGTTTCTGACTGACTGAACTTCCAACTAGCGCACACTTTTGATCTTCTGGTATTCATTATGTTGTGCGCTATCTTTCGCATACAGACGATTCACAGTCACTATGCTCCATACATTACTTGACTTCCCATTCCTCTCAAGTGTTGATGTCTCACTCCATATGTTGTGCACTTGTTGATTCTCCAGTCTGCGATACTGTTAGTTTCGTCGTTCAACTACTGTGCGACTACACTGACCAACTGACATTGTGCTTTCAATTGATAATTTTCTATTATGAAATAATGCACCACTAACAGATGGAATTTCACAGTTTCTAATGTGTTCATTTTGTTTATGTGACAGTATTTTAGACAATCTACGACATGTCGTGCATCAAATGATTCATCATTTCCATTGTGACGCACTTATTGGATCCTACTACCGCTCCGTCGTTGCGCATTAGATGGAGTTATCAACTTCGCACACATAACTTTAGTCTCAATGCATGAGCTAGACATCTGTCCATCATCTGATATTCTTCATTTATGTTTCTGCACTTTTTTCATGCAAGCTTTGTGACTATCTACGTGCTATCTATGATATTTTCAATTGGACTTCATGCAATTGCGCATACTTCTGTGTTAGCACAAACGTCACCGATCTAGAACATCATTCTGTCCACCATCAATTGTATCATTCTTCTGCATGTGCGCACTCGGTTCCTCGCTAGATCATGTTATTTTGTCATCGATCCCTTGATGCCTCGAATATCAAATTTTATCTTTCAATTGAAGCTCTTATGATCTCGCTATGAAGCTCACATCCAAGCTTACATTAAATATCCAACTTGCATATATATGTATGCATGTCCTGCCCGGATTGTATGCCCAAAAGTTGGTTGTGGCATTCCATCTTTTATACTTCACAGAATGTGCCTTTGCCACATGTCATCATCTGCACTATTGATGTGTCATCCTTAGTGTGTCAATCACATCCATGGTCCACAACATGATGGGACTTTACACCCTCGTGGTATACACTTGCGCTCTTGATGTACTATAGCTTTTGGGTATGTATGAATCCTTTATCTTCAACTTGGTGATTATTTAACCTTTGCTTTACCATCCCTTGTGGGTTTTGTGCACCTGATGAATCAATGCTTTGCAGAATCTATGCACAAACCAACTTTTTCTTAGTGGGACATTGACCCTTGCAACATCATTAGTTGTGGTACTAGCACACCTATTGTGCCATCAGCTGTGGAATTTGCTCATAGGGTAACTTCAACCACTGTACCCTTCAAGGAACTTGTGTGCCCTTCTACTAACTAAAAGTGTCTTTTGATTGGCAATATTGCGTGCTTTCAGGACTATCCAACCATAAGTTGTTCCTTACTGCTTGTGCACTCCCAATCTTTGACCATCCAATGTTTAGGCTTGCTTGCACATTCTAGAGTCTTCTTTCAACATGCTTGTGCACTTGTGCCTTTTGCTGAACTAACTCCTTGGTTTCTTGTGCACATGTACCATTGTCCAACCAATCCTTTGACCGTTACCTTGAGTGAGTATGACATGGTGGATTAGACTTATGCACATGTATTGCTTGAAGTAGGATGCATTTCATGATCTGCATGATGTATCATTCTTATGTACTTCAAATTGGATCTACATGATGTATCCTTGGACACACATCTTCAGAAAGGATGCAACATCTTACTCATATACTTCTTCAAAGTGGCTTCCATATACTTCTTCAAACTGTCATAGGAATGCTATATCCACTTTCACATCAATTGATATCAATGACTCAAATTGAATCAATTGACAACCTCTTTGGCACGAGTTGACATCAATGAACTTGATCACTTGACATAAACGACAACCAAAGGTTAACAACATAATTATTATTTAGGGATCTCTTGACACAGGTGCAGCTTCGGGTGTCAAATCGATTATAAAATTGACATCTCCTTTCGGGGGTGTTAGCACTAAAAGATGCTCTTAATTTCAAGAAGAGCATGTTTAACACATTAAAAAGGATTTAAATTAAAACAAGTTTTCAGGTTGATTCAATAAGATGACTCACATAATTAAGGCTCAAATAAGACTGCACTGAAAGGACTGAACAAATTGTTCAAGATATCAAGGGCATGAAGTTAATAACCTCAGATAAACATTGCTTTAAACATTAGAAGAAAGGAGAATGTAGAGTATATAGGGATCTCCATCAAGCATAGCCTACAACTCTGAGAGAAATGACGTTGTCAATCACACTTTCAACATAAACACATCATTTAAATGAACAGATGAATTACATGCATCAAACATAATACACTGAATCACTCTTTGAATCTGGTTCGTCACGGTAAATTCATTCAAATATAAGAATAAAATAACATTCATGGGGAACTAACAACCCATGGGATACAGAAGATCCGAAACTACTGAGAAATGAATCCCTTTAATATTGAATAGCCTTCCATCCAGTATTTACTGCTCTGAAAATACAAATGATAAGCAAGCTTGGTCCTTGATAAAACAACCCAGTCTCTTTCCCAAAGGAAGAAGAAGATGCCCCAATACATTCATCTCTTTTTTCTTTCATAGATACATCATTGCAAATTCCAGATCCAGAAATTGTGGATCGGATGGGATTTTACAATTTAAAATTAACAAGAAATAGGAAATTGATTTTAAGATTATGAACATAAAACCTTCAATTTGATCTAGAATCCCACATGATCTTGACGCATTAACTGACTTGAATAAAAACCTCAATCTCAGACGTGTTCATTTAGTTAGGACCTTACTGCAAATTTCCCATGCATACTTATTTAATTCAAAAATAACCAAATCATTACTTCCAGAGTTTCTGGCATCGTTTTTTAGGAGTCTTCAGTGAAGTGGCGCTGCCAGAACTTAAAGCTGGTGTTCTATTTCCTTCTAGATACTCTTCTTATGATACTATGCCAAAATCCATGCCCTTTGAATGTTTGAATGATGGAAATGAGGATATGTTGTCAGGTGCCCTGCCTCCAAACTCTTGAGTATATGGGGTTTTGGTTGGAGATTAATATTTTCCATTTGTCTCTCAGGTGGAACTATCAAGGGGAATCTTGGCTAATACCTTCACGGATTTCTATCTAAGAAACTTCCTTGTGTGCATCATATTTAATCATAAAATAGATTAAGGATTGCATTTATTCTTGCTTTCTCATATCTTCTAGTTCGAATGATATAAGAGAAAATATACTGGATGCTCGTGCATGTAATGCATAGTTGTGACGCCATGAATCGGAGAAGCACTTTGGTGAACAACAATAACTCTTTAGAACAAGAATCTTAGACTTTGCACAACTCAATCACCTTTGAGTTTCTAGCTCTAGATACAATAGCCTCTGAATCCAATATAATAACTCTCTACAAGTGCTAAGTTAGAAATGTCATTGGTGATAATGGCTATGTCAGGATGTCTAGAGAGAACATAAGCCATAAGCTTGTAGCCTATGATGAGAAGCTTGAAAATTGTTGTTCTTTAAATATTTATATGAGCTGATATTTAAAACTTCAACGCAAGAATTCTTCAAAGTGTTTCACGGTAAGGTTCTATACCATTGAAATATTTGATTTAAATGTTCCACCTCAACACTACTCTTATGTGCCTTCCCTCGGCATTCTTTGATGCTAGAATTTGCTGCTATGGCACTTGGGCATTTGCACGACACTTAGACTCAGCCATTCTCTCGACATCTTCAGGATTGGAGTTCTTCTAATCAACACTCTGGCTAGCCTTTACTGTTGGAACATGCGCTTAATTAAGTGCTTTGAAATTTGCATAGGCGCTCCTTTTTTATGCAATGTATAATATCCCACGCTTAAAAGAAAAAATGATTCTTTATTATTCATAAACATCAGCACAAGTGGATTTCATCGACACATTGAGCACAAAGGTTTAACTATGGACTCCATTGGCAGAATTACACTCGACAGTTGGGCACACGGTTTCACTTGACACTGGAAGTAAACATAAAATATTATTTTAAATAAACCATATAAAATAGTTTTCTTTTTAAATAATATAATTTTATATTTACTTTTAATATATATATATATATAATAGTTTTTTTTAAATATTATTTTAAATAAACCATATAAAATAGTTTTCTTTTTAAATAATATAATTTTATATTTACTTTTAATATATATATATATTAAAATTAAAATTATTATTATTTGGCTTTGTGTCAAAATAAGGGGAGGGAAATTTGGCACTTCTTAATATGAAATTAAGGATATATTTCATGTCATATAAGGATAAAAAGAGATGAGCACATTGCATGTTGCACTTGGTTAAAAATGTGAGACTGCAGAAAACTTGGCAGGTTTTGCAAATGAAAATAGACCACTTTGGGTAACGCACCTATATACACACACTAGATCGGGGTTGAGACTGACAGAAGGCAAGAGGGATCTAGGAAAAAAATGCACAATTTTGGTGAGAGTTCAAAAATATTGACATGTAGATTTTTGTGCTAACATTCACTACATCTAGGGATGATTCTCTCCCTGTAAGGCATCAAGAACTTACAGACCATGTCTCCTAAACCATACTTACAACCAAACTACTATTTCCATCCAAAAAAAACTAAAAAACAAACTCATACTTACAACCAAACTACTATATCCATCCAAAAGAAACTAAAAACCAAACTATCATTCTGAAAAGAAAACAACTGCTCTATTGCACATTAATGCTCAGAATGAGCTTATTTATATATATTTCCTATATTAATCATCTGATATTCCTTTCTTAAGTATAAGCAAACTTCCAGAGTAGCCATTTAAATAACTGAATTCTAATTCCATGTTTGAGCACAAATAGAGATGAAAAGAACAAATAATAAGGATATAAAAACCCATACTTACAACGTTGAAATCCTATCCTTATAAGGTCAAAGATACAAAATCTATGATTCCATTTCGAATCCATATACATGGCCACATGATCTTGAAAGGGATAAAGAAACTCCTCCAAACAAGCTACTACAAGATCATCAGAAACATGAAAGAATACCTCAAACAAATCCTTCTCTTCCTGATGTGGCTGATTCGATTGCCTCTAAGTATCCTTTTCTGTATTTTTATGACGATGCCAATATTTTACTTCTAAAATTATGAGAATGAAATAGAGAGGGGCTACTGCTTCTATTACCTTGAAGAACTTCAAGCGAAATATGCTCTTGAGAAATATTTTCAATGCCTCCCTTGACTTCTGCTTCATGGAACTCATATTTTGGTTTACTACTTTGATGAAATTGTTGAACCAAAACTTCAGAGAAAATGAGATCTGCTTGTTCATGGCCTTCAATATCATTTTTCTTATAGTTGTAAAACAAAGGAAAGTCACTATAGTTGACAATTTGAGAATTCTACTCAAAATCCTCTAGAATGATTGTCTCTATATAAGTTTCTGTAAAAAAATTCTGCTGAAAATAAATTTGGTCTTCTAGATCTAGAATCGGAGTTAGCATGTCTTCATATACATCATAAACAGGCTGATTTGAAAAACTGTCCAAATGGTCTTCTATATTGTTAATTTGAAAAATATCTTCAACAATTTTATAATGATAAACATCCTGAAAAGCTTCTTCTTGATTTCCAAAAATTACTATAGAAGTATGCATTTATTCATCATTTTCAAGAGGAAAACTATCAGTCTGCATTTTAGAGCCTTGATATAATTCATTAGGAACAACAAAAGTAAGAATCCTTTCTTGCATATTTTTCTTATCAATAAATTCCAATTCATGTCCACTATCAACATAACAAACTTCTGTATGCTGAAGATTTGACTCAGATTATCCATAACAGTTTTCAAATAAAAGCTCAGCTGGAAAATACATTTTATAATGTTCATGAAAAGATGCATGAAACTCTTTTATAGAAAATATACTCGAGGAGGGAAGAGATTGGTACAACTGTCGTGCATCATCTTCTAATGAGTACATAAACATTTTTTGTTAATGCATCTACATGAATAATTCCCAGATGATGCATAAGTTCATGAAACTGTAACAAATGTTCAGCAGGAATTTCGTCCTCATTCCCTTTAAATCTAGGAAGGAAATCTCCACATTCATCCAATGTAAGCACAACATTTGGAAAACCAGGAACATCAAAAAATTAAAAGGAGCAAACCTCGGGTAATATAGCATTCATTAGAGAATCAATTGACTTCGACATTCTAAACCAATGGAGTCGCTAGTGGATTCTTCGACCATGGAGCCGCCAGGTGAAAGATTGTAGTCACAATTATGTGTCTAACTCTTGTTCACCATCAAGAGCTATAACTTGATCATTGTCGTTCTCCCAGGGAAAGTCTTCAATTCCATCCCCGACAATGACACCAAAATATGTTAGCGGTAAAAGATGATCTTGACTGCAAGAAGAGAATGCTTAGCACATCTTAGAAAGGATCAAAATTTTAAAATGTTAGATTTTTAAGTGCAATAACAATATGGATCATTGAAAGATAAAAAAGCACAACATGAACAAAATTAGACAACAAACTTATCCTGGGAAAATCCTCTCAGGTCAGAAAAACCCAGAAAACTTCTTCTATATAGATTTTGTAGAATGTACAATAGTATCCCTCGTGCAAACACCCAAAAACAAGAAAACTCCAAAAGCAACTATCCACTTGACTCTATCTCTCCTAATGATGCGAGCTCCATGTGAGAGTGAGGTGACCAAATGAGGAGGGCGAGCCTCCTATTTATACTAGACAAAACACTCTACCTTTTTACTAATTAGGTCGGCTTGACTTTCCTAACTAGGCCGACCTGTACTCTTTACAACAAAACATTATTTTCTAGATCTTCATAGGCCAACCTAACAGTTAGGGTTTACATTGACTCTTTCAATGACGTTTACATAATCAATTACATCAATAATCCCCGTAGGGTCTACAATACCAATGATACAAATGACACAAATAATACACATAAGAATATCTTCTGAAGTTACATTCTTCAACACTCCCTCTTAACAAGGAAGGTACTCTTTAGTCTTCGTCACCATTGTCTTTCAGCTCCTGCACTTCTTTTAGACGAACTATTGACATCTACATCTCTCGAATCTATATGTCATAAGAAGTTTCAAAGAGCCATCCCTTTTTCAGGTTAGATGTGACCTATACCATGCCTAGGATTTTCACACATAGAGCCAGCCCTCTTTCATGGTGGATGTAACCTAGACTGAGTTTAGGACTTTTCCACTGTAAATGATCTTCCGCAGCTAGGTAGACCAGAAAAATCATTCCAGGACTTTTCAGCACAGAGCCAACCCTCTTTCACGATGGATGTGACCTAAACCACGTCTAGCATTTTCCACCTACGAATGATCTCCCGCAGTTAAGCATACCAGGAGCATCATTCTAGGACTTTTCAACACAGAGCCAACCTTCTTTCATGCTGGATGTGACCTAGACCGAGTCTAGTAATTTTCCACTGTAAATGATCTCATGCAGCTCCGCAGACCAGGAGCATCATTACAGGACATGCGAATGATATTTTGCATCTAGGAAGACCAGAAGCATCATTCTAGGACTTTTCACCACAGAGCCAACCCTCTTTCATGTTGGATGTGACTTGTACCAATTCTGGGACTTTTCCATGCAGAGCTAGTCCTCTTTCATGCTGGATGTGACCTAGACGGAGTCTAGGATTTTCCACCACAATTCCAGTCCTTTTTCATAATGGATGTCACCTAGATCAAATCTAGGATTTTCCACCATAGTGCCAGTCCTTTTTCATACTGGATGTGACCTACATGAAATCTAGGATTTTCCACAGAGATGGTCCTCTTTCATACCAGATGCAACTATCCTCATCCATGAATCGAGCAAGCTATCCAGTGGGCCCATCCCAGGAGCATCCATTACGTTTCACACTACAACCACCTGCGTTACCTCACCACTTTTCCATATCCTCTTGTATCCTAGGAGACTCAATTACATCACATATCCTATGACTACCTACTACCTCATCAAAGCTCATCACTCCCTCTTGATATGGACCACTCCAAGCTTGTCCCTGAAGTACTCAAACTTCACTCTTGACAGAGGCTTGGTCAATACATCGGTTATCGTATCCTCCATTTCTATATACTGAAGCCTCACCGCTCCCTTTTACACCATATCCCAAATATAGTGATAGTTGATCTCAATGTGCTTCGACTTGTCATGGAACACAAGGTTCTCCAACAACTTCACACAAGCCTCGTTGTCACAGAAGATACAAGTCCCCTCCAACTCGAGATCAAACAATCCTGATAAAAACTTGCGAAGCCACACTGCCTCACAGCTTTCTGAACAAGCTTCCATATACTCTGCCTCGACTGTACTAAGTGCCACACTTCTCTACTTCCTAATTAACCATGATATCATACCCGATCCCAAACTGAAGCAGCACCCTGATGTGATGTTTCTATCCATGACACTTCCGAACCAATCCTCATCAACATAACCCTATAGGCTAATCTTCTGATCTGATGCATACCTTACCACCCTTCAGGTACCTCAGCACATGATTTGCCGAAACCAAGTGAACATGTCTCAGCTCTACCATATATTGACTTAAGAGTGTTCACGGCAAAGCATAAGTCTGGCCACCTATTCATCAAATACATCAACGAACCAATCATTTGTCTATATACCATGGCATCCACTAGTTCTAAAGAAACAACTTCAAATTCGATGCCATAAGTGTGGCCATGGCCTTACAGTCCATCATCCTGAATCTCTTCACGATCTCTACCGCATACTTTCCTTGAATTAAGAAAAGTTCCTCTGGATTCTGTGACACCTCAAGACCTAATAAGTAATGCATCATACCCAGTTCTTTCATCTCAAACTATTTGACAAGCTTCTTCTTTGTTTCTTCTATGAGCTTCTCCTCTACTGTAAAAAAAATCCATCTACAACCAACAATTGAATAACAGGATTTCCTTCCTCAACCTTGTAGTAAAGTTTGGAGTCCGCTTTACTGTGGGTAAAGTCCAAGCTCGTCAGAAACCCATCTATTTTGTCATACCATCTCTTGGGTGCCTGTTTCAATCCATACAAGGCCTTCTTTAATCTGCACACATGAGTCTTCCTGTCATGTGTCTCAAATCCTAATGGATGCTCCACATACACTTCCTCTTCCACTACACCATTTAGGAAGGCAATCTTCATATCCATCTGATGCACCTTCCAATTCATCACTTTGGAAATAGGAAGTACAGACTTGGCCTAAGTGTATCTCGCCACTGGAGATATATTGTGTCCTCATAATCCATACCTTGCCTTGTATTTATCGACACTTCCATCTGCCGCATGTTTAATCTTGTAAATCCATTTGGAAGACACTATTGACTTCCCTTCTGGTCTCAGAACTACCTCCCAGACATCGTGCTTCATGATCGATTGATACTCCTTGATCATAGCATCCTTCCAGACTTTCTTTTCAGCAGTGTCTTCATACCTAGACGGTTCAACATCAATGATGTCACTTAACAGTGCCACATAGATGAATTAAGTTTGAGGTCTCTTGCTTCCTTCCGGAGCACCATACTTCTTTGCATCCTGCATAAGCTCTCATGCCCAAACTGGTTTTCTTTTATGTGAGTTCACTTCTTTCGGTGGATCTACCAGTCTTTGTGGCTCAGTAATATCATGATCCTTAGGTTCTTCTAGAACTTACTCTTCCATTACTGTATCTCGAACCCTAGGAGTCTCAAGTTCTTCATCATGGTCTTCATATGAGTGAATCTTCCTTGACTTGCTGAAAGCAGTGTCTTCATCAAAGGTTATATTTCTATTGGTCTCAATCTTCTTGAATCCTAATATGTATATTCTGTAATCCTTTGATGAGTCACTATAACTGACAAAGATTCCTTTCTTTCATGAAGGCTCCAACTTGATCCTCTTCTCTTTTGGAATATGAATGAATACTGGGCAGCCAAATATTCTGAGATGGCTAACTTTTGGTTTGTATCCTATAAATATTTATTCAGGTGTCTTGTTCTCAAGAACTCTGTGAGGAGCCTTATTTTGAACATATACGACTGTCCTTCCAGCTTCCGTCCATAAGTGCATAGGAAGGTCTTGACCATGGATCATGGCCTTCACTGCTTCCGTAATTGTTATATTCTTTCTTTCTGTATTCCCATTTTGTTGTGGATTATAAGGAGTGCTCATGTCCCTCTTAATCCCTGAGACGTTACATAATTCTTTAAATTCTCTTGAGGAAAACTCACCTCCATTATCTGTTCTTAATACTTTTATTTTCTTTCCAGTTTTATTTTCCACAAGGGCTTTAAACTCCTTGAACTTGCCAAATACTTCATCTTTGGATTTTATGAAATAGATCCATGTTTTTCGGAATATTCATTAATACATGAAACATACCTACTTAATGAGTTGAATGACATAGGCTCGCAAACATCTGAATGTATAAGTTCCAAAATCTAGTTTTCTTTGTTGTCACTACTTGGAAATGCTTTCTTCACATTCTCTCCTTTTGCACATCCTTTGCATATGCCTTCATGCTTGGTTTGGATCTCAAGTAGCCCATTCACCATATCGCTCACAATTGGTAATGCTTTGTAGTTGATGTGAGAAAATATTCTATGCCACAATTCACTTGATTCCATAGTTTCATGAACCAAGGCCTATTCTAGATGTACCTTTAGTTTGTATAGTCCTCCCTCTTGCACTCCAATTACTACCGCATCATTTATTGTTTTACCCTTGGGCCACATAAGTACTTGACCATCCACAAATGCTACTTTGAATCCATTCTCATCTAGAGATGAGATTGAAACTAAGTTCTTCAAACCAGGTACATAGAACATCCCATTTTTGATAGGATTCTCAGATTCAAGCTTATAGGAAGCTTCTCCTACCCCTTAATGGGATATTGATAATCATCTCCTAGCTTCACCTTGTGAGGTGAGTCATTTTCGGTAAGGTTGTTGAGAGAATCCTTGTAACTTATCATGTGCTTAGAAGCACCGCTATCAACAAGCCAATCATTATTACCAAGTGAAATAGTACTTGTGACTGTTGATATCAAGACATATTCTTCGTCACTTGAAGAATCCTTTCTTGCTTTCTGATCATCCTCTGCAGCATGAGCATGATGATGATGATCTATAGTCATGCCCTTACTCATCACAATTAAAGCATCTAATATTTGACAAGTATTTAGTAGTCTTCTTACCTTTGTATGATTTCTTGTGATGATGATCTTCTCTCTTTCCTCTCTTCGTATGATTTTCCAAGGCTTGATTTTCTTCGTATCCTAGCTTTTCTTCTCTGGCAGCAATCCTAGCTTCTTTTTTAGTGCAAGATTCCAAGAGTACACTGAACAAAATAAGTTTCTTCCTTGATCATATTCCTTAAATATATGACTCCCATGATCTTGGAAGACCATTTAGGGTAGTCATCACTAGTTCTGCATTTTCTACTTCATCTCCAATTGCACTTAACTGATCTCTGATGTTGGAAACCCTTGTGAATTATGATTGTATACTTTCATTTTTTAACATCTTCACAGCCTTGGATTGAGTCCTCAAGGTCATCTTCCCATTGATGTTGGTCCCTTCAAATAGGCCCTTCAATGCATCAAACATAGCTTTCGGAGCCTTCAGTGAAGAGATGTGTGGGATCAAGTGATCCTTGATGGACTCAACTATAATCCTCTTCTCTTTGATAAGATTCTTCTTGTGCTTTGCCTTCTACTCATCTCCCTCTGGATCCACAACTACCTCTATAACATACTTGTCCAAATCATGCTCTTCTAGAATGAGCATCACCCTATACTTCCATGCTCGGAAGTTCTCTACCCCTTCAAGATTATCCTCAAGATTGGTAGTGTTTGTCATCTTGATAAACTTGATAAATGAGAACCTCAA
Source organism: Larix kaempferi (assembly GCA_027924585.1). NCBI lineage: Eukaryota > Viridiplantae > Streptophyta > Pinopsida > Pinales > Pinaceae > Larix > Larix kaempferi. The sequence continues at coordinate 666,413 of BSBM01000240.1, read as the reverse complement.
ATGGAAACAGATAGAGTATAACTTACCAAATGAGACGCTCCAACCAAAATTTGGATTCTGAAAACTAGTTGCAGGGTGACCTAAGGTTTGCTAGAGAAACCCTAATTTTTCAACTTCGGTATCTTGAGAAACTGACTGGAGGACAACATGTGCCTCCCCTGAGCAATGTACATCTTTTTCTATTTCTGTGAATAGATCCTCTAAAAACTGGATGCCCTAGTTCTTCGAGCTACAGTGGTGGTGCAATACACCCAAAACCCTCGTCACATTCTAGAGGAAATGGGGTGAAATTTAAATTTTTATTTCTTATCGAATTATACTAAATTATCCTTGGAAGGTATATCATTGAATATAACGATACAATGAACACACGTTCCTATGTCTTTATTCATTCTTTAGCATAAGAGTTCAACTATCTTATGCAAGATTCTTATTCTATAAGTTCAATACTTATTCAAAATTATCATTGTAACAAATCTTTACTAAAACAATGAAAAACCTTTCCAAGCATGGAAGCATGCCAACAAAGTGCCATAAAATAGATTTCAAGTGAAGATTAATACAAACCATGTTTACAAACTTGGGTGAGCAATATCCACACAACACTCCCAACTTAGTAAGTTATAGAAGAGAACTTCTTCTGCGAAGTAGGTTGGGTGCATACCTCGATGTTACATCTTCTTAACATCCATTTTATTAACAAAGGTCAACTAAATGCTAGAAGCATGCAAATATACCATTGACCTCAACATAAGTCAAATGTCAACAAATATATATACACTTATCTATCAATGTGTTGACATGTCATAGTTATTCTCTTCACTAAACATTGCATTAACAACAAACAATATCGAAAGGTGCAAACATAGTTCTGGAGGATTTAACTATTAACTATCCTCCTTATATCAAAAAGAATATTATCATGATTGCATCAACAAGTCCCTTTTCACACATTCTTTTACATATTTCAATCATTGATGTAAAAATTAATGTAAGAGACATTTCTGTAAAATAAATGTAATAGGCCGACATTTCTGTAAAATCAATGTAATAGGCCGACATTTCTGTAAAATCAATGTAATAGGCCGCATACAAACATTAGACGTAAAGAACATGCAATTGTACAATTTTACTTTAAACCAAAGCACAATAATTCATCTATTGCATCCATAACCAAAAACTCATACAATAGACATAATTGCTATTACATCTTAAATGTGAATACATAATAGAGCCATTGAAATGGTGAAACCTTAAGCATGTATATGATACTATTCTTCCATAGGGTTAGTATCATAATGAAATCTCTTTTTCAAATAAATGTAGTCTCTTTCCTTTGGCCATCTACCAATCAGCTTTACATAAATACATGAAGAAGTAAACATAAGAGATTATACTATTCACTACTTTTCTAGAATGGCATTAGAGATACGATTAATTGAGTCAAAATATATCAATCAGCTTTACATAAATACATGAAGAAGTAAACATAAGAGATTATACTCTTCACTACTTTTCTAGAATGCCATTAGAGATACAATTAATTGAGTCAAAAAATATCAATGATTATAGTGACATTACATGCATACTTTCTTTACCAATTTGGTAAACTAAAGAGGATTGTCCTTCCCGTCTTCTTCTTCCTATATTCATTATCCTTGTAACATTTATTAGTACTATAAAATATACACTAAAACTCTAGATGCATTTTCTTTATTTATGATATATCCAACTAATTTACAATCATAAATGTTTATTAAGGGGGACTGTTTTGGGCAATACAACGTTCCACCCAGCCGTAGGCTCTTCGACGGCTTCTACTGAGTCCGTCCGAAGGCCACCTCCGAGTTGGGCACAATGATCCACAAGTACGATAGAGAGTTTATAAGTCTCAACGACTAGATCCAAATACTCACAGACTTAGTGGGTAATGCAATGGTCCTGCAATTCGTGAGGTAATACTCCTACCTGAACACCTCTCGTGTTCTAACCTCTTCCCAACGATGGTGTTATTTTATTCTTGTACCAAGCCGATACACTAGGCTTGTTCTATGGTACATACAAGTATTTAAAGATTTAATTTCATGTCCCCAAAAACAATATGGATATAAAACTGACATGTCGATAATAACTAATACAAATATTATCCGATATATTCACGGGGAACAATCTTCCCCAAGTCTATGCCAAGGACCTTAACATGCCACACCAAAAATATACCATATAATAAAGGGAGTACAGAGGGATCAATAATAGGCAACGACATTCATCAATCATATAAGCAATGGTATGCAGAACTAGATTTCTCTAGCATATGCGCGATCATCCAAAGTCATGCAAGTATATATATTAAATGACATATATATACAATGTAAACCTAAGTGTACTCGTCCCAAACCTCTGCGCATTCAAATAAAAGCCACTTATATATAATGTAAAATGCAAACCATATGGCTAAATACTTCCTCCATTACAAAATACGCATAAATAATGTTTATCAAATAAACACCAGCTGTATACAAAGATCCAACTGCCCGAGTTAACACGGTTCAAGTCCAACACTCAACATATAAATGCGTAGAATTAACATGCTGAAATTCAATGCACAGTATATAAATAAACAAACTAAACTCTCAACACAACGTATATAATTGTACCGAGTTATCATACTGAGACTCAACGCACAACATAGAAATAAACTAATGCCAGCTAAATACTTCCTCCTCGACGACATATGTACCATAACCAAGCATTTAAAATGCAGCTTGCAATGTAAATGCAATACAAGCATACAACTTCTATTTGTAAATGCGGCTCAATATATATAACATAACCAAACTGTAACACAACCAAGCCTTTTAAAATGCAGCATGCAATGTAAATGCCATACAAGCATACAACACGCCCAATGTGTTCAACATACAACATATATTTGTAAATATGTAATAAATTAACAGAACTAACCATTCGAGGCAGCCACGAATGGAATCCATAGCGCCTAACAACAACATACATATTAATCACACTCATGCAGGCAACAGAGAATGCTATCTCCAGCATAAACGATTTTCTCGGCAACGAAAATATAAATAAACACAATGAAATGCTGAGCATGTGAGCTCTTCCAGCATCCAGAATTTTCTGGGCAACGAAAATATAAATAAACACACTGAAATGCTGAGCATGTGAGCTCTTCCAGCATCCACGATTTTCTAGGCAACGAAGATATAAATCAACACACCGAGACAGAAAAATTACAGAGGCTCAATGCTCTCCAGACTCCACACAGACAACCGAAACCAGGAATACATTGCCACAGGAATATTACAGAGCCCCAACGCAATTCCATACAACTCTATACAGAGGACACCCAAATCTACAGCATATATATATATATATATATAAATAGTAGAAAGCTTATACGCATCATTTCCAGGCATATATTCAGCATGTAAACTGCAGAGAGTGAATGAAACCTGAGATTAATGAAATACAGAGATCCAAAACGTTTTATCAAACCCGATGCACAATACAGAGCTCCAAAAACGTTTTTAACAAATCAAATACACAATACCGAGCTGCAAAATGTTTTTAACTGACCCAATGCATAAATATAGAGCTCAAAATGTTTTTAACTGAACCAATGCCTAAATGCAGAGCTCAAAACGTTTTTAACAGAACCAATGCATAAATACAGAGCTCAAATCGTTTTTACTGACCCAATGCATAAATACAGAGTTCCAAATCGTTTTTAACTGAACCGATGCATAAATTGCATAAATACAGAGCTCAATTTTTTTTTAACTGAACCAATGCATAAATACAGAACTCAGAATGTTTTTAACTGACCCAATACATAAATACAGAGCTCAAAACGTTTTTAACTGAACCAATGCATAAATGCAGAGCTCAAAACCTTTTTAACTGAACCAATGCATAAATGCAGAGCTCAAAACCTTTTTAACTGAACCAATGCATAAATACAGAGCTAAAATCGTTTTTAACTGATCAAATGCACCATACAGAGTTGCAATTCGTGTTTATCACATCCAGTGCACAATACAAAGCTGCAAAAACGTTTCTAACAAATCAAATGCACAATACCGAACTGCAAATTCATTTTCTATCCAATCACAAGGGATAAGCAGAAATTTCAAACGTTGTATCCAACCCCCTTCCCATGAACAAGAATGCATTTTTGGCTTCCTCTGCCTGCCCCCCCACTAAAAGCTATGATCCTGTACCTTTTCCCCCCGACTCAAGCATTTTTCTTTTTCTTTCCTTTTTTTTGCAGAACGCCCATCCTAGGTTATAACAAATAAATAAAATACATTTTTCCTCATATGTGTAAGTGTAATATTTCAAATAAGATATCATATGTGTAAGTGTAATATTTCAAATAAGATAGCATTTGAAATCAATAATTTGATACACCACTACAAACATAAATTAAATAATTATAAAGGATTTTAACTTGGTTATAATAACATAACCAAAGTCCATAAATTACATTTCACTTGCAATATTTTTCTCATTACCCATACATACTAATCAAATTTATAATATAAGATATTTATTCCTATAAATAAAAGTATATGTATTTCAAAAGAAAAGCATAAGCACATAAATAAATATATGCGTTTCAACATAGTTATATAAATAATAAAAGTATAAACCTACAAATAAATATATGCATATTTATATTTTCCCATATAAAACCTATTCATATAACTAAAAGATAAGCATAGAAAACACATAACTAAAAGATATGCAGAGTTATGAGGATTTCTTTAAAAACCACCTAAAAAGGATAATCTTTTCTAAAATAGGTGTATCTATGCATACATAAATATATCATAGATTAATAAACTTAATTGTGTTCAAAAGCTAATCAAAGCCAATGAATCCTGCGGCATCATCAATCTTTAAAAACTCTCCCCCTTGTGGTTCACTATGTCCTTTTAGACTCTAGGTTGCATTGACGACCTAGTCTAGGTTTTAGGTTATAAACATAGACAAGGTAGCGTAAATAAGAATCTTACCCGAAATGGGGGCATTACAGGTGGGCCCAAAAATGAAAATTCTTAGAATGAGATTCTGCTTCGCCAGGAAGATGCACCCTAGTGAGGTGAGTTGAGTCCAACCTCTTCGTTAGCTGATTTGTGGAGACTTCCTAAGGAATCCCAGTCCTGCAATTGCAGCAGCTGTACAATGTTATCTTTCAGGCTAGCTATGATACCATGTTATATTTTTAAGTGCATTAACAATATAGATCACTCAAAGATAAACAAGCATAGCATGACCAAAAGTAGACAACAAATTTTTCTTGGGAAAACCCTCTCCAGGCCAGCAAACTTCTTCTATATATATTATGCACAATGTACAAGAGTATCCCTCATGCAAAGACCCAAAAACAAGAAGACTCCAAAATCAGGTATCCACTTGACTTTATCTTTCCTAATGATGCAATTTCAATGTGAGAATGAGGTGACCAAATGAGGAGGGCCAGCCTCCGATTTATAATAGACAAAACACTTGACCTTTTTACTAATTAGGCCGGCTTGAATTTCCTAAGTGGGATGACCTGTACTCTTTACAATAAAATATTCTTTTCTAGATCTTTCCAAGCCGACCTAACAGTTAGGGTTTACATTGACTTTTTCAATGACTTTTACATAATCAATTACATTAATAATAATCCCCCTACGGTATAAAATACAAATGACACAAATAATACAAATAAGAATATCTTCGAAAGTTACATATAGTGTTTTAGGTTGATTCAATGAGATAACTCACATAATTAAGGATCAAATAACACTTCAGTGAAAAGACTGAAGAAATTGTTCAAGATCTCAGGGCATGAATTCAATAACCTTAGATAAACATTACTTTAAACATTAGAAAAAAGGAGAATGCAGAGTATATAGGGATCTCCAAGAAGCATAGCCTACAAATCTGAGAGAAATTACATTGCCAGTCACACTTTCAACATAAACACATCATTTAAATGAACAAGTGAATTATAGGCATCAAACAGAATACACTAAACCTCTCTCTAAATCTGGTTCGTCACACTAAATCCATTCAAATATAAGAAGAAAATAGCATACCTGGGGAATTAACAACCCATGAGAGACAAAAGATATGAAACTACTGAGAAATGAATCCCTTTAATATTGAATCGTCTTCTCATCCAGTCTTTACAGCTCTGAAAATACAAATGATAAGAAAGCTTGGTCCTTGGAAAAAAACACAGTCTCTTGCCTAAAGGAAGAAGAATACCCTATACTACATTCAACTCTTTTTTCTTTTATAGATATCATCGCAAATTCCAGATCCAAAAATTGTGGATTAGATGGGATTTTAAAATTTACAAATAATATAAAATTCATTTTATGATTATGAACATAAAACCCTCTATTAGATCCATGATTCCACCATATCTTGACGCATTAAGTGCCTTAAATCAAAACCTAGAGCTCAAAGGTGTTACCTTTGTTAGGATTTTACTGCAACATTCGCATGCATACTTGTTTAATTCAAAAATAACGAAATCGTTACTTCGAGAATTTCGCATAGCATTTTACGAGTCTTCAGTGAAGCGGCACTACTGGAAGTGAGACCTAGTATTTGGTTTGTTGTAGAAACTAGTTCCTTCTAGATAATATGCTTATGATACTCTTCCAACAACCATTCCCTTTGAATGTTTGAATGCTAGAAATGAGGATCTACTGCCAGGTTCCCTGCTTCCAAACTCTCTGAGTATATGGGGTTTTTTTCGGAGATTAATATTTTTCCATTTGTCTCTTAGGTGGAACTATCTAGAGGAATCTTGGCTAAAAGACCTTCATGGATTGCTATCTCGTAAAATTCATTGTATGCATCGGATTTAATCATAAAATAGCTGAAGGCTTCCATTTTTCTTGCTTTCTCATATCTTCTAGTTCGAATGATATAAGAGACACTATATTGGTTGTCCATGCATGCAATACATAGTGGTGACACCATGAATCTGAGAAGCACTTTGGTGAACAATAATAACTCTTTTGAACAAGAATCTTAGCCTTCACACAACTCAAACACCTTTCAGTGGCTAGCTCTGGATACAATACCCTCTGAAGCCAAGATAATAACTCTCTACAAGTGCTTATTTAGAAATGTCATTGGTGATAATGGAGCCTGTCAAGATGTCGAGAGAGAGCATAAGCCATAAGCTCGTAGTGTATGAAGGGAATCTTGAAAATAGTTGTTCTTTAAATATTTATATGAGCCGATGTTTAAAAATTCAACACAAGTGCTTCATCGTAAGGTTCTTTTCCATTGAAATATTTGGTTTGTACATTCCACCTCAATGATCCTCTTGTGTGCCTTCCCACGACGTTTTCCGATGCTAGAATTTAGTGATATGGCACATGGGCATTTGAATGACGTTTAAACTCAGGCTCCAATACTTGGCGTTGAGACTAAGCAGTTGATGCTTGATGCTTGGGAATTCCCTCGACATTTGAGGGCTTGGAACATGCACTTAATTAAAGGCTTTGACATTTGGATAGGGGCTAATTTTGTATGCAATGTGTAATATCCCACACGTAAAAGAAAAATGATTCTTTATTGTTCATATACATCAGCACAAACGGATTCCATCGACACATTGACCACAAAGGTTAAAGGTTTATCTATCGACTCCATTGGTAGACTTACACTCGACACTTGTTTGCATGGTTTGACTTGATGTTGGAAATGGACAAAAAAACCCATAATTGTTTTACATAACAGAACTTGTAAACAAAAGTAAACATAAAATATTATTTTAAATCAGCCATACTTTTATTATATATATATATAATTTTATATTTGGCTTTAGGTTAAAATAAGGGGAGGGCATTTTGGCATTTCTTTAGATGAAATTACGAATAGAATTTTGTTTCATAGAAGGACAAAAAGAGATGAGCACATTGAAGCTTCACTAGGTTAAAATGTGACACTAGAAAAAACTTGGCAAGGTTTTGCTGCTGATAATAGACCACTATGAGTAGCGCACTTATGTACATACGCCAGATTGAGATTGAGCCTGACAGTGGGCAAGAGGGATCCAGGAAAAAAATTGCACAACTTTAGTGGGAGTTCAAAAAACAATTTTGCCGTGTAAATTTTGGTGCTAACAGGGAGAAGTCTAGGAATCTCTTCTGGAAACACGTCATAAAATTCCTTTAATATTTCATAATTTTCTAGAGATGGTTTACTATTATTTTCACCAGAGTATAACACTTGACAACAAATAAATTACATCTTTTATGGGAACTTCTCTTGAGCTGTAATTTGAAATTTGGCATACATATATAGGTTTCTCTACCCTACAAATTCGCTTTGATTTCCCTCTTCATCAACACATTGAAAAGTCTTATCATGAAAATTTAGCATCATTATATGGGATTCTAGACAATCCATGTCGATTAACACATTGTAGGAACCTAGGGGAAATATATTCAGTTTAACATGAGTTTGCAGTCCATTCATGTTTACATGGCTATTTTCTATGTATTCTAACTCTTTTGTTTTGATTTCGGTAGCAATTTGAACTAATCAACTTTTCTCAAATTTATTTTTAGAGAATTTATAGTTTTCAACAATCACGGGTGAAACATAACTCAACCTAGAATTAGGTTCAATTAAAATGACTATAGTGACCTCTTGGAGGTTGTGAATTTTCTTAACCACTCATTCCCAATGAGGACAATATACAAACCGATGGGGTCCTTCACAACCCGACATTTAAAAGGATTAACAAGCTTTCTGTTCTCATAATTCACTATTTTAGTTTTGCTATGGTTTGTTACTATTGGCTACGCATTGTTTTTGGCATAACTATTACCCTGCAAGCTTGGAGAGTTATTTTTTTAAGGTAACAGTTTAAATCTCTTTCGCCTCTTATATGATTTCTACTTATTTTTCAGTTTTTAACTTTTTAGGATTTACATTGTTCAATTATGTACTTAGATTGGTCATAACAATACTTTTTCTTTTTGGTAGCTTCATCTAATGTATCAGATTTATTCAATTTTGTCTTTATACATATTAGGTAGACAAATCAGAAAACATTGAAGTTCTATATTCTTATCTTTAATATACAAAACATATCATAAAATTTCTATGATTTTGTTGGATAAGTGTTCCATGTTCATATTTCCCAATATCATAAAATTTCTATGAATTTGTTAGATAAGTCTTCCATGTTCATATTTGACAATTTTAATTCATGAAATTCTTTAATTTTTGTAGCACTATCATGGTAGCGCTCAATTAAATACTTCTTTTAGAAATAATTTTTAAACAATTTCCATTTATCCACTTTTCACTAAAGTATTTGAATTCTCTAAGGTCATTCCACCAAATGGAATCTTTTCCATTCAGGTTATATATTACCATTTTTTCTTTCATCTTGCAAAAATAGTCATATAACAAGAATTATTTACTCATCCCCATAAGCCAAGAATTTGTTTCTTCATCGGATCTCATTTTTCCATATTAGAGTGAGGTTACAACACTGAGGCCTTATGGATCTGAAGTGACGCTAAAAAAAATTCAAGTTAAAATAGACAAATATGTTTACTGAAAATATGATAGACAATAAATGATGACAATATACAAAATATGACCAGCCGATATACGGTACAACCCAAAGTACCTATTTGACTGCAAGATCAAAGATCGATTTTAAGTCAACTATTTTTTTAGCCTTACAAATAGCTAGGACAAGAACAAAATTAGAGCAGACCTGGGAAGTTCTAGTTCCGCAGGATAATAGAGCTGAGAAATAAATAAATCAACAACAATGAAATTGAAAAGCTGTTGAAATATCATGGAAGCTACACCGAATCAATCAAGTGGAAAACCCCACAATCCCAAGAAGGGATAAATTTTCTAGAGTTTAATGAAACTAATAAACTTGAAGCGGGTGACAAAATATTTGAAACGATGAGAAGCATTCAAGCTAAATGATAAACTTACAGAAATGATAATGAAAGGATTATTAAGCATAAGCAAAACAACAAGAGCTAAATGTTATTCTCATACATAAAAATCAGACAAAGGAATATAATCCGATCCGAAACATAATAATAATAAAAGGAATATATTAAACATGAGTGATATCTCTTTTGGATAAACAGACTCCATCATTAAGGGATCTGAAAAGAAATATTGCAACATCATAATTTTCTTCTGGTAAGACTTCGAATCATACCTCTAAGAAGATCAAACCATTGAGTCTAATGGTGAGATAGAATCTGGTAAAAAGGCTGAAGCTTTGCTTCTAGGGATGAGCAAACATTTTAGGTTATAAAACTATTGTGGCAAACTAAAAGTCAATATGGCTATTTATAACTTGTAGGGAAAGGATACCATCTAGTGGGATGACCTGAAGGAAGTCAAAGTCAAGAGTAACAAACATAAGGTAAGTTTAACCATGAATAAAAACAATGTTGAATTTTGAGAACCACTTTTTCTATTCCGAGGTAAAAATAGTCACCAATTGCAACTTATAAAAAAATAAAACTACTTAAATTTCTTGTCAAGTTGTATAATATGTTAAGATATCTATTTATATTTATAAGATTTTATATGGAAATAAAATCTAACAACAAGAATCCATATTTCTAGTCCATGCTTTACCACTATCTAAAAAATTCCTGTAGATACTAATATTATTTTATTTTACATAAATATATAACCAATGTTAACCTATAGAGTACTTATATGATTTTATACTAACAACCAATGTTGAAAAAGTCGGACTCGGCAAAAAGTCGGCAAGGGTCCCAAAAACAATTTCTCGCCAACATCGGCGAAAAAATCGGGAAAAGTTGGAAAAAGTCGGCAAACATTAAAAAATACAAAATACATTCATTTTTTTCAGAATTTTAAACATATAAAGCAACAATAACATCAGATAAACACATTGGAACATAAATATGGAGAAAGCACTGATATATATCATCATCATGTAGTCATGTCAAATATAAAATGATACATCAAAGTCGATACTGAATCCTGATAGTCTGAAAGTTTGAAACACCATAGTTGTCCAATCAAGGACTCAAAACTCAAAAGTAGATAACCAATACAAAATGACATCACATATATAAATGTATCTCAGGAAAACTAGTAGCTATCTATCTAATATCAATGCCCTCTTCCCCTTTTATGGGAAAAGGTCATGGGCCGTTTGTTAGGCCTTCCCCTAGCACTAGAAGTAGCAGCAGAAGACCCTGCCCCTGCATCTAACATCGAACGATGAGTGACGGATGGAGGACTAGATGTATCAATCCGTGTAGGCGGTGGTGGCGATGCTAGCACATCACCCTCCGTGGTGGTTCTGACCTCCTCCTCCTCCTCCTCCTCCTCCGCCTGCCCTTCCTCTCCCTCTAGCCATGTAGGTTCCTCCTCCATGATAGGAGTCTCAATCTCCACCCTCCAATCAGACAAAATATCAATATTGTCTAAGGCGATGGCATCAACATTTGGTGTTTTATTTATCTGTGTCATCCATAAGCGGAGATTATAATGGATGTAGACCAAATCATTGAGACGTGTGAACTCCAACCTGTAAGAGGAAAATAATTTTTTTGTATGAGTCTAGAGGTTCAAGTTTAAAAAATTAATGAAATATAATTATAATATGTGAGGATGATAAATTCACAAATTATATTAAATGAAATTGATTTGTTGAAAATTTAAAGTCTAAGACTCTAACCTTCTGCGTCTCTTTTCATGTACTTTTTCAAACACACTCCAATTCCGCTCACATCCTGAAGTGGTACATGTTTGGCTAAGAATCTTGATGGCAAATTTCCGTAAATTTGGTGTCCTTACACCATAAGTTCGCCACCAAGTAGCTACAACAAATAAGGAAATAAATAAATCATAATTCAAAATTTCAAATTTCAACTTGCAAATAAAAGTTAAACACTTTAATAACTTACCTGGCATGAAATTGGTCCTGTCACGAATAGCATCAGCAAAGCTAAATACACCAGTACCATCCTGATACACCTCTAACTCGCGATTGATTGCATTGCGAGTCTCATAATCAGGTACCATCCTCTGAATACAAGTGAAGAGCCCCTCCAACACCTCACCATGAAAATCAAATTTGCATTTGTAGGAAAATGTAGGGTTGAGGAAGAGTGCTGCTGCATGAATGGGTCTATGAAGCATCCTGGTCCATCGACTATCAATCAACTCCCATAACAACATGTGCCTCTCGTGCCCCGGGGTACCCTTGCCCACATAATAATTCCGGATGGTCTCTTTGGCCCTATCCATGGCCTCATACAAATAGCCCATTGCAGGCTTATCACCATCAACAAGTCTCAAAACCCTTACCAAAGGTTCACTCACCGAGCAGACTTCCCCCACTCCTTCCCAGAAGGAGTCAGTGTACACCAACTTGGCAATGGTTCTCCCATCTTCTCTCCTGCTGTAAGCACAATCACGGCACTCATCAGAAACAAACATTTGCTTCAACTCAAACTGACATTGAAGCAAGGACTGAAGAGTAATGAAGGTGGTGGCAAAGCGCGTGATTGCGGGATGCTTCAACTCCCTGTTTTTGGTGTGCCTCCTCATGAGGCTGAGAACAAAAGTATGGTTGTAAATGAACTTGGGGATGCTCTTAGCTTGATCAATCACCACCTTGATAAAGGGAATTTTCTCCATATCCTCCAGCATCAAACCAATACAATGAGCAGCGCATGGAGTCCAAAACAAAGTGGGGTGCCTCTCCATAAGCATCCTGCCAACAGCCACATAATTAGTTGCATTATCCGTAATAACTTGCACAACATTGTGCACCCCAATGTCCTGTAGGAACCCATCTAACAACTCACATAAGAGCGCTGCATCTTTTACATATGCCGATGCATCGACTGATTTTCAAAAACAAGGTACCTCTAGGACAATGTACCAAAAAGTTGATAAGGGATCTACCCTTACCATCTGACCAACCATATGACATGATTGTGCATCCAGTGCTCTCCCATGACTACTTGAACTCCTCCAACCTAGCACCGATGTCCTTCTTTTTTGCTTGAAGGATTGGACCTCGCAACTCATCAAAGGTGGCACTTTTATACCCCGAGCCAAATGCTGCAATGGCATCACACATCGGCTGCCAAAATGGATTGTTTTTTACGATGCTGAGAGGTATGTGACTCCAGTAAAGACACCTCCCCATCAATCTGTCCACTTCTACCTTGTCATTTTTCTTTATCAATGCCTTGATAGAAGGTTGTGATCCACCTCCTGTTCGTGGACCAAAATGGTATGAGGCCCCCGCCGTGGCTGTGGAACCCCTCACACTAGCCTCACTGAAAGTGGCAGATCCTGTTGCCCCCACACTTCTTGCTAGGCCAAAAGCTGCAATCTCAACTCTGTTTGCGGCGATCTCATCCTTCTTTTAATTCTTTTCATGGATTGCGTCATGGGCAGATCTCATGATCTCTGGGATCACTGCAGTACAAACAACAACATCATGCCCAGGGAGTTTAGCTAGATGGTATTTCAACCTGTTAACCCCTCCTGACATGTGATGCCCACACAATTTGCAACTCAAATTTTGCCTGTTTCCATCATCCTCGGGCTCACCATACTGCCAAAACGGATCCAATGGCTTTGGCATCTTGGAAAATGGAATGGCAGCCTCAAAATGCAAACCTAGGGCACAAAAATACAAAAACAAAAAATTAAACCCCATTTGAAAAAATTGCAACAATTTGGCTTAAAAAATCAGACCTCTAAATTTATATTTTTGGCCATGAAAAATGATAACAAGAGGGTGGCTAAAGATCTAAAAAAGAAAACATGCTATTCCATTCTAAAACCCCCTTACATTTTGACTCTTTTTTATATTTATGGACATGGAATTCATTGAAAAAATGGAAAAAAAAAATAAAAGAATAGAGGAAAGAATATAGGCAAGCAAACATGCAAAAAAATCATAAAACAAATACAAGAAAATGAATCACTACATACCTGTGAGACGAATTGGTTGATTGGCAAAGTTTTGACTCTTGAAGTTGAACCCTTTCTCAACAAAAGTTCACAATGGTGAGCTTAGATGTTGTTTGGAGTCTGGGATGCCTCCAAAGTAGTTGATGGTGCTCTCTTTCCCTTCACACTCCTTCTACAACAGTCAAATGAAACAAATGACCATAAAAAAATCACTTTTGACCCTTTAAACCATGGCCGTGACGGACTGGGCGCTTTTTTCCTTCGACTCGCGAGTTTTTAGAAAAAATCGGCGATTTTTTGAGAAAGTCGGAAGTCGGCGATTTTTGCGAGCCGATTTTTCGGCAGGGTCTTCACCTCGCGATTTTTCGGCGATTTTTTCAAGCTTGCTAACAACATTAGCTCTTCTCTAAAATTCTCATATAATTTCCTCATTTAAAATGTCCCACCCTAGAACTCAAACATACAACATAATTAATAATTATTTATATAATTGAAATACTCTCTTAGGAAATAACATAAATTAAATAAAAGGGTAGAATAAATCAATATATATAACTGCCATGAAATCATTTGGGAAAACAAAGAATACAATCACCATCCTCCCATTGATGACCACCCCCGAGCTAATATTCTCCTTGAGAAATACCAAGATTCTCTTATGACTCCACCAACACTCCCACAATGTTTCTGAAATGCATCATTCTGCAAACATTAATGGTCTCACACTTACTCAAGTGTCTCTCGACTAATCTTTCCAACCCCCTTGAAGGCATCTCTTCATCTCTTCAAACATTTTACTCACCTTCAAACTAAGTCACCTGACACAGGGACACGAGACACGCAGGACACAAAAATACGAGAGTCCGACACGGGCATGGTGACCCCCAGAATCAGGACACGTAGGACACGTTTTATATAGATATATATATTTTTTTGAAAATATATTAATATTTAAAAATATAGACATATATATCCAAAAATCTTTAGAAACTAAAACATTTACAATTTACAAATATGAAATATTCAATAGAAATTAGAATAAAAACACATTAATGATTAGTAGATTACACATTGTCATTCACAAATCACGATTCAGTATTCAGTATTCACGAATCACAACACATTTCACATTTGTCATTCACAAATCACAATGAATTATGAGACACATAGATGCATGTCGGAACCATATTTCTCAAAGTCATCAAAATCAATATGTATACATATATGTCGGAATGCCACTAGGCATTGGCAAACGCCAAATAGACTAATAGTAAATACAAAAAACGGGTGGATCAAGATGGGAGAATCCCATATGTCAGTAGTCCTCCTCCATGCCTGAATCAACATACTCATCACTGCCACGGCCCTGATCCTCATCCTCCTCCCCCTCCTCCTCCTCTCTGCCCATCTAACGATCTGCATTTGCTGCTGTGGAGGATGACCCCTCTATACGATCTCTATCATCAAAAGTGACCGGCTCTAGCACTAGATCATTAAGATCCATGTTGGCTAATGCCAACTCTATGCTGTTGTCCAAACCCATATTATCAGGAAAGACATCCCACATCTTTGTCTTTCCCTTCACCGACCCCTCCCTCTTCCTGTAAATAAGACAAAGGTTGGAGTGCACATACACCATCGACTCTGCCCTGGACTACTCAAGCCTGCTCTTCTTCACACTGTACAAGTTCCCATATGTGCTCCAATTCCTCTCACAACAAGAGGATGATGTAACTTGAGAGATGACCCTGAAGGCTAACTTCTGTAGAATAGGGGATGTTGCCCCATGAGTTGCCCACCAAGCATAGGGTTTCTTACCCTCCCTATCTCTAAGCACATCATAGCCTCCAAATCTCCCAGTGCCAGTGGAAAAATCTACAAAGCCCTCCTCTGCCTCTTCAAGCATGTCTCTATTCTGAAATAGCCGTCTAAGTGCTATCTTCCTCCCATTTGCAATCTATGCATCCATTTGAGGAGGGACTTTGTGTGAGGCCCTCGATCCACCAGTGAGCCACTCCTAAGTGTAGAACTTGGGGTTCAAGGAGTGGGCCAAGCAATGCAAAGGTGTGCAATTCTTATCCCACCTGGAGATAAGAATATCCTGAATAATGGTCCATAAGTTCTCTGCCGATGTCCCATACTCAGGACACTCATTCTCCATGACAATGGACCTCATGGACTCAATCATGGAATCCCACCCCTCATAAACCTCTGCTAAGATGGGTTGGTCCGTGTCTGCAAACCGCAACAAAGAAATGATTGCCTCCATGATCTTAATGGTAAGATCCACCGTGTCCCACCAACCATCATTTAACACCATGTCCTTCACCTTTTGTGAAGCAACCTGATCCGTCTTTCTCCAAAAAGCCCAAAACTCTGAAATCACCATGTACCCCAGTCTTTCTCCAAAAAGCCCAAAACTCTGAAATCACCATGTACCCCAGGCTGCTTCACAAAAGGTGAAGGACACGGTGTTAAATGATGGTTGGTGGGACACGGCGTATCTTACCATTAAGATCATGGAGCCTGATCCGTCTTTCTCCAAAAAGCCCAAAACTCTAAAATCACCATGGACCCAAGAGCGGTTTTGACCTCCCTCAGCCTCTTGAGCATGATGAATGAGGAAGCAAACCGAGTATCTGCAATCTTCAGCAATGAAAGTTGTGTGTACTGTTTGTAGATGGTGAAGGCATTTGTGTGGTTTTGTACAAAGTTACGGATATGGCGTGCATCCTCAATAAGGTTGTCAATCCATGCCACATCCGAAGCAATGGCTTTCAGTGCTAAATTCAAGGAATGGACAATGCAAGGTGTCCAAAAAACCTATAAGAGCAATAAAAGCATGTATCAATGACTCTACAACACTAACATTGCCATGACCAAATTCAAACAATGAGCAAATTAGAAATGAAAGGTGTCCAAAATGAACATACCTGTGGATATTTAGCTTCCACAATCATGCCAACAGCCTTGCAAACAGGTGCATTGTCCGTGATGATTTGTACACACGAATCAACACCTACTTCTTCAATGGTTTTGATGAATAAATCACCCATAAATTTTGCATCCTTGTATTGCCCAAGAGCATCCACCGCTTTCAAGAACAACAATCCATTTTGGGAGGATACCATGAAATTGATGAGTGGATGGCGTGCGGAATCCATCCATCCATCATAAACAATACTCACCACCGCATGAGGGCCATGTTGTTCTAATTGGCTGAAGGATTTTATCTACCTCCTTCCTTGCTTTAACCAACAATGTGGTTCTAAGCTTCTCTGAACCAGGAGGCACATAACCATTTGGAGCTCGTTCCAACATAGTTTTAACCGTCTCAAAATACAATGGTGATCGTGCAACATTGAATGAGATGAAGTTGAGGTACAAGAAAAATGCAATGGTAAGGTCTACCTCTTCTCGCGCCTCTTGTTGGAAAATCCTATCCATTGGACCACCTGTATATTGCCTCTTTCTTGTTTGATAAGTATCCCCACGCCCACGCCCATGACTGCTAGGTGGAAATGGAGGCTTGGTGCTAGAGGACTTCCTCAAAAATGGAAGAGGATCATCCTCTTTTTTCTTGCTTGTTGCTGCCACCTTCCCTAAGCCAACACATGATCCTCTTTTTCCATATCCCTCCTTTGGTTAACACTCACCACTTTGCATAAAGAAATCCCACAAGAAGGAAGGGCCAACAATTGGCCCTTAACCCGGAAATATGTGCTCATGAACTCATGCTTGCAAAAATTGCATCTCCAAGACACATTGCCTCCCCCACCGAGCTTTTCCCCAGGCCCATCTTTCCTTGTCACATACTTCCACAAAGGGTTTTTTTTTTCTTGGGCTTGTTGTCTTGCTAAAACAGGGTTAAATGGAACCATAGAATGAGCTCCACTAGCAGCCGATGGAGCACTTGACGGAGGAGGAGAACCGCTTGTGCTTGGTGGAATAGGAGGGGAGGCCCTAGATGGTGCATTTATCCCTTTCTTTTTCCCCCTACCTCCTGCCCTAGCTGATTGAAAAATTCATTTTCTTGTGTGATGGTTGAGCTTGCAATTCATATCGAATCGTGTCCGATTCGAATTTCCCTCGAATCCGAAATCGGGACACATTTACAAAACAAATCGGACACGAAATTTTAGCGTGTCCCGACTGTCGGACACGAACCCGGAAAACAGGACAAGTGAAGCGCGGAAAAAGGCATCCGAGTTTGCTTTAAAACAAAATTTTGGCTTTCTTTTTGTCATTTGAAAGGAAGCAATTGGTTGAGAGTGAGTTGTATGTGCAGGTGAAGGAGATTTGAAGGCTATCCATTGTTTCCAAGCGATTCCAAGTGCATTTCGGTGGATTTGTGGAGAGGATTGCAAGCTCAACAATCACACAAGAAAAAGAATGTCTCAATCAGCTAGGGCAGGAGGTAGGGGGCAAAGGAAAGGGAGAAATGCACCATCTAGGGCCTCCCCTCCTATTCCACCAAGCACAATCGGTTCTCCTCCTCCGTCAAGTGCTCCATCGGCTGCTAGTGGAGCTCATTCTATGGCTCCATTTAACCCTGTTTTAGCAAGACAACAAGCCCAAGAAAAAAAAAAACCCTTTGTGGAAGTATGTGACAAGGAAAGATGGGCCCGGGGCAAAGCTTGGTGGGGGAGGCAATGTGTCTTGGAGATGCAATTTTTGCAAGCATGAGTTCATGAGCACATATTTCCAGGTTAAGGGCCATTTGTTGGCCCTTCTTTCCTGTGGGATTTCTTCATGCAAAGCGGTGAGTGTTAACCAAAGGAAGGATATGGAAAAAGAGGATCATGTTGGCTTAGGGAAGGTGGCAGCAGCAAGCAAGAAAAGAGAGGATGATCCTCTTCCATTTTTTAGGAAGTCCTCTAGCACCAAGCCTCCATTTCCACCTAGCAGTCATGGACGTGGGCGTGGGGATACTTATCAAACAAGAAGAGGCAATCTACAGGTAGTCCAATGGATAGGATTTTCCAACAAGAGGCACGAGAAGAGGTAGACCTTACCATTACATTTTTCTTCTACCTCAACTTCATCTCATTCAATGTTGCACAGTCACCACTGTATTTTGAGACGGTTAAAACTATCTTGGAACGAGCTCCAAATGGTTATGTGCCTCCTGGTTCAGAGAAGCTTAGAAACACATTGTTGGTTAAAGCAAGGAAGGAGGTAGATAAAATCCTTCAACCAATTAGAACAACATGGCCCTCATGCGGTGTGAGTATTGTTTCTGATGGATGGACAGATCCTGCACGCCATCCACTCATCATTTCATGGTATCTTCCCAAAATGGATCGTTGTTCTTGAAAGTGGTGGATGCTCTTGGGCAATACAAGGATGCACAATTTATGGGTGATTTATTTATCAAAACCATTGAAGAAGTAGGTGTTGATTCCTGTGTACAAATCATCACGGACAATGCACCTGTTTGCAAGGCTGCTGTCATGATTGTGGAAGCTAAATAGCCACATGTATGTTCATTTTGGACACCTTTCATTTCTAATTTGCTCATTGTTTGAGTTTGGTCATTGCAATGTTAGTGTTGTAGAGTCATTGATACATGCTTTTATTGCTCTTACAGGTTTTTTGGACACCTTGCATTGTCCATTTCTTGAATTTAGCACTGAAAGCCATTGCTTCGGATGTGGCATGGATTGACAACCTTATTGAGGATGCACACCATATCCGTAACTTTGTTACAAAACCACACAAATGCCCCCACCATGTACAAACAATACACACAGCTTTCATTGCTGAAGATTGCAGATACTCGATCTGCTTCCTCATTCATCATGATCAAGAGGTTGAGCGAGGTCAAAACCGCTCTTGGGTCCATGGTGATTTCAGAGTTTTGGGCTTTTTGGAGAAAGACGGATCAGGCTGCTTCACAAAAGGTGAAGGATATGGTGTTAAATGATGGTTGGTGGGACACGGTGGATCTTACCATTAAGATCATGGAGCCAATCATTTCTTTGTTGCGATTTGCAGACACGGACCAGTCCATCTTAGCAGAGGTTTATGAGGGGTTGGGATTCCATGATTGAGTCCATGAGGTCCATTGTTATGGAGAATGAGTGTCCCGAGTATGGGACATCGGCAGAGAACTTATGGACCATTATTCGAGATATTCTTATCTCCAAGTGGGATAAGAATTGCACACCTTTGCATTGCTTGGCCCACTCCTTGAACCCCAAGTTCTATACTCAGGAGTGGCTCACTGATGGATCGGGGGCCTCACACAGAGTCCCTCCTCACATGGATGCAGAGATTGCAAATGGGAGGAAGATAGCACTTAGACCGCTATTTCAGGATAGAGACATGCTTGACGAGGCGGAGGAGGGCTTTGTAGATTTTTCCACTGGCACTAGGAGATTTGGAGGCTATGATGTGCTTAGAGATTATGGAGGGTAAGAAACCCTATGCTTGGTGGGCAACTCATGGGGCAACATCCCCTATTCTACAGAAGTTAGCCTTCAGGGTCATCTCTCAAGTTACATCATCCTCTTGTTGTGAGAGGAATTGGATCACATATGGGAACTTGTATAGTGTGAAGAAGAGTAGGCTTGAGCAGTCCAGGGCAGAGTTGATGGTGTATGTGCACTCCAACCTTCGTCTTATTTACAGGAAGAGGGAGGAGTGGGTGAAGGGAAAGACAAAGATGTGGAATGTCTTTCCTGATGATATGGGTTTGGATAGTAGTACTGAGTTGGCATTAGCCAACATGGATCTTAATGATCCAGTGCTAGAGCCGGTCACTTTTGATGATAGTGATCGTATAGAGGGGTCATCCTCCACAGCAGCAGATGCAGATCGTCAGATGGGAAGAGAGGAGGAGGAGGGGGAGGAGGATGAGGATCAGGGCAGTGGAAGTTATAAGTATATTGATTCAGGCATGGAGGAGGACTACTGACATATGGGATTCTCCCATCTTGATCCACCCGTTTTGTTATTTACTATTAGTCTATTTGGCATTTGCCAGTTCCCAGTGGCATTCCGACATATATGTATACATTTCGATTTTGATGACTTAATGAGAAATATGGTTCCGACATGCATCTATGTGTCTCATAATTCATTGTGATTTGTGAATGACAAATGTGAAATGTGTTGTGATTTGTGAATACTGAATACTGAATCGTGATTTGTGAATGACAATGTGTTATCTACTAATCATTAATGTGTTTTTATTCTAATTTCTATTGAATATTTCATATTTGTAAATTGTAAATGTTCTAGTTTCTAAATATTTTTGGATCTATATGTCTATATTTTTAAATATTAATATATTTTAAAATATATATATATATATATATATATGTATATAAAACGTGTCCTACGTGTCTTGATTCTGGGGGTCACCGTGTCCATGTCGAACTCTCGTATTTTCGTGTCCTGCGCGTCCCGTGTCCCGTGTCCCCGTGTCAGGTGACTTAGCACATAATTCATTTTTCAAAAATATTGTTCACTAAACACTTTGGTTTAATTGTTTCAATAATCACATTTTCTCAATAGGCAATAGTTAAAGTAACTCAACAGTGTCCTCAGTGTTTTCAGGATTTTAAAGAAACTCATCACATTGAAAACAAGAATGGATAAGCCACTTGCATGGCATCTTCCATTTCTTCGATAGACTTTATTGGACTCATAATGATACCACTGCACTTTCACTTTAGAGATGACTTTGTTTTGGATTTTACTCTCTCTTTGATCAAGTATGCATATTGGTTCAGGGGTGAACTCCCCTTCGTCTTCCTCTTAGATTACTTTCCATTCAATATAAACATGATTAGTTTCATGCGCATATTTTTTAACAATGATATATGAATTCATCATGTACTTTAAAATTAGTAGGAAAATTATGTAGATAAGCCATTGGCCTAAGTCTAGCCAAAATTTGAAAAGTTCCACAAAACCTAGGAGCCAATGTAGAACAGACTCCTGTCTTTAATGAACTTTTTCTATGTTTCACTTTGAGAAAGACATGCTCTTACACTTGTAATTTTTTAACACTTATCTTAGAATATGCATAACCTTTGTATCGATATTGGGACAATTTTCATATTTTGTCTAGTCCTTTTCACAACATGTTCCATCTGCAACAACAAATCTAGTCCTAAAAGTAATCTATCCATAGTATTATTCCAAGTGACATGAGTGTTACACTTCCTACCATACAATAATTCAAAATGACTCATTTATAGTAAGGCCCACTACCCATTATTGCATGCAAATTCAACTAAGTGGGATGTATTCTTCCCACTATTTAGGCTTATCTTTGACATACATGTGCTACATGTCCTCCAACACTTGACTTTTTATCTCTGTCCTCCCATTAGTTTAAGGGAGATAGGTTGTACTAAAGTTCAAATTTGTTTCCAATTCAAAAAATACTTTCTAGAGTTGGAAGTGAACTTCGCATCATGATCCGAGATCATAATTTTTGGCACTTCGTGCAATTTGAATATTTTTTTATAAAAACATTTACTATATTAACAATGTTAAAGGTGGACTTTATTAGTACGAAATGGGATACTTTAGTTAGTTTGTAAACCACAACCATAATGGCATCATTTTGTTTTATGGACTTAAGTAAATTAGTAATAAAATCCATGAATATTGTTTCCCACTTCAACTCGGGAATAGGTAAAGGTTGTAAGAAACCTGTAGGGTGTCTATGTTCATCTTTTACCTATTGACATTTAGGCACTTTGGTGAGTATTCAACAGTTTCAACCTTCATAATAGGCCAACAATATCATATTTGTAAGGCTTAAATAGTTTCCTGATAACTTGGATATCCTACAAAAGGTTTCCTATGTATCTAATCAAGTATCAACATTTTCATATATGCTTTATTTTGTATATACATGCTGCCTTTAAACATAATTAATTCATTTTCATTTAAACATAAATATTCCATTTTGTTACCATTTTTTCTTTTTATTTTCTCTTTCATTTAGAGATAAAACACATCATTTTCAACTGTTGTTTGAATTTTTTTGTTTGTTTTAGATAGTTTTATAAGTCCTTTTAGAGATTTCATATAACCCATCCACATGTATGCTTAATCCATCAATAATTTTGTTTCGCTTAAATAGGATAGCTCTCATGCTTGTCTAGCATTTAAATTTTGTTGAACAAATAAGTACTTTAAACTGATAATATTTGTTTTTAGCAGAAATGTTTTGCCTGTAAAGTAATGGTGCCACATTTTTAATCCATGAATGATGAAATCCAACTATAAACCATGAGTCACATAGCTGTGCTTCTATTCTTTTAGTTTCCAAGACTCATAACACACCAAATAGTCATCTTGCAATAGTACTCCACTTAATCCTTCTTTACATGCATCTGTGGAGACTACAAAGTTTTCCCATGGATGTGCAATTTTTATGATAGATATTGTTGTAAGCAATTGTTTTATCTTCAAGAAGCTTTCCTCACATTTCTACGACTATATAAATTTATTTCCCTTCTTTTGCAATGAAGTAATGGGGTAAACTATTTTAGAGAAATAATTTATGAATCTATTGTAATACCCAATAATACCCATGAAAGATATGACATCAATCACATCTTTCGGAATAGGCCACTCCATGTTGGCCTTGAATTTATCAGGATCTACTGATATTCCATCTTTAGAAATTGTATGTCCTAAGTATCGGATTTGTTTTTGGTAAAAATCGCATTTATTAAACTTATCATATAATTTATGTCTTCTTGAAATATGGAATATAGTTCAAAAATGATCATCATGCTCTTTTCCATCCTTGGAATAAATCAGTATGCCATCAATAAAGACTTTTATGAATTTATCCAAAAACTTATGAAATATCTCATTCATAATACACATAAAAGTAATAGGTGCATTAGTAACACCGAATGGCTTTAAAACGAGCTCATAATGGCCATAACGAGTTCGTAATGAAGTCTTATGGATATATTCATCCTTGATCCAAACTTGATGATACCCAAATCGGAGGCCTATATTCAAAAACACTTTTGCTCCACTTACTTGATAGAATAGATAATCTAGGCAGGGTAAATGGTGCTTATTCTTAATGGTCACATTGTTTAGCTACCTATAATCTATGCACAATTTCATAGTATCATATTTCTTCTTTACAAATAAGATCGGTGTTCCCTGCAGAGACACTCGGTTGGATGTTTGCATTTTTATTTCAGTAAACTCAGGCACAATTATTATGTATGGAGCTCTTGACACAGGTGTAGCTTCAAGTGTCAAATCGATTTTAAAATCGACATCTCTTTTTGGGGGAAATCCAATAATTTCTTCCAAAAACACATCGTGAAATTACTTTAATATTTCATAATCTTTTAGAGATGGTTTACTATTATTTTCAATAGAATATAAAACTTGGACAAAAAAATTACTTACATCCTTTATGGGCACTTCTTTTTAGAAGTAATTTTAAATTTGAAATACCGAGATATATTTCACTACCCATATAACTTCATTTTGATTTCCCTCTTTATCAACACATTGAAAAGTCTTATCATGACAATTTACAATTGCCCTATGAGTTTATAATCCATTCATGTTTGTGTGGCAATCTGGTATGTATTCTATCTCTTTTCTTTTAATTCTGGTAGCTAGTTGAAGTAACTAGCTTTTCTAAAATTTATTTTTAGATAATTTACATTTTTCAACAATCACAGATGAAACATAACTCAAACTAGAACCAAGTTCAATTAAAATAGATTCTGGTCGATAACAGATTTTACTTTCAATTTCCATCATAGTGGACTTATGATCTTCTTGATGGTCGTCCAGGGCTGCATTTTTTTGGGTATATTTCTGGTTATTTCCCACTGTAGTGACCTCTTGGAGGTTGTGAATTTTCTTGACCACTCCTTCCCGATGAGGACAATATACAAACCGACGGGGTCCTTAACCACGCAACATTTAAAAAAATTAACAGGCTTCATATCCTCATAATTCACGGTTTTATTTTTTCTCTGGTTTGTTCGTGTTGGCTATACATTGTTTTTGACATGAGTATTTTACCCTTGAAAATTCAAGAGTTATTTTTATAAGGTAATAGTTTAGGTCATTTTTCCCTCTTATCATATTTCTCATCCTTTTTCTCTTTCCAAATTTTAGGATGTTCAATTTTATACCTAGACTAGTCATAATGATACTTTTCATTTCTGAACCTTCATCTAATGTATCCAACTCATCATTATCAATTTTGTTCTTATACATACTAGCTAAACAACTTAATAAACACTAAATTTTTATCTTTTCATCTTTGATATACATTGTTTTTGTCATGAGTATTTTACCCTAGAAAATTCTAGAGTTATTTTTATAAGGTAATAGTTTAGGTCATTTTTCCCTCTGATCATATTTCTCATCCTTTTTCTCTTTCCAAATTTTAGGATGTTCAATTTTATACCTAGACTAGTCATAATGATACTTTTCATTTCTGAACCTTTATCTAATGTATCCAACTCATCATTATCAATTTTGTTCTTATACATACTAGCTAAACAACTTAATAAACACTAAATTTTTATCTTTTCATCTTTGATATACATAACATATCGCAACATTTCTATATATTTGTTGGATACCATGTTCATATTTCCCAATTTCAATTTGTGAAATTATTTAATTTTTATATCATAGTAGCACTCTAATAAATACTTTTAAACTATTTCCAGTTTATCCACTTAACGCTAATGTATTTGACTGCTTCCAGGTCATTCCACCAAATGAACCTTTTCCATTCAAATTATATATTTCCATTTTACCTTTTAAGTTCCTAAAATAGTCACAAAGCCAAAATTATTTACTCATTCCTAGAAGCCAAGCCTCTGTTTCATCACCAAATCCTATTTTTCTATATCAGAGTGAGGTTACAACATTGAGGCCTAAAGGGTCCGAAGTAACACTAAAAAAATTTCAAGTTAAAAATAATAAATCTATTTACTGAAAATCAGATAGACAATAAATGACAGTGGAAGAAATATGACCAACCCAAATATAGTACAACTTGAAGTACTTATTGGACTGGAAGATCAAAGAACGATTTTAAGACATCTATTTTTGTTAGCCTTACAAATAGCTAGGACAGGAACAAAATTAGAGCAGACCTGGGGAGTTCTAAGCCAAGAAATAAATAAATCAACAATGAAGAAACTGAAAAAGATGTTAAAATATCATTGATGCAACATTGAACCAATCGAGTGGGAAAAACCCACAATCCCAATAAGGGAGAATTTTTGTAGAGTTAAATGATACTAATAAACATGAAGAGGGTGACAAAATATTATAAACCATGAGAAGCATTCAATTTGAATGACAAAGTGACAAAACTCATAATGAAATATTTATGAAAGCACAAGCAAAATAACAAGAGCTAAATTGTATTCCCAAACATAAAAAGTCAAAGAAAGGAACATAGACTGATTGCAAGTATAAAAATAAAAGAAATAAATTACACGGGATCAATAGCTTTTTTGGAGAAATAGATTGCAACATTAAGGGATCTGAAAAGAAAAATTACAACATCAGAAAGTTCTTTTAGTAAGACTTCGAACCATACCTATCAGAGGAAAAAGCATAGTAAAAAGGAATCCGAGGTGAATTCAAGAATATCAAACCACCTGAGTTTTATGGTGAGATAAAATCTGGTGAAGAGGTTAAAGCTTGGCTTCTAGGGATGAGCAAATATTTCAGGTTATATAACTATTATGTCAACCTGAAAGTTAA
Organism: Larix kaempferi; assembly: GCA_027924585.1. NCBI lineage: Eukaryota > Viridiplantae > Streptophyta > Pinopsida > Pinales > Pinaceae > Larix > Larix kaempferi. The sequence continues at coordinate 639,653 of BSBM01000240.1, read as the reverse complement.
GATGGATATGTATAACTTGAAGGGAAAGGATACCATCTTGGGATACCATCCGGTGATAGTTTACCCCCTTTTCAGATTGGTGTATTTATTTACGAAAAAGGAATACTCTAGTTAATCATGAATATAAGAGTTCTCTCTCACGTTGTTTTATCCTTTTTCGGGTGAGGAGACTAAAATCTACGAAAAAGTACTCATTAGACTTCTCTTTAGTTTTTTCAGACTCTCTAAACATGAAATGACGTGAAAGAATCAAGTTCACTTAGCGATCTTTTCCTATTTAGGGAGTCTGAAAATAGCTTAAAGGAGACTCAAGAGAGGTTCATTTTTCGTTGTAGTTTTATAATCCAGAAAAAGAGATAAAATCTAACTCGGTGACTTATTTTCATGTTTTACGAGCACGAGAAATAAAAAAGACCAAGCTCGACACCTTTTATACTTAGTTTTAATGAGCATGATAACAGTATCAAAAAGTGCTCTAAAGCCTTTTTACATTTGATAAGGAGTATGAAAATCCAACAATGGTCTCTGTCATAGTCAAACGTCGCTAAACTCAACCTGCAAGTTTCGGAACAAAGTTTAGAGCCATTACGAGGATTTAAAACACAAAAATAAGATCGACTTTAGCAAAAACCACATGGATTAATAAAAATTAAAAAATGAATATTCCACTTTGATATTAAAAAGCGTAAAACGTAAAAAATATTTACCATTGTGTTTTTACCAAGTTGAAAGAGAGAAAAAAACCCTTTCAATTTCGAATATGCGGTGAAGATTGCAGAAGTGTCAGTTGAATATTCGGCATTCCGTCAGTTCCAGGTTATTCTGTTCTCTTTCCCCTTCAATTTCATGGTTGAAATTTTGGTTTTTATGCATGTTTTGATATTTTTCAGGGGTCATTCCATAGGAGAAAGTGCGCACCCTAGGAGAAAGTGCGCACCCTAGGTGATGCTCTTCTCCCTTTCGGGAAGTGCATCACTCAGCGGTTCCCATATGGGCTAAGTGACTTCCTGATGCCTTGTCTTCAAAGACGGGTTGTGTTGGTGCAGAGTGTTAAATTTTCAGAATTTACTTCAATCTGATCTAGGATCTTAACTGAGAGAACAACATGTACATCACATCTACAGCATATCAATCATGGAGACAATAACGCAAGCACACAAGAGACACAAAGATTTACTTCGGGAAAACCATAAAGGTGAAAAACCCCAATAACTTCCTCAGAGATAGATAGAGCAATGATACAACCCAAACAAAAGATAGACATATCCTAGCAGCAGATCCTCCTCCTCCATAAGTGCGCCACTCCTCCTTGAGTGCATGAGTGAGAAGTGAGTGAACAAATAGAGTGCCTCCCGTACTCTATTTATACTTGACTTGACTTGCCTTTTACATAAATCATGTACGCTCGAACTTAACCACATAACATAATTCTGACTGGGCCGACCCCCAATAGGGTGGTCTAATAACCCTTTGACCCACATGGCCGACCCCCAATAGGGTGGTCTAATAACCCTTTGACCCACATGACTTATACAGGGCCGACCCCAACAAGGTGGTCTAATAACCCATCAAGTATAAGTTACGACATTTACAATATAAATGACGACACTTCCATATAGAGAAATAATACCATCTCTATAGGAGTACATACAACATATATGAAATACATTCCGAAGTTACATATACATCAACACAGAGTGGCCCAAAAACTTTGAAATGAGAACCAATAATTGATTTTTATTGGTATGAAATAGAACCTCTCAATTTGATCTTTTTGCAAGGTTTAGAAAATAAAATGGTGAGATGGAAGGAACGAGAGCATGAATTAGAGGATGTTAAAGCGACAAAAAATCCTCATTCAATCAACACTTTGAGGGCATGTGGGTTGCTCAAGTTATTCCATGTACAAGGGATGAGAGCCCAATTAAAATTATATGGGACTCGGATCAACAACATTTTCGAGTTGGAGCACATATCCTTGCTTTGTACATTGAGGATATATATTTTTTGATAGAGTTGTTAAGGCGTGGAGCCCCAGTATCACTATCTGGACGTAGGGGTGGTGACCAGAATACTATGGACTTAATCGCATAGTTTTGCACTCTGGGTACATAGATGTTGGGTGGGAATATTCCCATCAAGAACGTATGGGACCGTCCATTGAGGACTATATTGTTCACTATTGAGTGAGTGGAAAGGAGTAGGGCTCCGCACCAAGCCACCAGGGTTCATATGTTGTATGCCATCGAGTGCATGAATCCTACGGTGTTCAACTTGTGCGAGGGTCTCCTTGCAAAATTGAAGGAAAAAATGAACAAATGCAAGAAAGGGGATATTAAATAGTTTGGTTACGGGTCCATCGTGGTCTCTTTCTTCTTAGAGAGGGTCCCCCTTCTCCATCCCAAGGTAGAGATCAATGATCTCAATCTGCATGACCCACGAACACAGCGATCGACTGAGGTGATGGCCCGTCATGGCAGTGGTGGGCCCATGATCACCTATGGACCTACTTTTTTTAGGTGGTTACGTATCCAGCTCCTCATGGTAGAGGACTACGCATACGAGGGAGCATACTTTGAAGGAGACCCAGACTTAACTCTTCCAAAGGGAGAGCAGTGAGGAGAGATAGGTAAGAAAAAAGACTTTTGTTTTTTTTTATGTATTTTATGATTTTCTCTTTTTTTTGTAGTATTGATACCCTATACCTTGCTCTTATGAAGTATGTATAGACACCAAAGAATCTGTACTGCACATTTTGTAAGTCAACTGGCCATGATGATATCGACTGTAGAGCATATGATCTCGTGATAAAAATAAAACATGATATCTACAGAGTCTAAGGAGAAACAAAAAACAATAATGAAAATGTGCATTATGATCAAGGCACATATAGAGGACATGGTCGATTCAGAGGAAGAGGATGTAACAATGGCCAAGGACGAGGGGTCAGCTTATCTGTTATAATTGTGCTCAACTTGAACGTTTAGAGAGAGACTGTTAGAACCAAGGATCAAATTTGAAGGGTGGGATCCTATTTCACTTTGAAGGGCTATGAGATATTGAACCCTTCAATTTTGACAAGTAAAAACAAATTATTTTTTTTTCATTTGAAAATGTGGTAGTACATCAAAATTTCATTGTTTACTTACGTAGTAAAGTCGAGAGGCTTTATTTTGCAGTGGATATGGTGGCACTGAACGTTATATATGTCATATAACACAACCATATTTCACCTCGATCTAGCAGCTCGGTCTCTAGGAGACTATGCCACCTTTGTCGTCTCAGTAGTTTCCCAAATTGATCTTGCCTCTTAAACTTTTAACCAGTATAATAATACAATTAATTTGCTAACCCCATTCCAATCCAAATTTCATCCTTACAAGCAAAATTAATACTATTTTACTCTTCCACGATCTGCATGAACATGAGTAATTTATTAGTGAAACATAACTTAGGAGACACACAAAAAACCCACTTTCCAGATGTTCAGTGTGAATTGCCATAACTAATTTTATAGATCGTTTTTTCTGCTTCAGTGCAGCTACAGTTAGCTTGACAGCCCAATTCCAATCCAACTTTTAACCAGTATAATAACATTTAATACCTCTTAAAATGGGTTCCTATGCTGCTTCGAACATTAGAATGATGGATCGATCATGTTCCACAAAAAATAGTTGGGTTGACCATAGTGTCAATGATGGATGGATTATCAGGTTATAACCAGATTGCCATGCAACTAGATGACAGGGAAAAGACAGCTTTCACTACACCATGGGGAACTTTTATGTATGATAAAATGCGGTTTGGCATTATGAATGTCGGCGCAACATTCCAAAGGGCCATGGATATAGCATTGATATGTGAATAAAATAAATTTATTATTATATATCTGGATGATATGAGAGTATTTTCAAAGTCTGACTAAGACCACCTTCAACATCGAAATTAGACTTTAAGGAAATGCAGAATATTCAGCCTGTCTTTCAACCCTAAAAAGTCCCTTTTTGCAATGTCGGAGGGAAAGTTGTTGGGGCACATTGTCTCCAAAGATGGTGTGAGGATAGACCCGGATAGTGTGGCCATTAGCGAGAAGGCAGTAAGCTGAAGTAGGGCGGAAAGCGGAAGAAGAACTTAAAGCAGGTGAAGATGCCCAAGCAGGTGGATCCGGTGCCCAGGATATGGAGATAAAGGCGCCTCAAACAAGTGTCTCCGGCACTCAAAATGTGGAGGCGGATGCAGCACATGCAGGTGTCTCTACTACCCAGAATGTAGGAACAGATCCAGCTCAGGTAGCCCAGACCCCACCAGCGGAAGTAGAAATAGACATTATGGATCTACCAATTGTCCCGTACACTCCATCAGGAGAACATACCGTGTCCAGATGGGATGAGTTTGTCTACGACAAGAGGAGTAAAGCAATGGTCCTTAAATCAGAAGAGAGGATCAAAAGACTCTTCTTGGAGGATATCATTACCCACCGGGAGATCAATGTAATGTGGAATACAAATAAGGATCCCTTAGCTATGGCATCCACCGTTGTAGAGACAGTAAAAGCATCACTGGACAATGTAGGTGATATAGTTAGAGAAAATGAATCGACAAAGAAGAGAGCTCGTATGCTACAACATACTATGGCTAAGGAGCAAGCCTACAGGGATCTCGTGGTGAACAGGTATAATCGCCTGTCTGCTGAGCATAAAGAACTGTCGGACAAATATAACCATCTGGAGGAGGAGAAGGACCAACTGACAGTCCAGATGATGATTCTAGAAGGAGAAAAGATTGATGCAGGAGACAGGGTTTCCCATTTAGAAGCAGACAAGCTGGCGTTGGTTGAATAATTAGAGCAAGCGGGGAGAGCCGAGCAATGGACCTGTCTCCTTTTCATGAGTTGTCCTGCAGCATCCTTAAGCAAATGCATGACACTCGGGAGCTAATCACAAATGAAGTTTGCAAACTCAAGGCCATGGTGGTCAGATTAAAGGAAGTTAATGCAGAGGTCCATAGGCTTAAAGCTAAACATACTCGGGTTAATGCAAATATCCTGAGCCAGATGGACTGGAGAGAAGGAAAGGTGGATTTCCGGATTTCCCCACGCATCTCCCATTCAAGTCTGTGGAGGGTTTTAACGAAGACATAGCCCTTTTGGAATTCTGCAGAAACTGTGGCAGTAAGCTAATGGCCAGTGTACGAGGGACAATGGATAGGATTAACGGTCTGTATCAAAGAATCCAGGGAGTGCATGACAAGTGCAAATTGAGTTTCCCGCAGTCCCTAGATGATTTCTCGGGTGAAGAACAACGTTTGGCTGAGCTAAAGGAAGAACTGGGCATCCAAACTGAATATGTGAAGAAAATTGATGTCCTAGCTATTGATGACCTCCAACATTATATTGGAATGTCATCAATCCACAACCATTTGAGTAAAGAAGTGTATCAAGCTACAGTGACCGAAGTTCAAGGCATTGGAGCAGAGCTTAGAAAAAATGTGACTTCTCAAAAAATATTGCTCCCTGCTTCCGCAAATGTAGTCATAAGGGACACTGGTATATGGTCTAGCTACATTGCAGAAAAGGAGAAGAAAGCAGAAGCAGCAGCTGTGACAGCAAACCCGGACTCTTCTCTCCCAGCAGCACCAGCTATGGTAGTTAGCTCGATTCCCTCTCTCCCAGCAGTAACAAAAATTCCAGTTGGTTTGATTCCTTCTTCCCAAGCAGCAGCAGCAGCTACAGTGGGTTCGAGTCCCTCTCTTCAAGCAGCATCAGCCAGTGTGAGCGACTCTCCTCCAGCTAAAGCACATGTACAGGAGTGAAAGCGCTGATGTTAGAGTATTATTTCTGCTGTTTTGTATTTTGGGCCTCCATATGTATGAGACGTGGAGCTATGGGACAGCTGTCCCTATTTTCTTTTAAAATAATTTCTGTAAAGAAAAAGGAATCACATTTTTGTCTGTTACAGAAGAAAATTTCTGTAGATGACAAGTGTAAAAGGCCAGGTGGCAGCCCAAAGGTCATTTTTTGTAATTATAAATAGAAGTTAGGAAGGAATGAAGACGACTTTTGGCAGGGAATTATTTTCTAGACTTGTACGAGCTGTCCTGCACATGTTTTAAGAAAATAAAATCTTCTAATAAGAGCCTGAAGAGGACGTTTATGCATGGAAATGAAGAATGGATGTATATTGGATTATTCTAGTGACTTCCCTACTTTACTGTGAGATCTTTCTTGCTGTCTGAATTATTTCTTTGCAACAAATGATTTTGCTCCTTTCTGTGCAAACGAATTCTCTTTTTCATGAGTAATGGAATGTGTTTTATATTAAATTAGAAGCTATCTTCTGATATCTCTCATCTTTGTTGTAGCTTTATCTGTAATATTCAATGGCTGTCTGTTTATTCTTTAAGATAATCCCTACAGTTCACTGCTCATGCTTTAAATTTGCTCCTTGCAGGGATAGGTAGATTTATTTCAGTTTTAGACTTAGATCTATTTCAGTTTTGCATTTAGATTAAATTTAGACTAGGCACTTGCATATCATTATAAAATATAAAATCAAAAGAACGGTGGCTCGGGCCATAACCGGTGTAATTGGAATAAAACTCCAAACCCACGGTTGCCGGAACCGCTAACCAGACGGATTCCCTATACCAAACGGTAGATAATCTAGTTGGGATAATCTATCGGGGGGAATCCCTTTCTGATTGATGCTATGATTTTTGAGGCATCAATAGTTTTTTGGCGCTAGAAGGAGGGCCTGAGAGTGCATGGTTGATAGAAGAAAATCTCCCACTTTCATAAATGTCACTGAAAACCCGCTTAAAGAAAGCATTTCAAACAGCCCAGATCTTGAATTATTAAATCAAGAAAGCCTCATTTATGATCCTGAGCCTCAAGAAGCTTTATACGCTGTCCCTTTTACAGAAATAGAGGATTTGAGAAGGCATACAAGATCCTACGTTAGGCAGCTTGGTGGTTTAAACACTGTAAATTTTCTCCCTAGAAAAAGTACCCCTAGAAAAGAGCCACAATATATCCAAGATTCGATTCTTGTTCAAAATTTTGAAGAACTTGTGAATTTAACTTTAGAAGAAATTTCAGACCCTCTGAACAAGGCAGATCTTGAAAACTCAGAAAATATTTCAGAAGAACTTATCACTCCAAAGAATACTCCCCAGAATTCGCCTTACAATTCTCCGCCAGGTTCTCCACATAGAAACATGGTTGTGCCTGCTTGGAGAGCAAGGGGAGCAATGAATCTAGCTGGGCCATTCCATAATCTCCCAAGAAATCCAGAAAAGGTCTTACCTAAGTTCGACCCAGGGAAAGCCATTTCGGCAGAAGATCACCTCAAGAGTTTCTACTTAGCTCTAAACCTTTTGAACGTACAACATGAAGATGTAGTCTGTAGGCTGTTTCCATACACATTCGAGCCAAAAGTATCATCCTGGTACTTTAGCCTACAACCCAGCTCGATCTCTAGTTGGGATGAATTTGAAAACTATTTTTTAAAAAAGTATGGAAACCAAAAGACTGTGGCAACACTTATGAAAGAACTCTTATCCATGAGAATGGAAAAGAAAGAAAAGGTTCAAAACTTCAATGAAAGATTCGCGACGCTTTTAAATAATTTCAGTGAAGTTAATAAACCAGCAGAGGAATCCCTGATTGAATACTATACAACAGCTCTTGAAGGACTCGTAGCAATGTTTGTAAAAAGGTCCAAGAAAACTACCCTGATAGAGAACTTTGAGGAAGCTAGAAAGGTAGAAGAAGAAGCTGATAGCATTGCTAAACATGCCTTAGATGCAGAACCAAAACCAGCAGCCATCAAAAAACCTTTGCTGCTCACCAGAGGTAAAGAAGAATCATCTACGGACATGGAAAATGTAGTCAAGATGATGCATAAATTATTTAATAAAATTGTAGACCTTGAGAAAGACAAGGCTGCTAGCACATCTAGGAAACCTTTCAAGCCATTTTATAAAAAGAGGGAAGACGGGGATCAAACTCATCCACCAATGAATACTTCTCCTGTTTTGACCCTAAATGAAATCGGGATGGAAAATTTCTGCACTTTTCATCAAGAACCGCATTCGAAAAAGAGCTGCCCGCAATGGATTAATTCCATGAGCTTAGTCATGAACCAAATGTTGGTTTCACAAATCCCAGACCAAGATGATTCTCCAGAGGAATCGAGCCCTGAATTAGAGGAACCAACACCAGACACTACTATGGTTCTATGGGATTGGGTACCTATGACTGAGTTAGCTGAAGAGGATCCCATAGAAAGCTCTCCCTCTACCGTAAACGTTGCTACTCGCCGCTAAGGCCCTATTGCGGATCCTATGCCAAGCCCGGCTCCTCCTAAGCCTAAAGTTTCAAAAGAACTGCCTAGGAGGCATATAACAATTATCCCACCGCAGCCCAAAGTTAGCCAAACAGCGACCAAGCAGCCAAACGCTGACACCATAGTTCAGCCACCTAAGGTCACAACGAGGAAAATAGATCAGCCAACCCGAATTGGGAACGAATCTGACATAGGATACGATATTATTGAAGATATCAAGAAGGTCAAAGCAAATGTGTCAATATTTGACATGTGCAGCTTGCCCCATCAACGAGACAAGCTGCTGCATGTTCTACAACCCCAGACGAGCGCTCCATTAACGGACTCTGAAGAGAATCCCGAAATTAATGAAGCTAGCATCGGTGGGAAATCTAAATCTCAAACACTACCTTTCCTCTTGACTTTTGAAATTTTCAACCATAATGTTCACAATTGTTTGGTAGATTTTGGAGCATCCTCAAACGTTATGCCACTGTCAATTTGTAAAAAGATTAATGGGCAGCCTGTGCCATCTCCAGCCCAAATTATCCAATTAGATAGGACTGCTGTCAAAGTAATTAGGGAGATGAAAGATGTTCTCATTAGACTATCAGTGGACCCTAGAGTTTGTCAATTCATAGACATAATGGTGGTGGATATTCCTGAAGCCTATGGGCTGATTTTAAGTAGGGATTGGTCTACCAAGCTGAGTGGCTACTTTGCTACTGATTGGTCTCATCTGTGGCTGCCTTATCAGAACAGACAGAATCAGATTAAAGTCCTGAGAGAACCACACATGAAGCAAAACGTAACTCAATTAGAAGAAAAAAATGAGGTTGTAACCTTCTCATCCTCAATTCTGGGGAATTATTTCTTAGAAATGGATCCGAGTAATTATCAGTCTGAAGCCATTAGCCATGAATCAGATAAACAGTCCGATCCCCTTCATTTCTCTCGGACTGATGATGTTGATTGTAACATAGTTAGTTTAGTTACTAATTAAGATCATAGAGATACTAACTCAGTTGAATCTAAAGATATTTTTTGGACATTATACTTTGATGGTTCGGAAGGATCCGGAGCCGGTTGTGTTCTAATGGATCCAAAAAGAAACAAGTATTTTTTGTCTTGTAGATTAGAATTCGATTGTACTAACAACACTGCTGAATATGAAGCTTTGGTACATGGATTAAAGAAGGCCATTGGCTTAAATGTTAAGTACCTGAAAGTTTTTGGTGACTCCGAGATAGTTGTAAGACAGGTAAGGGACACCATTCATTGTCTCTCACCTTATTTGAAGGGTTATCAGGCTGAGGTATGGGATTTAATTATGCATTTTGACGCTTTCAATATAAAATCTATTCCTAGGTTGCAAAATTCTGCAGCTGATTTGTTAGCAACATCTGCTTCTAGATTGGTGCCATCAAATAATAAATGCTCGATTGAATTGATTTTCAGGCCTTCCGTTCCCGATAACATCACCAACTTCAGAGTCTTTGATGATGACGAACATATTATCATCTTTCTAACAAACGAAGACAGCTTCCAGGGAGCCGCTATAGATGAAGAAGAACACGATGCTGATTTGATGAAGAAGGATGAGGAGAAAGGAAATTTCATTCCCAAAGGGGTAAGGTCCCTCGAAATGCTGTTCGATCTTCAAAATAAATTCAAAAGGCCAACTAACACAAAGACTAACAGTTCATCAATGCAACATGAGTTAGTTAATTTGGGTACCGAGGCAGAACCAAAATTTGTCAACCTTGGCAAATGTTGTTCACCAGGAGAAAGAGATAGGTTCATCAAATTGTTTAAGCAATACAAGGATGTTTTTGCATGGACCTATCAAGATTTGAAGACATACGACGTCCGCATTATTCAACATGTTATACCAATGAAGGCGGGTGTCAAGCCATTTCAGCAGCAGTTAAGAAGGATGCATCCTACTCTAGAACCGTTGATTCAAAAGGAATTAAAGAAGCTCCTAGACGCTAAAATAATCTTTAAAGTCCGACATTCTGAGTGGGTTGCAAAATTGGTTCCCGTAAGAAAGAAGTCAGGAGAGATAAGGCTATGTGTAGATTTCAGAAATTTAAACAAAGCTTCGGATAATGACAACTACCCCGTCCCTTCAATGGAACAAATCCTTCAAATGGTGTCAGGATCTGAGCTGTTTTCTCTCCTCGATGGTTTCTCTGGCTACAATCAAGTATTAGTAGCCGAAGAAGATCGCCTCAACACTACTTTCCGAACTAAGTGGGGAACTTTCGCATACAGAAGGATGCCATTTGGTCTGATAAACGCAGGAGCTACATTCCAAAGAGCAATGGACATCGCCTTCAGAGGATTGGGTGGGCAATGTGTTGTTGTATACTTAGATGATGTGACAGTCTTTTCAAAGAAAAGGGAAGATCATGTTGTTCATCTGAGGCATATTTTTTATCGCTGTCGGAAATATGGTATTTCTTTGAATCCCAAGAAGAGCGTATTTGCTGTTCCCGAAGGTAAACTCTTGGGTCATATCATTTCTAAAGGGGGGGTGTCAATAGATCAAGAAAGAGTCCAAGCTATTAATAAGATTCCAATCCCTTACAACAAGAAATCTATGCAGTCCTCTATGGGCACTATTAATTTTGTCCGCAGATTTGTTCGAGATTTCGCATAAATTGTCAAGCCATTGCAACAGATGGTTAAATAAAGCATACAATTCAAGTGGACAGATTTAGAAAAGGACGCATTTAGAGATATCAAGGCAACTATAGCTAAGGCTCCTTCTTTAAGAAGCCCGGATTTTGACAAGGATTTTATCTTATATACCTTTGCTTCGGATGATTCCCTTGTTGCAGTACTTACCCAAAAGGTGGAGTTAGGAGACGAATACCCAATTTCATTTATGAGCACTGGTCTGCAGGGGGCTGAGCTGATCTATCCCGTGGTTGACAAGCATGCATATGCGGTCTTCAAAGCAGTCAAGCAATTTAGGCCATATATTCTTAAGAACAGGACTAAAGTTATAGTTCCCCACCCAGCTGTTAGATCCCTTTTCGTTCAAAAAGAACTAGGAGAAAGGAGGGGGAACTGGGTCACAGCTCTTCAGGAATATGATTTGGAATTTAAACCAGCCACAATCATCAAAGGACAAGGCCTGTGCAAATTACTTGTGGGAAACTCAACTGATGAAGAACAACATTGGAAGAATGAAGCTGAACTAAATTCGGTTGAAGTATGCCCTACCTTCTCGATTCCTCAGGCATGGTATAGAGATCTGGTGCACTATTTACAGCAGGGATATCTACCTGAGCACTAGAACTCCAAACAAAGAAGGGCACTACGCTTGAAATCAGCACCTTATTAAATCTTCGATGGAATACTTTTCAGGGAAAATTATGATGGAGTTTTCCTTAGGTGTTTGGAAAAGGAAGATGCAAGTAAAGTTGTCAAAGAATTACATGATGGCCCCGCAAGTGGACATTATTAAGGAGAGATGACAGCACACAAGATACTGAGAGCCGGATATTATTGGCCCACTCTGTTCCGAGATGCCCATACGTATGCACGAAACTGTGATGTATGCCAAAGAAGTGCTGGAAAGTTACCTAAGGCAGCAGGACCATTGCAGCCGGTTATCATCTCTGAGCCTTTTGAGCAGTGGGGTATAGATGTTATTGGAGAGATAAAGCCAAATTCTTCTTTACAACATCGATACATCCTGACGGCTACCGACTACTTCACTAGGTGGACGGAAGCCATCCCGTTGCGCAAGATCAATGAAGACGCAGTCATCAGCTTCTTGAAAGAGAACATCATAACCAGGTTTGTGGTTCCAATTTCCCTTGCTTTTGATAATGCTACTTATTTTTCGTCTTGCAAGATAAATGAATTTGTTTATGAATGGGGAATTAAGTTGCATTATTCAGCCAATTATTATCCTCAAGGGAATAGATTAGCTGAATCCTCCAACAAGAATCTGATTCGGATTCTTAAGAAGACTGTGATAGAAAACCAGAGAAGTTGGCATGTAGCTCTCCCAAACGCCTTATGGGCAGACAGGGTGACTCCAAAGAACGCATTAGGGGTTTCCCCTTTCACTCTTGTATATGGCAAAGAAGCCATCCTTCCCCCAAACATCTTCCTCCCATCCTTACAGTTATCCCAAGCCTCTCAGGGTTCTGCTATCCAAGCCTTACAATCCAGGATCAATACCCTGCTTCAACTTGAAGAAGCCCGACAGAAAGCTAAAGACCGATTCCATCAACACCAAGACATAGTTAAGAGATGGTTCGATAAGAGGAAGTCTGGTAAAAAAAATTTGAAGTTGGGGACTTGGTCCTGAAATGGGACCATAATCATGAAGGAAAAGGAATGCATACGAAATTCCAACATCTATAGGTAGGCCCGTACCAAATTTCGGCAAAATTAGGCCCATCTACTTATAAATTGACAAATCTCGAGGGAGAAGAAGTAACCCTTCCTCTCAATGGCCTCGCCCTGAACAATACTTCGCATAGTCTCGCTGAGACTTCCTGTACATAAATAAAGTTTTCTTTTATTGTCGCTTTAGCCTTTATTTGCTTTATTTTCGGCCATTTTGTTTCTTTTATTGTCATGTGAACCTTTGCAACAAGTTTGTTTTTTGAAAGCCCTTATGGTTGAGTTTCCGCATTACAGTGATCTCCCGGTGGGTAATGATATCCTCCTGGAAGAGTCTTTTGATCCTCTCTTCCGATTTAAGGACCATTGCCTTCCTCCTCTTGTCATAGACAAACTCATCCCATTTGGACATGGTATGTTCCCCTGATGGAGTGTACGGGACAATTGGGAGATCCATAATGTCTATTTCTACTTCCGCTGGTGGGGTCTGGGCTACCTGAGCTGGATCTGTTCCCACATTCTGGGTACCAGAGACACCTGCCTGTGCTGCATCCGCCTCCACATTTTGAGTGCCGGAGACACTTGTTTGAGGCGTGTCTATCTCCATATCCTGGGCACCGGATCCACCTGCTTGGGCATCTTCACATGCTTTAAGATCTTCTTCTGCTTTCTGCCCTACCTCAGATTCCTGCCTTCTCGCTTCTCCTTCAACCTCTTTCTGCTGCTGGGCTTCCTCAGCCTCTTTCTGCAACCTCTCACTTTCTACTTCTTGCTGCAATCTGGCAACTTCAGCCTCTTGCTGTGCCCTTGCTTCCTCTCTTAACGTTTGTTCTTCTTGGGCTCGGGCTTCATCAACTTCTTTCTCTTTCTGCTGGCTGCCTTTTTGGGCCTTGGTAGAGCTAGAACTTGCTCTACTACCTTGGCGACAGATTCGCAGCTCAGCCATGTTGCTGATGCCTCTGAATGCCTCTTCCTCGGCATCATGATAGTGAGCGTACTCAAAATGAGCATAAATTTCTCTACAATGTTCAGCGACTTTTCCCTTCCGGTCATTCCTATGGAAGATTACCTCGCCGAAGTGGAAGGCTCTTAGCTCCTGAACAAACTCCTCGGCTGAGGCAACCCCTGAGAACTTGTAAGCCCCTATGCAGAAAGGTAGAGGGGGAAAAGAGGCCTTATGTTATTTGTTCAGTACTGCTCCAATTCCATCCAGAAAAATCTGTCTTACTGCCTCTTTAAGGACCACATAGTCAGTGGCATACCTCAGCAAAATACATGGAGCTTTAGTCCCTCCAAACATTCTGAGGTAGGTGCCTTGCTCTGAAAAATAAAAATCCCCGTAATTTTCAAGGACTTCCATAGCATTCTCCGACAGGCAGTTGGGCTCTTCCTTGAATAGCTTCTCATATAGGGGCATGATGAACCCCTCACAGATGAGCTTATAGCTGGGTTTGTAATTCTGAGCCCACAACATCCTGAAAGCGGTATAAACCGGGTTGTTGGCCTTATCCCATGTACAGCCCAATTTGGGAAAAAAAAACTTGGCCAAAACACAATCAATAAGATATGAGGACATGTAAAATTCTGTCTTCTTTAAGGCCAGTCCTTCTCTTGCAGCAACTACCATTGAGGCCAAACTGTCTGACAAGAGAGTGGCCCAGTCAAACACGGTTCCTTTAAATGCCACGAAGTGGATGATGGGGACCCACTGAATCTTGTACACGGTGCCATCGGGCATGTCGAAGATTCTGCACAACATCAAGGCGATCAACCTGAAAGGAGGTCTCAGATTCTGGACGTCATATTCGTCATTACCTTTCTTCCTCAAATGCTTGCCTGCGACTAGTAATTTTTTGGCCATTTCAATGTTGTTCATCTGGCCCAGCCATTCATCAGTCAGAGCTTGCTGAGGGCAGGGAAATTTATAGGCTGTGGCAAGATATACGGGGTGAAATGAGGCGATGGTTATTTTCCCGCTGTCATTTATTACGCCTCCGCATCAGTGTGTTGGAGTATCCATCCGATTACTTCAGAGCATGGGAACAGTTCAGGGCGGGTAGAAGCCCTGGCTATGCCTGAAGTTCTGATGTTGAGATAGATCTGTCCCTCTTCTAGCAACATATCCGGGATATCTTGGTCTCGGATCATCCTATAGATGTCACCCCATCGGATTTTAGGAGGAATATTGGTGGTGCACCTAGTATCTTGGAATGTAGTCTCAGTTCTAAGTGGTGTAGGCTAAGTTTCCGTCATTTTAGCCTTCTTTCTACCACCTTTTGGCATTTTGACTTATCCCTGATAGCAACCAAATACATGTCATTATAAACATGTGCAACATACTGTGAGATTTTAACAAAGAGTAACACCCATTTAACATGCTAATGAGATATATAAATAAATTGTGAAACTGCATGTTGGGAAGCAAAATACACCATTCCAAACAGGAAACATAGTTCTGATATTTGGCTATCTTAAGGAGACACAGCTTAGAAAATTTCCGAAAGGATAAGTATGTTGCGGAAACAATCTGCTCTCGATCTAGCTCTAGGAGAGGTGGTATCTTCCATGGTTGCGGTTCAAATGGCTAATAGCGGGGTAGCTTAGGTTGGGATAAATTAAGACGACGCCAAGAACGGCCCTCCGCATTGATGAACAGGCGAGGGGTTTTAGCCGAACCGCTATTGTTATTTATAATATTTGACGAGGCCTTCTATGGCTGGCTCAGAATTTGAACTGGGTGGAAACCCCTGGGATGTGGCTGGTGAATGCTCGAATGGTCACTCTGTGGTTTCAGATGATAGGAACGAGACATTAACGGGGCTTGGCGACTTTAAACGAAAAAAATTAACGACGTATGCGACCAATGCCTATCGGCTTCGACCTAGACGAAACAAAAAGAACAACCCAAAGGTAATCTGACGCATAGGTGAAACAAAATTAACGGTTAGAAACCTACCTGGCAACGATGAGGTGGCTGGATGAGGTGGACGCGGACGTGGGCGAACGACCTGAGCTGGAGCGGTCTGACGCGGCGTTACACGGCGTTTCTTAATCGAAAAATAGCAATGTGGTTGGCCCAAACCCCATCGTTTATTTAAATAGGTCGGGCACGTGCGGGGTCTTAATACAGTGGGTGGCGCATTAAAACGAGCTTTAAATGTTGTATGCCGCGGTCATATCAAGTCGCCTCGATTTGCGTGTGCAACCGCCACGCGTGGGATGAACTCGTGAATTTCACCCGCCATTGCGGGAGGCTATGCTGAATCCCTTCGACGTTTCAGAAGAGGTTGGTGAAATTTTTTCGCAATTTTAACGAAGATAAGTGGATTGCTTGCGGAACCATTCCGCGAAGCTTCCCGCCGTTTCGGGAGGAATTGGCGAACGGCCTCCGCAAAAATGAACATGAACGTCTAAGTCTTTTGGCAGCTTTTTCCGGGATGATAACGTGAAAGCTTCGGAAATTGCGGAAAGCTTTCGCAAATGGCTTCCGCAGTTTCGGAAGGCTTCCGCGAATGCTTCCGCAAAAGGCTCTCGCAAACTTGAGAATTTTTTCTAAGTCTCGGCCGGGCTTCGAGAGCGCTTCCGACGTTGCGGAAAGCTTTCGCAATTAGCTTCCGCTGTTTCAGAAAGGGCTGGCGAATGTCTCCGCTGTTTCGGGGGGGTAACCTGAAAGCTTCCGCAGTTGCGGACGACTTTTGCGAATGGTTCCAAAAAGGTCTAAGTGTTTCGGCGTTTCGGGAAGTTAATGTGAAGGCTTCCGCAACTGCGGGAGAAAAAGCCAAAAGGTTCCGCAAATTTCAAAAAGTTTCTAAGTTCTTTTCGGAGTTTCGGGGAGATTTGGCGAATGGCGCCCGTCGTTTCGGGATGAAAACTCGAATGCTTCCGCAACTTTCCCACAATAATTTCTGAATCTTTTCGGGAGACTTGTGCAAACGGTTCCCGCCGTTTCGGGAGGGAAAGTTGAATGGTTCCACGGGGCTTTCTTCAATCGTTCCGCTAACTTTCGAAAAGTTTCTAAGTCTTTTTTCGAGAAGTTTATGCAAAAGTATCCCGCCGTTTCGAGAAACTAACCCGAGTGGCTTCTACTATTTCGGAGAGATAACTCGAAAACTTCCGCATCTCCGGGAAGCTTCCACGAATTCTGTCTTTTGGAAGGAAACTTGGAAAGGTTCATAACAAGATTTTCTGTTGAAAAACAAAGTTAAAAGATGGAAATGGCCTCTTAAGGCAGCCTTTCTAAAAATAAAAGGAGGGGCCCCAATATGTACAAAAATTTTTGGGGGGGATGTTGCTGCAACAACAGAACTCTACTGTAGGGTCAACACCTCGTTTTCTCAAAACACCAATTTCATTAATTTTGGACATATTCTAGTCCAAGTCACTTTGAAGACGGGTCAAAAACAACCTTTCTAAACTCCAAAATCAAGCAAAATTCGGTTCCAAATGTACCAAATCCAGGTTCCAAAAGCACCAAAACCGATTCCAAAAGTGCCAAAACCGATTCCGAAAATGTCAAATAAAGGCTCCAAAAGTGACAAAATCGGTTCCTAAAGAGCCAAAACCAGTTCCAAAAGCACCAAATCCGGTTCCAAAAGTGACCAAACCAGTTTCAAAACTACCAAATCCGTTTCTACTAAATCCAGGTTCCAAAACCATACTTTTTCTTTTGATGTTTGTCACTTTTGAAATTGGTATTTGCGATGTTCAGATATGATAATTATGATGGTCATTTGAAGTTGTAAAAAATATACAATTCATTAAATGAATTGGAGTTTGTATATTATGACGCTCATTTCATTAACCAACACTCCATTTTTGAATGAGGTTCGAGATAAATGAATGAAGGGGCAGCCAACCCATCTTCTGCCCACTATTATTTTCATAATAGTTCTAAACTTCCAGAAGGGTGGTTTGATTTTTCTTGTGTTGACCATTTTGTATACAGGTGAATTGTCGGATATTGGTGCTCATAATTATCTACTAAAAGAAGGGACAATCGATCCTTCTTGTCGGCAGTCAGAAGTCCAGATAAATATTGTTTAGGTGCTATAACTTAGGCAATCTCCCGATCCCTACAATATACTACGGAAGTCGGTAGTGGGGAATTGTCGTCCCAACCTTCGTAGATTAAATATTTTTTCATTTATCTTTTAAATGAAGGGTCCGTCGACCCTTCTCGTGGTCAGTATTTTTGCAGTCTTCACCATTTAGGATATACATGAATTGACAGCCTGTCATTGATAGGTTGAATATTTGAACAATTCCCTCATAAATGAAGGGGCAGTCGACCCTTCTTCTGCCCAATATTATTTTCATACTAGTTCTAGACTGCAAGAAGGGCCGTCCGATCCTTCTTGTGTTCACCAGTCTGGATAAAGGTGAATGGCTGGATATTTGTGTTCACAATTATCTACTAAACGAAAAGTCGACCGACCCTTCTTGTGATTTGTATTTTTCCAGTCATGACCATTCTGTTTATACATGAATTGATCACTATTTTAGCAGGACAAAATCTCACTCGTTTGAGCCTCAAAGAGAGTACTGACACCATAGGAAGTGATGACATGGCATGTATAATGACATGGCATGTGTGATGAGGCTAGAAAGACACATGATAGTGTTCTGGTGCTATCATTAAGTCAGTGTCTTAATTTGACATCATTCTAGAAAAGTATGGTCCAACTTTGTGAATCTTTAGAAATTGACAAAGTATGGAAAAGTAGTCAAAACTACTATGAGAGAATGCCCGCCATAATTCATGGTTTGAAAAAAATTCACGCACCATCATATCATGCTATAGCTTGTTGAAGTGGCTATCTAGTCATGGTCTCAGTTTGTCGTAATCATTTCTGAGGAGGAAGTTATAAGTCTGCCAAAATAGGGTTTCGGGATCAACCTTGGAGAAATTCTTGGAAACGACTAAGTGTCGGAAAATTGGTTCAGGTGGCCTTGGGAAAATGCCCACCATACCTCATGGGAAAATGTTAAAAGGGCGGTTAGATCAACAGCTATTCGATAAAGGGTGATTAGATCGACGACCCATAATCTTTCCACGACGCCAACATGCACGACGTAATTGACGTCAGAGCGGTTGCGAAATACCATACCGCTATATGCGTGTCGTCTCCACATCATTCCGCAATCAGAGAAAGCAGTAAGGGCACATCAAAATTTGATTTTGTGTTGCGAATGGTGGAGGTTAGCTTATTCAAGCTGTCCATCCCAGGTAGGTCCTCTTAACTCGTGAAAGTAACTAGAATTCTTTACATAATGGAAGGAAGTAGTGAAACCATCTGTCAGGACGTTGCAACTATGAGGATAGAAGAAACCCTAGTGGAC
Organism: Larix kaempferi; assembly: GCA_027924585.1. Taxonomy (NCBI): domain Eukaryota; kingdom Viridiplantae; phylum Streptophyta; class Pinopsida; order Pinales; family Pinaceae; genus Larix; species Larix kaempferi. The sequence goes on along the minus strand of BSBM01000240.1, from coordinate 620,619 downwards.
AGAGATAGTGACATTTGTGACCCCATAATGGTTAAATTCTCAGTTTCATAAATTAAAAGCAAGTTGGAGGGTTTATATAAACAAAATTTGGATATGCACAATGTTTATAAATCTCATTTTATCCATTTTTGTCTCGAACAACCTTCAAGGTTTCCAGAATTCGTTTTTTGGTGTGCAGTAAATTATTCTCAGAGTGAAAGACTCATTATGAATTCATCAAGAACGAAAATTCTTTGCACTATAAATGCGTCTACCGTTAGGAAAGCTCTAGCAGTACCCATGTTTTCCTCCCATGATCTGGAAGATTTTGTCGAAGAAGCCCTAGTTAGCCAGTACAGAGAGTCATCCCCTGAGACCAAACAAACCTTCATGACCTGTTGTCTGAAACCTAGCCTTGCCATTGATAACACCCCCTATCCACTTGACATTAATTTCTTTGATGAAAATTCACAGTTAGTTTTGTCACTTATTTCACAGTTTTTAGGGTTTGATGATGATTCCATGGTCACGGAGGTCCAATTAAGTTTGCTTTTTAGATTAAGTGTTGCTAAACTAGAAATGGATTACAGTCAAGAACCCTACCTTAAATTTGATGAATTCTTGGCTGGGAACATCCACTCTCAGTTAGTGAATTTCCACACTTCGAGACATTTCAGATTCCAGACACAATTGATGAAAATGCTCTTGTTTAGCAGTAAAAAAGATTTACATTTCCCACAAATCTGTGTTTTCATAAACAGTGGCAGACAGTATGTTTAATTTTATGAATTTTATTTTATCAGAAGTATACAGATTGGTGTTTGGAGAAAATTGACCTAGAGTATTATCAGAAATGAAGACCCTGATGCAATTAAGCCCAAAAAAAGCAATCAGAGACTGGTTTTTAGGGAAGCAAGTTATAGTAATCAGACTTTATGGATTTGTTAAGAATCCCTATATTCTACCAACCTTTTTGACTCGGAGAGTTTTTGCTTTGGAGTTTATCGGACAAAAACTGACAGTAGAAAATGACCATTTTCTACATTTCAAAAAAGCTACAGATATAAAGTTCCCTTTAAAAAATGTTCATTTTATCATCAAGAACAAGAATATGCTCTCCCTTTTGTACAAAAACATTTAGAATCACTAAGTTTTAGGAAAGCGACAACTATTAATTATGATCCTTGTCATGTTATTTCTAACAGAAGGCAAGAGAACAAAAATAAATCCTTTGATCACCAAAAGGTTGAAGGATTGGCGAAGATGGCAAATTTACTACAATCGGAATCAGACACAGAAGTTTCGGGAAGTTCACACGCTAATCCTTCTACCTTGGATAAAGTTTCAGTTGAGTTGGTACCTACCCCAGGAAAGGTTTAAGCAACAAGTAAAAGAAGTTTTTATGAAAGCACTGATATACAGGTGGAGAAAAAAGAGACGCCAAAAGATTAAAATCAAGCCATCAAGATGAAGTAGTTGTATCTGACAAGGAAAAGGGAAAGAATAATGAAAAATACCAAAGGCCAAGAATTCAAGTACAAGAATACAAATTTTATGAGGCAAGCACTGCAAGTGATTATAACAAATTTCATTCAAGAGATGAAATATGTGTAAAATATGGCAAAGACAGACAAACAACAGTAGAAACAATGCATAAGTTGTTTCCAGAAATCAAGAATGTTGTTGATTCAGGAATTACTCTAATGACTAGTAGATATCCAGACAAAAATACTTTGAGTTTGGCTGTATCGTCTGATGATAAGGTCACAAAAATGAAATTGAATTTGCAAAAGATAATAGTCTCTGATAAAATTCACCTACACAAACAAACTGGAGAGGTGATTTATGCTTATATGATGAAAGCTACTTTAACAGTGGAAAAACTACAGAAAACAGTGAACAGGCTGCAAATCCAGTTGAGACAAGAGAAAACAAAGAACAAAGCTCATCGGCTGCAAATAAAAAGATTGCAAGATGACCTGGTGAAGAGAAATGATGAACCAAATAGAGGGGAGGCAACTAAAAAGCTTTTAGCTAAGAAAGAAAAGAATATCCAATAACTTCACCAAAAGGTTAGAATTCCAACAACTCGAATAATTCAAGCCTTTTAATTAACTGTGTTAGAACAAGAAAACGAATCTTTATCTCGAAAATTGAATAAATTTATTCCTAAATTGCTCAAGTTTGAGGAAAAAGAGGAAAGTTGGGAGAAAGATAGATCGAGTCTTAAGACTGAGATTGAAGATCTAAAGGCCAAATTGGAAAATACAGCACAACAGAAGCAAGGAACCGATCAAGGCAACAAAGAAGCAAGCACATATGATATAGTTCAAGCTATGTCACAAGTTAGCTTGAAAGAGGTGGAGATCATATAACTAAAAGAAGAAAAACAAAGACTGGAAGAGGAAAATCAGAAAAAGGAAAATGAAATAAAAGAGTTGACAAAAAACAATAAATATTTGGTAGACAGAAATCATAGGATGATAGGCCAAGTGAAAGGACAACTAGCATTGCAAGGTGCAAAGCGTTTGATTTGGGATTCAATCATCGATGAGGCTGCAAAATTGAGACCTTATTTAGATTTTACGAAGACAAAGGAAGCCATAGCAAATGATAGCTTGCAAAGTTGTAAAGCAATGAGAGAAGTTTTAAATAAGATACCAAAAGATACAGCCCAGGATACCATAAGTTTCTTAAATACTCTAATAGAAGGTGATCTAAGCAAAAGCATAACTGGAAACGTTTCCCTTTCCTGGGCGGGATGGAGTACCGCAGGATATTCATTTCTCCCTTGCTTTTACAACTTGAGAAATGAATAGAGTGTCTGCAAATTCCTTGTTTGATAAATTTTGTTGTTTGCATAATTTGCTGATGATGGGCTGAAGAACATCTATATGTAGAAGACAAGCTGTTCGCTGCCGATACCTTGAATCAAGCACTTTATATTGATCATCTGCAATGATTCTTTTCTACGCATATATAGTATGTTGCCCATCTCATATATAAAAATTTACTGATGGAAGATTAATTTCTTCTTCATTTTCAGGAAGAAAGGCCAATGTGGTCTCCTTATCGAAAAGCAATAGAATAACATCTCTCAATGTTGTTGTAAATGTATGGACAAGAGATACAACCATCTTTTGCACGACCTCCTCATCAACCCTTTGATATTGTAAGTGCGGAGGCGCAACGACACATCTTGTTACGTCAATAGGAAAAACTTTCTCATTGAACAAAAAGAATTTGATCTGCTATTGCTGATTCTTATGTACAAAAGAAGTTCAGCAATAGCAGATCGGCATCGAACAACTCGTCTTCTACATAGAGATGTTCCTCAGGCCATCATCAACAAATTATGCAAACAACAGAATTTATCAAACAAGGAATTTGCAGACACTCCATTCATTTCTCAAGTTGTAAAAGCAAGGGAGAAATGGATATCCTGCGGTACTCCATCTCTCCCGGGAAAGGAAAACGTTTCTAACTATGCTTGGCAGATATAGAATTTTTCTTCTCATCAATCAAAGTCTTTAGATTGTTGCCTGTGTTATGAAATTAGAAAATCAAATATTAATCTTCAACTTTATATGTTTGCAGTCTTTCCAAGCTGAATGTATGGATACATTTCTTGTTCAAACAAAGGACAGCCTTAAAGACAAGCTAACTCTTGTTTTGACATTGGACCCACTGTGGAGCAAATGGATGTCTGTATTTGAGCCTTACGAAAATTGCTCCTTTCCATGCTCGCCCAAGAGCATTACTCAAGATGATTCTGTTCAAAATAAAATAAAGAGTTATGGCTCTAATTTTTTTAGACCATTGCGTGATCTCGATAAAGATGAATTGACGGCTGTGGTGGACAATATAATCAACGGATTTGTTTGGATGAGCACATCAGTCAAGAAAAACATTTGCGCATAAACTTTTAATCAATATTGCAAACGAATCAAGGACGAGAAGTCAACTAGGCATTCGATCGTTGAATATTTCAAAGTTAATGATGTTCAAGTTGATCGATCACAGACTGTCACTGACCATAACGTCATTGAAATCTATAAAATTGCACCAAACCATCTCCAGCAATTGTGCAGTATTTTATGCTCCTGAAAGCAAGCAAAATCTCCATGTAAAAAGAGAAAGAACAAATCTAAAGTGGATAATGGTACAAAAATACGAATTGATGCTCAGAAAATATTGAATCTATATATCAATAAAGAAAGGATGGGTGTGTCCATTGACGATGTCAAAAATAGTTCACAGTTTGCTTGTCAATGGTGTTATCCTGACTCTTTAGTCAACACACTCAAATCGATTCCATTTTTTGGTGCGGCAATCAGCTGTGAATTTGTTGTTGTGGATGTGCAATTGTGATAGTCCATGCAAAGAACAAGACATGCTTGCATTTTTGTACTACTTAGAAAAAAATGAAGAGGCATGTACTTGTATTTTTTTAGCTGATATGGAAAACTCTTGTATGATTTCTAAAGCTTTCACAATTTTCAGCAAGAAATCAAAAAAACTTGTTACACAGAATCCTACAAAGGGAGTTTATAGAAAATTCTACAAGGACTTGTTTATAGGATTCTCTATTATACAATGTTGGAGCATTGGAAGGATTAAGGATATTTTGTCTACTTCTCAAATTTATATGGATTGGAAGGATTAAGTCCTACCGATGATTGATTTATCTTTTCCCAAGGTTAACAACGATGGTGGAAGAAACCATGTGTTTACAAAAGAAAGGACACAGGAATTCTGAGATCACATAGTTTCCAAACCGGTCTCTTCTCAGAGAACAATTCTTTTGTTGTACGCAGGAGGTAGGCTTCTTCGTTCGTTGATCAGGTCTCCAGAAAGAATAGTTATTTATATTGTGGAGACAGTACAACAAGAGTTGTTTAGAACAATTTTTATCAAGAATTGGGTATAAAACAAGGTATTTCTACTAACATTTTCAGATGTCTTTGATTTTATTTTACTTTTCTCAAGGGGTTATGTTCAATAACTTCTTCAAATTCCTATTCTACTACAGCTTCAAATAAAGAGCAAACCTAGGTATCGTCCAATCAAATTCTACTATCCGATGACTAAAGTGAATGTGATAGAGAATCCACAAAGAACTACCAAACTAGAGCACAAACAAGATAAGAAGGTAAAAATTTATTTTTCAAAGATCGTGGTTAAATTAACTAAATTATGAACGGGGATAGTGACAATTAATACTAGTAAAAAATTATATAAAATGCGTACCTTCAAATTTCCAGGTCAATATGATTGTATTGGTATTCAACATGTGGATCATCCACAACCAGAGCTGGCATAGATGATGTCCCTGGATATTGGCCAGAAAATCATATTGGAGAATAATGAACCAGGCAGGAGCTTGGACATAATGAAAAAGGCGAGAGCTCGGACAGTAAAGAACCAGAAGAGGGATTGGACAATATTGAACCTGGAGAGGGCTTGGTGTCAAAGCGCGGTGTCTCCAGCGATGTTAACTCAGGAGTCAAATGTTGGCTTTCCACTGACAGGTAAAAGACAAAGAATATTTTCTACTTAATTTAATAAAACAAATTTATTCCGAAATATATAATGACAAGCAATATTTATGTGCAGCTCCCCATACAAAAATGTTATTGATATTATAAATGGAAGGGTTTCTATTTCGCAAGAAAGTCACAGAAAATGACTCCAAAAGAGAAAAAAATGAAATCAAAAAAATATTGTTGGGCGGGGAAAGAGTAAAAAAGGGGGAAGAGATTTCTAATGGTGAATTTGAATTTAAACATAAAATAATTTCATATGAGTCACGAACACATGCCATTCTATTTTTGGAATTACTTCTTTCCAAATTCAATGTTAGGATTTGGTCATCTAAATGTTGTGTTAATGAGGGGAAGTCGTTGTTTAAAAAAAATTTGTCGACAGTCGGTAAAAATAAATCATATGAACAAATTGTTTTATTTATTTGGTTTTGAGAGAGATGTACCAACGATGAAGAAGGAAATTCAGAAAAAAAAATATGGAGAGTGTGTGGAAGGAGTTCAAAATGAAAACTTAAGAAAGTAATACATCAATGATTTTTTTGGAGCGTGATGGTGAGAAAGCATTTCCATACCAAAACAATATTTTGAGTAAGCCCTTTATTGAATCGTCGGATAAGACAGATACTGAATTGGTAAATCGACTTGGCAGCATGTTAGTAAAATGCATGAATCAACTGATATCAGAACCTTCAATGCCTTCTCCTTCTTGAATCCTAGTTGAGTGACAACTATCAAATGTAACCTATCATTGCCTATTTCTAAATGTAATCTATCATTGGCTATTTTAAATAATTCAATGTGTTTTCTGTTTTTTCCGGAGATGTTTCTATTTTTGTTTGAATGTAACATATTATTATTAGTTCAGTCTGATGCTTTTATTGAATCATTTGAATCTGTGAAATTTTGGGGTAATTTTTGTATTAATCTTTGGAAATAAACATCTTCATGTACAGTTGCATGGTTGTAATCATTAACTTCATGAACAAAGTGTTGTTGTTGTTGTTGTTGTTATATATATAGTCATTGTTCTTGTATGCAGTCAGGATATCACCGCGAAAGAAACTATTGGTCCTTGGAGTAGATGGATTGCTCTTTGGAGTTCGGATGTTATCCAACATTGAAGATTCTTTCAAACAACTTCATTTTGTCCATAGTTGCTATCATTATTATACACACATGTTCATCCCCGAAATTATCAGTGTTGCAAGAGAGCATTTCGATGTTGCTCTGTGGTTTTCCTCATTCGACAACATGGAAATTAAAAATTTCCTTGGTATATTTGAATGGTTGAAAAATGAAGAATTTGTATTTATTTGGGGTCGAGAGCAATGTAAACTTAGTACTATTTATAATTACTCAATGTCTGCATACTATAATGTTGGTGAAGTACAGAACATGTACAAAAAGTCGTTCAAGGATGTACTTATCCAATATGGAGATATATATTAAAAAATGGACATGTTGTTTATAGATGAAGGGCAATATCAATCAACAGATAATAGCAAGGAAAACTACTTCAAAATGCCAACTCGTTGGAAATTTAATGGTTCACAAGAGAGAAATAACTATAAAAACAATTTTGTCTTCTCTATTGACTATTCATTTAATGATTTGTATATTTTTTACAACTCCTACATTTAATTGATGTAAGTTTTATTGCACAGTTCTCATATTATTTATGGACATCGTACCATGTATCAGGTAATCTGTTTCAAAAATTGTTGAACATGAAAACAATATACTTAGAAACATTGAACCATAGTATTTTATTGATTGAGTTGTGTGTTTCTTATTTATGTTTGCAGATAGTACTAGAAGAATTGTTTCTAGTAAACCATTGATCATTTTTTATTTCAATGATGTTTTGTTACACGCATTAAATAGAAAACAAAAACCCGGATTGCAACGAACACCCGACATCGAAACATCAACAAAGTATTATTTTATACATCCAGGCTTAAAGGAATTTTTTGAAAAATGCTTAAGTATTTTTGAGGTTGGGGTATGGACATCTGCTCAACGAAAAAACGTTGACGAGTGTTTTCCTAGATTATTACAAAGAACGGGATTGAAAATGGAGCAATTTATATTAATTTTAACACAAGAAGATTGTTCTTCCGTAGCTAGAGAGGGTTTTCAGGGTCAACGAAATCCTTATGTATTTCGCAAGTCTTTTAAGTATAGTTTAAGACACTTTGATCCATGGTTGGGATCGGAAAAATACAGTGATTGTAGATGACTCGAAAGAAAAACATGTTTCTAACGAGAAAGGGAACTGTATTATAACAAAAACTTATACTTGCGAAGATGTCAATGACACATTCTTGTTAGATCGATTATGGCCTTGCTTGCTGCACCTGAATGGCGTGAGTGATGTGAGGCCAATTGTGAATAAAATGAAAATGGAAGTATTTTGTTAAATAATACACTTGAATGTTTGTTTGCACTAGTATGTTCAATTTCACTGTGATTATAATTCTTGTAAATTGTCGAGTTTGGTTTCCGAAAATGCAAAATCAGAGTTTGAAATTGCTAAAATCTATTTTAAAATTTCAATATTACGTATTGGAAGTGTAAAAAGTAGCCTTCCAAAAGGGCAAGTGGCAATCTTCCCTTGAAAAATCGCATGAATGGGTGGCAACCATCGAAGGAGAGAACTGGAGAAAATCTGTACTTGGAGAATTGTAATGTTTTACCATCTTAAAAGAATTTCAGTTACTCTATTTTCCTTTCTTTTGTTATGTGTATAAAGTTTCCTTGATTCATTTTGTTTTTTCATACATACATCTAGTAACTCTATTTAAATTGTATTGTTAAATCATAAAACATATAAATCGGTGTGCTTGATTTATCATTCATATAATTTAAATGCAGGTTATGCATCAGTAAATTTCTTTACTTGATTCATATTGTTTCACATTCTGCAATTACATATCAATCATTATCATCATATTAAGTTAATTTGCTAAGTTAAGTTATTAAGTATCTAATTAACAGCTTCATAGCAAGGCTTATGTCTATCATTCTAAGAACATAGAGGAGGCATCCATCCATCAATGAGGTTGTGACAACATAAGCATACATGTATTACATAAATGAAGTTTGGTCATTCATCATTCACATACAGAATTAATATAGCAGATAGCTTATGCAATTGAAAAAAACCTCATTCATGAATATAACCTTCTAACGGGCTTAACATAGCATATTCATGGCTTACATTTATTTACACATTCATTCCACAAATTGAACATATCAAGCATAATTAAATACATTAACATTATAATTCATACATAGATACACTTATCTGAATTTCACATGAATGTGGCAACTGGATGGCTGCATGTGAACCACGCTCCACCCAACCTTGGAACTTGTCCAGCCTATACTATTTATGCTCCCAAGTTCACCCTCGACCTGAGATTCAGACAACTTGTCCAGCCTATACTATTTCAGCTCCCAAGTTCACCCCGACCTAAGATCCAGACATTAACCAGAGATATCTCACTCAATTTTTCCTGGATTCTCGCACTTATTCTCACTCAGCCGTCACACCCCCCGTGCTCTAAGTGCATCCCCTTGGACTGACGTCCAACCACCCTAGCCATGTGTACAACATCCTGCCGCACTTCCGCTTGGATCACTGAGGCAACCCCGTGTCCTCATTTGGGATCCCACGTGGCTATCCCAAAGGAACACGTTTCTCCATCCATAATATCGATTAGCCACTAGATCTCCAAATTAATTAAAATTAATAATAATTAATCCCCCATCAAGAATATGGCTTAGGGGTATGGGTTTTGGGTTTATCATAAGGTTTGTAGAACAAGGGTTTAGCGAACAAGGTACATAAGTCAACCTTACCCCCTCACAACATGGTAAGGTGGATAAGTCAACCTTAGGGAACAAGGTGTAGAAATGTTAATTGAAAAATTAACATTAATTTACTAGTGTCTGTTAATCATTTGCAGAAATAGTTAAATGTTTTAATCAAATAAATTCACTTACAACATTAAAAAACACACAAGTCATCAATTAATACAAATCCAGCTTGTAAATCAGTGTATTTAATTATTGATTGCAAAATGAAAAGAATATAGTTTCATAACATAAACAAAGAAGATGCCAAAAAGAAACTACTTTGATTCATTGGTCTGCAAAAAATTACAAGATCACAAGTGTAACATCATTTCTCCAGTCCTTCTCTAGCGATTATCTCTCCCCTTCCCCATGAGACTTCTATCCTTTAAATAATATTTAGAAATTGATTGCAAAGAATAGCCATCCCATGAAAACAGGGATTACAAAATCAACTAAACTAAGGATAGCCAAACGCTACTTGCCACTTGGTCCTAATCTCTAACAATTCATCAACATTGGGGTAGTTGTGCGATTCAAGCCCCAGCTGGGCATCACATGTGAAGATCTCCATCACGTTTTTGGCAAGCTTATGCCAAGTGCACAGATAGATGTGGACCTTGCCTTCTAGGATGATCAGCTGCTTGATGAACTGATCCACATCCTCAATATGAATATGCTCAAGCTATCAGATCTTTTCTTTGACCTCCTCACATCTACTTTCCGCTTGTTTAATAATCAATTTAGGGGGACAAGCCTCCTCTATGAGATCCATTGTAGGAAATTTCAATGTTTCCATGATTCCATCCACAACATACCATCTCCTCCCACAAATAGGTTTTTCCTTGGTTATTATTTCATCTAGCATGTCAAGAATATTCTCCCAGGCATTCAGGGTAGTTCTGACTTTCCTGAAATTGAAGTTGTCCAACATTGGAATATCATTTGGTTTATCCTTAATGTACCTCTGCCAATCAACGATGTCATCAATGGCTTTGGAAGCTTTTTCTCTCCTATCCACTTGTTGGTTAAAGATGACAGACATCTTTTCAAAAGCATTATGGGTTTCCCGAATTTCATTCAATGCATTAAACAATTCAGTTAGGAGTTCGTGATGCTCCTCATTCACCTGATTGGCCAAATCTTTAAATTCATACTTAGTGAACTTACAAAAGGAAGAGGAGGCTGCACTTGTAGTTGCATCCTTTAGCTGTTGTTCAAGCACAACTATCTTTTCAGCATTGGCAGTGTCCAAAGCTTCAACATCTTGCAATTGGACTTGAAGAGAAGCATTTTGTTCTTGAAGGTCTTCAATCTTATTTTCAAATGCTTTTCTTGGTTCATGAATGTCAACTTCATGTTCTTCATTGGCCTTAACCAGCTGCTCTTGAAGTTTCTTGAGCTCCTCCTTCTTGACATCAATTTCTCTATTCAGTGTGATTACTGAATCAAAATTAGCACCTGCAAAAGCACCCATGGCAGCAGCAGTATCCAGTGCTTCTTATTGTATGTCATCTGATTGATTGGCCCAAATGACTTGATTAGAAAATGGGCCCTCCAACACATCCTGATATCTGCCTCTTTTGTTACCCTTCTTCACCACTGCCTTCGCCTTTTTTCTATAGAAATAATCTCCAGCGGATGTTACAATATCTTCCTCATAAGTAGCTACCAATTCAGTGGAAGATGTAGCCACATCTCCTGTTGCAATTATTGGGGTTGTCTAAGTAACAGTGGTATTAGGTATTGTCATAGTAATATGAGAGGTGGTTAGTGCAGAAGGGATAACTTCAAGGACTGAGGGTAGAGAGGTTGGAGTAGGGATTGAAGTAAAAACTTCAATAAGTGAAAAGGATGCACCAGCAACTAATGGTGAAGAAGGAACAACTGGGATTTGGACATCATTGGCTGGTGGTGATGAAATAGATGATGGTGGTTGCAGAGAGACAATTGAAGACTTGATGTCTGCAACAATTGATGGTGGAATGGAGAATGGAATTGACAGGGTTGGAGATGGAACAGTAATGGAAGTTATTGCATCAAATAATTGGGATATGGTGGATGGTGGTGTTACCCCAGAAGATAAAGTGGAAAGAGCTTGAATGAAGAAAGTAAGAGTGCTGAAGTTGTGGTATCAACAGCAGTAGTGGTTTCAAGAGACAGTTGATTTGGGACAAGATCATCCATGATTATGGCATCCAACAAATCTGCGATTTCCTGAAAACTTACAGTTTCTTCCTGCACCACAGTCACAGAAGGAAGTGTTTCATCTTCCACATCACTGTCTTCAATATTAAGAGTAGGAATTTCAGAGGCAGAAGTTTGAATTTTCTGTCTTTTAGTTGGTTTACTCACAGCAATCACTTGAACATCACTAATCAGGTTGGCTATAGCAGCCACTTGAATATCAATAGTGGGTTTGCGTACTACAACCACTTGGGTATCCAGCACTGAAGACTTCATCTGTGCTAATTTCTTCTTGAATTGTTGAGATGTATGCATTAACATCTTTAATTCTGCAGCAGTTTTCAACTTCGGACTATCCTCCAGAAGGCCTTTTCCTTTGGCTCCATCCGGGTAGGTCAGCATGAATGGAGCACTGGCTTCGTGAACTTTTTTTTCTTCCCTATCTTTTCTTGTTTGCTCATCAAGCTTGAGTTCCATGCTTCTATAGCTCAAAACCTTGGTTTTAAGCTCCCGCTGATACTGAAAGATATGGCTCTATTCTTCTTTGCTCTTTTCCCTTAGCAAGACTTCATAGAAAATATTAACTCCCTGATAAATAGAGTCCTCAGGGATGTCTTCATGTGTATAACCAATCTTCATATGCTCTTGTTTGAAGTCAGCCTCCAGAAATCCTTTGGGGTCATGAGTTCTTTTGGGAGAAAATCCCGATTTCAAAAAAACAATCCTGTCTCCCAGTGTTGCATCCCAAGTTGAAGTTGGGATAACCAAAAGCAAAAGGTTTAAAGGGAACTTAGGCCATCCCTTCCTTTTGGGACCGGTGAGCTTAAGGTAGACACCATCTGTAATAGTCTGATAAGATATCTCCTCAAGTTATAGTCTGTCAGGGACAACTCTTGGTAGCAAATGTATAGTACTTCTTCCCCGGACTCTAATGTAAGCAAAGGCTTCTCCCACATACCAGTCACCTAATGTAGGGATGAGATCTCTGGCATCAGGAGAAAAGGCAGGGGCATCTTCCCTAAAAATCTGCTAGTAAATTGCACCAAAGAAATGGTCACAAATGTCATAGAGCAAGGGAAAAAAATTGCTTTACCGTAGGGCAGAACAATAAATATGAACATGGGGTGAGGGACTTAGTCCAACTACACCCCATGGTAGGATACTGAAACTCTGTACAGAAAACATCAATTACAAAAACAGAGAAAAAGAAGTATGGCTTCCTTGTAGCTGTTGTTTTCTGATATTTCTCAATGGCTGTCTTTAACACTGCTAATAAAATTGAAGACCGAAGACCGAGGGAATGACTGCCCCGTTGTTAGGACATGATGGGCGATAGGAGCCCATTCAGCTTTGAATACTGAACAATTAGGGAGACCATAAAGTCTGTTGAGCATGGCTGCTAGAAGAGAATAAGGCTCTTTGAACCAAGAAATTGGGTATAAATTATCATCCCTGGGCATGAAATTTTCTAATCTGTGCATCCAAGACTTCATCATTTCATTGAAATTGTACCTCTCTTTGACGACTCAAGGAATGCAACATTGAGGGGTTGAATAATTGGTTTTAGGGCGTAAGCTCTGGTAAAAACCTCAGGGCGAAAAGTAGCCAATTGAGACCCTTCGCTATCATTGAAAGAGCGATAGCCAATTGAGACCCTTCGCTATCATTGAAAGAGCGATGGCCAATTGAGACCCTTCGCTATCATTCAAAGAGCGGTCTTTAGGGTTAGCATGGTCTATAATCCACTTAATTACATTAGTGTAGGGAAGGATAGCAAGTCTGGCAGCTATAGCGTGGAGTTGTGAATCCCTCTAATCTTTTCATAGGCGGGGCGGTCACTTTGAATATCAGTTAGGTCGTCACTCTGAGTAAATTTTGGACCAACCGATTTGGTATGTGTCAGAAACCTATCGCTGGTGTCCGCAAGGATGCTGAAGTTTGGGTCTTTGTTCAAAAGATCTTTCTGAGGAGTTTTGCAGCGAGTGTTGTAAGACATGTTTGAAAAATTGGAGAAATTTGATGAATAAATAAACACAAATAAATAAAAAATAACTCAAAATAGCAAAAACCCGTGAACAATTGAATAAGAAAGTGACACGAAACCAACCTGTGCAAGCTGGAAAAAAATGGCGAAAACGACCCCTATTAAAAACTCACGAAAATGACCCCTGGTAAAAACTCGCAGTAAAATCCACACAAATGGCAAAAACGACCCCTGCTAAAACTCACAGTAAAATCCACACAACAAGCAAAATTTTCGAAAATGAAAAATGATAAAAGAAAACAGAAACAAAATCAACATATTTATTATTTCTGTCGGGTTAAATCTGGGCCGTAAGATTAAGACAAATCGACAGCTGAGATCTTATCTAGGGAATGCGGAAGATGAGTTGCGGGGGTTTAATTTTTTGGAAATATATACAACGTTCCCGCAATCCGCAATTGCGGGTTGCGGGACCACAACTCGAAATAAAAACAAACCAAAGTTTTTGCAATCCACATTGTGTGTTGTAGAAACGCATGTCGCAAATCCATTATTCAAACAATTCCCGCAACCCACAATCCGCATTGGTTCCCGCAATCCGCAATTGCGGGTTGCGGGTTGCGGGACCACAACTCGAAATAAAAACAAACCAAAGTTTTCGCAATCCACATTGTGTGTTGCGGAAAAGCACGTCGCAAATCCATTATTCAAACAATTCCCGCAATCCGCATTGCGAGTTGCGGAAACGCAGAACGCAAACATTTTCAATACTCTTCCCGCAATCGCAATTGCGGGTTACGGGCATCAAATCCGCGATTATTGGAAAATATTTTCCACAATCTGCAATTGCGGGTTGTGGGTTGCGGAAAGAAAACATTTACAACCGAAAACCAGAATGGTCAATAATGGAAAAATAGTAAGGCTAGGTCGTCAATTCATGTATAACCAGAATGGTCAATAATGGAAAAAAACTAAGCACAAGAAGGGTCGGCCAATGTTAGGATATTCCTATACTCCATCCTAGTCCTAACAACATTTCCATTATTTTGCATTTCAGTCATGCATGCAGTTTTGCATGCAATCATGAAATTGCATGCATGCACGCAAATTGCTTGCAGCCCAGTTATCAGCATGGTGTCCTCTAGCACCTCGTCCCCATTTTGCTAGCCCCGATATCTTCTTTCTGATCATTTCTAGCCCTCCTAGTGCATGATGTGCCCTTCCTTCACCTACCACATGTGAAAGGCACCCTCTCTCACCTACCACTCAGTTAGTTCCTTGATTTATGGATTTGTTCCCTAATTTAAGGACAGATGGCCTAGTTAACTCACTGAAACACTCTAATGGACCTCCAGAGAGCCTAGATTGACTATTTTGACTCCAGTCAGCTCCTCATGACTCCAGTTAGCTCCTCGTGCGCCCCCCATCAGTGCTCCATGCATCAGTTACACCTACTACACCCAGTTAGACTCACTGTGACACATGGTTGATGGTTACTTGTGCTTTGATGACACTCTACTGATATAAATGATCAATGCATGCAGGTTAATTCGAATTGCCACCTTGGCATTCGAATCCTCTCCACCATTGTATTATTTATTGTTCATATTATGATTAATGAATTAGTGTGTTATGTTATTCTGCTTCTATCCGAGTTCTACTGTATCATAATTTTGTTGCTCCTTTACACTGCATTGACCACTCTTCTTCTATTTCCCTGCTTAATCTTAATATTTCTTGTGAGGTATACATCAACTCTTAGATCTGTTGTGAGGATATTCACAGACGACCCTTCGTTTAATAGATAATTGAGAACACTGATATCCCTTGCTCAGAAGTCATCGGATGGATTCTAGCACGTACTAACGCCACATCAAGGATTCTATCTGACAACATGGGAGAGGCATTTGCCTCATTCCACCAGACCCATATATCGACAGCCTACAAGTTACCACATGCTCAGGTCCTACTGAAGGATGCTTGGCTCAAAAGCCTCAACATGGATACCTTTGAGTTTGCCAAGAAGTTGTTGATAACAGGCAAACAACTGAGGCAAAAGGAGAGCGGAGAGTATGAAACCCAAGCATTAAGGTCTCCTTTCAGAGTCATAGCCCTAATGCTGAGTAGAATTTTCGACAAAGCAGATGGAACTATCTATAAACTGCGTTGGATACCTTTAATCCATCATGTGGCTTTCAATGGTACAATTTTCAATTGGGCAGACATCATCTCAGATAGCTCGACATCAGCAATAGCTGCTGCCCAGGAAGGACTGGTTCAGAAGAAAGCAGAATTCTACATGTCGTCATACCTTGTAGATTGCATTTTGTCAAGACATCCTTTACCAAATTTAGGCTGCATCTGGAACAAGGCTGACTCCCCAATTTATACTGCTTATAAGATCCTATGGGCTTAGAAGCACAAAAGTTATTACAAGGCCATATGTGAAGAATTTATCATGCCTCTGTACGAACTGATGTTCAGAATTTTATATGTTTATTATTACCTTTCCAAGGCAGGAACCTACATTAGAATGTATGGCGATTCCAAACTACCATCTCTCTTGCCCAAGTATGCAACCAACTATGTGGTCCACAAGGAAGTGGTAAGGCAAGTTTTTATAGATGGGATTGGCGGCTTCCTGAATAGACTGAAAAAGGCCTCTTTCCCACCATTGCCCTTCTACATTGGGGCATATAAGTTCTCTAAAGTAAAATCAGTTGAAGCCTTCATTCGAGAGTTGGGAGATTTCTACTTTGGTGAAAAGATTTTCACGAAGAATGATAGTCTAAACAAAGTTGCAGACCATTGTTCAGAAATCAAAGTACATTTTGAAAATGTAAGCTACTTTGATGAAGACGAAGAAATTTTTAAAAGAGACAGCAATATGACTAAACTCAGAAACCGCTTTCGCCTCAAGAGCAGAGCTAGTTCTAGCTCCACTGTTGCCCAAGCTGCTAAGCGAGCAGAATTACAAAGAGAGAGAGACAAATCCAAAGCTCTGACGAAGGAAGAGCAAAGGCTAAAAGAAGAGGCTTACAAATTCCAAAAAGAAGCAGCGGAAAGAAAGCAGAAGAAACAAGCCGACAAGCTCCGAGAAGAAGAGGTTAAGAGGGTCCAGGAAGAAAATGCCGAAATGATCAGAAAAGAAGAAGCTAACAAGCTACAAGAAATGAGGGAGAGGGCAGATAGAGAAGCGGTGGAACAACAGAAGAAAGTCGAAGAAGATGAAAGGCAAAAGAAAGCAGCAAAAGATGAAAGACAGAAGAAAGTCAAAGAAGACGAACAACAGAGGAAATCAGAAGAAGAGGAGAAATCCAAGAAGGATGCGGGAGCAGGAAGTCCAAACATGCAGACCACGGACATAGACTCATCCCAAGTATCTCAAGAAATAACCATGGGAAGCCACTTTCCTATAGGAGAGCTCCCACTCATTCCTTTCACTCCATCGAAGAATCACACTGTCTCAACTGGACAAGATTGTTTTTGATAGGAAAAGAAAAGCTATTGTGAGAAAGACGAAGAAAACAATGAAGAAGCCCTTCCAACCAGATATCATCATTAGACAAGAGAACATCGTCATACAAGGCACGCAGAGTGACCCCGGGTTCATAACATTCGTCAACGTAGCTACTGCGCAGGCAAGTGAGGACAATGTTCACAAGCTAATGAATGATGTGAAGGTGGGCAAGTAGAAGGTGCGCAAGTTAAAACAGAATATGATAAAGGAGCAGGAAGATGGAGAAATAATGTTGAAGATATATGATGCCCTTTTATTAGGACAAAGAGAATTAACAAGCGGATATCGGAGTCTAGATGAAGAAAAGGAAGCATTGACGATGCAGCCGATGATACTAGAGGGAGAGAAGAATATCATTGAAGCTCGAGCTGTTCAGTTAGAATCTGAATAGGCGGTTTCCAACCTATAGGTTGAGGAACTAAAGGCTGAACTGGAAAAGGTGAACAAGGAAAAGGAAATGGTGTCAAAGGAATTAGAACTTGAAAAAAGTAGTAATCAGGAACTAACCCCTTTCCATGAGCAAGCCTGTGACATTCTAAAGAAAATCTATCTGTCGCAGGAGCTCATTACGGAAGAAGTATGAAAAATTAAAGTAGTGATTACCAGGATGAAGGAAATCAACGCCGAATCCCTTAGGATTAGGAGGAAATATGCACATGTAATGGAGGACATCAAGAAGCAGATTGAATGGAGAGAAGGGAAGTCAAGCTCCCTGCAAACCTACTTCTCAAACCCGTAGCAGATTTTCAATTTGATTCAAGTCTTATGGGGTTCTACAAGAATTGTGGTATAAAAATAAACACTGGAATCCAAAAAACCATTGGGCAATATACTAGCCTCTACCTTAGGATCCAGGCGACTCATGAGGAGTGTCAAATGTTGGTACCTCCAACCTTAAAAGACTTTCCTGACAAAAACCAACGCTTGTCAGAGTTGAGGAGCGAGGATCTCCACCATTTCATCGAACAAACCTCCATTCACGCTTACTTTCTCGAAGATATCTTCCAAGCGGCAACGACAAGTGTGAAAAGCATTGAAGCATAATTGGCCAAGCATGAGATTTCCCTGAAAATGATGCTCCTTGCGCCTGACAATACCATTATAAGAGAAACTGGCATGTGGGTCAGCTACATAGCTGAAGTGGACAAGCCAGCTAAGGTGGAGAAACCAGTTGAAACTGAAATGCCAGCTAAAAGATGATATTGGCATTGCATTAAAATATAAATATTAAAACAGCTAGAAACTAATTTTGCCTCTCTTTTTTGTAAATATTAAAGACAGCTCGAGATTTTCTGTCTCTTTTTGTAAAAACCATTAAAAGCAACTAGGAAATATTCTATTTTGTAAAAGGCACCAAAAGACAAACTCAGGAGATTCCCTAGGTTTAGGGTATACGTAGAAGCTCTAGAAGCATTTTGTAAGGTTATAACTTATAAATAGATGGCTAGAAGAGAATGCAAGGACTTTTTGGCAGGTGAAATGACTGATTTGTCTTGTACGTGAACTATTTTGCTGCATGAATAAAGAAAGCTCTATTTTGTCTAGGAAAAGCTAGCACTGCGTTGTGCTTGGGAATATGTTGAATGTCTGCTGAATTATTTCTGCAATTTTCATGCATATACTGTGAGATCGTTCCTAACTATCCTTCATTAATTCTCTGTTATGAATGCTTTCATTTCATGTGCAAATATTCCGTGTTAAATGAGTAATGGAATGTTTTAATTCTGTCAAAGCTATCTTTGATATCTTTTACTTTCTGCTATAAATGCATCTATATTATTGAACAACTACCTGTGAGATCTTTGGGTGTATTTCCAGCGTACTACTCATACTTCAGTTTTGCTCCTTGCAAGGATAGGTTAATTAGCTTAGATAGCTTTAGATCAGATTTGTTTCAATTGCATGCATTTAGATAGATCACTTGCATATCATCTTTAAAAATAAAATACATAAAAGGTGGATCAGGCCGCAACTGGTGAAATAAAACAAATCTTTAAACCTTATACGGTAATTGGGTCATTAACCGGACGGATTCCCCACATCAAACGGTGAGCGAACTAATTGGGCTTGCTTACCGGGGAGAATCCCTTGCTGATTGTTGCTGCAATTTTCGAGGCATCAACAGAATTTCATATCTACCATCGGAAGAGCACACCATATCATCCACAAGCTAATGGCACTGTTGAAGCATTTAACAAAGTGATGGAAAATGCGTTGACTAAGATTTTCAACACCAACAGGGATGATTGGGATTTGCAAATACCTGCGGTACTATGGGCATATAGAACAACTTGCAGAAAGTTGACAGGTTACATACCTTTTAGATTAGCATATGTACAGGAAGTTGTTATGCCAATGGAATACATAGTTCCAAGCTTGAGGATCGCAGCATTTACAGATGGAAGAAAGACTACTACACTTGGTTGGACTGGAGGAAGGTCACTTCATTGCAGGTTTTCACCAAAAACAGAGAGAAAGCATGGCATGACAAGCACATCAAGTACAAATTCTTCCAGATCGAAGACCTTGTCCTACTCTATGATATCAAGTTCATGAAATTTCCTAGAAATTTTAAAATGCATTAGTTAGGATTGTATGTTGTCAAACATGTTACTAATGGTGGCGCAATTCAGCTACCTACCTTGCTAGGAAAAAACCTACCAGGACCCACTAATGGAAGTAGATTAAATCCCTACAGGGATAGTCCTACTCCTTTGGGCATCAGTTAATCAATAAGCAGGAAAAACTTAAAGCATCATGTGCAATTGAAATTGGACACTAAGAATGACAGAGTCAAGAGTCTGCACGTAATTTTGGTAAAATGCGAAGTTTTCATGCAAATGGAAGTTGTGCTGAGAAGCACACATAACAAGCTGAGTTGCGAAGTAATAAAACGTTCAAACTGCGAAGTTAACATCAAGGAAAGAGAAATGCACAGTGAACCTCGCAACTCACATATCCGCTAGCAGAGAGGGCTCGTGCTGCGAAGTTAGAAGTCAGCAATGGGAAATGCGCAGTGAACCTCGCGGTTGTATGACCGCTCGCGAAGTTAAGGAAATCTAATCGTTACAGTTGTCGATCGGAAAAGTAGTCGTTATACAATGTGTTTTGGAAACTGTAGGGTTCCACAATTATGGCATATTTGTTTGTTGAAGACGTATTCAATGAAGGGAAATGACCAATATCTACAATAGATTTGGCCAACAGACATAGAAATTAATGCCAAGATAGCCGTTTTTGGGCACACCGTAGCGGTGGGATGCGTATAAATAGTAAGGACTGCTTACTTACCGGTTTTACCGCAACTTTTAAATTTTTTACTGCCTGTGAAATTCTGAAGTTTTTACCAGTTGAAAGCGATAGTTGGCTGATAGTATATGTCTGGGCAGTCGACATTAGAGGAAGTTTTGAGCGATTTCAGATGTTCTGGTCTATAAAGAGTAATGAAGACGTCCGTGATCCCATCTGGCCCAGAACGCAATGGCTCATCCAGATATTCACCGAGGAATACCTGCCACAACAAAAGAAAGATCAGCATCAGGCCACTGACAAGGGAAAGCCGAAGGCCGCGAGTGCTCGGAAGCCGGTTCTACCACTAGAGACCCAAGAAAGAAGGCCAATATGGCTTATTCCAGAGTATATCCCTCCCAGGAGAAACGACGTGCCAGACGTACTTCTCGTAAAGAATGCTCAGTATGATATTCCCATGCCGCCTATGTCAAGCCATGTGTGACTTCAAGAGAATTTGCTAGGTAAATATCCCGACTTCAAATTCTCCAATTATGATTTGTTACAAGAGGACAAGTTTCCACAATTCCAACCGAATCAATACATGTATAGGAAATATGTTGAAGTCACCAAGCAATCGATAATTATCCCGCAGGAATCGGCTACGCCATTAAACCCATCGAGACTATTGAATCTGCTATGCATCCCGCACTTCGATAGAAGTAATGAGCTTAATGTCGTGGTGCAGAAGCTACTGTCATGCACGCACCAGGGGTATTTATGGTTGGATCGCAAGGTGGATATTAACATTGACCTCATTGTCAGGATCACGAACATATGCAAAAGGGGTGCCGATCCTGCAGCTGAATTCAGTGGGAAAAACAAAGATAAAGAATTAGTTGCACGAATGAAGAATGAATTCAGCCTAAGTAAAGGAAGTCATGGCTATGTGACCGCAGGAATTAAAGATCAAGCATTGCGCTTTATAGTTCAGCTCCTTGCAGGAAGGATCCTGAGGAAGCGCGAGCCAAATAAAGTACCCCCTGTTGTTGTATCCTTAGCTACGAAGGCTAAGGATGGTTTTCAGTACAATTGGGCAAGCTACTTGTTGAATGAGTTTCAAGAGGACATCCGCAACACACAGGAAAACGAAAATGTATTCCACTATAGTTGGTTATTGGTATCGGTTGCCTTTGTGGGGTGGAAGGAGCCTCACTACCAGTAGAGTCTCCCAGTATTCATTGGAGTTTGCCAAGGACCAAGGTTTGCTAATATGCAGGAAAACTCGAAGCCAGATTGACAAAGGCTGAACAACATTAATTTGCTCACCTATTATGAGCAATTATGCGAAGTCATTCAAAAGACTCTGCATATCACCAAGGAAGCGACGGCTCGCTATATCCAGAAGATGACGTTCAAAGCCAGAATGCATTTTATCTACATACGGAGGCGCGTGATAATCACACCTCCTGAATGGTTTGAAGGGTTGTATTAGCTCGATGAGCAAAAAATCAAGTTGATAATAGAAGACAGGCAACCAGAATGGAAGGTTGATGCGCCAGCCACGTTAATCACCACTTCCAAAGAAAGTGAAGCAGGAAATTCCTAAGCCGGAGGTGATGAGACAACAAGTGCGGGGAACGCAGAACCTAGCCCAAGGAACAGGAGAGAAGAGGAAGGAACCCGACATAGCCATGCCAGAGAAACCACAAAAGAAGAATACCAAAGCTAGCAAAACCTCCGTTGGATACGCAGTTGCACGACGATGACTATGAGTGCATCGCAGCTAAGGTATCATAGCATATTGAAGAAATGCTTGCGTTGAAAGAAGGCAAGGAAGAGGCAGCACAAGCAAGCATAATGGAGAGCCTCAAATAATTAAGGAGTCTGGTCGCATGAGTCGAACAAGTCCAGCGAGACTTGGTAAAAGAACCGGATTTTGATGATCGGTCCAAAGAATCAAGCCAACAGAAAAGGAAGGCCCCTGCCTTTAACATGAGACCTCGGTTAGTCAGAATCGAGCCGATGAATGTTATATTTCCCACTAATGACCTTGTTGAAAGCGCGAAGCAGCTCGCACATCTAGACATCAATGTTGGGATGTTACCCATAGAGCGGTTGCATAATTTGCACACACAGGTCATAGAGGAAAGCCGTGCTAGAGACTTAGTCTCTTATAACCAGCATCTGAAGCTAGAGGAAAGTTACAAGCAGCTAAAAGATGAATGTGCGCTGAAAACTAGGGAGCTTGAGTATGAGCAGGTGAAGCAGAGGAAGGTAGAAGAAGCAGTTTCAGTAGTCTGTGCGAAGATGCCTGAATGTGATGAAGAGCCGGAGGTAGAAGCGACTATACTTAATATTGGTGCCGATGTGGACAATCTTAAGGCATTAATGATGGACATGGAAATTGCCCATAAAGAAAAGGTTGTTGAGTTGGAAGCTCAACAACAATCAGGAACAATGCAGCAGGATAAAGAAGCAAGCACCAACGCACTAAAGGCTTCCACAGAAAACATCTCCGCAGAAGTGGCGAGATGTCAAAGCTAGCTTGATGAAGTTTCTAAGGTTTGGGCTACGCTGCAGGAGGAACCCGATTTGCACAAAGTCCAGGATGAGGTACAACAGCAACAGAAAGATCTGGATGTTGTGAATATGGCTATGAAGGATTTGACAGCAAGGCAAAGAATCTATAAGTTCACAGAAATGAGGTAGATTCAGAAAGATTTGGAAGCATTGCAGGAAAAGGAAGCGGAAGCATCAATGAAGCTACAGCCACTGCAAGAAGAAGCACTTGCGCTGTCAAAAGAGATTGAGCAGAAGTTACAAGAACTCCGGGCAATAGAATATACTATGAAGGAGCAGCTTCTGAAACCCATCTCATAGGATATGCTTGAAACAATCAAGGAGTTTGAGCAAGAGGCTAAGGAGACAGTTGCAAAGTTGAGCGCAACTTTTCAAGAGTTCACTGGAAAATCAAACATCTCAACAGCTGTGCAGATGGAACAACCCAATCAGAGTGGCTCAGGGGTGAGCCACTAGTAAGTGTAAGGGGCCTGTTGGGCGTGGCCCAAGTAAAAGAAGTAGTCCAAATTCAAAGGACAATTTTGATGGCAGAAGTACAAGTTAGGCGAGGCGTAACATCAACCAGTTTTGGGATAAACAACTTTGCAATTCCTGAGAGCAGGGTGCGGGGCGAAGTGAAGTGGCAGATAAGGATTTGTCCCCTTAGTAAATGCGAAGTAGTTGGAGTAGTTAAGGAGGAAGAGGCAGAGTGTCAAGCTACAGGTACAAGAATTAAAGAGACAGGATGGTGCAAAGGACATGCCAAGGTACAGTCAGCATCGCGCGGTCAGAGCAAGCGGTTGTTACAAGAGCGTCAGAACCAAGAAGCGACGCGAAGGACAGTCAAGGACAAGCAAAGTAGCTGAGAAGTTATAGCAAAGTATTGTTAGCAGGGTAACCGCGCCATTTTGGGAGGTTAAGGGTAGTATGGGGCTTCGCCCCATAGTTATTGTAAAGATGATACCTTCGAGCGCAATCTATAAAAGGGGCAATTTTGTATAGGGAAGGGTTAGATTTTGCTGGATTAATAGATTATAATTGTAAATCTGTGTAGAAGAGATAAAAGAGAAAAAGAGGGTGTACAGCTGTGTGCACAGAGACCCATTATAGAGAAGAGTCTGCAGCTGTGCGCATACTGGAACTATTGACCCTTCCCATTAATATAAACAACAGTTCCCGTGGACGTAGCTGCCATACGGGGGGTGATCCACGTAAATACACGTGTTGTGTGATTACATTTGTGGGCTTTCTTATGATTATGTTTACGTATGTTCATGCTTTTATATGTATTTTCACATGCATGGTTGATGAGAATAATATGTCAAGTTTTGAACACATATAACTGAATGTGCAAGTAATTCTGAGTATAATTGAATGCATAGTTGCATAGGTACACTAAGTCAACGAAGTCTGTAATGTGTGCAACTGCTTGGAAACGCAACCCCAGAGTTGCGTTGTTGTAGTGCATTGTAGTAATTACGAGGTGCGCAATAGCATCGAAGGTATATGCAAAGTAAGGATAACTTTGCCAGAGCTAGTCCCAAAACCGTGCATCACCTGATTACAAAAACTTGCTCCTGTAATCCCCCATAATATCGCCTCGGGTGAGACCTCAGCCTGTTTGCAGGTTGTTGCCGAAAGGGCCGATGAAAAGGGGTTTTGTTGGGTCTCTAACTACGCAAAACCCGAGTCAGTTAAGAGAGATATAGTTGAGCCAACACCAATTTTTTTAAGTTACTCGCCAGATTATTGGATGGCTCAATTATTTTTTATTGGCAAAAAGTTACCAAGCATCTTAGTGGGGATGGATTTTCAATGTTGCTCTTATCATAAATGCTTCACACCCATCTTAAGTTATTTCGAATTAAAAATAATATTAATTACTAGCTTTACTCATGGAAAAGTGGTGGTGATTTAATGCAATTTACAATTTACAGGTAGATAGCCTACGTTAAACTCAACATTTTTAGAAATGTCCGTTAGCTAAATCATGTTAAACCTGGTTGGTTTCAAAAAACGACCGGTTAACTAACATTTTTCCCTGGAAATGGTCTGGATTTTAAATGTTTCCAACTATACTATTTTCCGTTTGTTGACTCACTTGCCTACTTTATAATAAAAAATAATATTTCCAAAACAACCTCACCAATTATAACCAATCAAAAAAGCATCTTTTGGGAATCTTTTATATTCTATAATTCTAAACAATAAAAAAACATCTTTTTAGCAATTTTAATCAAATAGGATACATGTTAGAGTTGGATAAAATGTTATGTAGATATACTATTCAGAGAAAAGTATATCAAGTAAATTTTAGACTCCACTCAAGCAACCAAATCTACTAATCACCAAGTTTTTAGAAGTCTTGATTCTTGCACTCCACTTGTGCAATTAGGGCTTGAAACAACTTACAATACCCTAAACTTCCACTTCATAAGAGGATCACAAGAAATGAAAAGCAAACTCAAATAGACTAACTTGGAAACTTTGATATAAGTATCTCAAGAAACCAGACTGAAATATACAAAATGCAAACTGAACACCACACTTCCAAAGTCTGAGCAACTTACAAACAATCTGAAAGTTCACAAGAGAATAACCAAAGTGGAAACTTTTAACAACCAAAAAGTCTTTTGTATAAATATCTTCCCTCAACAACCAATCAAAATTGATTGAAAGTAAAGGCAACAAGTGAAGACCCCCATTTTAAAAAATGAATCAGACCAATGTCCCAACAATCAAGAGACCACTTCAAGTAGTAGACAAGATCGAATCAAATTGCTACTTGAAAAGACCTAAATCCCACATTCACACAAAAATTCGACTAAAAATATTCAAAGCATGCAGAGAATTGTATGGGCAAGATTCAAAACCAATCTCTATAAATCAAATGTTTTTCATTCACCAGAGTATGAAGAGTTAAGGCAAAAATTTACAAACAAGGTTTGATCAATAAGATCTTATAAACAAGCCATAGATGGGTAATAAAGAACACCAAGCCTCTGAAAAACCTCAAAAAGGACTTGAAATAGTCAACAAGATTTGAGAATAACTCAAGAAAAATTGAAGGTTGAGCAATTTATTTTTTTAACAATTGCAACCTATAGGAGCACACACAATTGCAAGTTCTCCAAATTGCATGTGACACGCGACTATGCAGGCAACTAGTAGTGCGCCGACTAAGAACACGAAACTGTAAGTGTTACCCCCCCCCCCCTTGCGTCTATATTGAAAAATTCAAAAATAAAAAGGCCAACCCAATTTCAAAGATATGGGATCAAACCAAGGATTCAAGACCTGCGTAGACTCTATAAAAATCCCAAATCAATCAACCAAATTGGAATAATTAAACAGGAAACCCCAAATCAAATAGGCTTCTCCCTGGTGGAGTCGTCAATTATGTTGTAAGGAAAACTATCCCTTGACTGGGTTGAGGACACCAACATACTAAGTTAATTGAAGCAAACATCTGGGCTGTGCAGATAACAAGATAAGGTTTACAAGCAAAGCTAAACTAGAATTTTAAGTTTGAAAATATGTGTCTTATTGATGTAGGTCGATCCAAGCTTTAATAACTCCATAACTTTGATTTCAAGCCTTCAAGATCTTGATTTGAATACTTGCAAAAACACAACCAATACCTTCCTCAAAAAGCTTTTGGATACAATAAAATAATTACAAACTAAGAAAAAGATGCAAACATAAACATGAACATATACATTTAATCTCAACATAAAAACATAAACATTTCATTAAATGCATAATAAACATGATTTTGGGAAGGAATGATATATCTTGTTGTTATTGATTAATAGAAGTAAGTACAAATATACCTTGTAACTACTTGGGCACCTCACAAAACCTCAATCTAGGTCTCCTTACTTCTCTTCTCCACAAACACAAACAATCTCCAGTTGTAATAGGACATGGATGTCTCATTCACATAGCCAAAATAATGGAGAAAGCAGATGTTCTTCCAGCATTACTCTCCTAATGGGAAAAAAAGGGTCATCTCTTGGCCAATACTACTTGTTTTTATAGTGGAAAAGGATAAACCATCAAATGAAAGGTGGCTGTAAATGATGGGGGAAGTTATCAAGAACTACCCCAACTACTGCATAATTGATTTTTTTGATTTTTTGAATTTTATGAGCAACACGCTAATGGGAAACAAGAACATTGCGTGTGATATGCAATTCAACCAATTGAAATCTATGTGTGCAACCTTTTATTGAACATGCAAGTGGAAAACCAATCACTGGTGTGTGACACGCAGTATGTCATGACCAGCAACCACGTGTTAGTCTCAAATTCCGAAACTTTGACACTGTGGATGCTCTGAGACCACCTGTAAGTTTAACAAATCAAGAGTGTTGGATAAACATAAAATGATCTAAGCCATGGAAATGACTATCAAATCAAGGCTCTTCCATCGACAATGTCCTTTTGTGTGAGAAACAAATTCAATGTCGTCACGAACATAGAAATGCCGATTTGACTTATAACAATTGGGTCTAACAATAACCCAAAACCAAATGAGGTCATTGAGAGACTGTTTGGGGGTTACATACCCATGAATCACCTTCCCTATGGTGGAATTGCAATCATTACACCATAAATCAATGGGTACGCTGAGAAATCATGGTATTTATTAAATATAAACAAGAAACCCAAATGATGACATAGAGTTATTATACCGTATAGATGATTTTGTATCTTAAATTGAATGAGTAATATTGTCCCCTGTATCTTGAGAAAAAAAAATTTAATTTCACATAAAATCATTGCGGAGCCGAGCCATGAGTTTAACCAGTGGAGATAAAGCGCCATGATGGTGAAGTCATCATGTTACAGAGGAACCCAAAATCTATGCTTCGCTCTCAAGAATATCACATGAATGAAGAACTAAGTGTAATCTTGGAAGTAGTTTGATACCTTAATATCGTAGAGTCTTGACGCGCAGAGAGGCTAGCCTCGTAACTCAGAGCCGTTGGCTACCCTTTTCAAAGTATGCTACACTAGTGAGTCAGGCACACAATCACCGTAGATCTGAAGATCGAACTCACAAGAGGAGCGTTCTCATGCCAACACATAGATTTCAACCATCGGTCCATGTGATTAATTAATGAGGTATATTAGCACTTGTGCCAAAGCATGAGTAATGTTTATTACTAAAGTGAAGTTTATAGATATCAAGTTTCCCATCAAGAAAATAGTAAGGTGGCTTATCAATCCATCAATAAATCGATACCATAGCCATTTTACAAGTGATAGTCACATTTTCGACTAATTATGGAAGTCGACCATATAAACATGAAATGGGTTTAATGCTTATGTGGTCAAGTGACCATGTTAGCCGTAATTTGTATATGGATATTGTGGAATCAAACAATTAAGGGATATATCTGTGTTGTGTGTGTAACATAGTAATCAGTACATAAGTGTTATGTATAACTATTATCCGAATTCCTAGATTCATGATCATTTTCAAATCAAATAAATAATGGTGCTATGGTATCCCAATTATTGATTTAGGAATTGATCTCTTTATAACGATAAATATTAATAACATGTATAGTTAGGGGATAATTTTATAAACAAATATTTCACTCCAAATGAAATGATGTGGATGACATCATAAGTGTAATGACATTTTAACATTAGTTGTAAGTGGGATACATATACATCCATTAGTAGTTGAATAACTTTTCAATACAATAAATATGTATTGAATAAAAAAAATTGTGAACATGTTATAGTATATTGAATTGCTATTTCAACGATAGAATTTATCAAGAGTAATTATCAAGGTATCAAAAAATTATGTTGGGTAATATGTCGATAAGGTATGTACAATTTTGGGGGTTTTAAAAAAAATTGTGGACATGCTATAGTACATCGAATTTGCTATCTCGATGATGGGATTTATTAAGGGTAGTTATCAAGGTATCAAAAAGCTATGTTGGGTAATATGTCGATAAGGTATGTACAATTTTGGGGTAAGCCCATAGGAGATTCAAAACGATGTATTGGGAGATACTTTGATGAGGAAATTCTGATATTGTTAAATATTATTATAGAGATCCCGATACACTTGATCAAATGAATTTTAGCCAAATTTGTGTTTGAAGAATTGTGAGATTTAAGAATTAAGCTGGTAAAATGCAATCAATCTTAGGAAGGTTATACCAATTACTTGATATTATTTACATGGTTTGAGAGTTCGAAAAGCTTCCAAAAAGTTCGATTTCTAAGTCTCGCTTTTCCTTATCCATACTTAGCCATAAAAAGGGACCCATGAATTTTTCCGGGGGGGGAATTCAATGGGAGTTATTGTGGGCACAACAGAAGTCTATGAGATTCCCTCGTGGCACTTTTTACATTGGTTAAACAAGTCACTCTTTTCGAACTTGGCTTCAATAACATGTTGTCAATGCCAACCATGAAAAACCAAAAAATTAGCCATTGCAAAACAATCCCTCAATACAAAACATCATGTTTATTTTGGAAAAATGAAAATCTTAGCAAAGAATCCCATTATTCTGTGTAATGTACACAAAACTACTTACTCAAACACTATTTTTTTTAGTGTCAACACTGCCTTAACTCATCATCTTTTGATAAACTTAACTTGAAGTGTGCTAACCTAATCTTATGTACCCACTTAATACACTAAGCATACCACCCCATCATGAGTTACGTGGTGTAGTTTGCAACTCCCATGTTAAGATCACTAGCCTCCCATCTAACTATTGTTAGCTTTCTACTTGGTAACATTGTTAATATGAGACAAGCTCATCTTCGTAAACATTATTAAGATGAGACTTTGGGACTAATACCATTGTCAAAAACTATGGTAAGAGGATAAATGTTGCTCATACTCATAACTTTATTGTAGTATTTTGTTCTCTTTTAACGCTTTTACTCCTCCACACAAAGATCAAGCATAAGATATCATTTAAGAGTTATAATGCCCTTAAATAGCAGTTAGAATTCTATGGCTCGAAGTATACCATACATGCATGCAAAGAGAAAATATGCATGCATTTGAATGACGGCTACTTATTGTTCGCGCTTTTATGATGGAAAACCCTTTTACACTTATAATTTTAAACCTCTTATACCTATAAGGAAGGTTAAGGGAAGAAGGAGATTGTAAATCTTATATTTCAACTCCTTTACATACTTAGGGATTATGACTCTATGTTGATAACCCAACCTCGTATAGTTCATGGCTTGCAAAATAGATGATGGTATGATAAGTTAACTTATTCGACTGAAGGCCATGCTCCCTTAGTGTACCTAATATAAAAGATGGTTTCTCTCTTTATCCATGGCTTGCAAAATAGATGATGGTATGATAAGTTAACTTATTCGACTGAAGGCCATGCCTTAGTGTACCTAATATAAAAGATGGTTTCTCTCTTTATCGTAATTTTCTTATTGCAAACATAAAGTTTGGGTTAAAAGGTCCATTCGCCTATGATAGTTTCTTTTGTAAAGAGCCATAACTATTTGCTACATTATGTACATCCTAAACCTGTGTTATTGACCATTGGGTCGAGAGATTATTCTATGAACTTACTTAGAAAGCTTAAGGTCTCCACCCCATCCTATGCTCATATAAAAACTTCCATACATTCATTGTACATAATGAAGAACTACATCTCGTTCAGCCTTATCTAACATCATTCTAGATGTATTAACATAAACAAGGATTTAATACTTATAACCATTTATGAGTGAATTCGTGAATTGAGTAAAAGGAGGGTACTTTATTGATATCGATTACAATTGACTACATTAATGTAGTGCTTACCTTTGTTGACACCTAGGATTTCACACTCGAGACTATGGAATTTTGTTCAGGCTGGACATACTATGGTTGAGACATGTTTTCTCGATCTTGGCCTGCCAAATCTAGGTTTGAGCGTAGTCCCGATATACGAACCAATGTTTTGGTACATAGTGGCTTTCGCATTTTTCTTTGTAATAGTATTTTTACTGCACATCATCCTCTAAGAGAGCCTCTGGATGAAGTTAATCCACATTCTAGGTAGAATTCCCTTATACTTTTTCCTTGGTGGATAGAGTTACAAAGAAGTGAGCTTCCTCTAGTGATTTTTTCTCTGCTACATTTGTTTTAATTTAGCCCAAATAGTGCCAACTTATTCTCATTTCATTTTGTTTACATTTGTTTTAATTTAGCCCAAATAGTGCCAACTTATTCTCATTTCATTTTGTTTCCAGTCACTAGATTCTAATTATTAACTAAAACTTTTGTGGGTTTTACTAAGCTAGGGTTTATGTTTATTGGATTATTGTATGATTTTAGCTCTAGTTTTGGGTATTTTAACTTCTGGAAAATTCTTCCATCATTAAACAATTTCCCTTTTAACTAAAATTCATTTGTCTTTAGACACTCTACCTCATAAATTATTCCTATTGATAAATTTATCGTATTCAATGACCATAGAAGGTCATTCGGATGAGGTTGATATTTTGTTTGCTTACAAACCAAGACACAATACCATAGTTACAGGGATAGCACGACCAACACAAACTCAGGGTAATAAATTTTTTCTTTTACATTTGGATTTTTTTTTGCTTTTATTTCTTCTTCAGTTTGAACTCTTAGTTTTTCTTATTAACAAGTACTCGGCCATCCGAGACCTTTACCTATGCTGTTGGGAGCGTAGAGCAAGAGCGGGAGAGGAGCGAAAAAACGAAATTTCAAAAGCTCTCGTTTTGGGAGCGTTTTTTATATAGTATATATTTTAATAAATTTTGATGGATTTATAGTTTAAAAACAATTTGGATGTTCAATTAGTTATATAAAACATGGATTAAACCATATAACATCAATCATCTAGTAGTTATAACTTATAAAATTATCATCAAATGGTCAACCATAACAACTTTTATAGGAGCTTGGCAAAGAAGGGAGGTACCATAAAATTGTCATCAGATGATCAACCTAGTATAAAGGAGCTTTTAGCATATGAGAGGTAGGGACCCCCTCGAGAGCGCCTTGGGAGCGTGCTCCCAAAACTGGGAGCATTTTGGGAGAAAGCTTCCGAAGGAAGCAAGTTTCGGGAGCAGGAGAGAGGGAGTAGGGGGCGCTCCAACACAACATAGAACTTTACCATAACCAGTTAATTAATTCCATATTATTTTTGTTTCTAAGCCTTCATAGAACTGTACCATAACCAGTTAATTAATTCCATATTATTTTTGTTTCTAAGCCTTCAAGTGTTGTTTTACTTATGACACAACTTTCTCATATCAATTCTTTTAATAGGGTTTTCTAACATAGACGTATCCCGAATTGGGGAATGCCTTGAAACCTTGAATTGAATTCACCATTAAGTACTCATGTTCTCCATGCAACATGCTAGTTGCATGTTTATAGTTCCTTCTCGCAACCTTTTTAACCCTAGATGGCTTAGAGCTAATTCAAATATCTGAGATGGGCCAATGATCTTATACACCCTTATTCTCTTTTAATGGTTAACTTGTAACAAACAAATGTTGTTTGAGTTATTTATCTCATATTGAGGGCTAGAGCCTAATAATTTTGTAATTTATAAATATCTTGACAATGTATTAATTGACCATACATAGTGCTCTGAGCACTGTCCTTAATTACCAAGAATTCAAGAATTTGTAATTTATATATTTGTCGCCCCATTTGTATTCTTGGAGTTAAAACCGTTTAAATTTGTAGAACTGTAATTTGCCCCAAGTCGTTTCTTAAGCGAAATTGGATGTACTTACTAGAATTTTAGTGTTTCTAAGTCACTATTATCACCATTAATTCTTTTAATAATAAATTTATTAACGTCTTTAGTTTATGGTATCGATGAGTCTCAATCTATATTATTAAAAAAATACATATTTATAATGCGCTACCTATATTTCAAGGCATACAAACACATTCTAAGCTAAAAAAATTTGTAGCTCTCAACTCTATGTTAAATTCAAGCCATGTAATTTATTATTTCCTAGTAACCTTTAATTGGGTCTAATTCATGTTGATTTATATAATCCAATAAATTTGGCTGAGTGTTAGTCACTATGGAATTAAGATAAGTAGTTAAAGAGCTTTACCATCCAGTCTTATAACTTAAATGAACTCAATGGCAGCCCAACTTTTAAAATAATTCATTCACAACTTGTTGTCCCAAAAGCATGGATATACCATTTGAGAGATAAAGCATGGTCCTTAGTTTAACCTTTAGGTTTTTTTGTAAGGTGTATCCCATAAAGATAAAGCATGATCCTTAGTTTAACCTTTAGGTATTTTTGTAAGTTGTATCTCATAGCTTGGAGAAAAATTGCTCGTGTATGAGATATTTGTTTTCCCCTCTCAATATATTGCAAGTTTCAATACTCACTATTTCCCAAGCCCTTCAATGCCCAAAGAGAAACTACCTTTTAGCAAAGTATTTTCCCAAGGGCGCATAGAATGACAAAAGATTAAATTGTCTTGGATGATTAATTTTAATCATTTATCCAATTGAATAATCCATACCAAAGGTCCTCCCTAGAAGTTTCAGATATATATTCGTACCCCGTAGGTCAAGCAAGGAGTTTCCATAGTTATTTTCCTACTTGCACAATTACTATTAAGGAGTGTTAGGTCTAGTGACAACCATTGAATAATAATGTAGCAAACCAACTCTTTATAAAATAATTAAACAATCATTTCTGGCTCAACTTATACGATAGCTATCCTACCATTTTTGTTCGGAATTGAACAAAAAAATCGAATCGGTAATAATAGTTGATAATCCCATCGTTTATTTCCGAGCGATAATTATCCACTATAATAAAGTTTTCAAGTCCAAATACTTTGTTCTCGGCTTGATATAGTTTGAGGGTTTTATAACATAGTAATGCTACGTGTGTTTTCTAATTTTCTTAACCCCCGTAATTATCATATTTACCATGTTGTGGGAGTAACCTACTTAAATTTACAATGTAAAATTATAATCTTGCAAATATTTTATAAATGTATATAGTATTTTTCACATAAACACGTAGGGATTTTTGGCATATTTATAAGACAACGATCACTAAACATCATTCGGTTTGATTGTCTTCTTACATATAAGCACCTTTTGTTATTATGCAAAATGCACACCCATTGTGACTAACCCCAACCATAAAAGTAGGACCATATAGATAATAGGTTATTATTCGTAAAATAAACATCATTAAAGTAGGTAGAACCATATATATAATATGTTAATTCTTTCCAAAATACACATCATTACAATACTTATTGTGAATATAAATAATAAAGATCGAGGCAGATTTTTTTCAAAGTATGACCATATAGATAATAGGTTATTATTCCTCAAATAAACATCATTAAAGTAGGTAGAACCATATATATAATATGTTATTCTTCCTAAAATACACATCATTACAATATTTATTGTGAATATAAATAATAAAGATCGAGGCAGATGTTTTTCTACCGACTTTATGGACAATAAGCAATTTAATAATGATATACTTAAATGTTCAACTTTGCCAGGTTAACTTTGGCTTCCCCATTCCTCCCAAGAGAAACTCTTCAACTTATTCAGTTTTTTCAATGTCACCCTTAAGTTGATCCAAGATGTCAATATCAACATATAGGAACAATGGATGGTAGAAATTAGTGGATAATAGAATCTAGTGGAGAATAATAATCCATCTCTATAGACTTTAACAATTATATTATTGGTGTTTGACTTGGTCGTGATATATATTAAATCTACTCGAAACATTGAAAATTTAACATTCTCAACACATGCAAAATTCAAGAAAAGCTATGGACAACAATTCTATATTTATTGGATTCTAACAAATATGAGGTGATTTGAGTGATCCATATCAAACACCTTTAATCCTTAAAAGGTGAAACCTCAAACATTTATATTCTTAAAAAGGTTTTTAGCTCAAAATATTTAATCCCTCTCAATACTTAATGATGTAGAGTTAAAATAAATCTAAAATTGGGAGAAGTTGCAATAGACTTTAATGTTATTTGAAAAAACTGAACCCTTGTTATGGTTAACCCCACCTAGATGACATCATAAAAGGAGATTTTGTTTAAATCCCAATAAAGTTTGGAAAAATAAAACCCTTCAACAATATCTTACCAATACCCATAAAAAAATTAAATAGAATAGTTTTTAAACATTAAAACTTATCATTATATACAAATCAAAATAATTAATAAATCTAACACATAAAATATCATATAAATACAGATAAAATTAATAAAAAAAAAACCTTATACAAATATTACATATTAAAATAACAAACTTAATATAAAATATTCTTATACAAATACATATCAAAATACACAAATATATAAAAAAATTATACACAAATTTAATAATAACGGTGAAAGATGTGTTGTACAGCTAAGTCCTTGCAAAAGGGATGGTGAAGGACGAGACAAAATACTAGACATGGGAGTCGGCTAAGAGGCCACATGGCAGCATGCAGGACATGAAAGTAGAAGTGTAGGAGCAAGAGGATATAGAAGAATCATTGAAAATGTAAGCTTTAGCATCAAAAAGTCATGGGTTAAGATAGCAACCTCTAGACACATGGCAAAGCAACACCCCTCTAGACCGTAAACAACAGAGGAGGAAATACTAGTGCGGCTAAAGCAAAGCAATCCAATTGATAACATTGCTTCCTCATAAAGCATGGTGCTCTTATCTCATGATGTTCATGTTGAATTCGAGAACTCACCATATATGAAAGACACACCGACTTCAAGTCCATGTTTTACTAGAGCCTCCAAACCCAAAACATGTCAATCTTGTATGCCCATGAAGTCGTGAATCATATCCATGCATCAAGGTTTTGGTATTATTTGTATAAGAAGATGGTAGGCCATAGGGGAGAGGAGGCTTAGAGGAGCTTTACTTTCTAGAGGACATAGATAATGCATTGGATTCCTTGTTTGGGCCTCTGATGCACATTTATTGAAATGGGTCTTTCTAATTTATTTGTTGAAATTAGAGATAAGGAAGGATCATTGCTAGTTACAATTACCTGATGTGAATTTTTTGTTATTGTTTCTAATTGAATCATTATGTTTTTGTTGTTACCTAAGGGCTCCAGACTATTTTCATATAAAGATAAAACTGGTTCAGAGACAAGTCTAAGAGTTATTATCTTGTTTCTCTTTGCAGGTTAGAAATATTGAAGAAAGGAAACACATAAGCCCATAAGAAAGACTATAAAGAACGCAAAGCACATTTATTCAAAAACAAGAAATCCCACGAAGTTGTTGGCTCTCCTTAGCTCTATGAATCCGTGCATATCAATCTATTCATCGAATTCTACATACATCAACAAACTCTACATACTATTAATCAAACCCTACACTTTGTCAATCAAGGGAGAGGATGAGACCAAGATCGAGGTTTTCTCTCCCATTGCTTCGACGTCACTGTATGGGAGACCCCAAATCGATTCCAATCCTATATCGCCTTTTTTGCTGAAAGCAAAAACATGAAAATAGGTCAGTGATCAAGTAACTTAGGTGAAAGAGATCATGATGAAGAGCAACGCCAAGGCATTGGATAAGGGTCAAAAGCTTGAGGTTACAGTGGATGAAACCACTAGAGGTGCTTCAACTATGTTGTTGTAGAAGACTGCTAACATGAGAACTAAAGGTCAATATTGCACAGAGAATGTGGTATCACAATGTCAGGGTCAATATCCTTTTGGATTTTGTTGTTTGCGCAATATTATTTGATGTGTCGCTCTACACATATCGTGGTTTTAAATGCATTTCAGACTAACAAGGTGCGACTCTTGGATATATATCTTTTCAAGATCTATGGTTCCCATCAAGGTTGTTTTCATTCTAATCTACAATTGATTTCTATTCAACTGCAATATAGTGAATCATGTAATAAGAGACTTGAATATGTAATGCAATTTTTAACAATGGCCTTTGTTTTGGCAGGGGAGATAATCCTCCACATTATTCTGACCACATAGAAATGTGGGAAGGTAGCAAAAATAAAATGGTCATGAAGAAACTTGAAATAAAGAAAAATGCTAAGAAGGTACCTATTTTTTTATGACTCTGACCGGTTGCTACTGTACTCAAAAACAAAAACAAAAAATTGACATGTGAAAGATGTACCCATGTTATATACGATCTCCTTGTTGTTTATTACTAATGTCGTTGTTGTTGTTGTTTATCACTGATGATCACTGATGGGAAGGAAAAATAAATAAACGAAATTTGCGGAGATGTTGGTGTTATATACGGTCTTGTTGTTATTTAATACTGTCGTCATTGTTGTTTATCACTGATGGATGGAAAAGGGAAATAAATACTATGTACTAATTTCGTCTTACTTAAAGATTTTTTCTTGTTTTCAGATCCATCCGTAAGATGATTAATTTAGCATCAACAATTGAGATTAAACTGTTTCATTAACCGCCAACCAGTTTGCCTATTCTCGTTGGGAAAATAAAACTAAAAAGTAATGGTACCCAGAAATCATATCAACTTTAACCGCTTTCCGATCCTGTGGATCTTCGTGTTGATAAAATTGATATGATCTCTAAATACAATTACTTTTTTATTTTATTTTCTCAACAAGAATAGGCAAACTAGTTGACAATTAATGAAACAATTTAATCTCAATTGTCAATGCCAAATTAATCATCCTACCTATGAATCTGAAAACAAGAATAAATGTTCAAGTAAAACAAAATCAATGCAGTAATATTTACTTCTCATTCTAGTCCATTAGTATTAAACAACAACAACGATAGCGTATATGGCACTAGCGGCTTTGCAAATTCCCCCTTCCCATCAATAATAAACAACCAGGACGACAATAATAAACAACAAAGAGATTGTATACAGCACAAATTCATCTTTCACGTATCAATTTTCTCTTTTTGTTTTTTGATACCGTAACAGCCAGTCAAAGTCATAAATAAATATCTTATTAAACATTGTTCTTTCTTTCAAGTTTATGCTACGTATTGAACCCACCACACATGAATAATAACACGGTCATGGTAATGATCACTACAAAGAAGCACATCCTTGAGATGACATACCCCAAATGCATGAACGTGAACCATTTGACAATGTAGGAAGATAAAAAAAAAAATGCAAGGAGATGATGCCACGCCACTAGTGAGGGATCTTAGTCCCTCTAATTTTTTAAATTCATGAAACAATTAAAATACTTCTTATAGGAATTTATGTCTTATTCTAGGCATCATTCACCAATAAAAAAAAGCCAAATTTTATTTTTCAAAAACTAGAATATAAATTTTTTATTTTCAAGAAAATCAGATTAATACATATTTTTACTAAAACCATGGCTAAACGTGATGAAAACAACACATTAACATTTTAGAACTAATGTTTAGAAATCCCTACAGTAAGAGAGACTAATAATTATAATAAAACATATATCACGGACATAAAAATGATACGAATATCTTAAAAAAATTATACACAAATTTAATATTTTACTCGTGATTGGATAGGGCTTCTATTGAAGATTCAAATTCAGAACCCTTTATTTTACTCGTATCACATGAAATATTTTACGAGTGAAATTCATAATGAGTATAAAATATATTTTCTTTTCAAGATTTTATCAAAACACCGTATTTTCCTCCAAGGTATATATGAAGCAAACATAATTTTTTTTTTCTTTTAATTCACTATTTCAATGATCAGTCTTCTACTTTTCTTTTATTGGTAAAAGATTTATCAAAATACTATTTTTCTTAGGGATATGAAAAAACGTGAGGTAAGGCGTGATATATTAATAGTTAATTTTATATATATAATTCATAGTTCAATGTTAAGTTTTTTACTTATTTTATTGGTATGAGATTTATCAAAAGACTGTATTTTCGTTCAAAGGATACGAAGAAGCATGAGAAAGGTTGTAATTATAATATATCAGTTGCTAAATATATTATAATATATATCAATTGCTAATTTTTTTCTTAAATCACTCATAACAATATGCAATTTACACTACGATCATCATATCATCATATTGCGCTAAAAGTGTATAAAAAGCATTGAAAAACTACTATGAGTTAAAATAAAAAACCTGATTCCATAATGCATGACTTCGTGTCAAGGAAACTAAGAAGTCACTAGAGGACTGAAATTCCCAAATCGTGTTAAAATTGTGAGTGCCCTCAAAGAGTTACTGCAATCAAGGAGCAAGGAAAAAGGAGAACAAGTAAGACTAAGCCTCCAAAGCAATAAGATCATGTAGAATCACAGACATAGCAACCAACCAACACAAATGTTGAGAATCATAGCAACCAACCAACACAAATGTTGAGAATTAAATGCTTCGAAAATTACTATAATCATGGCCATCCAATCCTGAAGCTATACTATATACTAGATCGAAAAAAACTAAACTCCTCATCCACAATAGAATACAACGAAAAAAAGGAAAATTATGCCAATGGAAAAATCACAGCAATGTTAATGATTAAAACCAAAATTATACCAATTGGAGAAGCACAACCCTGTTCATGATTAAAAGGGTCCCTTATTTATGAGATAAATCTATGAAACCGAAATAGAAAACTGCAAAATAGAGACATACCTCAATGGAATGGCTGGCTATAATCAATATTTTACTTTGAACCAAAATAAAAAAATTGCAAAATAGAGACATACCACAATGGATTGGATGGTCATAGCTGAATAATTCAATATTCAATTATTTACTTTATTTATTGATATGATATTTACCAAAAGACTATTTGCCTGCAAGGGATATGAAGAAAACATGAGATACGGTGTAATATATCAAAATTGCTAAATAGATATTGTGCTAATAGTTTTTAAAATAACATTGAAACGAGTATGAGTGAGACTAAAAAACCTGATTCCACATTGCAGGATTTCATGTTAAGGAAACAACTAATCACTGAGGACTGAAACTTAAAAATCGTTTTAAAATATCATTGAAACGAGTATGAGTGAGACTAAAAAACCTGATTCCACATTGCAGGATTTCATGTTAGGGAAACAACTAATCACTGAAGACTGAAACTTTAAAATCGTTTTAAAATATCATTGAAACGAGTATGAGTGAGATCAAAAAACCTGATTCCACATTGCAAGATTTCATGTTAAGTAAACAACTAATCACTGAGGACTGAAACTTAAAATCGTATTAGAATTGTGGCCTGAAATAGAACCTGCAAGCGAGCAAGGAAAAAGAAAAATAAGGACTAAAACTCCAAAGCAAAAGATATATATAGATAAAACAGCACAGCAACCAAGCATCTAAAATGTTGAGAATTAGTTGTCATAGAAATTACTATAGTCATTGCCATCAAAACCTCTCAGCAGAAAACATAAATGGTAAATATATATATATATATATAAACTGAAATCCTTAAACATATTGCAATACAACAAAAAAGTGAAAAATACATTATATATATATATATAAACTGAAATCCTTAAACTCATTGAAATACAATAAAAAAAATGAAAAATACATTCACCAATAGACATAATCCATTGCATTTATTTGGCTAGATCATCTATCTTTTAAAGATCTGGTCTGGCAGCTCACTTTGTTAGAGCATTTTTCTTATCCCCAAGAAATGAGCAAACCAAATTTTCTATCTTAATACTTTGCATCTCTTGCTTCATACTTTGCATCTCATTATCTTTAACCTGCATCGTACTAAAATATAAATCAGAATTTCATAAACACCAATACATATTAGATTACTCTGTAGACTAAATGAAAACCAAGCTAACAGCTGCGCCTTTCCAAGTGAAAGTGAGAAGCCACAAATAGGGATAACATTTAACTAACAAATCCAAACCAGCAAAACGTAGAAAAAGTAAAAACAAATGGAAACTCTACCAAACAACATTGGGAATCGGACTCAGAGCATCCCAACAGAAATAAAATTTATTTGTTATCATAAGATGATTCCGCCAGTGAATGTACACAGTCCAAACAGTCGATTTCAATCCGTTTTCATGCTGCATTTATCTTGTCAGTTGTCACTATTTCCGACGGCCGGCCCTCTTTTTTAACTGTAATTCCCATGCAGCTTATAAATACTTGCCAATGGCCATGATCTAAAATACGGAAACGAAATGAATGTGATTCGCATTAACCAAGGGGGTTTCAACCGAGAGAAGCTTCACGTGCAAACAGAGAAACCCCTGGTAGAAATTTCGAATTCAGAGGGCATATCCAGCCTTTATAATATTTAGTTATGAAGAGTGTGAGATGGCAAGTCCTAAGTTATGCCAACGGCTGCCAGACTTAAAACTATACTTTTTATTTCTGACCAAATAAAATTTCGAAGGGCTGCCAGATATTCAAAACCCTGAGAAATGCTATATAAAACAATAAGGAAAGATCTGATTTCAGGTAATAAGGCGGCCTCTAAGGCAGAAAACCAGGATTACCGGATTGCAAGCACAGTTACTCTAGATCGAATAAGATTGAGTGCAAGAGGAGGATCTCGTTGCAAACGCTGTAAAGAAAAATGTGGCTAAATAGAGAACTATGAAGCTTGCTGAAACTAAACTCTAGCAGTAAGAGGATGTAGTTGTAAATATTTACCTGTGTATATGTAAGACCTGGACCTGGAGAAAACCCTATCCACAGAACTCTACAGTCGCCGCAGTGCAGTCCTCGATATAAACATTTTTCTGCAATCTCTGCCGTGCTCGACAGCTCTCTATATAAACACAATACATATTGAAATAGGGACGTGAGCTAGACGGTAGCTGTCTGTTTGGGTACGGAGAGGATGCCACCGCGTCACAGCATCACAACGCAAAACACTACGACTTCGCCTTTTCCATGCATGTACAACAACACAGAAAAACGTCTGAATGAAGGAACGCCCGCATCGACATTATCTAGTGTTTGGCAGCTTCAAGTGCCTTGGATGTGAGATTTTTTAATATATGAATCTCTGAATTAATGGTGACAAATTCACTTACCTTGGTTATCTGGAGGTGACACATTCACTTGCCTGGGATATCTTATCGGCATTTAAGTTTCCATTTATCGGGCTCTGGAGTGGGGTTTCGTCGGCAGAAGTTCGTCATCCTCTGCAACGAGGTACAAGCCACTACAGCACGAAAGACGGTACAAGTCATTCTTTGTTTCTAGCGTCATTGATTATTAGGCAAGGTTGAAAGTTGAAAGAGGGCCATTAGCGTCATTGATTATCCGGCGATCAAATATTATGGTAATCATAATTCATTACAGCAAACTCAGTCTGTCCATCCAAACGGTCAGAAGTGTGTACAACAATTTCATGATGTCTTGTGCCTCCAAACGGTCACAATCACATGTTTCTTTTGACAGCAAACTCATCAACCTCTGTGTATTCCTGCGTATTCAAACGGTCATAAGTGTGTACAACATATTCTTCATCTCTGCCTCCAAACGGTCACAATGACAATGTCTCTTTCGATCAGTTTTGACTATGCAATTTTTCTTCTTAATTTTAATACTATGCAATTTTCAAGTAGTTGCT
This sequence comes from Larix kaempferi, assembly GCA_027924585.1. Lineage (NCBI taxonomy): Eukaryota > Viridiplantae > Streptophyta > Pinopsida > Pinales > Pinaceae > Larix > Larix kaempferi. The sequence goes on along the minus strand of BSBM01000240.1, from coordinate 578,192 downwards.
AAGTTGTCATAGTTATAAACAGCTCTGGAACATATTTTCAACCTAAATGGACTATTTTCTAGTTCAATTTCTTTTTTTTATAAGAATAGAACCTCTCCAAACTGCCTAGCAAGTGTCATCACTGGGTTTGATATTCTCTGGTTCAATTATGCTTACATAGAATCCAGTAAGCAAACACAAACCAAACCAACAAATATACCTCTTCGAATATAAGTATTTAACCAAAACAGATACCATCATAATAAAGATATCCAACCACCCCGTGGCTGAATCAAACCGTCAAAATAATAAAACCTATAGGAGCATTCAATGGTTTCTTTTTTCAAAATCAATGGCTGAATCAAACCGTCAAAATCCTAAAACCTATAGAAGCATTCAAGGGTTTCTTCTTTCAAAATCAAAGTATTTGTTTTTTCAATATATGTCATCTTGAAAAGAAAATTTAAATTTGCCACCGCTATATATTATGATTTATGAACACTTACATTATAAATATTTTACAGAATTTAAATTTGCCTGGTCATTATATATTGAATCAGCAAGCCATATTAATAATTAATATGGTTTTTATATACCAATCAATCTATATTAACCATATTTAAATGTGTGACCTATATATACAACGTATATAAACCATATTGACTATTAATATAGCTTGCTAGTTTGTATATTTTGATTTTATATAAATATTAAATTTGTGCATGTGTTTTTTTAACTTTATATTATTTTTTAGATTTAAACAATATTAACCAATCATTTGAAATATTGTTTTATAATTTTACATTATGCTGAAATTTTAACTTTAAAAATAATATCAAATTCAATCAAGGAATTAATAAAATGTTTTTATTTTTTATTTTTTTAATCAAAATTTTAAACAAAATCAAATTCAATTAACTAACCAATAAAATGTTTTTACTTTTTATTTGGGGGCATGTGAGGTTGACATTATGACTTTCTCAATGCAATTTATTTTGTAGAAAGCAATTCTACACATTATTGTGCTTAAGTACCTTTCACAAGTTAAGAGTTCGTACATCTTTCTGAGTTTAAATTAACAAATATATTGAATGAAACAGATTCATTTTAATACAATCTTGCAAATTATTAAGACTTTGGAGTTACTATACTAAGCATTTGTGTCTATAAATCCCTAATTTCCGAGGATGAAATATATCCAACGATATGATATCTTTTCTTATATGTCTATGTTTTAAACGATGAAAGATATATATCTACAAGTCAAGGTGGCATTGCAACAGCTTACCTTATAAATCATAAAAGGAAGTTGACAAGTAGAGACTTAGTATATCAATGCAAGTTGAGATATAGAGAGTGAGCTAAGTATTGTACGTTGTATTTCTTTTGGTATGTTGTGTAATTTATCACTTGTCATGGAGCGTCAAATACATGTGACAGATAAAAAAGAAGGTAATGAGATAAAAATATCTTAAAGATATATTCATGGTAACATATAAAATTAAGGTAAAGAATTATTCGACTTGAGTTCCTCAAAATGTTTTGAATAAAATCGAAATACAAGCTTGGTCATATTATTTGTTGTGTTTTTCACTACACAAACAACTTGTACTTCTTAGTAGTTAATTACATGAAAAGAGTTGATGTTGCTAAGAGCATGTGAGAGTCGTATGTGAATCTTATTTTGGTAAGGACAAAACAATTTAATTTATAGTTATACTTTGAGAACAAGACACGGTCAAGGTTGCTTACATTGGTTGGAGCCTTTTTGTAGATTGTATTAGGTGATCAACAAATTAAAAATAGATATTATTTTTTTAGTTCAAGTCACTAAATGTTTGACTAAATATAATGGCTATTCGATGTAAAATACAAAACATGTATAGTCTTAATGCAAACATTTAACTCTATTTTTTTTTCCAAGGAGTTTAATGATTTTTTTAGGAATTACACAATAAATTAAATAGTGTTAGAAAAATATAAAACAAAATTAAACAACAATAACAATAGAAGACGAGATTTACATAGGAACATTTGATGTGAGGGTTACTCCCCTTTTATACAATACATATAAGGGTTCCAGAAGGAACGATAATACACTAAAAGGGTCTAGAATTTTTTCACACTCGAGGCTCCACCCCTAAATCTTTGGAATGTATGCATACTCCAGTGCCCATAGGAAAGCAAGCCTAGTGGATATTCTTATACCACTATACAAAATCTGGATATTGACTTCACCTCCTATATTTTCCCACTTGAAGTTGATATATGTAATATCCCCTCCACTACCCGAATTCTTTTGTAAACATAAATAGAATAAAAGGTACGGTGAACAAGACCTTGGCGGGAAGCTCAAGATTATGACCTCACAGGTAAAGCAATGTAAGTATTATTGTGAATTTACTAAGTGGTAATTTGAGTTTGTAGACTTAGGAGGTTGAAGGGATTGACGCAACTAAACAAAAAAGGGTAGGGGGAGAGGTAAATGGATAGGAAGCCATGAGTTTGATGATGAGTGTCATCTTTGTGCCTCGGGTACTTGAAGAAAGGTGAACAATGGTTGTTCGCTTGTTAGTTCAAAGCTCTTACATACCATGCTAGGATAGAGTAAACCTTGAGTAGACTTAGTGCTAATAGTCAACTAGCAAATAGCAAGATTTCATGATCTTCCTAATAAGTAAAAAGTTACTTATGTTATTAAAAGAGTAAATAAGCTTAAGCAATTATCTTATTTATTATACCTCTCTTAAATACCTTAACATTGGTGTTATAATGCCAAAGAGGTATTCATAAATATCTTTAATATAATTAAGCTAAGATGCTATATTATATTATAGCCACCTCAACTTAGAGAAAGATAATCTTATTTATCTTGGTAAATTATTTATACAAATAAATGTTTTGTATTACATATATATGCATTAATACAAATGTTATGGATTAAATTTGAATTAATGATTAAACAATTATATAAATACATAAGAACTATTTTTATAAAATAACTGCATTTAAAAGTGATCACAAATTGAAAGAACGACAAACTCTTTAATGGTCATTACTTGTGTTATTTGAAACCGCCATTAATTAAATATTAAAACATACACATGCTAAAGGATAAATAAGAATCGGATTTCACTAGGGTGTTGGAGTTACCCCAACTACCAAAATATCTATGAAAGAGAGAAGAGACTCAACCAAAAATCGGTTACGCCCAAGAGTAGGAAGAGTGACGCTCTTGATATGAAAGAAGGGCGCAAGAGGGGTACTCTCGGGTTATTTTTTTTTGTGAGGAAGAAGAGAGACGAGCTTTTTTGAGGGGTTCTATCTCTCTCTCTGGGAGTGAATTGCATTATTCTAGGGGATAAGAAGATGGTGGGGAAGTCTCTCGGAAGAAGTCGAGCCTATTGCTAGGGGGTTCAGCGTAACCCTGAAGTAACTGCTACATCTCTTCATTTGAGAGAAAGGATCCTATGAGTCTAAGTTAGATGCAGACCCTAATTGGTGCACTAGTGTTGACATGTATTATTGTTCCCTTATTATTATTGTTCCCTTATTTCGCTTGTAGAAAGTTATAAGGATATAAATTTATTGTTTATTACAAAAAATAAAATGGGATGGTATCCTTAGAGGAACGATCCCATACAATTCTCAAAGATAATGTTGCGTATCACCGTGTGTAAGTGGACAGTCTCTTTGGAGGACTGAGCCCTTTCATTAAATAGTTAAGATTGTAACCCTTCTAAATTTCAATCCATCTCGGATGATAGTGGAAAGTGGCTTCTAGAAAAAAGGAACCTTTTAGATAATGAGTATTGGCTAGGGTAGAATACTATGGGAAAGAGAAGTAATCTTTTGATAAAAATCAGCTCTTCTTGATGATATAATTATTAATCTTCTATCTTGAGCATGTGGGGGTTGGTAAATACTCTTCTAGTGAAAAAGGGTGTTTGGTGGTGCAACCTTCTCCTATATTCTTGCATGTTTAGGAACAATTCCTATAGATTGGTAAGGGAGTGATCCTTTTTCACGTTTCAACACTATAAAATAAAACTACGTTGATATCAACTCTACATTAGAAGTAAAGGGCGTAATCCCCTTTTAGCCGGATTAAAAACATGCTAACAATTGTGGCCGCATTTATATTTACAAATCCTTGAGTCCTTATATTCTTGAGAAGAAATTTCTACACAAGGGCAGGCTCAACCCAAAGGAGTGCATGACCCCTGATTTTACTTGTCTACATTTTTCTTTTATCCTTTGATTGAAACCGTTGCACTAAAGAGGGCGCAATCATATTAATTGATGAATGCATATCTATATAGATGTAGTTTTAAGTCTTGTATTGGATTTTCATAGGAGAGCTATCCTCTTAAGCTGCAAAGAGCGATGAAGCTATTCAGTTAATTTCAAGAAGTTAACGCTTTAATGAGTAAGGGATTAAGAATTGAAAAATTAGCGCCCTCAATATTGCAGCCATAAATAGATTGGTTAGTAATCCTGAATACTAAGGAATAATAAGTCTAGCACTTGATCTATGCGTTTAAATTTTTAAACTACAATGTTTTCTTTTATTAATTTTATTACCCTAGTGGATTCATGCCCAACTCGGGGGTGACCTCTCAGTGAGAAAACATACGCCGGACAAAGTGTCAGAATGGTTGGGTGGAATGTTGCAATCAAGCCTTCAGTCGCCCAAATGTACTTGAACCAAATAAGTACCCTTCGGTTTCCAAGCCAAATATCAATTCTTTAAAAGGGTATTCTTATTGGTTCTTGTTCTTTATTTCATGTAATAATTTTTTTGTTTCCATAAAGGTATAGGTCAGCCATTCCCCTCATAAATAAGCAATTCTAAATAAACTTACCTTCTAGGTGTTAAATATCATAAGAGAAATGCTTTCGATATAGTTTATAATTGAAAATATATGTGTTTAAAAATGATACAATAGGTTTCCTTTGTATTATTAAATGATGATCAAGATCGGTTTAAAAGGATAAGTACTTTATTTACTTCTAAAGAAAGTGATACATTGTTCTTAATGGTTGTTAAATCAAAATGGAACTAATAATATAGTTAAATAATCTCATATTTGTAAATAGTTTTCCATTAAAAGGGTTTAAGTACTTTATTTTTTAATAAGTCATTATTTAGTCAATCATGTGATGAGTTGGTCACATTCATGTATAAAGAAGATTAATTATGATGGAATGTGAAGTTGATAATTGAAGATATTGATTCTAGGTAAGGGAATAAAGTAGGTTATATGCTTAATTCATTAGAATGATAAACTTGATGTTGATGCATCCCCATGAAGAATGGAAGCAAGTTTTATACCTTGGGTTCTTATTAAAAATGATTGAGGACTTACATTAATTTGAAGCATAGAAATTACTGTTAATAGATTACATAGTGTAAGTAGATGCCCTTTTAATAATTATAATGCCTTTGGATTGATCATCTTTTTGTAAAACATAGATTACATAGTGTAAGTAGATGCCCCCTTTTAATAATTATAATGCCTTTATCTATGCCTTTATGACTATTGGATTGATCACCTTTTGTAAAACAAATTTTGTTATGAATCTCAAGTAGAAAAATATAAAGAGCTTGTATTGTTTGGTATGACACACCATCTTATAATAAGGTATTGCAATGATAAATAATTGTTGTTTTAAGCGACAAATATAATCTAGATTTCTAGTATTTTTTGGTGTGATGATTAACTATATCTAAAAGATAAAGGAATCCAAGTATTAACTATGTGTAATAAGAGTGAAGCTATATTTAAAATATAAAGAATCCAAGTTTTAACTATGTGTAATAAGAGTGAAGCTATATTTAAGAGTGAATATTATCTAGTTAGTTTTCTTCAATGTATTCATAGAATTTATAATGAAATTGAGAGTAACCTTCTTCTTCTAGTCATAATCTAAATTACTTAGTAGATTCTATCATCATACATGATAAGGATTATAGAAATTATTTATGGATTTCTTCTATGAATAATAAATAGCAATGTACGCACTTATGATGAATCGAGGAAACTAACTTAGTGGGGTTTGACAAAGTTAAATGAAATTTTTTCATACCCCATTTTCCCAAATAGTAAAGAGGAAATCAGGGACATTACAAGTGGTATCAGAGTAGAGTAACAGTACTGCGGCCTAATGGACTCGCATAAGTGTAGGTACGTTATGTACTCTATGAACTATTGTTTACTTAAATGCAAGATGTTGCAACAAATATTTACCTTAGTTGTACAAATGTTAGAGAAAGTATGGTTTATGTTGGTTTACTAGAATATTTTCTTGACTATAAAGCATATAGTTTGAAAATTTGAGTTATCTAGTCAAAGTATGTAAAGTATTTAATTTAACTAGACAAATAAAGGTATGTATAATTATCCATCACCACGCACAAGAAAGTAATCATGTATGTGAATGAACAATGAGGTATGTATGATTATCCATAACCATGCATAAGAAAGTAAAGGTAGTAATGGCTAAGGAAATTCTATGCTTTCTAAATTGGTTGGGTTATAAGTAAACCTTATGGTAATGATAAATTAAAGGTATAATTACTGCTTTTAATAGAAAGAACTGCAGGAAGTTAAGCACTGACTAAAAGGAAACATTAAGAAGGTAGAATATATTTAATCTTCATGTTGTATAAATGTGACCATGAAACACATTGAATGTAAATGAGCTTAATTTATCGTTGATATAGATGTTGTATTTGGTCATTATATTATGCTAAGAATTGAGAAAACAATCGACATGTTTTGTATGAGGTTACAATAACCATAAAGCAAGTATGCATAGAAGTATGCTTCATTCTCTTACGCTATAGAAATTGTATAGATATGTATATCATACATCTTAGAGTATTAAATGAAAATGAAAGAATTATGACATTAGCATAATATAGTTGTAATGCACAGTAATTTGTTTAGGCAAATAGATGCTTAACTATTTAGAATGCATGACACTTATGCAAGTATAAACGACACTGAACATGTTTGTCATTAGATTGGAGAAAGGGAAAAACATGATCACCTACTTTTACACCACAAGTTGAAGACGTTCGATGTATGTCCTAAATATGAATTTGATAAAAGGATAAAGGGAAAAACATGATCACCTACTTTTACACCACAAGTTGAAGAAGTTTGATGTATGTCCTAAATATGAATTTGATAAAATTGAGAAGGATGATCAACATAGTTGATTACATTTTTTTGCTTGAAGAAGTAGTGTGAGCCACAAACGTTACATGTACGAGTCTAAATTTAACTGTTGCAATCCTTCTTGAGAAATTAATTATATGTTAAGTATATCAAAGATACCCTTTTAATAGCCCGCAGGGGTGTAGCTCAACCGACGATTCGCTTGATATGAAGGAAATGTTGTAAATGGAGGTCATGAGTTCAAATCACCTCAGCTTACCCATGCCCCATGCTTGCGGGATGTGTGAGTGCACCTAGGGGTATAGTCGTAGAGGACAGGATTGGATCCCTGGACCCCGTGTCACGCAAGTACCAACCCCTTCCCAATTGTCGATTCCCCTAGTTACAAAAAAAAAAAGATACCCTTTTAATATTTTAATGCAACATGGGTGTAATGCCCAATATAGGGGCAAGATGTGGTAAAGTTATTTTAACGTGAAAATAAACTTGGTAACTAGGTATGACATGAATAATTGTGCTTAAGTAATAGATATATAAGGTTTAATTGACAAAAAGTGTATGCTAGCATGAATAACAAGTACTTATGGTTAGTTATGACAAAATAGTGCATAATGAGGCATCCTGCTTATAGCAAGATCATGTATGTTGAAGTAATTAATGCACCCAATTTGTGCATATACCACATATTTTGTTTTATTAAGAATTGTACATTGTGCATGACAGCAAATTTGATGTCACACCTTACTTCTTACTTTATACTTCTTATTTTATATTATTTGACAAATGATTAAAATAACGATAATTCCTTGCAAGGAGATGTAAGTGTAATATGCAGGTATACCTGGATGCGAGAAGCTTCCCCAAACAAAAGTGAAGTTAATGAAAATCAAGATATGAGGTAACTCTTAGTATGATATGATTCAATTTAAAGTGTTTATCATATGTTAGTTAATTGCGTTAAAAGAAATAGAGCATGTATGATTTATGCCACGTATATCTAGGAAACAAGTGACATATTTAAATTCCTGCTGAAACACTTAAAAGAAGTAGACATAACATTTCTAAGAATGTTAATTGAATGGCATAATTATGTTGACTTAGAAAAGGTATAAAGTGTAAGTCGACATAAATTAAAGTATTGTTGAATGATTTACACATGTTTGCTTGTGTAAGTATCACGATATGAAATTACACTATGATGCTTAAAAGATTGATAATGTTGAAAGTATGTTCTTTTGCAACGTTAATTATGTCAAAATGTATGAATGTTATATTATGAAAGCCGAGTTTGGAATGAACCAGGAATGATACATCGATAAAAGATCATTTATTTCAAAATAAATTATTATATGCCATTATGATTGACGTTGTTTTGAAGTAATTGCAGGAAATGTATTATAGCAGTTTCAAAGTAAGAATACATGTCTTGGAACATTTTATACATTAATTTATGTTGAGTTGGAAAACTGTGGAGCATCAATAATAAACACAAAAGTAATGATTGTAAACTCGTAAAAATTCAAAACTTAAGAAGAATGAAATTAATGGAAATAAGATAATAAAATGATTACACTTACTAATAAAAGTAGGGCCTTGCCTAACAAACGAACCTAATAAAAACAAACAAATAATGATGATGAAATAAGAAATGTGTAAGATGAGAATGCCTATTAAGACCAAGTGAGTTTTGGTTTGGCATTAGCCCAATAAGACCAATCGTGTATATTGGCTCGGCATTTGAACAACTGTGGGGACGCCCAAGTTATATGCACATCCTGAAGAGCACCGATAGGAAATAAGCCTAAGACCTGTAACAACCGATGAAGGGTATTGTCCTAGTGTTGGATGGGGCATTTTCAGTACTTAGTACTAAGAGGTACTTGAAGTACCAATTATTCTGTAGCCGGTGTACAGAATAAAGATAGGGGATACGTCTAAGAGATGTAAAAAAACAAAAAAAGGGTATCATCCTTACGTTGGATAAATCTAATATATACAGGTTGAGGAGTCCTGTACATGAAATGATGGTTCTGTCAAGAGACGATCCTCTTGTATATATGCCAGAACCTTTGAAAGAATATTTCAGCCAAGAAAAGCTTTGTAACATTATTGGCATTCAAGAGGTATGTGTATGAATATTACACTTGGTATTTTACGCACTATGGTATAATGACGAATGAAGTATTGGCTACAAATTTATATGAGGTAATCCTCATGGGAAAAAAGTGATAAAAGAATTGTTGCTATGTGCATTGGTAATGCTTTAAAATTAGTATGTGAGAAAATTATGATTATGCACATGTTATGAAAAATTGATATAATCATTTTATGTTAAAAAGTGTCTTGAAAAAAAAATTAAAGGCACTTTAGAAGAAGTACTACCATACTAGAAGTATGGGTGTAAAAGTTGAATATAGAAAAACTATGTTCCATGAGATGAAAATGCATGAGTGAATTATGTTTTAGATTATGAATTTTATACATGTGTCATGTATTTCTAACAGTTGTTGTAGGTACATCTTCAAGGGTGAAACCTAAATTTTAATGAGTTGTCATGAAAAGCAATGACTGTATGTTACAAAAGAAAATTTATTATTGTGCAGTGTTTTACTTAAGATTTAGATTTGATGTTACTAGGGTAATGCATGAAACATTGAATAAATTGAAACTAAATTGAAAAAAGCTTATCAAATAACACACCATTCACAAAATGAACATAAGATGTACCTTGAAAAAACCTAGCTAGAAGATGAGGTTCGTGCCTTGCTATTTTCTTCTCAATTATGAATCCAGTATAAACGAAGGGGTATTCACTATGGAGTTTCCATAAAAATTGTGGCCTATATGGATGCCATATGGTGTTGTATTCTTGTTCTAGTTCAATATCCATTTTCCATTGCTCTTGTCTCCTCTGAAACAATACTCAATACAATAAAAATGGAACGCCTCCATTTCCTAGTAGTATAATGTTTAACATAGCGGCCATATAGTCTTGTTAGGGTTAGGATTTTTTCCTACCTCAACTCCACAGTTAGGGTTAGGATTTTTTCCTACCTCAACTCCTTTTAGGGTTAGGTAATGGAGTGTTGGCCCATGGTTTTGGGAAACTAATAGTATTGAAAAATGGTATTTAGGATTTTCGCATGGTTTTAGGCAACCAATAGTATTGGCTAATGGTATTTGGAGTTTTTCTCTCTTTTTGAATTTATTTTTGACTTTTTTCCCCTTTTTATTTTATTTTTGGGTATTTTAGACCCTTTTTGTGGGTTTTGACCTTTTTTGAAGGAATTTCATTAATTGGGGAAGGAAATAATGATTTTTTTCCCTTTTGGTTACCATTTGATGGGTTTTTAGAGTTTTGGAGGCCAAAAATGTAGGAAAAGTGGATAAACAGGTTATGTGACTAGGGAGATGAGCCAGTGAACAATTTTTGGGTGTTAACACAAAGGCTTATGTAATGTATATGAAACTTCTTCAGAACATTAATGACTCTCCATTCATCAGAAAAATCACAAAGATGAATTGATACAAATCAAAATAAAGCAACTTCAAGCTTTCATAACAAGATATGAAGGAAATGGCACCATTTATATATTGTTTGGTATTTTTACATAGTTTCACATAGTATTTTGGCCTGAGGATCTTCTGAGCATCAAATACAGAGTAAATATATCAAATTACGAATAAATGTTGTATATTGGACTCTCCCAAAGAGATCAACATCCACCATATGCACCCTTCTTCCAAGAGCCAAAATATGCAGAGAAATGTGAGATAGAGATGGGAACAAGTTGAAGAAGAAAGCATCACAAGCTTTCCTGTAGCTTCAACCTGCAACAAATAACTCCATTGTAGCTCCAAATGAAAGGTTTGAATGGTCTCTCCAATTTCCAATTAGGATGGGAATCTTTCACCCTCGAAATTGGTACTAAGGCAAGTAGAGTAAACACTCCACTAGCATGGGCAAGCTATGCTCTCCAATTTGCAAAATGAGAAATGATCAAAATCCCCTATCCTTCTTGGTTCTTGTCTTTTATTATCCTCCCAAGCCTTCTATGGTTCGAATTCCCTCCATTATCTTCATGCCAACTCAAATTGGGAAGAGATTCCAATGTGTGCCACTTGTCCTTCAATTCCTAGCCTCCTCCTTCACTCAATTCGAATGGATGACTCTTTGGCTGCCCTAACTCTCTTGTGCACCCTCTTGGAGGCTATTTTTAGCCCTGACATGTCATATATGTCAGATGTCAACAATCAAGTCTGATTTGTGTCATAAGTGTCATAGCATCTTCATCATTGTTGTCATAGAAGCTAGGGAATCTAGACCAAGTGTCCCAATAGCTCCAAGATGCCTCTTCCTCTTCCATGGGAGTTACTCTTCCTCTCAATTTCAACCCTCATTGAGTCACGCCAAGTATTATTCCCTTCCAACTCCCCCAAGAACGTTGGACTCTTCCTTGGATTCGAATGGGTGAGAGTGGAATTCCATGTGGCATGGGGAATCTTGCTTGAGAAGGCCCCACACCTCCAATGTGCCCTCATGACCAAGTGCCACCTTATTTTCCTATCTTCAATATTTATTTATTCCCCCTTTAATATATTTTTTCAAGCTAATGTCCATTTGGGGTTTTATAGTTCCCTTATTCCAAATCTAATGTTTCCACCCCAACCAAGGAAACTAGTAGATTGGTGGAATTCTGTCTTCTTGAGATTTATTCGAATGGGGACATTACAAGTTTAAACTAGGGAAATTATGTACTCCGTCGAGGTCCAACCCGACAAGAATTCTCGTTTCAGTTTCTAACTTAAACTTCTCCATGGACATTGGTCCGTAACTAATACTCAAATTTTGTAATGGAATGGTGAGTGAAGATTTGTCTTCCAATTATGGACTGTGTGTTTTCTAAATACTAAATATCCTATTTTCATTATTAGTTCAGTTCCTTGCAAGGATTTTAAATGATCGGCAATGAGCGTTTTATACGTCTATTACTCAGAGCTCACCTTGTTTGAAATCGTATTGGAACTCTGGTTTATTCCGCTCTTAAGCAGTTATGGAGTCTATGTAATTATGAAATCTCAGAGGCGTTTTAGGGTTTATATGTAGAGTTTTGTTTATCTTCATCTAGGTTCAAAACTTAGCCACTCAAAGGAACTTAGCCAGAACTTATTTGGTTTTAATACTTACCAGTCGCGTTGTTTGAATTTGCACTTGTTTATTGGTCCCAAGACAACTTATAATCATGTCCGGGTTCTATTGCTCTATAATCCATTTGGTAAACTTAGCTATCATATGGGTCGGGCCTCCAACATTTTTATTGAATCCTTTAACAACTAGTTCTGACCTTCATCAGTAAAATTGAATATATATATATATATAACCTAGGACTGGCCTTCATCGCTTTGTAATGAAGCATACATACATATCATCTATCTAGCCTTCATCATCTATATTGGAGTATATATATATATATAACTAGATCTATACTTCATCGTTTAAATGGAAGTAGATACCACTTTCGATCTGGGCTTCACCGTTTGTTGAAGCATATAATTTATGGATTCGAACTTCATCGTTTGTTATTGAAGTGAAAAGGAAATAAATTTAGACTCCAGTGTTTATATGAAAGCATATAAAATATAGATCTATAGCATATAAAATATAAGTTTGTAGCATGTAAAATATAGGTCGACATTTTAACATTTGTATGGAAGCATATCAGATTGTCAATCTGCAGTGTATACAATTATCGATCTACAGCATATAAAATTATCGATATGTACCTCCGTTTGTATTGAAGCAAATAACATACTGATATGTATCTCATCATTTATATTGAAGCATATAACATATGTCCTGGATTTTATTTAAATTTCCATATATAAATGAAACGTTATTGCCCTAACCAATGGGTCCTGATTCTGCCTATTGACTATACATCTTATATTGATTTCTTAACAAGTCGAGGTTAAACCTATAATTGTTTCCAGGATAATCGTAGGAAGAAAGTTATATATATTTTTTGCTAAGACTTTTATAGGATAAATTGAACTGTTCTAGGTTAAACCTATAATTGTTTCCAGGATAATCGTAGGAAGAAAGTTATATATATTTTTTGCTAAGACTTTTAAAGGATAAATTGAACTGTTCTAGTTCACCGATCTTGATGGTATTTACCCTCTTTACTATCTTGCCTAAGGATGTTATTTTCCATCAAATCCTATGCATAAACATAACATATTATAATACAAATATTTCCAGATAACAAGCAAGTAGAGATACAGAGAAAAAATTATCAAACAAGAACTAGCATTTGCTTCTACGAATTAACAACTAAACATTATACAACTATTCATTCGAACTGAATTAAATTTGGAACTTGTTAGAAATCGTGTTGGGTCACAAATTTGTCCATATTTTCATCATCTATCAACACGTATTTCATCCCTCTTCTTCCTATTATTGTCCATTTATCATTCCATTTTCCATCCATTTGTTGTAATTGCTCGTAAAATACCATATTACTACCATTGATGTTTTAGTGGTTAATAATGATTATTTTCCTTTATTTTTTATGAATTGAAGACTATTATGCATAATTTTATTGATGATGGTTTGTGAAGTGATTTTTCATATTACATAAGATATTACCAAGCCCAAAATGTATCCTAAATAAGAAAAATTGTGAATATTCCAGGAATCTTTCGTATTTTGGGCATAACTTTTCGCTCGTAACTCAAAATTGGGTAGAATGTATGTAGCAACAGCATCATTTATGGTTCAAGCCTCCAAAGTTGGCATGCTAGCACACGTCCACATGGAAATATACAACATGGTTGTGTTATTATGTTTGATAACATGGATTTGTGATCTTAAATTCATACCTAGGTCCAACATGGTAGCCTCCAGTTCATGATCAAACGGTCTGAACCAAAAATGCGTGCCAGATAAGAACAAATTGATTTGCGTTGCAATTTGCGGGAAGATGAAGAAGAATCTCGAAAATCTGGGACATGGGTTTTGTGTAGAACGAACTCAATTACTCGAATTGATTAAAAACCACCCAAAACAACTGTGGTTTGAGAGATATGAGTGGTTCTTTAAAGGGGATTTTTACAGATTTAATGTTGCGGATGGTGTTTCAAATTAGCAATTTGTTAAAACAAATTCCAAGTTGGGAATTCGGTTTCTCATTCTCATGAGATATTTTTATGTATAAATATGTAATCAATCTCATATATGGGGGTTGAACAATTAGTATTGAAATTCATTATTCTCTTCGGATCTGAACCCTGCTGTAATGGTTTCATATTGATAATAAATGATGGAGATTTTATAATCTAGAGTTGTATACTTTCATTGTGAAGATCCAGCTTTGCTCAGTGGAGGAAGGACCTTCTTCCCTGAGCAGGTGTTGGTAGTGTTGATTGTAAGTGTGTTATTGTGTGAATTTGTTTATTATTTAGTTCTTGCTTGCATTCATCATTAGATTTATCGTTGTTGTTATTCTTGTTAATTCGTTTTGATAGATTGTTGGCCAACATAATACTTCTTTCATATTTATGTAATTAGATATTGCTTTGTAAGAGTTTATTTTTATTGCTATGTTTGAAAAGTGATTAGATTTGTAGTGTGGTTTTATGAAAAGGTTTGAGGTTTGATTTTTTTTCAAGAAGGTGTGATCTAGTTTACGATGAGTTTCGATTTCATACCAATAGATCAATAGTGTCAGGTATAAATTGTGCTTGTATAGATATTGCATGATAGATTTGAAATAAAAGACTTCCTCGGGTTGACAATTTATGTTCTGAGAGTTTCAGCTATTTATTTAATTAGACAATTAATATGCCCAACATTTTGACATCGTTGCCGGGGAAGTTGTCAATGGTGCAAAAGTACACATGACATTTTTTTATAGATGCACTGTTAAAGAAGAGCATGGTAGATGTGTTCCTGATTCTAGGGTTTCTGGGTGGTAAGAAGTAGTGAAGAGCTACGCGTCCTTCGACAAACTGAAACTGGCTCGGCCGCATAAGGGTCAGGGCATGTAGTTTGCATGATTATTTTTCAGTTTATTGAATTTGCTTTGAGTGTGGATTTTATTTCCTTGCATTCAATTTTATTTTATTTTCAACTTTGCATTCAATTTTATTTCATTTTCAATTTTTGGAGCGAAATTTTTTTCATTCCCCTCTGTGTTGTTGTAAGCGCCACACATTATACTAACCATATGACAAGAACATTCGAAGGAGGAGCCTCAAGATAGACATGAAGAATCTAATGAAGAGATGGCAGGTAAGAAATATGCAGAAGTTGTTACCTTCGAATTTCCCATCAGACATTAAGGAGGAGTGGCACCATCGCAAAGCATTCCCCCACATGTTATACCAAATTTTCACGGTTTGGAAAACGAGGACCCTAATGTATTTTTATTTGAATTTGAAGTACTTTGTCGAGGATATTATTGTACTAACGATCAAAAGTTAAATGTGTTTCCCATTACTCTAAAAGAAGCAGCTCTCTGATGGTTCATTAGCCTCGGTGGGAATTGTATACAAATTTGGGAAGACATGAGACGTGTATTTTTGAACAGGTACCAAGATTATTGTAGGGTCAATGAAGATATCTTCAAAATGACACAAGGAGAAGAAGAGAATTTGGAGGAATATGTGGAACGCTTTCAATACAACCTTCAACAATCAAAACAAAGGCAATTAGGGAAAGAGATCTTAAAAAAAATTCTACTCAAGGGAACCCAAGCTGAATATTTAGAAATATAAATCTAATGGGAACAACTGATGTATTTTAGTTAGAATATGATGATATTTGTGAGTTATGTAGAAGGTATTCAAGAGGAAACTTCAAGACCAGTAAGAATTCTAAAGAACTTTTATCTCTATTTTTGAAATCTGCTACAAAAACAAGATTTTTACGAGCTCAAATATGTAATTTATTTGAAAATTCTAATGCTGATATCAATGGTTCACTAAATTCACAATTGGTTGTTTTGCAAGATAAGAAAAAGCATGGGGAATTTGAAGAATAGTTTTCCCTCAGTGCCAGAGGAAACATTTGGTAATGGATTTTCCTTTGGATAGACTCACAATTTGTTGCTAATATGACTTGAAGCATTCCACAGATTGTTGCCCCTCCTTACCCCAGATAAAATAAACATATCAAAGAGATCTAGGAGTTGCAACAAATTTATAGCAACAGTCATGGCAACTGTGGCCTACATGTATGGTTCAAAACTCTATCCCTCCATTTCTTTACTCTCATACTCAATCATTGAATACTCCTCCACCATGGCAACTGTTGCAGCCTCAATTTAACTCTTACCTACTTTATCCACAAGGTTGGAATGGCCTATATTATGATCACATGGCCACTCTCCCTCATGCTGCAACACAAATTGGTCCTTCAAGATCAACCTCACAAACCAATCCTCTACACTGGACATATATATCTTCTCATAAAACTCCTTGGTATCCAACACAATTTCCTATCTAATCCACCCCCCACCCTAACCATAATAAAGCAGTACAATATGCTTACAGTGTTGAAATGCAAAATTTTCCTACCTTTCCCACATGTTCTACCTCACCTACACTACTGTAAAAAGATCGTGCACTATTGCAGCAAGTCCATCGAAGGCCCGAACAGATTATAGATCCAAGGTTTGCAAATGAAGCTCCTTCTACTTCTTATCAACAAGTAGACAATATCATCAACACATGCATTACATATCATGAGGAACAGAGATTGGAACCAGAAATTGAAGAACTTATAGCATTGTTGTCACTAGATATAGATAACTTATGCATTCATGAAGATCAAACATTGGGAGAAATTCATATGACAGCTATGGGGAATCAAGGGAGTAAAGACTACATTGAATCTTGGTTTCAATCTATCATCAGTCTCCAACATCATTCCATACTTCAACAATTCTTGGAACCATCATTTCAAGGGACCAAAATCACTATAAAAAGGTGATGGAGGCCCCACATTTCACATCCATCAATCACTCTTCATACCCTTATGCTTCCAAAATTCCTATTGAACCCTAGCCTATCACCTTGAGCTTTTGTTCACCATTTTAGTTGGGTCTTAGCTACCCATTGAGCATTTGGAGAAGGGAGAGGAACTCTGGAGAATTGGTGCACTACTCTTGTACTGCTGCAAGGACTCCAACAACCTCAACATTTGAGGTAACCACCATTGCAAACCTTTGTTTTCCCATTAATACAAAAAATTCAAATTCCATTTACTAAGTTCCTCATGGTTGTTTACTTATTACTGTTATAATTTAGATTTATTTTTATGTTATTATATGCACATGCCACACTTTAATATTTAATATTTACTCATTTCACCTATCATTGTTTACCCATTATTGAACTGCTACTAAGGGTTCGTGAATCTTTAGTAGTTCTCTTTAGCATGAGCTGGGGTGAAAATTCTAGCTACAGTTTTGAGGACACCACTGTTCGATTCCCTTAGAATCTTTGTTTATTTTTAGTTTTCTACTTGTTATTTTGCTTGCATTTTATAGCTCTAGTCTACCCCTTGGACCCTATATTTGTAGATATGTCCCTTGCCTTCACTATCATCTTCAAAAATTCTAGTTTTACAGCTTGGTTAGTGATTTCTGCAGTCGTTTTCCACATTGCGGATCACGACTGTCGCACCGACAGCTATGCTCTGTTGCACAATTTCCATCCTAGAATCTGCGCTTTGCAGCTTGGGTTCCAACCCGAAAGCCGTTCCCTGTAGCAATAGTTACAGCCTGAAATCTGCGCTCTACAACATGCTTTCCATCTTGGAAGCCGTGCTCCACAACGCCCCTTTCACCCAGAAACCCGACCTCGAGCACAACCGTCACCCTGAAAGCCGTGCCCTGTTTCCTATTTTCTGTCGGCCTGTCCTAGTGTGACTTTTCTGCAATTTCCCGCCACCAGAGCGCGAGTTTTTGCCTCACAGCCGCACCCTGCAACCATTTTTCCCACTTTTTTCCTTCCCTAACAACCATCTGTTTGCTTTCACCCATTTTTTTTAGCTATATTTTTCTGTTATTTACTTGCTGCAACATTTAAATTATTTTATTTCACATTTGCATTTCAGCAAGTCCATTTATTTACATAGCAGTTAATACTTTTTATGTTTTATTGATCGATTTGCCCGCTTGGAAATCTTGGGTAACACACCACTTGTGCACACACTCAGTCACCATAATCAAAGTAAGCCTTAAAATCTACTTAACTCAACCAACTTTAACCCCACTTGGGGAACACAAAAATAAATTTGTAGTTAGGTAGGGCATTGGGGATAGGCATCCAAATAACACCCCTTTGTCATTTACATTTGAGACATAGTTGTTGTCGATTAGGGATCCAAAATACCCTATTACTTATTGGTACGGTTAACACCGATTTTTCGAAGGGCCTCTCCCTTAGGAGGGCAAGTGGAAAGACTGGTTCGGGAAGTCTGAGTGGAATACCGCTCTCCATTCTGTAATGAAGGATACCAACTCATTGTTCTCGTCATGCATGTTGGCGCCCATATTGGGTGTACGACGACCAAAGAACTGAAGCTGTGGGACACCTTTCCAGACGTGCCATGAACGGAGTAGCTTAGTTTCCATTCTTCTAGGACTCGTTTACCCGGAGTCCCTCTTAGTAGAGGGATATCTATAGCCATTTGGTTCTCCATTTTGTCTTGTCTGACTTGGATTTCACCACCTTACAGGGAATACGATTTGTTTGAACTTTCATATCTTTTGGATAGGTGTTTGCATGCTCCTATACCCTCATTGAATTAGTTGAGTCTACCTTATTATTTTTTAGGAGTGCTTCCTGTTGGTATTTTTGTCGCTCCACTTGTTGTAGCACGTTGTTGCAACAAGTGTTTTGAGCTTGTTGTTGGCTTGAGTGCCACATTTTTTGAGAGCTCTCCTCTTGCACACACAATTGCACTTGTATTTTTGAACATTTTATCTCCCACATCCATTTATCACTTTTTACACCTGTCACCATAATTTGATTCACTGAGACATTCTCGTCTCCTACGGGGCCATTCCCTGTAGTACGGTTCACTTGACACCACACGTCACAGATGAACAACTTTGTCATCGGATCTTGATATCAATGCCCCTTATTTTACTTCTGACTCAAAGTCAGAATTTACCACATACATAGTTTTGTCTATCCCCATGGCCGACGTGAATCCCAACCCCTTCATTAGCGGTGTGATTGGAAGTGGTTCCACCACTATCCCAGCTATCATTTTAGCATCCATCCCCACTATACCATCCACTGGACCTACACTTGGAATTCCAGTCACTACTTCCATAACTCTCGATAGCAGATCTATTCCGACTACCGTTCCTTTGGTCACTAGTATTACACTTGGGGGCACTGTCCCTTCCTATTCGATCCCCACTATGACCCACACCGTTGCTCCGCCCCCCGGTGGAGGTGGCCCCACGATCGTCGCCATGGCTAGCACACAAGCCATTTCAACCATGTCACATCCTTCTGCTAGTTTTCCATTCATGGCCAGTCTCAACCTCCTTGATCTGGTCCAATTGACCAGAGGTCTGATCCGACATGACCCCACATGGACTCCCATACCTACCAAACTCCCTTAGGACATCCCAAAGTTTGAAGGGAAGGGTGGTGAGGATGCCCAAAACCATATCATGCCCTTCCACTTATGGTGTTCCTCCAACTCCATTGTGGATGACTCGATCCGCCTCCACCTTTTACAACGGACACTCACTTGATATGCAGTTAAGTGGTATATCGAACAACCACATGGGACCCACTCCACTTTTTCATCCCTCACTTCGAATTTCCTGCAGTTCTTTCAGTTACCCGTCTGTTATGATGCTAGTGTTGAGATTCTATTGTCTTGTAGAAAGAACACTGCTACCCATATCATTGATCATATTCATGAGTGGCGTAGATGCCGTAGTTTTTGCAAGATCAAGTTAGATGACCGCATATTCTTAGATTGGTTCTTAAAATCCATCATACCAGTAATCGCCAAGGATGTGGCATCCAAATGGCCCCAAACCTAAGAAGAAGCCATTCTTAAATTCCAACAATTTGACCTCATTTATGCACAGTCGGGATACTTATACTCCATTTTAGCTGATGCTCCTCACGGTGATTCCTCTCAGAAAGATGCACAGGGGGCATCCCACGCTGCCGATGACATTATTGGACATGTTTCATCTCGTAGTAAGCCTTATACTCATATGCCTCCAGCTAGCTCCCCGAATTATAATCCTACAACCAACTCTTCCATGAGTGGCCCCAACCTTTCACGTGCCACAACCCATTCAGGAGCAACATCATCGTTCGCTCCAGCGGCCCACCCCCCCCATATACATGTCCCTTCGTCTCCAACACATTGTTATGGGCATACCCCACCGATGTACGTTGCCCCTACAATGTCACATCCCTACTACCATAAACCAGCAACACATATGCCTGCACAACCTCAAGCTCCTCCATCTAATTATCAACAAGAAACACCCATGCCTTTACAACCTCAAGCCCCTCCAGCTTATTATCCACTGCAGCTTGCCCCCGCATCGGCTCAACCACAGAATCCTCCTACTCCCCAATGGCAAGTGTATGCTCAACAAAACCAAAATTCCCAAAGGAACCATCAAGGACAACAAAATAGGGGACGTGGTTGTAACCGCGGCAACAACCAACCTCCTGGTGCCACCCCGGCTAACCAAAACGCTGATTGACCACCTAAACAAGGAAAAAACCCCTACCTACGAATGAACCAACCATGTTCTATTTTCTGGGTCTATGGAAATTATACGCACAACTGTCCCCACTTAGAGAAATATCTCCAACTTTTGCACGATCATACCCAACGCCAAGGACATGATACTCCAGCGGCACCACCTAATCCCTTGCAACCCAATGCACAACCCTTGGTATTACAAAATCCCCTTCCCACACAAGGAGTAGTAGCCACCCAACCTTTGGCTCCCCCCAAGGTGCCCCTGCACAACAACAACAATTCAATTACGTTGCTCCCGATAGTCAACCTATTGACTCAGGTACCCATCACCTTTTAATGATGTCTTCCTCTCATGTCAACCTTCAAACACACTGTAAAAAGTATGGTTCCACCACCAAAACCATTACTGCAGACAGGGCTTCTAACACTCTTCCCACCGATCAGTCGTTACGCATACCGCCAACACCACTCGATGGGGCTCCTAAATCTCCTCGGTTTCCATTGCATCTAATCAATAATAATCCCAACGCTTGTGCTGCTCCCAATTATAATATCGTGGATGACTTAGCCCAATGCCCTGCTACTATGTCATCCCTAGAAGTTTTGAAGAACTGTCCAATGCAGTGCAAGACACTGTTGTCCTCCATAGGTGCAATAGACCCTTCTGACATGCAGATGATGGCATTCGATTTAGACCAATCTGAACCACGCATGCCTTCCACATTAGCATTTCAAGTTTTTGTTTCAGTACAGAATCTTGTGATCCATCGATGCAACATTAATGAGGGTGCCTCTACATGCGTTATGTCTACATTCCTGTGGCAGAAGCTCGGATCTGCTACCCTCCATCCATCCACGACTTCTTTACGAGCTTATGATGCTGGTTCATCTCAACCACAAGGCCTCATGGCCAACGTTCTAGTCCAATTAGCTGGTAAAACCATCCTGATTGACATTGAAGTAGTCAATGCACAACTCGACTACAACCTGCTCCTAGGACGAAGTTACATGTACGCCATGAAGGTTGTTACTTCATCAGTGTTCTGCATTGAGGGACGAGTAGTCAAAGTCGTCCAAGTCACATACTACGACCTGAATGCTTCCGCTACACCTGAAAATTTTATCCCCATGGTCAAACAACCCATGTTTGGTGCACCCACCTCTTTGGTTTCCACCGTTTGCCCCGGACTTTATTCAGAGACTCCCATGGTCTCCACATTTCGATCTTTACCACCTCCTCTACCGACCGTCGAAATTTTTGACTTGTCCACCATTTCGTCAAATCAATTGGTCCCTAAACTGCAACCACCATTATTGCCTCAACCACCATCGGTACCTAGCCACGTTGGAGCCACACCAATCCATACAATGTCGTTCTTATTCCCACCCTCTGGAGTAGTAAGTACGCCTATCATGGCCACACTGAATCTCCCTGGGTTAACATTAGGACTTCCCATGTGGTATCTACCTGTTCTTATTCCCGCTCCGACACCACAAGTTATCCTTCAACCTGTCCAAACAATTACTACTGCTCGCAATCCACCTCTTGGTGTGACAATCGCATCTGCATCTAGCAGTGCCCCTCCACCACCCAAGAACACTGGGGGCAGAGGCCCACAAACTTATACTTTCTCACAAAAGGGAAAACCTGTGAAACCTCCCCCACCAGTTCGTGCACCCCCTAAGTGCTCTTTATGTGACAATTTGGGCCATGGTACCCATCAATGTCCACAAATTTCTGCCCTTCAAAAGCACATGAAAACTTTGAAAGACAACCCCCAATATTTCGGTTGTTGATCTTGACACCATTCCCAAACCGCGTAACAAGTCATTGCGCACCAATCATTCCTGCGCCATATGCAGAACCTATGGACACTATTCCCATCATTGCCCCGACCTACCTGAGTATCAATTGGTTCTTTATTAAATGAATCAGTTCTCGTTAGAGTCCTCCATTACCACCATAGAGGATAATCACCCACTTGAGTCCTCCTCTTTGGGAGAAATTAACACGATCTATATGATTTCCACAAACCATAGACCAACATTTCCCCCAACCACTAGCTTTACCTCTCCCGATTTATCCACACACTTGTTTCGTAGTGATGAAGAAATCCTCGAGACATTAACGGCCCCCAACTTCCCTTGGGATGATATGCATCATCAATCCTACTTCATTCCCGAGGATTCTAGCCCCAGTACGGCCACAACTTTTCGTTGAGATGAAATACTTTCTCCCTAGCTCCGTGGACTAGTTTAAGAACCCCATCCCAGCTCCCGATGCCTTCAAAGAAGGTAACATGGCTAGTATTTCACCTACCATACAGGTTGATATCTCCATCCCACCTGGTGCACCTGAAATCATTACGTTAGGTGCTTCCTGTACTGAATATGAAATTAATGCCTATAAAAAATTCTTCCAAGAGTTCCATGATGTTTTCTCTTAGTTTTATACTGAAATGCCCTGGTCTTGACCCCAAATCATTGAGCACCATATCGATACTTGGCCTGACATCCCACCCGTCTGCCAAAAAAAACGGCCCATTCACCCCACCAAACTCCCAGCCGTGAAATCCGAGATTGAAAAATTACGCCAAGCCGGATTCATTTATCCCATTTCTTACACCACCTGTGTGTCCAATCCTGTGTTGGTTAACAAAAAATAGGATCCTATCCTTCATCGATCAGCTCATTGATGGTTGTTTGGGTCACAAGATCCTATCCTTCATGGACGGTTTCTCTGGCTATAATTAAATCCAAATCCACAAAGAAGATCAGTACAAGACTGATTTTACCACCCCATGGGGCACCTTTTCCTACCGAGTTATTCCTTTTGGTCTTAAAAATGCCGGTGCCACATTTGAGCGGGCCATGACCTATTGCTTTCATGACTTGGTTCACATCATACTTGTTTACTTGGATGACCTCACTGCTCGATCCAAGAAACGGTCCGACCACCTGGACAATCTCCGGCAAGTCTTTTTGTGTTGTCGCAAATACAAAATCCACTTGAACCCTCTCAAGTGTGTCTTTTGCGTTCCTGCAGGCCGATTATTGGGATTCATTGTTTCCCAAAAAGGAATTAATGTCAATCCTTTGAAGGTTCAAGCCATTCTTGACCTCCCACCACCATGTACATTACGATAGTTACAGAACCTTCAGGTGAAACCCAACTTTCTCTGTCGCTTTGTTCCAGACTATGCTACGAAAGTTCATTGTTTCCTTCGCTTGCTTCGGACCCACGTCTTTTTTATTTGGGATGAACAAGCGCAAGTGGCTTTTGAAGTGCTTAAACACGCATTGACTTCTGCACCTTTGATTTCACCTCCTGATTTCGCGAAGGATTTTATCCTTTACGTTTTAGCATCCGAACATGTCGTTTCTGGTGTTTTAGTCCAAGAAGACAGTGCACGACAAGAATAGGTTATTTATTACGTGAGTCAAACCTTATATGGTCCACCATTACACTACCCACATGAGGAGAAGTTGGCTCTCGTCGTAGTCTTCGCTGTACAAAATTTACGACATTACATTCTCATGAGTCGCACTACAGTAGTGGCAGACTCCAACCCCATGGTCTATCTCTTGATCCGTCGCCTACTTCAAAGCTGTGTAGCTAAATGGGTCATTATCCTGCAAGAGTATGACTTGACATTTGCAACACCCAAGGGTACCAGAGCCGTTGCCTTGGCCAACCTCATGACTCACTTACCATCTTCGTCAGCATCGCCACCTATCATCACTGAATTTACCGATGACCATTTGTTCATAATTTTATCGGATGACCCATGGTATGGCAACATCCTGGTATATTTATGAACACAAAATTTTTGCCCCAACCTTAACCGCAATGATCAGTGTCGCATATGCCATCATGCTACCAAATATCTCCTTCTCGGTTATTTCCTTTATCAGCGTGGTGTCGACACCATTTTACTTCGTTGCCTCACACATGATGAGGTTGAACAAGTCTTAAATGATTGACATAGTGGAGCTTGTGGTGGCCACTTCTCTGGAATGGATACTGCCCAAAAGGTCATCTGCGCCGAGTATTTCTGGCCTACACTCTTTACTGATTTCCTCACAGTGGTCAAACATTGCCGGAATTGTAAACTTTTTCCCCCAAATCCAGGACCCCTCCTTCACTTCTCCATCCAATCGTCACTGTTTCCCTTTTTGTAAGTGGCACATTGATTTTATGGAGTGTAATCCTCCCTCGACGAGTGGCCATAAATACATCATTGTGGTCATCGGCTATTTCACTAAATGGGTTGAGGACCATGCCTACATTTAATTGCCAAGCCGAGATTGCAACACGATTCTTTTTCAACCATGTCATTACTCAGTTTGGATTCCCCATGTAGTGTCCCCTCCTACCATACAGCAGGATAGAGAGGACGTGGTACACAATCCGGGCAATTAGCCCCAAAACGTTGGAATTAAAATCATTGATGCAAAGACCTGTATCTATGCATACTATGGAAAAACGACTGTAATCAAATCAATGTTGTTGATCTCTAACACACATTCAAGATTCTGTGACAGCCATGAAGTAAAGATCTGTGCAGAACTATACAAGATCATATGAAAATGCATAAACTTTTAAAAACACAGCAGAAGCAATTTCGTTTAATACATTCACATACATTCATAACATTCATCAAATGATAATTGCCAATTTACACAAGAGAATACTTATCTCAATAAGGCAGTCCCAAGCAACTGGCTATGCAACTGCAACGTTCCACCCAACCATAGGCCAGTGTGCTCCTTAATCTCTCAGCACCACTGCCACCCCCCGAGCTGGGCATGATCTCTACAAGGAACCAGGGAACAGCAGACTCACACATAGCCAAGCATACACCAAAATGAGCCAAGCCAATCTACAATTGGGTTTATCAGGCTGCTAGGAGATGGAAAGGAAGAATTGCTAAGCTAGTGAGCTCAACTACAGAGCTATGGGTACCTCTCTCAGATCTATCTAGCTTGGCACTCACAATGCCTACACACCCAACACCAGGAAGTATTCTCTTCACTGCCATACAGTCCCTCAAGCCATACCTTCCTCTCTAGTGCTCTCAGGGTGTGCATAGAAAAGTAGCCAGCCCTCTTAATCTTCTTGAGAGGATACTCCCTACACTAGGTTTATCAAGCCAATTCTGTCCACTACCATTCCAGTTTCTTGCCCATGGGTTCCAAACAAAACAGGGATGCACCTAACAGCAACCTACACTTGTTGAGCATGAGAAAACGTTTCCAACAGCGGGATGCATGAGATGGGGTTTCCTGGACTTCAGAAAAACGTGGGTAGACTCAAAACGTATTGGCACTTTGGAAATTCGACTGGGGAAACAAAACCCATTCCAGAAAAAAACGCCCTAGGGCCAAAAACGCCCTCACCCTCGATCCCAATTCGCGTCCCTCCTTCCCCAGCTGTTGCACAATCCAAAAACGAGTTCCTGGGCATGGAAAAACACAGGGTTATGGTGAAAAACGTGAGGATAACTTCCTGTGAGCTCAAGCTGCGTGAGAGGAAGAACGTAATGCATGAGGAATGGCCTTGGGTAGCATTTCGTGGGGGTTTTCTTGCCCAGCAAGCCAAAAATACGATTTTCAGGTTGGTAGCTTGCCCATGCACGAAAATCTGACTGCCATACCTCTCCCATCCCAAGACATTAACTGCCTTAACCAATTTCTTGGAAAAATTAAATGATTGGGTACATGAGACAAAATGGGTAGTTGATGGTTTATGGGTTTCCCCATTGACACATGGATTAACACCATTGGCTCAAGGTTTTGAATAATTTCCCTCCCTTTTCCTTGTAAAGTCATGCCCCATCTCTTTTGTTGCATTGCATAGCCGGTTGTGGGTTTTTCCATTAAAATTCGTATTTACATGGTGTCTTATTTACATTGTGCCCATCTCGCACAAGAACCATGGGCGTCTATTTTTAATTGCCGATTCATGAAACGCTAAATCGATGGTGGGGCCTTGGCCTTGAGCTCCTCACCATGATTAAATTACAATATTTACATCATTTACGGTTTAATACAAAGGGGGTCAAAATGGGGACATTACACCCCAAACAACTCATCTCCGACCATGCCAAACATAAATCTCAAATTTCATAGCAAGTGGTGAAGTTTCCTATCATTCCCCACTATGTGAATACATGTCCACAAACCTATGATTTATGGGAGTTGAAACATCCTTTAGGAAATAATTAATGATGCATTTGGGAGCCCATTGAAGTCCTTTAACAATTCCATGTCTCTGTTCTGAAAGTTGGGAGGGTTGTACTGCTTTTGGGAATCCATTTTTGTCCCCTACCCTTTGGGGTTTGAACCTCGACTTTACTAGTAAATTTCCCTGTTTTCTCCTAAATGTAAATGAAGGTTGTAGAATTATTTTGAGAGTGTCCAAGTATCCATAAGCCTCATTTTTATGTATTACTACCTTTCAAACACATTCATACCCAATTCAGAAGCATTTGGAGCCATTTGGAAGCATTTGAGTCATTACTAGTCTAAGGGTCGAATTGGCCAAAAAGTGCAAATTTTCCTAATTTTTACAAATTAATTAAAAAGGACCCCACTAGTGGTATCATAGAATGGTCATTTCACTTGATGTGGATTACCATTACTAAGGAAAAGAAGTCAAATAAATCATCCCCCACCCTTAGAAACGGAAATTGAAAGTACTTTTGGTGAAAGGGAAGAAGTAGGAGAAGAAGTTCATTCTTTGGAAACCATGAGTAAGGATTATTACCTTATAGTGAGGAGAGACACGAACAACTTGGGAGGAGTTGACAGGTAAATACATTCATTATATTGCATTTAGTTCCTACAAATGAAAGAGATCAAGATATCGAAATATGTAACTTTAATCGACGGTTGGTCCTAGATTTAGCTTGGTCTTCCGCTTGATCCTTCGCTATGATGAACCTGCAACACAAAGGAAACCTTCCTCAACGTATCTTGACTATAATAAATATGATGAAATCAAAAAGCAATTTAACATCAAATATAATCAAATATTAAGTCAAATGAACATAATCCAATAGACATTCGATTTGGGACAGGAAGGGTATTTCCACCTTTTTATTGTCAAAGAAACATGAATCAGTACAATTATACCTGATCGATCAAGATGCTTCTGAAACCAAATCCTGGGCTCCTGCTCTTCACAATGACTTGGTAATTCCTCCAACGTAACAACGCTTAAAGCATTCTTTCTAGGTCCTTCTCTCATGGATCCTCCTTGTATTTATGGGACAAGGTAGGCAGTTGGATTCGAGAGGTGGTTGAATTGGGAGGTTGGGGAAGTTGCAGAACCAACTTCAACTAATCCCAATTCGTAATATTAATATATTTTTTGATTTCATCTTAAGATGTACGCGGATTTATTTCAAGCAGAGTGGCGTACAATATGTAACTTTTATGCATTACAACAAGCATTTGCAACATTTTTTATTGTGTACGCTGGTTGTCCTTGGGGGAAGTAGAGTATATTTTCAAGGTGTACTATGGTTTGCTATACAAAGAGTAGCGTACATGTGATGAAATCAGTAGAAATAGTAAGTTTCTCAGCTGAAGAGAGTAATTCCAGTCAGTAAGTCATCTACGTCAACCTAGATCTTCAATCCTTAGTGTCCTTTTGCGTGATCAACAGAGCAATGTGATCATGGACGGAGAAGTGCAGATTTGACCTATAACATATGCCCCCTAATGTGTGAGGTCAAAGGGAAACGATGGCCGAAATACATTATAATTCCAAGTCAGAGGAGGAGAAAGAAACCATAGAACCCAGTCACAAAAGTACCTGAAACAACGATCAAGGTCAGCGAGTAATTACAATCTTGACACCATACAGATGTGTATCATGGTACAACTTGATCTCTGATACATAACTAGGAGATGTATATATAGCATGGCCACTGAAATACAAGCGTGGATCCATGTCAAAATGAGAGATCATAGCCATAACAACAAACTGGATCTATGTCTCATGAAGAGCCAAAATGAGTGAGGCTCAGTCTTGCGCAGCTTGGGTGATAACATAAATAGGGTGATGCTATCAGAATCCCAAGGTATTCATCCAAACAACCCAATGGTACAAACCGTAACCATGTGAATAAATGAGTTGAGGTCGAACATGGGGGGAATCGTTTGATTACCGGTCATTGATGTATACCGTTAACAAATGCGAGGGCTTCCATCAATAATGATAATGGGGCCCAAGGTACCTAGTACGATCCAACAAGTGTGAATAAATGGACTTGAAGTCGAACACTTGAGGAACTTGTCGAATAAGATACATTGATGTATTCCCTTTATTCAACAGTGAGGGAAACTGCCTTTGATGACTGCAATCCCCAAGATACTAACCGAAACTCTAAACTTCATTCCCATAGCATAATGAACTGAAGTCGATGGGAGGAAGTCCATTGGAAGGGAAGCCTTATTGCATCCTCCATCATCTAGCACGAGGAACACTCAAAGGTATGAGCATATTTGGAGTAGGACAAGTAACAAGATGAAACAAACTGACACCAGGATGGCCAACACATGAAGTCAAGGTAAACTGCAGAATGGATGACACATGCTGTATCCTTGAACAGTGAGCATGACACAAAGTGACTTAGGCAGCTTTTAACATGAAGGGGAAGTGATATAAACCTGCAATGTAGGAGACATTAACAGACCCTCCATATGGTTGGAAGAATAACCAACCGGGGGAGTAAAAAAATTCGGAGATCAGGTTCACTGTCACCTACCCAATTTTTGAGAATAATTATTTTCTAGTATTATCCTTTTGCAAAAAAAATACTTTGTGTTAAATTATAATTACAAGTTTGTAATTATGACCAAGTAGGTCAAAAATGAATGTAATGACTCATTATTATTATTTAATAAATGAAAATGGGAGACAAACACTCAAGAAAACTGTTACAAGAGTGGCCACTGGCCCACTAGGAGGAATGGAAGCTGCTGGAAGGAATTGGACAGATGGCAGCATTTTCACTCTACCATTAGCTGTTGGTATGGGACAACTCCCCCTAATTTTGTGGCATTTCCCTCTCCAGGTGGAGAGAGGTGAGCAGGCAGCTCACTAATGACCAATTAATCACTAAAAGGCCTAGGCAACCTATTAAAGGCAATTCGAATTGAGCAGGCAGCTCTTACAATGTTTTCTGCAGAAACATTCCTCATGCTCATCAGGTGATGGCTGAGAGATTCGAATAGGGGAGGCTGTGGAGAGTGCAAGCATAAGTCTGCAAATGTTATGAGAAGGACAGACCAGAGGTGTTGGTGTTGATCCCATTGATTACTAAGCCTGTAAGGCTAGATATATAAATTTTCTTGCTGCTGCAAGTAGAAGTCCTAGGCTGCAGAACCTTCTTCCTCCTGGTGGATCAATGGATAGGCTCGGGGGTCCTAAGGCAGACATCTTGGCTGTTTGGGAGCAGGTTGGGTGGAACAAGTTTCTTGAGTGATTTGTTCCTCCCATTACACTTAGGGTCTATTCTTTTGTGTTTTCTTTTTTCAAATCATAAGAATGCTCTCAGAAAATGGCTTAGTATTGTTATTTGATAATCAATAGTAGAAAATGTCAGATCCTAATTAATTTAGATTTGCTGAACTGATAAAATGACTCCTCTGCATTTTTCCCCATGCATGGAGCTACATCGTACTCTAGTACAGAGAGGTAGCATTAAATCTTCCCAGTTAAAAGTGAAACCTTGCATGTATCTAAATATCTAAACCAAAGACCACCCATGCACAGACCTATGTTTATCATGCATCTTATATTTTAGCAGTTGTAGATTAGATCTCTGCATGTATTGTTTTACTATTCAAT
The DNA here is from genome assembly GCA_027924585.1 of Larix kaempferi. Classification (NCBI taxonomy): domain Eukaryota; kingdom Viridiplantae; phylum Streptophyta; class Pinopsida; order Pinales; family Pinaceae; genus Larix; species Larix kaempferi. Next base: position 547,396 of record BSBM01000240.1, on the reverse strand, counting down.
TCTGTATGCTGAAACAACTTAACAGAAACTAATTATAGCAGTAGGTTCTTTTCTGATTTATGAAGGTGGACACTATGTTAACATTTAGGGTTTACTAATCTTCAGGTATTTCTTCAAAAAAAACAATATCATGCATTCTGTTTAACCACATACTTAATCCTCTATTTTGTTGTTGAATCTGTCTGATCTTTATATAAATTATTGTCATCATCGTATTATTCTTTTATGCAAAAAAAAAATATACTGCATTGTTCTTTCATTTTCTCTAGAAGTCCCAATTGGACAAATATAGGGAGATAGAATTAAAATAGAAAAACTGTTATATTCATAAGCAATTAAATTCATTGACAAATGCACTATCAGTTCCTTGTTTTATGTATTATCAATTGCATGTGACAGAACTTACATCACAGAGTACCAAGTTATTAAAAGCAAAGACAAACATAGCAGTATTGAATTGACAAAGTAAATTACAGTATCTCTACACCCAAAACTGGGGTTAACCATCCTCATTACATTATTATTTGCAAACATTTAAACAGCTACCAAATCAAAGGTTTCATTACCATAGACAATCTAACTGTAGAATCAAGAGTTATTATTCTTGTTCTTTTAAAACATCATTACAGACTTGCAGTTTTCATTCACACCGACAGGATAGGGTTTAGCATTATCACAGTCATATTCAAACAAAACCAACACCCTTTTATTATCGACTTATAGCCACTATTTAATTAGACAACTTAAACATGCCCTTCGTTCCTTGGATTGGGGTTCAAGAATGAGGAGATCGAAACACCTTACGTAGACGTGAAAACCATGAATATCTTAACAAGCTTTTAGATACAGATGCAAAACGAGAAGTTCAAATCACCAAACATAGCCATTAAACGTTAGATAATTATCGTTCCATTTAAATTAAAAGTGGTTACACCCTATGGTAGCCACATTCTTTTGCTGAATGTTCCATGCGAAACCCCATGCTATTTTTACACACAACAAATACTGAAACAAAGTTACAGTCAACGTATCTCTTCATTCATCAACCCAGAAGTACCAAAATAACAGACATAAACATTTAAGCTTTAAGACTCGTTGCTAACATAAGGGTTCGACCCTACCAAGTTCGTCGAGCCAGGAATGGTCGGCCATACATTTTAAACACTTACATCATCTATACTATCATTAAAGCTTAAAATAGTAACATTTCCCCAAACGCTGCAGGTAAGACAAAGCCACTGCCATGAAGGCATGCTACCAAAACTCTGCTCATCAAAGTCCGATTCCAGGGGAACCACTAAGGAGGGATACCACCGAAGCTTACCGGTGGGTTCGCTTAGTTCTTTTCCCCTTCAACTATTCCGTCACCCTGTTGATTCAACGAGGGATACCTCTCGAAAAACTTCCAACTCAATTGAAAATCCTAGACTTGTAAGCTACTGCAACGCTAAAACAGATGCACTCATCCAACCTGAAGATTGCTACATGAATCACTTCCAGACTTGGCTTCCATGGCTAACAATTACTCACAGACCGAAGGTTTCTACCGATCTCAGGATCGAGCCCGTGGGAGGCTAGAAAAACATCGAAACCCTAAGTGCCTCTCAGTCGGTTGGCCTCACCTCTCTAACCCTACCACCGAACAATGACCAAGAAACGTTACAAGAATCCATAAGTTACGCTAGGGTTCAGCTCATCCCAACACACAACGATTAACGACAGAGATCCACTTTCAGTAAGCCACGTTGGAGGGCGGCAGGAGTAGCATTAAATTGCTCATCTACCTCCGCAGCCATGGAGTTTCCATTTCTGTTGACACCAGGGCAGGAGGCCCGTCACAACTCAGCAATTGCCAAACCTTATCACACGTCGAAACATCCACATAGACATGCACGTAACAATATCCTTAACACGGTGGCCAGGTACAATAATTGCAAACCAAACCATTTAATACACCCTCCATTCATACGAAAGCTTTTGTAGGGCCATCATTCCACTGCCAATCCATACGAATCATTGTTAATAGCATCAACATATAAATATTATCAATGTATAACGATCACCGATAGCATATAACAAAGGTCTCATACGATTCCATATAATCAATTTCGAAACACACTCATAGCATGAATATCAACCAAGGTCGCGAGCAATCATAGGGCATGGATTGACTTCGCCCATCACATAAAGTCTATCATAAATTTCAACATAGGGATCATTGTAGAGCTCATAAAGCTTGTTCACACCATCAGTTGTATCAACACATCGTTAGGGTATGGTTGCCACCCAAGGACCCATCGCATTCATTGCATGGTAGGGTATTAATGCTTAAGGCATCACCATTATAACTACCCAGGCAATAGATATTTAAAACCAACTTATCATTCTCTCCATAGTATGACTTAAGACCTTGCGCCTTTGTCATCAACCTGTCACCGTCAATTTTAGAGAAGAATTACCTTAACAGCCGCAAGGCATTTATGGAGAAAAGAATTACTTTAACAGCCACAAGGAATTTATGGAATGACCTTACGTAAAGTCATCAACACTTAATTGAAACATTCATAACAAACACACCCTGAAATAAACGTTATCTGCAGTCTTGAGATAGACAAGTTCATCTTACAGAATTGGAAGGAGACCATACCTGTAGCATCGAAATTCATACGCAGTTTTTATTGATAACACGGTTATTAAACCCTCTGAGTTATTATCGCTATCTCTTACCTGCGAATCTGCGCATGGAGGACGAGTACAATGCTTTAGCCGAATAGCTAAGTAAGCCTCGGGGCACCTTGTGGGACCCCTTTCATCATCATCCACAAAAATTAAACTGTCAGCACTTGTCGAGAATAATTTTGTTTTCCAAACGCATCCAAATTTTCAGTCATTCCAACATTTAAATAAGAACATAATCATTAATCGATTTTCATTATGCCATCAGAAGACAAAAAGACACAACCATTAAATTGTTCCTACCAAGCGACACTTTTATTAATTGTTGAATATTGAATATTATTATTTCCGCATTTTACAATATTAGCTTTTTATGGCGATTTTTTTTTATTTTTAATTTTATGAAAATATTAGGATGTTACATTCACCCTAAGGCCAAAAACTAAAACCCAACTGACATGAAAGACTCAAATAGGTGTTGTGTTCAAGGACATGACTGACTTAACTGCCTTTGAAATTGAAAAGATGTGATATACCCTTCTTATCCCTTATTCTTTTTGGTAAACGAATATCCGTTTTGTTGTTTTAATGAGTCCAAGAAAGAAAAAAAACTCAATAATTCCAACCATGTAAAAAGTTTAACAAGCCCATGGGAGGAAGACTCAGGACCTTCTTCATTGTTTACAGAGTTCGAATAAGAGATAGAATAATAATCTATAATACTAATCTATGGATTTTAATATCAAGCCGAGATCTGTTTTTGCTCGTCGGTGTTTTCAATTTTAAGGAGTCTAGAAAACTTAAACAATAACTCCATACACCTACCCGTGGATTTTAATATCGAGCCCGAGTAGGTTAATGCTCGTTGGTGTTTTCCTATTTATAGAGTCTGAAAAACTTAAACAATCCTCTATATACCCTCTCGTGGATTTCACATCAAGCCCGAGTAGGTGAATGCTCGCTTGGTGTTTTCATGTTTCAAGAGCCTGAAAACCCTAAAGAAGGATCCAAAATGTCCTTTTTCATACAGTTAGTCTCCTCCCTCGAAAAAGTGTAAAAAAATGGAAGAAGAACTCTTCTAGCCACATATGACTAGAGTATTCCTTTTTCGTAAGTAATCCGCAAAAGTCCGGAAAATGGGTAAAATTATACTTAAGCAGACGTCGCTTCAAATCCTTTAACGAGTCTGAAAGGACAACTATACTCAACAATCTTGTCATATTTAAAGAGTCTAACAAGAGCGTGGAAGAACTCTATAAAGATCTTTCTCATAAAGTTTTAACGAGCCCGAAAAAGTAAACTCGTGACCTCCTTACTGTTTTTAACGAGATCAAAGTAGATACAGAAAAATGTTCATAACTTCCTTACTGTTTTTAACAAGCTCGAAGTGAATGTGGAAGAATGCTCGTAGCCTCCTTACTGTTTTTAACGAGCTCGAAGTGAAGGTGAAAGAATGCTCATAGCTTCCTTACTGTTTTTAACGAGCTCGAAGTGAAGGTGAAAGAATGCTCGTAGGTGGGTCAATGTCCAAATGAATGGCAAACTGCATTATAGACTCTAGGAAAACTTCATCAGAAGGAAGTATATTATCCCAGATGGAACACATATCTAAACATTCAGATGGAGTCATCACCTGGTCAATTGGCGGGACCCAGTCCCTAGAAGGTAAGCATGAATTCAGAGGCTTCTTCTCAGTAGCAATTGGACTCAAGGAACAATATGCCACATAATTTGATTGTGACATAGTAGTGCCTACTGGCGAGGGATATACTTGGTCTGTAGTTGGGTAATAAGAGGGATCGAAAAATGTAAGCTGATCAATAGTGACAATGCTTTCGTTGTGAGGAAAATGCATCACACGAAAGAGCATAGACACCACAGCCTGCATAGCATATACTTAATCACACCCGAGGATCATATCAAAATCCATAGGGTCCTTTAAAACCATAAAATCAACTAAGACTATTTTTCCACCCAAAGTGATGGGTACTTGAGGGAGAAATCCCAACGGTTCACTAGGTATTTTATCGAAAGTCAACGGCCAATTAACAACTGGAACAAGGTTAGGAAAACCTAAATCTCTCCAAGCATAAGGGGATAAGATACTAACAGAGGCTCCTTCATCTACAATACATCGATGAACTGCATGGTTTCCGATATCAACCTTTATTTGGAAAGGTGTAGTAGAAGGAAGGCGAGGCCCAGTTAGACTATTCCAATCAAAGGAAATGATCCCAGAGCTTGGTAGGGGTTCACTTGGCACAGATGAAGTGCCTCCATTTTCAGAAACATCCGAACTGGTAATGCAGAAGACTTTAGGGACAGGTGTATCAGTCTTCGAAGGACTGATCGGATTGGTCGAAGATTGCATCGATTTGGTCACTTCACTCTCCGAAGAAAGAGTGGGGTTGACCAAATATTGCATTGGTTCAACCACTTCATCAACCAAAGGTTGATCCGGCTGTTGGGAATCTATAGACAATTCAGGAGTAGAGGATCCTTTAGACATGGACGACACTCTACGCACCTCTGGAATAGCAGGGCACAAGTGACTAAGGTGATCTCCCTTACAAAGTTTACAAGGGAACTTTGGCTTCCGTCCTATAAGCTTAGACTCCTTTACAACAACAGTACCCTCAGCATGGCTAGCATTGGCTAACTGCTTGCCCCCAGCATGACTTATAGTGGATGGTTGCTCAGAAGCAGAATACTTTTGAACTATGGACCACACTCTTTGCACTTCTGGAAGTATAGAGCACAAGTAGGTCAAGTGGTCTCCCTCGCAAAACTTACAAGGGAACTTAAGCTTATGTTTATTAGGTTTGTCAACAATGTTAACGTTCGCAGCATGACTTGCAGTGACCGATTCAGTGTCTCCAGTATGACTCACAGTAACTGGTGACTTGTCATTAATATGACCAACAGTGATCAATGATGTGTCCTCAACATGAGCAACAGTAGTTGAAGACATGCTTTCAGTATGATTTGTATTGACTGAAAGTTTGCTCCTAGCATGACCTCCAGAGGCTGGGTAGGTGCCCCCAGCATGACTTCCAGAGGTTGGGTGGCGAGGTTCAGTATGATTTCCAGTGACTGAGCGAGTTCTCCCAACATGACCACCAGAGGTTGGGTAGGTGCCCCAAGCATGACCTTCAGAGGCTGGGTGGCGAGGTTTAGTATGATTTCCAGTGAATGAGCGAGTTCTCCCAACATGACCACCAGAGGTTGGGTAGGTGCCCCCAGCATGACCTTCAGAGGCTGGGTGACTGCCCCCTTGCTTTGGCATCTTCTGACTATTCTTCCTCCGTCTATTCCTTTTAGACTGCTGGTTACTAGTATTAATACTTTCACTACATGAGGTAGAAGGAGGATGAGAAGATGTTATTGGCGAAGCAGGCATAGGGTTCTGATGCTCTTGATGTGAGGTGCTTACTTGAGAAGCATCAGGAGCATGCAAGGCATTCAGAGTGGAAAACAACCAAACCGGTAGCCCTATAGTGAATCCGAAAGATTCAAGGTAGCCATTAAGGGAGTACCAATGTTGCCAATGAATGGAAAAGCACAAGGAGCCCCTTGAACAGGGGTCCCTTGATTGGTTCTCACTAGGATACTTTCCATCGTTTTCGACTAAATGGGCCAGAAATATCTAAGGCCAAAAAACAAGCGACACAAAGAACACACCACTAAAAAAGGTCCTAGGTAATCCAAACCAAGAAAACAGATGCCTTTTGGAGGGAAGTCTGGGATGATTAGGGCCCATAACTAACCAACGAAGGATGAAGAACAGTTACCTAGGGTCCACATACAGGTCCTCTGGGTGGAAGCATTTGAATCACCAAACCGTCTTCCCAAATTTCTGTAGAGGGTTTCCTCCCATGTTTGTCCTAGGTACAAAAGAAATAGCCTTCTATTGTCACCTGTGTAGAGCCCTAGAGTCTGGATACTAAGGTTACCACCAATACGAAATAACCTAGGGGGACAATCGTCAGCCTAGTCAAAATGCATGGGTAGGGTATCAAAGCCCGAAATCCAAAAGCACTTTAAAAAGCACTAGTGGAACCCCGTACGGGAGTCAACTCTGGTTTATGGTTGATGGGAAAGTGAGTGGGTATCCTCAACAATTCCAATCTCCCACAGCCTCGTGCTTAACTCTGGTTTGAGTAGAGCATCCCAGGACTATTTGATAGAGGTGGATTTACCTAATAGATAGTCGTACTACAATTGTTGAGTAATGAAACTGATTCTGGGTAGTTTAAGTGTGCTCTGATCCGAAACCCTAGCCTAATCTAGTTGGTGAAGTGACAACCCTAAAAAGAAAAAAGTTGCTAGTAAATTTTATTAAGTGTTCTTTTTAAATGGTTGTTCTTTACTCAAGGGTTGTAGTGAAGTGTGTGGCGTGATTGTGATTGAAATGAAAAGTACATAAAAGTAAACAACTTTCACTAAACTTTTTCATTCATTGTTTTCCAAAACTAAAGGTAAGCAAACCTAAAGATACTTTTATTTTTTTTTCTTTTTAAATTTTCAAAAAAAAAAAAAAATTATGCTACATCGAAAAGAAATGATAAACCTTACAGTTATGCTACCAATTTTCAATTTTAAACTTTTCTCTTTTTCAAAGAAACTGAAATCAGAAAATGGAACAAGTAAGATAAAAAAGCGGTGCCGGTAAAGATAAGAGACTAATGGCTTAAACAATCAAAGGATAAACTGAGAAAGACTCGACCTACCAAGTTGTTTCGAAATGAAAAAACTCTAGACTTGGCATTGAATGTAAAAAGAAAAGGGAAAAAAGATGCATGTAGTAGAAAGACAGACCGATAAAGCTGCTCCTAAGCATCAAAACCCAGTAAGACACCAACCAAGTAAACAGAGTAGGAAAGCAAACTAAAATCACTTTACCACTACACGGACTCAAAAGAAATATAACTAGAAAGCTTTGACTCACTTGGACTGAACTGAAAAGACAATCACAAAATATCTAAGAAACCTTTCGAAAGAAACCCTTAGGACTCAAAATTGAGGTCAAACCCTAATGGGAAGGATAAGACGCAGTGGAAGTGTGCTAATGTTGCCACAAACAACAAACGTTAATAACGCAAGTCTGTATGACTGCAACAAGCAACTAGGGTAAAAGTGTGCAGCTATGTCCAAAAGAGAATAGTGCACAAAATTCAAAAATGGATAGAAAGCAGTGAAGACACTTTAAACAAGTACTCAAGCAAGCAAAGGAAAACTAAAGGACTCAAGAGAGGCAAACAAGACTCAAAAGAGACATGGAAGTCTCAGGGGTCAGTCAAGGAGGCAAAGCAACAGGCTAGAAGTGAACCCAAACAAACTGGAAATCAAACCCTAACAGAGAATTGAAAGTTACAGGAAAATACACTATTGTTCAGTACATAAACTAGTGTATACTAGGAAAGATATGCCACTGTGTAGTAGACAAAGCAACGTTCATCAGCTAACATACGCTACTGTAAGTACGGTAAACCAGTGTACAAGGCTCAAAAGCAAACAAAAAATCTTTGCAGCAGTGGAATTAGATGAATCAGGATAAAGAATAGGTAACAAAGACCTATAAGACCTCTCAGAGAATCAAAAAACTGAAAATGGATTGGAAGAAACCCTAAACTAGGTCTCCTAGAGCAGAAAAACTACTGGTTACTCCCCAGTGGAGTCACCAATTTGTTATGTAGGATTATTACCTTATAGTGAGGAGAGACACTACCAACTTGGGCCAGGTTGATAGGTAAATACTTTCATTATATTGCATTTAGTTCCTACAAATGAAAGAGATCAATATATCGAAAGATGTACCTTTAATCGGCGGCTGGTCCTAGCTTTAGCTTGGTCTTCCGCTTGATCCTTCGCTATGATGAACCTGCAACACAAAGGAAACCTTCCTTAGCGTATCTTGACTATAATAAATATGATGAAATCAAAAAGTAATTTAACATCAAATATAATCAGATATTAAGCCAAATGAACATACAATCCAATAAACATTCGATTTGGGATAGGAAGGGTATTTCCACCTTTTTATTGTCAAAGAAACATGAATCAGTACAATTATACCTGATCGATCAAGATGCTTCTGCAACTGAGTCCTGGGCTCCTTCTCTTCACAATGACTTGGGAATTCCTCTAGCGTAACAACATTTAAAGCATTTTTTCTAGGTCCTTTCTCTCATGGATCCTCCTTGTATTTATGGGACAAGGTAGGTAGTTGGATTCGATAGGTGGTTGAATTGGGATGTTGTGGAAGTTGCAGAACCAACTTCAACTAATCCCAATTCGTAATATTAATATTTTTTTGATTTCATCTTAAGATGTACGCGGGTTTATTTCAAGCAGAGTGGCGTACAATATGCAACTTTTATGCTTTACAACAAGCGTTTGCAACATTTTTATTGTGTACACTGGTTGTCCTTGAGGAAAGTAGAGTATATTTTCAAGGTGTACGCTGGTTTACTATACAAAGAGTAGCGTACATGTGATGAAATCAGTAGAAACAGTAAGTTTCTTAGCTGAAGAGAGTAGTTCAAGTCAATAATTCATCCAGGTCAACCTAGCTCTTCAATCCTTAGTGTCCTTTTGTGTGATCAACAGAGCAATGTGATCACGGATGGAGAAGTGTAGATTTGACCTATAACAAGGATGAGTGTTGTGAATATTTAATTAATATTGTAATTTATAAATTAATAGATTATTAGGTTACTAGTCAAAGGGCGTAACCTTTCATTATGACTGCTCAAGCCCTATAAAGGTGAGCCTATTGTAATTTTATAGTCATCTATCAATGTATTATTATCATTTATCTCAAATATGGAAGGCGGACTCGCTTCTTAACTTCTTAACCGGACACGGTTAACTATCCAACCAAATACGGTTGCTGCATTTGGTATCAGAGTGGATTCTCTCCTTCGACCTGAGCTCGGATTCGGCTCATCCCCTCTTCCCTCCAGCAAGTTAGCGTTCATCTCTTCCTTCTGCTCTTGCACGGTCTACGTTCAACGTTCAGCTCTCCACCATTCCCTCCCATGGTGCTCCTCTCCTGCAAAACAAAGTCTCATTTCCGCTTCTTTCACATCCATGCTCCATTCATCTCTTCTCCACCTCTCACCTGCTCCACTTAGCACCCATTCATCTCCTCGACACCTTCTGCAACTCCTTTCATCTCCTCTCCTCGCAGACCACCCAATTCTCCACATATCCATCTATCCATCGCATCCCCCATGCTCCGCCTCCCATCTGCGCCACTCCCTCCTTCCCCCATCCACTCCCACCTCCCGCCATTCCTACTTCCTTCACACCACACCCTCCATAGCCGCCAACAGTCCCTCTTCTGCACGCTGCCCCCACTTCACTTCCCACTCCACCACCTCTCCGCCGACATCCTCTGCGCATCCTCCTCACCATGCCGTTCTTCCCATCTTCCCTCCCGTCCCTCGTCCCTCGTCCATTACAACCCTCACCAATCACCATGCCCTCCTTCTTCGTTCATGACCTCCTGCTGCTCCAGCTCGGGCGCTTCCACCCTCTCGCCTGCGTCCACCATCTCCACCCCTCTTCCGTTCTATCCATTACACCAACACTCTCACTCTATTCGACCACCGCCACTTACTTCTCCACATCCACTTACTCCCAAAACCCACGCCGCCTCCACTCACGTTTCCCCACGCCAATCCATTTACTCCCCTCTCCACTCCATTGACTTCCCTCTCCCCCTCTGCATTCGCTCCTCCCCACTTCTCCACCACCTCAACGCCACCCTCAACCCTCGTTGCTCCATCTCCTTGTGTGCTCCTCCTTCCCCAATCGCCAACACTTCATGCGTCTCTCTCTGCACATTCCTCCCCGCGCCTAGGTCCACTCTCTCCCACCATCACTGCCCCCCTGTGCTACACCCTCCTTCCTCCTGTCCTCTCCCCCGTCATCTCCACGGCTGTCCCATCTCTACTCGTTCTCCCTCCCCCACTCCATCCTACACGCTGTTCTCCCCACGCCCGTTTCTCCATTCAATCCCACTCCCCATGGCTCTGCCTTCTCAATCCCCTACACTCGTGCTCTCACCACCATTCGCTCACATCCATAGTCAACCCTAATTTTAATAGAAATTAAATATTGTATTAGTATTGTTATATTAATATTTAATTTTATTAAAAGTTACATTCCCAAATTATTAAAAAAAATATAATATTTAAATATAATAATTATTATTATATTTATTTATTTTACCCATATAATAATTATTTGTCCTTATAATTATTATTAATTAATTAAGTCTCAAACTTTTAACCATGAAGTGGTTCAATAATGAAGATGAAAGCTATGAGGAGAAGAGACTTAAATTCATCATCTCTCGTGGAATTGGAACAAGTAAATATGGCATTGTTCACAATACCGAGGAGAGTCAAACCGGTGTTGTTTATAAGTATCGAAAAGATTGGCCCGCTCTCGGTGACGACGATGACAGTTTTGAGGAAAAAAGATTTAAAACCTATGTCTCCCATGGAATTGGCACGTATAGAGATGACATTGATAAGAGCCAAGCCATTGTTGACAAATATCCAAAAGAGGACATATACACAGAAGATGAGGAAGATAGAATAAGAAAACCTATTGTAGAAATTGAAGAAAAAGATGACATCAAAGCGACAGAGCATGTATGTGCATTAGATCAACATCCACCAGTTGTGGATCATGAAGTTGTAGATTATAGGTCTACAATAGCAAGTGACATTTCAAATGCAATTGTTCTTGTTGAGCAGGAGAAGACACTTGAACATTGTTCCCAATTAGTTTTATTAGATAAATCTATTGATCTGATTGATGAAGTTCGAAGCCGTGGAAGTAGTGAATGTCTACTTAAACATGTTGGAAGAACTAATGATGGTTCTACAAACACAACTGTAGATAGTTATGTAGAAATTGTTTCTTTGCCCACTGTCACGTACGTTCCAAATGATGGTGAATATGATAATGGGCCTAATGTTGGTAAGCTAGAGGACATAAAAGGTATTTCATCCATGTCGTTAGGAAGCCCTGTGGAACAGGCTACTATAGATGAACAACATTTATGTTGTTCCAGAATTAGATCCTTGGACACAGTCATATGGAAATCAAGAATGAAGGTCCTTAAAGTTCCTTCCAATAAAGAAGTCATGAAGGCTACGATTCAGAGGAAACTAGTACAAGACCTAAAGATTTCTAATCAAATTGATGTCAATTTAGATGTGCATATTTCTTGTGACAACCACCACATATCTTTGAAATTGTTGGAATTTAAGTGCATAGATACTAAGATTGTAAGATGGAATCCATATACAATAATATGGCTCCAGAAAATTGAGAAGACTCATGTAGAGATTTTCAAACTTCAAAGTCTTAAGAATGACCATTGTCCTAATTTCCAAGATCGAAGAACATCTTTTAAAAATACCTCCATCATTATGACATTCAATGTTGGAACCACAACCAATGCAAAAAGTGGAAGTAATGAAGGTTCACAAGTGTTCATACATGAAATCCAAAAGGCGATATGGAAGACAAATAATTACAAACTGTATTGTTTCAAAAACTCACCACTCAAGCAGAAAGGATTACAACACAAATCCAAGATAAAGTTGATACTAGAAAAATTAGCTTTGAGGACAAAGCTCCTTAAAAGGGAGTGGCAATGCTATGAATATTTATTTAATATTATTATTTATAAATTAATAGATTATTAGGTTAATAGTGAAAGGGCGTAACCCTTCACAATGTTTGATCAAGCTCTATAAAAGGCCATCTTATTGTAATTTATTAGAGTGGTCTCACTCCTCACCTGAGCTCGGATTCGGCTCTTCATTCCATTCTTCCGCCATCTCTCTTCACCCATTTCACTGCACTCTCGAATTCACCATTCATTCCTCACACATCATTTCTCTCTCGTGCTGCTCGTGGACTCCCCTCTCTTCCCACACTAACGCATCTCTTGCCACCCTCACACCGTAACTCCCAATCACTTCTCCCTCACATTCCAGTTCACTCACAATCTCACGCCCTCGAACCTGCACACTCATTTTCCTACATCTCCCTATCTCCACATTCTCCCCACGCCGAATTCCCTCCCCGCACACTCCCATCCTCCCTACCTCCTCGCGTTCTCACTGTGTTCACCATCCCTCCTACTCACACTATCCCCTTATTCCTTCACACCTCCGCTCCACCACTCCACACCACCTTCCTCCGGCTCACTTCTACGCTCCACAATACCTGCACAACCCTTGTCCACATCCCACACTCCCTACATGCGCTCCTCACATCACCTTGAGCCTGCTCTAAGCACCCACAAAAATCAACACTCTCCCTCCACACCTTCTCACACCATCCCGTGCCCACGCTCTTCGCTCCCACAGCCTCTCGCCAGCCTTCCCGCACATCCTCCCTCCTCCTCCTGTGCCTGCAAATTCCATCATTTTCACATCAAATTCCACCACTTGCTTCCACCGAACTCCCTCCCTCCGCGTGCTCTTCTGCACCCACGCTCCGTAGCTCACTTCGTCCGTTGCACTCCATCTCCGACCTGCTCGCCTCCCCCGCAGCTTCCATTCAGTGCATGCTCACCCTGCCAGTCGACCCTCCTGCCTTCTCTCTTCCACCTACTCGCCCTGCTAGCCACGCTTCTTCCCAAGACCCTCCACACACAAACCCTAAATTTCATAAAAAAATAAATATTATATAATTATCATTATTATATCAATATTTGTTTATTGAAATTTTAAAATTAAAAATAAAATATTTAAATATAGTTATTATTTTATTTAATCATATTCAATAATTATAATAATAATTATTAATTAAATCAAGTTTACTAAGAAGCATGACGACGAAGTTAAAAACTCAAATTGCGAAAATAGAGAAAAATTTCCAAACTTTCAAGGAAATGACCATCAAGATCCAAGAAGCACTTAAGAAAGAAATTAAAGAGGAAGTCATTCAAGTAATGGAGCAGAAAATGGACGATAAGTTCGAAATTATGAGCAAGGAGCAAAAAATGTTAGACCAAAAAATGACGCAGAACCATAATACATTAATGGAGGTGTTACAAAGACTAATGCAAAAAAAAGACCAAGTCGGCAGTCCAGACATGCTAGATGCCTCATTTCATATTTCTATACAGGAAGCACTTGCTAAGAATCAAGAAGAATTGCAAAAAGAAATAAAGATTAACAATACGATGCTTAAGCAATAGATAGAAACAAATGTATTGCCAGATATGGAGGCACGATTAAACAACAAAATAGACGCTATCAGTAAGATAGTAGAGAATTAAAAAAAAGCTAAAAATCACCAACAACGAAGCATTTCAAATATGTCACTTGCATCGTCCAGTAGTTCCGAGCCACCATCATACCATAAAGCTAAAGGAAATCAATATCATCCTTACAAAGTGTACACATCTAAGGCAAAAATAGAGTTGTCGAAATACAATGGAAGTGAAGACCAATGCGTTGCATGGCTAAACAAAGCGGAAGAATACTTCGACATTTACAATATTCAATCTGACGAGGAGAAGGTGAAATATGCGTCAATGCATATGGAAGGGTACGCCTATAATTGGTACTTATGGTGGAAGGGAGACAATTTTGCCTACACCTGGAACTTGTTCAAAAATGATTTTTTTAATAGGTTTCAAGGTATCGAAGAAGATGAATTTTTCAGTAAACTTACCAGATTACAATAGGTTGGAAGCGTTGAGGAATTCACACATCAGTGGGAATCCTTATCGACACGAGTATTTGGGTTGTCGGACAAACAAAGACTCCAAACCTATTTAGGAGGTCTTAAACCATACCTCCAAAAAGAGTTAAAGTTACATGACATACCTAACGTAGAGGTAGCAAGACATAAAGCAAAAGCCGCAAAACGAAAACTGGAAGGAATAAAAACAAGAGGTGATAACCATTATTGACAAGAAAAAGAGACACAATCTAGCTACTGTGAAGATACTTGGTCACCTGGCCATCAATGCCACAAACCTCAATCATATGCCTATGAAATGGAAAATATATCAAAGTCATCTACTAGTTACTTTGACAATAGAAAGAAGAAGAAAAACATATGTCGTCGATGCGGTGATGACTGGACCCCAGGCCATAAATGAGGAACAATCAAACAATATAGTGCAAAATAATCAATGGGAAGGAAGTGCAAGTCTCTGCACAAGAAGTTGCGTCCGATTCTAGTACCAACACTGAATCTTAATGAAGGACGACATTAGGAAAATACTCAAGCTTTGAGGACAAAGCTTTCCTAAAGGAAAGGCAATGTTGTGAATATTTAATTAATATTGTAATTTATAAATTAATAGATTATTAGGTTACTAGTCAAAGGGCGTAACCCTTCATTATGACTGCTCAATCCCTATAAAGGCGAGCCTATTGTAATTTTATAGTCATCTATCAATATATTATTATCATTTATCTCAAATATGGAAGGCGGACTCGCTTCTTAACTTCTTAACCGGACACGGTTAACTGTCCAACTAGATACGGTTGCTGCAATGAGAAAGGAACCTTAGAGGAGAATGATGAGTTTAGTAAATTCATGAAACCATTCTTTGAAGACATGACAAAACAGATAATGTAAGGATTCGAATGATTGGCTAGTCAAATTGGAATCAAATTGGTAATAGGAGGCAACAGTAGTTCTCCTTTCGAGGAAAATAAGGCAATGGGTGAAAGTATTTTCTCAAATACAGGGCCTCATAATCGACCTCATGAATTTCAGAGTTCAACAAGGGCTACTACACCTAAATTTCTTGATTCCAAAGAAGATCCTAACACCCAATATGACATGCATGAAGTTATAATAGAATGGCAGCAATTGAGTGAATATTGTAGAAGGACCCTACCATTTGATCAATACTTTATTGTTGCAAACAAGATAAAAATGAGGGGAGGTAATAGGACTCCATTTAAAAATAAAGAATTGAATTATGCCATAGTTAGAATGTCCCTTCCTAATTTTGATGGATCATCTCAAAGTTCTGCAAATACTTGGATACAAAAACTAGATTTGTATTTTAAGCTGAATCTAATGGTTGAAGAGGATGCTCTAAAAATGGCTATTTTTCATCTCGAAGGAGAAGAAAATGATTGGTGGTTCCATGGAATTAAAAATTTGGGACATAATCAGGTTACAACATATGAAGAATTTGTTAACAGGGTATTGGAAATATTAGAGCAAAAAGACCCAGAAATTCCTTTCAAAGAACTAACACAATTGAAGCAAATTGGAACCCCTAATGAGTACATGTTAGAATTCCAAAAACTATCAGTTAAGGTGGCTGATATATCTATGGTCAAATTAGTATTTCTCTTTACTGAAGTTTTGGCTGAACCTTTGAAAGGTTTAGTTAAGGCCCACAAACCTACTTCATTGAAATATGCCATGAACTTGGCAAGAGATCTGCAAAATGTGCTACCCAAGATAAGACATCCTCCCAAGCCCAACTTTCCTACCAAGTTCAGATTTGAAAAGAAGCCATGGAAAAAATATGCACTTGGAAAGGATAAAAAACAGGGACCAAGCAAGGAAGAACTCGGAATAAAGAAACTATGTTGCACATGCTTCCAACCATGGGTACCAGGGCATAAATGTACTAAGGGGAAAGCACAGTTCATTGAAGTATTTTCTGATGATGATGAGTATGAAGGGGGTATGGAGGAAGAAGGACATATTTCAGCCCAAGAAGAGGGTTATGAAATAGCAGAAGAAGAGAAACAAGAAGAATATCATCCATCACCTGACAAAAGGAGAATGTCAGTACTTTTAGGATTGCCTCGTTTTCACACCATTCAATGCAAAGGAGTGGTACAAGGGAAAAGAGTTTCGGTATTGGTAGATGGAGGATCCACTCATAACTTCATAGATGCAACCATGGTGGAGAGAATAAAGTTACCTATTGAACCATTCGATGGATTCACAATCATCATTCCAGGTCACAATTCTATGGAGTGCAAAACATGGATTCCAAAGATACAACTCACCATAGGTAATTACACTTTTTTTATAGCCTTTATGTGGTTTATGTTTCCGATACTAATGTGGTATTGGGAGTGCAATGGTTATATTCTATAGGGGAACATATATCGAATTACCAAATACTTGAAATGAAATTCAAATATTCGAAAGGAAAACAAAGGGTGGTGAGAGGAATGCACACCTATCCGAATCAAGTGGTGTCTTCCCACATTATGAGGTACATATTGAGGCATGGGGATATTGAATGGGTTGATGAATGTTTCATAACTTCCCCAAATCCAAACATAAATATTGCAGAACATACAAGGGAGATAAATCAACTCCTACAGAAATATGAAAGGGTTTTTGGAGACCTTCCTCCTGGAAGGCCACCTGATAGAGGAGTTGAGCACAACATTGTTTTGGAGGTGGACACTTCACATATACAAATAAAACCATATAGAAATCCCAAAAATTTCATAGATGAGATTGAGAAGGCTATTCAATAGCTCTTGGTATTGGGATTCATTAGACCAAGCTCTAGTTCAGATGCTTCTTCAATTGTTTTGGTGAAGAAAAAAGATGGGACCTTGATAATGTGCATTGATTATAGAGCTCTAAACAAGAAGACAATTAAGAATAGATATCCCATCCCTATAATAGATGAGCTCATGGATGAGCTACATGGAGCAAAATTATTCTCCAAAATTGATCTTAGATCTGGTTACCATCAAATTCGAATGAAGGAGGAGGATGTGCAGAAAAAAGGTTTCAGATTTCACTATGGCCATTTCGAGTTTCTTGTCATGCCCTTTGGTTTGACCAATGCTCTAGCCACATTTCAATCATGCATGAACCAAATATTTTGCAAGCATCTCCGTAAGTTTGTTTTGTTTTTCTTTGATGACATTTTGGTTTACAATAAAACATGGGAGGAACACTTGTACCATCTAGAAGTTGTATTGAAAATTTTTCATGAACAGTCTTTGTTTGCTAAGTTGTTCAAGTGTGAATTTGGGTTGAAAGAAGTTTTATATCTTGGGCAGATCATTGGGAAAGATGGAGTGAAGGTGCACTTGAAAAAAATAAGAGCTATTCTTGAATGGCCATCACCCAAAAACATCACAAGATTGAGAGGCTTCATTGGAATATGCACTTACTATAGAAAGTTTGTGAAGGGGTTCTTCAAATTGACTGCTCCACTTACTGATTTGACCAATAAGGATGCTTTCAAATGGGATGAAGAGGATGAAAAGTCTTTCCAAAGAATGAAATAGGTAATGAGTAGTTGTCCAATACTTGCATTACCTAATTTTTCCAAACCATTTGATTTGGAATGTGATGAATTAAGAGAAGGAATAGGGGCTCTCCTAAAGAAAAATCAACACCCCATAGCTTTTGAGAGCAGAAAATTGAAGCCACATGAGAAGCTCTACTCCATTTATGACAAAGAAATGTTAGCCATCATGCATGCCTTGGCCAATTTTAGACAATACTTGGTGGGAAACAAGTTTGTGGTCAAAACTGATCATAACAGCTTGAAGCATTTTCTCACACAAAATGACCTCAATGAAAGGCAACAAAAGTGGGTAAGAAAAGTACAATCTTTTTATTTTGACATTGAATATGTAAGGGGGAAGAATAATATAGTAGCAGATGCATTATCTTGAAGACCATCATTTTTCTTTATGGACATTTCGAAAGATTGGAAAAATATGCTAATAGTTGAATATGCCAAAGATAGTTTTTCTTGTGATGTGTTAGATGGGGTCAAAGGTGATGATAGGTACAAGATTTTAAATGGTCTAATATACTATAAGGATGGAATATACTTGGTTCATGGTTTGAATCTCAAGCACAGGATTTTGAAGGAAGCTCATGATTCTCCTTTAGCAGGCCATCCTGGTTTTTTCAAAACATATAGGCAATTAAGGGAAAGGTTATTTTGGGAAGGGATGAAAGAAGATGTTCTAAAATATGTGAATGAATGAAAGATATGTCAGCAAAAAAAATCTGAACATACACATCCTGCTGGTTTATTGGAACCATTTCCCATTCCAGAACAAATTTGCAGCATCCTAATTTGAAAGTGCTTGATGGAAAACAATCTTGAGTGGGGAGGACTGTAATGTCCCCATTAGAATAAATCTCAAGAAGAGATAATTCCACCAATCTACTGGTTTCCTAAGTTGGGGTGGAAACATTAGATTTGGAATAAGGGAACTATAAAACCCCAAATGGACATTAGCTTGAAATTTTTTATTAAAGGGGGAATAAATAATATTTAATATAGGAAAATAAGGTGGCACTTGGTCATGAGGACACATTGGAGGTGTGGGGCCCACTCAAGCAAGATTTCCCATGCCACATGGCATTCCACTCTCATCCATTCGAATCCAAGGTGGAGTCCAATGTTCTTGGGGAAGCTAGAAGGGCATAATACTTGGCATGACTCAATGAGGATCGAAATTGAGAGGAAGAGTAACTCCCATGGAAGAGGAAGAGGAATCTTGGAGATATTGGGACACTTGGGCTAGATTCCCTAGCTTCTATGAAAACAATGATGAAGATTTCATGACACTTATGACAAAAATTAGACCTGATTGCTGACATCTGACATATATGACATGTCATGGCTAAAAATAGCCTCCGAGAGGGTGCACAAGGGAGTTAGGGAAGCCAAACAGTCATCCATTTGAATTGAGTGAAGGAGGAGGTTAGGAATTGAAGGACAAGTGAAACACATTGCAATCTCTTCCCAATTCGAGTTGGGATGAAGCTCATGGAGGGAATTTGAACCATGGAAGGCTTGGGAATATAATAAAAGACAAGAACCAAGAAGGATAGGGGCTTTTGATCATTTCTCATTTTGCAAATTGGAGAGAATAGCTTGTCCATGCTAGTGGAGTGTTTACTGTACTTGCCTTAGTACCAATTTCGAGGGTGGAAGATTCTCATCCTAATTGGAAATTGGAGAGGCCATTCAGACATTTCATTTGGAGCTACAATGGATTTATTTGTTGCAAGTTGAAGCTATAGGGAAGCTCATGATGATTTCTTCTTCAACTTGTTCCCATATTTATCTCACATTTCTCTGCACATTTTGGCTCTTGGAAAAATACCAAACAATGTATAAATGCTGTCATTTCATTCATATCTTGTTATGAAATCTTGAAGTTGCTTTATTTCGATTTGTATCAGTTCATATCTGTGATTTTTCTGGTGTATGGAGAGTCATTAATGTCCTAAATTTTTTTCATATACATTATGTAATCCTTTGGAACATAAATCTCGAATTTCCTAGCAAGTGGTGAAGTTTCCTATCATTTCCCTCCTATGTGGAGACAAGTCCACAAACCTCTGATTCATGGGAGTTGCAAAAACCTTTAGGAACTGATTAATGATGAATTTGGGAGCCCATTGAAGTCTTTTAACAATTCCATGTCTCTGTTCTGAAATCTGAGAGGGTCGTAATGCATTTGGGAAGCCATTTTTGTCCCCTACCCTTGGGGGTTTGAACCTCAAATTTACTAGTAAATTTCCCTGTTTTCCCCTGATTGTGAATGAATGTTGCAGAAGTCTTTTGAGAGTTTCCAAGCATCCATCGGCCTCATTTTTATGTATTAATACCTTTCAAACACATTCATACCCAATTCGGAAGCATTTGGAAGAATTTGAATCATTACTAGTTTAAGGGTCGAATTGGCCAAAAAGTGCAAATTTTCCTAATTTTTACAAATTAATTAAAAGGGACACTACAAAACCCTTATCTTTACCTATACCCAACAAAGTGTTAAGATTTAATATGCTAAGACAGAAAATAGCAGCATTGCATTCCATTTCACAATAATAGCATATACAGGATCACTGAAGAAACAACAAGCACAGCATAAACATAAGAGACACAAATTTATCCTGGGAAACCCTCATGGGGTAGAAAACCCAGTAGAGCTTCCTCAATATAGATGACCAGCAATATACAAAGATGTAACCCTGAGCATAAGCTCCTCTTTCTCCATAGCAGACCTCTCCTCCACAAGTGTGCCACTCTCAAGTGAGTGAGTGTGTGTCAAATGAGGAATACACCTCCTCTATTTATACACTACTCCGACTTGTCTTTTACACAAATCATGTAGGCTCGTATTTAACCAGTGGGTTAAATACCCCACTACAACTGACTGGGCCGACCCCTCTAGGGTGGTCTAATAACCCTTTGACCCACATAACACATACAGGGCCGACCCCCACTAGGGAAGTCTAATAACCCAAGTTACCACATTCCGACGGAGGAATAAACATCTCGGAATATACAATAAGATATTCAAGGAGGAATGAAACATCTCCAGAATAATAAAGTACAAATATAATATTCTTTGAAGTTACAATATCTCAACACTCCCCCTTAACGAGAAGGATATTATAACAGCATCTGCACGAGCAAGGAGTCATCAACATCATACATGATACATCTATAAATCATTGGAAGCTTTCTCAACATCATCAGTAACTCAAGCAGTTACTGGAACATCTTCAATACTCGAATATCAACATCTTCAGTACCGAGTCTTTATCTTTTGCAGCACTCGAACAGCTACAACAACATCAACATCTGGATCCTCACGATCATCAACATCGTCATCATACGATCATCAGCATCGGGATCATCTCGATCTACAGCATCTGGATCATCTCGATCTACAACATTTGGATCATCACGATCTACAGCATCTGGATCATCTCGATCTACAACATCTGGATCATCTGTATTAGTATCCACACCAATATATCTATCATCAAAACATGTATTCTTACTAATACATATATCATCAAAAAAACATGTATTCTCACTAATACATCTATCATCAAAAGCATGTATTCTCACTAATACATCTATCATCAAAAGCATGTATTCTCACTAATACATCTATCATCAATACATAGCAGCATACTCTGCAACACACAAGATCCTATTACGGGATGATCAATCCCTCTAACTTTAGGACATAGGTCCAAGGATGATACAATCCTGATCCGCTTACGGGATGATCAGTCCCTCTCAGTTTAAGACATCTCTAATGTCTATGGATGATGCAATCCAGATCAACTTACAGGATGATCAATCCTTATCCTTTTAAGACACCTCACCATGTCTAGGGATGATGCAATCCCGAATCAACTTACAGGATGACTAGTCCTTATCACTTTAAGACACCTCACCATGTCTAGGGACGATTCAATCCCAATCTACTTACAGGATGATTAGTCCTTATCACTTTAAGACACCTCACCATGTTTAGGGACGATGCAATCCCAATCTACTTACAGGATGATTAGTCCTTATCACTTTAAGACACCTCACCATGTCTAGGGATGATGCAATCCCAATCTACTTACAGGATGATTAGTCCTTATCACTTTACGACACCTCACCATGACTACGGACGATGCAATCCCAATCTACTTACAGGATGATTAGTCCTTATCACTTTAAGACAAGTCTCATGTCTAGGGACGATGCAATCCCATCACGTACATTTTGAACCCAGTTCATGGACGATGCAGTCCTCACACGTACCTTTAAGACAAGTCTCATGTCTAGAGATGATGCAATCCCGATCAAGTTCCAGGATGATTAGTCCTTATCACTTTTAGGACAAGTCTCATGTCTAGGGACGATGCAATCCCGATCAAGTTCCAGGATGATCAGTCCTTATCACTTTAAGACAAGTCTCATGTCTAGGGACGATGCAATCCCGATCAAGTTCCAGGATGATCAGTCCTTATCACTTTAAGACAAGGCTCATGTCTAGGGACGATGCAATCCCGTCGCGTACATTTTGAACCGAGGTCCAGGGACGATGCAGTCCTATCTTCAATTCTCGGAGACATCAGTCTACGGATCAATTCTGGGACCAAAGTCCGGGGAAGATACAATCCCCTACCTGTTCATTCAGGACTACATTCTCGGAGACCCAGTCTACGGCTCACTTTAGGACTGAAATCCAAGGATGATTCAATCCTCACATGTCCACCAAGGACTTCATTCTCGAAGACATACATCTACGGCTCTCTTTAGGACTGAAGTCCAGGGATGATCCAATCTCCTCATGTGTGCCTCATGTCCACCAAGGACTTCATTCTCGAAGACATACGTCTATGGCTCTCTTTAGGACTGAAGTCCAGGGATGATCCAATCCCCTCATGTCCACCAAGGACTTCATTCTCGAAGACATACGTCTACGGATCTCTTCAGGATTGAAGTCCAGGGATGATCCAATCCCCTCATGTCCACCAAGGACTTCATTCTTGAAGACATACGTCTACGGCTCTCTTTAGGACTGAAGTCCAGGGATGATCCAATCCCCTCATGTCCACCAAGGACTTCATTCTCGAAGACATACGTCTACGACTCTCTTTAGGATTGAAGTCCAGGGATGATCCAATCCCCTCATGTCCACCAAGGACTTCATTCTCGAAGACATACGTCTACGGCTCCCTTTAGGACTGAAGTCCAGGGATGATCCAATCCCCTCATGTCCACCAAGGACTTCATTCTTGAAGACATACGTCTACGGCTCTCTTTTAGAACATGTTTTCAAGGATGATGCAATCCCTTTGTCACCTTAGACCCTGTCTAAGGACCATCCACCAACCTCTCTGTCGGCATCACCAATATAGGTATCCACATCATCGACCTCACTGTCGATGCGGACAATCTCATCATAAGTGATCACATCGCTCCCCCTTTCGAGGAGGGTCCTTCTGAACTATTTTAAGTTTGTCTTGGAAAACTTTACTTGAGGTAGGGGTTTGGTTAGTACATTGATAACTTGTTACAAATTCGAACTTTAATTCTTTTCTGCACCATATCTTATATATAGAAATGTCAGATCTCTATGTGCTTTGACTTATCATGGAATACTGGATTCTCTGCCATTTTGGTACAACTCTGTTTGTCACATAGGATCACAGTTGGGTCCATTCTAAAGCCATACCGCTTCACAACTAGCATAGCAAGCAGCCATATATTCCGCTTGTGCTGAGAGCCACACTAGATTGCTTCCTTCTAAACCATGAGATCATGGTTGATCCCAGACAGTAACATCCTCTCGATGTGCTCTTCCTGTCTGATACAATTTCTTCCCAATCAACATCTGTGTAGAGAAACCATATTCAACCTTGTAGCAAAGGTTGAGATCCACATCACCCATGGTGATCATTAAGCTCATCAATTGATTATCGATCTTGGGAACCCATACAGAACCTGATTCCCACTTCTTCTTTAATTACACCATTAAGAGAATGGTCTTATCTTGCCACTTGGAGCAAACATCTCATCATGATTCTCTTCCTCTTTCTAAGAGAATCTTCTAGCCACAAGCCTTCTATAGTGTGTTTGATTTGTAAATCTTTTGTTGAACATCCATCGCTTGTTCAGTGTTCATCATTCATCATGATCTTTCCTACAATTCAAAATTAAGTACATGATTAGTAATACTTCATAATCATCAAATCATATTGACCTGATAACCTATTATGCATACAGATATCATTTACATAGTTATGCAACTATTTTGACCAATACTTTGGCACAACACTTTCCCATATCCTATATGCATACAATGGCTATCTAGATGCCTTCCATCTCTACTAGAACATAGTATTGAGAGTTTGCACATCTCTTAGCATGTCATCAAAGAGGTTTCATTCTAGACAAGTAACAATGGAATGTTTGTCAAACTTACCAATCATATGCATATTAGTAGTATATTGTTCAATGCTCTATGAATGTTTACACTCAGCATGATATATTCTAGGAATACAAATATGCATACAAGCAATATCATTTACTATTTCAAATAACAACTCAAATACTTATCTTTTATGTTTGTGTGGTTGCTTCCCGCTTGATCTTCTATATGTCTTTTGAACTTCTATTCATTCTGTACCACTGTGCATGCTCAAACATGCATTCATTAGTGTATTCTCAAAACATTCTAATTCTAAATAATCTTGAATATGTATAGTCATGATCATTAGTATTCAGTGTTTCAAGGAAGTCTTCTTTTACTCATGCATATTCTTGTTTGATCATAGTACTCTTCTGGTTAATTAAATCATCAAGACAAGAGACATAATATGCATAAACCCTTGATTACTAACTTTATGAATAAGCATAACCAATCATACCAAGTATACTTATATAAGGGATCCTAACACAAGGTAAGATTCTAACTTGACATAAGAAAACATACCTGGATTAGTATACCTGCTTAGTTATGTACAACATACCTAAACAATCTCTTCAATGATTTAGAGATCCTGAGCTAGAACCTGCATGTCTCATAGGTTAAGCATAATATAACAAAGTCATACATACCTCGTAAGTAGAACAAAGATTATGGACGAGTCTTTGCCTTCATGTTTTCATGGTCATGGAACTTGATTTGACTTTTGTGATGTACCTGTATCTTGTTAGCAGACAACATCAACCTCACACAACACCATAATGCATTAGTACAATCATATATCCCTAATCAATGAATGTCTTCGATCATTCACATGCATTCATACTGTTACTAGGGTGATAAGACAATTCTAACATTAATCAAGATTGTACTAATAAATAATATGAAGACAAACACATCATGAACTTAATCAAGAATCAGATTTCAAGACATACCTGAACCTCCTTAAGTCATACATGTCGAGACTTCTTGTAGTCTTCTTATGTAAGGCCTTAGCCTGAACTCCCCCTGAAACTTGATCTGGAGCTTGATTAGGGTTTGCTAGAGAAACCCTAAAAATTCAATCTTTGACTTTCACACTTTTGAATGGATGGAAGGATGTGTCTTGCTAACATACTTCAATTTTGAAATCTCCAAAATTTGACCCCTCAAAATTGCCTTCGAAACTTCTGGATCTTCTCGACAGGAACCCGAACTAGGGTTTGATGAAGCCCACCCGTCTGTCCAATCAAAAGGTTCGATCCAAGGCTCTAAAATCTTATTTTTCTGAGGAGCTTCCAGCCGTGGTTACAGACTTCAAAAATTTCAACTTTTGCTGAAGCCATAATTTTCCATCTTTCCGATCAAAATACCGAACTGGGGTTTGATCAAGCCCGGTCTTCTACCCAACCAAAAAATTCGATCTTGGTCTCTAAATTTCGATTTTGCTGAGTATCATTCAGCCGTGGATTCCGATTCCAAAAATTCTAACTTTCTCCGAAACCCTAAATTTCGGAAGCCATGAATGAAGGTGCTTCAAAAATAATTCTGTTTTGACAGAAATACGTACCTGATTGTTTCTTCTGTAACTTCGAACTTTTCGCTCCACAGGGTCTAAATTTTTTTTCTGTGGTAGCCTGACCTGTTATCTTTCCATCCCGACAGGTCTGACCTCAATTGGATTTTCTGAGAGAGAGTTATGCCAAGTGTCGCAACGTGACCTGTTTATGGGATAAAACAGGAGAGCGATTTTGTACGGCATGCCACGTGTCACTGGTTCACCTTCGGCCTCTGAACAAGTTTCCTGAGATAGTACAGTCTGTGTACCACCTATCACTTTTTACGAAATATCATTTGGAGCTTCCTAGCCCATGTTATGCCAAGTGTCGCAATGTGACCTGTTTATGGGATAAAACAGGAGAGCGAACTTGTACGGCGTGCCACATGTCACTGGTTCAACTTCAGCCTCTGAAAACGTTTGCTGCGATTGTACAGTCTGTGTACTACCTGTCACTTTTTACTAAATTTCATTTGGAGCTTCCTAGCCCAAGTTATGGCCTTTTTGCCTAGGTCACCTGATTTTGACTGAGATCTGGAAGAGGCAGAAACCCTAACTTGTACTGATCATAACTTACAAAGTACAACGAAACTGAGGGTTCCCTTTGGAAACAAGATACCTGAAGATGTTATCTACGACCTGTAAAGGTTGCAGATCCTGAACATTCGCCAAAATGGATTTATGGCAAAAGTTCCACGATGACTGGTTTTTGCTATATAAAACCCTAACCTTCAAATTGTCGTAAGTAAAGCAAGTGTCGTAAGTGCCATACATTGCCTTCCTTTAGGTTAGCTCTGATACCATGTTAAGATTTAATATGCTAAGACAGAAAATAGCAGCATTGCATTCCATTTCACAGTAATAGCATATACAGGATCACTAAAGAAACAACAAGCACAGCATAAACACAAGAGACACAAATTTATCCTGGGAAACCCTCATGGGGTAGAAAACCCAGTAAAGCTTCCTCAATATAGATGATCAGAAATATACAAAGATGTAACCCTGAGCATAAGCTCCTCCTTCTCCATAGCAGACCTCTCCTCCACAAGTGTGCCACTCTCAAGTGAGTGAGTGTGTGTCAAATGAGGAATACACCTCCTCTATTTATACACTACTCCGACTTGTCTTTTACACAAATCATGTAGGCTCGTATTTAACCAGTGGGTTAAACACCCCACTACAACTGACTGGGCCGACCCCTCTAGGGTGGTCTAATAATCCTTTGACCCACATAACACATACAGGGCCGACCCCCACTAGGGAAGTCTAATAACCCAAGTTACCACATTCCGACGGAGGAATAAACATCTCCGGATATACAATAAGATCTTCAAGGAGGAATGAAACATCTCCAGAATAATAAAGTACAAATATAATATTCTTTGAAGTTACAATATCTCAACACAAAGGAATATTAAACCTACCCCTTAAATATTTCAAAATATGTATAGGATGAAACTCCTGCGTATAGTAAAAGAAACCCTAGGAAAAATGTGCCATCTTTGGAAAGAAGATGCAACCTTGAACCCCACTGAATTTCATTTCCCAACTCAGGGGAAGTCCAAATTACAAAGGAGTATCTCTTATCGATTGGCATGGCAGCGCGGTCACCTTCATAATAACTTAGTCCTCATACTTGTTCCTGTCAAGGAACAAAACAGAAAATGTGTAAGTTAGAAGTTGATAACGTAACCTATTACAAAAGAAACCTTCCAATTAATTGTAACCAAACGCCAGTTGCATACTTGATAAGGTCGACTGTGGAATAACCAGCTGATCCAAAAAAGAGATGGAAATACAGACAACACACGAAGAGTCGTAGGCTCATTCAACCAAAGCAACCCTAGCCTACCGTGAGATAGAACCCAACAAGATCGAAAACTGGAAATGAAAAAAGGAAGAAGACTCCAGAGTTATCTCTCACCTTACGCAAAGAAGTCTCGAACTACTAAAGCAATATAGAATTCCATTAATTACTTCATCCACTAACTCATGTCTAGGATCGGTTTTTCCCTTTCAAACCACTAGAGCTTTAAATGAAGTTATCCTATTGCTCCAAGGTCTTAACGAGGACAAGACCCTTCACAGCTGGAAAGGGTGTGCGTGTTCAAAGGCCATGCTTATGGTGATTACCCACATTCCAAATTACCCCTCCAATGTAACATGTGTGTATAATAGTTAATGGGTACAATATAAAAGGATCATGGATATCCATTGCACTATTTTAATATGAACGCGCAAATGAAAATGATGCAACACATTGTAACATGTGTTTACAATAGTTAATAGGCATTTTTATAAAAGGATTTTGATTGCACAGTTACAACATATATATATTATGACAACAGTATTATAATTTATCCAATTACATGGAATTGAGTTTTACCTTATCCTGTGATATCCGACCGTCGAGGGAGGTGGAGGTTCTCATGAAATAATCCCCTCGGGACCTGCAGGTATGATGTAAAGTGTTAGCCATTACGCTAAGTAAGACAACACTCATTCCAAAACTTGAACCACCCCTTCGGAAGAGTCAAAATTCTATAGAGGTCAGGGTTCACAGAAGGTAGAGCACTTGATAATAAGTAAATGAGACGAGAAGTTATAAGAAAAAGATCACAAGTTCAAATCTCCTTGGTTACTAGTTTACAAAAACAATAAAAATTATACAATAATACGATGCAAAGAAATAGAGACGTTACAATATGCCTGGCATGCATGAAGCACAACGCAGAGGGAGGCATATGTACACTATGCAAGAGCGAGAGTAGGTGAGTATGCAAAGGGAGGGAGGCATGTGTACATCGTAGAGGTCGCAATTAGTCATCAGGTCCATGTAAACTGCATGTCTCCAACGCAGTTTCAATGCATTCAAATCATAATCAAGTGTTTAGGCCTAATATTTTAGATTACATACCCAACCGCGGAGTTAAAAACGGAGCTCATGCCTAATGCCTCGAAAAGAGGCCAAATAAGGCTTCCAAAACACTGATTGGTCAGGA
The DNA here is from genome assembly GCA_027924585.1 of Larix kaempferi. Taxonomy (NCBI): domain Eukaryota; kingdom Viridiplantae; phylum Streptophyta; class Pinopsida; order Pinales; family Pinaceae; genus Larix; species Larix kaempferi. The sequence continues at coordinate 518,420 of BSBM01000240.1, read as the reverse complement.
ACGAAATATATACCAGAAAGCTTAGTATATAATGCCTAAAAAATCGTGTAGAGATTAATACAAAAAACCAAAACCAATTTCTATAGTCCCTGTTGCTTGGAAGGCATGCAGGTACTAATAAGGAAAGGGGTGGTTAAGTTTTTAGTTTATATATTAAAGATACAATTTTGAAAAAGTTATATTTATGTTGGAATTTAGAGTGGTAAGAATGAATTGTATGGATGATTAAGAAAATAAAGGTAGTTATATATATATTCTAATAAATTTTGAATGAGAATTGAAATCTTTTTATATATGTGTTATCAGTGTTAAAGTCCATGTTAAAACTTTCATGAAATCCTTAGATAAGGTTGTATTTCAAAGTTTGTGAATATATATAGATATAAACATTGAAGTCTTTTGAAAATAATATAAATTTTCCTTTTTCATCAAAGAAGTTTAAATTTGTTATTTGCAAGGAATAAAAATCTAAAATTCCTCCCAAATTTTAGTATAATAGTGGGGTTGTTACAACTAACATTTTGCTCAAAATTAATTCATTTAAAAAATAAACATGCAACTCAAAAGAAGGGAAAAAAAACAAACATATACAAGATAACTACTCACCATGATTGTAAAAACGAAAAGCCTCTCGAGTACTGTGGTAGGATAATCCATATCAACAGGACCTGTAATGGCTACCATATCAGCAGGACCTGTAATGGAGCAAAGTTGGGATTATCCAACAAACGAATGAAAACAAAAAATATGAAGTTCCAATAAAAATAAGCATCGGTGACAGGCCGCAGTCTCACACAAGAAACATGAGCAAGAAAAATTCAATATTCAATTAATGAGTAGATAAATTTTTCTCTCATCTTGGAGGAGAGAGAGGGAGGAGAGAGAGGCATTTCAAGCATACAAATGATTTCACTTCTATAACATGGATTTGTTTTTATAATTGATTACAATAAATATGAATTTCAAAGAAATTGGTGTCTTCTATCATAAGCATAAACGGTTTAAAATTTAAAATTATTAATAAATCTTTTAATAGAACCAGTTTATGAAATTAGAATTGAACTAATGTACATCATTATATTTCGTTTATAAAATATACAAAAATAAATAAAGAAATACCTCATTACAATCATCAACCATTCTATTGGGATGGTGAAGCTTCCTCTACATTTTTCTCATGCTCATTATGAGAATCGATTGAGGCTGAGTAACAAATTCAGGCAGACCTGTATTGCAACAAATATAATAGAACAAATTGCCATCAATTGAATTGAATTGTGATTGCCACAAAGCAATCTAAATATTTATCGATGCCATTAAAAAGAAGTGTGGAGTAGATGATTGCTTGTAGAGGTGCTTTGTAACGCCTATACATGTATCCACAAAACTCCTCATACTCTCAAGAAAGTGAGACGTTTTTATGTGAACTATGTTTCCATCTTTGTCAACACACAGATGCTCTGATGATACTTTGTGATAAATAAACATGCCAATCTCGGAGGCATGTGTGGCCATAGCTACTATCATCACGTTTACCACCATATCTATTGGAATTTGTTCTGCAAATAATATCACTAATAAACAAACATATTTTATAATTATGAGGCAATCCTATAGGGCAAGCTTTTGAAGAACGATGCTAGAAAGAATTGATTGACTCCGACTTACTTTATGTTTCTCATTAAGATTTATATTTGTGTGTGTAATTCTCACTAATATTTCGAATACTCCTCCAAAATGAAAAAAATGTTCTCTTCATTCCAAGCATCTCTATGAATTTTTTGAACTTTGTGATTTCTCAAAGGGTTATATTTGTGTGTAATTCTCACTAATATTTCGAATACTCCTCCAAAATGAAAAAATGTTCTCTTCATTCCAAGCATCTCTATGAATTTTTTGAACTTTGTGATTTTTCAAAGGGTTTGCAATTATAGTAGCTGCTACTACTAGTAATCATCCGTGGAAGCCACTAATATGGCGTAATATGGCGAGAATATTTTTTTAAATCAAAACCAAAACCAAAGAGAGAATTGGAGGATATGCTTATATGATTGGAATATTGTTACAAAATTTTTGTAAATCTGGAGGATGTGCTTATATGAAATCTATTTGTTTTTTTAAAAACACTTATCCAGAAATAACTTTTGGAACTTTTATGGAATTTGGTATGGCCCACATGCAAAACACAAAACTTGAAACAAGCCACCACACCTTTGCCTTAATGACTAACAAATCTTGTATATTAATATTGCGGGTACATAGTTGCAGATACAGGTAGGTGTTAAGAGTTCTATATTAATTAGAGTGATACTTAACAGAGAATGCATTAATGCATTGGACTGCAAACATTTTAGTAAAGTAGTTTATTATATCAGTAGTTAATTAATGTTCTCTCCAAATTTGTGATGTCAAAAAAACCATAGATATGGAATGTTAAACAGCTGCAACATAACAATCGGAATGACCTGAGGCAATATATTAATAAATTATTGACTTACTTGTAGAGGTGGCGAGCGCCTCTGCAGCATGGTAATCATTGCATTTTATTTTTTGAATTACCGTGTGGAAAAATTCAAAATGTTTTCAACGTACATTTTAATTAAGAAATATGTGAAAAATTCAAAATGTTATCATTTTTTGTTTTTGGTAGTAACGTGAAATGTTTTGATATTTTTTAATAAAGTAAGCTAAACTTTATGGTGTCCAGACCAGGCTAAACAAAAATCTCAGCCCCAAACTGAACAAATCTTAAAAAGTTTAGCTTACTCTTTTTAACGAATAATATTTGTATTCTAATAAAATATTTATAGAATTGATCATATATTTAAAAAACATTTACTATAACAAATTGAGTGGAGATTAATAACACCGACGATGATAAATGGAGGGAAATTAATAACAATGACGAGGACAAATTGAGTGGAAATTAGCAAAATTGGTTATAACAAATTGAGGGATGAAAATCTATTAAACTAAGTTTTATAACAATGTTTCCTCTTTAGAAATAAATGTTAAATAACAAATTATGAACAGTTTTTTTAATTTTAAAAAAGGTATTCGCTGACACAGAATTAGTAAGGAAAGCTAATTGAATTGATGATAATTTATTGAACTAATGATAAATACCAAAAATTGTGTTAATATGATTGGTTGGTTTCAAAGAGGAGACATTTAAAATAAAATTCCAATCATGTTATATAAACTAAAAACTATTAATAACTTTTATTAATAATGTTTAGATTCTGAGAAGCCGAACAGCATTGATAATAACCCATTGAAATTGAAAGTCGATGAATATATATTAACTAACTTCTAATGACAAAATACTGATAGCCCAAAAACTTTAAGATACTTAATAATATTCTCATGTTGTGTACCTTTCAATGGCATCTTGACGATACACTAACCATCAATTTAGATTAGGAGCAGTATTTAGTATATATCTTAATTTATGTTAGAAGAAGATGAGCCTCCAACTTTTTAAAATAATTTTTTTTAAGGTTCGATACTTTTTAATGCCATTTTGAATATACATTGATCATGAATTTAGATTACATACAATATATAGTATATATCTTAATTAGTGTTAGATTTTTTTAAAATTCTATATTTTTGAAAATGTATAGTCGACATGTTTATAATTATTTTAAATTATTTAATTTTTTATATAATAAAAATATGATTTAAATAATTTTTTTTAATTTTAACAAAGATTTATCATTAAATTTAAAAATAACAGAAAAACATAAAAACACAAAACATTTATTCTACTCTCTTATTAAATCTTCTACAAATAATGCCTTAAAAAAAGCATGTAGTTATAGCGAGCTATTGTTTCTTTGCATTCCATAAATTATGGAAGAAAAAAACCACCTCGGGAAGAAGGGACATAAGCATATAGCAACGTGACAATAGTTCACTATTAAAGACTGTAATATAATCCACAGCGCTCGCAAGAAGCAATCTAAAAAGGAAAAAACAGAAAACGTTGGAAACAATAATAAAATCAGAAAAAAAACACATTTCCTCTTTACATTTAAGAAAGTTGTCATACTTTAATTTAGGAAGCAGTTTTTTTAATTTTAAGTCAATTTTTTTTATCTTTATTTTTAATGGTATGGCATTAATCAGTTTTGAAATAAATATATATAAAAATTTAAAAAAATAGAAAAAATACAAAGATAAATTAAAATTTTATATTACACATTAGATATGGTAAAAAATTAAATGTACACAACGAATTATAATGAAAATAATAAATTAAAACAATAGTCTCTGCCTACGGACTAAAAATATAAATTGCAATATATATGCATGAAAATAATTGAGAAAGTTGAAAACAATTTATTATATTCCTATGGAAGGATCTAATAATAAAAAGAATATATATATATATATATTAACCACAAAAAATTATATATATCAATATTAAGTCAAAAGAAAAAAAATATCAAATGTATTTGCATGAAAATAATTGAAAAATGTGAAAACAATAGTCTCTTTATAAGATAGGAACTAATAATAAAAAGAATATATATATATATATTTTGTAACCACACAAGTTTTTATATATCAGTGCTAAGCTAAAATAAAATAAAAAAAGTATATTAAAGAATAGTATATTCATATATTCTTATTAATTAAAATTATATATATTAATAAAAAGATAAACATATGTTTATACCTTGTCCATGTACTATAAAAACTTGTGTATATTAGTGTTAGGTGAGAAGGAAAAAAATGGTTACTATTAATTCATAAAATATGTTTTAAATATATAGGATTCCAACCAAAACTCAAGCTTAAATAAGCTCATCCTGAAGCTGATTAAACAAAATTATAAAAAATTACATGTAGGCTATTTAAAACATTTATAGCTGCATATATATAAAACTACACAAATTAGATAAATTAATGATCCCTCTAGGTGCTTGGTAGATACCCTTTAACATGGATCTATGCTAGTTAAAATTAAATCCACATATAAAAGTTAATATTAATAAAATAATCATCACCATCATCATTAAAAATATGATTGATAAATAATATGTTTAAAATATTCTATACATCTACATTTTTTATTTAAAAATGGAAATGTCCATAAAAACAAATTTAAGTTATATGCTTTATTTTTATCTTCAATTAAAATTAAAATAATATTAATTTAATCACATATTTTTCATATTTTTTTTATTTTTTAATATTTTAATTATTTAACTTAAACAATAATAACTAACTTCTATCCTTTATTTATCTAATATTTATTTATTATTTACATAAATCATTTATGTAAATCATTAAACCATTAAATTAGTAAGGTCACTGCCTATGTTAAGATCTTAAAGGTATCCTCCCCTCGAGAACAGGAATTTGAAAGTCCCCTCCATTTTAGTTCATTTTCTTTTTCGCTTCAAAATGGAAATAGAAATGCAATATTCCCCTCCCTTTCTCAACTGAAATGGAAATAATTTTGAGATGATCGGAAATGGAAATGCAATACAATTTTTGAGAAAATGGAAATGCAATACAATTTTTGAGATGGTCGGAAATGGAAATGCAATATTGTTTATATTTTCTTTTAAAATATAAAACGGAAATATTTTTTAATAATAGGCTTTTTTTTTTGTTTTATAAGGCTAAAATGAAAATGCAATATTTCCTTTTTTAACTGAAATGGAAATACTTTTTATTAATTGGCTTTTTTCCCTTGTCTAAAATGAAAATGCAATATTTCTTTTTTGATTTAAACTGAAACGGAAATATTTATTTTATTAAAGTTATAATGGAAATAGCATTTTACCTACTTTTTTCCAAGAAAAAAAATGCAAATAGTGGAAATAGTTTTTTACCTAGAAAAATGAAGGTAAACTTTCGGAAACACACTACTGTTTCTAATTTACAGCACTGAGCTGTTTTATAAATATTTCAACGTCGTTCGAGGGTATCAGCTTGAATCTGAAAGCAGTCCATTCTCATTGACAGGTGCAGGGATCAAAATGAATCAACTTTGGAATGTCTTTGTTGTCATGTTGATGATCACTATTGGTGAAATGCATGCAGTTGATGCAGCAACTTGGAAACGACCCAAAGATGGTAGCTTGCAGTATATATTATTTCTTAATATGCATTTGATTAAAAAAAAAACAACCGTGTTAAAACAAAAACAAGTTTGGTATGAAATTGTTTGTTTGAGATAAAAGAAATTGTTACTGTAATCGTCTTCTTCATGCTGTTTTGATACCCACGTTAAAAAATTTACATTTAGATGTGTTTGTTGTTGCAGAGAGCAAATATTTTTTTGGAGTTTCAGAAAAGGAGACCCTCGCCGAAAAGGGCGAACTTGATTTGCAGGTAAAAATTGTTCATCGTCGTGATCATAGTGCTTGCATCAGCATTATGCTATCGATTTTTGTAAACACAATCAATAAATTTTGTAAACACAACCAACTGTGTTGATTGGAAATTAATATTTACGAATAAGATTCTCATTTATGTTTATCTTTATATTCGAACCCATTAATATTATTAATGTGGCTGTTGCTAATATTTATGAACAGGAAATAAAAGAGTTATCGAGACAGCTTATTGGAAGTGGACCGCTATCGTGCACCAGCGTGGAGTGCGCTCCCACATGTCTGCCATGTAATGCTGTGAACGTGCAGATCGATCCGTATCACGAAGTATGGAGGTGCAACTGCAGCGATGGGAATCAATATCATCCTTAGAAACCACAGCCACCTTCTTATTATTCTGAAGTGGAAATGTAATAATCACCAAGTATGGAGGTGCAACTGCAGCAATGGGTATCTCTATGATCCTTATCAACCACAGCCACCATCTTCTTATTCTCAACTGGTAGTGTAGTAATCCATTGCATACAAACATATTGAAGATTTTTACAACAGAAATTGTAATACTTTATTAAATAAATTTAGAAATTATATCAAGTCAAATGGATTGTATTTTAGAATATATGCATTGGCCTTTGTAAAGTTGTTAGGTTATTCTATTTTACAAAGTGGTGTTTGTAATTGTTAACATTGGGAATGAGTATGTGTTATTCCTTTTTTGTTATTTCTGAGAATTTGTAGTATAGTATATTGTGAAATTTATTGTATTAGTTACGATTTTATATATATACATTATAAAATTTATTTGAATTTATTAAGTATTGGGATTGATCCAATTGTAATTTTTTTATCATATTGTATTGTAAAATAAAAGATTAAAATCAATATATATTTTAAACTAAAATTTATTAAATAGAAAGAGATTCAATTTTTTGAAGTTGTATTTCTTAAATTTAAGTTGAAAATAATCTATGTTGATAGACCCTATACTTTGATATCCTTTTATTTACTTCCAATTTGGATATGCCATGTCCCACACAATCGTCTAGTCTTCACCCACTGACCCACTGTGGTGTCCATTGAAATAACATTCACCACAGAATCAAGATTCCAAATGATCCCAGATTCAAGAAGATGTCAGGCACGGGACCAGACTCCAGGGGAGAGAAAAGCAGTAGAAGTTGCCATCATATAGACCTGGACCCAACTCTTACCATCATATCCTGCTTGACCTTCCTAGCATTAGGGGATAAATCCCACTTATTTAACAGAATGAGCTTGTCTTTTTGCCATGAATTCCAACCTCTGTCCATGACTTCAATCCAGGAGAGATGATACAGAATGAATATTGGAATTAAATTTATGAATTGATCTGTATCTTACAATAAATACTTCACACTGTTCACCAGCCCATATGAGACGACAGCATGGTATTCCACATGCCCAACACAAACTCCCATTACATAAACTTTATGATTTGAGAATATGATCTTTTCATTGTTGATAATTTGAGACCTTTTGCTTGTTCTTCTATGTCGATTCTAGAGGGAACGTCCCTCTTAAGGGTTTTTTCAGACTTTTATTTATTATTCATATATGTAATATAGCCCAATGGGGAAGAGCCACGGATTGATTGGCAAGCCCATCTGCCTCCACATTGTTATTTCTTATGATGTGATAGAATTCTAACTTTTTCCAGACATACTAGATTCTGCTTGATTCTGACTTAGAAGCGATTCATGTGCATGGAGCACCGTTCAAATTTGAGGGCTGGGTCTTAATTTTAGTTTGAAGGGTATATATTAGTGTTGCATTTTTAGGATGAAAAGCTTAAAAAAATCAAATTTCAGTTGAAGGGTATATATTAGTGTTGCATTTCTAGGATGAAAAGCTTAAAAAAATTACATTTATTTGACAATAATAAATTAATTACTCACTTCATAAAAAAATTGCTAGATAGAATATTATATTTTTAATCAAATTTGTCACTAAATAAATCAATAAATCCATAATTATCACATTTACAAAAAAATATTGTTTAAATAACAAACACACTGAAAAGGATGCCTTGGATTTACCGTCGAACTCGTGTCGGATTAAATGTATTAAGATCGCCGAGTGTGACCATGGAAAAACGGTATTGAATGATGATGTCAGAACCTTTTGTAATCCCGAAGAATGTGTTAGAGATGGTACCTGCCTTTGAATGCACCTGTCAGCGGGTGTCATGTTAACATAAATAAAAGGACTACTGACTGTGGGTTCACAGATTTCATTGCGGATGGGGAAATTAAGCCTAAAGTTTTACGACGTGAGAAGGTGATGATGATTAGACTCGCATGTGTTTTATGGATTATCACGATCTCAGGACGGTGGAGATGACGCAGATGCAGTACTGCGTGAATTATTATAGAGGCTGGAGAATGATGTGGGATTATGTGAGGGCTGGGGGTGGCCCTCCTATATTTAGGGAATTCAGGAACAGTTATAATCACTGTGGTAATCACCTGTCTTATTCTACTGTTTGGTTTAGCTCCTGTAATCTCTGTTTCATTGTGGAGTGTGATTGCAAGGGGAAGGGTATCATGCCGAACAGAGGTAGAAACATGAGGAGGGGAAGACGTGCTCAGGGTACGTAGAGTAATGTTGGTGGGGGTACTCCGGGTCATGCTGGCCCTAGTCGTGAACAATGGCATGCTGCTACGACGACTGTCTTATTTTGCCGGTTTTTTCTTGAGGGTGTGCAACAAGAAGTGGAGGAGATTGAGGCTGATTTATGGCGTCTGGTGGGTGAGTAGGAGATGCCTGAGGAGGCGGTCGTGATGGCGGATTGGATTCACGACCCGGGGAACACTCTGGGGCGTATGGCCCTGTACAACCGGGTCGTAGTCACTCTTTGGGTAACCAAGACGCTGATAGCACAATGTTTGGAAACCCGAGGTGACGCCCTGTCTGGTTCACAGCGTATGACGAAGCTGGAAGATATTTGCAGGGACACGGCGGAGAATTGTCATTGGATTCACATGAAGCTTGACTTGATTGCTGGGGGCAAGTTGATTTCCTATCTAACCCGTTCTCCGAAGGTGGAGAATCCGCAGGTGATTAATCTGGTTGGCAAAGAGAAGAATGTGGTGAATCCTCCAGTGGTTAATATTGATGACGAGGCTGGACCGTCTGTTTTGATTTAGCGTCTGATGGTTTTTGTCGGCATGGTGCTCTTCGGTTTGGTGTTTGGTGCTTTTGCGGCATTAGTTCTATGACTCAGGTCCATCTTTTTGTAAAGTTTTTTGGTACTCTGGTGCTCGTTATACTTTATGTTTCTGTGGCCTATGGCTGGGGGTTGTTTGTAAGTCGGCCGTTCTGTGGTGGCTCTGATTAAAGTCTATATGTTGTAATGGAGGTTTAGTTTCTGACTCTATGGTGGCTCTGTTAGCACTGGTTTGTTTAGTTTTAGCTTGTTGTTTCTATGGTGGCTCAGTTAACACCTTTATGTTGAGATCGAAGGAGTTATGGTGGCTCTATTAGCACCTGGTGGATTGTAATGAAGTCTGACTAATTTTTGGTTCCTTTTTAATAGAATGAAAGTCCCTTTTTTTTATTAAAAAAAAAACAAACACACTAGAAAAAAAAAATGGAGGGAAGATATGCATCTACCTTGAATCCTTTCTTAGAAATCATTGGTGTCCAACTTAGGAATCTTTGCTTGTAAATAGTTTATGCTTACCTTACGAATCTAGTGTAGTTGAACCCAATCATGTTTTCTCTTCTTTTTCTTTTTAATTAACCAACAACAAATCAAAAAACCATTCTTTGTAACCCTTTATGTGGTGGAAGTAATGGTGAAAACCCCAAGTATGCTTAAACCATGTCTCAGAACCCATGCATCCATTTATCTAGTAATTTTACTTCAAATTAAATGGATGTTCATATTTGGGTTTCTAATATCTAGACTTGAACCTTTATAATATTGTATAAACACTCAGATATTTGGATGACGATACCTTGTCCCAAACTCTGCAACATGATATTTTATTCAAAATGTCTTTTTCGATTACACATGGCTCCCTGTAAGATCCCTCTCTGCACTCTCAAATTTTCCCGGACATTCCTTCTAAGGAAAAGATATTCATTCTTATATAACAATTACCCATTTTCAATTTTTTAATTTGTGACATTTGGATTTATTGTTTTTTGGTGGGATGATTTAGTGTTGCTGAAATGTAATTATAGAAGTGGGGAAAGACTTTTTATTAGCATTAGTGAGAAGCATGGACTAGTCCCTATAAGAAACACCTACTATGAAAATGCAATGAGTAATTGGAGAACAAACGGTTTGTTAAATGAATGTGTGTATAGTAAGTCGTGAAAATCTATTCCGGTGAGTAATTTTGTGGTTGATAAAAGAAATTACGACGTGACGCAACCATTCTTTCTTTTAATGGTGGATGGGATAGAGACTAATCTTAACAGGTGAGCAGAGCATTGAGTCTTAACAGGACAGGCTACCTCGAGGAATTTCCTTGAAGTGATACTCCACCTTTCATCAATACATTACATGTTTAGAACTTAATAGAGAGGAAATAACTCGTTTTATAGTACGATCAATAGAAAGTAACTCAGGTAGATATAAATACAATTGAAGAACATTTTTATTCAGACTAACGAAATAACAAGTAGCCAAATGAATCATTTTCAAACCCAAGGCACGCTTGATCCTCTTCATGGGCATGCCATTTATACAAAGAATTGTAGTGGATGTAGGTACAACTATTGAACTAACTGGAGTTAAAACTACAACTAAAATTTTTCCATGCTCAAAATTGTCATGAAGATCATAAATTAAGCAATTTGATGTGAACAAAAGGAAACCCAGTCAAGTATCATGTATCACTATGATATGTTCAGTAATGGAAACTCATTAATTCAGATGTAACGCTGAGTAAAATAAATTAAGCTTGCTCTGTCTCTAACCTATCAAGTTCGTAATTTTCTTATTAAAGAAATCAAGAAACAAATAAATCTCAAAACTTGTTGAGATTAAATATGATAATAGTGGGAGATAAGTTCATAACAATGTATTTAATAGTTTTTATTTTTATTTTTTCAAGGGGAAGAGTTGCAAATAGAGATGGCCAATGGCCATTGTCCATCCCAGAATTTTTTTTGAGGAGAAAAAAATTGTACTTTTGCTATTATGTAAAATAAAAAAGTACTTTTCTAGATTACATAGACACTCTGTTCATGGCCATAAATAATCATTTCATCGAAAAAGATTGATGTAGACAAAAAGCCTAACCCTCTAGATAAACAAAGGATCGGAGTCAAAGAAAGAGCACCCAACATATCTGCTGTATACATGAAAAACCTTCAAAACAAGGAAACATAAAAATTGTTTCAACAAGGAAACCAGATCATCTTAGTCCTCAACGAAATGAACACTGTAACATACCCTTTTGCTGAAAAACATTTTTGAAGAAGACATTATCTTAATTGTTGTTATAAAGTTTTATATTTGGACAAGTGTCCAAGGATGACTATAATTGCACAATATTATTATTTAAATAAATAAAATAGGAGACACTCACCCAAGGAGAACTTTTGAAAGAGTGTTTACTGACCCACTAGGTGGAATGGAATCTGGGGTAGAAGGCAATGGACAAGTGGAAGCATCATGAGGCAAGTAACTAGCTGTTGGTATGGGACAACTCCCTTAAATTGTGGTCATAGTGCCTGGAAAGATGGGACTGGATCTTGAGGCTCATTTATTGAAAACTGACCACTAAAGACCTAGGTAATATTTTTAAGAGCCATCGAATTTGGACTGAGGAAATTTACCTTGTGGTTCTGTTGTATGCACACAAGAGACTCGATGAGGGGAAGTCTAAGTTTTTGGTCATGGTGTATGTTTGCCTTGTTTACTGTTGAGTGTAGAGTTTTTACTGCTGAGTGCAGAGATTGAGGTTTCTGGCAAATCTCTATTGATTGCTAGTTATACAAATTGAGTACCTTGCTTCTACACAAAGTCTTCTACCTAGAGGTTCAGTAAACATGCTCGGGGGTCCAAAGGAGGCAAGTAGATTGGATGCTTCTTCTGGAGAAGGTTGGGAGGAACAGGCCTCCTTGGGTGTTTGTCCACCCTATCTACAGTTGCAGGTTCTACTTGATGTTTCGTCTCTAAGTAGTTAATTTATTTTCTGTAATTGTTTATTTAGTACTCTTTAGCTAACTAAGGATAATACAGAAGTAGAAGTGTGATTTTCTGATCTGTTAGGATTTTGCAGACTGCTGAATAAATTTATGAATTGTTAGAATAAATTCCCTCTCTGTATTTTCCCCCATACTATTTTCCATACCATACTCTAGTACAGAGAAGGAAGATTAAAATAGATAAGTGATAGGCAGTGACTAGATTGAATGAATAACCTAACTCTGTTATGTTTTGTAATTTAACAAATATCTTATACTCTCATTCATAAAAGATTAATGTTATATATACTATTAGTATTCAAACTTCATGTAGTCCCATATCAGTATTTAAATAGCTACAGAACAATCATAGTAATGCTCATATTATTTGTACATTCTATTATTTCTACTATTGCAACAATAGAATTAAATTAAGGCTTAAATTCTTCTTGTTTCTAAACCTTTGCGAGAGATAGAAATTAGTTATAGTCTCTTACTATTTCTACATATCCATTCTAAATCTCTTGATAAGACCTTTATATACATTCTGTACTATATATCATTTATTATCAAAACAATTAGCAGCATTCATGATTGAAAACAACTATCAGTACAACCACAATAATCAGAACGATTAACACTTATATCATCATTACCATAGAAGCTTTACATACCAAACAAGTCTGTATTGGACGAATGATCTACTTTGACAAAACCCTAGCTTTCTTCATCTTAAACATTTAGAAATCATTCAACACTTATCAAAACATTTAGAAGTTACAAGACAAAGATTAAACCATACAAAGGTTCCTTCTTTACATCTAAAGGTTATGGTTGAAACCCTAAGAGAACCAAAACAACCATAGTTTCGAAAACGAGTTCATGGGCAGTCTCACGACCAAACCCTTAACACTTTCTAAACATTAATTTTCTTTGCCCATGTTCAACATTTGAGAAAATGCAGTCACGATATCAAATATTTAGAACATTGTGTAAAACCAAAAAGAAAGAAACATTTTTAACATCATTAACCAATAGTGGTTTTACAATTCTATTTTAAACTTCGTCTGCAGTAAAAACAAAACAGACATTTGAGACTATGACTCAGTTTCATGTTTGACCTCTTAAAACCATCGAAGCTATCCTCTAAACCCAACCAGTTATGGGTTGAGAGCATATCTAGGCATTTAGCCTTTTTATCAGAACACCACAGTTTATAAATAACAAAACAATAAACTATTACAAGTTTGGAGTATCGCTCCCAGTTACACACACAAACAGTATCAGGTTAAGGGACCATAAATTTCATTAACCAAGTTAGCCGAGGGTTAAAACCCTCTCGGCAGTATTACATTGTTTACAAGTATTTACGTAGAGGAACACTATAGGCTTAAACGCCGAAGTGGTTCAAGGATTCTATCCTCCCCACTCTGTCATTCGGCTCATAAACTTCACAATGGCGGTCACATTCCACAACCAAACATCAACATTGAAGTCTTGGCTAAAACCAAAGAGGGACCAACAGTCACCAAGCCGAAACCTACATGGAAAACCATCGAAGCGTACCGGTTCAAATGTCGTTGCCATCTTTCAATCTAGAGCATGAAAACCCAGAGCCGAAGAACACCATCCATATAAAGTACTAAATGGTTAAAAAGGTGTAACAGGAAGTTCATTAAACGAAATAGCACAACTGCAAACTTAGTACAATAACAGAAGAAACAGGTTTCGAGACCTGCACATTACCTTGCAAAAAGAACCAGGTGCCTGAAACTTAGCATGACCATGCTCAACGAGAACCAGAACCAAACCATCATAGAAAACTCAGTGAATGAGAAAGAAAACCCTAAGAGATCTCTATGACAAAGCTTGCAAGCTGAAGGTCAGGGTATTGAACCCTATTAAGGCCTCTCCTAAAAACATCTCAGTAAAACCTAAAATTTCGTAGCTTGTTGGCCTCTCCAAACCCTTCTCCTGTCAAAATGAATGCCATTGTTATGCTCTCATCGAGGTTAAACCCAAGCAGTTAAGGCTAGTAGTATTTCCAATGAAAAACCACATGAAGTCTGGCCTTGTAGGTCGCTATTACACTATCCACTTAGAACCACTTTAATGCCCTTTATTATCATATCTACCAAAGTACATCATACATGGGATCAAGTGTTATCAAGTCAATGCTCGAATTGTTATAAGCCACAGCTATAATATAGTATGGGTAACATTAACCTAAGGTCGAAACTCAGATCATCACCCAAGTCATTTCATTGTTGCCATCATATCATGTTCAAAGCTTAGGGTCAAACTTTTAATATGACCATTGTATTATAGCATAGCGACACTATTTTATACCAAAGTATCATTTGCTTGTTGTCAACCTTTGAATAGAAATAAATACCATGAAGCACTATATCGAAACCTTAGCATAAGCTATTGTCACATTGATCTATGTCATTAGAGCAAAGCGTTTGTAGTATATAGTCACAAACTATATGCTATTAATAAAGTATGGTATTAATATTATTTTCTAGGTTATGTACAAAGTGCATAGGATATAAGGTTAGATCTAGGATTATAATACCAATATCCAAGCATAAATTATGTATTTATCAATGCATGTTATTTCTAAGAAGTTAGCAATACAAAACAAAGGTTCCATTACTCTCCACAATAATTCAGTACAAGGCATAGGTGTAGAGAACAGTCATGTATTCTGCAGGTTGAATCATTTTTTAAATTACATAAACCACTTGAGAAAAACTGAAAGCTTAGCTAGGTTAGATCTCACCAGAACTATTTAATATTTAGTATATTTCCTTCTTTAAATATTGAAGGCTAACATAAGCAAAATAGGACTTCATTATACGTTTGAGATAAAATTTCTCTTACCTGTAATCTGCAAACAGAAGTTCAATGCTTTAGCCAAATCACTAAGTAAGCTTCGGGGTGTCCATAGGACCCATTCATAATCAACAAACAATGGAACACAGTTAGCACATATAAACAATAACAATAGCAAAGGGAACCTTTAAAGCATCGACATCGTTTCAAAGTAATCATAAGTACTCTTAAGAAGTCTAGTACGCAGGCTTGAAGCAATAAAACATCCAACAACATCTTTGGGGTCATATAAACACTTTCTGCATTTGTCACAACATAATAGATATCCATGATCCTTATGATATTATATTTCAATATAACTTTTAAACGAATAATTACGCATTTATTACATTTCCGCACGGCAAGTATAGCAATTAAGGCTACGTTTAAAATTTTTAAATTTTTGTGATTTTTGGGATGTTACATATGGTATGAGAGCGCGAGTTCAAACTCTAGGTCTGAATAGGCTCACGCGCACAAAACAGAAAATGAAACCAGAAAGTTTATGTTACTAAATTTTATTTTAAATTTTGTTTCTCTATAGAATAGCTTGATATTTAATTTGCAGGTATGGAAATACCGTAAGAATCAGCAGAGGACATATCTCCTCATCATAATGAACATAATAACAATGCACATAATAGTGGTAATGAAGAAATTTACGTAGAGTTAAATGATCAATCTTCTGAACTACTCCATATTGTAAAAGATTTAAAATCTAAAATAAGAACTGTTAAAGAAGAGAATGAATGAATTTTGAAGGCGCAAGAAGAGTTAAATCAGATTTTAATGGAAAACTACCAAAATGAGGAAAGAGGAAGGAAATCAGAAGTAAATTTTGATTCTGGTACAATGTCCCACAAACATAAGGATAAGAAAGCAAAGAATGGTAAAAGTAATAGTTAATTTTCATCTGAATCTGATCGAAGTAACTGTAATTCTGATCAGGACAGCAGTGACATTGATTGTTCTTCTAAGAAGATGAAGCATAAGCATCATGAACAAATTACTGGAGAATTTAAAAAGATAAAGCCACAAACCTTTAATGGCAAAAGTGAAAAGGGTGAGATAGCTGAAGCATGGCTGTCTGGTATGAAGAAATACTTTCATATTTACGATTACTCTTCTCAGTTAAAAGCCAAGATGGCTATTTACAATATGACCGGAAAGGAAGATATTTGGTGGCAGGATCTTAAAAGAATTAAGAAAATTAAAGAAATAAACATAACTTGGAGTATGTTTAAAAATTTATTTAAGAAAAAGTTTTTGTCAGAACAGTACTACGCAGATAAAGCAAAGGAATTTTATGATTTAAAATTGGGTACTATGAGTATGAAGGAGTTGAGCAGCAAGTTCCTTAGCTTGCTGAGGTATGTACCTTAGTTGGTTGAAGAGAAGCCTAAGGTACAAAGGTTTCTAAGCTGTCTACCTTTCAACATAAAAGACAAGATTGAATACGATAACCCTTCAACTTTAGAAGAGGCAATGAGGAAGGCTAATTTATGTTTTGAACAAAACATAAAGAGAGAAGGAATATCTGGCTAGAGGAGTAATAAGTCTAATCATTTTGATCATAAGAAGAAAATTTTTAATCATAATTCTGGAAATTTTAAGAAAAATTTTAATAACAGAAAATTTTCAAGTAATAATAATTACAGGGGCAATGCACCAGAGAATTTTACTGCTGCAAGGAATGTGCCTAATAATAATAACAACAATAATAATAACAACACCAGAAATGTTGAACAGAGGACACCTTTGAATTGTTATGATTGCGGTGGACCACATACTAGAGCTCAATGCCCCGCAACAGAAAGACAGTCAACAACATTCACACCATACAAGCGGAACCGATAGTTGGTGATGTAGTAAGAGAAATGCCCAGGATAAATGTAGCGCTGGAAAATCAACAAGCAGACCATCAAACTTCTATTGTCGAGATTGAAGGTATGATACAAAACAAATCTATCTCAATTTTAATAGATCCAGGTGCAAGTTTGAGTTACATTTCACCTGATTTAGTGAAAAGTTGAAAGTTAAAGGTAGAAAAATTTGAAAATTCATGGTTAGTTCAGCTAGCAACAGGCACTAAAAGAAAGGTTACAGAATTTGTCAAAAGTTGTGATGTACTCATGAGTCATTTAAAAATGCAAGTTAATTTGAATGTTTTGCCGTTAGGGTCCTATGCTTTGTTAATTGACATGGACTGTCTTGAACAACATAAAGTAGTTCTTAACTATTACAAAAAGACTTTTACTTGTTTAAATAATGAAGGTAATACTGAAACGGTAAACGGAATTCCTAGGAAAACATCTATAAGATAAATTTCTGCTTTACAAGTAAAGAGAGCCGCAAGAAAGGGCTGTAAACTGTTTGCTGTGAATCTTATTAATGATGAATGTTCATCTAAAGAGGATAAGATAATACTGGAAGATATACCTATTCTTAGGGACTTTTCTGATGTATTCCCGGAAGAAATTCCAGGACTACCTCTGAAAAGGGAACTTGTATTCAACATTGAGTTAGTACCAGGTGCGGTACCAAACTCAAAGGCTCCCTACAGAATGAATATTTTGGAGTTAAATGAACTAAAATCTCAGCTGGAGGAATTAATAGATAAAAACTACATAAGTCCTAGTGTGTCTCCTTGGGGAGCACCAGTTATCTTTGTTAAGAAGAAAGACGGAACCATGCGACTATGCATAGATTACCGTCAACTTAATAAAATGACAATTAAAAATTGGTATCCCTTGCCTTGCATTGACGATCTGTTCGATTAGGTACGCGGAGCAGAGATATTCAATAAAACTGATTTAAGGTCTGGATATCATTAAGTTAGAATAAATGATGAAGACATTTTCAAAACTGCTTTCAAAACTTGTTATGGGCACTACGAGTTCATAGTTATGCCTTTTGGGTTAACTGACGCACCATCAGTGTTCATGTGCTTAATGAATAATGTTCTGCATAAGTACTTGGATAAGTTTGTAATCGTGTTCATTGATGATATTTTAATCTATTCAAAAACTAAAGAAGAGCATGAGGAACATTTAAGAATAATTCTGCAAGTGTTAAGAGAACATCATCTTTATGCAAATTTCAGTAAATGTGACTTTTATAAAGATAAAATATAGTACTTAGGTCACATAATCTCTAAAGATGGAATTTCTGTCGACCCAGATAAAATAAGAGCAATTAATGAGTGACCTGTCCCTAAATACGTAACTCACGTACGGTCATTTATGGGAATAACAGGTTATTACAGAAATTTTATTGAAGGATTCTCTAGAATTGCGAATCCCATAACTTCTTTGCAGAAGAAAGGGAAGAAATTTGCCTCGGATCATAAATGCAAAGAAAGTTTTAAGAAGTTAAAAGAGTTATTAACAACATCACCTATATTAAAAATTGCTGATTCTAACAAAGACTTCATTTTATCCACTAATGCGTGCAACGATGGACTTGGTGGGGTCTTAACTCAAGAAGGTCATGCTATTTATTTTAAGTCTAGAAAGTTAAAAATCCACGAAAAGAATTACGCAACTTACTATCTAGAGCTAGCAGCTGTGATACATGCACTGAAAATGTGGTGCCATCACTTGATTGGAAGAAAGTTCACATTAATGATGGATAATAAAGGTTTAAAATACTTGGATCAAACAAATCTTAACGCAAGACAAGCTAGGTGGCTAGATTTCCTTAGTGAGTATGATTTCAAAATTCAACACATTAAAGGTAAAGAAAAAAAAGGTGCTGATGCTTTGAGCAAAAATGCCAAATTAAGTTTTGTGGTAGAAATCAACACAATTTAAGACAGATCTAGAAAATCAGATCAAAGAAGGAATTAAGCAAGATGAAAATTATCAAAAATTGCATGATAAAGTTGCTGAAAATTTATCAAAAAATTTAATAACAGATTACAACATCAATGAAAAGACATTAATGACATATAAAAATAGAATTTATGTACCTAATGTGTCTAAGGTTAAACTACTGATTTTGGATGAAGTTCATAAAAGTCCTTATTTGGGACATCTGGGCTATCAGAAAATGATAACTATGTTAAGGAAAGATTATTTTTGGCCCAACATGAAGAATGAAGTGGCTGAGTACATAGCTAGGTGTTTTGAATGTCAGATTATTAAGGCTGAACATCAACACCCAGCTGGCCTATTGCATCCATTTCCAATTCTGGAATGGAAATGAGAAATTATAAGTATTGATTTTATTACAGGTTTACCTAAGAATCATAAACAAAATGAATCAATAATGGTGGTTGTGGATAAGCTTAGTAAATGTGCTGATTTTATTCCTATTAAGACTACTTTCAAAGCTGCTAACATTGCAGATGTGTTTATGAAGCAAATCTTTCGCTTACATGGGATTCCAAAGGTAATTATTTCTGATCGAGATTCCAAGTTTACTGGAAATTTTTGGACAACATTGTTTAAGGGCTTAAATAATAAATTAAATTTCAGTACTACTTTCCATACACAAACTGACGGACAGACTGAAAGGGTTAATCAGATTTTAGAAGACATGTTACGAATGTCTGTTAAAGATTAGCCAACTAAGTGGGAAGACTATTTGCATTTAGATGAATTTGCATACAATAATCATTATCAAGCATCTGCTAGAGTTAGTCCATTTGAGATTTTATATGGAAGAAAATGCTATACTCCTATTTCTTGGGATAACCCTGTTGATAGATTAATGTTAGGACTAGATTTGTTAAAAGAGATGGAGCTAACTGTGAAACAGGTACAAGGCAACTTAAAAGTTGCACAAGATAGGAAAAAAAGTTATGCACATATGAAACGCACTGAAACAGATTTTAGGTTGGAGATCATGTCTTTGTAAAGGTAAAACCCAAGAAAAGTTCTTTTTAAGCTTGGGAGTTGTGCTAAAGTAGCACGAAGGTACTATGGACCATTTGAGGTCCTATCAAGGATTGGACCTGTTGCATATCAGTTGGCTCTACCATCCAATTTGAGAATCCATAATGTTTTTCACATTTTTGTTTTAAAGAAGTATGTGCATGATGCTACTCATGTGATGAATTGGAATGATATACAGGTGGAACCTAAAGGAGATTTTCAGGTGGAACCAGACTGTATTCTCAACAGGAGGGAAATTATGCTCCGGAATCGTACCATAGGGAAGGTAAAGGTGCAATGGAAGCACCTTATCCCTGATGAAGCTACCTGGGAACTGGAAAGTAACATGTGGGCAGCATATCCAGTTCTGTTCCAGGGAGGCTCTGACGAAGAATAAGCAACATCATGGACAATGTTGAGATTAAGTGGGGGTGTTTGTAACATACCCCTTTGTTGAAATTTCTTTTGAAGAAGACATTATCTTAATTGTTATTATAAAGTTTTATATTTGGACAAGTGTCCAAGGATGACTGTAATTGCACATTATTATTATTTAAATAAATAAAATAGGATACACTCACCCAAGGAGAACTGTTGAAAGAGTGTTTACTGGCCCACTAGGTGGAATGGAATCTGGGGTAGAAGGTAATGGACAAGTGGCAGCATCATGAGGCAAGTAACTAGCTATTGGTATGGGACAACTCCCTTGAATTGTGGTCATAGTGCCCGGAAAGATGGGACTGGAGCTTGAGGCTCATTTATTGAAAACTGACCACTAAATACCTAGGCAATATTTTTAAGAGCCATCGAATTTGGAGCAAGGTTCAATACTTTTTCTAACGAGGAAATTTACCTTGTGGTTCTGCTATATGCACACAAGAGATTCGATGAGGGGAAGTCTAAGTTTTTTATCATGGTGTAAGTCTGCCTTGTTTACTGTTGAGTGTAGAGTTTTTACTGCTAAGTGCAGAGATTGAGGTTTGTGGCAAGTCTCTATTGATTGCTGGTTATACAAATTGAGTACCTTGCTTCTACAAAGAGTCTTCTACCTAGTGGTTCAGTAAACAGGCTCGGGGGTCCAAAGGAGACAAGTAGATTGGCTACTTCTTCTGAAGAAGGTTGGGAGGAATAGGCCTCCTTAGGTGTTTGTCCACCCTATCTACAATTGCAAGTTCTACTTGATGTTTCATCTCTAAGTAGTTAATTTATTTTCTGTAATTGTTTATTTAGTAATCTTTAGCTAACTAAGGATAATACATAAGTATAAGTGTGATTTTCTGATATGTTAGGATTTTGTACACTGTTAAATAAATTTATGAATTGTTAGAATAAATTCCCTCTCTATATTTTTACCCATACTGTTTTCTATATCGTACTCTAGTACAAAGAAGGAAGATTAAAATAGATAAATGATAGGCAGTGACTAGATTGAATGAATAACCTAACTTTGTTATGTTTTGCAATTTAACAAATATCTTATACTTTCTTTCATAAAATATTATAGTTATATATAATATTAGTATTCAAACTTCATGTTGTCCCGTATCAGTATTTAAATAGCTACAAAACAATCATAGTAATGCTCATATTATTTGTACATTCTATTATTTCTACTATTGTAGCAATATAATTAAATTAAGGCTTAACTTCTTCTTGTTTCTAAACCTGTGCGAAAGATATAAATTAGTTATAGTGTCTTAGTATTTCTACATATCCATTCTAAATCTCCTGATAAGACCTTTATATACATTTTGTACTATATATCATTTATTATCAAAACAATTACTAGAATTCATGATTGAAAACAACTATCAACACAACCACAATAATCAGAACGATTAACACTTATATCATCATTACCATAGAACCTTTACAGACCAAACAAGTCTGCATTGGACGAATGATCTACTTTGGAAGAACCCTAGCTTTCTTCATCTTAAACATTTAGAAATCATTCAACACTTATCAAAAAATTTAGAAGTTACAAGACAAAGATTAAACCATACAAAGGTTCCTTCTTTACATCTAAAGGTTATAGTTGAAACCCTAAGAGAACCAAAAAAACCATAGTTTTGGAAACGAGTTCATGGGCAGTCTCACGGCCAAACCCTTAACATGTTCTAAACATTACTTTTCTTTTCCCATGTTCAACATTTGAGAAAATGAAGTCACGATATCAAATATTCAAAACATTGTCTAAAACCAAAAACAAAGAAACATTTTTAGCATCATTAACCAACAATGGTTTTACAATTCTATTTTAACCTTCGTATGCAGTAAAAACAAAACAGACATTTGAGACTATGACTCAGTTTCATGTTCGACCTATTAAAAACATTGAAGCTATTTTCTAAACCCAACCAGTTCTGGGTTGAGAGCATATCGAGGCATTTAGCCTTTTTATCAGAACACCACAGTTTATAAATAACAAAACAATAAACTATTACAGGTTTGGAGTATCACTCCCAGTTACACACAGAAACAGTATCAGGATAAGGGACCATAATATTTCATTAACCAAGTTAGCCGAGGGTTAAAACCCTCTCGGCAGTATTACATTGTTTACAAGTATTTACGTAGAGGAACACTATAGGCTTAAATGCTGAAGTGGGTCGAGGATTCTATCCTCCCCACTCTGTCATTCGGCTCATCAAATTCACAACGGCAGTCACATTCCAAAACCAGACATCAACATTGAAGTCTCGGCTAAAACCAAAGAGGGACCAACAATCACCAAGCTGAAACCTACAGGGAAAACCACCGAAGCTTACCTGTTCAAACTTTGTTTCCATCTTTCAATCTAGAGCATGAAAACCTAGAACCGAAGAACACCTGCCATATAAAATACTAAATGGTTAAAAAGGTGTAAGAGAAAGTTCATTAAAGGAAATAACACAACTGCAAACTTATTACAATAACAGAAGAAACAGGTTTCGAGACTTGCATATTACCTTGCAAAAAGAACCAGGTGCCTGAAACTTAGCATGACCACGCTCGATGAGAACGAGAACCAAACCATCATAGCAAACTCAGCGAATGAGAAAGACAACCCTAAGAGCTCTCTGTGAAAAAACTTGCAAGTTGAAGGTCGGGGTATCGAACCCTGTTAAGGCCTCTCTTAAAAACATCTCAGTAAAACCTAAAATTTCGCTGCCTGTTGGCCTCTCCAAACCCTTCTCCTGTCAAAATGAACAAGGATTATTTTAAGAACCCCCCCTAGATTTATATGTATAATAATTGGTCGAATCCCCATGATACATAGGAAATATTGAGGGCTATTTTATCAAGAATATAATATGCATATATAATTTTTTGGCGATTTTTTTCATAAAATTATGTAATTTTGTAAAATATTGGTGAATCTTTCATAAAATTTTAAAATCTTGGCAAATCTTTCATTGAATTATAAAACCTGTTAAAACATTGGCAACTATTTCATGAGTGCATCATCTTCTTAGCAGAAGACCTTATTGCAACAAGATGATATGTAATCTCACTTGTGAATCTTCATTTTCATAATAGGAATAGTGAAATAAATTGAAATATGGGGCACCATTAGAAACAGACAGATATATGGGGTAATATTAGCAAACTGTGTATTAGTGACCCCTATTAAATCAATTTACATCACTATTACTTTTATGAATTGAAATGCATTAGAGACCATCCTTCTTGGCCACTATAACTCATCACAACCACTATTGCATTCTGACCAGCTCCAAGTTTGTCATATTGCTCCTGGAAATGATAAACCAAGTTAGTTTTAACTTTTAATCTATTTCTAAATCTAAGATAGAAATATCAAAAACAAAAAATCTTGAATACTTTATCTTCCTCTAGGAGGAAACACTTTAACTAGTCATGGAACGACTAAGTATGAGAGTGAATAGTATGCACGACCAAAGAATGATGAAAGTACTAGAGGTGGGATGAAAAGGTAGGTGTAGAAGGAAGCACCTATTCATTTTTTTATTACGAGGCCTAGTCATATTAACATAGTATCTAGATTGAATTTGAATAATTGATTACAAATGGCAATTGACATTGTCTTGTTTCCACCAACTTAAGCTAGTCCAACCACCAAATTATGAATAACTTATTTGATGGTTGTTTGGAAAAATAAAGATCCAATAGTTGAATATATATAATGCTAGTTAAAAGCATCTAATTTGCAGAAATATTCAACAATAGAATCCCTTTTATGTTCAACACTGATTGTTCATTCTCTATGTGAAGTCTCTATCTGTGAGTAGATTAGTCACCACTTCATCAAATAGAATAGAAATATGTTTCTCTCAACCTCTATTCCAATC
Organism: Larix kaempferi; assembly: GCA_027924585.1. Lineage (NCBI taxonomy): Eukaryota > Viridiplantae > Streptophyta > Pinopsida > Pinales > Pinaceae > Larix > Larix kaempferi. The sequence goes on along the minus strand of BSBM01000240.1, from coordinate 493,817 downwards.
TCGAACATCGCTCTCTCACAACTATCCAGTTACCCATTGGAGTGCTCATACCTTTCTCCACAAGATCATCCAACATCCCAAATGTCACCATACTACATCTTTTAATTTCCTTAAGCACACCTTTGGAAAACTTGTCATTTGTGACATATGTTGCATCTCACTAAAATTACAATTGTTGAATTGGTCTCCTAACACATGGCACTCTTCGGTGGTTTGTCCCATCTTGCTAACATAATGAAATGGAACCATATACCCACACACTGCCATACATAGTATCCCTTTTTAATCAAACTTCAAATAATTTTCAATGTTTTCTATATCAATGATAGTAGTCCAACTATTAAACGTTGGATATGTAAAAGTCTCTGGCGTTGTATTCAAATTATCCAATGCAAGGCATGCTAGTTTTCTTGCATTTGTGTATTCTACAATATACATTGTGCAACTCTAAGACATTTTCACAAGGACATTCATTTCAAAAAGCATAGAAATAATTCCAACCAATGTTAATAATGTTTCTATATCAGTTAGTCAAAAGAGAATATCTTGACCTTTTTCTATACCAAAGTAATGTTTAGACATCACCCCTACTAATGATTGGCACTCACTAAATAGTCTTTGAGTTGGTCCATTCAATGAGATACATCTTGTATCAACTTCTTTTAATAGTTTTTTTCCATTTGTACCACCCTCAACAAATTGTTGAAACTCTGTAAATCACTTGGGACTACAACAAAAGTATGCACAAGTCTCACGCCCAAGATCTTCAACTTTTGAAACCAGTGGAAAGTATTTTAAATGCAAGATTCATCCTATGAGACATACAATGAATACTATTCATAAATGGTGAAGTTAATAGGTGTAGTTTGACACAAATATTGTTCCTTTGTCCTTCCATAATTGATGCTCCGTCTTCTTTGACACATACCAACATAAGGTATGGGATCATCGTATCAATTATGTACCTTAAACTGTCTCAAGCTCAAGACCATTGGTAGGGTTGATGTATGGACATTGATTTCTTCAATTATCATGTTAAATGGCCATGGCTCATAATCATCTAGCCTCTTACGTCACATGTCTTCTCATTGTAACATAAATAAAAAACACTATTTTATTCTTTATAAAAATTGAAACCCAAAACCAAGAAAGGAAAAACACAAAATTCCAATAACATCAAAATTATCAAAAACAAAAAAATGAAGAAAGTTTTTTATTTATTTGACCAAGCATCCCTTCAAATTTTGGCAACTGTGAATGTTACCCTTATTCAAAAAATTAATACCATGTCATCTTTTCCTACATACTTGTAGGTGTCATTGGATCTTGAGTTATATATTTCACCATTAAACTTACATTGTTGCCTTGGCCACTAAGAACCAACTTATATCATCCATTGAGTTTTGTCACCTAGTATTTGTGTCAAACTTGTACCTTTCATATGGATTCACCTCCATGGTCCCAAGTACATTTTCAACATTAGTCATCTCCCAATCTTTAAGCTAACACCCAATTATGGTTTTTTTTCCAATCAATTGTCATTTTATGGTTCACTCGAGCATATCATTTCATTTATACCCATCATAACCTAATCCCACTCAGCCTAGTTCAAGTCCTTACATATCTCAATGTTCATAACACCTCATATTATTTTATGGAGAATTAGTATTCCCCTTTCTCTAATGGGTTCGATCCTATTAGAACCACAATGAAGAAATTGTAACTGAATAAACAACTAAAATGTGTACATAAACTACTATTTGTGGGAAAACTACTGACAATATTATAATTCTAGTCCTGTTTAACATAACTAATTTACTAGCAAATCATATTAGATGAATAATAAATAGAAGATATACTACTAGTTATGATTTATATGATATCTACTAGTGTATTAAGCCATCAATTGTTTTCTTTTTTATTAGTATATATTACTAATTTGTATAAATGTGAATAATGTAGTAATTGTTGTAAATAATTGTTTCTTTATACAACATTGGCACTGCTCCAATATTAATCAAACAACTCGCTAAAAATCTAGTTTCACCATTAGACATTAAAATGCACTCTTTAAGAAAACATTGGTTTTGAAACTTTGAATAGAAATAAATTAAATTAACTTGTACTCAATTAAACAATACACGAGAATCAAAAATACCATAACTCATTAAACAATAATGTTATGTAACCTAATCAACAATATACACAAAATTCAAAACATTATAATCCATTAAAGAATACATTGAAGTAACCCATTAAACAATATATAGTATCAAGCACTCTTGGATATATTTATGAAAATACTTTGAAAATTCAAGTGCAATGAGTCTCCAATTCTAGAACACGAACTTACTAAAAGTACTATTTTCAAATTAGACAACATAAACAAACTCAATTACAATTAGTCTCCATAAACTCAACAAGTACTAGCTATCTTCAACTCAACAATATAGAGAACTGCATCTTTTCCAAATACTTCGAAGGTCATTATGTGAAACATTTCAATGTCTCTTTTAAATGTGATATCCATATACCTTATCTTCATATGGAAGAAGAATGTTGCTCATGAATTTAAAAATATTAACATTAGCATCTTCAAGACTAAACTTTAATTCATGGACTACTGGAAGTGAATGAATATGTTCACAACTAGACAATTATTATATCACTAGTCCTAGTATCTTCACAATTATTATATCATTAGTATTTGTCCTTTAGACAATATGGGCTTGTTCCGTTTCTTCTGAATGCATATGGAATCCTATGACTATTGCAAAGTACATTATAAAAACCTTAGTCAAAACAACATGGTTCTCAACTATTCATTTTTGTTTTTCAATATAAGCATCAACACAATTAGAAACACAATCAAGAAACATATTCAAGGGTCCAACTTAAAACTAAGTCCCTTGGACCAAGCTAAAAGATAAGTTTGAACATAGCAATTCTAATAGCCTAGTCCTCGAGCAAATCAAGTAGGCCATCCTCATTCTCTCTTCATGATGATGGGTCTGCAATCTCCTACAACCTAGTGGAAGCGTTGAACATGGAAAAAGACTAAGGCCTTTAATAAGTACAAGTCAGCCAATGACTGACGTTGAATATGCCATAAGTTTGTGTTTGATTCCCACTTAAATAAAGGCTTAAAGCCAAGCAAACATGTGGCTCTTCTCGCTTCAATCCTTAAATGAAGAGATCCTTTTTTTCTTGGTCCATCAACCTTGAAGGCCTAGCTCTTGTTCATCAAATAGTCCACCTTGGCAACCCTCTAAACAAAGTACCCTTATGTTTTCATCTTGAGAACGCTAAACACTTATTCTGGATGTGGTTGGAATTGGGTCACTAATTTTTTGGTGAGTTCGTCCATGTCCTAATTTCGCAGAAAGCCACTCTTCAAGGGATAACCCCCATGCACTTCAAGATTACTATAGCCAGCTTGGACCCTTTGGTACTAAAAAGGAAACGATGGTGATGTGAACCAGCTCTCCAATTTTCATGGAACTCTAGTTTCTACAATGAAGCACAATGATCTTATTTTTTCCAAAAGGTTTGTTTTAACAGTTCAGAAGAGTGGAGAATGTATTCTTTTTGATGATCTGTCTTATCTACAACTCCGACAAGTCCAGTGGGTCCTATCACAAATGTCGTCCCTTTGTCATTAGTGCTCTGTGTTTCCCTTCTTAAAGACGCATTTGAGGATTGGAAACGGTTCACCAATGACACGGTAGTCAATAGCACACCAATTGAAGTGCTCCAAGGTAGCAGGTGGAAAAAAATTCCCTGGAAGAAGTTACAGGTTGGGGATCTTGTTCATGTTAAGTAAGATGATTACTTTCCAGCATATTTGCTTCTCTTGTCTAGTACAAACCCGAATGGCATTTGCTACATCGAGACAACAAATTTGGACGGGGAGAGAAATTTAAAGATAAAAAAATCATTAGAAAGAACATGGGACTATTTAAATGCCAATAAAGCACCTGAAAGGGAGAAATTCAATGTGAGCATCCAAACAACTCACTCTATACTTTCACTGGTAATCTTATTATTGAGAAACAAATATTGCCTCTTTCTCCAAATAAAATATTTCAATCGGGATGTAGTCTACAGAATACAAAGTTTATATTAGGAGCTGTAATTTTTATAGGACATGTAACAAAGGTTATGATGAATTCCATGAATGTCCCTTCAAACCAAAATACATTAGAGTGCACTCTTAACAAATTTATATTGAGTCTTTTTGGTGTTCTCTTTGTAATGTGACTTATTGGAGCTATTGGCAGTGGATTTTTCGTCAACCGCAAGTAACAGTACTATTATCTTGGCCTTGTTGTAGATGTTGAGAAGCAGTCCAACCCCAACAATAGATTTTTGGTTGCATGTATTACAATGTTCACGCTTGTGTGACCATCATTCCCATTTCACTTTATGTGCAAATTGAGGTGATAAGGTTTAGTCCAACGCACTTAGTTTATCATCAAGGATATCAATATGTATCATAGAGAAAGCAATACTCTTTCTTTAGCATGAACATCGAATCTGAATGAGGAGCTTGGTCAGGTGGGGTACTTATTTTCTGATAAAACGGGCACGCTGACGAGGAAATATATGGAGTTTTTCAAATGTTGTATTGGTGGAGAGGTATATGGCATAGGGGTCACATAGGTTGAGAGAATAGTAGCTCAAAACAATGGTGTGAAACTTGATATCACAAGCAGTTTTGTGGCCATTCAAGATTCTTAGGAGGGACAGGTGTGACTCTTCATGAGGCAAGCATAAGAAACAAAGCGGGATACCATAGAGAAGCAAAGAAAATATAATTGGGAATATTTATAGCCACTAATCCTAACTGTAGTGCATGTTTCAATAACTATATCTATTAAAATATTGCACTATGGATTATGACAATCACATTTCCATCCCCTGCAACCATTAATTTTGCTCATTGAAGTAACATTAAGAACCACTATAGGGAACAAAAACAAACAAAAATAACAGCTACAACTGCCATACAAAGAAACAAATAGGTAATGATATTATAGAGAGAAATTATTATGCTTTATAAGAACAAGTTATTTTCTCTAATACCCTTGTTGCCTCAACATGAGTTGGTCTATACAGGGGCCACTTTCACACATTTGGGTGAAATTTTTTGAATTTTGTGTAATCGAATTTTTATTGCATGTTATAAATTCATACACTTACTTTGGCTTGTAGTGGGCACTGGACAATTGCCACCCCACAAATCTTAGAAATAAAATTGTGCATGTGTAATATCCCGAATTTTGGACTAACTATTTTATTGTTATATTGCGCCACGACCCCTGAACATATGTTTTATTTTGAATATTGGGCATGGACCCTAGCACCTATGATTTATTCTTTTATATATTGACATATCGGGCATGGACCCTAACTGACTTCTGTATTTGAGTGAATACTGGGCGAGAAGGCCCTAATGTTTTAAATGATGTTCTTCAGTTTTGATATGGGTACAAACCCTAATATACTGAGATGATCTTTTGTTACTTACTGTGTAGAGCTATGAATTTACATGATTTGACTTATGAGTGTGTTGAGCGTGGACTCAGAAATACACATATAACCTACATACTGGGCATAGGCCCCGATGTACCTAGAAGAATGTTTATGTACTGGGAGTAAGCCCTGAGGTACATTGAGTGTTGGGCCAAAGCCCTGGAGCACTCCAAACTTGATAAATGAATACCGGATCCGAGGAAACTTAAATATTCTAGATGTGCTTCACAAACACATTCTAGCACTAGTGTTGAGCAGAGGCTCTGGAATTGCACTAGCGTGATGCCCATGTGAGAGTGTTATGTTAAAAGGATCTAGAGAGCACTCGAGGTTACGGGATCTCAAAGTGTTGAGTTGGAAGGACTTTGAATATCACTTTTACTTTAATCACATTTATTTAATTTGATAAAATGATTCATCTTTTACCCATCATCAAGTACTGTGGGAGCTACCATGTTAAACGAGGGAATCCGACATGCAAAGAGAGAGACTAGAGTTGCCTGTCCAAGTTTACCGAGACCGTCCAACAAATTGGACCTTGTCCTTAAAAGTTAAAAGAAGTATCATGTGATGATACATAATTAATTAAAATATAATTACCACCACTTAAAGCATGGTATGACTAATAGTAGTCTTCTATGATTAAACATGCACAAAGGCCTCGAGGCTAATGTTATTATTAAATAAGATTTAATAAGAATATGGTTATTGTGTATTTATGAAATATAGTTTATGCATAAATTAATATTATTAATGAGGTATTAATAGTTAAGCTGAAATATAAATATTATTATCGAAAATTATTATGATGAGCTTAAATAAAAAATCTCTCATAGTTAGAACAATTGAAAAAGTCTTAGTACAAAAGACTAGATATTTATTAAATATAATCTTTTAAATATTAAATATTTAAATTAAAGAAACTAATTATTCCAACATTCATAATTCAAGACTCCCCTATTTAAAGAGGGCAGATCCCAAGTTTTGGGGATCATCTACCTCTTTCATCATCTTTCTCTGATGGTAACTAAAGGAAAGACGTCTGCTCCAAGAAATTGAACCAGCAATAACCCTAGGTCCTCTATCTCTTTTGCATGTTGGAATCCAGCTCGGGGGGATCCATACAGAGCCAAGAACGGTTGTAGGATCACGGTTGGGAGGAACACGGTATCCCAAAGTTATCCAGCTAAGGAAATCATTCGAACATGTTAGCTAAATACAAACAGGTCCTGCATTAATTATTGTTGAGTGTGTAGGTTTCTACAGGAAGGAATCAAGTGCCAAGCAGCCAGGCTTCCATAGGAAAGGATCGCGTGTTCAAGTAGACAACTATGTAGTATTCATTATTCCATTTTCTAGTTATAATAAACCTAGGATTTTAAAATTAGAATTGATACTGCAACATTGTTCTCATTACCGATATTATCAATGTCAAGGTTCTGCCCAGAACCCAGTGGAGGGTCTAGCAACGCCAACCTGTGCTAGAGAACACCCCATGAGCAAAATTAAAGTTATTATACTGTTTTAAATACTTATATTTTTCTGTCTGAATCATCTTATTAATTTGTAGTGCAGGGATTCCTTATGTTCTCTTAAAATTGTTCAATGTCATTGTTTTTATGCTTGAGAATCATTAAATAGAAATGATAATAGTAGCAAGTGAAATACCAAATATTCTAGTCACCCTACACATCGAATGATGGAAGAGACCACATCTGCATTCATTATTTCTTTTTGTCTTTAAAAACTAGGTACATTTCCACATTATTGTCAGCTACACGAGTTTCACCAACAACCAACTCATTACAAAAATTAATGCATCAGGCATTTCAAGAAAATACCTTTTACAAACATAGACTCAGGCGTTTTATGTACAACTTAAACTTTTGAAACCCAACGATTATAATTCCAAGGATCAACAGCTCTCAGTATACATAAATTTTCACCCATTGTTCTCTTTAAACGTATCCACCTACTCGTCAAGAGATCAAACCCCACCCACGACTGTACCATTGACTCTGATATCTTAATAAACACCACAGTATAGTACTAACGCATCAACCCATGCGCTCTCAAGGGCCAAACGAAACATTAGCTAGGGATACGACTCCTACTAAAACGCAGAAGGTTTCACCCAACACTTTTCAACCAAAACAATACGCATTAAACTACAAACAAGCATTATATACACCGCAGAATACAAGATCGAATCCCTATAGCATTCATTCAATTGAAACCCTTATTGTTTCTATCTATTACAAACATCAGTAACACAGCAGCACGAATCAAACCTTAGAAACATAAGTAACATTCCAGACTTACAAACTCAGCTTCAAGGTTACGTTTCATCCTATCAAACATTCCTGATAGTAAGCCAAAACATTTCAAAAACCTTAGATACAGACACCATTTTCCCATTCAACAGATGAAGCCAAGATAACCACAAGAAGAATCTAGAATCTCTAACCAGTACTTCACATAAGCAAACGCAGAGACTAAATAAGGTGCCAAAACATTTACAAAATTATACAGAAGGCCATTCTAGGGCCCATTCAAACTTAATACGGAGACATAGGTCTCGAATGCAAACCCCAGTTCATATTGGGCATTATTATTATCAACAAACTTCAACAAAATTCAGACATTGAGCCGAATGGCCAAAACCTCCCCGCTAAGACCCTCTAGGGCCTATAAAAAGTCAATAGATACATTTGTTACAATAGTCCAACCAACGACGGCTTATAGGAACTCAAATCTTATTACAGTGAACCTAAACCGGTTCACAGAAGTTCCCCATAATCAAATACAAATAGTGCCACTCCACAGAGGCGAGAGGAAGGGAATAAGGGATGGTGAAACTTGAACTTACTCCTCTACATTTCCAATGAAGTCGATAGCCCTGGTCACCAACTAGCAAGCCACACAAGTAGGAACACGATCCATTACTTGGGAAGCCATCAAACGACATGAGGTTAACCCTGAGAATATAATGATAGCTAGATAGAGGTAGTAGAAAACATTGAATCGAGGAGAGAAACTATCCATTACCTGAATCATGTTGATGTTCACTGCACCCCTATGTATAAAGCCCCAAATGGTGCACTGACCATAAGCATAGCTCAGGTCAGGGCACGGAAATCTCACAGACGCAACGATGGTCTGTCTAAAGCCAAGTGAAATGAAGGAACAAATGCTTGATAGGGTAACAACCTTGTATTGAAACCCTTGCCAGATGGTGACAACTTTTAAGGTCGCCATCATAAGTGTGGTATTCAATGCTCCACTTAACAAATTTTACCAAGTTTAATGTTTACCCAATGCGCTATAGTATGGAGTTATGCAAATGTCACGAATTGGTAGAAACTAGTGTCTCCTTACCCCAAGTTTCCTTTTTGGACCTTAGTCTCACACTTTTAACTTAGGAACATTTCAATACATGATGATAGTTCTATTCATGAGAGGAATCCTTTGTATAGGTACCTGCATGCACCCATAAGACGAGCCATTAGCAATTGCCAAGTAAGATCAGGAACCCCAAAACTTACCCTTTCCTTTCGGCAGCACTGCGAGGGTACATTGTGACATCTCCATGAATATGTTAGTGTTATTTCGAGAAAAATAAAATTTTTGGTCCTCTAGCCATTAACCAAATCACACTTTAATAACATAAAAGACCTCAATTATTTATAATACATTTTCTTGATACTGGTTATTATCAAAGAAGGAAACATAATGACATAACATACCCATTTTGTAACATCTCCAACATTTATAGTCTTCTTTCTTTGCCCTGTGTAACATAACTTATCAAGGTTTATTTAACATCGTTGGCAATCACTACAATTGATATTCAAAATGATAGTACATCATATTGTTTCAACAATGTCATTCTTCTCATAAGGTACTATATCCAATTATGTTAGACTATCTTCATTCAGCACATCGTTCACAAATTAACACATTCATTTAACATATCAACACAGTGTCTTTGTCTTGAACACTTTCATGAAACTATCGACTCATGAAAATTAACGTAATTAACCCAAAGAACACATACAACATAATTCACGATAAGTATGAAATATCGACAACTTATACATTTTGAACACACATAAGAGACACATCAAGGCGAGAACAAATTCCAGTGGTTCACCCAATCTAGGGCTACATCCACAAAAGTCATATGATAATTATTCAAAGAAGGGCACACCTTTAGACAAGGGTATTTACACTTTTCTCTTCTCTTTCTCAAGCCTCTCCCAAGAGAGCTTCAATCATACGGAGCTATACCGCCTTTCATCTTATTAATTGAAATGGAGAATTACATCCTGCAACTCAATTATTGCGGTAATTACTCTTCAGGAGCCTCTCCTCTAGAGGGCACTCCCACTAATCATAAGTATGTAAACATACTCTCTTCGTCAAGTTAATTAATAAAAGAAATCTCATAAAAATAAACCAAAAATAGTTTTCTTACCAACCCGAACAAGGATATACAGTGGTTCTACTCCCACTAAGATATTAAGGAGTAATCTAAGAGAGAACGCATACCTAGTTCTGCTCAAAGGGGATTATTAACCAAAATCATGATTGCTATCTAACATTTATTTGCATAGAAACTATCAAACTAAAATAGACATACAATCATCAAAGGTTACTCATCCACAAAAGATCGAGTTACCATACTACCCCGTAAACACCCAAACATCTGCCCTGCAATAAGACAAAGGTTAGATCCAAGGTCTATCAACAAGAAGACGCAGAGCTTGCTCTTGAGCATGCACTCTGTCCAGAAAAGAATTATAAGGATAATTCCACGTTGTGGGTTGAAATCGAAAATCAAAATACAGACAAATTATACAAGAAGGGTAGCATTCCGTCATCAATTCAATGGCGCTAGGGTATAAGGGAAAATACTAGAATTTACTCTAGTAGAAATAAAACTCTACCTACAACGCTCATATCTATAAAATATGACTGTAGCGGACCAACGTCCTTGTTAAACAAAGAAGGCATGTTTTTAATTCTTACTGTCTATAACACCGGAATCATTATCTGCGCAGAGAATAAAGAAAGCATTTCTACTCTGTATTAAAAACTCTAAAGGAGAGGGTGGATTTCCATAGGGAGTTGCCCAACCTACCATAGTAATCCATGAGGATTTTCCAGAAAGCAAACACGACTGCGGTCAAAGGGTATTCTGCAACCTAAATCCGAAGTCAACTCTGCGTTAATGGCGTATCGAATATAAAAACCCTAAAGCGACTCCTTATGGCGCTAGCCTATACAGGGTTTAACTCACTCATTGATTATGGAGAACAAATTTCTCAATCACAAAAGTATAAAATAACATGCATTTAATCAAATTACTGAGAGTAGAATCAGATCTCAAGTCGTCTGCGAGCTTACCTCTTCCAGATCTGCTGTGCGAATAGCTCGATCTCGGCATTCTTGGCAACAATACATCATAATTAAAAACAAAATGAAAGCATTCAAAACTTACAACAAAACAAAATTGAACTCGTCTGCAAGCTTATTTCTTCCAGATCTGTTGTGCGAGCATCTCGATCTCGGATTTCTGGGCATGATGCATCATATTTAAATTAAACGAAAGCATTCAATCTAAAACTTACAATAAATCAGAACTGAACTCGTCTGCGAGCTTATCTCTTTCAGATCTATTGTGCGAGCATCTCAATCTCGGATTTCTGGGCATGATGCATCATATTTGAATTAAACGAAAGCATTCAATCTAAAACTTACAATAAATCAGAACTAAACTCGTCTGCGAGCTTATCTCTTTGAGATCATACTGAGATCGCAGAGGTAGTATAGCAACTTAATGGGAGGGGTCAAACATCACTAAAGACAACGGCAATGGGAAAACGTAATTCTTAAAATATAAAACATCACCTTTGCTGAGATATGAAATCGACTAGGACAGAGGTCACTAGTTTGACTCAGACCAATAAATTAGAACCAGATCGAGGTAGAAGATGTGTACCACTTTAAATTAGTAACCGCGTGATTTAGAGAGCGTGAAGAACACCTTACCATACCTCGACATTGCTCAAACATATAGCCGTTCCTCATCTAAGCAGAGGTTGCTTGTACAACCAGACTCCACGATGGATGCATTCTCCCAGTAAACTCTTCTCTTCTCCACGCCGAGACAGATCTTCCACCAATTTTCTTTTTTTTTTCCTTTTCCCCCACTGGCCATCGAATCCTCCTCTTAAAAGAGTCTCACTCAAACCTCTTGGATGGTTACTCCTCATTCGACAAGTGGCGACCTACTGGAGTTAGATGCTCTACTAGGAGACAAACTTCCACCAAAAAATCGACTACGTTTTAGCTTTATTAAATAAATAAATCTCAAAACCCGTTTCCAAGGGATCCTCGGCTAGGTCTATTAACGCCGAAGAGATCACGGGGAGATCGTGGAAACTAGAATTGAAGTCCAAAACTGACACTTCTATCTCTTTTATTTTTCCGTCAGGGTTCATCGATCAAGTTCGATCTACCATGGATCCACTTCTCGCCAGCTGTCCCTTTCCTTAAACCCACGATGTAGTTAATGATAATTAAGGGAACAATATTGTTGGAATCCCTTCTAAAAGAAAACTAATATTAATGTGTTAGAAAACTAATATTAATGTGACAGGTTTGTTAAACAACCACATCGCTCTAAAAATAGATGCGATTACTTTTGTCATAAAGTAGAAATGTCCAATCAGATTTTCAACATTTTTATGGCGCCCCTCTCTCTTCAGTAGGAAGAAATAATAATAATAAAAATAACTAGGTCTAGACGTTCCTTTTGGGGACTACTTGTACCACCACACTTATGCCTCCTTTAGAGTGAAAGTGGTTGTGGCATGGGTAAACTCTTCTTGAACAAGGGCTTAATTATATCTTTTGGTTTTACTCCTTCCAACTAAGCTACTAGATTTAGATTAACATAAGGCGATGGCCTTTTTACTAAAATGTAAAATATTACTTATTAAGATAAGGCAAATTTCCAATTCCCTTGTATTCCCTCTATAAAGTGGAAACTTGAAAACTTTCCTTTCTATTTTAGCTTATGATTTAAGTATACTAAACATTAATAAGCTAAGCTTTATCAAAACCCATTAATAGGCTTTAGTTTAAATTTAGCTCAGGAGGTTTACTTGGGATTCATAACACTCCCTGTTGGAAATGTGATTAAGTGAATACGTCAAATTATACTTCACACATAAGGCGTTATACTAAGGCGTAAGTCGTCAAGGTTGCCTATTTGTTTGTAAAGAAAAGGCTGTAGTCCTCGACTTAGGACATTATACGAAAGTCTTGGGTTAATACCCATAGATCCAACCATTATGTCCTACAGGGTCCTAGGCCTTAACGTTTAGATTATCAAGGATTCTCTTGACTTTATGTTTCCGCAATGATTTAGTTTTCAATGCTTAGTTGCACCGTTGCACCTTCTCTTCTCAATTTACAACTTATAGCTTGGGAAAAGAATTAACGATTTTTTCAAGGTCTACTGGTGGAGCCTTGGCCTTGAGCTCCTCATGAGGGCCTCATAAATAATTTACATTATACATTTATAAATCTTAGAGGGATATTACATACATCTCTTCATGGAACACTAGGTTCCTCTCAAGGGCCTCAACTCCCATCAGCAAAGGCCATCATGCCTGAAGAGACCATCTTAATCATTTATAACAAAATTCAACATGAAAGAGTAAAAGGAAGGACCTTAAGTTTTATCCTATCATATATAAACTTGTTATCAGGATACATATACATCAACTACTATTACTTCATCACCTTCAGCAGAAAACATTATTGACAAAACTAACTTGTTTTACATTAAAAACTCTCATCGTCCCCATCAAAGTATCGACACAACTTCCCAGTAATGAAGTTCAATTAATAATACATTATCTATGTAGGCATTTTTAGTAGTAAGAGAAAAATTTTAAATTTTTACTATTTTTGGGACATTACAGCAAGAAGAATATGAAGGTAGAGAAAGTTGTTCTACTCCTCACAGATTGTAACCACGATATGACAGATGAAAGGTCAAAAGATTAGCAGCAAGTCATAATCACCTCACCAAATGAGAGAGAATAGGTTGGAAATACAGACTGAATAGTTTCAGGATAGGCAAAAAATGGCATACATGTCAGGCCATCTTTTTTCCCAGCCCAAGAAAAGAATAGGCGCAAGATAAGTGATTTCTTGATACAAAGAACCTAAGGAGGAGAAAAAGTCCAGGAGGGCAGGCAATGAGGAAATATGAAAGAATCATGGAGGGGATGCCTCATGGAATTCCCCTCTTTATCTAATCTTTGTAAATATTTACTACCCAAACAAGGAGGTACTTTTTTAGTTATTAGAGAGAATCTTTTGAGTTCTCATGCTTGTATCCATTTCTGTTAGTATTCTATCAGAGCATGGTTTTATGTATGAACATTGTCACTTTGTTTCCTTAGATTTGAGTAATGCATTCCCTATCATTTTGCTACAATAAAACTCTATTGAAAGGATACAATGAAACACTTAGCAAATGTTTATGATTAGACTTTGTGCTTGATCACATATGAGGAAGCATATTAATCTTTGGGCCCATATGGGTCTCAGGAACATCATCTCTATCTGATCTTAACAATATTAAATTGTACCTTAGATCATCTTCTACAGGTCTGGGCACACTGGTGAACAGATATTGGCACTTCAACAGGACAGTGAGGGCACACTTCTTCTTGGGAAGTTTAGTAGATTAATTATGAGGGAGTAATCAATGTTATAAGAATGGATTGCATTTCTATCTTTAGCAATCTATTATCAACAGTTTGCATGTGTTAGACAGTTTAAATGTCGTTTCTTAGTTAACTAAAAGAGGGAACATGTAGTTGCATCGGTTAGCTCCAGCTGTATTAAGTAGTTTGCTAATTCTTACCTTAAGTCTAAGTTCAATTAGGTGAATGCAGTCTAGTAGGTAGGGAGCATGCTTGCATGCCTCAAATCATTTTCAGTTGAGGTGTTGTTGTGCATGTGTCTAGATTCATAGTACCTACTCTTCTTCTCAGTCCATAAAAGAGAAAGTAGAGGCATAGGTTTATTCATTCAGTTTACGAAATGTGAATAATGAATTAGTTTTTCGTTTCTTTTTTGTATTAGATTCCACTTCATAATTAATGAACAAGCAGTGACATGTTTTCATAGTCCATCTATTGAGTCTTCCGTTTTACTTTTAACAGTGATTTAGCAAGTACACTGTAATTCTGTATGTTTCCTGCTTAATAAGAGTGATGTGATATAGAACAGACCTGTGAGTATCCTTTACAACTTTTCTACAATATGTGTTTGTATACTTTAGCATTATTAGATCAACAATTTTGAATGGATTTCAGGTTTCAGTGATCTAGTAGTTTAGGAAATCTTTTAGTGCAAATTCTGCTGACCATGGTTTGGAAAATCTATTAGGAACCTATGTCAACCCTTCTCTTTACTATGTTAGTATATTGTTGTTGGACGCATATGCTTTGTAAGTCGTCCCGTAGTATTTGTTGATTCGTAGTTTATATTAGCCCATAGTATTGACCCATAGTATTGGACGCATATGCTTTGTAAGTCGTCCCGTAGTATTATATGTCCCATGGTTTTGACTCATAGTATTGGGCATAGACTTAGTATATAAGTGTGTGTTGAGGTCATTGAAGGCACCGTGAAGTTAATTGTATTGAGCTTGCTCAAAGGACATTGCCCCCTCGAAGTGGACCGTGATCAACATAAAAGTGATTCTGAGTCTATTATTTATGATATCTCATGTATTTGCATTAATTAATTATTGCAGGTTTATCACATCTGGTATCAGAGCACTTTCTTGGGCTCGTTGGGTGGAATTTCTGCCAAAAAATTTTCTGCATCTGTTGCATCTTCAGATTTGGGAATAATCCCTATCCGCTTAACTGTGGGAAGTACTTGGGAATAAGACCTAAAACTCATTGTGAGGAGTACCAAAGGAACCCCCAAAGTAGCTGGCCCATTGAGAGGACCTGCCAGCGAAAAGGGCAACGACCCCTACCTGATTGACTAGTTCCCACTCTCTCAGTTTTTTCTCCATATCTCCCTTGTTTTCACTCTGTTTCCCTTGAAATTTTTGGGGAACCCCTGTCATTCCATTCTGCATCTTTCATTCCTGAGGACCCTATCCCCAATTCCCCTTCCCAAAGCCCGAAATCCCACATTTGTCTATTTTGAGGGTTTGCCATAACTTCCTCAGATTTCACCCAATCACCTTCAAATTTTACCACAAAGTTCCTTTCTGAATTCTGCTTCTTTGTCCCTCTCTGCCAAATTTTCTTATTCTATCACCCCACTTCTGAAATCCCCCTTTTTTGCTTTCTTGTCCTTTCGACAGTGTCCAAAATCTAGTCAAACCCCAATTACCCATCAGATTGTTTCCCCAATCCAAATTTCGCTTTACTAAATCAACTTTTGTTTGTGTTTTTCTACCCATTCCACCTAAAAAAAAAAAAACTGGTTATGGTTGTCACCCGTGCAGGAGCACACACCATGGAGGAAGCACTTGCAGCCATCCAAACCAAAATCCAAGATCTGGATGAAAAATTTCTCAGCCTCCATCTTCAGCATTCAGCCATGAACAATACCAGACAACCAGAATCTTTTGCAGCCACCGGGTTCTCTTCTTCTAGCAATTTTCGTGGGTCGAGCTTGATTTTCCTCGCTTCAATGGTACTGATTCGACTGGATGGATATATCGAGCAGAACAATATTTCAGTCTACATAATACTTCTGATGCCCAGAAAGTTCCACTTGCATCCTTTCATTTGGAACAGGAAGCCCTTCAATGGTATCGTTGGTACATCAAAGCTCATCCCGAGCCAAACTGGACAGATTTTTGCGAACTCATTTTGCCACGATTTGGTCCTAGTGCTTTTGATGATTTCACAGGAGCACTCACTAAACTTCACCAAATTGGCATAGTGAGAGACTATCGGACATAATTTGAGAAATTGGCCAATCACACAGAAGGATTGTTTGATGAATTCTACAGGAGTTGTTTTATCAGTGGTCTCAAGGATGAAATCCGCTCAGAGGTCAAAATGTTTTGTCCCAACACAATGATGGAAGTCCTAGGGTTGGCTAAGCTAGCCGAGGACAAGATCGCAGCTCAACAACGCTCCAAACCCACCTTTGTTCCCTTGAGAAATATGGGTTCCCAACAACCTCCCATCACGCCTTCTCCTCAACCAACTCCTATCAAGCATTTGTCTGAAATAGAAATGCAGGCACGCTGAGAAAAATGGCTTTGCTATAATTGTGATGAGAAATTCACTCGGGGACATAGATGTGTTCAACAAAAGTTCTATCTCTTGGATGTGGATTCTCCGCTTGCCTTAGAACTTGGTGAAGAAGCTATAGATACAGTAGATGATCAGGTCGACATTCAACACCCTCCTATTGACACCCCATCTCAGGACGACCAACCAGAGATCTCTCTCCATGCTGTAATCGGCGTCACCACCCCACAAACAATGCGGGTCAGGGGATACTTCAAGAAGCTCCCTCTTACCATACTCATTGATTCTGGTAGCAATCATAACTTCATTGACCCTCGGATTGCCAAACAGGCTGATTGTTTTGTCCATCCTTGCTCCAACTTTGAAGTCATGGTTGCCAATGGGGGCATCTTACCTTGCAAGGGGAAGTGTCACGATGTGCGTATCTCTATGGAAGATTATAACCTACGCTATGACATGTTTTCCTTGTCCTTAGGCGGATGTGATGTGGTTTTGGGCGTTCAATGGTTAAGCACACTTGGCCCCATCTTATGGGATTTTGCTGAACTTTGGATACAGTTTAATGTCAATGGGGCACAACACAAATTTATGGGCTTACAACAAGGTCTCTCTGCATCATTAGTTCACATCACCTGAAAAAAATCCTTAGGAAGAATTCACATGGTGTCATCGCTCAGCTCAATTCCATTCAAATGCACCCATCAACAGTCTCCACTACTTACTTGGATAGATATGCAGGTATCTTTGCTGAACCAATGCGCTTGCTGCCTTCAAGAGACCTTTCCAGTAAGAATTTAGCCACATCTACCTCTCAGCAGGAAATTATGGCTATTTTGCATGTAGTACAGAAGTGGCAGCCATACCTATTAGGGAATTATTTCTGCATCAAGACTGATCTCCAGAGTTTGGAAAATTTTCTGGAACAATGGGTCTCCTCCCCAACACACTTGAAATGGGTTATCCCTATGTGATCACTTACAAGAAGGGTAAGGGCAATATGGTGGAAGATGCTCCTTCTCGCACAATTGATGACCCAGTTTCTCTTATAGCTCTTTCTCTTCTTGTTCCAAATTGGTTGCAATCTGTTCAACAGGGCTCTCTCTTCTATGAACTCCATGCTTCTTCATCAATAGGGCACTCCGGGTTCTACAAAATGTATGACCAGGAACAACGTAACTTCTTTTGGCAGGGACTAAAAATGACAATTCAATAGATGGTGGCTGATGATGATACTTTCCCAGTCAACAAGGGTGAAACGACACTCCCTTTGGGATTGCTCGAACCCTTTCCCATCCCTACACAGCTTTGGCCAACTATTTCTATGGATTTCCTAGCAGCGCTCTGGTGGTACAATACCACATCTCGAAGGACACCCTATGAAGCAGTCTATGGAAAAACACTGCCAGTTCTTCTTCCATACACCCTTAGCAGCTCCCTACTTCAGGAAATTGACTCGGTTCTTCGCAACCGCGATCAGATTCTTCTCATTCTGCAGGAAAATCTTCACATGGTCAGAATTCGCCTGAAACAACAAGCCGATCAGCACTGTTCTGAGCGTATTTTCCACGCAGCTGACAGGGTTCTTCTTCATCTACAGCCTTCCAAGCAATCCTCCTTGACACTCCAAAGGCGTCAGTGGCGCGAAATGCAACCCGAGGATGCTACCGGGAACCACTCCTTTAGATTCTGCAGCAATTTCTCCAACCAAAGCTTTGAGGACAAAGCTTTTTCTAAGGGAGAGGGGATGTTAGGAACCTATGTCAACCCTTCTCTTTACTATGTTAGTATATTGTTGTTGGACGCATATTCTTTGTAAGTCGTCCCGTAGTATTTGTTGATCCGTAGTTTATATTATCCCATAGTATTGACCCATAGTATTGGATGCATATGCTTTTTAAGTCGTCCCGTAGTATTATATGTCCCATGGTTTTGACTCATAGTATTGGGCATAGACTTAGTATATAAGTGTGTGTTGAGGTCATTGAAGGCACTGTGAAGTTAATTGTATTGAGCTTGCTCAAAGGAGGTTGCCCCCTCGAAGTGGCCCGTGATGAATATAAAAGTGATTCTGAATCTATTATTTCTGATATCTCATGTATTTGCATTAATTAATTATTGCAGGTTCATCACAAAATCTAACATGTAGGAGTCTATGTTTCTTCACGATGTATCTATTTAATGTTTCTCTCATACAGTGATAGTGTCAACCAAGATGAATTCATTCAATAATTCTGTTACCACAAGGAATCCACTGAACATATTCGGAGACATTAACAATTATTTTGGAAAACTATAGAGAGCCCTCTAAAGTGCCCTAGCATGTTGGCGGTATTGGGATATCAAAATGAATATCCATTTATAACCCATGCTTCCTAAAAGGAAGATCAAAGATATTTTCCAAAAATCTGAACAATGGACCTCCAACGCAAAAATTTGTCACATGTTGGATGAAGTTAGCACAAAGAGGTCATCTAAGCCCCAAGACTTGATTTCACAAGAGAAATTTTTGGAGTTAGAACAATTTGGCTACACTAGGGGATGATGCTTCCCTATGAGGCATCAAGAACCACAAAAATGTTCCTTTTCTCATTTTGGCATGTATTCATGCTTTTAATAATTGATTCTTCACTACTCATTTCTACATGAAAATTTCTACTGGAAAACCTTCTAACTTAAAAAACAACTATGCTAATGCTCAATGCTCAATGGAGAGCTTATTTATGTAGAGAATTTCTTACTCAAATCAGTGAATGCAATATGGTGATGTAAAATCAAATGTCCAGTGGAACCAAGAAAGTGGTTGACTGAATGAATAAGTAGTAGTCATGCATTTGGTTAACAAGGGAAACAATAATATGAATAATTGTGATCTAGAATAAAAATGAAACTCATGCTTATAGTTTTGGAGGACTGTTCCTACAAGGCTAAAACCACTTGAAATCCTACCTAATATTGAGCCCAACCAAGATGCAATAGGATCATCAAGAACATCAGAAAAAGAAGTTTGAAAATCAAGGTCAGACAAAGTTTTTTTCCACTTTTCATGATGACTTGGTAGTATTTGTATAATGGCAGACTTTCTTTCCCCAATATTGAATCCACTAACTTCTTATGATTTCAAAAGAAAAAAATGACGAGACAAAAAAATACCTTCATAATAAATCTCAGGCTTTGGATAGGGGAATGCATATCTATTTCGATACTCATCATATGTGTTTACTGTCGGAAAATCTAGTGTCTACATATTTTGAAATGTTCAACTCTTTCTCTTTGTCAATATATATAAAACCATCAAACCTATGGCTCTCTTGAACCAACTCTTGAGCCACACCTTCCTCATAATCTTGTTGGATAGTAATGTCTTCATGTTGCTTTGGGACAATACCATCCTTGTCAAACTATTGATGATAATTCATGCGTATTGATGCATCTCCATCAAGATCAATATTTCTGGTGTTTGAAATGTATATATGCTATAATATTAAATTATGAAGCAATTTCTCAATACCTTCTATATATTTTTATGCCTATTTTTACTAGGCTCTCTAAAGGACATAAGTGTTGTACTGGTTTCATAGATTGTATCTATCACAATATGTTTCATAGATTGTATCTATCAAAATATTATATGTTTTAATTCTTTAGAGGACTGATTTCCATAATCTCCTAGACTTTTTTTAGACTTGTAGTTACAAGGAAAAGAAAAACTCTTATGCATATCAAACATAGAACTTCAATAAATTCTAGCTTCATCATTTATAAGTAAAACCTTCGTCTCAAAACACCCTTGGTAGTTCACGCTCTTTGAAATATTTTTTATGAAAATGAGGTTTGTTCATGGATATTAGGCTCATTTTCAACCAACATTTTATCATCCATTTCTCTGCCCATTACTTTCCCCCTGCATGTCCATGTCGCTATTCTCCACTTGGTAACAAAACTTGGAGTCTACCTCATCTTCTCCCCTATTCATTATTGGATTCTCATCTTTAACACACTTCTAGCAATCCATTGTATTTGCTGCATCTTTTTCGAAATAAAAGTTTTTCCATTCTGAATAATGAATTGATAATCAATGTTTCCCACCTCTTTTGATGGCTACTCTAATTGTTCTTTTCTAAGGAATTCTTTGATTTCTATATGATACTTGGAAAAATGTACTAAATATTCATGATTTTTCAGTTTTTCCAATTTTTGGTCCATCTGTGTTCTAAGGAAAGATTCATTACTTTATATACTATGGAAATGGGGTTTATCAAACTTCTTAATACAACCAACATTTCCCAGATCCTGATGTCCATAATTTTCAAATTAGTATCCTTCACACAACTTTTCCTTTGAAATGTAATATGGAGAAAAACTAATAATAATAAGGCTGTACTAGTGATTTGATTACCCTATAGTTCAAATAAACCCTTGTCAAATTTCTGGTGTATGATCTTTCAGGAAAGAATAAGCCCTTCATTTTCTTGGAAAGCTTACTGTGCATATTTTGCCATACATTTATCTGTATCATTGTGGTCAATAGAGGAAGAAAAATACAAGCCATCATTGTCAAAATCATTAGTACATACCATATTTCTCAAAGCCTCAAAAGGTGGTGGACTCTCTTGGTTATTTTTTGGGATAGAGGCTTCTTCTTGATAATTTTGGACAACAACTTGTTTATTAGAATCCCGATTTTGACCTTTTGGAATAGGAGGTAGTACTGTATATTCTTGTACATCCTCATAATTATTATCTTGGGATACATGCATTTCAAACTCTTCAGCAAAAAAGACATTTTCATCATCACTATCGTAGCAATTTTGTCCTTCAAGTTGCATTTCGAGCAAAAGAATCTTAGAAGACAATAGATGTATCCAGTGTCATAAATATCAGTAGTGTTAATGGGGGCGATGGAACTTAATGTTCATTGATAAGAAATAAAACATGTTGAGCTTTGGTGAATGAATCTAGTAGTCTAATTTTATTTCTGGAACCTTATGGCATGTTTCAAATACGTTTCTGATTTGAAAATGAGTACATATTATAGAACATTTCAATAATAAATACCATAAATTGTTTATATCGATGTTCATAACTCAACACAAACTCAAACAAATGTGAAAGAATTATCACAAAGATTCAAAATGATAATACATATTTAAAACTAAATATCAATGCTTAATGGCTCATGCAAGACCTGCAATTAAAAAAAGTAGAATGTATAACAATCTTCTTTTGATGACGAAAATAAGAAAAAATGATGCATTAATATACAAAGAGAAAGGAGCTATGGAAAAACATAAGAAGAGTCCAAAACAAAGCACAAGTTATGCAAATAGAGTGATGAATCTTTCAGGTGGGCCTCGTGGTATTTTGTAAATTGAATGACCCCATAGGGATACAAGAATCTCTCAACCTTCTAATGCAAAATTTACCACCAACCCTTCCAATACCTCTCAATTCCTTTTTAATCCTCTCGCATGAAAAATCTCTCCATAATTTTGTGTAATTTCTTTCTTAAATTAAAATAGAAAATGAGGTGATTTGGGGTAGCTCAGCACCTCAAGTAATTGGGGTCCCACCTTTCTTATAGAATAAGAGAGTTTATTTCTATTTATCCTCAAACCATTCCAGCTATGGTAATAGTCTTCCAACTGCTACAGCTTTTGAAAAAATTGTGCTATCTTTTGATATGATAGTGGAACTCAATTCATTATTAACCCATGTTTATAGCCTCATCCAAATGCCACTTCCCCAATTTCTGTAGGCTTGTAGGTACTCTTTTAATAATGAGGAAGAAGAGTTTCTTAGTTGCAAGACAAAATTATTTGGTAATAGATACAACCAATTGATAGATGTAATATTATTACCATTGGACAATGGTCAACATGTATCTATTTACTTTTCTCTTGAATCGTCTTTGAATCTAGACAACAATAGACATCTAAAATATTCCCAAAGATAAACTTGTTATAGCACATTATTAATAATGTCTTTGGGAATGCTTATATATAGTTGATGTCTACTTTGTCTTCCCTCACTTCATTGAGTCTAATACTCATCATCAAATAGTTCGTGACATAAACAAATATCAACCTGCTCCTAATATTACTAGATGATGTATCCATGAATGTGAAAATTTGTAGTCAAATCCCAGAGCAATGACTCTAATATTTGTGCTCCCTTTTATCAAAATTCCCAAAAACTTTATCTCCATTGATAGGGGTGCTCACAGGCATACATCTATGATGGTTATATGATATGTATCCTTCTTGTCTTTGAAAAGAATAGCCAAGACCAACTTTGTCTAAAATTTTCACAGATACAAAACCATTGCAACATCAATTCCCATTGTACATTACATAGTAGAAAAATCCCTTATGAACATTCAACGGGATTCCTTTCTTGTGTATAGGGATATTTGATGTTTTCACTTTCATATTTCAGGCATCTCCAATAGTAAAAATATTGAGTAATCATTAGAACAGATTTGGACTTTAAATGGCTAATGCTTGGGGACTCCCTTCTAAAGGTAATATGAAATAATGCTTAAGCCTATAGAATTCCATCATTAGGAAAATGGAAAATTTTCAGTGAGTGGCTATTACTCTCAGATACTTGAAAAATGAACAAAAATTCTCCAAATAAATGGAAGTGAATATCTATGTGATCAGACAAGTGATTAGTTAGCATTTGAACAACTCGTGGCTTTTTATTAAGTGCTTTGCCTCCATTTGCTTAGATCTTTCTTGTTGTGTATCCACAGTGTTTGAAGTAATTTAAAATCTTTGCAAATAAGAAAATTGATTGTTTGATATTCTGGGAAACATATGTAGTCCCAAGATAAATTATACCCAGACATAACCCATCGCCCCTCCATTTGAGGAATGCTTACGAGTCAAAATCAACTTTAGGTTTAGTACAATGAAATCTCTTGGAAGAAGCATTGGAATTCCAATAACAATCTAGAAAATATGTGTTGTTGTCCAAGAGTAAAATCCACCATGATTTGAAGAATATAACAATGAGAGGATTCGTAGCTATTCCATGGTGATGCTAGTATTTATGCAAATGAATAATGAAAGAGTGAATAAAAAAGAAGTAATACATAGATTTTCTTAAAAAATTACAAATATTTTATTTTCCTGTCAAAAAAGAATTAAAAGCTTTTAATGTTTCTTCAAAAATGAGAAGTAAATCTAGTCGACATGAGCCCATTAACATTTTCTCTTAAAATTTAAAGCCACACAATAAAAGAGAAACAATGAGTGGATGGAGGAGTTTAGGGAAAGAGATAACCAATTGGAGGTTTTCTTTGCTACAGATTGCCAACAAAATTAGAGGTTTTATTTGTTGCCAACAAATTATCACATAATCATGAATTAAACCAAATCTTGAGATATCCCCATGTAATATTGGCAATGGTTGATATGGCTGTAAAATGAAGAATAATACCTTGAGAAATGGAATTCTGAGACAACTTCTAAAGTGCAAACGTATAAACAAGGAGAGCAGGTTTCCTGGGGCTGCAATTCGAATTCCACCACTTCATGAACAAGAACATGCACAATTTTTGTAGGTCTCCTGCATTTGATAATAATATAACCAAGCATATGCAAAATCGGTAAGAATATTAGGTTCTAGCACCGTATATATGGATGGATCATCCCTGTAACTCCTATTCTAGAAGATTCGGGCGATATGGTCCAAAATAAATTCCCATTCCATAATTTTTGGGCAAATGGGATATCCAAGCTTTATTCATAGTAGTAACCAACTGATCGCGGCCTTGGCCCTCCATTACCCAAATAATAAATTGTTGGTTGGGAGAACCAACTCTTCGCGGCCTCCATTACCCTAAATGGTGGGCGAACCAACTCTTCGGGGCCTCCATTACCCGAAATACTGGGCGAATTCACCATTTTGCGATTATTTTACTTGGCTACATTAATTTTTCCTCTTTCGCGACCTTGGCTATTCGATTTCCTTTGACTATGGGTATAAGAAATATGTGGATAATATGTTAAATTTAAAAAAACTCGTTTCATATTAAAAATTTGCCCAGGGTTTCTTGGTGACCCCTATAATTTCGCCCATAGGCTATAATTCACCCCTAAAATTTTCCCTGAAAACTAATGTCGTTGTTATGTTCTCATCGAGGTTAAACCCAAGCAGTTAAGGCTAGCAACATTTCCAATGAAAAACCACGTGCAGACTGGCCACGTAGGTCGCCATTAGACTATCTACTTAGAACCACTTTAATGCCCTTTATTATCGTATCTACCAAAGTACATCATACCTAGCATCAAGTGTTATCAAGTCAATGCACGAATTGTTATAAGCCATGACTATAATATAGTATGGGTAACATTAACCTAAGGTCGAAACTCGGATCATCACCCAAGTCATTTCATTGTTGCCATCGCATCATGTTCCAAGCTTAAGGTCAAACTTTTAATATGACCATTGTATTATAGCATAGCGAC
This sequence comes from Larix kaempferi, assembly GCA_027924585.1. NCBI lineage: Eukaryota > Viridiplantae > Streptophyta > Pinopsida > Pinales > Pinaceae > Larix > Larix kaempferi. The sequence continues at coordinate 468,490 of BSBM01000240.1, read as the reverse complement.
ACTATTTTATACCAAAGTATCATTTGCCTGTTGTCAACCTTTGAATATAAATAAACACCATGAAGCACTATATCGAAACCTTAGCATAAGCTATTGTCACATTGATCTATGTCGTTAGAGCAAAGCGTTTGTAGTATATAGTCACAAACTATAGGCTATTAATAAAGTATGGTATTAATATTATTTTCTAGGTTATGTACAAAGTGCATAGGATATAAGGTTAGATCTAGGATTACAATACTAATATCCAAGCATAAATTATGTATTTATCAATGCATGTTATTTCTAAGAAGTTAGCCATACAAAACAAAGGTTCCATTACTCTCCACAATAATTCAATACAAGGCATAGGTGTAGAGAACAGTCATATATTCTACAAGTTGAATCATTTTTGAAATTACATAAACCACTTGAGAAAAATTGAAAGCTTAGCTAGGATAGATCTCACCATAACTATTTAATATTTAGTATATTTCCTTCTTTAAATATTGAAGGCTAACATAATCAAAATAGGACTTTGTTATACGTTTGAGATAACATTTCTCTTACCTGTAATCTGCAAACAGAAGTTCAATGCTTTAGCCAAATAACTAAGTAAGCTTTGGGGTGTTCATAGGACCCCTTCAACATCAACAAACAAAGGAACACAATTAGCACATATAAACAATAACAATAGAAAAGGGAACCTTTAAAGCATCGACATCATTTCAAAGTAATCATAAGTACTCTTAAGAGGTCTAGTACGCAGGCTTGAAGCAAGAAAACATCCAACAACATCTTTGGGGTCATATAAACACTTTCTACATTTGTCACAACACAATAGACATCCATGATCCTTATGATATTATATTTCAGTATAACTTTTAAACGAATACTTACGCATTTATTACATTTCTGCACAACAAGTATAGCAATTAAGGCTACGTTGAAAAATTTTAAATTTTTGTTATTTTTGGGATGTTACAAGCATGTCCATTAAAGAGTAGAGCAGCATCAATCCACTATTCCCAAACTATTTTTCCTTCTTCTTCCTAAAGAGATATTTCATGACACATTTAATGCTAGTAGTACACTCCTTATGTAATTTTAATATAATTATTGCATTTTTTAATAAAATGTCAAAATTAATAATTATAATTTTTTTTACGTGCAATTTTTTTATAACACTTCTGGGATGTGCTGTGAGCCCTTTGACATGCTGTGACATGTTCCTGTTCAATTTTGAACCCTTCTTAGGAGGAGAGTTGGAGATGAACACGTTTATTACTAATCTGCTATTATTGCTTCTTTATATCCCTTATTTATTTATTAGCAAGTTTTTTCCTTGAAATATGGCAAAAAATTCGACCATATTTCCCATGGTAATGTATCCTCACAGTTTCCTCCATGATAAAAAAAAATAATGATCCCCACATCTCCACCCTTGTTTTGAAAATTTATTTACTAAAACAGAATTCCTACTTAAAACATCTTTCATTAATATCAAAATTAATTCCAAACAAATTTATTCATTTAATTATACATTTAGTTCATCCCACAACAAACTATATATATACGAAAAACCTCATTATTATATCGAATGTAACGAAATTTTTATGCTCAAATACAAAGCCTATGCTTTGAATATTTAACAACACACATCATTCCTTTTCATTTAACCCTTCCAAACCCATAAGATATTCCCTCTCTTTATAGAATTTACCCGAGTTACCATGGTATAATCCATACTTTTCCTATATTTCACAAACTCCATGTTATTCATCGAGTAATGGTTGTCTCCCTTAATTCAACTTTTTGTTGAAGAAAACCTCCTTTATGATCGTAACTTAAACCTGGTTTTTCTCCCACGTGCGAAGTCCATTTGAACTCGTTCAACTTGTGTTAGAAATCTCTCTGCAAGCTCTTTGGCAACTGACCACCTGCGAAGAAATTGAAGACCTTCTGCATTATTCGACTGAGACTGTCCTCTTGGATCAAAACTCCCCACTGAAAGCACTTTTTGGACCTCCAAAGTTTTAATTCATAACCGTAGAAGGATCTTTGTCTTCATCTCCTCCAAAGCTTTTTCCATGGCTATCTTTGGATTCACTTGGGTAGATTTATTTGCATTTATGTCCGGTTTTAGGGTGTCAGGTACAATTGATCATGCACCCAATTTTACAATTTTAATGCTTTTAAAATGTCCAATAAGGATTTTAGGCATAATGTCTTCCACTCAATAGTGGCTACAAATCCATTTACAATGTTTCAACAAGAGTTTAAGCAACATGTATAATGATTCTCACTCTTTACATTTTCAAGAGTGGCTAAAACAAGCCATTTCAACAATGTTTAGGCATAAAACAAAATGCCCTTCACTCTAGAATTTATGGTTTGCAATATTTAAGAAATTTTCACCTCTCTTGTTGGCCTTTCAACCAATTTTTAGTAAGTGTAAAATATTATGGATTCAAAATATATTGCATGTAATAACCCATTTTGACCCTTAGGATATATTAGCTTTTAATGTAAATATTGTATGCATGTGATGTATGTTTTCCTAGCATGGAGCTCAAGGCCAAGGCCCCACTAGTGGATGCTCGAATTTTATTTAAAAGGAAAGTATTAGATATTATGTTACCCATGTGCTATTTAGACATAGAACATTGTAAAAATGATGTAAATAAACATCATGCAATAAAATACCAAAACTGGCTATGGAGGCAACGAATGAGAAGGGGCCATGTGTATCCACTAGGGAGTGGTGAAGGGGTTGTGGGATTGAGCCATAAGTTGCTAAATGTCATCGTGTGAACCCATTTGACTTTACATTGCTGACATGTAATTTTTTTGTAAGGAAGTTGTTGAGGAATTCAGTCCATGGCTTCAATGGAGAATGGGCAACCCAGAAATTTGTATGGCAGGGTATGGGCTCTGTTTTCTTGTACCACAAGTCACTCTATCTCATGGGAATGGGTTATTCCTCATTCCCAATCCATTGTTGATCATCCAGCATGAGTTCCAGCCAAAAACAAATGCCAAGTAGTAAGAAAAACCAGAAATCGCAACTTTGAAAGAACCCATGTTTTGAAGTGCCAAAAATGCCCATAAATTGTATTTGATAGTGAAATCCGATGGGGGATCCATAGGTATAAACCTTGGGGCAAAATTGAGAGAATTAGCGACCCTGAAATCCATTGGCAAACCCAATTTTGATAGCCCAGAAACCCAATGACGCGATTGAGTTATTCGTTGACATAATGGTGAGAAATCCAAGTGTGGATGTTTGAACAGAGGATTGGATTGCTTGAATTTAGCTTGAGATGTCTATATCTCTGTGGTTGAGCTCACTGGATTAGCATCCTCCTCCTTTTCCTATTGCATGCTTGATAAACCCAACTGTGTGTTGGCTTAGCATGACTATTTGAGTGAAACCATGACTGTGAGTGAGCCCATCTAGTTCCTCCTTAGTGGATACACAACCCATCTCGGGGATGATCTCTTAGCTGAAAGAATACAGGCTAGATAGAAATATATGGTTGGGTAGAATGTTGCTCTCACATAGCCAGTTGTTTGGATAGCTTCATCTCAAGATAAGTGTTCTCTGTGGTTTAATTTATATGCATTATGTGTTTTACAATGTGTTAATTTTCAATGATAAATATTCATGTTAATGGGATTGATATGAAGTTTATGCATAGAATGTGAAGGGGATTGATTCTTTGTACATTGAATCATTATCCACTTGTGATAGATATTTTGATGCATTACTGTTTGTGTGTGTATAAATATGATTTAATTCCGCTGTGTATTTTAGTTTGAACCTGCACACATGGAGTTTTATTTATTTATGAATTATTGAGTAATGTATGGGGCTGAGCTTACCCAATAAGCTCGGTAAGCTTGGTCACGTTTCCTTCCTTTCACCAGATTGATGGAAGGGGATGTGACATTGCATCAAAACTTAGAATTTCAAAACCCAAAGTTTAAAACTCATCATTTTTTTTTACCATGTGCTGGTGTCCTGCATCGATCCTTGGTGTTGTATAGTGGTCAACCTCTCTTCCAGTTCCATAGGCTAGACTAGGGCATGAGACACTGGTTGAAGAGGATTGCATGCTAGTACAATCTACTGCAATGAGGAACGATGGATAAGACCAACAAGCTCGATAGTTTCGGTCTGTGATCTTCAAAAACAAGGTCTGTGCAAGATCGAACACTTTACGATATTGTTGAGGACCTTCCATGGTTACAAAACCAGTTTCAGATCCTTCTGAGACAATAGAATGACTCCTAATTTGAAACAAGATTGATGACAATTTCTATGGTCTGAAGATTACGCTTGTATGTTGAGTAGATTTGAACGACTAACTCCTGACATCTACACATACAATCTTCTTTCACCATTTTCCTATTCTCTCCATACAACGAGATCTTCCGCATATCGCTCAAAACAATTCTGGCATTCTCCCTCTTCTTGATCTTCATGCATATCAAGATAAACTTCAATAAACTTAGACGGTGAAGGGGAGTTTATATGCACATCTGCACGAAGATAGACTCTGGCATATTTATTCATATATCCATTATAGAAGCTATCGCCATCACCCACGATAGAGGATTTACATAAACCCGAGAATCTGCAGACGATTCGTTCTTTTGGTGGAATTCAGATCCTCCCTATCCATGAATCCGTGCAAAATCAAAGGATTCGTTCTTGATGCCTTCACGAGCATTGGTGGTGTTTTTGTCCGACCTCATGAATTCTCCTTGAGCAGAGGATCCTCTTTGAATTCTGGCTTGATGTCATTCCTTCCAAACAAGTCTTCACAAGAACTCCAACCAAGGACCTCAACATTCTATGTTCTTCAACTGGGACATGCAAGATGAACTTTAACTTCTCCATCATCGTCACATATTGGCTTTTCCTCACAACATTGCTGAAATTGCTCTTCTTTGACATCTATCTCATCAATGGTCGATGCATCGGGATCAAAATATTTACCTTCCAGGTTGTTCGATCCTTCTTCATGCAAATGGAAGAAGTTGTGGCTCCTCCATTAGATGGAAAGAGTGGTCAGATGACATGGTCTTATGTATGTATCAGTTGCACCACAACTCCAACACCCCTTCTCCTTTGCATTAGGAGCATAAAATTACCAACAAATTTTCTCTAATAAACAATATTATTTATCAAAAGAACGATGTCGTTAATGGTAAATATATTGCATCAATCGACAGGAAGTCGATACACCCTCCATGACAGGCTGCTTTGTCGATAATGTGGGTTGAATGTTTGTATCGCAACAGGGACTGCTATCTTCAAACAACGAATTCCATTGATTTGATGTACATGGTTCTTCTATGTCATGGTTATTCAAAAGTGGAAATCAGCTAAGGTTCATCATGCATGTAAATCATCCAGGTATGGTTCAACCACATGTTTAATGTCATCAAAAGAAAAGTTCATAGATTGCTGGAAAGTGGCTTCAACATTCTTCAATCCGAATGACATTTTCCTATACACAAAGGTACCCTAGGGACATATGAAATTTGTCTTATGCCGGTCTTCAGGTTTGATTTGAATTTGATTATGGCCCGAAAAACCATCCATGAAAGAAAATATTTCATGGCCAACACATGCATCTATGATTTGATCAATTAAATGTGAGGGATAGTTGTCCTTAGGACAAGCTTTATTAAAGTCCCTAAAATTTGTACATACTCGTATGATGCCTTTATTTTTATCAACTGGGACTGCGTTAGACACCCATTTTTTCATGTCGATATGATAAATTAAACCCGCATTGAGGAGATTTTCAACCTCATCCTTGATGGTTGCAGCCTTTCTAGGGTTAACTGAATGAAGTCGTTGCCGAACTAGTTTCACATTAGGATATATCGTAATGATGTGTTCAATGATGGAAGGGTCAATGCTTGGAATCTCCTCATATGACCTAACAAAAACATCACAGAAATCCTTAAATAAGTTGGTGTACAAACTAATCTCTTGTGGAGAACAATTTGCTCCAATAAATTTTTTTTCCATGATGTCAGGTTTGGTTTAAATATTGATTGGAATATTTGTTGAAATATTAGCCATATTACCTTCAATGAAAATCCTTTGTTTCATTAAAGAGTTAATGGACAAGTCAACATTTCCACTGGGTCTCACAGAGAACTCTCCATTCTCGATTTTGTTTAAGTCTGGAAGGAAGTAGGATCTATGATGCATGTGTTCCCAAGGTTGATCCATACCTATCATAGCTTCCATAATAGCTTCACACGATGGTAATATCGTGTCCAAACAATCGAAGGAATGGGTAGAGTCTATTTCCTATGCAGGTTCATAATCGATATCTAACTCCATGGAGATATAAGGATTCAAGATATAATCTGTTACAAAGTTTTGTGAATCTTGATAAGCCACCTTTGCGACATATAGGGGCGCAATTGGTTCTTCTTGAGTAGGAAGGATCCAAGGATCGGTTGTTTGAATGATCATGAAGACCTCCTTAGATGGAATACTAGAGTTACTCATTGAACAAATATAATTGACAGGAGCAGGAAAATCACAAGTTCCCATCAACGAGAAGTACATACCTGCTCATAAACTCTCACTAGTTGGACGACCTTGATCAGTCCAGGGGATATTTGAATCCAAAGGAGTTGTGTTATTTTTCCAAGAAAAGGAAAATTGGTAAATTGTGACGATCTTTCCTTCATGGGGGAACATTATAAGTACCTAAAAAATGGACAAAGGAATGGCTTGCATTGCATAAGTCCAACTTCTTCCCAAAAACAAGTTGTAATTGAGAGAAGCTTCTACAACTTCCACCTATACCGACACTACTTTTCCCACTAACTGGATCTCGAAATTGGGTAAGATTCCATGTGGATGGAAGGAACTCCTATTAAAATCTGTAAGTAATGTAACTAAGGGTGCTAACTCTAGAGATCCTAGGGTTTTCCAACAAGAGATAGACATTACACATGTGGACGTGCCTTCATCCACTACTGTTCATCCAATGGTTTTTGAACCATGGACTACATCTATTTGGAAGGCCACATGATAGAGAAACCAAGGTTTGAAATTCAACATATCAAATCTAACCAACATGCTTGACGAATCCATATTTCCTATTTCCGCTAAAAGTGCATTTCACTGCTATGGGAAGCTTTGCAAAAATTCTAGATCGAACATAGCACATTTCGTTTGGGCTAAGTCCTCTACAACTGGGTAGCAAGGAGCATACTGTGCATTAAGGTTTTGCTTTTCCCATTTATAGACACCTTTTGGTAACTTCGACATAGGATCTACATGTCTCTCTATATGAAGAGGAATATAGTGACTCAGGTATTTCTTTGCCTTTTAGTGGAAAATCCGGGGTATAATTCCTGGCTCTCGTTTGCAATAAAGCATATGAGTTTACCATATGAGTCTAGGAATTTTTTCCACTCAAGCTCCCTTGCTTAAGTCTGTGAAATTATTTTAGAATAATAGTGTTGTATCATCAATTTCGCCACTTGGTGTTTCTCCTTTTTTATATTTTTTTCTCCTTTTTATGACTCATTTATAATGATCATATTATTTTCAGTCTACATTTAATGTCAGTCACAATATTTTCTACTTGCGACACATAAACTTTGTTCTCATTGTGGCTTCCTTTCCATTACCAAGTCCTCGGAACCTATTACAACTTTAGATATAGTTAGTTGCAACATCCCATCATCAATCAATCAACAATAGGTTCACCTATTTACTGGTCAACTACTACACATTAAATTTTTATATGCTTTGATGATCTAATTGTCACTACTAGTCTTCAATATTTATTCAAACCTTTTGTAATATGATCACCATATATTATGCATAATATGTATAATGTTCTTGTTTTCAACAAGTGTTGTGGATACTGACGATCTACCAAATGCCACTTGTTAGTGCAACTTTTCACAATATAGTCAGAATTTTAAGAAATCATTTTCTAAGCCTTGTTTTTTGGTTTCCATACAACCAAACAAATATAATAAGACGTTAAAACTCATCACTCACTTCTGATTGGTTTTACCTCTAACAATCAACATTTCATTTTGATTTTGATTTTTGTTAGTAATAAATTCATGGCATAATCTTGCAATGTTAGTACATAAAATTTATTGTTCTTTTTCATAAACTATGAACCAAAGTTCCTCAATAACCTAATATAAAGTACTTTGCAAGTCGATCCTCAAGGAAAATATAAGATGACACCTTCATAGGTTCATTTCTCAGAAGAGGAAGAACTATACTAATTCATTAAGGTTTTCTCAATAGATTACTAAGCCCCAAAGAAATCTTATTTATGTGATGTTATATACATTTGATATCACTCAATTTTCCTTATGGTCACACCATGCCATATCATCTTAGAATTTAAATCGGAAAATCATCATAACATAGGTTGCACATAATATATTCAAATTCTAATATAGCTTGACTACTTAAAGGTACTATTGCTTTTAATATGCACGCAACTCCTTTGCGTGACATACAACGTTGGTACAACATACATACTATCATTATGTTTATTCATCCAAATATAACTACTCATCTTTTTATTCAATCGAATATAACTACTTGTCTTGCTATAGGATCGACCACACACATTATCATTATACTTTTCTCATGGACTATAGTATCTTATCTCATGATATGTCTACAATTTATAATGGCTATTATTTTCAACAATTCAAAACATCTTATCTTTCATTTTCATAAAATCATAAGATTATGATCCTATTGTCTAGGCACCCTTATCAACAATAATTCTAAAATAGTGTCAATACTTCTTGTGGAATACATTTTTAACCCGAACTCCATTAGTCAATTTATAAACATAATGCTTCAGAAATAAAACAGAATGAAAGTACTTACTTGTAAACTTACAGACTACTTTGTCATAGAATTAAATCTCCCTTTCTCATTGGTTACCTCTTGGATAAATTTGAGGATTAGTTTCTCTATTTTATTCCTTCGTCCATTCCTCATATGCGCATATAACAAAAAATCAAATTGTTAGTTCAACCAAGTTCATATTTTCTTACTTCATTTTGAGCCCATATAGGCCAAAGTGTTGTAACTTCATCACTCCAATACCACTTGTCACATTCCCCAAATCCTTGGTGTGATTTTGGGGAAATGGGTGCACAATGTTTCTTCTTTTCTATTTGAAAACCAACAAACAACTATGTTAGTTCCTTCTTTAGTCGTGAAACAACATATTTGTTAGTCTTATAATACCAAACATCATATTGGTATGCATAACCTATTTAATCTTGGAACTAAGCATGTGATGAAGAGTTCCCCGATTGATCTTCAATCATACCCCATGTCACACGATTATAATATTATTCCATCCAACCAAAATTCATCAATAAAATATATAAAAGAATAACTACTTTGTAAGTCAACCTTCAAGAAAGTATAAAATAACACCTACATAGGTTTATTGCTCACTTTTATCAATAACTTATTAAGCTTCACGAAACCTTCTTTACTCACCATACAAGATTAGCTTTCTAAGTTAATGCTTCATAATAAGAACACATAGCACTTGTCAACATGGTCTATTGTTTTATACATCATTTTCTATACTCAATGTTCAATATATCTTGACCAATTTAAGATGTTACTCCTTTAAATCTATACACATTTTCTCTACATGGAATGTGATAATGTATAGCACACACATTATCCTTTAATCAACCGGATATACATTTGCATCCTTTCAGAAATGTACCACATTAACATTATACAAATATTAAAAACCAACTAAATATAATTATGCCATCATACGCAATTTGTAACCAATATACAATAACATCAACACATGTGATTTCAATCAACTAACAGGGGTAACTTATGGCAATATGCATTCATTTATAAACTTGACATATTCAAATAACAATACAATACTAAAGGATACTTATGTGAGGAAGTTAGACAAAGGAGACTAAGGGTTTGATTGCAAATTTCCACCCAGCCATAGGTTCTCTATCCAACATATGTTTTCTCACCGAGAGACCACCCCGAGCTAGACGAATAATCCACTATTTAGAGAATATTTTATAAGTTAGCCTACTTATTTCATTTCTCTATGGCATATGTCTAAGGGTTGCGCCCTCCCCGATCCTTCACCAACAGGCTCATCATAATATATACATGTATTTCCAACTCTGCAATAAAGTTGATATTTCATTGCAGAGTTATAAAAATAATTACACAACTTAATAGAGCCACTTTGTCAAAGCAGGCTTATATATATATATATATTTCATATCCTTTTCAGTCCCTGCCTTCCTGCAGAGTAGCAAGGACTATAGGAATCGATTTCATCAAATTATATTAGTTGGGAACAATTTTCCAAGAAATATAACCAAATTATTTTACGTGATATTCCATTCTGATCAATCAGCTAATTCTAAGCCATATTTGGCCTTTACCTGAGGTGAATCACACATGTTGGCCATGTGTTGAAGTAATGCTATTGAGCATTAACATTAATTTGTGACGCTCCTTTTAAACCGTGCTCGGGCTTGGCACTATGAAGTTCTATGCACTATGCAATTCTAAGTGGCACTCAACATGTGAAAGTAACTAGACATGATCCACACTCACTGCAGTACATTACTATGTGTCTCTCAACATGCCAAAGTAAAATGGATAGATCAGTTATTTAATAATCCGATGAATCGAAGGTATAGCTTCATCAACTTGATTGCTGCTTGAAAATAAATTGCTGTATAGATTCATCAACGGGATCAATTGCTGCGTCAAAATCACGTACTAGAAGCTCTGCTGTGTATAAAGCTCTGCTATGCATATAGCTCCAGAGATGATGGTGGTTGCTTCAACTTGACGGTATGTATTCCTTCTTGTACAACTCCAATTGCTTCATGTATGTGTCCTGAATAAAACCAAACTGCTCTGGTTAAATGAAAACTTAAATCACCCCCCTTGAGTCTGACTACAATAACCTTCGAAATGATATTATGCACACAATGACATGAATAAATCGGCCTACCAATGTTGGTCATTGGTCTTGTTCCATGGTAGGTGGGAAATCTAGCGAAGCTGGAACACCTCTCTGGTTCCATGACAGGTGGGAAATCTGGAAAAGCTGCAACAACTCAGCCTTTCTCGTGATACATCTACCATCTCTTTCTTGGGGCATTTATCGTGATACTTTACCATCTCTTTCTTTGATCCCATCTACGATATGTTATTATTGCAAGGAAATTTTATGAAGGTTTCTCTAAGATTGTAACTTCATCCTAAACTAACCAACAATCTTTAAATTTGTAATTTTAGCATTCATAAACTTCTTACCAGTTGTTTAAAGGTGACGCATAAAGTGGCAGGGATACCAATTCATTCTTGGGACCACATTGGCTTCCGGGGCTTCGAAGCGCTTGTGCCTAACGAAATCCGAGTTGTTTTCCAAAACCTCTGGCTTGTGTTCTCGGTCCATCAAGTTTCCACTGTATAGTCATATGTTATGTTTTATCCAGGTCATAAACTCTCTGATTAATTGCCTTTCCAAGGTTCTCCAATTCATCAAGAAGAATAACCCAGTAGTGCAGAGTGCTTTCCATAAGGAAATATCTTTGGAATCAACTCCAGATTCTCCAGTGCTTAGAGCGCGCAATCTAAAAAAACTGCCTCTAAAATGCCATCAGAGTAACAATAGTAGCTAATTACATAGTATTTTCTATATATTCTTAGATATCTTCTTGTAAAATAGACCCAAAGAGACAGATTTTAGTTGGGGAATTGGTTGATTATATAATTCAAAGGTATAGCTAAGGCGACCTTAGATTTATTTTTTCTAATATATATATATATATATATGCTCTCCATTGAAGCACTAAGAATTGCCAATATTGAGAGTTCCTATAAGATTTGAATGCATTTGACTTACTATGTATTTAATAACTACATTTAAAAGAAATAAATCATCTTACAATCTAACATGCTGCTCCAAGGTATGCCTGACCATTACACAAAGAATATTTAGGGATTATGCGGACACTAGTTTTGCCTTGCTCTATCTTCAGTTTAGGCCAATATTATGAAAATAAACAAGCAATAAATATCCGATGCCTGTTATGTCAGCCACCAAAAGCAAACCAGAAAACATACTAAGCTTGAGCACTAATTCACTCTGTAGAATGGAGATGAATATCCACATTTCAAATCAAATGCAGTGGTGTCAAGCCATTATCTCCCATTTGTATAGTTTTTCTCATATTTAATGTATCGTGGAAGTGTTCCATTTTAATTTCACCGATTCTCAATGCATTGAAAAGCGGAATTGTTTTGAAAGAGAATTATAATCTTTTATATAGTGGTGCACAACCAGAAAACCTCAGTCTAGTACATAGACACGTACCCTTTGTAAAACGATGGATGTAACAAAACAACTATCTCTAGAAAATCATCGCAACAAACTTATAACAATATATTTATGCTTGATACCAACCTCTCGAAGTTTTAGTGCCTATGGAGAATTTGGCTATTATGAATTTTAGTGCCTTCCTGGGTACTCAACTAAATACAATCCATTAAACTTTGCAAGTCCATTCTAGCTTGAAGCTCATCATTAATTTATTATTATTATAAATTATAAATTAAATAGAAAGAAATAAAAATCATATAACTTGAATTGAAATGAATAGATAAACAAAAAGATGCACTCATATGAAAAATGGAGTATCACACTCAAGTAAAATCGCTTTGACAACATTGTGCAGGGAACCCACAAAAACAATGATACAAAAGTTATGTACATTGTAACGGGATGAAACAAAGTGCAAACAAATGGCTTTGAGAATAATCGTGCCAGACGAGAACAATTCACATATGCTTTCTTTAATTTATATCTCGCTGATTGTCATAGCTCATGATATGGAACTGAGCAAGACATTATCATAAGTGTCTAAGATGCCTAAGGGTGCATTGTCTATCAAGCAGAGATCGACCAGCTAACTCGTAAGAGATAGTTGGTCTATTGTGCTTGAATGCCTATACTCAAGTTATTTACTATAGATTCTTTTGAATTCCCCTTGAGCAATAGGTTCTCTTAATACAATATACCTAACTTTATGAAATACCTATCTTCTAAACAACATACCGAAAAATATTGTCACATCCCCATTCTTGACCCTTATGATATTTGGGCTATAATGTAAATATTGTATGCATATTTTGTATGATTCCTAGTGTGGAGATCAAGGCCAAGGCTCCGCTAGTGAATGCTCGATCTCGAAGAGGAAAGTATGTTGGTATTATTTAACCCATGTGCTAGTGAGCCATGGGAATTGTAAATATGCATTTTAATATAAATACCCACAACTAGCTATGCAATGAAATAAGACATGGGGGCATGATATTACAAGGAATTGGGAGGGAAATGTTCAAACCCTTGAGCCAATGAAGTCAATCCAAGTGTCAATGAGAGAACCCATCAACCATCAACTACCCATGTTGACTTTGGTGCCCAATCATTCATTTCTCCCAAGAGTTGGGTGAAGTAGTTAATGCCTTGGGGATTGGGGAGGTATGGCTGTCCAAATTCGAGTATGGGCAAGCCACCCTCATGGAAAATCGTGTTTTTTCTTCTTGGGAAAGAAAACAACCAGGATTTTCTCCCTAATCCATTACCCATGAAGGATTTTGCCTCTCTCACGTTTTTGGAATTGCCTGGGCGTTTTCCAGCCATGTTTTTCTGGTTTCTCTGGGTCTTCTAGCTGGGAAGAGGGCGTTTTTGTGTTGCAAACCTATTGGGAGCTTCCTGGGCATTTTTCTCCACTGATTTCCAGTGTTTTCCTCCCTTTTGGCGTTGTTGGCAACTCGTTTTTGTATTACATACCTGTTGGGAAGGAGAGAGCACGATTTGGGGGTTTGTAGAGACCATTGCGGCTCTTTGAATGCCCATGGACATTTTTTGAAAACGAAATTGCCTTCCCATGGTTGTTTTCCCCATTTCTCACTTCATTTTTGGTTGCCCATGTTTTCCATCCATACCCAACACTTGGGATTTTGTTGTTATGTGTATCCATGCTTAGTTTTGAGTTGTTGTGTGTTAAGAAATGTTGGGGTTGAGATGGGTATCCATTTCTTTGGGATGTGATGAGCTTGAGAGTCCCCTTTTCCTTGTAGATATCATGCCCAACTCGGGGGTGGTCTCTGAGTGCTGAAATAATACAGGCTGGGAAGAGACCTACGGTTGGGAGGAACGTTGCAGTGACATAGCTAGTTGTTGGGGACAACATTACAGTGAGATAAGTATATTCTATGTTTGTATTTAATTATGCAATGTGTTAAATTGAATGGAAATTGTGAATTGTGTGTGGATGGTGTTTATTCCTGTTAAATTGTTTTACATCTGCACACATGGGTTTTAATTGTATGAATCTAATGAATGGGCTGAGTTTGTTTAAAAAGCCCCATAGATTGGCATCATGTTCCCTTCCAAAAATTGGATAGATGGGAGGGTATTTGACAAATATATATGACATGCACACAACCTTGTGCAATATACATAGTTTCAAGAGACAAATTGCACGCAGCCTTGAGAGATATAAACAATTTCAAGATATAAATAGCAGCCAATTCTTCATCACCTGAAATAAAAAAGTAAATCATAAAAATAGAAAGATGTTATTGTTAGTGTAGTATTTCCATTCATGCATTTCAATTTTTGTTATAGATTAGATTTCATTTTCAACATTTATTTTATACTTTATCCCATACGTGCGTCATGAGGTATTTTAGTGGCCATGAGTGCAGATACAGGTGCAAAATAAAAGATTAAAGAAAGGATGATGAGTTGTTGGATTGAAGATTGATATAGAGTAGTTCGAGACTAGAGATTCTGAGGTTCTCAAGCACTCTCTCCCTTAGAGAAGTTGTCCCAGCTCGAGCCAGATGTTATCACACCATAGTAGCTGGGCTATTATTCTTGCTGAGCAGATATATGCACTTTTCAGAGCTTTGCTTTTACAGAGATCATCTATGATGAGTATATTTATTTGAGATCACTTACATATCAGAGTAGTATATATATCATACATTGAGTAGACCTTGTGCCAAGGTTGAGCCTTGAGAGCTTAGATTTGATGACCGATGTGACCTTTTGTTCCATACAGTTTCAGTTCAGTGCACAAAGTTTCAGTTATATTGCTACAACAGTGTTTCAGTGGTTCTATATGATGGCTATTTATGATGTGCATTGATATGACCATTTATAATTATGATTGTTAACATTGGACTATTATCTTGTTGATTTAGTCATATTAATAGCATTGACTTGGTATATGACTCGTGATGTGGTAGTACTATTTAATTAATGAAATGAAATATCTTGGATGGTTTTATAAATATAAAATTGGATGTGATACTTGCACTCTAAGGTTTATTAACAATATTCATTGGTTTCATTACCCTCTTGTGAGCATGGACATGGTCTTTCTTGACATCTTTGTCTGGTATCCTAGGAACCACATTCACTTGACTCCATCTATCCACGACCTTCCTTATTTTGGATTTCACCTTGAATTGCCTTCTTGACTGTTTGATACGAAGGACTTCCCCATTTCTACCTCTGTGTTGGATCACATCCATGTTTGTTTTGTGTCTCGGCTCTAAGTTGGTGACAAAACTTGCCTTTGGTGAGTTGGATTTTATGCCTAGATCATTGTGGTCAGTTGTCCCGATGTTTGGCTTTCTGCGGAATTCCCCCTAGTCACATGAGTTGTTGTTGGCTAAAACTGAAAGCACATGTACTACTTATATTGGAAATCCCTTATAATGCCTGTGAACTTAAAATTCTAGAATGTGTTTCTCAACACACGATGAATAAAGGATAAAGCAATGAAATACTAAAATACCCCATGATGGGTATAAAAGGTCCAAAAAGCAATGGTTAAACAAATGCCATATCTAAATATTGCTGACCTTGTAAATGTAATTATGCCCCGGATGCAAGCTGTGATTAGTTGTGATTTTTAGTGCATGTAAAATCCTAGAGGGGTCATATAGGCCAAAAAAGACCATGAAAATTAAATGAATGATCCTAATGAACTTGGATCAACTTGATGTAGACATGATGTCTAATTTGAATAAGCACTCTCTAAACAACTTATCCATTTGTGAGGCACTGCCCTTCCCTTTGTTATTTTGTCCAGCACATAGTGTAGCTCCCCCTCTCCCCATCCAAAGTGTCACTTAGGTTATTTGGTCAAGTCATCCCCTTTACCTAGCCTTGTCCTTAGCCTTCAACCTTTGCTAGCAGTTAGGCCATGTCCATTGGGTGAGTATGTATTTAAAGCTTATGTGCAAGTAAACTATAAATAACATTGAATAAGGGATCAAACTCGAGCCGTCCTATAGATAATGTATCAACAAATAAATGGAAAAGTATGCGATTGAGCTCCCTCGGAACCGTCCCCTCTTAATCTATGTAGAATATAATAACCGGTGTGAGTATGGGGATCGAGCTCTTTCCTCGACATGTATCCCTTCCCATTTTAGTGCACAGTTGGAAAAATTATTAATAGGTGGTATCTTATATATGAACATAGCTATTGCACATATAATATATATCGAGGGAGATATAGGATGGGCTCCAGACGAGCCATCCTACAATCATCCTACACATATTATATATATATATATATATATATATATATATTTCAACAAAGCCATTAGATCGACTGCATATAAGTCGCCTTGCTCTCATTAATGCATAATTAAAACCTCTGTCAAACAGAGTTGGGATCGCCATACGATTCATCCTACTCGCGTAAATAAACCTTTGTCAAATAGAGATGGGATCAAGATCGGTTAGATCCGTCTCTTCCACTTTTCACAATATAATACATAGGTAAAACAAGCCACCAAGGATTGAACTCTTGCGAGCTATCCTCTCATGGATAAAAAAATTTATATTATATATTAGAGAATAAAAGATAGGGATCAACCTATTAGAGAGTTGTCTCTCTTCCCAACCCTAAGGCAGGTTACAATACATAAGGTCACTCGCACAAAGTGGAGGGACCCTTTTCGTGCAATCGTGCATTCGCAAAACACGCGAGAATTGTGTAAATCCAAAATGCATGAGCATTACTTAAAACTAGGCATGGGCGGACTCCGACCCTTCCATGTCCATTTACATGTAGGCTAGGAGTCCAAAATGCCCGCGCGTTATAGTGATACAAAACGCGCGCACATTTTTGTTAATATAAACAAAAAAAACAGTCCGCGCACCGCGGCACTTACCCACTGTTTCTTCAAAATGCTTACGCTTGATTGATTTCGTCTTGCCAAAAATGCATTGGAGAAGCTCAACGTGGGATATTTGGAAGCTCAATGAAGGAAATTTCATCTTGTACAGAGGATTGGAAAGGTAAGCATCCAAATCCTTGCCTCATTTCATCATTAAAAATATAAATTTTGATGTTTCCCTAAACTATAAATCTTTGTAAATGAAATACCAAAACTAAAAATTATAAAATTTGTTATTTAATATATCTTAATTCCTCCCTACTATCAATCCCTTAATGAATTTTACATCCACCTTTGTAGACACAATGGATCACTTCAATATCATATTCATCCATGAACTATGTACCAATCACATGCCATTCATCAAGTAAACACATCAACACATTGCACAAGAGACACAAGATATAATCTTTGTAATTTTGCAATTTTGTCTCCATAATTTCCTCATCAAATAGGAAGCCGACTTGTCAATATTAAAATCAAATTTTAATTTGATTTCCATAAACACCTCATAAATTATAAATATATATATATATATGTATATATTTATTTAGACTTTCTTTTTCCCACCTAAATGTGGTCTTCATACCTACATCATCACCATTTTCTTTTGCTTCCAGCATGCCCACACTAGCTTGTAACTCATGCCCACAAGGGCCATATTTATGCCTTTGAACATGCCTGCAGCTAGACCTTCTTCAATTTCCCGCATGGGGGTCTTTGGCATGCCTCCAAAATGCCCGCAACTTCCACAAACATGCTCACATATGCATCTTAAAGATGCCCGCATGTCACCTTGTCCACATGCCCGCCTATCCATCAGCTTCATTCCTGGATGCCCGCAGATGCCATAAGGGATGCCACCAATCTCCTTGCCAAGTGTCAACTTCAAGATTCTTTGTTCACTTCATGCTTCTTTGTTCATGTCACTTGTTATCTCCAAGTCATCCTTGTCCAGGGTATCAGGACCAACTCCAAATGACCACAGTATGGGTCATTTGGCTCATTAGGTGTGCCAATGCCCATAACCTTGTATTTTGTCTTGTCTTTCCCATCCCTAACCAATGAAAATATATATCTTTGCCACATCATCATGGTCTTTATGCCTACATGGTCTCCACCCTTATGCCCACAAGGACCCATAATGTATGCCTGCAATGGTCATATGAAATGATATTTATGTTTGTAATGTATTGTTAAATTTTTAGAATTTACTTCAATCTGATCTAGGATCTTAACTGAGACAACAACATGTACAACAAATCTACAGAATATCAATCATGGACACAACAATGCAAGCACACAAGAGACACAGAGTTTACTTGGGGAAAACCATAAAGGTGAAAAACCCCAATAACTTCCTTAGAGATAGATAGAGCAATGATACAACTAGAATACAAGAGATAGTCTTCTCCTAGCAGCAGACCCTCCTCCTCCACAAGTGCACCACTCTCCCAAGTGTGAGTGAGAGAATAGAATGTGTAAAATGAGAGAGACACACTCTCTATTCATACACTAACTTGACTTGACCTTTACTCAACTAGGTCGGCCTCAACTTAACCACTTAACATAATGCTGACTGGGCCGACCCCCACTAGGGTGGTCTAATAACCCTTTGACCCACATGGCCGATCCCTAATAGGGTGGTCTAATAACCCATCAAGTATAAGTTACGACACTTACAAGATAAATGATGACACTTCCGTATAGAGGAATAATAACATCTCTATAGGAATACAACCACTTCCGTATAGAGGAATAATAACATCTCTATAGGAATACAATATACATATATGTGAAATACGTTCCGAAGTTACATATACATCAACATGTATTCCTGAGATGATATTTATGTTTGTAATGTATTCGTTCTTGCACAAAGTTTGTACATTTTTATTTTTATTTTTGAGAGATGTCATTATAGCACATGTATACGTTTTTAATTATTTGTTTTTTTTTAATTTTTTGATTGGAGTGACGACCATGGATGCATACTCAGACATCCAAAGAGAAATTCAGAGGCTCATAGAAATTCGAGCCTCAATTACTATTGTTGATTATAGAGATCTTATGCTTGCATCCAATTTGGATGCAATGATAGAGACCTTTAGTAGGTCTGATGGTGCACTAGAAGATATTTCCACATTCAAAGAAAGAAAGAGGCAAAAATATCAGGATGGACTTAGCTACAAAGAACTCAAGAAGTTGAAAATCTCAAAACAACATATATTTTCCCTCTTTAGAGATCCACGGATGGGTGAAATGCCAAATGAAAACAAAAGTCACATTTCTATCAAGTGGTGTACATATCAACCATTCATAGATAACTCGATCGACCGATGGTACATGGTGTTTAATGCACCACCACGCAACAACAAGGAAATGCCTCTATATTTTTTGAGAAAGATGTACACAGAATTTGTGATGGGGAAGCATGTTAACTATTTTGATATCTTAGAGTACTAGGGCGTTGGGATGGGGATGCCTCAGCAACATCCCAATGCGAGGCATATAGATCCTAATCACCCAGTAGCTCCACCTAGTAGGCAACTACCCAGGTCAGATGTGCCGCCTGCACATCATTTGGTCCCAGAGACACGGGAGTCCTTCCTACTATTGGCACAGGTGGCTATTCTCCATAGCACATATCTTCAAGGTACGTACTGAGCGGGGCCATCAGAGCCACCATCTATGGGTGTAGTAGATCCTCCACCTGTCAGTGGGGTAGAGACACCATCTTCCAGTGGTGGAGGAGCATCTAGTAGTGGCCCTAGACCTTTACATCATGAGAACAGTCGAGAGTCGCACCCATGCACAGTATGCGGCCATCCTTGCTTTGGTCCTGCCCAAACAGATGATACCTTTACTTGATACTTTGCACAGGTAAGTAAGTGGTTAACAATTTAGTGTCATTTGTAAATTATTTTTCCTTATTATACACATATATATAGATTGCTAATATTTTTGATGATTTGAAAACTTGTATTTGCTACAAGAAGGGCACTGGGTTGAGAATACCTTTGCACCGATGATGCAGAGCATAGTCCACAGGCTCATGCACCAGCACCAGAAGGGCTTGAGGGGCAAGAGGGGCAAGAGGCTCATGTAGCAGCACCACTCGATGATGATGATGTTGTCATACTTTCAGTGACAACATCTCACGCCGAGGTAACTATTTCAACATGACATTATTTTAATACATGAGTAAATCCAATTAACAATTTAGTGCCATTTGTAAATTATTTTTCCTTACTATGTACACATATATAGATTACTAATATTTTTAATGATTTTAAAACTTGTAGTTTCTCCCAGAAGCGCATGAGGGGCAAGAGGCTCATGCAGTAGAACATTCTGAGTTACAAGATGTTGTCATACCTTCAGCGACAACATCTCATGCTGAGGTAACTATTTCAACGTGACATTATTTTAATACATGTTAGTTTGTTATCACATGTTAATTTATTCTACACGATCTAATATTTACAATTTTCTAAATTATAGGTTGTAGATCCCCATCAGAGAAAAATGATTTCATCTAGTGATGTCCCCCCCTAGTGGGGAGACAAGCACTACACAACCTATAGGGGACCTACAAGTGGCAGAACGTTTCTTAGAATTGATTGATGTATACAGTACATCGGTATGTATTTCAACATTGTCATTTTGTTAATACATGGTATTTCATTGACCAATGCATTTTTACCTACTTCAGTATTGGTGATTGTAGCCAGCAGCCTCTATACTTCATAGACTGTCAGTAGATGGATCTCCTCATAGTCCAAATGTGCAAAAGGAAAAAGTGTATAATAGAGGCTCCACTCCTAGAAAGGGTGTGGATGTCCTCTATAGCAGACACATGAGAGATCCATCTACCCCTTAGCTAACAAGGGTGATTGATGCTGCAGTTAGTGCCGCATTTGCAATAAACACAAGCCATACATAGGTAACTGTTTCAACAATCACAATGCATAGTATTTAACCATGTTATTATATTGTTTATTGATGCATGTCTAAGTATTTCCCCATTTGGTGATTTTAGCCATTAGCGGTAGAAGTGCCCGGCCCCTTTGCTCAATCCATGGTTCTAACCGGGTCTCCTCTTGTGGTGAGATGTTCATTAATGACCAAGTTTTTTTATTCAATTTACCCAAACATGTTGATCAATGTTGAATTGTTGAATTAATTGAGATATGATCTTTCACTTGTAGAGCACAACTATAGAGAGGCCTTCCATGAGCACACCGCTCACATCTATACCCCATGAGGATTTGGTGAGTGTTTGCCATAAATAATTTGGCCATAAGTTAATTTTTTCAGTTTGTTAATGGTAGTGTATTAGTGCACTTATTTGATAAAAATAATGATTTTTTTTTTCAGACTCCAGAGATGCAGAGCGATCCCAGGGAGATGGTCGATAGAGGAAAGTCGGGGAAAAACAAGTGAAAGATTGATTTTTGATGTTGCATAATCTTGTATATATGTATTTTGACATGTACATGCACACATTGTTGTACTTAGGTATACATGTACATTGACAGGCCATTTGAGGGCCGGCTACTTTGCCATATTTTGTATTACAAACATTCAAGTATCAATGCATGATACAATATATTCCATATTTTCTCTAGAATTTCCACGTGTGCGAGTGATGATTGATCTCTTCCACAAATTGATAAATTATGTTATTGAAATTTATATAATTACATTTTAAGCAATATTTATTCTCTTACATTTATTGCATTGATCAAGTAACATCTTACCATTGTGTTATGAAAACATTATCTTAATGGAAAAAACTAATAATATCTTTCAACAGTTCAATGAACTTAGCAGATGCATGCTAATTTGATATCTAAACCAAAATTGAGATTTTTGTGAACTTCAAGGGTTCATCTTTGGATTATTCATCTTGATACAATCAACACCTACAACCATCAGTCTATGTGTGTGTGCATCCTCATGTTATTGGATTACTCATCTTATGCATCCTCATGTGTGCATCCATTTTCCACTCATCATAATGCAAAAGTAATCATACAGAATCCATGGAAAATGAAATACCTAACTAGTTTAATGATATTCCTTGATAATGTTGTTTTGATGAAGGAAAATAAGATGTTCATGGTCCTATGTTTGTAAAAAGGATGGATTATCCTCATATGAAAATGCATTTAAAATTGAATGTTCTTGATTGATAGAAACGATGATGTAATGGTTGTTCATTGTGATTTGGAGCCGACCTTGCTTCAATTTATTCTTTATTTATTTATTTTTAATTTCATATGCATGCCCACATTGTCACAAGTTTGGGATTCCACACCAAATTTCAAGGGTTTAAAGAAGGGATCCATGTGATCAAAATCAGTCATGTGCACGAAGCTACAATATGACATGTCATCATTCAAGTTCTTTAAAGGTATAATGGATTTACCATAATGAGTTAGGTATTATCATGTTCATGGGCTTCTTCAAATCTTGTGGGCTTCAACAACATCATGACTACAATATCTAGCATGTAAAGGTTGCAAGACCACAAACACCACCAAATGTCCAAGGGCCCAATTTCACCAAGATAGAGACTTCATTAAAGTCATGAGCATGTTTGAAGGCGTCTTCAAAATTTGTGTGGGCTTCATGACCCCATTAAGCCACAAATGACAACAGAATGGGTCATTTGGCCCATTAGGTGTTCCAATGGCTCCAATGCCCACAAATGCTCCTTGTCATCAATGTTGGCTTATCATGCTTGCTTGTCTTTAAGTCCTCCATGCTTTCTACTTGCCAGTATGTGACCGATGCTTTGTCATCATGCTTTTGTCATCAATGCATAGTCAATATTATCAAACCATGTCACCGTCATACTAATCAATGTCTTCAAACTTGTCCGTTGTCTTTGCCAACATATTGCCATTGTACCATGTCCATTTGCCATGTCAACAACCTCTTGACCTTGGTCATGTCATCATACCCATTTTCCATGTCAACAACCTATTGACCTTGGTCATGTCATCATACTTGAACTTTGTCATTAATGTTGTCATCAATAACAATCATATTCATCAAAACATTGCCGCCATTTTTTATTTCAAACTTTGAATTCTTAAAAATGACATTAAGTACTCAAAATCCAAATATAGTGGAACACTAAGGAGTTGTTAAATGATGTGGCACACTAAGGACATAGAAATATACTAAGGGTGCAGTGTGGTAGGTTTGATTGCCACTCTTTGAATGTCTAATTCTAGAATCAAAATAAAAAAATTTCAAAGTTGACCCCCGTGTGAAAAAATTGCACACTCCCTTACTGAGAAAAACCTTAGTTTCAAAAATGGACCTACAAGATGACACCTAGGCCATGGGACCGGAGGAGAGGGGAACCCTTAGCACTATCCCAATGTCCTGATTCCAATGGAGTCGACAGTTTTTCGATCCGAGCCATGGTCGTCATTCTATGGCTTGTTCCATCTTGCATCCAAAAGGCCTCCAGGGACACTTGCTGGATACCTACCGGGGGCATAGAATGACGACCGTGCAACAAAACTGGGTTATGGAGAGTCCTGGAAGTGTGTATAGGAAGGCTCTAGCTAGGAACGCTAGCCATAAGTGCTTGGTGGATGATTTTGTGAAGTTGACTCCCGTGTGCAAAAATTGCACACTCCCTTACTGAGCAAAACCCTAGTTTCCAAAATGTACCTACAAGGTGACACCTGAGCCATGGGACCGGAGGATAGGGGCACCCCTAGCACTATCCCGATGTCCTGAATCCAACGGATTCGACAGTTTGTTGATCCGAGCCACGATCGTCATTCTATGGCTTGTTCTGCCTTGCATCCAAAAGGCCTTTAGGGACACCTGTTGGATACCTACCGGGGGCATAGAATAATGACTATGCAACAAAACCAGGTTCCGGAGAAAGTGTGTCTAGGAAGGATCCAGCAGGGAACGCTAGCCATAATTTCCCAGTGGATGATTTTGCGAAGTTGACCCCCGTGTGCAAAAATTGCACACTCCCTTACTAAGAAAAACCCTAGTTTCCAAAATGGACCTACAAGGTGACACCTGAGACATGGGACCGGAGGATAAGGGAAGCCCTAGCACTATCTCGATGTCTTGAATCTAACAGAGTTGACGGTTTGTTGATCCGAGCCACAGTCATCATTCTATGGCTTGTTCCATCTCGCATCCAAAAGGCCTTCAGGGACACCTGCTGGATACCTACCGAGGGCATATAATTCCAACCGTGCAACAAAACTGGGTTTCGGGGAGTCCTGCAAGTGTGTCTAGGAATATTCCAGATGTGAGCACTAGCCATAAGTGCTTGGTGGATGATTTCACAAAGTTGACCCCCATGTGCAAAAATTGCACACTCCCTTACTGAGCAAAACCCTAGTTTCCAAAATGGACCTACAAGGTGACACTTGGGCCATAGGAGCGGAGGAGAGGGGCACCCCTAGCACTATCCCGACATCCTGAATCCAATGGATTCGACAGTTTGTCGATCCGAGCCACGATCGTCATTCTATGGCTCGTTCCGTCTCGCATCCAAAAGGCCTTCGGGGACACCTGCTGGATCCCTACCAGGGGCATCAAATTCCAACCTGCTGGGAACGCTAGCCATAAGTGCCCGGTGGATGATTTTGCAAATTTTACCCCCGTGTACAAAAATTGCACACTCCCTTACTGAGCAAAACCCTAGTTTCGAAAATGGACCCACAAGATGACACCTGGGCCATGGGAAACTTTTAAAAGGAGAAAACAAAAACAATATGTAATGAATGAGACTTGCCTTAAAATAGTAAAATATAAGGAAATTCTAAATGTCAACTCAACCTGATATTAAAAAGACCCAAAATCTATTAAAAACAAGGCCAAAGTACAAACTATAGATGGCCAACGTACAAGACTCTCACAACAACAAACCGCAAGAAGATAGGAGAAGATAGCAGAAGATAGGATACCATGCTCAGAAGGATTTAGCAAGCATTTCATTCTAGACCGAGCTATTCCATTCATTGCTAAGGCGTTTGAGGCCGAAAAGGATCTGGTAAGCATTCGTTTTTCAAAAGTGGTTCAGAGGCTCTTGCATCTTGGAAGTGACGAAGAGTATCTTGCAGTGTGATAAGTATGCATTTTAAGTTTCAGCGAATTCAAATATGACTCAGAGTCTCTTGCTTTGTGGGTCATTTATTGAGGCTTGTCGTTTTACGTTGCAATTATATTGGCTACATACTTCAAAAAAGTGGTTCCAAATAGATGGATGGATGTGGAAGCTGTGTTTTCCATCTTTGTCTAGAGTATGAGAAGGCATGGCCATATCACGATCTTTAGGAATTGAAACATAGTATGATACAATCCCTAGGTATTGAATTAAATTAAAATTTTATCCCCGTTGTGCTTTATTAATGTGAAAATATCCCCTCCATTAAGAGTATTCTCAAGCAAAAATATCCTTTCCATTCCTATCCTAGTTTTATTATGTGGTGTGTAGTTCATGAAACCCTAGTTGGTTTGTAATTTGAAGTGTAGCTTAGGCATCTGGTTGAAACCCTAGTTTATGAAATGAATGCACAAAGAATTTACTGGGCCATGAGAAAAAAAGGGAGAGGGACCCCTAGAGGTAATCGCATGCCAGGAGATCAACGGAGTCAACGGTTCGTCGATCCGACCTCTGGTTGCCGAGTTATGTCGAGTTGCAAGTCACATGAAAATGTCATTCAGGGACACTTGGGCATTTCGGTATGGGAGCAAAAAAGAAAATGGAACAGCAAGATTGAATGCCATTGGATCCTGTAGGTGTGTATGGGAAATGCCGATGTGGGAACACTACCAACACTGGCTCGGTGGAGGGTTTTGTAGAGTTGACCCACTAATGCGAGATTGAATTAAAGGAAACTGAGCAAAACCCTAGTTTACGAAATGAATGCACAAAGAAGTCACTGGGCCATGAGAACATGAGGGAGAGGCCCCCCTCGAGGTAACTGTACACCAGGAGACCAACGGAGTCGACGGTTCGTCGGTCCAACCTCTAGTTGCCAAGTTATGTCGAGTTTCAAGTTGCATGAAAATGATGTTCAGGGACATTTGGTGACTTTCGATCTAATAGCGAAAAGGAAAACGAAGCAGCAAGATTGCATGTCATTGGCTCCTACAAGTGTGTATGGGCAATGCAGGTGTGGGAACACTACCAACACTAGTTCGGTGGAGGGTTTTGTAGAGTTGACCAACCAATGTGAGATTGCATTGAAGGAAACTGAGCAAAACCCTAGTTTACGAAATGAATGCACAAAAAAGTCACTAGGCCATGAGAACACAAGGGAGAGGGCCCCCTAGAGGTAATCACACGCCACGAGACCAATAGAGTTGACAGTTCATTGATCCGACATCCGGTTGCTGAGTTATGTCGAGTTGAAAGTTGCATGAAAATGTCGTTCAGGGACACTTGGTGACTTTCGGTCCGGGAGCGAAAAAGCAAACGGAGCAGCAAGATTGCGTGTCGTTGGCTCCTGCAAGTGTGTATGGGAAATGCCGATGTGGGAACACTACCAACACTGGCTCAATGGAGGGTTTTGCAAAGTTTACCCACCAATGCGAGATTGCATTGAAGGAAACTGAGCAAAACCCTAGTTTACGAAATGAATGCACAAAGAAGTCACTGGGCCATGAGAACATGAGGGAGAGGGACCGCGAGAGGTAATCGCACGCTAGGAGACCAATAGAGTGGATGGTTCATTGATCCAACCTCCAGTTTCTGAGTTATGTTGAGTTGCAAGTCGCATGAAAATGTCGTCAAAACTAGCCCGATAGAGTCACAGGGGTATTATTTCGCAAATTCATTTAAGTGGGTTGAGTGGAGTATTTTGGTCTTTTTAGGACCCGGACCAGCTAGTTGGTCGATCCTGCTTGCACATCATCGATATCTCGGTCCAAAATTTATGTGATTTTAAATAGATGAGCATGAGTGCCTTTGAACTAGGAAGAGGTAAAATGAGCTAGGTTGAGGGCAATAAATGTTGTATTTTTTCACACAATCTAACGAAAAATGGCTATGGGATTGGGCGGGATAACTCCCTGTAATGCCATAAAGGAAAGAGTTCATCATTTAAAGCATCAACGTACTGGATGTCAACCATCATCCAAGTGGCTTGCATATGCATCTAGAGTTTAATTTTAATCATTCATGTCATGTCCTAGGGGTTCCCCTCTCCTCCGGTCTAATAGTTATATTTGTGTGGATGATGGATGGGAATATTATGGTGAAAAATGGGATGGTGATGGTGACAACATGGGTAGCACGATGGTGATGTTCATGGTGGCATGGTGATGGCGACAATGACCATAGGGATAGTGATAATGAGCATTAAGATCGTGATGGTGCTAGTGAGCATGAAAATGGGCATGAGGAATGCAGATATTATGGTTTACTTAGATGGGAGAAAAAAACAAAGAAAACAAATCCACGACGAAACATGGGCAATTTATCAAGTTGTACCGAGTCTATGCAATTTATCAATCTATGAAGCTATCAATGTATGGCTGCAATAGTCAAAATATTAATGTCAATACTCAATGAGACCACGAAACAAAATCATAACATACATGTACACCACATACCTATAACAAAGTCCTTGATAAAACATGCAAACAACATACTAGATTACCTACCTATGGTCATTTGACTAGACCATCAGGATCAACTCGAATACCAATGGTTTCCTTTAACCTCTCATGCTTGGAATAAGGAAATAAGTATCGTTCCTTTGATGAGTTCTTCCTTGGCATTGTTTGTAGCTGGAGGTTTGTGCCAATAAATAAGTTTGTATAATGGTATGCAATCTCACCTGGTCTATAATCTTCATATGTATACCCTTTTCGATTTGCTGAGTGGGAAACCTGGTTCAAATATTCTCCCTTTATAACCATCGACCCAATCGGAAAATCAACTCCCTCAGAGTCCCACAATGGGACATCTAGGGTTTGCTTCCCCTCTAAGAAACGTGCCAGCCAATAGTCAGTGTGGCATGCATTGCGTCTCGGGGAAACCACTGCATATATGTGCCCTGGAGAAAATATAGTTCCAATGTTTTAGTCAACTAACTAGACACAACTAGTTGTCAAAAATATCAAAAATATACAAATCTAATTAGACACAACTAGTTGTCAAAAATATAAAAATATTAATCAAACCTGGTTGTACGAGATATGATATGTGGTCATAGTCTGGTGAAATACTTGATTGGTCCTCCTCCAACTGGGATAATTTTGTAGCTATCCGTCAACCAATGGGGAGTGATACACGGTCCCAGCTATCAACAAAATCCATGGATTCACATTCATCCCATTCACCACTACTGCATGGAGAACAAAAACATGATAGTTTCCTTGTCCACATTTCAAGTATAGCATTGTCCAACATTCTAACTGAATGAAATGCACGAGTTCCTTAGATGGTCTTGCACTCATATAACTGTGAATGATCTACATCCACCACCTCCCAAAAATATCTAACCATATGTGCTTTCCTGGTTAAGTGATCTTCCTGCATTCTTTCTCCCTCCCCCGTGATTAAATCACACCATTCAACGATGGTTTTTGCATTTCAGATGATAGGTCCATCTATGAACTTCATTTCTTGCCTACGTAATGCAGTCTTTATGCACGCACCTGCTCCATCATGTTCACCTTTTCCATGTCCGGTCTCAAAATAGTTCCAAATATGTGGTACCTTGTGGCTTTTGTGGAGCATACACAACCATTGGAAGACACAGGCATTTTTCAATTTACCTACAGTATAACCATCAGACCAAATCCAATGTTGTTCCTTCCATATACTGTTATCCTTCCAGCAATTGTAGAGCATTTGAAAGCTGTGTTGTACAAAAGCCAAGTCGTGACACCTTTCATCACTTATGTAGAAGTGATACTCCTTCAATATAACCATGTTGTCTTCAGTACTATCTGCCCCATGTCTATAGGTGATATGGACCATTAGGCTGACCTGGCCCGAGTGATAGTATTGACTCTGAATCTCATTTTGCAGTTGACGAGTGTAGTTTTCCGCAAAATCGACCACTGACAGGATAGTCCCGATAGGAAATGTATTCCTGCACGTTCTAAACTATTCATCTTGCCAATGAGTGACATGATGCACATGCTTTACATATTGTTGTGTCTTTTCAAATAATTCCTCCATGAAGTTGCAAACCCGTACCTGGTAGATGAACAATAACGACATTATATCAATAGATTGTTACATATGAAATTGCAATCTGAAGAAAAAATAGTATCCAATAGCTCATTACCAACATGAGAAGTGACCAAATGTATTTTTTTTCTTTTGTTCCCTCCATCAATATCATACGTGACATATTTGAATGACTGCAAGTTCACCTCCTGCCTCCCAAGTTCATGCTCATCAGTCACATGTATGCTTTTTTCCAATAATGCGAATCCGCCACACCCTGGGCATGTCCCATCTATGCAAATTTTTTGATAAAATGTGCAATCGTTTGGCCTGCTACACAAAATTCTATGAATAAAGTCTCTAGATAGCAATGGTGGTAATGTAGTTGAGAATTCCTACACAAGAGTGTTATGCAATACACGAAAAATATATGTATATGTGTCATAATAGTAACCATACTCAATGTGGTATCGACCACAACATGGATTAGGAATTGTGTTTATATTAACATACCATGGTTTGCATTTTTTAAAGGATATTTGGCCCAAGTCAAGTTCATTATGTTCATTCCTAAATCTCTCATATAATTCTGTTTGTGTCATATCAAGAAAATGTTTAATGTGTGGCTCACGATCCTTTGAACCCCTTCTCAATTTTAATAAATCTTTTTGGTTGGAAAACGGTCTAGTGTTGTCATGCCAAAATGCTTGCACTAATCCCTTTACTGCATTAATGAGCTTCATATCAAAGCGTGGCAAACTGCCAATGAAGGCCCAAACATTTGTTTCACCGGTTTCAAGTTGTTCTCTTCTAACACAATACCTACGAAGTGTCTTCACATTCAAATTAATAATTTTGGATGTAGGTTTAAGAAAATGAAGTGCACTAGCATTTTTGCTCACGACTGATTGAGACAACAAACGACTAGCCGCATTGCGATCCTTTGAGCGAGATTTCTTTCCAATTGTACTAAATGCATCTACTAAACTTTTAACAATATGAGAACTTGGTTCTAACTTTTTGGTCATCTTTATCTTTAACGTTCTTCTAACAACAACCATAGACCTACATTTTAACAATGATAAAAATAATTTGCACTTCTCACCATCACATTTAGAATAAAAAAAGTTATCAAGTATTTGTCGAGTTTGATAAGCAATAGCATGTTTAGATAACGTACCTTCAATTGAACTAATGAGAGTTTCATCAACCTATATATGTTTCAGAGTTCTTCGGTGCGCAGTTGCTAATGGAGGTAAGGGTGTTTGAATTGGAGCATGTACAACATCACCAGGACGCTCCAACGTTTCAATAGGAGCCTCTTGTCTTTCATTCTCTTGGGCGATCTCCATAACATTTGCTTTTTCTGTTGTAAATCCTCCACTCAATGCCTCTCTAACTTCATCGCTTGTATAACCACTACCCAACAAGTCATTCACTACCATATTCTAAGGTTGAGTTCATGTTGGAATTGAAATGTTGGGTGCGTGTTCATCAA